>OX451739.1:541001218-542251218 GCA_948472305.1 Vicia faba | reverse complement strand
GTGATGTTAATGTGCTTAAATAGATTTCAAAATAATTTTTGAAAGTGTAAACGGTTTCAAGAAAGAGAAATAATTCATGATTATTTTTTAAAACATGATTACGTGCATTTAATGCTTGCTGATTTTGGGGGATTTGAGAAAGATACTTGAAACGGTTACCAGACATGTGTCTCAATGCACCCAATCATCGTTTTTCCTTCTCAGAAGCGTGCACGCGTTCTGCTTCATAGATTTGCTGAGGATTGGATGACACTTGTTTGATTTAGTGAGCAGCACGTCTATCCTTTAGCTGAAACGCTCAGATCTTTAAGAATAGCATCTGATACAATCTGCATGTCTATCTTTCTGAAAGGAGAACGATCAGAAGTTCACAGTAAACAGGAAACACATTCTGAAGGATAATATATAGAATTAAAACATTTTCACTCTAGGCAGAGTTTCATGTTGAGATGTTTCAGAATGAAATTGAACCTATCTTCAGAAAGGGGTTTAGTGAAGATATCAGCCCATTGATGGTTTGTATCAATAAATTTTAAGTTCAAAATTCCTTTCTGAATATAGTCCCTAATGAAGTGATGTTTTATTTCTATATGCTTAGCCCTAGAATGTAAAATGGGATTCTTACTTAAGCAAATAGCAGAAGTATTGTCACAGAGTATAGGGATGTTACTCTCAAAAATATGGAAGTCTTCAAGCTAACTTTTCATCCAGAGCATTTGTGTGCTACATCCTGCTGCTGCTATGTACTCAGCTTCTGCTGTTGATAGCGCAATTGTGGATTGCCTTTTGCTGGACCAAGAGATCAGATTTTCTCCCAGAAACTGGCAGCTTCCAGGAGTACTTTTACGCTCTACTCTGTCTCCAGCAAAGTCAGCATCACAGTAGCCTACTAAGCTGTAATCACTAGATTTTCTATAAAATAAACCCAGATTAGTAGTACCTTTCAGATACTTGAAAATTCGCTTAACAGCTGTTAAGTGAGATTCTCTAGGATCTGATTGGAATCTAGCACAAATACATACGCTGAATAAGATATCAGGCCTTGAAGCCGTCAGATAAAGAAAAGAACCAATCATACCTCTATAGACCTTCTGTTCTACCTTTTTGCTTACCTCTTCTCTTTTTAGAATGCACGTGGGATGCATTGGAATCTTTGATGGCTTACATTTTGAGAGGTTAAATTTCTTCAGAAGATCTCTGACATATTTGCTCTGATGAATGTAAGTTCCCTCTGGAGTTTGATTGATCTGAATTCCTAGAAAGAATTTCAGTTCTCCCATGAGGCTCATCTCAAATTCTGCCTGCATACACTTAGCAAATTTTCTTCCAAGAGAAGGATTAGTAGATCCAAAAATAATATCATCAACATAAATTTGACAGACTAAGATGTCATTCTTAACTGACTTACAGAATAAGGTAGTGTCCACCTTCCCTCTGGTGAATTCATTTTCTAACAGAAAGTTACTTAGTCTTTCATACCAAGCTCTGGGAGCTTGTTTCAGACCATATAGTGACTTCTTTAGTTTGAAAACATGTTCTGGATGTTTTGTACTTTCAAAACCAGGGGGTTGGTGCACATAAACCTCTTCTTCTATATAACCATTTAAGAATGCACTCTTGACATCCATCTGATACAGAATGATGCCTCTATTAACAGCAAAAGAAATTAAAAGTCTGATAGATTCTAACCTGGCGACTGGAGCAAAGGTTTCTGTATAGTCTATTCCCTCTTGCTGACTATAACCTTATGCTACCAGTCGTGCTTTGTTTCTGATAACTTCACCTTGTTCATTTAGCTTGTTTCTGAACACCCATCTTGTTCCAATGACGTTGAATCCTTTTGGTCTGGGAACAAGATCCCATACGTCATTTCTGGTGAATTGATTCAGCTCTTCTTGCATTGCTAGAATCCAGTCGTTGTCTAGAAGTGCTTCATCAATAGAAGACGGTTCAATCAGAGACACAAGTCCCATGAGGGTTTCTTCAGAGTTTCTGAAGCTTGCTCTTGTTCTGATTGGATCTTCCTTTCTTCCTAAGATAGTTTCTTCTGGGTGATCCAAGCTGCTTCTGGGTAGTCTCTTCTGAGGTTGATCAGCAGCTGTTGTAGGATTGCTAGCAGTGCTCCTTTTAGATGTTGAAGGAGTGTCTGTGTTGAGAGCTTCTGATGACTTGTCTTCAGAACCTGTAAATTCAACTTCCATACCTGCAAAAACTTCATTCTGCTTTGACTTTTCAGAGTCAAGCTTATCATCAAAACGAACACTGATTGATTCTTCCACAATCTGTGTTTCTGTATTGTATACTCTGTACCCTCTTGAGCGTTCAGAGTATCCTAACATAATACACTTCTGTGCTTTAGAGTCAAACTTGTTCAAATAATTTTTTGTATTTAACATAAAACAAGTACATCCAAATGGATGAAAATATGAAATGTTGGGATTTCTGTTCTTCCACAATTCATATGGAGTCTTTTCCAGAATAGGTCTTATTGAGATTCTATTCTGAATGTAGCACGCTGTGTTTATTGCCTCTGCCCAGAAGATCTTAGCAACGTTTGTCTCCTTGATCATAGTTCTGGCCATTTCTTGCAATGTCTTGTTCTTTCGTTCTACAACTCCATTTTGTTGGGGAGTTCTAGGACAAGAGAAATCATGCAGAATGCCTCTGTCATTAAAGAATGACTCAAAATCTTTGTTTTCAAACTCTCCACCATGATCACTTCTGACTTTAACGATTCTAAGATCCTTTTCATTCTGAACTTGGTTATAGAAGGTAACAAACACAGAGTGTGACTCGTCCTTGTGTCTTAAGAACTTTACCCATGTCCATCTGCTATAGTCATCTACGATTACTAACCCATACTTCTTGCCACTGACTGAAGCAGTTTTAACTGGTCCAAATAAGTCAATGTGCAGAAGTTCTAATGGCTTAGAGGTAGAAACAACATTTTTAGATTTGAAAGAAGGTTTTGCAAACTTGCCTTTCTGACATGCTTCACACAGAGCATCTGAATTGAAGTTCAAATTAGGAAGTCCTCTGACCAGATTGAGTTTGTTAATCTGAGATATTCTTCTCATACTAACATGCCCCAATCTTCTGTGCCAGATCCACTGCTCGTTGTTAATAGACAGAAGACACTTTACGTTCTGACTTTTCAGTTCAGAAAGTTTGATTTTATAGATGTTGTTTTTCCTCTTTCCATTAAACAGGATAGTCCCATCTTTCTGACTAACAGCTTTACATGATTTTTGATTAAAGATTATATCATAACCGTTATCAATTAATTGACTTATGGATAACAGATTATGCATTAATCCATCTACTAGCATAACATTATTTATAGAGGGAAGATTTCCATTACCTACAGTTCCAGAGCCAATCATCTTTCCCCTCTGGTTGCCTCCAAAGCCAACGTGGCCTCTAGGCTTAAGTTCCAGGCTTTGGAACATATTCCTTCTTCCCGTCATGTGTCGCGAGCAGCCAGAGTCCAGGTACCATGACTGGTGTTTCTGATTTGCTGCTAAAGATATCTGCAACATGTATTATTTTATCCTTAGGTACCCAGATTTTCTTGGGTCCTGATTTGTTAGATTTACCAAAACTCTGGTTAAATTTTGGTTTCACAGAATACTTACTGCTAGTGTATTTAATATCATGTGTGTGACCATACACAAGATGTGAGTTCAGAGGAGTGTGTTTAATGGTTAAATCCATGACATTCTTTGGTGTAGGAACCTTACCTTGGTATCCTATTCCCTTCATGTCGTTTCTGCTAACTCCATAGATCATTGAAGCCATTTTGCTTCTATCTATGCTTTTAGCAAGGAACTTTTGGAAACTGTGATCATACTCCTTGATGATCTCATCAGCGCTGCTGGGAGTTTCAGAAATTAGTTCCTTTTGAGAGTTTTGTAAAGTATTTTCTAATTTTGAAATTTTATTTCTTAGCTCAGAATTTTCCAATTTAAGACTCTCAGTCTTATCAGAGTCAGATTCAAGATTCCTTTTTAGGTTTCTGAATTTAACTCTAATCTGCTGGTACCTTTCTAGAATTTCATTAAGGCTTTCAGCAAGTTCAGCCTTAGTAAAATTAATTGCAAAGTCAAGAAATACCTCTTCAGTATCTGATTCTGAGTCTGATTCAGAAGCTTCACTATCTTCTGAAATGTTGGCCATGAGAGCTATGTTTGCTCTCTCATCATCTGATTCTGAGTCAACTTCAGACGATTCAGATTCATCCCATGTAGCCATGAGACTTTTCTTCTTTTCTCTTCCAAACTTCTTTTTGGGCTTTTCCCTCTGAAGCTTTGGGCAGTCACTCTTGTAGTGTCCTTGCTCATTGCACTCATAGCAGATGATGTCCTTGGTGTTTGGCTTTCTTCTTCCTGATGAGCCTTCAGATCTTCTGTATCCAGAGGAAGAATCTGTCCTTCTGTATCTAGAAGAAGACTCGTTCTGATCAGATCTTCTGGGATTCCTGAACTTCCTTTGCCTCTGCTTCCACAGTTGGTTCACTCTTCTTGAGAGGAGAGAAAGTTCGTCTTCTTTTGATGAGGATCCATCAGAGGTTTCTTCAACTGCCTGCAAAACTTTAGACTCGGATTTTTTGTTAGATTTTAATGCTAAAGGCTTACCTTGCTTCTGAGGTTCATCATCTTCTAGCTTTATCTCATGACTTCTGAGGGAGCTGATAAGTTCCTCCAGAGAAATTTTGTTGAGATCTTTTGCTAGCTTCAGAGCTGTAACCATTGGCCTCCACTTCTTTGGTAAGCTTCTGATGATCTTCTTGATGTGATCAGCAGTAGAGTATCCTTTGTCCAGAACCTTGAGACCAGCCACCAAAATTTGGAATCTTGAGAACATTGTTTCAATGGATTCACTTTCTTCCATTTTGAATGCCTCATACTTCTGAATGAGCGCAAGAGCTTTAGTTTCTTTGACCTGAACGTTGGCCTCATGCATCATTCTGAGTGAGTCAAACATGTTCTTTGTTGTGTCTCTGTTAGAGATCTTTTCATATTCAGCATAAGACATGGCGCTGAGAAGGATGGTTCTGGCCTTGTGGTGATATTTGAAGTCACGCTTTTGTTGGTCAGACATTGCTTTCCTATCAATCTTCTGACCGCTTGCATTCACAGGGTGCGTGTATTGGTGCGTGTATCCATCTGTCACCATGTCCCACAGATCGCATCATGTGCCAGAAAGAAGCTTTCAATTCTGTCTTTCCAGTAATCAAAATTTTCTCCATCAAAGACTGGAGGTTTGCTGCTGAATTTGTCTCTGTCTTCATTGTTGTCATTGCTGGTGTGTTGATAAGTTCCTGCCATTGTGTTTTTCTGACGCTGGATCTTGTACTGACACGGTTAAGTGTTTTAGCTCAGAACCAGACGCTCTGATACCAATTGAAGAAGTGAAAAACACAAGAAGGGGGGTTGAATTGTAAAAACTGGAAATCAATTGCAATCAACACGATATTTTTATCCTGGTTCGTTTGATCCCAAACTACTCCAGTCCACCCGTCAAGGTGATTTCGCCTCTCTCCAACGAGGTCTTAATCCATTATATTCAACTGAATATTACAATCTGCTTTAACAACTGCTAAAGCCTTCTTGATGCAAACCACAAACCGGTTTGTCAAGGAATTACTTTCTTACAAAGAATTGAAATCTAGGTGTGTGAATGTTTTCTACAAAACTGTTTATCACAACTGTGATACTACACAACTTAAGCTTATGAAAACTAGATTGCTAAAATAATTGAGTAAGGAATTTTGGAGCTTTTAGCAAACTGAGAGTAAGGAAGATGATGAATAGCTTTTAGGCGTGTAGATTGGTGTAGAGCATTAGCCAATTCAATCTTCATTGACTTGTTTATATAACATTGGAAATAGTGTACGTTGGAGCAATAATTTTGTTTCAATGCCAATAACATTCTTTCCTTAATAAGCAGATCTTGTCTGGAATGATGTCGTTGGTAATAACTCATCTTGAATGCACAGTACCGTTGCCACTTAAGCGTGTTCTGGCTTTGGCTCATTCTGACGCTGCTTAGGTGCTGATGAACTGTTGTTGTCTTTATCAGAGTTCAGAGTGTTGAGCGCAGATCTGTTCATCAAGCTTCAGCATAAGCGCAAGTTGATCTTCTGATTCTGGTATCTGATATAGCATCTTCTGATGCTGATGTTGATATCCAATTTTCTGATGCTGATGAGGATGTTCTCATGCTGATACCCGTCAGAGTTTCTGTAAAACAGAGTGTAATTTTTAGGTAGCAAATAGTTCTTACATGAATCATACAATTAATATATCTTTGCATTTTGTTTTCATCAAAACTTAAACTTTAGGGTAGTAGATTCAAACTTTGTTCTAACAAATTGTAGTAACAAGTTTAGAGAGAATTGATAAAGGAATCTACCTGTTGAAGGTCAACTTCAGAGCTCTGAAACTTGACTAGGCTAGCACGATTTAGAGAACTTCAAGGCTTAGTTCTTCTTCTGTTAGCTTCATTGAAGTTCAAGGATGAAGAATGAAAAAAGAAATTGGATTGAAAAATAAGGAAAGAGTGAATTCGAAAACTCAGAATTATGAGCTATGAAGAGAGCTTAGCAGGGTGATTTCGGTTGTTCAAGCTTGTGGAAATGAGTGGGATGTGTCCCTTATTTATAACTGAGCATGATGGAAACAAAAAGTGATAGAAATGATCAAGTATGAGCGGAATTTATGTGCACCAGTATCATGAGCAAAGTGTGACTCGTAATCCACCAAAACTCACTCAATTCTTGAGTTTTGATGCTTAAACAAGTCTGAGCAAGTTGGTTAAACATGTTTAAGTGAAAAACACACACAATATTGGTTATTAGAGGCCACATTATGGAAATCAAATTCTGACTTCAAACAAAAACTCAGTTTCATGGAGGCAACTTCAAGAGCATGGGGCACACGATGTAGGAGGCATTATGATCTCATTCTTTTTGCAATGGAAAGATCTCACAACAAACTTCACAATATGCTAATAAAGGTAACATTTGGATGTTTGAGAAAAAAGTTATTCAAGTTTGAAATCAGGAAAAACATGCGGGTATTGGTACTTAGAAATATTTCTAAGTGTTGAGTTTTAAAATGACCTATAATGTTCTTCAAAATTACATGTCCTTCCACTCGAAATTTAATCTTGATACTTGAAGATGAAATGAAGTAGACCTCTTGAATTTAAATTTGGAATTGAGATCACCCAAAAATCATAAAAAATGAAGGAGTTATGATCTTTGGAAGATGATGAACAAATTTGGGGAAATTCACAAAAGACCTATAATCTTTTCAATTCTGAAACGATTTTCCAAGCATTTTCAAGCATTGCATATTGAATCAAAGTTGAGTAGACATCCCAAAGATTATTGTGAAAATATAATCAGCTCAAGGAGATAAAAATTGAACAAGTTATGATCCTTAAAAGTCACACACGAGAATTTGATTGCTTTCCCAAAGGACTTGTAATCTTTCCCAATCATTAGTGATCTTCCATTCAAAATTAGCCTTAAACCCTTGAAGAGAACTTGTTAAGGACCGTTTAAAGAGAATCATGACTTTGGAATCAATCAAAAATCTCAAAAAATGAGCAAGATATTGTCTTTGGAAGTCAGCAAACCCTAACTCAGAGAGTGTCAAAATGACTTCGAACCCCTTTTAACTTTTGATGATTTTTCTTGCACAATTGGATCTTGTCATGTGAAGAGAAGTTGTTGCAGATAATTATAAGAACCCATAGCAAAAAGAAACAACTCAAAATATTTAAAATTCAGAGAGTCATGCACTTGTGATCACTGAGTCAAGCACTTGCCCAATTAGGTCAAATTTGTTAAATCATCCTTGAATCTTTTGAACTTTCTTTACAAAATAGGGCATGATGAATCACATTATCCGTTGAAATAATGTTGTCCTGAAGCACACTCAAAGATGGAGCATAAGTCTAAATAAAATTTGTTGAAGAAGGCATAAAAATAAACACATGAACTTATGAATATTCTTGATGAATACCACCACCACCCTTGAGGAAAACTTGACCTAAATAATGTGAGAGAGTTATTTGACCCAAAAAAGAACTTTGATACCATAGACATAACCTTGAAGCTTGGGCTCTTGTCATCCATTGAAGAACCATTTGACTGAGGACCATCATTTAAAACCTTAGGTTAGATGGTGAGATGGATGCAAGTGTGTCATTACCTACACTATGAATATTCAAAGAAACATATGTACATATCTTGATGTTAGTTAAAGGTTGATCCACTTAAAAAAACACATGTACAAGATACATAACTCAAGGTGTTTGGTGATCCCTCAAGAACAAACTTAAAGATAGGATGAAGTAGAAAGGAGGACCAACCCTAATTTGTTATCTTGATGTGTGTATAATATGAGATGATGATAGATCTTAAGGATAAAAATTGGGGTATAACAGTTAGATATTATTGTGTCAAGGCAATTAATTTTAAAGGAATATTTGTAAACTATTTTGAGAGACTCAATTCAACACCATTATTTAATAACAACTAGAGGATAAAAATTTACTCTAAACGAAATGATAGTATACTCCATCCACCTCATAATAGGTGCCCTCTTTCAAATTTTTATTTGTCTCAAATTATTTGTCCTCTTAAAAATCAATGTGATACTTATTATTTCTTTCCACAAACTTATTCTTATTTATTGTATTTTAATTCATGTAACTACTCCACTACCTATTATTAATAAGGTTATTTTAGTAAATAATCTTCATTTTATAATTGAAATCAACATAATTAATCATTATCTTAAAAAGTATGAAAATTAAATAAATAAAAACACTTATTGTGAGACGTAGGGAGTAGCATATAATATGATGAATCGGAATATCAAACATTAATAAATTAAATAAGTTGGTTCCAAACAATGTTCAACAAAGCTGGAATAGCTCAGTTGGTTAGAGCGTGTGGCTGTTAACCACAAGGTCGGAGGTTCAACCCCTCCTTCTAGCGTTTTTCTGATTTTTCAAATGCAGTTGTTCAACTTAAACTGGCCAATACTTGGGCCTCTGGTTTATAAAATCTGCAAACACAAGAAAATTGCATCTGCATCTATTAACATTTATTTTACACACTCCAACCTTTCTAGTACAAGTTTATTTCAAACGGTTTATCATATTCTTATTCGTTAATATATGAAAGCTAAATTTTCAGAATTTTTTTAAAAGAGTGTAATTTAAAGTGATTGATGAGAAAAAAAAGTATATTGAATATTAACGAAGGTTAATCCATCTTTGTTAGAGCCCTAAAACATATTTTGTTGAGTATGAAAAAAATAAAACTCAATAATATAAAATAAAAATAATTCAAGGACAGAATTTGAGACATTGAAAATATGCTATTTAACTAATTAAAAAAGCAAATTAAATATATTATTGGGTCTTTTTTTAATTCCAAAATATAAATCTTATTGTTTTTAGTGACATAAAACAAATTACAATATACATGATCATCTATGAGTTTATTAGATTAATTTATTTTAAAAAACTGACACTAATGATATTTTAGAATCATTTTCAATAAAATTTAAATTCGGTGAATTGGTGTCAAAATGTCAAACTCTTATCATTAAGTAGTACCTCATGGACTTATTATGTTTGACTTATATTGTTGTTAAGTTATCATTAAGTAGTACCTCATGGACTTATCATTTGTTTTTGACAAAAATTTTATATAAAAAATTAGAAAAAGCTTAAAATATTTATTAAAGTAGCATTCAGCAATGTCTAGACTAACTTGAATATAGTAGAGATAAAGTTCATGAAGATTAACAACTAAAAAGTACGATAACCTTAAAAGTAAAAACAAAAGCACTTGAACTGCACAATTTGAATAAGAAAAGCTAAACATAAATCTTTCATTAAACGCCCAAATAAATAGAGAATGAGTCCCCTAATAATTAACTATTATAAATATATAAAATTATTATTATTATTGTTTTCGACTGGCCAAGTGTTAAATCGACCACAACTCAATTTATTAAAGGTCCAGTCCACTCGACCTAAATATAAAGACAATTCATAAGCGATGGAAAGATATATAATCTCTGATCTTCAATTTCACTTATCTTAAATCTTAAACTGACTTGGGCGTTGGAGTGCTAACGATGCATATCCATTATGTGTCGTCATAAAGGAGATCAGATACACTATTCAAAACCATTATTATCAAACTCTCATCATTTTTTATTCATTCGTGAAGCTGAAACATCTATTTCTAGTTCCTAAACGAAACAATAGTGTCGTCTATGAGAAATGACTCTAGATTCCTGTGATTTCCTCGAGAATCATGATTTGCATCGCAAACGCCATAAAAGAAATGCAAAAATTCCAGACCTAGATCCTTGCAATTCATATCCGAATCTTCGATTTACTAGTTTGTAGCCTCTAAAAATTACCAAATAGGGAGCAAATCAACCTCTAATTCTTGTGTTTTCCTTCTTCACCTCGCGCAACCTCCATAGATCTCAAAATCAAGAGTGTTTGGAGGCAAGCGTGGGGGTATATTGCCATTGGCTCGGGGTATAATTGTTTCTATCACAATTCATCAGGTTTCAACCCCCGAACTCCTCGAGAACTCCACAGAGCGGCAAAAGAAGACTCTCAGTTTCAGATCTAGGGTTACATTAGGGTCTGATGATAATTTCCTTAAAGACCAGGTTGGAAGTTCCCAATCCATATCCTAACCTAGGGTCATCCTGGCATTTTCCTTTGACAAAGGTTCTTAAAGAGTCGATGCCTTCAAGATACCACAAGTTCACAGTTAATGAAGCCTATGTAATACATGTTTCTAGTTAACGCCAGGGTTGGTCTAACAATAGGGTGCATCACGAGAATGCCATAGGATTTCCACGTGATAGACTAGGATTTCCATTGATCGTATAGTGGAGCAAATATCTACTTAAAGCATTCAAAGAAGGATACCCCGAATCACATTCACCAGGAAAGTGTGTGGTATCAGCATCCAACCACCACTCTGCACTCCCGTTCCAAAGGAAAGACTGGACGGACCCGAGGTAGGATGACCAACGAGCCAGAGTCACTGCAGCTTATCCTCATATCTGCTCGAGGTAGGTACCCATTTCAGAGTCAAAAGGAAACCAGAGAACCTCAACCCCAGTGACCGTAAAATGCCTTGCTAAATCATCAGACAGAGCGATTTAAGGAGCACAAATCAGAAGTCGATCCTCAAATCGAAGATTTGTTAAATATTTTATTCTTACTAATTTAATAATAGGATTAGGCGATTTATTTGACAGCTTGATGAAAATTAATTCAGATTTAAATTTGAATTTAAATTGAAACAAATCATATCTTGTCTTTCTCAAATCCATGGGAAGCAAAGCATGGAGATACGTGATAAAAAGGATGGAAACATCCGGTGGTTACTTTTGAAGATGGTACAACCAAATTGAAACTAGAAGCTGATCGGACTGATGCTAAAGATGATAAATCTCTTGGAAATTCCAAGGCTTTGAATGTGTTGGTGTAAGCCCTAGAGGCCAATACTTTTGGTACTTGTATCGAATTATTTATTTATAATAAAAGGCATTTCTTTATTATGTTTGCTTTCCAAAATAATAAAGTCCCTAGAATGGTTTATTTGTTTAATGAAATGTTAAGTGTGACTTAATCATGAGATCCCATTAAACATAAGACACTATTCTTAAAGTATCTGTAGTCAAGCTTTAATGTGAAGTGGGATAGCATTAAAGCATTAAGATTATTATGAAGATAGATTGATGATCACATCTCATGGATCATAGATAAGGAGTTATCAAGTCTTGACATAGGTATGAATATTAGGAGTAATATTTATACTGAATTGACCCGCTATGAGAATACTACATAGAATGTTATGCAAAGTGTCATAAGTTATTCTCATGATGATAATGGTGTATACCACCCTTCGACCTGAAACCACTATGGATCCTAGATGTAGAGTCAAGTACTTTATTGCTGATCAAACGTCATCCGTAACTGGATGACTATAAAGACGGTTGATGGGTACTTCACAAAGCATGCTAAGGGACATGAGTGACCTAGATGGAATTTGCTCATCCTGCATAACAGGATAAATGTCTAAGGGCCCAATATTGAACTGGACAAGGGTGACACAGTGTATGCCTTGTGTTCAATATAGACATGAGGGCAAAAGGGTAATTATACAACACAAATATTATCACGAAAAAGGTTTAGTCAGATCACATGACATTTTCGTGACTTGGGTAACAGTGATGTGTTGCTAGATACCTCTCACTGTTTATTATATTAAATGTGTGATTTAATATAATTGCCAACGTCGCGAAAACCTACAGGGTCACACACATAAGGACAGGTTGATGAGAGATAGAATAAATAAGGAACACCGTAAGGTACGGTGCACTTAAGTGTAATACGGAAAATGGTAAGGTACCACGTGGATAAGTGATATATGGTACATCATAAGGTATGATGTCCATAAGCTTAATTGGGCTTTTAGCTTATAGCCTTAATTGGGCTTTTAGCTTGTAGCCCACACGAGTGATTCTATAAATAGATCCCTTATGATGAAGCATTTTCAATTGATGCATTTTCGTTTTTGACTCTCTCTCTCTCACTCAAGGTTTCCGTTCGTGATCAGCTAGCACTGTGACCGGAAGCGATCTGTTCGTGTGGACTGAGTAGAGGCATTGTTCTTCATCAACGCTCGTGATCACAACATCAAAGGTCTGAATCGCCACAAGAGGTAAATGTTTCTATCACTGACCATGCTCTTTCGTAAGGATCGCTAAAGGAAAATTTTAAATTTCGCTGCGCTTTTGATCACAATTTCCTTCAGAATGTTATTTTCAATGATGAGGGCAAGAACATGTTCAAATTGATTAACACATGTTCAGAGGCTAAAGAAGCATGGGATATTCTCATAATTGCACATTAATCCATATCCATAGTTTATATGTCAAGGTTGTAGCTACTTACCACTAAGTTTTAGAATCTAAGGATGAATGAAGATAGGTCTAATAGTGAATTCCACATCAGATTGCGTGATACTGGAAAAACTTACTTTGCCTTAGGAGAAAATATATCTGAATAAAATCTTGCCAAAAGAATTCTCAGATCATTGCCTAAGAGATTTGATATGAAAGAGACTACTATTGAACAAGCTCATGACCTAAGCAACATTAAGGTTGATGAACTCTTTGGCTCCTTTCAAACATTTGAGATATCCATTAATGATAGGACTGTTGTACCCCAAAAATTTCCCTCTTCATTTTAAATCTAATTGGCTTATATTTCATTACCATATGCGTACATACATATCATTGGATATGTACTCATGGGATCAAGGCATTTTATCGGCATCAAGCTCTAAGACAAGTGTTTTACTAAGCTGTACAACAAAAATAGAAATTTAAGGTTTTCCGCGTTTTAATACGCTCCGTGCAGTTTCCAAGTTATCCAAGCAATTGCCAAGCAAGTCTTCATCAAAGCTTTAATGTATTTCAATGCATTCTAAAATGTGGAAGAATTAGGTGTTTCGGTGAATTTGAGGCAGTGTGAACCAGAAATAGCGTCTTTGTTGGTTTGAGCTTAGAAATATGCAACTTGCCATCAGAGTACTATTTCGAGCTGATCCCTTGGGCATTAGAATCGTCTCAATATTTTATTTATTTCATTTGTTCAGACCATAAGTCAATTATGTCCAGAAAGTCTCCGAATAATTTGATTTCCCTGAAGCAGTAATATGTTTCCATGGTGTTTGGAAAATTGTAACGGACATATGGTTCAACATCTTCAGTTGTTTATTCGAGCATTGAGGCCGTCTTTATTCGTTTATCATCTCTCATGTTCAGATCAAAGGCTAATTTTGTGAAGAAAACCTCCAAGAATTTTAATCTTTTGAAGGCGGTAAACTAAATTAATTGTTGCTTTGTTGCCTTGCGGATATTCAAAAATTTGTAACTTCAGTTTTGTTTATAGTCTCGGGTTGGTTCTTCTACCATAAAATTGGTCTCGATGTCTTCTTCTATTCGTGCGAAATATAATTCCTCAAGGAAAGGCTCCGAACGTGCGAGTTTTCTGAAGGTGTACAGTGGGAAAATGGTAAAAATATTGTGATGAACCGTTACTTTGTGGATGTTTGAAAATTCATAACTTTCGCCTTTTTCATTGTTTCAGACCTGTTCTTTTTGCTAATGTTCCGCCTCGATGTCATCTTCATGCTGTCTTTGTTTCCTGAGAGCCAATTCCGAACAAAAGGCCTCTTAAAGTTGGACACACTGAAGGATTTTTGTGATACATTTCACCGTATTCTTAATCTTACAAAAATCATAATTCAGTCTATTTTTATTGTATCGGGCTGTTATTTTGACACAAAGTCACAAATGTTTCAAGCTACAAGTTCACAGGCAAGCCTGAGTTCAAACAGTACTCCTGAGACCTTCGTTTTTGGCTTATTTCGCAAAACGGAGTTGCTGAACCAAAAAAGGAAATTTGAATTTAATTGTCGTTTCACGAGAAAATTCATAACTCGGTCAATTTTTATCGGACCAGGCCCATATTTTACACAATTTCATTAACTCAAAGATCTACAACCTTTCTTCCAAAGTCAAGTCCATATTATGCTTCGAGAAATATGCGTTTTTGATTGAAAAGGTGTTTGTGTCTAACACTGACGCGAAAACTGGTGTTGAAGGATTTTATGTCGATGTATCGATATTAAGAAATTCATATCTCACTCGTATTTCATTGGATTGAGCTCATATTTTGGCACGAGGTCTCTATTGACTCTGGCTATGTTATTGTTTCACACCCCGACTTCGAATTTGCTCCGAGCTCCCGGCAAATTTGACCTAAACGTGTCAGACACTGATGAATTAAAAATCTACACTATTGTTTGTGGTTATTTGAAGCTTATTAACCAAACTCACTCATATTAGCCCATACTATATATTCTTCTTCACACCAAATACTCTCATGATTTCATTTTCCCTCTCAAATACTATTAAATCACTCTCACATTGTCTCTAAGATCAAAAATACAAAAATATCAAACTCATCAACATTCATCATCAATTTCAAGCTTCTTCAACAAGATTCAAAGAAAATTCAAAGAGAAGTCACAAGATCTCCTCTCCCTCTCTGATCTGCCATTCGAAAATATGGCTTCCTCACTCCTTCTCCGCCGTGAGACCATGTCCTTCTTCTCTCCTCAGCCGCATTGTGCAAAACTCAATTTACTTCCCTCCGGCAACTCCTCTCCATCTTCTTTCCGGCTCCGATCATCATCATCACTTCAATCTCCTCCTCTCTTCAAGAGGTAATTCCTCATAACCTCCATGTAATCTTGAATTATATCATGATTTTTGTGAATTATGAAATTAAGGTTATGATTTTTACCGTTTAATGCAAAATTTTGATTTTGTTCTTAGTGCAGATTTTTAAAACTTCTATGTGCATAATTTCATTGTTATAATCTCCATTTGTTGTGTACTCATGTGTAATATTTCATTTGGTGATTATCAAATGGATTTTTGACACGGTTCTGATACTTTTTATCTTATTATCTTTTGATGTGGTTGTTTATTGTGCAAGGTACACTCTATTGTGTTTAATCATGTAACACAACATTGGTTATGTGATCAAAACTTGTGTCTTATGCTCGCTTCCGATGTGACACGCCTTGTTTGTCATTTCATGAGAAATATCCTTTGTTCACATTTGTTATATATTTTCTGGATATGCATGACACTTTATGTAGTAACTCTGATATGTGGTGCATCTGTGGCACACATATTTGTATTTGTTTATTTGGATATCATTTGTGACTATGTTTATTGACGAATTCACGTTTGATTGGTAGTCGGCGCATTTACTTTCACTTTCTTGAATTTTTATCGCATTTCTTTATTGCTTTCCTTGCCATAAGAAGTAGGATAGAGATGTATGACGGGTACCTCTATTATTGATCATGTCAGGAACCCCTCTGGTTTATTTAAAGACTCGTTTAGGTCAATTCCGCATTATATGCCATTGTATGCTACTTGTGTTTTGCTTGTTTAAAGTCCTACCTTTGAAGTAGGAATTCCGCAGGCATGTTTACATTTATGCCTAAAGTCCTCAAAGAAGTTTCACATCCCCATTCCCCATGATAAGTACTCAAAAAAGGCGAGCGGAAAAGGGTTCGCAATCAACCCCCGCATTTCGTCCGTGTCATCCTTAACTCGTGATGCACCACGATGCTTCAGAGTTGTGCCTACTCTTGTTGTTGATTCATCAAGTGGAAAAGTATTTCACAATCAAACCCCCACACTTTGTCTTGAGCTCGCGTTGGTCGATGTTGACGCTTTGTGTTTATCATTTTTCCCTTACTCTTCTTGCCTGGTAATACGATGTTGTGGTACAGATTTTTTTCCCACAGATAGCTTATTTGTCTCGTTTGAAATGACCCCTTGGCTAAAGCTTCCCGTATACTACCATGCTTGTTTGCATCAGTTGATATGACCCCTTGGCTAAAGCTTCCCATTTCCTACCTTGATGTGCAATATCTTGGTTAGGAATTTTGGCTTGAGTTAGTGTGTGCTACTCATGACACATGTGTGCTCTCTTGAGCTTGTTGATTTCTTGTTTACTTTTCATCCTTGTATATGCCATGTTCCCTTAGGCTTTAAACCTTTGTATGTTCCCTTAGGATCACTCGATTAAGGTAGCTTTCGAGCTAGACATTAGGATAGTGATCCATGACGGCTAACATAGGGTAGAGATTTCCCTTTCAAAACACAACCTTAGGACCAATCATTTTATGATAACATTAGGGATAGATTTAGGATAGTCTCCCTTAGATGTTTTTCTTTTCTTTTTGCATCACTGCATTAAAACTAAAACCCATTTTTCTTGGCAAATGCATAAAACATCTAACACCTATCAAACCCTCTTTCAAGGTAAAAACACATGAACCAACTCAGACCTTTTTTTCTCCTCCGAGCTTTGCATCGAAACTAATCTTTTTCAAAAAGAACTTATTAATTCACTTCTTTGTTGTCGCGTGAATCTCCAAAGGTCGAGTTGCGAAAGAATGCGAAATTAATATTGTTCATTAAAAAATACAAAATAAACTGAAATATGTGAGTCGAACTATGACGCTCTGATTCCTTAAAAAGGATACATAGGAATCTGGTCATGGGGCTTAGCAGAGCGAAACTTTGTAAATATTTCCTTCTTTTCCCCTCCCTCTTTCAGTTTTTCTTTTATCTCGTAAGCTTTATATTTGAACACACCCTTTAATTAGAACAACAAGAGTGGATACCGTAGAGTACTACGGGCGTGTGGGGTGCTAATACTTTCCCCTCGCGTAACAGACTCCCTTACCCGATCTCTCAGTTGTTTGATCGTGATTTCACTCTTCTTAGGTTTACTCGATGTTTAACTTTCCCTTCCTATTGGATAGAAAAAGTTCGATGGCGACTTTATTGAATTCATCTCGATGATTTGTTCAGCTGGTTGTTTCAGCTGGAAACTTCACTGGGGACAGATCGACCAATTTCTGGTCCATCCTGGATTCTCTCCTAGCTCTTGTTTTCTTTTCTTCGGGTGTTTATTTGTATGATTTATGGCTTGTTCATTTTGTACATGTTTATTTGAGCATATGTTTGCATTGAATTTTATTGCTTTCCATATTAGTTATATGTTGCGTTGGCTTCTGGTTTTCCATGTTGGGTGGGTGTTACTATGAGGTAAAAGTCCCAGTACTCAGGTTAGAGTGCACTATATAGGAAACCTAAGAATAGAGTAGAGTATGACATCTATTGGACGAAGATCCTACCAGCGCGGTAATGTCGTCGACGCTCAGATGAGGTTCAAATGAGGTGTTATCTGAAGGTTAGTGAAAAACACAAGTAAGGGGGGTTGAATTGGGTTTTCTAAAATTTCTTTAAAAAACTTGTTTTTATCACTAGCACACAATGATAAGTAGTTATTGTAAAATAAAACCAAATAAAAACAACACAATTATTTTTATACAAGTTCACCTTAAAACTAAGGTTACCTCTTATCCACCCGCCAAGGTTATTTCGCCTTCAACAAGGACTTAATTCACTAATCTCAAAAGATTACACAATAACCTCTAAATTCTTTGAAAGATTTCTTAGCCCTCTTAAGTATACAGACTAGAAAGTCACTTGAGGAAATGTACAAACTTATACTTAGAACAATGTTTTGTGTTTACAAATATATGCTTCTATAAACTGATAAACACTAAATTTTATATCTATTGAATTTACACTTTTGAGAAATAACTCAGTGTAAATGTATCTGTAACTGATTGAGAATTTGAGTGTGTGTATGAAATATTGTAGCACGATTTTTGTTATTGTTGTTCTTGTGGTTGTGTGTCTTTCATACACAGTAAGGAGATCCTTTTATAGCCATTGTGAAAAGTGTTGTTGGGATAGCTAGGAACGTTGAGACCATTCCTCAAACATGTTTCCTCATAGATGTAATGATTTTAACTTTTGGAGGTGTGTTCACTTCTTTCCAAGTTTCCAAGATACTGTTTGAGATAAGTAATCATTGTGTTTGTCTCGAGAATAATGATTTCTCATCTGATGCTTCTGAATGTATCTTTTGAATGTGTTTTTGATCACATGATAGTTTCTAGAGTTTTTGGTCAGTGTTGCTTTTCATACTGATCTAGAATGCTTCTGATTTGGTTTGTGTGGAACTTTTGAAGTTTCATTAGATACACCTACATTATAATATTTGACATGTACACATATAATTTCACATATAATTGTTATCATAAAACTTAGAAATGGTTAGAAGCTTTCTTGATCTAACATTCTCCACCTTTTTTATTATAATAAAATAGTACATTATGATTTGAAATTATATTTAGAGAACTCCCTTAAGATTATAGACTCCCCCTGAGTCTAATATTCACTTCTTTCTGAGAGTAATTTCTCTTTTACATAATTTGGTTTTGAGATTTCTTTTCTTTTCCTACAATATTTTTAGAAACACTATTTGGAAGAATAGGTTAGATAAAATATGAGCATGGAATTATGCGAGAATAGGTATATATATCAAAATCATCTGTTATTCCCCTTTTGTCATAATCAAAAAATATAAAATTTTCATTTGTAAAAGGTAGAAGGTACAAGGACAAAAAAGAGATAAGACGAAAAACAAGAGAAGGTTTAAGGAGTTTTGGCTAAGGAGCTCTTGGTAAGGTGGGCTAGTAGATTTTGGAGATTAGCATTAACTTCATCATGCTTGTAAAGTCTTTCCTTGACTTCATTCTGATCTTTCTGAATTTCTTTCTGATCCTTCATTAGTTCATCCATAGAACTTTGAAGCTGACATAAAACCACATAACTGTCTGGGGGTGCGCTGGCTTCTTCCAACCTCTTCCTTGATTTCTCTTCAAGAGTTGTCTAAGTTGCTTCTTCAACTACCTTTAGAGCTGCTTTTTCACCTTCTTTCTGAGCGGCTTCTTCGGCTGCTTTTAGAGCTGCTTCTTCAGCTGCTTTCTGAGCTTTAGCGTCTTGATAGTGCTAAAGGGCCTCAACAACATATTTGGTTTGAAGATCAATATAAGCATTCTTAATCCTAATAAAATTCTTATCCATAAAGTTTTAGAACATATCTCAGCTAGTTTTGACTTCATTTGTATTAAGACTTGAGCTTGAGTCTTCATGAAGTTTTATCAGTTTCTGTGTGGCTTTGGCTGAGAGCTTGGAGAGCAGTTCTTCAAGACTATTTGGAGAAGTGGATTGAGACTGATTGGATGGAGCTTCTATGGAGTGAGTGGTTTCAGAATCAGAGTGAGCTTCAGCAGATCCCGCTTGATTCATGGAACCATGGACAGAAAGATCTGAAAAGTTGGTGCCTTCTGAAACGACTAAGGTGATTAGAGGAGAGGAAACATCTAGGGTTTTAGTGGGTAAGGAGGTTGGTTATGAAGGAAAGGTAAAGGGTGTTGATGTGGTAGAAGGAGTTTCTTGAACGATGGATATAAGGGGTGATGATTATGAGTGAGTTTCAGAAGCAGTTTGAGATTGTTGTTGTTGTTCGAGTAAGCCCTAGAGGCCAATGGTTTCGGTACTTGTATCAAATTATTTATTAATAATTAAAAGGAATTCTTTATTATGTTTGTTTTTCCAAAATAATAAAGTCCCTAGAATATCTAATTCATTTAATGATATATTAAGTGTGACTTAATCACAATATCTCATTAAACATAAGGAAATTATTCTTAAAGTATTCGTAGTCGAGCTTTATTGTGAAGTGGGATAACATTAAAAAATTGAGAATATTATATGAATAGACTGATGATCACATCTCATGGATCATAAATAAAGAGTTATCAAATCTTCACATAGGTATGAATATTAGGAGTAATATTTATACTGGATTGACCCGCTATGAGAACACTACATAGAAAGTTATGCAAAGTGTCATAAGTTATTCTCATCGTGATAGTGGTGTATACCACCTTTCAACCTTAAACCACTATGGAACCTAGATATGGAGTCGAGTACTTTATTGCTGATCAAATGTTGCCCGTAATTGGATAACCATAAAGACGGTTGATGGGTACTCCACAAAGCATGCTGAGGGACATGAGTGGCCTAGATAGAATTTGCTTATCCCGCGTAACAGGATAAATGTCTAAGGCCCAATATTGAACTGGACAAGGGGGACATGGTCTATGCCATGTGTTCAATATAGACATGAGGGTAAAAGGATAAATGTACACACAAACATTATCATAAAAAAGGTTTTGTCAGATAACATGATATTTTCGTAACTTTGGTAGCAGTGATGTGTTGCTAGATATCTCTCATTGTTTATTATATTAAATATATGATTTAAAATAATTTCCAATGTTACGAGTACCTACATGGTCACACACATAAGAACAAATTGATAAGAGATAAAATATATAAGAAATATCGTAAGATACAGTGTACTTGAGAGAATTATGAAACACCGTAAGGTACAATGCACTTAAGTGAAATATGGAACATCATATAATATAATAATAGTTATATTATTATTATTATTATTATTATTATTATTATTATTTTTTATTATTATTTTATAATAGTTATAAAATATAATAATAATAAAATATGTTTATTACAATAATAGTTATTATAATAATAGTTATTGTAATAAAAGTTATTATAATAATAAAAATATTATTATTATTATTATTATTATTATTAATATTATTATTATTATTATTATTATTATTATTATTATTATTATTATTATTATTATATGGATCACATAAGTTAGGCTTTTTAGCTTGCAGCTCACATAAGTGGTTCTATAAATACAACTCTTGTGCATAAGCTTTCTCACTTGATGAAATTAGGTTTGTGAAACCCTGTCGTAATTTCTTTCTTTCTCCCTCCCTCAAAAGTCTTCATTTGTAGCAGCTAGCACTGATATTAAAGGAAATTTGTTCGTGTGGACTTAGTAGAAGCTTTGTTCTTCATCAACGCTCGTGATCATTCATCCATATCTGCATAAAAAGTTGTTGGTCACTACAAGAGGTACTTTTTCTATCACTGATCATGATCATTCATAAAGATCAACTAAAGGGAAATTTTAATTACCGCTGCATTTTGAATCGTGATTTCTCTTTAGTGGTATCAAAGCCACTAATGAATCCATGTATCAGATAGTTGTTAATTTTATACATTTTGTGTATTAATTTGATTAAAACACATAATGAATTAAATAATAATAAGTAATTAAATATTGGCATCGTGTTGTGTATAATTTGGTTGAGTCGATGTTGACTATGCTTTGGAATCCGACTTTTGTATGGTGAAGTAGCGATACATCGATCATCCATAAGTTACACAAATATGATTGATCAATCTTATATGTGATATAAGTAATTCTAGTGCAACATTGATATATTGGATATATTATTTATATTTCATTCATGTGATCATGTTATAATTGTTATTCTTATGAGTGATCAATGTTCATTTGCTTCGGAATCTCGACTTTAGTATGGTGAAGCAATAAAATTTTTGATCAATCAAATTGAATAATTGATCGTTGCAATTTTGACGGTATGAACGAGTTGCATTAGATTCTATGACGATATAAGAGTTATGTTGTCAAGATTTATTTTAAGGTTTGCAAAATTTTATATTATAATAATAATTGTTATTATTATTATTATAAGTATGTTACTTTGTTTTATAATATAATAACAAGTGTTGTTGTTATTATTATAAAATACATACACATGTTGCGGTAACAGTAACAAGCTAATGCCTATATCATACATTAAGTATAATAAAAGTTATTATAACAATATTGTATGTAATATTTAGTATGTATTACCGTGTACGCAAAGTTCTGGTTTCCAGTACTAAAATGATTATTCACGGTTACTTCATGGTTACTGTGTCTATGTCGAATAAAAATTTTTTTCAAAAGAATATGATATAGTATCATGTTACTATTTAAATAAATAATAATAAATTTTTGTTATGATTTTTTTAAAAATAATTTGGTATAAGTTAATAACCGGACAGTAGAAACCTCAATTAACTCATGATCAATCATCAAAGTTTAATTTAATTTAACTGATTTAATTAACAAAATTTAAATTAATATTAATAATTATAATAAAATGTCTTTATTATTATTGTTTTGTGGTGATTGGTTATGGCCTTAGTCTTCTTTTATTTTGTTTTGGAATTTTAAATACGACCTGCGTGTCGTGCCTTTTTTTATACTCTCTTTATGTAACTTCTTTTCTCATATTACTCCCTCGTATGTAAAACGAGTATTCTTTGATGTAATGTAATGTAATGAAGAAAAGAAGAAGACAAGATCAAAGGAGGACAACCATGGAGATCTAGCTTGGAGAAGTGTAGACCGTTATTAGGTTTAGCTCAGGTTCTCTCATTGGCTTCAGAGAACAATTACGCTAGGGGCCATAACTGTATATTTTTATATGTATATTGATGCATATGTTGGCATGTTGACGCATGTGAGAGACGATTTGCATGTTAAGCCGATGAGATCAAACTAATAACAAATTCCTTCAAAATAAATATTAATTTTACACTTTTCAAGTTTTATCACTCATCAAGACTAGTATCGAACAATGTAGGTTTCTCCTAACGTGAGGTGAATGTTCTATATTGGTAAGGTGCGATGAGATAAATGTAATATCCAATTGCTAAATCTCTGGGTCAAACATAACTAAACAAATTATAATAAGATTATATGCGTTTAAAAGTAGGAGTTGGGAATGATCCACATGATGGATTAGAATAAGGAGTTATTCTCTCAACTGAAATATTTGAGAATTGTATTAGATACAATTGGAAGGAGTTCCTATCTAAATAACCGAGTTTTGTGTAATCAGCCTAACGCTGACTTAAAACAAAGTGAAATATGGATCTCGACCCACTAGAAAATCTTCCAACGGGATTTTCTGAATCAAATGGTGAGGGTCATTTGGTTTGAGTAAAATAGTGGGAGCATATTTAATTAAAGGCCTAATTGAATATGTTTTAACGATACTAGTATCTTCATGATCTTTATGTATATTACCATGACAACAAACACCTCTAACAACATTTTGCGATCGATCCCTGACAAGGAAAAATTGTCTGGGACAAATTTTCTGGATTAGCATCGAAACCTGAGGATTCTCCTCAAACATGATAAAAAGTTATATGTCTTAGAGAGATCTATTCCTGAAGAGGAACCTCCCAGTTCTTCTCCTTATAAAAATCATGTTGATGATGCCAATGAAATCGCTTGCCTCATGTTGGCTACTATGAACTCAGAATTGCAAAAGAAACATGAGAACATGGCAGCGTTAGATATGATCGGAAATATGAAGATGCTTTATCAAGATCAGGCAAGGAGTGAGAGGTTTCAAGTTTCAAAGGCCCTTTTTAATATCAAGTTAGCTGAGGGAACCCCTATAGGTCCCATGTAATCAAGATGATTGGGTATGTGGAGAACCTTGAAAGTTTGGGGTTTCCCTTTGGAAAGGAACTTGCGACTGATTTGATCTTGCAATCATTGCCTGAGAGCTTCAATCAATTTGTCCTGAATTTCAACATAATTGAATTGGATAGAAGTCTTGCAGAACTGTTAAGCATGTTAAGAACTGCTGAGCAAAATGTGAAGTCAAAAGGGAAGTCCCTTCTGATGGTCAGTAATGGAAAGAAGCTGAACAAAAGGCCTACCAAACCTAATGCTCCTTCTTTGAAGCCTAGTGGAGGCATAACAAAAGATAACACTTGCTTCTATTGCGGTAAGACCAGACACTGAAAGAGAAACAACCCAAAGTACCTGGACGATAAGAAGAATGGAGTAGAGACTTCAAATTTAGGTATTTTTTGTTATAAAATTTAATCTATCTACTTTTGCATCATGGGCATTAGATACTGGATGTGGTTCTCACATTTATAATAATGTGAAGATGCTGAAAAAGAGTAGAGAATTGGCAAAAGTTGAAGTCTATCTACAAGTTGTTAATGAAGCAAAGGTTGTTACTTTATCCATAGGAAATTATGTAGTGACTTTATCTAGTGGTTAAATAATTTAGTTAGAGAACTGTTATTATGTACCTGCAATTAGCAGTAATATTATTTTCGTTTCTTGTTTGGACAAGTTTGGTTTTTCATTCATAATAAAGAATAATTGTTGTTCTATTTATTTGAATGATATATTCTATGCTTCTGCACAAATGAATAATGGACTGTATGTCCTTGGTCTTGAAATGCCAATTTATAACATTAATACTAAAAGGATTTAACTAATGAGTTAAATCCAAGTTACCTTTGGCATTATTGCTTAGGCCACATAAATGAGAAACACATTTCCAAACTCCATAAAGATGGACTTTTGGACTCTTTTGATTATGAATCATATGAGACATGCAGGTCTTGTTTAATTGGAAAGATGACAAAGTACCCATTCATAGGAAAAGTTGAAAGGGCTGATGATCTTTTGGCCCTCATACATATCGATGTATGTGGACCACTGAACATACCAGCCAGAGGAGGTTTTCAACACTTCATCACATTTACTGATGATTTTAGTAGATATGGTTTTGTGTATTTAATGAAACACAAATCTGAGTCCATTGAAAAGTTCAAGGAATTCAAGTATGAAATACAAAACCAACTAGCTAAGAATATTAAAGCTCTTCGATCAGATAGGAGAGATGAATTTTTAAGCCTATAGTTTGATGACCATCTAAAGGAATGTGGATTTCTATCCCAGCTTACTCCTCCAGGAACACCACAATGGAATGATGTATTTGAGAGAAGAAACTAAACCTTGTTAGACAGGGTTAGATCCATGATGAGTCACGCCGATCTTCCAAACTCCTTTTGGGGACATGCTCTATTGACAACAACTTACACACTTAATCGGGTTCCATCCGAAAAGGTTGAGGGGACACCATATGGGATATGGAGTGGTAAGAAACCACATATGTCTTACATGAAGATTTGGGGTTGCGAACTTTATGTTAAACGGAAAATCTCAACTAAGCATGAGACCAAATCTGACAAATGCTTATTTATGGGGTATCCTAAAGAAATAAGAGGATATTACTTCTACAATCCTTCTAATGGCAAAGTATTTGTCACTTGAACTGTAGTTTTCTTGGAAAATGACTTTATTGCCAAAGGAATCAATGAGAGGAAAGTAGAGCATGGAGAAATTCAAGAATCACAAAAGCAGTTATACACATATGGATGAACTAGAGAAGGAAACACAAGTAGTTGTGGAAGAGCAACCTGCTCAAGTAGAACAAGACTAACATAGATCAAAGATGATATGTCACCAACCTGAGATATATGGTTATCTGGTAATTAATCAAGGTGATGTATTTCTCATGGATCAAAATGAGCCTTGCGTCTACAAGAAGGTTAGTAGGAGCGTGATCGTCATCCTGATATTATATGTAGATGACATATTACTCAATTCTGGTTATGTGTTTTACTTAATTAGTGGCGTTGTGAGCTTGAAGAGTTCAAAGTAGGATACAAGCATTGATTCTACAAACTGAAGCCAAGTGTATTGTTGCCTTAAATGCAACAAAGGAAGTTATTTGGGTCAAGAAGTTCATTATGAACTTGGCATAATCCATAGCATTGTGGATCCCGTTGATCTCTATTGTGATAGCAATGGTTCTACCGCACAAGCTAAGAAGCCTAGATCTCACCAATGATCTAAACACACACTTAGGTGATATCACCTCATTCGAGAGATAATATAAATAGTATATGTGAAGATATGTAGAGTACCAACACTTGATAATGTTGTTTACCCGCTAACAAAGCCTCTTGCACAGTAAAAGCATGATGGCCATACTAGATCTAAGGGTATAAGATGTATACCTGATTGGCTCTAGTGTTAGTGGGAGATTGCTGGAGTAAGCCTTAGAGGCCAATGGTTTCGGTACTTGTATCAAATTAGTTATTAATAATTAAAAAACATTCTTTATTATGTTTGTTTTTCCAAAATAATAAAGTCCTTAGAATAGCTAATTCGTTTAATGAAATTTTAAGCGTGACTTAATCATGAGATCTCATTAAACATAAGGAAACTATTTTTAAAGTATTCGTAGTCGAGCTTTATTGTGAAGTGGGATAACATTAAAGCATTGAGACTATTATGTGGATAGACTGATGATCGCATCTCATGGATCATGGATAAAGAGTTATCAAATCTTCACATAGGTATGCATATTAGGAGTAATATTTGTACTGGATTGACCTGCTATAAGAACACTACAAAGAAAGTTATGAAAAGTGTCATAAGTGTAATAATATGGGAGACATGACTTGGTTGTTTTGCGTTTGATCGTAATTGTTGCGGATAGCAAGAGTCACCACCGACTTTTCTTTTATCCAACAATGGAAAGGGTTAAAATAATAGGAAATACCTTTAGAGATGTTTTCATGAGTTCGGGGGGTAGGTTATGAAAAAAGAAGGTGTTAGAACCTTTTTCATCCATAGTCATCTATGGGCTCTTAGTTGCTTTCTAGCTCACTTGCTTTTGTTTGAAAATGTGTTTGTGGTGGGTGTAAGTTTGAAAATATTTTGCAAAATGCCTTTGTTGCGAAAAACTTTATAATGATTCTCGTCTCTATAAGAATGTGTACAAAGTGTTGGTTTTGAAAATAGTTCAAAGAGATGTTTGCTTTTGAAGGTGTTTTGTGAGTATATGTGTGGAAAAATGGTTTTAGTTCAAGAGCAAGAAATTACGAGCGTCCTACCTACTCAAAAGGTCTTATGTTCTTTTCCTCCTCCTTTAGATATTTCTATCTTACCATTGATTTGGTAAGAAGCCCCATCATTGGATGTGAAGGGATGGGCGTGGGTCAATCGTATAGTTATAGAAGGGAACCTATGAGATGTTTTAGCAATTTCTGTTAGGGACTAGATCGTTTACCGAAGGCAACATCGAGGGACTATGATTTTTATCGAGGGTCTTTGCTAAAACACCCATATTCGAGGGACATGACTATTTTCTGAGGCAACAAGTGAGATTATCCTAGAGGTGCATGTGTGTGAATAGGGTGTTTGATTGCATGCATTTAGTCTTGAATTTGGGTTGTCTACTTGTTGATTTTAATTCTTGCCATACACAACCTAATTATTAGCATTTTATGTAAAAATAATAAATTGCGGAAAGATAAATGTCCTACGCTATTACATGTTTTGGGGGATGTGGTATACAAGTTTACAAATGGGGTTTGAAAAGCAATAAAAGTCCTAATTATTACCACCATATTGAATAACAAGAAAATGTAAATATATAAAAATATAAAGACAAAAATAGTGTAAAAGAGAGAAAGAAAAGACATCCTAGATCGAAGGATGTGTCTTTCGATTCCCACATTTTTTCCTCCTTTCGATTGGTCCTGCAACCTGTGTGTATCAAAGCTTTCATCCTTCGATTTACACACCCTTTCCTTTCGTTTGGGCCTGCAAATCCGTGTATATCGAAGCACACCCTTCAATTCACACACATTTTTTTTCTTTTGTTTTCTCTCCTTTGGGACATGATGGCAGTATGGGTCGAAGCCATGCTAATATGGCCTATACAGGTTAGTCTCTAACATATATTTGGACAAGAAAAGCAAACAAACGAAAGGGTAGAAATGAAAAATAAACAAAAGGTTATTTACATGCTCGAAACGAAAGGGTTAAAGTCGGGAAGACTTACCTTGATTATGAAGTTGGTGATTCTGGACCTGGAGTGATTGCCCTGGATGCTCTTGGATTCAAAGGGAGAGAAATAAGTGTTTTGTTTCTTTGACTCGATTCGAAATCCAAGAAAAGTAGAGTGTTTCTTTGGTTCTAAGTTCGAAGGAAAAGAAACAAGTGTTGTGTTTCTTTAGTTCTGGAATCGAAAGAACAAAAACAAAGGTGTGGTCTTTTGATTCTAGGTTTGAGAGTGTGTTAAGTGTTTTCTCTATTCTTTTCCTTGCCAAAAAATCTCTCTCCAGTCTCTAAAACCCACCCTTAGATGTGTTATGGAACATCTTATTTATAGAAGAATTTGACTGAGATTTAAGAGGGAAAGCAAAAGAAATTCGAACAAATTGGGTATGCTGTTTTTGTAGCTTTTGAGGTGCAGTTTTTGTATGCCAATTTAGTGCAAATACGGGAATAACATAACAGGACTACTTTGCAGCAGTTTTGGAGTGTTGCGGCCAGTACAGCAGGCATGGGCCTTTGGTCAGTAAGCATCTTGAATATATCAAAAGATAAAACAAAACTTGTTTCCAACAATTGTGTCCTTTGAATGGGCCATATATGTGTTCTTCGAATGGACCACATGAACCACTTGTGTGTTCTTCTAATGCACCACTTGCAATTCTTCAAATGGGCCACCAATATTTGTCCTTCAAATGGGACACCCATGTATGTCCTTCAAATCTACCAATGCATGTCCTTCAAATGGGCCACCAATGTTTGTCCTTCGAATGGGACACCCATGTATGTCCTTCAAATCCACTAATGCATATCCTTCGAATCCACCAATGCATGTCCTTCGAATGGGCCACCAATGTTTTTCCTTCGAATGGACCACCCATGTATGTCCTTAAAATCCACTAATGCATGTCCTTCGAATTCACCAATGCATGTCCTTCGAATGGGCCACCAATATTTGTCCTTCGAATGGGCCACCCATGTATGTCGTAGTGTAGAGACTATGTGTATTAAAGGTTTTTAAAGGTGGAATCGAAGTAAGATGTTTCAAAGGGATTCGCTTCCCAGTGAATCGAAGCACGTATGAAAGAAGCCACTGCTTTGTGGGTACTAGCATGAAGGAAGTCACTGCCTTGTGCATGCTAGCATGATGGAAATCCTTGCCTTGTGCATGTTGGTATGATGGAAACCCTTGCCTTGTGCATGATGGCATGTTGGGAACCCTTGCCTTATAATCGAAACAGGTTACTTCGAAGGAAAACATTACCCAATCGAAGCTTGTATGAAGATAGCCATTGTTTTATGAATCGAAGGAAAGCATGCAAGATGCCACTACTAAAATGAAGCTTGTGGACCAAAGCTTGCTCGAAAGGGACCGAATTCCCAATCGAAGATTATGGACCAAAGCTTTCTCAAAGGAGGTCAGATGCTCAATCAAAACCTCTGAACTAAGCCTGCTCAAAGGAAGCTAGATGTCTAATCGACGCTTAAAAATCAAGTCTACTCGAAGGAAGATAGATGTCTAATCGAAGCTTAAGAATCAAGCCTGCTCAAAGGAAGCTAGATGCCTAATTAAATCTTATGAATCAAAGAAAACTTTCTCTTCTTCGATTTGATGTTTGAAAGCCCAATATGATTCCATGGAAACTTGTGCAGTCTTGACCCAGTAGAAATTTTGTGAGAAAATGTCTTAAGAAAAGAGAGGGCAAATTTTGGGGTACAACAATAAGTTATTCTCATAGTGATAGCGGTGTATACCACCCTTCAACCTAAAACCACTGTGGACCCTAGATGTCGATTCGAGTACTATATTCCTGATCAAACGTTTCCCGTAATTGGATAACCATAAAGACGATTGATGGGTACTCCATAAAGCATGTCGAGGGACATGAGTGGCCTAGATGGAATTTGTCCATCCCGCGTAACAAGATAAATGTATAAGGGCCCAATATTGAACTGGACAAGGGTGACACAGTCCGTGCGTTGTGTTCAATATAGACATGAGGGCAAAAGGGTAAATGTACTCACAAACATTATCACTGAAAAGATTTTGTCAGATCACATGACATTTTGGTGACTTGGGTAGCAGTGATGTGTTGCTAGATACCACTCACTATTTATTATATTATATGTATGATTTAATATAATTACTAATGTTAGAGAACCTATAGAGTCACACACATAAGAACAAATTGATAAGAGATAGACTAACTAAGGAACATCGTAAGATACAGTGTACTTGAGAGAATTATGGAACACTGTAAGGTACGGTGCACTTAAGTGAAATATGGAACATAATATAATATAATAATAGTTATTATTATTATTTTATAATTGTTATAAAATATAATAATAATAAAATATGTTTATTACAATAATAGTTATTATAATAATTATTATTGTAATAAAAGTTATTATTATAATAAAAATATTATTATTATTTATTATTATTATTATCATTATTATTATTGTTATTATTATATGAATCACTTAAGTTGGGCTTTTTAGCTTGCAGCCCACACAAGTGGTTCTATAAATACAATCTTTGTGCATAAGCTTTCTCACATGATGAAATTAGGTTTGTGAAACCATGCCGCAATTTCTCTCTTTCTCTATCACTCCAAATTCTTCATTTATAGCAGCTAGGAATGAGATTGAAGGCAATTTGTTCGTGTGAACTGAGTAGAGACGTTGTTCTTCATCAACGCTCATGATCATTCATCCAGATCTGCATAAAAAAGTTGCTGATCACCGCAAGAGGTAATTGTTTTATCACTGATCTTGATCATTCATAAGGACCAGCTAAAGGGAAATTTTAATTACCTCTACATTTTGAATCGTGATTTCCCTTCAGTTGTGGTGGAGGTGAAGATTGTTCAATTTGTAATTAAGGCAATTTGGATTTTTCGGTGGGAGCGTAAGTGTCTACAAATGATGGTGGAGTCGCTGAAGTTGTCACTATGGTTGAAGTTTATGGAGGTGGAGTAGGAAGGATGCATTTAGCAGCTTCAACAGAAGGAGCAGGAATTTTAGATGCAGGAGACTTACTTGGAGTGTCAGTTTTTGGTGGAAGATGTTTCATAAATATTCAGGACTGTCTGAGTGGTAAGGTTCTTCTTTGACTTGGATTTTATTTTCTTGGAAGGGACATCAGGTGGAGCATCCACAAGACAATTGTAATCGAACTCAGCTAGATCAAGGCCTTATGCTTCAAGTAAATAATCTATTATTTCGGGAGGATCAAGCTTCATAAAAAGTGGAAACACATCAGCAGGTGAATAAGTGTTTATCTATTTTTGCTTCTTGGTGTCAAGAGAGGGTTTAACCTAAATCTTATAAATGATACCCATATGCAAAAGATTTTTAGCATTGAAGAATTTTCCAGTCATGTGGGCAAGATTATTATCTACCATATTCAATGACTGAAGGTGTGAAACTAAGCCGCTTTCGACCAAAATTTCTGTGATTAATTTGGCCAGAGGGACATAGGTCTTGATTTTTCCCAGATTCCTTTCTATGATAGAGTCTCGAAGGTGGCAAAAAAGAAGACATGGAAGATTTACTTTGTAACCTTTCAAGAGTAGAATCACTTTCTGATCAGTGTTAACATAGTCTGAAGAGCTTGTGGACCTTCTATGATGAATGCAACCCAAAAGAAGTCTGAACCAAACTCTCAATTTTGGAGAAAGTTTTTGAGTTTTTCCAGAAATCTTGTTACCAACCTCACGGAAGATTGTTGATTAAATCGTATCATTGAGATACCTATATTTTGATGGGGAATCATACACTCTTCTTCCAGGGTTGTGAGTCGATTCCACTAGCGTAGCAATTGTTTTCTCAGTAATTACCTGTTTTTCACCTTTGATATGAGAGATGATGTATTTTTCATTTGCATTTCCATGAACCCAGAATTCATTGACAAGATCAACATAAGTTTTTCCATAGAGTCAAAAGAAGAAATGTCCTTGACCTTTCTTAGATAGTTCATCATGAAGATCAACACCATTATTCGTGATGTTGTCAAAATCTACCATGAGTTTGCTCAAAACTTCAAGTTGATTTAGACAATGTATACCCGTCTATAACTAGATCCCAGAGATCTAAATCATAACTAAGAAAGTAGCTTTCTAACAAATCTTTCTTGTAGTCAAAATTTTCACTTTTGAAAACAGGTGGTTTAGCTCTATAACTGTCCTTTTCATTTTTGCTTGTAGATGTTATTTTAAAAAGAAGATTATCTAACTCCCTGAATCTATATATACGATTAAGTACTTGATTTGAAAATCAATGGCAGAGCCGAAACTCTGGTACCAATTCAAAGTTAGAGAAAAACACAAGTAAGAGGGGTTAAATTGGGTTTTCTAAAATTTCTTAAAAAAACTTGTTTTATCACTAGCACACAGTGATAATTAGTTATTGTAAAATAAAACCAAATAAAAATAACACAATTATTTTTATACAAGTTCACCTTAAAACTAAGGCTACCTCTTGTCCACTCGCCAAGGTGATTTCTCCTTCAACAATGACTTAATTCACTAATATAAAAAGATTACACAATAACCTCTAAGAGTCTTGAAAGACCTCTTAGCCCTCTCAAGTATACAGACTAGAAAGTCACCTGAGGAAATGTACAAACTTATACTTAGAACAATGTTTTGTGTTTACAAAGATATGGTTCTCTAAAGATGATTGTAATACGGTGGGAGAACTGACTTTTTTTGGTTTTATTCGAAATGTGAGGATAGCAAGAGTCACCATCGACTTTTCTTTTATCTAATAAGGAAAGGGTGAAAAGAACAAAAAAGGCCTTGATAAAATTTGAGTTCGGGGGGTAAGTTATGAAAAGGGAAGGTGTTAGCACCCTTTTCATCTGTAGTTATCTACAGGCTCTTAATCGCTAGCTCACTTTGAAAACATGCTTTGTGTGTGTGATTTGTTTGAAAATATTTTGAAAATCCAAAGTACGCCTAAGTTTGTAATCATTCTTGTATCAGTCCTCAAGAACGCGTACAAAGTGTTTTATAAAATATTTTAAAAGTGTGATGTGTAAAAATGTGTTTTAGAAAAGATTGTGAGCGAGCGATTAACAATTCTTACCCACTCAAGGTTATTCTTGTTATTTTCCTTCTCCATTAGAGATAATGTTATTCGTACCATTAGTTGGTAGGTAGTCGTATCTATTGGATATGAAGGGACATGAGAAGGGTCATCATATGGTCAATTAAGGCAACATATAGAGGTACTTTAGAAACTTATCGAAGGGACTATATTATTTTTCATAGGCAACGTCGAAGGGTCATCGAGGGACTATGATCTTTATTTGAAGGGACTTTGCTAAAGTATCCCTATTTTCGAGGGACATGACCATGTATTCATAAGGTAACAAGAGGGGGTACCCTAAAGGTGTAAGTGTGCAAAGTGTATTACTTTCAGTTATTTAGTCTGTGTTTTTAATCTTGCTATATAAACCCTAGTTACTAGCAGTATAATATATACAAAAAAATAAAGGTGCGGAAAATAAATCCTAAGCTATTACAGGGATTTGGGGGCAATTACATAAAAAAGATGTAGACAATAAATGCAGAAATTAAACCCCAGACTATTACATCTTGTAAGCAGTTACATAATAGGAAAAATGCGGAAAGATAAAGCTAAACTATTACAAGAGAAAGTCGCGCGACCCATACAATTTCTCTAGTAATTTAAATGCGAAATAAAATTTTTTTGAAAAATGTTAGAATGTGATTTTTTATGAAATTGATTTGATGTTAATTAAATAGTTAAAACCCTAAATCTAATTAATTTTAGTTAATAAAAATCCGAAAGTCTAATTAATTTTAATTTCAAGAAAATATTAATTAACCTAATTAATGAGTAAATAAAAAATATCAAAATTAATTATTTATTAAAAAACCTACACCAAATTTATTAGGGTTTTGAAAAAAGGATTAAAATTGATTGATAGTAACTAAAAAATTAGGGTTAGGGGAAGAAAAATCAAGGAAAAGTTAAAAAAACAAAAAAAAAATAAGGAAAATGCATGGGGTGGGTGTTGAATCCACGCCCTCTAGCTCCTCTCCTGCCTTGCATGCCACTGCACCAGGCACTGGTTTGTGTTTAGGAGACAAGTGTTACATATAATATTGTAAACATGCATGTTAATTGTAAAAATTACAAAAAGCTGCAAAAGGCAGGGATCAAACCCACGCCCTTATAGATTAATGCCTTAGCGCGCGTCCTTGCCACTTGGGTGGCTGTTACATCCGATATCAAAATGAAAATAATTAAATATAATATTAACAAACATAGATGGACCAGAGAGACGTCGGAGCCCTAGATCCAATCGTCTTCTCTGGTGAGATGTTTCTCTAAACCTGCAAAACAGAGCATGTTAGTGATCAAAAGGAACCTCACCCCCCCCTAATTTGACCCTTGCGAGTTTAATGGTGGCCTTGGTTTTTACTGAATCATCCTCTACACAAAGATATAAAGAAAAAAAAGCAAATCATATCAAACATGATGGTCCATCGTCCTGGCATTATGGGACTCATGCGGTGGTTTAGACATGTACTAATACATCTCAGGAACACATCAGCAACATTATTTCACATCAAAACATCACAAAAAAATAAGATATAAATTTCATGTAAATATGGAAACCAGTGATGCATTGATGCGTGTTTCAGGCCTCTTTGATCATCAAGGATAATCAATACTTACTCTATAGCACCTCAGAAGTCGATTTGAGTGGTTTATTTTCTTTGGAAAGGGCTGGAAAATGATTTTCAAGTTTGCCCTAGTTTGACAAAAAATTGAGACTTAGAGGGTGTGTTCTTGCAAGATTTTCCGTGATCTCCCTTGCCTGAATGAGAAGAGTATTTATAAGAGAAGATTAGGTCAAGAAAGATGGGCTTGGACCTTATAGAACAAACTTTGATTCTTGTTTGAAAATAGAATAGAATAAGATAAAAGCATGGATATTTGTTTTGTAAATAAGCTTCACACGGTTTCTCATGAAATCTTGGGCCTCCAAAAGATTTGAAATAAAAGCCTTTTAAGCCTTATACCTTCACTTACTATTTATTTGATTTAACTTGCATTTAAATGAATAAAAATTCAAATAAAATAAATAAAAATCATAAAAAATATGTGAATAGTTTTGGGGGTCTCCTAACATGTCTTGAGCACGTTTGAACTTTAAAAATTAGGCTCATTAGTCCAAAAGTCCAAAATTGCTTAATTGTGGTTTCATGCAACTTCACAAAATTACCCAACTTGTGGAACTCATAACTTTCTCAATTTTTATTATATGAATATGATCTTTTACTTTTTAGAAATATCAAGATGTCCCCTATAACTCTAATGTTGATTATTTTTCAACTTGAAGAATTTATCTTGATATAAATTTCTTTGACAAAAAGTGTCTTTTTGTTGACTTTTAAAATGACCTATAATGTTTTGGCTCATAAATATCAAATGAAGCATTTTTAAGCGTTGAGCTTAGAGAGACAAAGTTGTAGACAGTTAAATTTCCATCAAAATGGGATTTAGTTGAGAACTTCCTGATGAAGCGTGTGAAAGTTATGCTTGGTCAAAGTTCAATTGACTTCTCCAAAAGAAAACCCTAATTTAGCGACTTTTGACTTTTGATGAATATTAAGTTTTCTTGATGAATCATAATCAACCCTTGATCAAATAATGAATGTAACTTCAAAATATTGAAGTTGACCAAAAATATTGAAGTTTGAATATATGTTGACCATAATTGACTTTTTACCCAACATAGTTGATTTTTAATCATCTGAGCAATTGACTGAGAAAATTTGTGATGCAAGGCTTGAAACTTGACATGAGGATTCTTTGAAGCATATGAGGAACTATGAAACTCGTTTGAGACATTAGAAGCTCACTTTCCTTTAATAAAACCAAAACCCTAGTTATAGGCAACTGCTTAGGAGAAGAACTCATCTAATCATTCTTGAGTTATCTTGTTTACTTGATAACCTTAGGAGCATGAGAAAGTCTTTTGCGAATGAGAGGGAAAATTTTGGGGTACAACAACTTCCCCTGTTTAATCTTCTTAAACCTGAAGAGTTAAATTGGCATGCTCTCCATTCGGGATCTGAAGGTTGAAGAGGATTCAACACCTAAGTGTCCAAAATTTGCACTCGCATGTGCGTGAAGTAACGCTTCTCGGTTTATTGTATTACTTGAATGAGGTTAAAGATTCCATTCAGAGAAGTGATAGAGTGTCTTCGGGGATGGGCTTATATATTCCGTCCAAAGTAAATGTTGATAGGAGTATCAGAATAAGTTTACGCTTGACTGTATTTGAAGAATGCTTTTTAGGATTCCGTCTCTGAATGGGAAATGATTTTCAGAATGAAGTGCCAAAGGAGATGCTTTTCAGAATAAACTCCTGAAGGAGATACTTTTCAGAATGAAGTGCTAAAGGGGAAATGAATTTCAAAACTCCCCTGAAGGAATTGCTCTCCAGAACTCGGTCCCTGGGGGAATGCTATTCAGGATTGTGTCTCTGAATTGGAAATGCTTTTCAAAATGAAGCGCCGAAGGAGATGCTTTTCAGAATAAACTTCCGAAGGAAATGCTTTTTAAAATGAAGTGTCGAATGGGAAATGCGTTTCATAACTCCTCTGAAGGAAATGCTCGCCAGAACTCAGTCTCTGGTGGAAATGCTTTTCAGGATTCCATTTTTGAAAGGGAAATGATTTTTAGAATGAAGCGCTGAAGATGATGCTTTTCAGAATAAATTTCTGAAGGAAATGCTTTTCAGAAATAATTGTTGAAGGGGAAATGTGTTTTAGAACTCCTCTGAAGGAAATGCTCGCCAGAACTCAGTCTCTAGTGGAAATGCTTTTCAAGATTCTGTATCTGAAGGGGAAATGCTTTTCAAAACGAAGCGCTGAAGGAGATGCTTTTCAGAATAAACTTCTGAAGGAAATGCTTTTCAGAATGAAGTGCTGAAGGGGAAATGTGTTTCAGAAATCCTCTGAAGGATATTCTTTCCAGAACTCGATCTCTGGTGGAAATGCTTTTCAGGATGAAGGTCTTGAAGGAGATTCTTTTCAGAATTTAGTCTCTGAAGGGAATCACTTAGTCATGTAGATAGTCGCTATGTTTTGTTTTGGGAATTGGTCCATAATCTGTCTATAAATTACTGGTAGTATTGTCCGCTTATGAACTTAACCTGAAAAGGTAAAGTTAGTTATGTGTAATGTCATGATGAATGTAATGCATTATGTAATGATGCTCTTCAAAATAAATGAGAATGTTATATGCGATTGTATGCGTATGTTATGAAATTTTTGCAAATGATGTATGGATGCAATGTGTTGTTGGAGCATATCAGTAGCTTAATATAGTAATGTCTACTGGGGAAATTAATCCCTGATTATTGTTGGGGATGAAGACATCAGTCTTTACTGGGGATTCCTTATTTCTATTTGAGGATAGAAGCATCCATGGAGAGTCAGTCATTGTAAGATTTGTATTTTGACTGGAGATGAAAGAGACGAAATTCTTCTGATTAGTTGTTTGTCCAGGTTTCAGATATGAGTATTGACTCTTCTGGGGAGGATAACATATAATGGAATATGGTCGGAGAAGAGAATCTTGTCAAGGAATTTTGCAATATTGGAGAAATAAACTTCGTTGGGGATAGACTGTGGTAACTTCACTGGGGAAATAATCTTCTTGTGGAGAAAGACCGGAGGAAATTGCTCTATGGGAACTTATGGTCAACTTAGAACGTTATCCCAACTCCTAGAATCTCTCGCAAATGCTAATCTTGTTTTCGTGCATATATTCATAAACAATAATCATATTCAAATGCATATGTTCATTCAATATAATCATGGGATTTTTTTGCAAATAAAATAGAAGAAGTAAAAATAACTTTGAATTATGAAGTATATTTGTATTGATTTGGAAAATTTTCCTATAAACAAACAGTTTTATACAAAGAGACAGAAATCCTAGTAAGAGGAAATCGCCGTAAAGGTGTAGAAAGAGAAACAAAGAAAAATAGCTATGTGGAAATGATCCCATCGAGTTTCAATTCTGTTATTGCCTCAATGTCTTCAAGCATCTCATCCCTTGTTGTTGGAAGAAGTTAATTGAATTGATCTGCATCCTTTGAACTTTGACATTAGTAATTATGCTGGCTATAAGTAGATGGGTGATCCAAAGGGACATAGTGTCACACGCGCCGACAAAGACGCAAAGAGATGAACTAAATTGCGACAATAATGATAGGAAAAGAAATGTAGTGGTAAAGATTTGAGATTAAGCCATTAATTGACTTATCTCAACACAATGAAGTCACCAACGCACTTTATTTCTTCCATAGGGAAATGGGAAAAAAGCGAACAAAACCCACAATGAAATAAAAGATCAGAGATCGAGGTACAGGGTTCGGTTATGCAAAGGGAAGGTGTTAGCACCCTAAGCATCTACGGTATTCCGCAAGATCCACTTTGTTTGGTTTCTTTTAAAAGGAGTGTTATGTAAAGGTTTACTTGCTAAAGGAAAATAATGAATGATTATTTGCACACAAAAGAAAATGAAATGTTTTTTATTATTTTTGTTACTCACCTTGGGTCGTAATACTTAGTGCCTACAAACTCCCTCGTGCAATGGGAAAGTCAGTATCGTAGTTCGGCTAGAAAAAACTTGTATGTTGATTGTTTTTAAACGAAGAGACTAGTCGTCATTATTAGGAGAGAAATCTCGACTAACGCCCACAAGGTTTGGGAAAGATGGACCCTGCATCAGCAAGAGTGAGGGTTTGAGAACGCCTCTAACACTCAAGTGGGAAAGTCGACACCTTTATAACAATGGGGATAAGAGAATGTTGTTTGACTATCAATGAATCATGTCTCATCTTGAAAAAGTTTTGAAGGGTAAAAGGGTGCTCGAGCACACAAAAGGGTTTGAATGAGTTGAAGTGTTTTTTTTTGTTAATTTTGAAAGATGTCAAAGTATGATTAAATGAATTGAAGTTTGTTTAAAGAAAAATAAGTTTTAAAAGAAAAGTCACTCGATAAGGTCGAGGTTTATTATGAAAGAGGTTCGAGTTTATAAACAAAAAAAGATTTTGAAAAAGATGAGAATATTTTAAAAATTAAAGAAAATGGGAGGAGATGAAGGGAATATCCTAAAGCATAAGGTAAAAGCTAAGGAAGAGAACCGTCTAACCAACAAGAAGCCAACACTTGATATTATGAGTCAAGATAGAATTCCCATTCTTTGGATTGAAACCAAGCAAGGATAGTAAACCTCTTGAGAAAACCAAGCTTGAATTACATTAAGTCTTCACAAAATTGGACAGAGTAACAACTATATACAAATGAATTCCAGATTACAGACAAGGTATGTAATCACAATAACCTGCACACAAAACAAACAAATAACCCAATGTCTTAGGGTGAACCCCAAGAACTCCAGACAAAATATCAATTAAGGACACAAGGTCTCCAACATAAGCCAAGGTTTCTATTCCTAAGTCCAAGAAGTCCAATACTCCATAATGCCAAGGATAGTAACCAAGTAGTCCAAGTATCATTAATGTGTTTTATGGTTCATGTTGATTATTAAGCATCTTCAAAAGGAAAAGAAAAGGTCACGTGTACAAAATAAAAATGGCATAAAAGTAAATGCTCAAGTGAGCAAAGATTAAAATAGCATGAAATGTAAATGCTAAAGTAAATGGTGCATAAAGTAAAAGCATAAAATAAAAGCATGAAGTAAAGTCAATTGTTAGAAGTTAATGGTTAATTGGATGACCATCTTGAAACTTGCATTTGGAACTCATTAGAGGATTGGTAGAACCAAAGCCTCTCAACAACAAGTTTCATTTGCTTTTTGTCAAGTATATCATCCATTTAAGAATCTTCAAGGCAACATTTAATGATCAATGATATTTAAGTGATCTGTGTTGACCAAAATTGATGTAAATCCATTGGAGGATTGGTAGAACCAAAGCCTCCTAACAATGAATCTCAAGGTTATTGGATCAAAGGGTTAAAATTAACATACTTGGGCTTACAAACATAGGTTTGGGCCACAAATGATCATTTTCTCAAATCAGGACAAAATTTAGCATTATGTTAAGCAATCGTAAGTGGACTTATGTAGAAGTCACACCTATTTTGAGGCCGGTCAATAGTAATCCATGCACTTCATGTTTGGATAAATGATATAGAGATCATCACCCCTTAACATGTAGTATAATAAGAAAGGGGATAAGATGAAGAGGAAGGGGAATGATAAGCTAATTTGGATCACTGCCTTAAATTTCTTTCATCTTTAAATTCAATCACTCGTCTCGACAGATTAAAGTACTAAACATATCATTAATCCAAAGCACCAAAATGAATTAAATAATTCACTCTTAGGTAGATTTCAATTAATGAACATTTATCCAACTTCATCTACACCCAAAGTCCATTGAATTTAAAGAGAAATTGGACATTTAAAATTGTAATCCAAATCAACAATCAAAAGGAGTGAGTAGAAAAAGAGATGTGGATCAAAACAACCCAAAACAAGGCAGACAATATATTTTGGTCCGTTACAATCGATTGCACTCTGGGAGCAATGGATTGCATCAGTGTTTTTTTCTTCAAAAAATATGTAAATTCTTTGTGACAATCGATTGCACTCTGGGAACAATCGATTGCACCCTGTGAAAAACAACTAATCAACATTTCTAAAGGCTAAATTCTTGTTCAAACTTTTCATCGAACACCTTATGATCATGGATTTGATTGAGCACAAAAATTACATCAAATTATGAGAAAATAGCACCAATGGAATCATAAAATAATGCTCAATGAATCAAATCCAAAGATCAACCAGAGATCACATTGTGAAAGATGAATATCCAACTTACCAAAGGTAGATCTAGAGAATTATCAAAACAACTTCAAGAATGTGCTTCAATTCAGCCCCAAGAATCAATTTCGCAAGCTTGGATGTAGAGAATTGATAAAGAAAAAGTGTTTGGATGAAGGTTTAGCTCAAAGATTAGTAAGCTTCAATGCAAAGCTTACTAAATTTTTTTGAAAATGGAGCTTTGAGTGTATTTGGTAGATGGAGGGAATTGAGATTTTTTTAGCAAAGTGAATTTGGCTATCAAAAGCATGAGATTTGAATGAAATGAGGGCTCTATTTATGGAGTTTAGGTTTGGGATTTGTGGTGGTTTGGAGTTTGGTTTGGGAAATTAAATTAGGCTTGGTAATTGATTCTTGGAACAAAAATTTGAATTAATGATATATATTTCAAAAAATGAAGAAAAATTGGAGCCAAAAGAATGACAAGCTTGAAATTGCTGATTTTTTTTTCAAAATTTCACCATGTGCAATCGATTGCACTCTAGGAGAAATTGATTGTACAGTGAGGTTTTTTCAAATATTGTGCAAAATGCACTATGTGAAATCGATTGCACTCTGGGAGCAATCGATTGTACAGTGAAAAAATAAAAAAATTTAATTATTTTTTCTTTGCAAATAGAGATTTTAGGGAAATAATACTGGAAAATCTTATTTGTCAGTTGCTTTGACTCAGTACCTACAAAACACAAATATACAAAGACAAAGACGAATATTTTTTGTATTTTGATTAGAAGTTAGTCAGCAACACATATACAAAATATACAACTAAGATGCTTGGAGATCCCTCAAGAGCAAACTTAAATATAGGATGCAAATGTGATAAATGAAGCTATTTATTAATGATTTTGACCAAATGACAAAACAAGATATGAAAGTGTGATTGAAAAAGTTAGGGGTGAAATTTAGGATACAACAACTGCCCCTATTTAATTATCTTTTTGCAGATAGGCGGAAAGTAATTAAATACAAACAGACCTGAATTTCGTCCCTGATGCAATGTGATGATAGCATATGTTATGAATGAATGCATGGATTCTTTTTTTGGTATATATTTTATCGAATGATGTATGAGATGAGACAGACTCTGTGGGAATATGGAATGACTTGAAACTGGAAATTTATGGTAGTTCAGATGAAATGACGTGGAAAGACACGCTAGGTAAACAACAAGATATTTCTGGATATCTGTCAGGGTGACAAAGAATTACCATCAATACTTAGAAAAAGAGATAAAATCCGAGAAGGCAAGCAGCGACATCCAAGAACGGCATTGAATGAGGCGAGAAACTCTCTGAAAAAACAATCAGAAGCATCTAGAAGAACAATAGATATGGGATGAGACCAAATCTGAAGCTACATCAGAGTCATCCAGGAAAGACGCTGGATAAAAAAGAAACATGACATCCAATATTGGCTTTGAATGAAGGGAAAACTTAACGTCTAATAATGGCTTTAGACGAGGGAAAAGATCACAACATCCAATATTGGCTTTGGATGAATGGAAAACTCAACATCTAATAATGGCTTTAGAAGAGAGAAAAGATCACAACATCCAATATTGGCTTTGAATGAGTGGAAAACTCAATGGCTAAAATGGACTTAGATGAGAGAAAAGATTGCAACATCCAATATTGCCTTTGAATGAATGGAAAATTGAACATCTAACAATGGCTTTAGACAAGAGAAAATATCACAACATCCAATATTGGCTTTGAATGAGTGGAAAAATCAACGATTAATAATGGCTTTAGACGAGAGAAAAGATCAAATCATCCAATATTGGCTTTGAATGAATGGAAAACTCAACATCTAATAATGGCTTTAGATGAGAGAAAAGATCACAACATCCAATATTGGCTTTGAATGAGAGGAAAACTCAACGTCTAATAATAGCTTTACACGAGAAAAAAGATCACAACATCCAATATTGGCTTTGAATGAGGTGAGACAAATCATGGCATCCAATAATGGCTTTGGATGGAAACAAAAGATAGCAACATCCAATATTGGCTTTGGATGGATGAAACAGTAACAACATCCAATATAGGCTTTGGATGGCAACAAAAGATGGTGGAATCCAATATTGGCTTTGGATAGAAAAAAGATCACGACATCCAATATTGGCTTTGGATGGAAGAAAAAGATCAAGACATTCAATATTGGCTTTGGAGGGCAACAAGAGATAGCAACATCCAATATTGGCTTTGGATGGCAGCAAAAGATCATGTATCCAATATTGGCTTTGGACATCATGGGGAAACATGATACCCAAGATTAGCATTGGTTGAAAGAAAAACAACTCATCCAAGATTAGCATCGGAAGAAAGAGAGAAACAACTCATCCAAGATTAGCATTAGAATAAAGAGAGAAACATCTCATCCAAGATTAGCATTGGACGAAAGAGAGAAACAACTCATCCAAGATTAACATTGGATGAAAGAGAGAAATAGTTAAACTGACATCTGCTTTGGTAGGTGCCATGTAAGTTGGACTTTGATTTCAAGGTGACATGTTGACTGCAGTAAGACCTCGGGAAATGAAAATGAGGATGAAACACTCTTGTTATGTATTCTGTATGATTTTTGTTATGCATGATATGTGAATGATCTATGCATGTAATGCTGACGTTTACGACAATGGAGTTTGAATCTTTTATGAATGTAAGATTGGAAGTTTGATTGCTCAACACGGAGAAATCTGCCAAATTTGCTGGGAAAGAAAATGTCTTGAACCCAAATTTGTCACACTTGTAAACTGTATTGAACTGATGATTTTTTGAGGAAGAACATGGAGAGCTGCTTGGGGATTTATCCCAGATTAGTTGACTGTAGAAGATGAACTGATCATGGCTTCAATTCTTGAGATATTTGTTGGAATAAACTGATCATGGCTTCAGTTCTTGAAATGACTGTTTAGAATAAACTGATCATGGCTTCAATTCTTGAGATATTTGTTGGAATAAACTGATCATGGCTTCAGTTCTTGAAATGACTGTTGGAAAGGAATGCCCCTGTACGAGTCTTGAAAATGGTCTTCTGGCTAACCAATTTTGAGAAAACTCGCACTGAGCAATAAATCTTGAACTGATTCACAAATGGATCTGGAAGATACTTGCCCCTGATAGGATCACTGACCAAGTTTCTCAGCTATTTGAAATTCCTTGACGAGGAAAGCTTATTTGCAAGAATTTTTTTTATTCAAACATGGTAATTTTAATGCAAAGCTCATGCAAAAGTTTTGAATTCAAAAATCATTTTTGAAATGATGTTACTGGTGTATAGAAAATGCATCATTGTTAAAACATAGTGGTTTATACTTTTAAAGTGAAAGAGAATGCAAAGGCATGAACGTACCATGAGAGGTGATTTGCAAAATATATTAGGAGTCAGTTTATGAAACCTTGTTGTAGTATGCTTTCAAAAGAAACCTGGCTTCAATTAGGTCTTTTGAGGGTTGTAACATGGTCTGGTTCACGGTTTAAGAAATAAAGGATAAAGGCTCAAAGTTTATTTGTACCCAACCCAATCTTCGTGATGTTCTTCAGCCCTAGGTTCAGTTAATTCAGAATATGCATTCGGGTTCCAAGAGATTTTGGAAGTGCACTGATGGTAGCAATGACAATGGTTCAGAAGCTAAGGAATTTTTGAGATGACAATCACTTTTTCTTACATCACTTTGTTGTTTTAAGGACTTTTGTCAACTCTGGTGGAGAATTTTGAGGATTTGAAGACCTCTTCTAATTGAATTTATTATTCCGAACTTTTTCCTAAACTGTTTCATTTAGAATTATAGTCAATGGGATACCCCCGTTTTTGCCTAAGTCTCCTTCATAGGTTTTGACTTAGCGGGATTTTTCTTTTGATTTTTCTTTTAATTTCATTTTTCTTTTTTGGAAAAATAATGACTGCCTTACTCAATGATTATGGGGAACCATATTTGTCATTTTTGGTTGAGAGCATCTTCAACACTTCTTGTTGTGTGCGAAGGAAAGCTTGATCGCGACCGTTATTGAAAGGTGTCTTGCACAATTTCTCTTGTAATTGAATGCACGGCCAAATTAACTGAGAACTACCCATCCCCAGGTTAAGATTGCGAGTTTTTTCATATAGAAAGAAACTCCAACTTCTAGGCTCAAAAGGGGTGAACGAAGGATTAACTTCCTTATTGCTCCGGTGTTTGGGAGTTGAAACAATGCATGTATATCCTCAGTAAAGGTTTATTCAAAAGCATACCAGCAACAATTATGGGTATTTTGTTTTCATCATCCTCCCTCAAATCTTTGTATAAACAAAAGTTTGATAAAGAGTGTAAACAAGATAAATATATTTGAAAGCAGTAAATGAAAATGATTTAAATCAAAACATTGCAATGCTCATTTCATTAAATTTAACATGAAAGTACAAACAGAATTTGAAAGAAACATTTTTAACATAAACAAGGGGAAAATGCAAACAGAAAGAAAGATGGCCTAGTGACTAATCAATAACAAGGATGAGCTGTCCTGTCTAAAACACTGGCTTTAGGAAGTGACTTGAGGCTAGCCCGACTCAGTCTTCAGCCACTTTGTTTTGGAAAATGATTGTTGATAACATTAGGACCCGTCTCCTTGAAAGTGAAAATATTTTCTTTCACCAATTCTTGCACTTTATTTTTCAATGAATAGCAGCTCTCTAAGTCATGACCGGCAGCTCCCTGATGAAATTCACAGGGAAGGTCAGATATGAACCCGGTTGGAGGAGGATTTCGAGGAATCAGAGGCCTATTTATAATCAAGCCCTTCTGCACAAATGCAGGATACAATTCAGTGTATGTCATAGGGATGGGATCAAATTGAGCCTTATTCCCTACATAATGATTCTGATTTTTCAAAATATTCTGTTGTTGAGGAACTTGAATTGGTTGAGCATTGACCGCAGGAGTAACAACCGCTACTTGTGATTGATCAATGTATTAATGCCTATGGTGAGGTACTCTTCTCTCAGTCGAGACAGCATTGGCTTCTACCTCTTTCTTCTTTTGAAAATTCCCAAGGTATTTCTTTGCACCATTAGAAGATTCAGCAGCTTTAGACACTTTACCATTCTTGATTCCTTCTTCTAATCTTTGGCCAATTGTCACCAGGTCTGGGAAGTTGGAGGACACACTACCAATCATCTTATCCCGAAAGAGAGGGGACAAAGTATCCATGAACAATCCAGTTATCTCGTTCTCTGCCAAAGGTGGTTCAACTTGAGATTCCAATTCTCTCCATCATTGAGCATATTCCTTGAAAGATTATTTCTCATTCTGAAACATATTTTGCAGTTGGAGAATATCAGGTGCCATGTCAAGGTTGTATTTGTATTGCTTTATGAAAGCATCAACAAGATCTTGGAAGCATTGGATATGGCCTTTCTAAAGTCCGATATACCATTTCAATGAAGCTCCACTCAGACTATCTTGGAAATAATGGATAAGCAGCCTATCATTCTTTGCGTAAGCAGACATATTTCGAAAGTACATCACCAAATGACTTCTTGGACATGTGTGTCCCCGGTATTTCTCAAACTCGTGAGTCTTGAACTTTACAGGCATAACCAGATCAGAAACTACGCACATGTTGTTAGCATCAACACTAAAGAACTCATTTCCCTCCATAGCTCGGAGTCTCTTTTCTAAAGTCTGATATTTTTATTTGTACTCTTCCAACTCACCAAAGTCTCCTTGACTTACACTTCGAAGACTGGAAGCATGGTACTGAAAGAGAGGGTTTCCAAAAGCATCTTGTGCTGCAGGTTGACGAGATGCAATATGAATGATTGGCTGAGATTCAGTGAAAATTGGAGCTTGAAAAATTGGTCGGGAAGACTGGCCAACCATTGAAGTAATTGCAACAGGCGGAGAGTAGTTCTGAGGTAACCCAAACTCTGGCCATGTAGTAGATGTATGCTGGATAGGTTGAGTGTAAACAACAGCAGTCGGGATTTCAGATATCATAGTCCTTTGAGGTTGCTCTCCTTTGGAAATCAGGACTTGCATCATCTCAGTAAGTTTGGCCATGCCTGACTTCAACTTGTCGATTTTCATTCTGACTTCCATGTTATGTTGTTCTTGGTTTTGCATTCTCAATCTGACAACAGCTCTAGTCCTATAGTTGTGTTGAGGAATCAACTTGATGGTAGATGACTAACTGGAAGAAAGAAGCAACTTGGAATAAGATCCTGAACAACATGGATGTATGCAGAATGATGCAGAGGATGCAAATGAGATGCAAAGTTATGAAATGCAGTGCACAGTAATAGGATCACATGGTTGAGTCACGAGTCTGGAGTGAAAGGTATAACCCATATGGTATGGACTAACGGTTATCACCTACCGAACAAGGTTCTAAGAGGTTCTCAGAGTCTACACCCTTCCTTCGAATATTACCAACATCCCGGTTAACTCGGTAATTAGCAATATTCTCAAGAAAAACTCGTCTGAGCGTAGTATCGCGTGACAACTATTTCCGGATTACTCCATCATAGCTTCCGCACTACACCTAAAATGCCAAGATGGGTTAGGTATCTACGGTACTCAGCTTCAACAGGCTTCCAGGTTGAAAGCAGTACGTCTTTCCGATTACTCAATAAACGACACTACAATCAAAGAGGCCTCCACTGAGTGGGGGATATCATGTCTCCTTTTTTTGGATTACTCCCTCAAAGTTAACATGACTATACCGCCCGTCCTATCTTAAGTTTGCCAAAAGTCTGGGTAGAAGACTTATAAGAAATCACCAAACCCCTAAAAACCAGGAAAATCCAAACAAACATATATACAACATAATGGGAAGTAATAAACAGCAAGTAAAACAATATATAAACACTCATAGAAAAGAAACAAACAAAGCTAGGATTGACCCACTTAGGAATGGACCAGCAATAGGTCAATCTGTCCCCAGCAGAGTTGCCACTTTCTGTCGCACGCGTCGACTAAGATGAAAAGAGATAAACTAAATTGCGACAGTAATGATAGGAAAAGAAATGTAGTGGTAAAGATATGAGATTAAGCCATCAATTGACTTATTTCAACATAATAAAGTCGCCACTGCACTTTATTGTTTCCAAAGTGAAATGGGAAAAAAGCGAAGAAAACCCACAATGAAATAAAAGATCAGAGATCGAGGTACAGGGGTCGTTTATGCAAAGGGGAGGTGTTAGCACCCTAAGCATCTACAGTACTCCGCGGGATCCACTTTGTTTGGTTTATTTTAAAATGAGTGTTATGTAAAGGTTTACTTGCTAAAGGAAAAGAATGAATCAGTATTTGCACACAAGAAAATGAAATGTTTTTTATTATTTTTGTTGCTCGCCTTGGGTCGTAAGACTTAGTGCCTATGTACTCCCTCATTCAATTGGAAAGTCAGAGCACTGTAGTTTGGCTAGAAAAGACTTGTTTGTTGATTGTTTTTAAATGAAGCGACATGTCGTCATTGTTAGGAGAGAAATTTCGACTAACGCCCATAAGGTGTGGGAAAGATGGACCCTGCGTCAACAAGAGTGATGGTTTGAGAACGCCTCTAGCACTCAAGTGGAAAAGTTGACATCTTTATAACCATGGGGATAAGATAATGTTGCTCGACTATCAATGAATCATGTCTCATCTTGAAAAAGTTTTGAAGTGTAAAAGGGTGCTCGAGCGCACAAAAGGGTTTGAATGAGTTGAAGTGTTTTTTTTTGTTAATTTTAAAAGATGTCAAAGTATGATTAAATGAATTGAAGTTTGTTTAAAGAAAATAAGTTTTAAAATAAAAGGCACTCGTAAAAGTCAAGGTTTATTATGAAAGCAATTCGAGTTTATAAACAAAGAATGTTTTGAAAAAGATGAGAAGATTTTGATAATTAAAGAAAATGGGAGGAGATGAAGGGACTATCCTAAAGCATGAGGTAAAAGCTAAGGAAGAGAACTGTCTAACCAACAAGAAGCCAACACTTTACATTATGAGTTAAGATAGAATTCTCATTCTTTGTATTTAAACCAAGCAAGGATACTAAACCTCTTGATAAAACCAAGCTTTAATTGCATTAAGTCTTCACAAAAATTGGGCAGAGTAACGGCTGTATATAGATGAATTCCATATTACAAACAAAGTATGTAATCATAATAACTTGCACACAAAACAAACAAACAACCCAATGTCTTGGGGTGAACCCCAAGAACTCCTAAAAAAATATTAATTAAGGTCACAAGGTCTCCAATATAAGCCAAGGTTTCTATTCCTAAGTCCAAGAAGTCCAATACTCCATATTGCCAAGGATAATAACCAAGTAGTCCAAGTATCATTAATGTTTTTTATGGTTCATGTTGATTATTAAGCATCTTCAAAAGCAAAAGAAAAGCTCAAGTGAGCAAAATAAAAATGGCATAAAAGTAAATGCTCAAGTGAGCAAAGATCAAAATAGTATGAAATGTAAATGCTAAAGTAAATGGTGCATAAAGTAAAAGCATAAAATAAAAGCATGGAGTAAAGTCAATTGTTAGAAGTTAATGGTTTGTTGGATGACCATCTTGAAACTTGCATTTGAAACTCATTAGAGGAATGGAAGAAACAAATCCTCTCAACAACAAGTTGCATTTGCGTTTTGTCAAGTATATCATTCATTTAAGAATCTTCAAGGCAACATTTAATGATCAATGATGTTTAAGTGATCCGCGTTGACCAAAATTGATATAGATCCATTGGAGGATTGGTAGAACCAAAGCCTCCTAACAATGAATCTCAAGGTTATTGGATCAAAGGGTTCAAATTAACATACTTGAGATTGCAAACATAGGTTTGGGCCATGAATGATCACTTTCTCAAATCGAGACAAAATTTAGAGCTATGTTAAGCAATCGTAAGTGGACCTATGTAGAAGTTGCACCTATTTTGAGGTCGGCCAATAGAAATCTATGCATTTCATGTTTGGATAAATGATATAAAGATCATCATCCCTTAACATGTAGTACAATAATAAAGGGGGATAAGATGAAAAGGGAGGGGAATGATAAACTAATATGGATCACTACCTTAAATTTATTTCATCTTTAAATTTAATCACTCATCTCGATTGATTCAAGTACTAAACACATCATTAATCCAAAGCACCAAAAATGAATTAAATAATTCACTCTTAGGTAGATTTGAATTAATGAACATTTATCCAACTTCATCTACACCCAAAGTCCATTGAATTTAAAGGGAAATTGGACATTTAAAATTGCAATCCAAATCAACAATCAAAAGGAGTGAGTAGAAAAAGAGAGATGGATCAAAACAGCCCCAAATCAAGGCAGAAAATACATTTTGGCTATGTTACAATCGATTGCACTCTGAGAGCAATCGATTGCATCATTGTTTTTTTTTTAAAATACGTAAATTTATTCTGTGTCAATCAATTGCACTCTGGGAGCAATCGATTGCACCCTGTGAAAAATAGCAAATCAACATTTCAAAAGGCCAAATTCTTGTTCAAACTTTTCATCGAACACCTTATGATCATGGATTTAATTGCGCATGAAAATTTCATCAAATTATGAGAAAATAGCACCAATGGAATCACAAAACAATGCTCAATGAATCAAATCCAAAGATCAACCAGAGATCACATTATGAAAGATGAAGATCTAACATACCAAAGGTAGATCTAGGAATTATCAAAACAACTTCAAGAATTTGCTTCAATTCATCCCCAAGAATCAATTTCCCAAGCTTGGATATAGAGAATTAATAAAGAAAAAGTGTATGGATGACGGTTTAGCTCAAATATTAGTAAGCTTCAATGCAAAGCTTACTAACTTTTTTTGAAAATGGAGCTTTGAGTGAATTTTGTAGATGGAGGGAATTGAGAGATTTTTTAGCAAAGAGAATTTGGCTATCAAAAGCTTGAGATTTGAATGAAACGAGGGCTCTATTTATAGAGTTTAGGCTTGGATTAGTGGTGGTTTGGAGTTTGGTTTGGGAAATAAAATTAGGCTTGGTAATTGATTCTTGGAGCCAAAATTTGAATTAATGATATATCTTTCAAAAATGAAGAAAAATTGGAGCCAAAAGAATGACAACCTTGAAATTGCTGATTTTTTTTTTCAAAATTTCACTCAGCAATCTATTGCACTCTGGGAGCAATCGATTGTAGATTGAGTTTTTTTTAAAATATTGTGCAAAATGCACTATGTGTAATCTATTGCACTCTGGGAGAAATCGATTGTACAGTGAAAAAAATGAAAAATTTTAATTATTTTTTCTTTGCAAATAGAGATTTTAAGGAAATAACACCTGAAAACCTTATTTGTCAGATGCTTTGACTCAGTACCTACAAAACACAAAAATACAAAGACAAAGACGAATATTTTTTGTATTTTGATTAGAAGTTAGTCAAAATCACATATAGAATATATACAACTAAGGTGCTTGGAGATCCCTCAAGAGCAAACTTAAAGATAGGATGCAAATGTGATGAATGAAGTTATTTATTAATGATTGTGACCAAATGACAAAATATGACATGAAAGTGAAACTGAAAAATTTAGGGGCGAAATTTAGGGTACAACACATAGTCGTACGCTTTAACCCCTTACTTTTGCCTGGACTGCCCTTTCGGGTTTTTAGTCCACTGGGATATCCTTTTTAGCCTAAGTTGCCTTTTCAGGTTTTCAACTTGCTGGATATACATTTTTTATATATATCCCTAATTTTTTTCCCGAACCTTGTTGGTTCGTCGGGATGCCCTTATCTTTGCCTAGGCCAGTCACCCTAGCAGGTCTCTTTTATGCATAGTATTTTTTAACTATGTATGCGTTCATAGGGTGTGGAAGATCTTCATCTTCCATGGTGGTAGGTATTATAGCACCACCAGAAAATATCTTCTTGATCACAAATGGCCCTTCGTATGTGGGAGTCCATTTACCCCTGGGATCACCTTGTGGTAAGATGATGTGCTTTATTACCAAATTACCAACCTGGTATATCTGATGTTTGACTTTCTTATTGAAGGCCTTAATCATGCACTTCCGATACATCTGACCATGACACACAGCCACAGGCCACTTTTCATCAATCACGTTTTATCTGGTCCAGTCTAGTTTGAATCCATTTGTCTTCAACTAAACCCGCGTCTTTCATAATACTTAGAGAAGGAATCTAGACCTCGATAGGCTGGACAACCTCCATACCATAGACTAGAGAAAATAGGGTTTCCCAGTTAATGTATGTGCTAAAGTGCGATAACCATGAAGGGTGAATGGTAACATCTCATGCCAATCTTTGTATGTCATCATCATCTTCTGCAAAATTTTCTTGATGTTCTTGTTAGCGGCTTCCACCATGCTATTCATCTTTGGTCGATACATAGAAGAGTTGTGGTGTTTAATCTTGAATTCCATGTGGAGTTCTGTGATCATGGTATTATTGAGATTGGTACCATTATCTGTGATGATCCTCTCGGATATTCCATACCAACATAAGAGATTATGCTTAATGAACCGGGCCACAACAATCTTGGTAACGGAGGCAAATGAGGCTGCTTCAACCGACTTTGTGAAATAATAAATAGCGACCATGATGAAATGATTCCTATTAGATGCGGTAGGATTAATCTCTCTAATCATATCAATGCCCCACATTCCAAACGGCCAAGGAGAAGTCAAAACATTCAAAAGGGCCGGAGGCACGTGCACTTTGTCCGCATAAATCTGGAATTTATAACAAGTTCTGGAATGATGATGGAAATCAGTCTCCATTTTCGACCAATAATAACTCGCTCTCGTAATTTTATTAGCCATCGTATGCCCACTGGAGTGGGTACCAAAGACTCGTTCGTGCATATCTTCCATAATCTTCTCAACTTCCTTCTTGTCTACACGATGAAGCAGAGTCAAATCGTGATTGCGCTTGTACATAATTATGTTACTCAGAAAGAACTTGGCCGAGAACCTCTGTAGGAATTTCTTATCATTAATAGATGCCCCTTCAAGAAAATATTAAGTGTCGAGATATCTTTTTACTTCGTGGTACCAAGGCTTTTCCTCTACTCCATTGGTATCAACTTCGTAGCAATATGCCGATTCATCTAATATTTCAATAGTAATTCGAGGAGCTTCATTTTCCCATCTGACTCTGAAAATAGATGACATGGTAGCTAGTGCATCTGCCAATTGATTCTCTTCTCGTGGGGTGTTTTCAAAAGTGATTTCTTTAAAGTACGAAATTAACGTTAACACATGCTCTTGATAAGGAATGATATTTGGATGCTTCATGTCCTATTCTACCATGATCTGACTGATTACTAGGACTGAGTCCCCATATACATTCAAAAATTTAATTCTCATATTGATACCAGCCTTGATAATCATGATGCACGCTTCGTATTCTTCCATGTTGTTGGTACAGTTAAAGCATAATCTTGCGGTGAAGGGCGTATGGAAACCCTTGGGAGAGACATCACAACACGAATCCAATTACCAAGTGCGTTAGAGGCTCCGTCAAAGACCATAGTTCATATGGCCCGGGTTCTTCATAATCAATAACTAACATAATATTCTCATCCGGGAACTCAAAATTCATAAACTGATAGTCATCTACAGCCTGATAAGCCAAATGATATGCCAATACACTTCCTTTGATTACCTTTTGAGTAGTATACTAAATGTTGTATTCGATCAAGACCATTTTCCATCTTGCTATTCTTCCGGAGAGAGCGGGCTTCTCAAATATGTATTTTATTAGATCCATCTTAGAGATCGACAAAGTGGTATGGGTCAACATATACTTTCTTAGTCGGCGAGCAGTCTATGCCAAAGTGCAACAAGTTTTCTCGATCAGTGAGTATCTTGTTTCATATTTGGTAAACTTTTTGCTAAGGTAGTATATTTCATGTTCTTTTCAACCAGACTCATCATGCTGCCCCAGTACACACCCCATTGAGTTCTCTAACATTGTTAGGTACATGATCAAAGATCTTCCTTCAACTGGTGGCATTAGAATCGAAGGTTCCTGAAGATATTCTTTGATTTTGTCGAAGGCTATATGACAATCTTCGTTCCACTTCACTACTTGATCTTTCTTTAGTAATTTGAAGATTGGCTCACAAGTAGCGGTCAAATGGGAAATAAACCTGGCAATGTAGTTCAATCATCCTAGGAAACCTCTGACTTCTTTCTCAGTACGGGGAGCTGGAATTTCTTGGATGGCTTTAACCTTGGTAGGATCAACTTCAATAACTTTACCCATGACGACGAAACCTAGGAGTTTACTAAATCTTACCCCAAAGGTGCACTTATTTTGATTCAATCTCAGCTTGTATTTCTTCAATCTCTCAAACAGCTTGTGCAGGTGGTCGAGATTTTCTTCTTCAGTCTGGGACCTGGCTATCATGTTGTCAACATAAACCTCTATCTCATGATGGATCATATCATGGAACAAAACTATCGTGGCGCACTGATATGTCGCACCAGTGTTCTTCAACCCAAAAGGCATAACTTTGTAACAGAAAGTGCCCTACTGTGTGACAAAAGTAGTCTTCTCCATGTCTTCGGGTGTCATATTGATTGGGTGTCATATTGATTTGATTATATCCGTAGAAACCATCCATGAAAGAAAATACTTTGTGTTGAGCAGTGTTGTCAACCAGAACATCAATATGTGGAAGCGGAAAGTCATCTTTAGGGCTCGTCCTATTCATATCTATATAGTCTATACACATACGCACCTTACCATCCTTCAGAGGTACTGGAACTACGTTTTCAACCCATTGCAAATAGGATGTAACAGCTAAGAACCCTAGGTTGAACTACTTCATAACCTCAGCCTTGATCTTTTCAGACATCTCGGGACGCATACGGAAATCCTTCTGCTTTATAGGGGGACAACCTTCCTTCACCAGTAGAAGGTGAACCACAATATAAGTATCAAGCCCTGACATATATTTGTACGACCAATCAAAGATCTCAACATAGTCATGCAACATCTGGATTAATCTCTTCTTGACATTGCCTTCTAGGTTGGAACCCATCTTGATTTCTTTCTTGTCTTCTTCAATTCCCAAGTTCACAACTTCGATTGGCTCTTCATATGGTCGTATCGCTCATTCTTCTTGTATTAAGAGCCTAGCAAGCGCTCCAAGTATTTCACAATCTTCCTCTCCTTCGTTCTCGTCTTGGTTGATTGGATTTTTGAATTCATAATTGGCAATAGCAAAATTGTTATCAATGGGATCCATAGTGGATATGGATTTGCAATTTGTTGTGTGGGTGTGTGTAAGAACACATAGCTGTTTCGAAAGTAATAAAGTAAAAGAAAGACAAAGAGCACAAAATTTGAATGCAAATGTCTAATGATTTATTAAATGAAAAAATGATAATGAATAATGACAACCCTAACAAATGAACTGTTGTGCCTCGGGTAAGGCACAGGGCTTAAAGTTCACTGTTTAAATTACATAACCAAAAAAACTTAAAAGTAAGAAAATAGAAAATAGCATTTACTCATGACTAAAGGAGATTGGTATAAAGTCTTAATCCTTCCAATTGTTGAGCCCATTGCCGGTAGTAGGGAAGATCTAATTGATGAGGAATGGAGGTCTCCCAAAATGAGCACGAGCTTGACGAACAACCCTCTAAGCTTGAGAATTGAAACCCAAACCAAATTTATCTGACTTGTAAGGAATATTGGGAAGTTGACCCCAAACAATGAAACAACCTTCTTCAACCACAACCCTGTCGTCTTTTAGAGAAGCGATTTTTGATGGAGTCTTAGGAACAAAATAATTAACTTTATCAACTGAGGTTATCTGAGAAACAACTTCAAAGATATGGCAAGGAGTCTCGACAAATTCACCATCTACCTCGACATATTTGAAAGAATTCATATGGCTCACCATATATTCTTCTTCACGGCAAAATGTAACGATCTTTCCCCTCATGGGATACTTCAACTTTTGGTGTAAGGTGGAAGTAACAGGACCTTCCCCATGAATCCAAGGGCGTCCCAACAAACATGAATAGGCTGGACGAATATCCATCACATAGAAAGTAGATTTGAAATCCTGGGAACCCACTTTGATTGGAAGATCAACCTCTCCATGCACTGTTCTCTTCGAACCATAAAAAGATCTCACTACGATATCACTGGGTTTTAGAAAAATCCCTTCATAGTCAAGTTTGTCTAAAGCAACTTTAGGAAATACATTCAATGAGGAACCTGTGTCTACCAACGCATGAGATAATGTAGTTCCCCTGCACTCAATAGAGACATTCAAAGATTTTCGAACTGATTAACAGAGATTTCTTGTGGTACATAAGCGAATTTTAGTTATTTCACCAAAGCTCAAGCATGGGCTTCGGAACACAACAACAGGGATATCATAGATATTTTAGAGGGGGTCTTCCCCAACTATTCAACAATCTTGTAGTCACTCTTTCGGATAATCTTTAATATTTCTTCCATCTCCTGCTTGGAGGGGTCTTCAATAGTAACTTCTTTTGGTGCCTCCGTCTGGGCAGGATCAGTCATATGTTCTTCGCCTCGAGTTTTAGTAGTAGTAGTGGTACGAACCGATGCATTAACAGCCTTCAGAGAGATATCTAGAGAGAAAACCCTTCCACTCTTTGTAACCTTACTAGTCCCAGCAGTATTGCTGACATCGGGATCAGTAACTTCAGCATTTTCCACTTCAACAGTCAATGGTTCCTTCTTGACTCCATGGTAGTAGACATATGTGATACGGTGGCATAACCGACTGTTAATACTGGTTTTTCATTTTTGTTCGCAAATGTTGCAGTAAGCAAGAGTCTCCACCGACTTTTCTTTTATCCAACAAAGGAAAGGGTGAAAAGAATAGAAAAAGACCTTTTCGAGAATTTTCTGAGTAAGGGGGGTAGATTATGGAAAAGGAAGGTGTTAGCACCTTTTCCATCCGTAGTTTTCCACGGGCTCTTAGAGCTTTGCTCATTTTAAAAATACCTTTATGGTTTGTGTTTGAAATTTTTTTGGAAATGCCTTTAGTATGCCGAACTTTGTAATGTTTCTCGGAATAGTGGAGATAGTATACAAAGTGTTTGAAAATATCTTTTGAAAAGTAGTTTTTTGTGTAAGTGCAAAAGATGTTTTTTTTTAGAAACCTTCTAACAGCTATCTACTTTTGTACTCGAAAAGAATTATTATTTTCCTCCTTTCCTTTAGACAATGCTATCCTACTATTAGTGAGTAGGCAACTTTGTCTTCGGATGTTTGAGGGACATTCAAAGGGACGTTACAGTCACGAAAGCAACTTGTGGAGACGCTTTAGCAATTTTGTTTAGGGACTAGATCATTTACCGAGAAGGAAACTGTAGGGTCATCGAGCGACTATGATCTTTTGATTTATGGGTCTTTGCTAAAGCGTTCCTGCCTCATGACTGTTTTATTTCTGAAGGCAACCAAAGTGGGGTACCATAGAGGTGTATATGTGCAAGTGTGTTATGTTCACTTATTTTTATCTTTTTCTTAAGTTTGCAAACGTTTGATTTCAGTCTTTTTATACACGCCTATTTACTAGCAGTTAATATATACAGAAAAATAAAGTGCAGAAAGCATAAATCTAAACTATTACGTGGCTTTTAGGGAGGGGGTATTTACAATGTAAAAATATTGGGAGAAGGAAAATAAAGAAAGCATATAAAATCCTATTAATTATTATATCCAGTATGCAGTTACATGAATATAAAGATGCGAAAAATAAATAACGCGCGAAAGGTTGAAAGTTCGTCTAAAACCTAATAAGAAAAATCTTTTTTGTTGTTTTTGATTTAAGAAAAATAATTAAATTAATTATCCTAAAGTCTACATAGAAAATTAAATTAAGAAAAATAAACTAAGCCTTTTTTAAGTTTTTTTTTATTATGAAAAGAAAGTAATTAGACTTAAATTCTAATTCATTTTTAATTAGGAAAAAGGTTAAAGTTTTAATTAATTAATTAATTAAAAAAATTAATTATTTAAATAAAAAAAGTCTAAGCCTAAATTTTTTTGTGAGTTTTTTTTATTATTATAATTAAAATGACTAAGAGATGAAATAACTAAATAAAGTAAAAAGAAAAGGAATTGGGCTTGACGGCTGAAGTAGAATGGGGGGTGCAATTGAAATTTCGCAAAGCCCCGATTGTGATGCCCAGGTCCATCCTTGGATCCAGTGTGGGCAGTACTTGATGGTACATGGTATCTCATGTTCTAGATGTCATGCATTCCATGTAATTCCCCTAACCTGCTCTAAGGATATCCAGAAACTCATATACACACATTAGAACATTCTACAATTAATAAAAATAGAGATTCGAATTTGAGATTATACCAAAATGGTGATAGCTTGGATCCGGTGATCTGGGACCTTGCAAGCTTTGAGGATGGTTGGAACAAGTCCCTGGGAACCTCAAGAGCAATGTATGATTACTAGTTCGGACCAAAAGTACCTGCAAAATGGGTTTCGAATTTTTACCGCTTTTGATAATTTTGCAAAAATGATAGAGCTCTCTCTAGGTTGTGTAGGCCTCTTGAAATGATTTCTAGATGCTTGTTTATATAGAGAGTAATGAGGAGACAAGAAAACAAAGGTTTAAACAACCTTAAAGCAAACGTTTCAAAGCCATGAATGAAATTTGTAACTTTGGCCAAAAATAAGGAAACTTGTCCTTTTTTGAATTTGAATGAGTGTGGACACCTTTGCACGAAATTTTATGGGCCTGGCTTTCCCAAACATCAACCCAAAGCTCAAAGCCCATTTCCAATTATTTTATACATTTTATTTTATATTTATTTGAAATAAATTAAAATAAATATGAATAAAATAGTTAGCAAATTCAAGGCATGGCAAGAATAATTTTAAAGTTCCTCTATAAACTTAAGAAGATGCTTTAAGTCCAAGAAATTGAGACCTTGCCTTAAAACTTAAAATTTTCTCAATGCATAATTCTTGAAAATTCCCAAATTTTCCCAACTTGGGAAAGCCATAACTTGCTCAATTGTTATCTCATGATGGTGATATTGGACTTTTTGGAAAGCCCAAGATGTCTACTTAAATCCCTCTTTTGATCAATTTTACATTTGAAGATTTTATCTTGATGCAAAAGGTCTTGGAAAAAAGTGGCTTTTGTTGACTTTCTGAAAATGACTTGTAATGTATGAACGTGTATCTTTCAAATGGTGCATTTCTTGGACTTTAGGGATGAAGAGAAGTTGTAGGGAATGAGATTATCTTTAATATGAGCTTCTTTTGGGTAAAAATGGATGAAGTATGTGAAAGTTATGCCTGGTCAAAGTTTGGTTGACTTTTCCTATAGAAACCTTAATTAGCAATTATTGACATTTGATGAAATATGAGCATTTCTTGAGGTATCATGATCCACCTTTGATAAAATGATGGATATCACTTCAAAATGTTGATGTTAACCAAAAACATGAAGTTTGACTGTATTTGGGCCACAGTTGACTTTTGACCTAATACAGTTGATTTTCAAACATTTGGGGAATTGACTGAGCAAACTTGTTGTGCAAGGCATGAAACTTGGCATAGACAATATTGAAGGCATATTAGGACCATGGAAAACACTTGAGACCTTTGGAGCTCACATATCTTGATGAAAATTGAAAACCCTAGTTAGAGGTTCATTACCTTATGAGGAGAATTAGTCTGGTCAATTCTTAGTCATTCTTGGGCAAGTTGGGGACCTCAATGGGCATGCCTTGAGAAAAATGAGAGGGCAAATTTTGGGGTACAACAGCTGCCCCTGTTCAATCTACTTAGACCAGAAGATGTAGATTGGCTTGTTTTACTTTCGTGATCTGAAGGTGGAAGATGATTGAACACTAGAGTGCCCAGAAATTTGCACTCGATCATGTGTTGGTTGATTGTGTAGGGAATGGGCTTACAGATGCCATTTGGAAAAGATGACAGAAGACTGTAAGAGATGGGCTTAAATATTCCATCCAAGGAATATGACGGAGATTCTTCGGAGATGAGCTTAGAGATTCCATCCAAAGAACATGATGGAGAGTCGTCGGAGATGGGCTTAGATATGCCATCCAAAGAACATGACGGAGAGTCGTCGGAGATGGGCTTAAAGATGCCATCCAGAGTACATGACAGAGAGTCTTCGGAGACGGGCTTAAAGTTGTCATCCAGAGTAGATGCTGACTTCATAAGAGGTCTCTTTATAGGGATTCTTGTTCCTGTTGTCTGAGGAGGAGTCTAATGGGGGATGTTGATTTCTGTTGTTTTCCTGTTTGAGGAAAAATCTATGGGGAATAGAGTTTAGGAACTTCATTTGTCCATGGCTCTACTGAGGGGTTATCTCTGGATTGGAGAGATGAAACTTTACTATTTTCTAGTTGAAATCCAGGCTTTGCAGTAATTTGCTAAGGATAATGAAATTAACTGCTATCTGGAAATGTATTAGAAGAAACCTGTGTAGGGCTGTTTCAGGATTAGTCCGGGTAAGACTTCATTTGGAAGTGAATGAGAAGGAACCTGGGTAGGGCTGTTTTAGGATGAGTCCATGTAAAAATGCATCTGGAGATTGTGAGAAGGAACCTGGGTAGGGTGGCTTCAGGATGAGTCTGTGTAAAACTGCATCTGGAAATTCAAGAGAAGGAACCTGGGTAGGGTTTCCTCAGGATGACTCAGTGTAAAACTACATCTGAAAATTCAAGAAAAGGAACCTGGGTAGGTTTGCCTCAGAATGAGTTCGTGTAAAACTGCATCTGGAAGTTCAAGAAGGAACCTGGATAGGGTTTCCTCAGGATGAGTCCATGTAAAACTACATCTAGGAATTCAAGAGAAGGAACCTTGGTAAGGTTGCTTCAGGATGAGTTCGTGTAAAACTGCATCTGGAAATTCATGAGAAGGAACCTGGGTAGGGTTGCCTCAGGATAGGTCCGTGTAAAACTGCATCTGGAAATTATAAGAAGGAACCTGGGTAGCGTTGCCTCAAAATGAGTCCGTGTAAAATGCATCTGGAAATTGTGAGAAGGAACCTGGGTAGGGTAGCCTCAGGATGAGTCTGTGTAAAACTGCATCTAGAAATTCAAGAGAAGGAACTTGAGTAAGGTTGCCTCAGGATGAGTCAGTGTAAAACCACATCTGGAGATAGTGAGAAGGAACAAGGGTAGGGTTGCTTCAGGATGAGTCCGTGTAAAACTGCATATCGAAATTCAAGAGAAGGAACCTGGGTAAAGTTGCCTCAGGATGAGTCTGTGTAAAACTGCATTTGGAAATTCAAGAGAAGGAACCTGGGTAGGGTTGCATCAGGATGAGTCCGTGTAAAACTACATCTGGAAATTCAAGAGAAGGAACCGACGTAGGGTTGCCTCAGGATGAGTCCATGTAAAACTGCATCTGGAGATTGTGAGAAGGAACATAGGTAGGGTTGCTTCAGGATGAATCCGTGTAAAACTTCAGAAGGAGCCTGGGTAGCGCTGCTTTAGGATAAGTTTGTGTAAAACTTCAGAAGGAGCCTGGGTAGGGCTGCTTCAGGATAAGTCCGTGTAAAACTTCAGAAGGAGGGAGAAGGAACCCATGTAAGATTTCTTCATGAAGAGCTCGTGTAAAAGCTGTATTTTAGAAGGAAAAGGAACCCGTGTAAGATTGCTTCATGAAGAGCTCGTCTAAAAGATGTATTTCAGAAGGAGAAGTAACCTGTGTAAGATTGCTTCAAGAAAAGCTCGTGTAAAAGCTGCATTTCAGAAGGAGAAGGAACCCGTGTAAGATTGCTTCATGAAGAGCCCGTGTAAAGCTGTATTTCAGAAGGATAAGGAACCCGTGTAAGATTGCTTCAGGATAAGCCCGTATAAATCCGTATTTGGAAGTCAGAAGAAACCCGTGTAAGATTGCTTCATGATGAGCCCGTGTAAGGCTGTATTTGGAAGTCAGAAGAAACCCGTGTAAGATTGCTTCATGATGAGCCCGTGTAAAGTTGTATTTGGTTGCACAAATAATTACTCTGTTTTGTTTCAGGAGCTAATCCTGGATCTGTTGAAAATTGTTGATGATAAATATTTGTTGATTGATCTTTCCTGAAAAGGTAAAGCGTTAGCTGTATGAAATGTCATGATGTATGAAATGCATTGTGTAATGGTGTTCTCAAAACAAATGATATTGGGATGTATGCATTTGTACTGCAGATGCTATGAAGTTTATAAAATGATGTATGGGTGCAATATGCGAATGTATCAGTTGTTCTATTGCAGCGCTGTTGAATTAGGGAAAATAAATCATTGATTGCAGCTGGCGATGAAGAATGTAGGTATTTAGATTTTGTTGAAGATGAACTGTTGGGAGATGATCTTTCATTGTTAGAGAAATAAACTTTGTTGGGGAAGGAAAGCTATGTGCACTGCCTGAGGATTTTGTGAAATCCTATTGGGGAATCCTGAGAAGTTTGATGACTTTACTGAGGAAAACCTGATGTCGGAGCAGTAGTTAGAAGTTCCTATTCTTTTGGGGATACAAGAACACCTGACATCACTAGGTTGTAAGCTGAGGATATGGCAGCGAATTTTTAGTAAGATGCCCCTGCCTCTGTACCTGCTGGAGAAAGTACCTGCAGAGACTTTGTGAATAGTTTGAGTGTCATCTCAACTCCTGGGGTGCTTGGTAAATGCTGATCAGGATGATAAGTCTTCTACTGATAAACAAATGACAAGATGACAGGACATAATCATACGTTTTTAATCCCTAACTTTTTCCTGGACCGCCCTTTCGGGTTTTCAGTCCACCGGGATACCTTTTTTTGCTCAAGCTGCCTTTTCAGGTTTTCGACTTACCGGGTGTACAATGTTTTTGTATATATCCATAATTTTTGCCCGAACTCTTTTGGGTCACCGGGATGCCCTTAATTTTGCCTAGGCCTGTCAACCTAGAGGGTCTTTTTCATGCGTAGTATTTTATGACTATGTCCGCGCTCATAGGATGTGGAGAGTTATCATTGTCTATAACAACAAGTGTTGTAGAAATTCCAGAAAATGTTTATGTGATTGCATGTGCCCTTTCATACGTGGGAGTTTGTGTGGGGCTGCTTCAGGATGAATCTGGTGCACCTGATGTTTGATCAAGTTTCTGATAGTCTTGAATATTCCTAGGTATCCTTTCTAAGAACTTTCATGGAAGGATTCGAAGATATGATACTAACACCATATGATACTACTGGCACAGGCAAGCAATTTGGTGGTACCAAAGATTCAAATTTCACAGTGATTTTCTGCTGGAATCCCCGATCAATGTAACAGCGCCTGAGTGATTCAGATGGAGATTTGCCCCTGGCTATTTAGCATTTTTGGAGAGATTCTTTGCATATTGGCTTGTCTACCCCAGATTAATTAGACACCATGTCATGCCCCTTGATTATGAAAGGTTTGTTATTGGGAATGTTTTTTTCGTCTGAGGTGATTCTGTCCATTGAGGGGGTCTTTGTTCACTGAATATTCATTGTGTGAATTTCTCTGCCATTTGAACAATTGACCATATTCAAACAATATCATTTAAAGAATGCAAAGCTTATGTATGTCTTGAAATTTTTTTGAAAATGTGTTTTTTGTAGTAAAATAAAATTTGCAAGAAAGTGATATCAACTCATGGTTTATAGCAAACCTTACAGGAGTCAGGATACCTTTGTAACATTATGCTCTCGAACTAACCCATGCTTCAGCTAGGACTTTTAAGGGTTGTAACGTGGCCTAGTTCATAGTTTAAGAAACAAAGGATAAAGGCTCAAAATTTATTTTTACCCACCCGTTCTTCATGATGTTCTTCAGTCCTATGCTCAGTTAATTGTGCATTTCGAATCCCAATTGAGTTCTGGGATGTTGGCCCCGATATTCTGGTGATGGCTCACAAATTGAATGTTTATTTGAGAAGGCAGTCACTTTTATAACCTTTTTTGTTGAGGATTTGTAGCGACCTCCTTTTTTGTTTTTATTATCTTTGTCTTTTGGCTGAACTGTTTCTTTTGTGATTACAGCTAGCGGGATGCCCCAGTTTTTTTCTTAAGTCTCCTTCATAGGTTTTGACTTAATGTACTTTTATTTTGAGAGATAATGATTGTCTGTTCTTAATGATTATGTGGAACCATCACCATATTTTGGAGAGCATCTTCTACATCATTTGTCGTGTATGAAGGGAAAGCTTGCGACTGAATGCACATCTGAATTAACTGAGAAAACTAACCTGCCCCAGGTTATGATTAAGGGTTTTAATTTGTGTGAAAAGAAAACTCCTACTTCTTAGGCTCGAAGGGGTTGACTAGGGATTATCTTCCTTATAACTCCACTGTTTAGGATTTGAAACAACGTCTGTACATCGTCAGCGGGGTTTGTTCAGAAGCATACTATAAAGATTGTGGTATCGTTCTCGTCATCCTCCCTCTAAAGGCTTAGAGCTTTTAATCAAGAATTGAATATCACAAAAAGGAAGTAAGGAAGCAGTTTAAGCATAATGAAAACAAATTAGTTCAAGACAAACTTGTGCAATGCATTAATGAAATAACAAAGTTTGACATGACAATAATTGTTTGAACAAACAAAGAAAATACAACTTGAGAATTCAAATGAACAAAAATGCTCTCAATTCGGGCCACGATTTGGCATGGGAGCAGTGATCACGTTGGGAGTCTCAGGAGGGTCGAAATCAATCTCCTTGGCATCAATCATATTTTGAATCTTGTATTTCAGTGCCCAATAATCCTTAGTATCATTCCTAGGACTGCCAGAATGATAGACACACCTTGCATCAAGATTGTAGTTAGGAGAAGAATTCTTAGGGTTTTGACGAGGCCCTATGAATGTAATCAAATCCATCCTCAACATATGTTGTAATGCTTGAGACAGCGGCATGCTGATCTTGGTAAATTATCTCTTAGGCTCGTCTTGCCTCTGCTGATTACCCCGTTGTTATGGTTGTTGCACGCGTGCCAAATTAGAGACCAGCACTGCCCCTACAGATTGGTGGTAGTCTGCCTTATTACGACCCTTCTAGCCATACACAGCATTGGCTTCCCTCTTACCAGCAAATGGCTTCTTCTCAGCATTATAAGATGCAGCCATCAGGATCTTCCCACTCTTGATACCACTTTCGATCCTTTCTCCAGTCAGAACCATCTCTATGAACCCGGATGAGTAACTTCCAATTAGCATATTAAAGAATGGGCCTGTCAGAGTGCCCATGAAAATTTCTACCATTTTCCGATCATTCAGATGAGGTTATACCCTTCCAGCTAGATCCCTCCATTTCTGCGCATATTCCTTGAACCCTTCTCTTGAGCTCATGGACATATTCTGCAGTTGCACTCGAGTTGGTGCCAGGTCAGCATTGTATTGGTACTGCTTGTAGAAAGAAGCAGCCAAGTCTTCCCAGGTATGGATTTCAGTTCCTTCTAGTTTATAGAACCAATCCAGTTGAGTGTTAGCCAAACTTTCTTGGAAGAAATGGACCCATAGCTTCCGGTCAGCAGTGTGAGGCTGGATCTTTTTGACATATGACCTTAATTGAAGCTTGGGACAGCAAACACCGTCATATTTTCCAAAGATAGGGACCTTGAACTTAGGTAGGATGACCACCCCTGGAACCAAACCTAATTTTTCCAAATCCAGACCGGGCACCCTTTGGATCTCTATGGCATTGAGCCAATCCTCTAGCCGTTTGTATTTATCTCCAGCAGGGGTATATTGCTCCTCAGAATAGTCAGGTTCATCTTCTTCAGACGCTGGATTGTTGTCTCCTCCCTCTGATTCCTCATCATCTTACTCTTGATTATCCCCTCCCTTTGATGGGGTTGCAAAATCTAGAGCTCGGTTAGCTGGTCTTCTTCTTCCCACACTCAAAACACAAACTGGTTTCTTTGCTTTCTTAGTCTTCTTTTTGACGATCAGAGATTTCAGGTCTTCTTGCCCCTGGGTCAGAGTTAAGAACATTTGTTGGAACTGAGCATTTTGAGCCTGAAGGTCTTTGATTGTTTGTTCAAGATCCATTTCTTCTTGCTGAAATAAACAACAAAAGGATAAGAAGCTTGTACCTAGAAGACCTGTTATGAAATGGCACGCATGCAATGTTTTCAAAGATCTCGCGGTGTAAACAAGAAAATGTAAGAAGTTGAACTTTTCAGTTTTGATTGAAGAACTTCATAACGTTGAGTGTCCTTCTAAGAGAGTCAAGCTCACCATATCAAGTGGGTCATAGCCCCTGACTCAAGTTGTCACTTTGGTCTTTTAACAACGTTGGTTAGAGGAAAATAAGTCCCCTTGCCCCTTGCTAGACGTCTGGTTCATCATAACCTGCACCACAGACCCTTGAGATCCTTGAAATGGTTAAGGAAATATTTTGGCATGATGTTATGATGTGTATGCTATGAGTTAAGCAAAAGCGTAAGGTGATGAAGACAAGTGAGTCTAAGAAGTCCAGGTTACTGGATAATGACTATAAACAAATCCTGCAAGGAGATCATGTTGTTAGATAAAAACCCTGTAAGTAGCTCAAGTTGAAAGCAAACTGTGATACGGTGGCAGAACCGACTGTTTTGGAAAATGCTGGTTTACGTTTTGCGTTTGTGTTGGCAAAATGTCGCGGTAAGCAAGAGTCGCCACCGACTTTTATTTTATCCAACTAGAAAGGAAAAAAGCACAGAAAAATTCCTTTTTCGAGATTTTGAGTACGAGGGGTAGATTATAGGAAGGGAAGGTGTTAGCACCCTTTCTATCCATGGTTTTCCATGGGCTCTTAGGTACTTGCTCATCTTTTTGAAATTTTCTTGCGTTTGTTTTGAAAAGTTTTTGTTTTACTTCGTTTTAACCCTTGCTTCTGTCTTCAAGAGTGTTACGAGGTGTTTTTTTGAAAACATTGTTTGAAAAGTGTTTGGTGTGAAAAAGTTTGATTTTTGAGCAAGTACCTAATAGCATCTACCTACTCGAAAAAAGATCGTTTATGTTCTTATTTGCTTTAGACAATGCTATCCTACTATTAAGAAATAGGAAGCACCGTCGTTGGAGTTGTAAGGGTCAATTCGTAAGGGACGTTCGATCACTAAAGCAATGTTAGGACATCTTAGTAATAACCCTAATGTCTTAAGATCATATTCGAGGCAACATTTCGGAGGCAACCTTTCCGAGGCAACATTTCTGAATGGGACATTTGATCTTTGTTTAGACAGGAGGGCGACCACTAAAACACCCTATACTTAATGATCGTTTACCGAAGGCAACCGAAGTGAGAGTATATCCTAGGAGTGCGCATGTGCGAGTGATTTAATTTCAAGTTATTATCTTTGCACATTAGGGTTTGCTAGCCATTTTAAATTAACATGCAATCTTGTCATACAATCCTATTAACATACATCTAACAGTTAATATTTGCGAGAATTAAAATGCGAGAAATAAAAACTACGCTATTACAAGGCTTTAAGGTAGGGATTAGTTACATAGCCAAAAAACCCGTAAAAACGATAAGTAAAGAAAATCCTAATTAAGCTATTACATACCGTGAGCAGTTACATTAATATTGCAAAAATAATAATAAACACGCGCGATGAATCGAAAACGAGAGATTTAGGGTTTTGACCCCGACTAAGCCTAATTGCAATTAAAAAGAAAAATCATTTTTTGTGGTTATTGTGCTATTTTTGAGAAAATAAAGTTTAATTGAATAAAAAAAACCTAATTACTAATTAATTAAAATTTAAGAAAAATAATAATTAAATTAACCTATTTTTGTATTTTTTATTTTGAGAAAAGAAGTAAAAATTAAATAAAAAACTAACCCTAATTTTTCTAATTGATTTTAATTATATACAAAAAGTTAGAATTACCCTAAATTAAATTAAAACTAATATTAAATTAAGTTTGATAAAATAAAAACCCTATTCTAAATTTTTGTGAAAACTTGATTTTATGATTTTTTTGGAAAAAAGAAATTAATTTTTGTTAGAAAATAATTTAAACAAATTAAATAAATAAAAGGAAATAGAAAAAGAATAAGAGTGGGCCTGGTTGCTGCTTGGCAAAAGGGGGGTGTGGATCTGACTTCTAGGCCCAACAATTCTTTGGCCCCTTTGACTTTTCCAGATTCTGTGTGTGCACTTGACTCCAGTGCATGGTGGACCCTCAGGGATAAGGCGTTGGATCTGGCCTGTTGGTGGTTTGGATGGTTGGATGTTGATGATGTATGGTGGGCTTATTGGATACATGTGTACATGATTATGCAAGAAAAAATAATAGGAAGCAAAGTTGGGACCTAGGGATCGAACACAGGCCCTTAGGCGTTCTCACACTACATTCCGACAACCTGAGCTGGCTTGGTTATTTGTACAAGTAATAACAAACAAGCATTATATGGTAAAAACAAAATAATATTTCTTAAACGCGTGAAATTTGAATTGGCAAGTCAGGGAGTGCCACGTTACTTTCTTCCTCCTCCCACTGTCGCTGTAAATTACATGGGTTTTACCTACGGACGCCAGGTGTAGGTATAACCCTGTGCATCTCAAAAATTTTGTGCAAGCATGATAAATCACAACCAATGGTACCAATCTACTCATTGCAACCTCATGAGAATCATGGTACCATTATTAATGGCCAGTTGTCCCTGTACAAGAAAACCTTAAACATAAAGAGAAAACCCTAGCCATGGCACTTTGTGGTACAGTCAATGAAAACATAATTAAATATAACCATTAGCTTGCAAACATCATAAGGTTTAAGAATATGCCAACGAATCATGTTAAAGATGCCAGAATTAAGGTTTTTGAATTCAAGAAAAGTAAGAAACTGTATGAACCTTACAGCGTGTTTCAAGGCGCGAGAATGCTTACTAACGATTGAATCTTGATCTTGGGGAGTCCAGTAATTGATTAGGATGATTAGAATGCTTTGAATTGATCTAAAACATGGAAATCAGTTTGCCACTTTTCTGGAATTTTTTGAAACTTGCTTTCTCTTTTACACGCCTCTAACCTCTTTGTTTTTGGTCTGCAAATGTTCCTTATGTAACCTAGAATGAATTAGGGTTGCAAACTTATATCAGATCTCCCTCAATTATGATTATTGATTCATGATTTAATCCTTTGTGCAAATATTTCCAAATCAAGCAAAATGCAATCTTTTTGCATCCATATGAGTCTTGCACGATTTGATCCTGTTTCCAGCTGTGTAATAGTCCTAAACATGCACAAAATCTCAAGATTTGATTAGCTTTTGATATTTTTACTATTTTATTTGATTTAAATGAAATAAAATAAAAATAAATGAAAAAAATAAAAGAATAACAAATGGAAGAGCTCATGGGTCGTGGGTCACATTACAAACTCAGTGCAAGCATAAAAAGTTGGGCCCATTTGACAAAAAATGCAATTTTGGCCACATTTGATTTTTGGCAATTTTGCAAAAAGGGTCAACTTGGCCACTGCAGAACTCCCTCAATTTTGACCCTAGACATGTGTTCTTGGAATTTTTAGAAATATTAAGATGTCCTCTAAACAACCCTTTTTGCCTCATCTCAATTGAGTCTTCCATGTTCATGTATGAAGCTTTGACCCAAAAGGTGTTTTTGTTGACTTTTCAAAATGACCTATAATGTCCAAATACATATATTCTTGTGAGTGCATATTTTGAACTTGGGAGATGAAGATGGATTGTATGTAATTGCATCCTCTTCAAAATGAGCTTTGGATGGGTCATTTTTGATAAAGTATAAGAAAGTTATGCTTGGTCAAAGTTGAGTTGACTTTTCCTACAAAACCCTAATTTAGCAACTTTTGGGTTTTGATGAATTATGATCAATCCTTGAGGAATCATGATCAACCCTTGATAAAATGATGAATAATACTTCAAAATGAGAACGTTGACCAAAAATCTTGAAGTTTGACTGTATGTGGGCCACAGTTGAATTTTGCCCTAGCACAGTCGATTTTCAGGCCTTTGAGCAATTGACTGAGCAAACTTCCTCTGCAATGCTTGAAAGTTGGTATGGATGATCTTGAGAACATATTAGTACAGTGGTGAGAATTTGGGATCCTTTGGACTTAAGCATCTTGATGCAAAATGAAACCCTAATTTGAGGTAGACTGCCTTAGGAGAGAGTTTGTCTGGTTAACTCTTGGACTTCCTTGAGCAATTTGAGGACCTCACTTGAAATGTATTGACAAACATGGGAAGGAAAATTTTGGGGTACAACACAAACAAATCACACAAGCAGCCTTAGGTTTAGGCTTGCATGGGCTTTGTAGGTAAGTACCTTCTTGAAATTTAGTTTTCTCAACCTGTCCTAGTAATAGTAACCGAGTTCTAAGGGATCTCAATATCACTGATCTTGCCCACAAGTTTCGTTCGATAGGCAACTGACTTGCAACCAAACAGAACTCGGGAGTCAAACCTCAATGAGTGTAGCATCAAGTATCTACCGACTTTGGGAATACACTAAAGACGGCCATCTCGCTATGTCCTAATGGCCAAGTTGTTCAATTAAAGGTTATAAGGTTAGTTGACGCTTTATGACACCACACAACGGCCCCGTATTCTCCTTGATTAACTCAAGGGCTACCGGTACCAACCAAAGTGTCGTATCAACGTAGCCATCTCTTCAATCGTGTCGGTATACCCCGCACAGTTTCCATGATCTATTACTACTTACCTAAAAGGTTTCCCCAGATTCGGGTGTAGGATCTATAGTAACCCCAAATAGTACCCTCAAAAGTAAAGAAATCAAAGCACATAAAGCAGTTAAATAATGATCTATCTCTAAGGTAACCCCACTTTTTGTTTTCCCCAACAGAGTCGCCAGTTCTATGATACGGTAGTAGAACCGACTGTTAATACTGGTTTTGCGTTTGTGTTTGCAAATTTTGAGGTAATCAAGAGTCGCCACCGACCTTTCTTTTATCCAACAAAGGAAAGGGTGAAATGAACAGAAAAAGACCTTTTCGAGAATATTCTGAGTAAGGGGGTAGATTATGGAAAAGGAAGGTGTTAACACCTTTTCCATCCGTGGTTTTCCACGGGCTCTTATAGGTTTTCTCATTTTAAAAATACCTTTGTACTTTGTGTTTGAAAATATTTTGGAAACGCCTTTAGTATGGCGAACTTTGTAATGTTTCTCGGAATAGTGGAGAAAGTATACAAAGTGTTCGAAAATGTCTTTTGAAAAGTAGTTTTTTTGTGTAAGTGCAAAAGATGTTTTTTTTGAAAAACCTTCTAACAACTATCTACTTTTATACTTGAAAAGGGTTGTTCTTTTCCTCATTTCCTTTAGACAATGTTATCCTACTATTAGTGAGTAGGCAACTTTGTCGTCGGATATTTGAGGGAAAATCGAAGGGACGTTACAGTCACGAAGGTAACTTGTGGAGATGCTTTAGCAATTTTGTTTGAGGACTAGATCATTTACCGAGAAGGCAGTTGTAGGGTCATCAAGAGACTATGATCTTTTGATTTATGGGTCTTTGCTAAAGTGTTCCTGCGTCATGACTGTTTTATTTCTGAAGGAAACCAAAGTGGGGTATCCTAGAGGTGTATATGTGCAAGTGTGTTATGTTCAGTTATTTTTGTATTTTTGTTAAGTTTGCTAACGTTTGATTTCAGTATTTCAATACACGCCTAGTTACTAGCAGTTAATATATACAGAAAAATAAAGTAAGGAAAGCATAAATCAAAACTATTACATGGCTTTCGGGGTGGGGGTATTTACAATGTACAAATATTGGGAGAAGGAAAATAAAGAAAGCAGAAAAAATTCTATTAATTATTATATCCAGTATGCAGTTACATGAATATAAAGATGCGAAAAATAAATAACGCGCGGAAGGTTGAAAGTTCGTCTAAAACCTAATAAGAAAAATAGTTTTTTGTTGTTTTTGATTTAAGATAAATAATTAAATTAATTATCCTAAAGTCTACTTAGAAAATTAAATTAAGAAAAATAAACTAAGCCTTTTTTGTAGTTTTTTTTATAATGAAAAGAAAGTAATTAGACTTAAATTCTAATTCATTTTTAATTAAGAAAAAGGTTAAATTTTTAATTAATTAATTAATTAAAAAAATAATTATTTAATTAAAAAATTCTAAGCCTAAATTTTTTTGTGAGCTTTTTTTATTATTATAATTAAAATGATTAAGAGATGGAATAATTAAATAAAGCAAAAAAGAAAAGGAATTAGGCTTGACGGCTGAAGTAGAATGGGGGGATGCAATTGAAATTTCGCTAAGCACCGATTGTGATGCTCAGGTCCATCCTTGGATCCAGTGTGGGCAGTACTTGATGGTACATGGTATCTCATGTTCTAGAAGTCATGCATTCCATGTAATTCCCCTAACATGCTCTAAGGATATCCAGGAACTCATATACACACATTAGAACATTCAACAATTAATAAAAATAGAGATTCGAATTTGAGATTATACCAAAACGGTGATAGCTTGGATCCGGTGATCTGGGACCTTGCAAGCTTTGAGGATGGTTGGAACAAGTCCCTGGGAACCTCATGAGCAATGTATGATTACTAGTTTGGACCAAAAGTACCTGCAAAGTGGGTTTCGAATTTTTACTGTTTTTGATAATTTTGCAAAAATGGTAGAGTTCTCTCTAGGCTATGTAGGCCTCTTGAAATGCTTGCTAGATGCTTGTTTATATAGAAAGGAATGAGGAGCAAATAATACAAAGTTTTAAACAACCTTAAAGCAAACGATTCAAAGCCATGAATGAAATTTGTAACTTTGACCAAAAACAAGAAAACTTATCCTTTTTTGAATTTGAATGAATGTGGACACCTTTGCACGAAATTTTATGGGCCTAGGCTGTCCCAAACATCAACCCAAAGCTCAAAGCCCATTTCCAATCATTTTATACATTTTATTTTATATTTATTTGAAATAAATTAAAATAAATATGAATAAAATAGTTAGAAAATGCAAGGCATGGCAAGAATGATTTTAGAGGTCCTCTATAAACTTAGGAAGATGCTTGAAGTCCAAGAAATTGAGCCATTGCCTTAAAACTTCAAATTTGCTCAATGCATAGTTCTTGAAAATTCCCAAATTTTCCTAACTTGGGCAAGCCATAACTTGCTCAATTTTATCTCATGATGATGATATTGGACTTTTTTGAAAGCCCAAGATGTCTACTTCAATCCCTCAAAGTGCGAGTAAGAGTCAGTATATATCCTTTCTTTCTTCTTAAGTATTTGAGTCTCCATACTTGGTGTGTGGTGATTCAGATAACCGCCACTCTTGAAGAATTACACCCCACCTTTGGCCTGAAGGATTTTGTAGTTCTTACGTATTTGTAACCCTTAAAGCCTAACGTGTGTTGGCAATCCTTGTTTAAAGTCCCTACAGTTGGTCTCTCTTCCCAATCACAAGTCTTCCCTCGACCGGGGTTCTTTTTGGGTTCAATACATACGGGAATCCCCAGTAAGTTCTTTTCCCTTAAATCTGTCTTCGGTTGGTATCCTTGTCAGAGTACCCCTCAATTTTTTTCTTTCTCCTATAAAGTTCGCCTTTGATTTGGTGCTCTCTGGAATTTACCTTGGTCAAAGTTCTCGCCCAATTTCCGTAAAAGGGATCTGTCACGGGATATCCCCAAAAAGTCTAACTTTGTCTTAGCTTCCTTGTTGATGCACCCTTATGCAGGCATCCTTTGTTAAGAGTCTACATCGATCGGTCTCTTTCTTATATGTGTTTTACTCTGACTAGACATGTATATTTTACTCCCAGTTCACCTTCATTCAGTGTTCTTTCTCCAGGAGTCTATCTGCAGTTAGTTTCCCTTCTTTGATATATCCGGTTGAGATTATTGGGTTAGATCTCTTCCATCTTTGATATCGATCGAGTCCGCTGTGTTAGGTCTCTTCCTTCTTTTATATCTTTGGTCGAAGTCGTTGTGTTAGACTTCTTCCTTCCTTGATATACCTGGTCGAGATCACTGTGTTAGATCTCTTCCATCTTTGATATCTTCGGTCGAGTCCGTTGTGTTAGGTCTCTTCATGCTTTGATATATTTGGTCAAAGTCGATGTGTTAGACTTCTTCCTTCCTTGATATATCTCCGGTCGAGATAACTTTGTTAGATCTCTTCCATTTCCGATATTTTCGGTCGAGTCCACTGTGTTAGGTCTCTTCATGCTTTGATATCTTTGGTTGAAGTCGCTGTGTTAGATTTCTTCCTTCATTGATATATCCGGTTGAGATCACTTTATTAGATCTGTTCCATCTTCGATATCTTCGGTCGAGTCCGCTATGTTAGGTCTCTTCCTTCTTTGATATCTTTGTTTGAAATCACTGTGTTAGATTTCTTCCTCCCTTGATATACCTCAGGTTGAGATCACTTTGTTAGATCTCTTCCATCTCTGATATCTCCGGTCGACTCCTCTGTGTTAGGTCTCTTATTTCTTTGATATCCTTGGTTGAAATCATTATGTTATATTTCTTCTTTCCTTGATATATCTCGTCGAGATCGCTTTGTTAGATCTCTTACATCTTCGATATCTTCAGTTGACTCTGTTGTGTTAGGTCTCTTCCTTCTTTAATATCTTTGGTCGAAGTCGCTGTGTTAGACTTCTTCCTTCCTTGATATATCTGGTCGAGATCATTGTGTTAGATCTCTTTCATCTTCAATATCTTTGGTCGAGTCCGCTGTGTTAGGTCTCTTCCTGCTTTGATATATTTGTTCGAAGTCGCTGTGTTAGACTTCTTCCTTCCTTGATATATATCTGGTCAAGATCACCGAGTTAGATCTTTTCCATCTTCGATATCTTCGGTTGAGTCCTTTGTGTTAGGTCTCTTCCTACTTTGATATCTTTAGTTGAAGTCGCTGTGTTAGACTTCTCCCTTTCTTGATATATCTCCGGTCGAGATCACTTTGTTAGATCTCTTCCATCTTTGATATCTTCGGTAGAGTCCGCTGTGTTAGGTCTCTTCTTGCTTTGATATCTTTGGTTGAGGTTACTGTGTTAGATTTCTTCCTTCCTTGATATATCCGGTCGAGATCAATGTGTTAGATCTCTTCCATCTTTGATATCTTCGGTCGAGTCCACTGTGTTAGGTCTCTTCCTCTTTTGATATCTTCGGTTGATTTCACTGTGTTAGACTTATTCCTTCCTTGATATATCCGATTGAGATCACTTTGTTAGATCTCTTCAATCTTCGATATCTTTGGTTGAGTTTGCTTTGTTAGATCTCTTCATCTTTGATATCTTTGGTTGAAATCATTGTGTTAGATTTCTTCCTTCCTTGATATATCTGGTTGAGATCACTTTGTTAGATCTCTTCCATATTTGATATCTTTGGTCGAGTCCTTTATGTTAGGTGTCTTCCATCTTTGATGTAGTTGGTTGAAGTCGTTGTGTTAGATTTCTTCCTTCCTTGATATATCTTGTCGATATCACTGTGTTAGATCTCTTCCATCTTTGATATCTTTGGTTGAGTCTGTTGTGTTAGGTCTCTTCCTGTTTTTATATCTTTGGTTGAAGTCGATGTGTTAGATTTCTTCCTTCCTTTATACATCCTCGGTCGAGTCTGTCGTGTTAGGTCTCTTCTTTCTTTGATATCTTTGGTAGAAGTCGCCATGTTAAATTTCTTCCTTCCTTGATATATCTGGTTGAGATCTCTTTGTTAAATCCCTTCCATGTCGGATAGTTTCATTTGAGATTTCTCTGTTAGGTCTCATTCATCTTTGTTATCTTTGGGTAAAATCACTGTGAGATTCCATTTTTTCCCTGCACCTTCGATTGAGTCCTCTTTGTTAGATCTCTTTCTTGTTAGAGTCCACTGTAGTGGATATTTTTATTGAGTATTTAATCTCTTTCTTGTGTATAACCTTGACCTGACCTCCAAGAGATTTACCCAGATAACCACAGTAACCAAAAAAAAAGGAAAAAAATAGAAAATACATAAAACAAAAAAAATATAATAATACCTGACTGACTTCGGAGTGCAAATTTTTGGTATCTTTTAGTATTTAATCTTCTTCCACCTTGAAAGTTCGAAAGGCAGGCGCCAATCTCACCTTCAGGTTGAAGGCGATTAAATAGGGGCTGATGTTGCACCCCAAATTTTCCCTCCCAATTTCTTCTATTTTGGCTTAGACTTTGCACTCATCTGCATCATTCCAATAGGTCACGTGCATAGCATGCATTTTCATAAAAAATAGAGCACCTGAGGTTAAAGAAATCAGTAGTTATGAAGCTAGGGTTTACAGCTGATTTGAGGTGTATATGTTGAATAAAACTATCATTCTATTTCTTCTTGGTGTGGAAGATTGTGGAATTAGGGTTTTGGTTCATGTTTAGTTTGAATTTATTCTCCATCAAGCAACAAAGTTATTCTCTTCGTCTGAATATCAAGATGAAAGGTTTTTCTTGTCAAGAATTCAATGGTGTGACCTGGAATACATGGTCTTTGAGTCAAGACGTCTCCTCATATAAGTGTGTTTATCATTTGATCAGGGTTAATGACTATGACATGGCATTCATCCACTCCTCATTTAACCAATTCAGGTTTTGTTGAATCATGGTTCAAAGATGTTTCATCTGGATATTTCTCCGTGCATTTGAATTGAGGAATCAAGGTCGTGAGGGGTGGTTATCAGGATTTCTTTCTCTTTAGGATATAATTTTTTTTTATCCAGTCTCGGCAAGTACGTGGTTTTTTATTTGTGTGACTAGGGTTTCATGTTGATGGAATTCTTCAGTGATTCAAACCTTAGCGTCCATTTGTAATATGTTCCTCATGACATTAGTTTTGAGTTGAGATAACCGATCTCTAAGGGTTGTGGATCAAATTGTGAAGCGTAATTCATGGTTTAAGATATATATCTATGGACTTCTTCTTAACCAAGACAATTATTTTTCTTATCATTGTCATTTGTTATCCACAATGCGAGTGGATTTGGATTGTGTTATACCCCAATTTTTGCCCCTAAGATTCATCTATCATCTCATACCATCACAATGCAATCAGATCACAAATTAGGGTTTGGGGTTTATCTTCTACTGCATCCTGTCTTAGGGTTTGCCTATGGAATCACCAAGTACCTTGAAGAGCCTTAAATTGTGTACTTTGTATATGTATGCTTTTAACTAACCTCAAAATGTGGGCGTTTTGTCCTTTGGAATGTTATATTGTAGGTCATGGCACAATTGCCTTCATCTCACCATCTCCTAGCACAGAGGATCAAAACTAGGGTTTGAAGTTTAATCAGAAGATCTTTGGATTTTTGGGCAATTATTGATCCCATACTTATCTACATAGTCATGAGCATCTATCATTGGAAGTTTGATCATCAACTTTGGCTTGAAAGGGTTCAATTGATGAAAAGGGATAAAATGGTCATTTTGTCAGAAGACAGTCAAAATCAGTTGTTAACCAAGTGGACTTTTGGTAAACCATCAATTCAGTATCCATATTCTTATATTTCATAGTCAATAGTACAAACATATCAAGATGAAGTGTGAATTGGAGTTAACTTCTCAAGGGAGTTATTTGAAGTTTTGAAATTTTCCTAAGTATCCATAGGGCTAAATTTTGACTGGCTACAACTTTCTCAATTTTTATTGAAAATGTGCAAACTTTATATGCCTAGAAAGAGGATGATAAATTCTCCAACTTTGTAGGAGTGGCCACAAGTCCTAAATATGAAAGGAAAAAAGTTATGAAGCTTGGAAGATTTTGACACTTAGTGAAATTTTGGGTAAAAATGCAAAAATTTGACTTCTTCATGTCCATTTCTGAATGACCATTTGGACTTAAATCAAAAAGTTGGAAACATGAAAGTTGTATAGTGAAGTTTTATCTTCATTTTTCATTCGATAATCATCTCAAATGGTTAAGTGTAGAGAAAGATATGATGATTAGGATTTTGAGCTGAAAACTGAATTTTTGCCCAGCACAAGGCAAGGCACGCGCGCTAGGCAGTCATTTCATCAAACATGTTATGGGCGCGCATTCATCATCACTTTTCTATGTGAAATATTCATTATTTTGAAAAATGTCCAACATCAAAGTTCAAGCCCTAAATGTTAGGAACAACTTTTCTTCAGAAAGTTTCTCCAAATTCTTACTAAATTTTGAGATATAATTGGGAGAAGTAGGCACCATGCATGCTAAATTTTCCGCCCAGAAAGCCATCACGCGCGTGCAGTAAGCCCAGCCAGGCCTGGCATTTTATCAAACAGTTTGTAAGCACGTGTTCATGGCCAAATATCTCATTGATTCAAGTCTCATTTTTAAAAAGTTTGAACATGAAAGTTGATGTATGAAGTGTTCTCTCCATTTTGGATTCAAAGTTTGTGACATTTCATGCATCATAGAGGAAGATATAAGGAGGTAAAGTGTTCATGAAATGGTGAAATTTCATGGGAATGCATGGATTAATTTTTTTTTCAACCAAGTCCCAACATGCCAACTCATACCCCAGCCCTTCTCACTTAACAAAATGCATGTTTTTCACCCTCCAAACAACACAAAAAGGCACAGCCTCTCACATTTCTCATTTTCCCTCAGTTTCTTTATTCTCTTACTCTCTTTTTCCACACTCTATAAAAGGCAAAGGTATTTAACAAGCAAAAGGGTAGAGAAAAAAAGAAATCAGTAGCAAGCTTATATCTTTCTCACTCCCACTCAAAGCAAGTGATCCTCTCTTCTCTCTCATTGAATCTCCAAACAATTTTCACCATTGTTCTCAAAGCAAGCTTCCATGATTTTTGAAACTTCTTCGTATCTGTCTCTACTCATCATCACTGCATCTTCAAAGCAAGCATTTCTCAAAAGCTAGCTCTTTATTTGAGCTCCGAGCACCATCAATTTCATTACAAGGTATATGATCCATCTTTCTCTCTCTTGATGCAACTTGCATGTTGTTTTAATCCATGAGCTTTTTACAAAATCTAAGATCATATTCATAATCCTTGCATTTTTATGATCAATTTTCATTTTTGGATCGTTTAAATTGGTGGAGAATTGAGAGAGAAAATCAAGTTTGAAAACTGTTTGATGTAATGTGCAAATCAAAAAAGTGTTCATGTAGCATTCTTCACGCGCGATTTTATCACTCATCAAGGCATCATTTTATAAAAATTTTGATCCTATCATGTTCTACTAATTTCTATCTTAAACTTTGGTGTTGGAATTTTTGGATTTCATCAAGAAATGAGTGAGTTATCGTGCCATAAAAGTGTTGTGTTGAAGTTGAAAAATCTGCATATTATGGCATTTGATAGGGATGATGATGTGTCCTGTTTTAATTGAACATGGCTTCAGTTCTTTTTAAAACACATTTTTGCAAAAACAGATGTAATAGCCTTTGAATATTAATTTTTCTTTTGTTTTCTCAAATTTTATTTTAATATTTCCTTCACTTCAAAAATCATGAAAAAAACATTTTAAACTCCTTTTTCAGTATATTTTCATATTTTTATTTTTATTTCATTTTTTAAATCATTTTACTTGATTAAATAAAATCATGTAAATAATTAGGGTTTTAATATTTCTTTTAAATATCGAATTTTATTTTCCTATTTCTATTAAGTAAAAAAATCCATAAAACATATTTTTGGACTCCTCTCTGAGTTTATTACTTGAAAAATATTTTTTGTCCAATTTTATAATAAATTTGGTTACATTTTAAAAATCATTTGGACATAATATCTTTTATTTGCATTAATTTTGTTAGTTTGTGTAAATAATTTTCTGATCCTTTTAATTTTCTGATCCTTTTAGTTTGTGTAAAAATCATTTGGACATAATATCTTTTTTCCTTTTGAGATAACATTCAAGAAATATAAGCTTTCTGATCCTTTTAATTTTCTTGAAATTTAAGTTATTTTACATCAAATTTATTTGGCCTTTGGATCTAATTGATTAATTTGTGAACTTAATTTCATCTTTTAGGGTTTTTGCTTGATCCTTCACATTAGTTGATTTAAAGTTCTAACTTCCCATGCCTATAAAATCAGACATGAAGTTGTTTGGAGTGCTTGAACATGTTGAGGCCATAAAAATCATTTTTCTGGAATTTTACAATGTGATTTCATATTTTTCACAAATTATTTTCCAAAACCATCTAGTTTAAGGCTTAAACTTGCTAGTTTCCAAGTTTTCATTTCTAAAGAAAATTTCCACCTTAATCAAGGGACTCCAAATCTTATTTATAACTTTTATAGGACTTTATGAAGTTAGGGTTTTAATTTCATAATTTTTCAAGTCATTTTCATATTTTAAAACTATTTTTGACTTAAGATTGCATTTTGGGTTTTACCTTTGATTAATGCTTGTAAATAAAAACTTGTGTGCATGATTCTTGTTTGATTCTTTAAATAGCATGTGGTACTGACTTGAAGCATATCTTGAGAAAAATTCCTCAACATCATTGAGTCTTGGGTGTTGATAGGTTGATAAACCAAATCCATTAAAATGGACGAATGATGTTGATGATATTTGAAACTCTAATCCCTTCCCTCTGCATCTTATTCCCCTTTCTTATTGTATTACATGTTATGGGATAATGATATTTATATCATTATCCAAACATAAAATACATAGATTGCTATTGACCAGCCTCAAAATAGGTGCGACTTCTACATAAGTCCACTTATGATTGCTTAACATAGCGCTAAATTTTGACCCGATTCGAATAAATGATCGTTTGTGGCCCAAACCTATGTTTGAAAGCCCAAGTATGTCAATTTGATCCCTTTGATCCAATAACCTTGAGATTCATTGTGTGGAGGCTTTGGTTCTACCAATTCTCTAATGGATCTTCATAAATTTTGGTCAACGCGGATCACTTAAACATCATTGATCATTCAATGTTGCCTTGAGAATTTTTAAATGGATGATACACTTGACAAAAAGAAAATGCAACTTGTTGTTGAGAGGCTTTGGTTCTACCAATCCTCTAATGAGTTCCAAATGCAAGTTTCAAGATGGTCATCCAACTAACCACTAATTATTAACAATTGACTTTACTTTATGCTTTTATTTTTATGCTTTTAATTTATGTACTATTTACTTTAGCATTTATATTTCATGCTATTTTCATCTTTGCTCACTTGAGCATTTACTTTTATGACATTTTTATTTTGCTCACTTGAGCTTTTCTTTTCTTTTTTAAGATACTTAATAATCAACATAAACCATAAAAAACTTTAATGATACTTGGACTATTTGGTTACTATCCTTGGCATTATGGAGTATTGGACTTCTTGGACTTAGGATTAGAAACCTTGGCCTATGTTGGAGACCTTGTGGCCTTAATTGATATTTTGTATGGAGTTCTTAAGGTTTACCTCAATACATTGGGTTGTTTGTTTGTTTTGTGTGTAGGTTATTATGATTACATACTTTGTTTATAATCTGGAATTCAGCCGTATACAGCCGTTACTCTGCCTAATTTTTGTGAAGACTAAATACACTTGAAGTTTAGTTCTCTCAAGAGGTCTAGTATCTTTGCTTGCTTGGTTTCAATCCAAAGAATGGAAAATCTATCTTGACTCATAATGTCAAGAGTTGGCTTCTTGTTGGTTAGATGGTTCTTCTCCCTAGCTTCTACCTCATGCTTTAGGATAGTCTCTTCTTCTCCTCCCATCTTCTTTAATTTCAAAAATCTTCTCCCTCCTTTTGAAAATTCTTTTTTTTTAAAACATGAAACACTTTCATAATAAACTTGGACTTATGTTCATGCATTTTCAAAAAAATTCATAAGTAAACTTCAATCAACTTAATAATACCTTGACATTTTTTGTGAGAAGACTAAAAGTCAATCAATCTCATTTCAAACCATTTTTTCCACTTTGGTTTTTATTTTATTTTTTAAACTTTTTTTTCTCAAAAGATTGGACTCTTTTCAATCCTTATAGTGATTCAAAGAAATATACTTCTATAATATATAGTGAAGTGACATATTTTCCACTTGGGTGTTGAGTGAGGCATTGTTGATTTTAAAATCCAAGCCATATCCTCCACTTTGAGATGATGCAAATTCTCCGTTCTCATGATTGTGGGTAGTAAGTATGTTTTCCACATAGACAATGACGATGATGTCTTATCTCATAAAATTAACCAACACACTTGTGTTTTAAAATTTTTAAAGGTGAACTACGTATACCCTGATCCCCTATTGCACGAAAGATGGTAGGTAGCCACCAAAGTTTCACAACCGCGACGGGTGCAAAAAATTATAAAAAATACTTCTTTTCTCACCTCCACCGTCTATTTTTTATACAACATTTTATAGCCAAAATATACAGATTTTTCAAATAGGTTCCTGTGGAGTACCGTAGATGTTTAGGATTCTAATACCTTCCCTTTTCATAACCAACCCCCTTTTCCCCCTCTTTTGGGTTATTCGCTCTTTTCCCATTCCTTTGAAAATAATAAAGCGCGGTGGCGACTTTTATTTTGATCTGTATAAGTCTAGTCAATCCAATGCTTAGTCTTAAACATTTATACCGCTACAGAAAAAATGGCGACTTCATTGGGGAAATATTGACCTCTTTCTGGTCCATACCTAAGTGGGTTAAACCTGTCTTTGTTTATATTTGTATATGTGTTATTGTTTGTTATATATTATATGATGTAGATCTGTTTTTCTGGATTTTCCTGGTTTTCAGGGTGCTTGGTGATTTCACATAAGTCCTATACCCGGACTTGGGTAAATCTAAGATAGGAAGGGAGGTATAGTCATGCTAACTTTGAGGGAGTAATCCCAAAAAAGGAGGCATGAGATCCCACACTCATTGGAAGCTCCTTTGACTGTAGTGTCGTTTACCGAGTAATCGGGAAGATGTGCTGCTTTCGACCTGGGAGCTTGCTGAAGCTGAGGACCTTAGAATACCTAACCCATTTTGGCCTTTTAGGTGTAGTGCGGAAGCTATGACGGAGTAATCCAAAAATAGTTGTCACGCGATACTACGCTCGGACGAGTTTTTCTTGAGAATATTACTAATTACCGAGTTAATCGGGAAGTTCGTAATATCCGAAGGAAGGATGTAGACTCTGGGATTGTTGCATCATGCATACATGCACTCATAATCATCTTTTGAAGAAATTTTATTTCAAGGGACTTGAAAGTTGACCATTTGTGAATATCTCAGGTACCTTTTGGCCATGGATTGTGGAAAAAGAAAGACCGGAAAATACAGTTTCAAAGATCCCAAGATAGATGAGTTTATCAGTCTAATTCCCGAGATTGAGTGTTCTGTATATTTTTGGAGGAAGTATGGATCCATTATTTCTCTCATGAAGCTTAGGATTAAGGAGGGTATTCTATAGACCTTGGTCCAGTTCTATGATCTGATGTATCATTGCTTTACTTTCCTTGACTATCAGTTAGTTTGGAGGGTGAGCCAAAACCACACGAGATTGTTGCTTTGATCCATATGGGGAAGTCTGAGGTTGAAGCCCATATGACTACTAAAGGAGGGATTAGAGGATTACCAGCTCAGTTCTTATTGGAGAAAACTCGTTACTTTGCCAGGATGAAGAGTACAGTCGCTTTTGAGGCCATCTTTGCTCTACTTGCTTACGGGTTGTTTTTATTTCCTAATATGGACAAGTTTGTTAACATTAATGCTATCAGGATCTTCATGAATGGAAACCCAGTTCCTACATTGTTGGGTGATGCTTATTACTCTATTCATCTTCGGAATTCTTATCACGGGGGGATGATTATCTGTTGCACGCCTCTGTTGTACCGGTGGTTTACTTCTCATTTGCTTCAGTCTGGTGCTTTCTGGGATGTCAGGAAGGAACCCCGTTAGGCTCCTAAGATTATGGCACTTACTCACTCAGGTATTGTTTGGTGTCATCAAGTTTACCATGATGTAGAGATTGTTGATAGTTGTGGTAGTTTCCCTAATGTACCTCTTCTTGGTACAAAGGGAGGAATTAGTTACAACCATGTTCTTGCATGACGACAGCTTGGTTATTCTATGAGGGATAAACCAAATAGTATTCATTTGAGTAGTTTCTTCCTGAAGGAGGGAGAAGACCATAAGGAAGCTAGGGAGCAGATTGTGAAGGCTTGGCGTCACATTCATAGAAAGAGTACGAAAGACTTGGGACCTAGGGGGGTTGTTTCTTTGGAGCCTTATCTTCAGTGGGTCCAAAAGAGAGCTATTCAGTTGAAGATGCCATATTCCCAGGAAGCACCTATGTCTGATTTGTTTGTGAAGACCACTCCTCCCTTATTTGATGATGTGGAAGATCTACAACTTGCTTTAGTCAGGATGCAACGGGAAAAGGAAGCTTGGAAGAATAAGTGCCAAACTTTAGATATTTCCTATAGATCAGACTTGAAGGAGAAAGACGACTTGATTGAGATTCTTGAGAGTCGGGATGTAGAGATGATGGAGAGGCAAGGGGATTTATTTTCTCTTAAGCCTCAGTGAGATGCTAGTTTCTCACTTCCTAATTCAGGTGATTAGAAGGAGGTTGCCACCAGATATGCGGAAGAAAACCATAAGTTGAAGGCTTAGATTTCCAGACTTACAGGGAAGCGTCAGCGTATAGAGTGATCTCCATCAACTTTACTTCTTAGGGTTTTATACTTTATTTTCATCTTGTACTTGGGATTATTGAAACTTGTAATCCATTTTGAAGTTATTATAATAAAAAATTTCGGTATTTCAAAAGCGTTATTACTTTGATATTTGCAATGTGTCTATAAATCCTTAAGTCCCTTGAAATATTACTAATAAAAATAAATCATGTGCATTGCATATCATGCATTATATTGTACATACTTCTTTCATTTTTTTGCATATCCAGGTGTCTTACAAAGCTTCTTAACTTCGTTCAGCAAGCTGACTCACCGGTACAATACTCAGGCTAATTTCAGAAGGAAGATGGATAATCTAGAATAAGAGAACCGCAAGCTGCACAAGGAAGTTTCTTCTCTGAAGGCCGGTATGGCCAATCTTACTGCTCTGATGGAATCTTTGGTGGCTGCTCAAAATTAACCACTGATTGCTCAGCTTCAACAGATAATAGTTACTACTGAAGCTTCAATTGCTATTGCATATCCGAGGGCACCTCAACAAGGAAGTCAAGGGCAAGGTCATCAGAGGAAAATGAGCTTTGATCCAATTCCAATGACATACACAGAGTTGTATCCTTCTTTGTTAAAGAAGAAACTGGTTCGAATCCGAGCTTGACCATTTGTTCCTGAAAAATTGCCAAAAGGATATAAGGCTGATGCTTCCTGTGCTTTTCATCAGGATGCTCCTGGGCACGATTTGGAAGATTTCTTTGCGTTGAAGGTCGAAGTTCAAAGGCTGGTCCGAAGTGGTATCTTGTCATTTAAGGATATTTGTTTTGAGGTTCAAGTCAAATCTTTTCCGAAGAATAAACGTGATTGAAGAATTCCCTGGACTTTAAGTATGATTAGCCTTCTTAGTTTATTAGCATTTTTACTTCTTTCTCATTTGTAATTTTTCTTGTTTATCATTACACTGTTTGCATGTAAGAACTTGTTTGCATTTGAATGTTTAATCTTAATACAATGAGTATGTTTGTCATGAATAAATTCATTCGTTTCACTCGTATTTGTTTTCAATTTTAAATTTCTTTATGATACCAAATTGTTACCCATTCTCTTGCCTAGGCAGAGATTGGGAGGAGGATGATGATATTAAAACGCAAATTTTCTGGTTGTATGCTTTTGGATAAAACCATGTTGACAATGTACAAGCATTGTTTCAAATCCTCAAACACCGGAGATATAAGGGAGTGAAACCTTTGTTAACCTCTTTGAGCCTTGAAGTAGGAGTTTCTTTTTCTATTCATAAAAAACCCTCATTTTTAACCTGGGGCAGGGTAGTGTTCAGTTAATCTAATTGAGTATTCAAATCTCATCAAGAGTGCGCATCTAAAGATACAATAATGGTTATCCTTCAAGAGGTTGAGGAAAGTCAATACTGCAATGGTTAATCTTGACTTATCAGGAGAGTGAGTCAATTGACGATATCTTAATGGCTATCTTTCGCACACCAAGAGATCAACAGATGATGATACAACAATGGTTATCTTTTATCTACCCAGAAATAGGGCAGTCATAAATCTTCCGACAAGTGACAAATGACTCGAAGTCACGCGACATGTTCAAAAAGAAAAAGGAAAAATGATATGAATAAAAAATGATGCTGATGATGAAAAAGAAAGAGACAAAAATCCCCGCTAAGTCGGAACTTGAAAAAACAAGTCGCTTAGGAAAAAGTCAGGGAATCCCGCTGCACTTTAGAGACAAAGTCAAAAGGAATTTGTCCAGAAAGCAAGGAAGAAATGGAAAGCCTGAAATGAGATAAAGGATTACAGTGTGAAATCCTCAGCAAAGAACAGAGTCGTGTGACAAGAAACCCAAAAGAAGAAGGAATGAGTGACATGCATGCCCAAAGAAAACCTTTTTTGATTCCTCAACCATCTTGAAATTTCTTTTGAGAGAGGAGTGTTCGTGTAAAGTTAACTAAACTTAGGACTTAAGAACATCACGAAGGGGGTGGGCACCAAATATTTTTTAGCCTTAAATATTTTTATTCTAAAACCGTGAACCAGGCAACGTTACAACCCTTAAAAGTCCTAATTGAAACAAGGTTTATCTCGAAAGCATACTCCAATGAGATAGTGTTTCCTGACTCCCATTAATTTTGTTATATTATTGTGATTGGTATCATATGATTTTATTATCTTTCATACAAAAAATCCATGTCGCATCCTGGCTAGTGATTCGCTCACAAGGTTTTGTGACATCTTTTCAAATAAAATCTTCAATACATACATGATTGTTGCATTAGAATTTTCATTCTTAGAATAAACATTTTCTGCTTGTAAAACAACTGCTTGATATCATGGAAGTTTACATTTGAGGATCATCAAAGGGCATGCCGAGAAGAGTTGTGGAGAAAAGATGATGCAACATTCAGCCAATCTAAGGCAGTGACGTCGAGATTCGACAAATTGCTAGAAGCCATTTGATCAGAAAGGTTATCTTAAAAGCATGCAACCAAGGGCATGTTATGAAAGTTACCTTGATTATTACGGTAAGCTTGGGACACAAAATTGGTTTCCAAGGGCATATCCAGATTTCGTCAAGATAGTTGCTATGTCTACCCCAAGCCGAGAATCTTCCTCAAGCAGGATTGTTTCTTATGATCTGTTTTATAGATGTGTGTCTTGTTTCCTATAACAGTTGTTGATCAATTAAAGGGTTTCATACATGATGTGTTATGGTGTTGGGTTTATAATCCCATTTTTCCAGTCTTGTTTCAGATTTCTCCAGCTAAGTGTGATTCTTTCCCTAGCCAGGTGGTGATCAAACGGAGTTTAAAAAGAGCTATGAAGCCCTTGCTCATTTAATGGAGTTCTTTCTCCCTTTGCGTATTTAGAATTGATATGAAATCTCGTGTAGAGAATTGCTCCCTTCAGTTACGACATTATTGTTGTTATGTGCTCCCTAAGTAGCGAGATAAGGGAAATATCTTTTCTAAAAAGTGTTGAGACAGTTGTCAACTTTACAGGAAGGCTCTCCCAGGTCACTTTTGTTGGTATATGTATGATCTTCTTGTGTTTCTCAGATAGTTAGAGATAATACCAATTTATTAATGGTGTGGTATCGGGTTTGTGATCCCATTGTCCCCAGTCAAGTCTTGGTTCATTTTTTATTTTGGGTTTGCGTGGTCTGAAGCCTCTATCCCAGATTCCCCAGCAAAGTCTTCCCTCATATGACGAAAGGTCTTGTTTCCTTAGTGAGCTGAGATGGAAATATTTGCAAAATGTCGCTCTTTCTGCAGTATTGGCATTATTGTTGGTATTTATTTCCCAGGAAACTAGACCAGGGCAGTATATTTTCTAAGATGTGTTAAGACAGTTGTCAACCCTTTGGGTTTTCACCCGCCAAGTGCTAGGTTTGATTTAAAATCCCCATGAGTTTGACCTCTTGCTATAATGTTAACTTCTTGATTCCCCAGGAAGGCTATCGCAGAGCATTTTTGTTGGAATAGGTTTGCATGATATGAAGACTCAATTCAAGATTCCCCAGTGAAGGCTTCACTTATTTGGTAAAAGTATTGTCTCCCCGTACATGCTGAGATTGGACTCATTTGCGAAGCATCTCCCTTTCGGCAGTACTTGCATTTTGTTTAATTGTCTGATAATCAAGCAAGGGTAATGTTTTATTTAAGAAGTGTTGAGACATTTGTCAACTTTTTGGGTTTTCACCCGCCAAGTGTTGGGTTTGATTTAAAATCCCCATAAGATTGATTTCTTGCTGTAATGTTTGACTTCTTAACTCCCCAAGTTGTTACCACCATTAGGTATCATACGTTTTCCCCACAGAAGTTGGTGCAATACTTACTCACATTATTGAAGAACGTATCTTGGTTTTCCATCGATGATGTGGTGTTATCCTCCCCATTGAAGTTAACACGAGGTCTCCCATTATTATCTCGACGATGAGGAACTATTTCCCCTAGTGAGGTCTGTATGATATTTCCCCAATGAAGTCAGCATAAGATACTCAGTTGATGTTTTGACGATATGGTTTCCATCTGCCTTATTTGAAGTCAGATATTGCAATCCCCAATAGGAGTATGGATCGTGAAACATTTGTTCTCCCCATTGAAGTCTGTGTGCTATTCCTCGGTGAAGCCTAGAGAAGGATGTTATATCCCCGTATCTGTACTGTTTTTTTGTTATGATTTGATTACTTCCGGATTATGTTCCTTCCTAGTGAAGTTAAGCCGCGAAATAGGATTTTGTTTCCTCAGTTGGTGCTTATTTTCTTATGGAATTTTCATCTTGGATGTGATTTAGATGAGTATTGACTGTACCTGGGTTGGTTTTGTCTTTTTTATCCCCAATGTTATATGTCTGTTTTGTCAGCATATACATAATAAAACTCATATGTTCATACATACATCATACATAGTTGAATTTAGAAAATCATTGGTTACTCGCATTCATTAATATTTTGTTGACGCATTACCCTATTTTGCAGAGTCGTGTTGTCCTCTCTCCAATAGAGTGTCAACCTTAAGCATAAAGTATATATTCTTTCATTTTTCCAACTGAGCTATCCCTCGTGGAAGATTTTTTTATTTAGCTTTCCTGTACAACTATTTGTCTAGATAGATTAGGTTTCCCTCTTGAGCTTATTTCTCAAAGGATGTATTTTGGTTTATTGTTTTACTCCAGTTTATTTCTGGTTTGAATCTATCATCCTCAGCAATATCATTACTTTGGATTTCTGCAAGCTTCGAGCCTTGGTTTGAGAATGTGCATTTATTTTGGCAGGAGAAGACTTCTATCTCCTCAGCAGGAATATGTTGGCATGTCCCCAGGAATTTGTATTTCATTCCCCAGGAAGCCATATTGCTTTCCCCAGAAAGTCATTTTTATAATCCTTCCCATAACAGCAAGTAGTAGGTCTCTTTATTTGAGCAACTTGTACTTCCCTGTAAAAGTTGGCGTTACTTTTTTTGCTATCTTCTCTATGAGTAGATAGTTTGCAGTTCGTTGTCAAATTACTCCAGTGGATGGAAAGTATTTTCAATATGACAGAGACAATTCATTAAGAAATCTTTGTAAGTGGTAGTATATTTACTTGAGACAGCTTATATTTTACCCTTTCCAGGCGGAATGCCTTGATTAAAGAAGAAGTTAAGACCCTTTTTAGGTGAAACGCCATGATTTTGGGAAACTTGTTATTGTCAATATATCTTTTTTCTACCTTCAGTGAAACTTGGTAGTTCACCGTCAGTGAACGTCGGTGTTATATTCTTCTCTTTCTACCTTCAGTGAAAGTTGGTAGTTCATCATCAGTGAACATCGATGTTATTCTCTTACTACCTTCAGTGAATGTTGGCAGTTCACCATCAGTGAACATGGGTGTTATCTTTTCTCTCTACCTTCAGTGGACGTTGGTAGTTCATCGTTAGTGAACGTCGATGTTATTCTCTTACTACCTTCAGTGAACGTTGGTAGTTCACCTTCAGTGAACGTGGGTGTTATCTTTTTACTACCTTCAGTGAACGTTGGTAGTTCAACATCAGTGAACATCGATATTATTCTTTTACTACCTTCAATGAACGTTGGTAGTTCACCTTCAGTGAACGTGGGTGTTATATTTTTGCTACCTTCAGTGAACGTTGGTGATTATCATCTTTTTTCTACCTTCAGTGAATGTTGGTAGTTTCTCCTTCAATGAACATTGGTAGTTCATCCCCATCTGTGAGTCGGTATCTTTTTGATTTTCTACCTTCAACTATTGAGTTGATAGTTCACAGTTATCTGTTGATCACTTTCATCCTTTATTGTCTTTCCTCAATGTTTGAGTTTATGTTGCTTCATCCCCTCTTTGGGCTTTCCCCCAATAAAGTCAGGTCTTTTGTTCACCAGTGATTTATTTTCCTGGTCGGGTTTCTCTTTTGATCCTTATTTCCTTTTCTACATCCCCAGTGGTGTTTTGCGTCCCTTTGAATTTGTTCATATGCATTCATACTCATAAGCATTGCATGGCATCTTAGGGCCAAAAATAAGGCTTGTTTTATATTTAAGTATCTTCGATCACGTCAACACGAAGATTTTTATCCTTCGTATCTCCTGATAGAAGAAACTTAAATAAGGACAACTGTTGTACCCCAATTTTTGCCCCTAAGATTCCTCTATCATCTCATACCATCACAATGCAATCAGATCACAAATTAGGGTTTGGGGTTTATCTTCTACTGCATCTTATCTTAAGGTTTGCCTATGGATTCACCAAGCACCTTGAAGAGCCTTGAATTATGTACTTTTTATATGTATGCTTTTAACTAACCTCAAAATATGGTCATTTTGTCCTTTGGAATGTTATATTGTAGGTCATGGCACAATTGCCTTCATCTCACCATCTCCTAGCACAGAGGATCAAAACTAGGGTTTGAATTTTAATCAAAAGACCTTTGGATTTTTGAGAAATTCTTGATCCCATACTTCTCTACATTGTCATGAGCATCTATCATTTGAAGTTTGTTCATCAACTTTGGCTTGAAAGGGTTTAATAGATGAAAATGGGTTAAATGGTCATTTAGTCAGAAGACAGTCAAAATCAGTTGTTGACCAAGTGGGCTTTTGGTCAACCATCAATTCAATATCCCTATTCTTATATTTCATGGTCATTAGTGCAAAAATATCAAGATAAATTGTGAATTGGATTTAACTTGTCAAGGGAGTTATTTGATGTTTTGAAATTTTTCTAAGTATCCATAGGGCTGAATTTTGACTGGCTACAACTTTCTCAATTTTTATAGAAAATGTGCAAACTTTCTATGCCTAGAAAGAGGATTAAAAATTCTCCAACTTTGTAGGAATGGCCACAAGTCCAAAAAATGAAAGGAAAAAAAGTTATGAAGTTTGGAAGATTTTGACACTTAGTGAAATTTTGGGTAAAAATGCAAAATTTTGACTTTTTCATGTCCATTTCTAAATGACCATTTGGACTCAAATCAAAAAGTTGGCAACATGAATGTTGTATATTGAAGTTTTCTCTTCATTTTTCATTCAATAATCATCTCAAATGGTTAAGTGTAGAGAAAGATATGATGATTAGGATTTTGAGCTGAAAACTGAATTTTTGCCCAGCACAAGGTAAGGCATGCGCGCTAGGCTGTCATTTCATCAAACATGTTGTGGGCATGAAATCATCATCACTTTTCTATGTTAAATATTCATTATTTTGAAAAATGTCCAACATCAAAGTTCAAGCCCTAAATGTTAGGAACAACTTTTCTTCAGAAAGTTTCTCCAAATTCTTCCTAAATTTTGAGATATAATTGTGAGAAGTAGGCACCATGCATGCTGAATTTTCTGCCCAGCAAGCCATCACGCGCGCGCAGCAAGCCCAGCCAGGCCTGGCATTTTATCAAACAATTTGTAAGCACGTCTTCATGGCCAAAAATCGCATTGATTCAAGCCTCATTTTGAAAAAAATTGAACATGAAAGTTGGAGTATGAAGTGTCCTCTCCATTTTTTATTCAAAGTTTGTGACATCTCATGAATCATAGAGGAAGATATAAGGAGGTAAAGAAGTGTTCATAGAATAAGATTTTTGAAATTAAATAAGATGGGAGGATAAGAAGAGACTATCCTAAAACACAATGTAAAAGCTAGGGATAAGAACCATCTAACCAATAAGAAGCCAATAATTGACATTATGAGTCAAGATGTAATTCCCATTCTTCAGATTGAAACCAAACAAGCAAAGATACTACACCTCTTGAGAACCAAACTTCAAGTGTATTAAGTCTTCACAAATATTGTGCAGAGTAACGGTTAGTTGGATGACCATCTTGAAACTTGCATTTGGAACTCATTAGAGGATTGGTAGAACCAAAGCCTCCACACAACAAGTTGCATTTGCTTTTTGTCAAATATATCATCCATTTGGAATCCTCACAGGTACCATTTAATGATCAACGATGTTTAAGTGATCCGCGTTGACCAAAAGTGTTGTAGATCCATTAGAGGATTGGTAGAACCAAAGCCTCTACACAATGAATCTCAAAGTTATTGGATCAAAGGGATCAAATTAACATACTTGGGCTTGCAAACATAGGTTTGGGCCAAGAATGATCATTTATTCGAATCGGGACAAAATTTAGCGCTATGTTAAGCAATCGTAAGTGGACTTATATAGAATTCGAACCTATTTTGAGGCCGGTCAATAGCAATCTATGCACCATTTGTTTTGAGACATGATATAGAGATCATGCTCCAATAACACTTAGTGCAATAAGAAAGTGATGAGATGAAGAGGGATAGGAAAGAATGCAAACCATATTTGAATTAAATTTTAATCAAACTATTATTAAAATCGTTCATCCATTTTTATGAAGTTAAACTCAACACCATAGATCCAATGATGTTAACAAAGTTCATGATCAAAAATTCAACCCAAGATCAGCCAGAAAATAATTACAAAAAAATATTGCATTTAATATATACATTAAAAAGGGTTTTAAAATGTTTTAAAATAGAAAATAAAAGAGAAAAATATCAACCATGTTCAAATTAATCAAGAAATAATAAGTAAGACCAAAGAAAAATCAGAGATGAACTCAAATATTTTTGTAAAATTTTTGGTACTTTTTTAAAGTCAGGAACTATTTTTAAACTAATTAAAAATTTTCAAACAAATAGAAAATAGATCAAAAATAATAAACATCAATATAAAATTCTATAAAATTTTCAAAAAAAATCAGAAATATGTAAAATGATATTTATGAATTTTTTTAGAATTAAAAAAATGTCAGAAAATCTTTTTAAAGTAATTAAAAGGAAGAAAATAATGCAAAAAATATAAAAATATCAAATGTCAAAATAAAAATGTGAAAACTTAGTCATGAGATCAGAAATAATTCAATGTATTTTTGTGAATTTTTTCATAATTTTTGGACAAAAAATAAAAGAGTTATGAAGTTTTGAAAATTAAATCAATTAAAATATAAAATCAGAAAATAAAATAAAACCAAAAAGATATGGGCCATTAGATCATAGTCAAAATGCGTTAGTAAGCTAATCCAATGGACCAGACGCGTTGTGCTTGATATGGACCTTAGTGAGATATGCATAGGATCAGAAGAAGGGCAACCAATGAAATTAAAATGGTTGGCACGCTATCATTGGCTGAGACGAGACATATCATCGTCTTCAACCTCCAGCCACCCTGCAATGGAGATTTTGTGAGATCTTTCAAATGGAAAAATTAGGATCTCATACCAGTTTCATTGGATTCGTCTCTTCAAGACGATCCTAACCCCACCATCGCGCAAACTTTATATAAGGTATGCAAAGAGATATGAATCAAAAACCCATAAAATAGCGATCACCTTCAATTTGAGATTTCTCTCTCAATTCTCAATGGATTTAAAAATTGTAAGAAGCACAAGAATCAGGAGAAGGAGTAGAACATGTTAGTGCTTTATTTGGATCCAAATGGTGGAGAATTCTACCTTTTCAAAGTTCAAGAAAGAAGCTCTGAAATTGGACTTCTGTAGCTTGAATTATAGCTCGTTTTTCTTGGTTTACGTGCTGGAGAGTTTGTATGATGCTTAAGGAAGATGAATATGCAAAGAATTTTGGAAGAAAGGGCTGGATTCTCAGAAACTGATTTCAAAAATTTGAAGTTCGTGTAAGGTTTTGACAGAGTGTTTTTGGCTCTCAAAGCTTGAAGAAATGAATGGGGGATGACCCTCTATTTATAGGGAATCAAATGGAATGTTCAAGTGTGTGAAATGATGAAGTTTTGAGGGAATTCGTGTGAACCTGATGCACGAGCAAAGTTTGATCTGATTTGCATCAAAACTCATCCAATCCTTGAGTTTTTAGGCTCTAATCCACTTTGGCAACTTGGTTAAACATGTTTATATCACAAACGCGTGCTAATTTGTTGTTTTAAGGCCGAAACATGAATTTCAAATTCTGACTTATGAAGAAACTTCAGTTCCGAGTTACCAAGTTCAATCCAATGGAATTCTCAGCTCAAGGGGTCTTATGGCATGATTCTTGATGCTTTAGAAAGATGAGATTACAAGCTTTTCAATGGAAAAAGAATGGAATCAAATGGACGATTTAGCTGAAAGTTGCATTGAGTCAAATTTGGGGGGAAAAAGGTTGACTTTCCATACTTAGAAATATTTCAAATTTTTCTTCAAGAGTGACATATAATGTTTTGCATCCAAATATGGCCTTCCACATGGAATTTGCTCTTGACAAAAAAAGATGGAATGAAATAGAGCTCTTGAATGACATTTTGAAACTTGAACCATTCAAAATCTGCAAAAATTGAGAGAGTTATGAATTGTTGAAGTTGGCAAATAATCATGAAATGACCTATAATCTTTTGTATCCTTAGGGAATCTTACATCCATTTTCTCACTTTGCACATAAAAGAAGGCATAAATTTCACATCCTCAAGATCATTATGGAAAAAGAGTGGGCTCAAGGTGATAAAAAATGACCATGTTATGATCATTTTAAGTCACACATGGGAAAATGGGGGTTCATCTGAAGGACTTGTACTCTTTCTTCATCAAGTTTCTTCCAAATTAAAACTCTTTAAAAATTTTGAAGTGATTTGTTAATAACCCTTTTAAGAAAAGGATGTCTTTGGAATCACTCAAAAATACCAAAATATGAGCAAGATATACTTCTTTAAAGTTAAAAACCCTAGCTCCTAGATCAAGAGAATGCTTTGAGGAACTTTGACAATTTTGAACAACCTTCTTGTACCAACACTTTTTCTTTGTAAATAGAAGTTTTTGAGGATGATAATGAGAACTCATAGCCACCAAAATCACTTCCATATCTTGAGAATTGAGATAAATGTGCACTTGTGACCAAGGGGAACAAAGTCTTGTCCAAACATGACTACTTCTTCAATCAACCCCTTGTGCTTTTGAATCAGTCTTGATAACTTTTAAATGTGGTGAACCAAGATAAACCTTGCCATGCAATTTATTCCAAAACAACTTCAATGGTGAGGTTTGGACTTCTCAAGCTTTATTGACTAGGGCATGAAAATAAACTCATGAACCCATGGAACAACTTGCTAAGCCTCAATGCCTTTACCTACATTACTAACAAGTAAGAAAAACTAACATTCCATTTTATTAATTAAAAAGAAAATTAAGACAAAATATTCATGATCAGAAAAGAAAAAAGTCAAGATGTTTGTTGATTGCTCAAAGAGCAAAACTAAAGATAGGGAGGAGGACCAAAAGCCCTAATGTGATCTTGTTGTGATTGAATCAATATGGTATGATGAAGGGATCTTAGGGGAACAAATTGGGGTACAAAAGATGTTATGATGTCAATATTAAATAAGAAAACACAAATAAATCACATAAGAGCCCTAGGTTTAAAGGCTTGCATGCAGTCTATAGGTAAGTACCCTTCCCTATTTAAAGTTAAGTTGGCTTAACTTGTCCTAAAAATAGTAAACGGGCTAGGATCATATCACCGATATTTCTCGTAGGCTTTATTTTAGCACGGAAACTGGCTTGCCACCAAAACATCCCAAAAGTCAAATCTCAATGAGCATAGTATCGAGCATCAACTAACCTTGGACTGCACCAAAGTCGGTCATCTCATTACTTTCTAATGGCCAAGATGGGTCAATTAAGGTTCTAAAAGTAAGCTAGTGCTAATGAGACCATGTAGAAGCGTAATGTTATCCTTGAATGACTCAAGGAACATTAGTACAAACTAATCTGTCACACTAACCGTAGCCATCATTTCAACCATATCGGTGTATGCCGTACAATTTTCATGATCTATTACTACTTACCTAGGGCATCCCTAGATCCAGGTGTAGGATCTTGCAATCAAATAAACCCAAGCAACCCTTAATTTTAAAGCAAACAAAGCAAACAATAAAAGCAAGTAAATATGATCTAGACTCTAAGGTAACCCCTCTTTTTTTAAGTACTCCATGGCAGAGTTGCTGATTCTACAATACGGTGGGAGAATTAAATTTTTTGGTTTTATCCAAAATATGCAGATAGCAAGAGTCGCCACCGACTTTTCTTTTATCCAATATTTAGGAAAGGGTGAAAAAAACAGGAAAGACCTTGATAGATTTTGAGTTTAGGGGGTAAGTTATGAAAAGGGAAGGTGTTAGCACCCTTTTCATCCGTAGTTATCTACGGGCTCTTAATTTCTTAGCTCACTTTTAAAACAAATTACTTTGTGTGTGTGTGTGATTTGTTTAAAAATAGTTTGAAAAGCTATTGTACGACCAACTTTGTAATGATTCTTGTATCAGTCCTAAAGAATGCATACAAAGTATTTTTTGGAAAATATTTGTTTGAAAGTGTGGTGTGAAAATTTTATTGTTTGTGAGAAAAGTTGTATGGAAGCAATTAGGAGATTCTTACCCACTAAAGGTTTTTCATATTCTTTTCCTTCTTCTTTAGAGGTAGTATTATCCATACCATTAGTTGGTAGGTAGCCCTATCTATTGGATGTGAAGGGAACAAGCGTAGGGTCCTCATATGGTCATTGAAGGAAACATATAAGAATACTTTAGCAATTTTATCGAAGGGACTATCATCATTTTTCTCGTAGGGACTAGATCATTTTGTACGCAACTTCAAAGGATCATCGAGGGACTATGATATTTATCCGAAAGGGACATAATGATTTGATTGAGGGTCTTTTACTAAAGTATCCCCATTTTCGAGGGACGTAACCATGTATTCGTAAGGCAACAAGAGGGGGTACCCTAAAGGTGTAAGTGTGTAAAGTGTATTAGTTTCAGTTATTTAGTCTTGAAAATTAGGGTTTTGCTACGATTGTTTTTTATCTTTCCATACAAGCCCTTGTTACTAGTAGTATAATATATATATATATATATATATATATATATATATATATATATATATATATATATATATATATATATATATATATATATATATATATATATATATATATATATATATATAGAGAGAGAGAGAGAGAGAGAGAGAGAGAGAAAAGTAAAGGTGCGGAAAATAAATCCTAATTTATTATAGGGCTTTGGCGCAAATACATAAAAAATATGCGAAAAATAAAGTGTAGAAATTAAACCCTAGACTATTTCATCTTGTAAGCAGTTACATAATAGGAAAAATGCGGAAAGATAAAGCTAAACTATTACAAGAGAAAGTTGTGTGACCTATACAATTTCTCTAGGAATTTAAAAGCGAAATAAAAAATGTTTAAAAAATGTTTGAATGTGATTTTTTATGAAATTTATTTGATGTTAGTTAAATAGTTATAACCCTAAATCTAATTAATTTTAATAAATAAAAATCCTAAAGTCTAATTAATTTTAATTTCAAGAAAATATTAATTAACCTAATTAATGAGTAAATAAAAAAATATCAAAATTAATTATTGATTAAAAAAACCTAAACCTAATTTATTAGGGTTTTGAAAAAAGGATTAAAATTGATTGATAGTTAATTAAAGAAAATTTGGGTTAGGGGAAGAAAAATCAAGGAAAAGTAAAAAAAAAAAAAGGAAAATGCATGGGGTGGGTGTTGAACCCACGACCTCTAGCTCCTCTCATGCCTTGCTTGCCACTATTCCATGTGTTGGTTTGTGTTTAGGAGACAAGCGATGCATATAATATTGTAAACCTGCATGTTAATTGTAAAATTAACAAAAAGTTGCAAAAGGCAGGGAACAAACTCACGCTCTTATAGACCAATGCCTTAGCGCGCGCTTCCTTGCCACTGGGGTGGTCGTTACATCAGGTATCATAGCCCAAATAATTAAATATAATATCAACAAACATAGATGGACCAGAGAGGCACCGGAGCCCTAGCTCCATTTGTCATTTCCGGTGAGATGTTTATCTCAAACTGCAAAACAGAGTCTATTAGTGATTAAAGGGAAGCCTACCCCCTAATTTGACCCTTGCAAGTTCAATGGTGGCATTGGTTTTTGTTGAATCTTCGTGTACACAAAGATATAAAGAAAACAAAGAAAATTGATTCAAACATGGTGGTCTATCATCCTTGCATTATGGGACTCATGTGATGGTTTAGACCTATATTAATACATCTCTGGAACACATCAGCAACGTTAGTTCACATCAAAACATCACAAAAAATAAGATACGAATTTCATGTAAATATGGAAACCGGTAATGTATGGATGCGTGTTTCAGACCTCTTTGATCATAAAGGATAATCAATACTTACTCTATTGCACCTCAGGAGTCGATTTGAGTGGTTGGTTTGCTTGGAAAATGATTTTCAAGTCTGCCCTAGTTTGACAAAATATTGAGATTTGGGGGGGGGGGGGGGGGTGTTCTTGCAAGTCTTTTGTGATCTCCATTGTCTGAATGAGAAGAGTATTTATAAGAGAAGATTAGGTCAAGATAGATGGGTTTGGACCTTGTAGAACAAACTTTGATTCTTGTTTGAAAATAGAGTAGAATAAGACAAAAGCATGGATATTTGTTTTTCAAATAAGCTCCACACGTCATGCAATCTTAGGCCTCCAAAAGATTTGAAACAAAATTCTTTTAAGCCTTATACCTTGACTTACTATTTATATTATTTAACTTGCATTTAAATGAATAAAAAATCAAAAATAGAAATAAAAATCATAAAAAAATATTTGAATTGTTTTTGGGGTTCCCTAACATGTCTTGAGCATGTTTGAACTTCAAAAATTAGGCCCATTAGTCCAAAAGTCCAAAATTGTTCAATTGGGGTTTCATGGAATTTCACAAAATTACCCAACTTGTACAAATCATAACTTGCTCAATTTTTATCATATGAAGAATAGGACTTTTTAGAAAGCTCAAGATGTCCCCTACAACTCTCATGTTGATCATTTTTCCACTTGAAGAATTTATCTTGATGTAAATTTCTTTGGAAAAAAGTGTCTTTTTGTTGACTTTTAAAATGACCTATAATATTTTGGCTCATATCTCTCAAATGAAGCATTTTTGGGCCTTGATCTTAGAGAGGCTAAGTTGTAGAGAATTGAATTTAAATCAAAATGGGATTTGGTTGAGAACTTCCCGATGAAGCATGTGAAAGTTATGCTTGGTCAAAGTTCAGCTGACTTCTCCTAAAAAAAACCTAATTTAGAAACTTTATACTTTTGATGATTCTTGAGTTTTCTTGATGAATCATGATCAACCATGAATAAATGATGAATGTAACTTTAAAATATTGATGTTGACCAAAAATCTTGAAATTTAACAATATGTTGACCATAGTTGACTTGCTACCCAACACAGTTGATTTTCAATCATCTGAGCAATTGACAGAGAAAATTTGTGATGCAAGGCTTGAAACATGACATAGGGATTATTTGAAGCATATGAGGAACTATGAAACTCATTTGAGACATTAGAAGCTCAATTTACTTTGAGAAAACTAAAACCCTAGTTATAGGCAACTGCTTAGGAGGAGGACTCATCTGATCACTCTTGAGTAGTCTTGAATACTTGATAACCTTAGAAGCATGAGAAAATATTTTGAGAATGAGAGGGATAATTTTAGGGTACAACAGATAGGAAGATAAAATATCGGGCATTAAGCTACATTCATATGGGCAATGAATTGTTCTAGAAAACCCATGAGGTGTGTTGCTTAAATGCCATGGGGAAACTGAAGCATATGTGGCAATGTCAGAAGTGCACAGTGGAACTTGTGGCGGTCACCAAGTTGGCCATAAAATGAAATGACTTTTATTTCGACAAGGTGTATATTGGCCAAGCATGTTGAAAGATTGTATGTATTTTTACAAAGGCTATCAAGAGTGTCAAAAGCATGTAGGCATTCAACATGTGCTAGCAAGTGAATTGTATGCCATCATTAAACTGTGGCTCTTTAGAGGATGGGCTTTGGACATTATAGGCGAAATTCGACATGCATCTTCGTAACTACAAAGGTTCATCCTAGTAAGGATAAATTATTTCACTAAATGGATAGAAGCCATACCTTTAGTTAGTGTGGATCAAGATACGGTGATTGAATTCATCCAGAAACACATAATTTGTAGGGTTGGAAATCCTGATACTATAACCACAGACCAGAGGTCAGTGTTTATCGGTCGAAAGATGCAAGAATTTCCATCAGAAAAAGGATTTAAATTGTTAACCTTAACACCTTATTAGGCTCAGGCCAATGGCCAAGTCGAGGCTACTAATAAAGTCATAATTGGGTTGATTAAGAAATATCTTGCTAAGAAATCTAAGAATTGGCATAAAACTTTGGATCAAATATTATGGGCTTGTCGAACATCCCCTAAGGAGCCGACGAATTCAACGCCTTTTCGTCTAGTGTTTGGACACAATGCCATTCTGCTAGTCGAATTATATCTGAAGTTCATAAGAATACAACGTCAGAACGAAATTTCATCCGACCAATACTGGAATCAAATACTCGACAAAACAATCTACTTGGACGAAGAAAGGTTAGTTGCATTGGATGATCTCATTCGACAGAACAAGCGAGTCGCCAGAGCATATAATAAAAAGGTCAAAACTAAGATGTTCTTAATAGGTGAATATATCTTTAAATTAATCTTACCTATGGATCGACGAGATCGAACGTTAGGAAAATGGTCGCCAAATTGGGAAGGAACATTCCAAATTACAAAAATATTTACAAATAATGCTTACAAAATCGAGGAAATAGGTTTCGAACAATGATTCCTTAAAGTAAAAGGGAAATATTTTAAAAAATATAAACCTATGCTTCAAGAGATTCAAATTGCAGTAAATAAAGCGTATTATATAAATATGGTAACCAAAATGGAAGAAATCAAAATGGTGACCATCAGTTCGAAGAGATTACAAAAAGGCTAAAAATTCGGGGCCAGCATTAACAAAGAAATTAAACAAATTAAGTAGGGAACCGAGACTTGAAATCTTCAAAGAAAAACTTCTCTAGGGAAATCCTGTTGGCGAGGTGCGCTTTCTTTGTTTGTAACTAGTTGATTTTTCCTTTATCTTGAGGGAATTCTCACCATGATTGACCCCTTTGAGAGTTTCTTGAGCAATGGTATCTGGGCTAGGGAGGCCAACAGTCGAATCTAATGAGGCTTTTTGCTGCTCGACTTCAGTTATCTTCTCCGTAAGCTCAGTTATCTGTGCTTGATAGGATGCAATTTGTTGATCAAAATCAAGACACTGGTTGACACACTTTTGAGTCTTAGCCTCAAACTCAGTAAACTTTTTCTCACAAGCGTCACTCAACTCCCATTCTTCTTTCATATAATCAGACTTCATTTTTAATTGAAGGTCAATCTCTCGGTGGAGCGCGATATCTTTGACAAGTTGATAGAAGAAAGCTCCAAATTCAACCAGGAACTAAGCCAATTAATCATGGATGTTATGTTGGAAATTATTTCGAGTAGCCTGAGCACGTCCACTCCCAAGGCATTTTATTTCGCGACCATGTCAAGAAACTTGGTCTCAAATAAGCGGTTTCTGAGTTTTTGTAGCTTGAGGTTCACAGATGCACTCCTTTCAGAAAGAGAGATATCTGACGAGACAGAAATAAGAAAGCCAAGTGAAGCATGTTGAAGTTTCTGTGGTCTCCTAAGAGTCTCAGCTAGATTCTTTTGTTTCATGGCCAAGATTTCTTCTTGACTAAGGGAGTTGTTGGAACTGGTATCCTCAAGAATTGCTGTCGGCATGAGCCCCACTTTTGGGTCCTTCATCACGGGAAGCATTTTGGTCGAAGGTCTCCTCAACCAGAGTGGTAAAAGCATTAGTGGGTTAAGGCTCGGGGTTTCCAGTATCATGCGTATCATCATCATGATCTGGTGAAGGAACCATTTCAGTCGAGATTTCTGCAATGCTATCATGAGTGTGGGAGTTCAATGAAGAAGCCTTAGCAAAATTCTCAGGAGGATTGGTTTTGATTGAATTGTCAGAGTCAGCAACCGCAACATGAAGTGGTTCGTAGGGAAATAAAATACAAGTTAGTATGAAGAATTGATATGATAAAAAGGAATAAAAAGGGACAAAGAACCTCAGTTGAGAGCGGAACGTGTGTTTTTATTGGGGGTGGACTGGCGGGAGTTGATTATCATGGAGGAGAAGTTTCTTCTTGATCGTTGGGCAGGTGTTTCGGAGTTGCTAAACTAGAGGTTTTGGTAGTCTGGATATCAGTTTTTCTAGTTGTCGAAGGAGGAGCTTTGGGAGTTTTCGTCTTGAGAATGATCTTTTTGCCTTTTCTAGTACCCTTGGGTTTCACAAGGGTGAGAGCCTTGGAGGAAGGAAAAATTTGAGTATACCCACTATCGGTAAAAAATTTGTTGCCGACTAAAATTTCGGGTGTGTCTTCAAAAACCTGAGGCTCCCGGAAATCAGAGAACACTCGATATATGCTTATCAAGGAAGGAAAAATATCATACCTGGGGTCGAGAGACGTTGGAAAATTTTATTTTTATGGTTGAATTGAGGGAAGCAAATTCATTATTCGAAAGTCGTTTCTAGAGGGAAACAAAGGAATTTTGAAACAAGGTAAGTAAATTTGAAAATTGGATACACGTAAGTGTCCTAAAGAAAGTCGAAAGGATCAGAAGTTACCGTTATCGATGGGATATTTTCGGAAGTTGTGGAAGATGATCACATAACTCTATCTTCCTTAGCATCTAGTGCTGGTATGGTAGCTAATTGGGTACTCTCAAAAGCATCGAAAGCTACATCCAACTTTTGTAGGAAGAGAGGTGCAGAGAAATATTTCTTTTGGAATTCGGACCACCATTGGTTGAATTCTTTGGTAGTAAAAAAGGAAGGTCGGAAGTGGAACACAAGAAGTTCGAAATTATTCATTGTTTTGTGGAACTTAAGGCACAACAAATGGTCATCAGAAGACACTTTTCGACCTAACCAGACAATATCGGTGCAATGAGAGAAAAGAAACATGGGCAACATCTTGTTAAGGCTAAATTGTCGAGCCACCAATCGTGGTTGGTAGCTCATGAAACCATGACCCTACGACCTATTATTTATCCTAAATTAAAGTATTGTGGGGGTCAAGAAATCTCCGCATACTGCATTCGACGTCACGATGGCTTTTGGCGAAACACCGGGGAAAGGATACTTAAACCAGTTTGGGTCGATAGTGCGGTTCACAAAGGGAGCCATGGTTGAAACAAAAATGGTAATGCCAATAAACAAATCAACATACCATATGAAGGAAAGCTTGTTAAGCTCTTGTTTTGGTGTCATAGAAGAAAATCTTAGACCCTCAAAGGCTCGAGGATTTGTTAGGCACATAGTGGAGACATGAGTAGGGTAGCCTTGTTGGTGTTTAAATGTGGCACTCAGCCAATGTTGTAGCAACTAAAAACAGCCTGAAAGAGATAACCCTTGAGTTGAGAGAGACTTTAACCTAGATGAGGCATCACCCAAAGTATGGTATAAATAAGCCAGCAAAAATTTTCCTAGTGATATTTTTTTACCTTCCAGGATTTAAATAGCCAAAGGGACAAAGCCTTTGCTACTTGCAGAGATCCTGGACAAAACATGAAGTAAGAAATCCAGAGTGTAGGAAGGTGATGTGCTCCTCGTCGAAAACCTCCTGATAATCATAGACATGATGTTCAGATATATAGTGTGTGAGGCTTTGGCGCTCGAAATGGAAGGAATTTTCAGTCGGGGAAGTAGGGTCGAAAGTTTCACCCAAAAGAGAGAGGCTAGTGATATTGTCTAAGTCGAACAAAGTGGGTGTCAACATCCCACAAGGGAATTGAAAGGTATTGGTTATACCTTTCCAGAAGAAAATTGACGCTAGGATCAGATTGGGAATGATCATGTGCATATTTCTTGACACATGGATAACATAAAAAATACCCGCATCTTCCCATTGTTGCTATTTTTTGCATTGAACTTTGTCTAATCAAGCAATATAAATTTTGTTACCTGGAGTAAGAATCGACTGAAAAACCCTAGACCCTATGAATTTGGTGTCGATTGGCGAATCATGGTCGAAAGCTAAAGGTTTCTCCGGTGTAAAGCATGGAAAGTACTCTTGAACTTTCTTTGGATGATTCCGGTGAACGGGGAGCGGGTCGTGGAATGCATGGAGTTTTCCAGAAACAACGAATGTGATAAGCATTTGTTGCTTCCATCTTTTGACTTTGTGTTCATCTTTATATGGTGGTTGAAGAACCACCACCAGATTTTTATCTTCAAGAAGAGTGAAGTCTAGGGGGGTTGTTACCGGTATTCATCATGGTAGCAGAAGATCCAGTCATTGTGAGAAAGATGAAGGAACGATGAATGGTGTTTTTTTCAGAACAAAGGGTTGTAGAAAACGATTAACTATTTTAACAGAGAGTACAAAGAAAATGGGTATGAAATAGAAGAAGAAGAAGAAGAAGAAGAAACAACAAGCGTAATAAGGTATTTATAGACCCAATCAAGGGCAGTCAATAATGGACAAGTGGCATTAATTTGAGCGAATTATGATTGCCACTAAGCCCAAAAGTGGAAAAGTTAGTAGGGTTTATTGAAATCCCATATCCTGGAAACTAGGAGCCATTATGAGAAATGATGGATTGGCATAGGGAATAGTGGCGCAGAAAGTGGTAATCATGACGTGTGACGTTATTTGAAAAGACACGCATTAGAAAATTAGAAAGTTGAAAACACCAAGTGTCTTAGTCGATAAGATCTCCAGCGAAACACGGCCTTTTGGAGGGAAATTTTTGTTGACAAGCAAATTTTCGACTTAGGTATTAAGCCACGTGTTAGGTGACATCCTTCGTCAAAGAAGAGCATCAACAAAGATCTATGGGCATGTCGACGGGATTTTAGAGATTACGCCTAAAAAAGTGGTCGACGAGATAGTAAGAGAAGCGGGTGATGACAAGGAAGGTCGAGAGCAAAAGCAGATGATGGTAAAAGCAGTTATCAATAATGAGTATTAAGCGAGACGTGGGAGTTGCAAAAGTAGTCTTGTACGAACCATTAACATGAGTGGCTCAAGTAACCGTTGATGGTTACATATTTAGCATCTATTTAAGGGAAGTAATATGATTATGTCCACCTTTAAATTCAAAGCACTTTTATCTTTACAAAGTCTTATTTATTTTCTCCAATCTTGCAATTTATCTACCATTTACTTGTCTTTGTTTTCTTATTTTCTCCCTTCGTGCCTTGATCTTTTCAAGCACCCAAATACTGTCAAACTTAACACGAAAATCTAGGACTCATGTAGTCGGTCCTACAAGTAACCTTTAATTAAGAGGCTGGAGATTGTTCGCGAGAAACTCCCGCGAACAGATGTCACCAATAATATTATCAATTGGATGATCCTTGGAGGTTCTCCACTCCAATGGAAGACCATTATCTTCTTGTTCGCTTTTATCATATTTCCCAGAAGTTGTGACCATGGTTGGTCTTGCAATTACTGGCTGAGTCGTGGTGACTATGTTTGGTTCAGCCGAAGACACAACCATAGAACTTGAACCCATACTCTCTGTCACACTGGTATTTCCTCCTAGGGTTTGATTCCTTTAAGGATTTCTAGGATCTACCATTTTTCTTCCACTTCTCAATCTCATACACATATTGAGGCAAACTTAACACAAATGTGTCCCACTAGGTATGCCAATTTATTCGCGGGTGTAACACCCCGATTTAATTAGAATTATTTTATTTAAAATAATTAGATGATGCAGTGTATTTTCATAAGTTGATAGATTTTATAATGTGTTTACTGGTGTTGAAAAACTAGATGATGTGATGTGATGCCTTTGTTGGGGACTAGATGTCTTAGAGTTAGAGGTTGAGATGTTGAGGGGTGTATGACTAAAAGCATAAAGAACATAAGGTGAATAGAGAATATGATCATTATTGGAATTATTATTATAATTATTATTATTATCATTATATATATATATATATATATATATATATATATATAAATTTATTTATAACATTAGTGATTAATTAATAAAAAATAAGTAAGGGAAAGATGGGAATATAGATTTAGGGGTCTAAAGTGTATGGTTAGAAAAACAAAGTGAAAACACGAGGATTAGATCGTGGAAGTGAGAAGTAGAGGAAAAAGAGAAGAACAAAGAGAAGAGAGGAGCGTACAAGCTAGAGCAAGGGATTTTAACTTAGATATTTTGAATCTCCAATCCAAGGTAAGAGTGAGGTTTTGACTCTCTAATAGGTGGTATAATTTTAGGTAGATGAAGGTTTGAATGTTAGGTTTTAGTGTAGATTGTTTGATTTAATCCGCTGAAATTGACTATAATTGATGAATTAATGATTTGAATTGTGTGGTAATTGGTGTATGTTGATAGCAATGATAATTGGATGTTTGATTGTGTATTATTTCCTGAAGATTGTTTTTTTGGAATTGAGACAAAAGGGTTTTCGTACTGCACTTTACAGAATTCATAAAATTGTTTTTCACAGGGTGCAATTGATTGCAGCAGAAGAGCAATCGATTGTACTGCTTAAAAATTTAGATTTTTGCTTCTATTTCATTAAGAAATTGATTGCAACAGAAGAGCAGTTGATTGCACTGCTTAAAAACGTGAAATTTGGCCTCTGGAATAGGGTGCAATCGATTGCTCTGTTAGTGCAATCGATTGCTCACTGTTTGACAACATTTTTGAAAACTTAAAAACTCCATATCTTTTGACTCGGGTTTCCTTTTGACGCGCCGTTTGGACCGTTGGAAATCTAAAACCATTTTCTACTTAATAAAAATGATTTGAACATAATATGAGATGATTTTATGGATTTTGTTTTATTTCGATTTTTTTTGTAATTGCAAAGTTGTGAATATGACGATGAATATGAAGAAATTTCATGATGTAGTGATATTGTGACAATGTATCAACATTGATGTATGATTAAAGATTTGTATTAGATTGGTTTGTTGATGTGTGTTGTGTCGTTTCATTTTTTGTCATAACATGTTAGTGTTGCATGCATGTTCACAAGTGACAGTGTAGCCTTAATGGAAAGTGATGGTGTAGCCTTATTGGCAAGTCACGGTGTAGCCTAAATGGGAAAGAGACTTTGTTATGGTACCACATGAACATAAGTAGTGAAGTTAGTTTCATTGCATTTATGATGTTGTTGATAAATAAGATGTGATTTATTTGATTGTTGGGTGTGATTAAGTTGTATGTTTGATTTACGTTGTATGATGGGTGAGGATAATGAAGTTGAGTTGTATGTTTGATTATGTTGCATGATGGGTGATGATGATTAAGTATGTATCTGTGTAATTGTTATAAACTATAACTGATGATTGGGAAACTTGTAATCTTGCATGATATACCTGTTGTTCACTCATGATTATATGATTTATTATATTTTAATGATATCTCACCCTTACTGATTGAATGTTGCCTCTACGTGGGTAACATGCAGGTAACTAGAAGTAGTGCGAAGTCGCAAAGTCTAGGAGAGGTTGCTCTTCTTATTTTGAGTTGGTGTCTCTGCTTTGATACGTAACACCAGAGGGATGAACAGTCACTTGTTTATTTAATAGATGTCTTTATTAAAGAGTATTGTGGGATTACTATTGACTCCATTTTATTTGATTAAAAATGTTGTTTTGTGCTGAGTTAAAGATGTTGAAAATAATTTATGAATTTCTTTTCATTGCATTAATAAATCTGAAGATTGAAGACTATGTTGAAATGTTATCGGTTCATCCGAAATAGTTGTGTTATGTATCTATTTACTAAATGATTGAGCAATTCGTGAGATGATGAAATGTGACATCCTTTTTTTATGTTGATTGGAAAATTTTAAATTACTCTGATTTTATTAAATATACGATGGGGAAAATAGGGTGTTACAATTGGTATCAGAGCAGGTCGCTTCGCCCGGCCAAGTTGTTGAGTCAGTGTAGGGTGACAGTTGAATATTATCAACGTGTTGTTCCTTAGTATGTGACATATGTGTGGAACACTATCATTAGTTTCTTGTTTTTCTAATCACTTGTTTGAAGGAGTGGGATTGGAACAAGTGGGGGAGAAGCTAGTACTTATCTTAGATGGTTCAGGTGTGAATAGTTGATTCAGTGTGCCTTGATTTTGATAAGTGAAAATGTTGGTTAGACTATGTTAATTTTCCCATTATGAAGGAAGTAACAGATTCAGGATTTATATCTAGCGGTCAATCAAAGTGTCTTTGAGAGGGAGTGACCAAGTACTCGTGTTGTTCGTATCTATAGAAGTAGAGGGTGATGTTATGGTTAATGATATGCCATTTGTGGGTGAGTCTTAATGATTTCCCAGAGATAATTGTGACTTGTCGTTAGAGCCAAATGTGGGAGTACCTTGATGTTATCCTTTGGGTGGATTGTTTGAAGTTAAATCATGTGATTACAAATTATTTTGGTGAGTCGATGCATATAGTTATGCCCGAAGATATTTGTTAAGCAAGTAGGATAACTCCTGGAAGATGAAGCTCAGATGGTTGTAATGTTTCAGCAATGTCGGTTGATTGTGAAGTTGTCAGTGTTGAGTTACCATTGTGTGTATTGTTGTTGTTCTGAGTAATGCTGGAGTGACGAATTTATGTAAATTTTGTTGTTGGAATCATGTAAGTGATTGTGGAATGTCGTTGATGTCGTTGGGATGTTTGTGAATCGCGAGTCGGATTCAGTACTCGAAGATATGAGTAGATTTGTACAAAGGACTAGAGCATTGGTGTTTTAGAAACCAGAATTTTTGGCAAATTAATGTGTCTCTCGAGTTAGAAGATGAATGGGGTTTTGGAAAAGTGTTGGAATGGGTTTTGTACATAGAAAACCATGAAAAACTGCTTTTGTATAGTGAAATCGATTGGCATTAGAGTGAAATCGGTTGCACAATTAAAAATTTGTGGGAAACTGCTTATGTACATGGTGCAATCGATTATTGTTCTGGTGCAATCGATTGCATAGTGCTGGACAATATGTTTGTAAAAACTTTGAAAATTCATAACTTGAGTTGTGGACGTCCGATTTGAGTTCCTTTTAAAGGGCTAGAAAGCTAATGTAATGAACTTTGTTTTAAAAATGGATCCAACACCTGGAATTAATTTATTTGTCACGTGGTGATGTTGGATGAGAGGTGAAGTTTCCATTAATCTTGTCCTTTATATCAGATCTATTTCTTTGGCACCATACATGACGCCAACTTCAGAGTTGGATGAATTGAAGAAGAAATTAGAAGATTTATTAGAAAATAAATTTGTAAGATCAAGTGTATCTCTTGGGGAGCTCTGATGTTATTAGTTAAGAGTAATAAAGGTACGATAAGATTGTGCATAGATTACCAATAGTTGATTTTGGTTACGATCGAGATTAAATATCCAATGCAGAGGGATTGACTAATTGATAGACCGACAGGTAGATGAGTATGTTTTTAGTCTAATCAAATTGAGGTTAGATTACCTTCAGATTTGGGTGAAGGGTGAGGATAGTTAGATAATATCTTTTAGAACTCGATGATGGCATTATGAATATTGGATTGGTTTGTTGCAGTGTTTATTGAGGAAATATCTAAGTCAGAATATAGGCATGTTAAAAATTGCGATTTGAATTTCAGGGTAGAGAGGGAGGAAACTTTATGCTAAGTTGCCAAGGTGTAAATTATGGTTTGAGGAGATGATTTTTCTTGAGCATGCTATTTCAGATGATGGAATATGTGGATCCATCCAAAGCATATGCAATTCTACATTGAGAGACGCTGAAGTTGGTTAAGAGACTAGAATATTTTTGGACATAACAAGTTATTGTCATAGTTTGTTTGTGATGCGGTCAAGAATAATATGTTGTTAATGAACGATATATTGGTATTAGTAAGGATGTGAAGGTATTAGAGAAAACACATAGAAGTGTAGATTATTCCAATTGATAATGGTTAGAGAGTATAGATCTTTGAGGAAAAAAGAAAGTCAGATGGTTGAGTGGATTGCGCTTTGTTGATAATGTAATATCTACATGTGTCAAGAAAATTTTGGAAGTTTCTATCAACAACTGAGATGTGGAAATGGTGTTATTGAGTTTGTGATTGGAATGAGATATAAATATCAAGTTATATGAATCATCGAGGATATAAGGCTAAAGAAGAGACTAAGGATTTATTGATGTTATTAAAGCCCTTTACTTGGGTGGATACTTCATTTGGAGCGAAATGACTTGGATTGTACTGGTGTAGTAGAAATTCCGATATTGGGAGAATATTTAACAATTGTGTTGTGCTACGAGTATGTATAGGAGGATGTGTAATAGATTTTAGGGAGTTTATGTATCATTGACGAGGTTGAAATGAAGGAAATTAAGGAAAACGTTTGTAAGCCTTGGAGAGATTGTTGGACATTATGCTCAAGTAACTTTGAGCACAAGGTGAAGGATGCTATTATAGTTGGGTACTGATGATTTATGCCACCATCATGGTTGTCGGCTACCTATTGACAAAATTGAAGAACTGATCACCCTTGATCTCTTATTGATAAATAGACGGGGTTGTATTGGATGAGATATATCTATCGTGACAGCTTGGTAATGTGTAAGGTGAATTAGCATTTTATTGAGAGGATGGTGGTTCACCATTTTGTGTGAACCTAATACAAAAGTGTCTATAAAAGAGTTGAGACTTATTGAATAGTTTGGAGACTTGAGTTGGTATGCGAGCTAACGCTGCAGAGTGAAAGGATTGAGGATGTCAAAAGGTGAACATTTATTTTTTGTGGATAACCAAAGAGAAACTAAATATAGATGTGGAACTTGTTGATCTGATAGTGGATGGAAATCAAAAAGAAGGAAATAACTTACAATAGATGATCAGAGTGGCGTAGCGGAAGCTTGATAAGTCATAGCTTGTTATACGAGTATGAATTATTAAAGTCAATGATTAAACATTCAAATCTACAAGGATATTGAAAACTATTGGATATTTCAGTCTTAAGTGATAGGTGAAGGGTTTATATATTATTCATGTTACTGTCATTTCAATAAATGTATTCAGTTGTATGCTCGATTGGTGAAACATAGCATTGTGGTACTGGTGTATGTGTCAACAATGTTGATATTATGATGACGTTTATGTGCTTATGATGATGTTTTTGTGTAATGAAGTGGTAGATTTTGTATCCTAAGAGTGATGGAACAAGAAGTGAGATGAGCGGATGCGTTTATAACCCAATCGCAATGAATCTTTTGGACTTATTATGGTTGACGATATGGAATGTTAGATAGTAATATTCGAAAGGTTGCTAAGGATGACGTGAGAGTTGGAAAGAAGGATGTGAGAGTCGTATTCGGAGTTGTTAGTGTCAAGTGAATTTTCGAGGACGAAAATATTCTAAGTGGGGGAGATTGTAACGCCTTGATTTAATTAGAATTATTTTATTTAAAATAATTAGATGATGTGGTATATTTTCATAAGTTGATAAATTTTATGATGTCTTTGCTGGTGTTGAAATACTAGATGATGTGATGTGATGTTTTTGTTGGGGACTAGATGCCTTAGAATTAGAGGTTGAGATGTTGGGGGTGTATGACTAAAAGCATAGAGAACATGAGGTGAATAGAGAATATGAGCATTATTGGAATTATTATTATTATTAACATTATTATTATTATTATTATTATTATCATTATTATTATTATTATTATTTTATTATAGATATAAATTTATTTATAATATTAGTGATTAATGAATTAAAAATAAGGAAGGGCAAGATGGAAATATAAATTTAAGGGTCTAAAGTGTGTGGTTAGAAAAACAAAAGTGAAAACATGAGGATTAGACCGTGGAAGTGAGAAGCAGAGGAAAAAAAGAAGAACAAAGGGAAGAGAGGAGTGTACAAGCTAGAGCAAGGGATTTCACCGTAGAGATTTTGAATCATCAATCCAAGGTAAGGGTGGGGTTCTGACTCTCTAATAAGTATATTATTTCATGAAGTTTGTGTTTTTGGAATTGAGACAAAAGGGTTTTCGTATTGCACTTTACAGAATTCGTAAAACTGTTTTTCACAGGGTGCAATCGATTGCAGCAGAAGAGCAATCATTTGTATTGCTTAAAAATTGGGATTTTTGCTTCTGCTTCACTAAGAAATTGATTGTAGCAGAAGACAAATCGATTGCGCTACTTAAAAACGTGATTTTTGGCCTATGGAACTGGCTGCAATCGATTTCCCTGTTAGTGCAATCGATTTCTCAGTGTTTGACAATATTTTTGAAACTTGAAAACTCCATAACTTTTGACTCGGGTATCTGTTTAACATGCCGTTTAGACCGTTGGAAAGCTAAAAAAAATTTCTAATAAATAAAAATCATTTGAACATAATATGAGATGTTTGTGCGGATTTTGTTTTATTCCGATATTTTGTTGTAATTGTGAAGTTGTGAATATGACGATGAATATGAAGAGATTTTATGATGTAGTGCTGTTGTGATGATGTGAACAGCGATGTGTGATTAAAGAGTTTTATTAGGTTGGTTTTTTTATGTGTGTTTTGTCGTTGCATTCGTTGTCATAAAATTTTTGTGTTGCATGCATGTTCCCAAGTGACGGTGTAGCCTTAATGGCAAGTGATGGTGTAGTCTTAATGCCAAGTGACGGTGCAACCTTAATGGCAAGTGACGGTGTAGCCTAAGTGGAAAAGAGACATTGTTATGGTATCACTTTCATATAAGTAGAGAAGTTGGTTTCATTGCATTTATGATGTTGTTGATAAATAAGATGGAACTTAATTGATTGTTGGATGTGATTGTTGAAACTGTGACGTGTATTGGCGTTTATGCATTAAGTATGAATAATTATGATGTTTTTGATGAATAAGATGTGATTGATTTGAATGTCGGGTGTGATTGAGTTTTATGTTCGATTTATGTTGTATGAGGGGTGATGATAATGAAGTTGAGTGGTATGTTTGATTATGTCGCATGATGGGTGATGATAATTAAGTATGTATCCGTGTAATCGTTATGAACTATAACTGGTGATTGTGGAACTTGAAATATTGCATGATATACCTGTTGTTCACTCATGATTATATGATTTATTATATTTTCATGATATCTCACCCTTACTGTTTGAATGTTGCCTCTATGTGGGTAACATACAGATAACCAGAAGTAGTGTGAAGTCGCAAAGTCTAGGAGAGATTTCTCTTCTTATTTTGAGTTGGTATCTTTGCTTTGATAAGTAACAACGGGGGGATGAACATTCGCTTGTTTATTTAATTGATGTCTTTAATAAAGATTATTGTGGGAGTACTATAGACTTTATTTTATTAGATTAAAAATGTTGTTTTGCGCTTAGTTGAAGATGTTGAAAACAATTTATGAATTTCTTTCAGTTGCATTAATAAAGTTGAAGTTTGAAGACTATGTTTAAATATTGTTGGATTATCCGAAATAGTTGTGTTATGTATCTACTTACTAAATGATTGAGCAATTTTTTAGATGATGAAATGTGACATCTTATTTTGATGTTGATTGGAAAATTTTAAATTACTCTGATTTTATTAAATATATGATGGGAAATATAGTGTGTTGCAGCGGGAGTGTCTCGCGAACAATCTCTAGCCTCTTAATTAAAGGTTACTTGTTCGCGGGAGTTTTTCGCGAACAACCTCTAGCCTCTTAATTAAAGATTACTTGTAGGACCGACTACATGATTTCTAGACTATTGTGTTAAGCTTGACATTATTTGAATGCTTGACAAGATCAAGGCGCGAAGGGCACACGTAAGAAAATAAAGACAAGTAAATGGTAGATATATTGCAAGACTGGAGAAAAATAAACAATACTTTGTAAAGATTCAATTGCTTTGAATTTAAAGGTGGACGCAATCATACATTTCCAGAACTGACTTGTCTCTCTATGCGCTCGTACTTTGAGTGCTCTCTTACAATGTTACAAAATGCGACCTCTAAAATGAATACATTATTTCACTTAAATAGATGCTAAAAATGTAACCATCGACGGTTACTTGATCCACTCATGTTGATGGTTCGTGTGACACTACTTTTTCAAATCCCATGTCTCACTTAATATTCATTGTTGATAACTTCTTTTACCGCCATCTACTTGTGCTCTCGACCTTCCTGGTCATCATCGACTTTGCTGACTATCTCTTTGACTGCTTTTTTAGGCGTAATCCTGAAATCCTATCGACATTCCCATAGCTCTTTGTTGATGTTATTCTTTGACGAAGGATATCACCTAACATGTGGCCTAATACTTAAGTCGAAATTTTTCTTATCAATAAATTTCCCCCTAAAAGGCTAAGTTTCGCTGGAGATCCCTTCCCTGACCTTTCTTCTCCAAACACTGTACAGAGAACTCTATTTGGAGAAATTTTTTAACTCCAACCTTGATTTTCTTCCGTGTCGACACTAGGCAGGATGGTTATGGTTTTATGGCATATGAATCAAACCTTGTGGCACGTTAGTTCGGACTCAGCCAAATGTTGCCTCAGTCTTTATTCTCCAATCTTACCAACATTGTATGGGTCGGCAGGCCATTAACTACTGATGATGATGTGGCATGCCTCAAGTTCCATAAGGCTACTCAATCCCTTGAGCTTCCTACTTTTCAGTTCGACTACTCCTTTATTACTACTTATCTATTCAACTAATGGTGGTTCCAATTTCAAGAAAAGTACTTCTCGGCACCAGATTTTCTTCAAAGCTCATCAATTCTATTAACGCTCCATCAATTCGACTAAACAAAACGTCACCATCACCCATTCCCGCGGTTATCATAACTCAATCATCCAAGGTATGTTCCGTTTCATCTAATTTCTACCCTCAGAGTCTTCTCATCCTTCCTAGTATCTAGGTATTCTTTACATATTTTTACTGATCCTAGGGCACTTTTTAGGGAGACCTTTCAAGGAGTATCAACACATCAGTTTCTTTCTTTCTAATAACCTCCTCCAAGAACAACTTCGATCTTACGAATGTTGGAAAAGATTCAGCTGGGTCTGCTTTTAAACGAACCCCTCAACACCATACTGATTATGAAGGTAACAAGCGTTCTTGAACTAGTGCCCCTGATGAGGATACTCTTTAAATCGCATGTAACGCTAGGTCGAGACACCCGACTTTCTCCAACACTCATTTTTTCAGCCAAGATGCACTCTCTAATAATTCTACAATCCTACCAGAGATTCAAACCCTAAAGAAACAGAATCCAACAGAAGCATTCTTGATAACATCGCCCATGGTGAAAAGGATCTTAGCCTTAAAGAAAGCATCGGTCAGCTGATGGCAAATAAAACACGGTCTTAATGACAAGATTTCTTTTGAAAAGACCCGCTTTGAATACTTGAAATCTCGATTTCCAATTTAGCTTATGTGTAAAGTGTATCATTAAATGCTCCTTAATACACTTGTATTCTCAAGTAATTTGTTTGATCACCAACTTTGAATCACCTTTCACATCGATTTTAGTGGTACCCAAATCTTGTCAGATCTTGAGTCCAGTAATTAAGGCTTCGTATTCTACCTCATAATTGGAACATTTTCATTGACTCGGCATTTGAATCTTTGTGGTGTTCCTTCTGGGGAGATTATTAGGATTTCAGAACCGTTTCTATTTTTATGGCTCGACCTATCGAAATATAATTTCCAAGAGCCTGTGTCGACCATATTTACGGATGGCTAGACTATTGCATGATCTGCAATAAAGTCTGCCACACTTTGGCCTTTCATGGCCTTTAAAGGCAAATAAGACAGAGAAAACTCAATTAATGACAATGCCCATTTCCCGATTCGACTATGCAATATGGGTTTTGATAGCATATGCTTAATAATATCAAAATGAGATTAAACATAGACATCAACTCGTTTAATATATTACTTTAATTTCATACATGGGAAATACAAATATAGGCACAATTTTTCACTTTAACTATACCTAGTTTATGCATCTATCAATACTCTACTAAGGTGATAAATGGTCCTTTCAATGCCATTATCATCCTCTTGAGCAAACATGCTTTCTATTTTCAAGTCAGACATAACTATATACAATCTCATGTTTTTGTTTTGACTTGGTGACAATAAAACTAGAGGCTTCGTCAGATATTCCTTGATTGCGTCGAAAGCCTCTTGCTATTTTTTATCCCATAGGAATTCGCCTTCTTTTTTGATCTTGAGTAATGGCGAGAACACCTTTTTTTTCACTTAGATTCGATATGAATCTTCTCAAAAAGTTGATCTTTCCAAACAATGATTGTAATTGTTTCTTTATTGATGGAGGCTTGAGATCCAAAGTTTCTTTTGTTTTGTTTTGGTTGATCTCGATGCTTTTTTTTGTATACCACGAAACCTAAGAAGTCTCTTGCGTGCACACCGAAAGCCCATTTTAGTGGATTCGTTTTCAATCCATATTTTTTCATTCTTTAGAATGATCGTCGAAGATGGTCTATATGACATTTTCAGATGAAGATTTAATCATAATATCAACTATGTAAATCTGCATATTTTTTAAACCAAACATCATTACAACCTAATCATAAGTCCATAGGGCTTTTGGACATGGAAACTCCGTTTTAGATACATCCTCATCGGCTATAAAAATTTCATTATATCGAGAATAACCATCCAACATGCTCAAATATTCAAAGCCCATAGACGAATCTACTAGCATTTCCGCCATATGCATCGAATAATCGTCTTTTGGAGTTGCTTTATTTAAATCCATAAAATCTATGCAAACTCGAAGAGTTCCATTTTTATTAATAATGGGAACAATATTTGCTAGCCATTCGACGTGGCAGTTCTAATGAACTTGATCTTTATCAATCTATCGATCTCATATTTTATCTTTAATGTGATCTCCGGAATAATCTTCGAGGATGTTGCATTACCAGTCTCTTCCCTTGCTGGATAGGAAGACGATGCTCTACTACTTTCCGACTCAAGCCAGGAATTTCACCATTATCCCATGCAAAGCAATCTTTATACTCCTTTAATAAGTTAACCTATCGAACCTTCATCTTTGACCCAACTTTTGTACTGATTTAAGCGGGTCTCTTTGTTACGCCATCGCCCAGGTCCACTTCTTCTAAAGGATCTTAGGCCTGCATTTTCCGCATTGAATTCACTGGGTCTTTCTCGAACCTTAAAGGCTCGTCGTCATAGACACAATTTAGCCTCTGACTTTCTAAAGCTGATGTTTGGCCATCTTTTCCTTCTCGTCTTGTCGAATTGGATCCCAAAGCAAAACTTTGCAATCTTTCGGCTTCCAAAGCCTATTTTATTTTGTTTTCAGCCACATAGGCAAAAATCCGAGCCAGTGCTTTTAACTCACTCATCATCTCCTTCGACCATATTCCACCCCGTAGGTGGACTTTGTTCCTTGGGCATCATTTCTTCTTCAATGTCCCACATGAATCCATGATTTGGATCCAAACTTAGAAAATGATTTGCACTTTCTTTAGGAATGTCAATTTCAGTATCACAAAGTTCCACATGCGCTACATGTTGGTTAAATTATTTCTTTCCAACTCTACTCTAGTCGATTTTGTAGTAACTCCTATCAGCTTCAATGTTTTCGACGACGTCATCTTTCCTCCAAATGGATATCCTTTGATGTAGAGTTGATGGCACTGCCCCTATCCCGTGGATCCATTCGTGAACCAATAACAAATTAAAATTTTCTTTGGAATTAATGACCATAAAGAGATTCGACCTGGTAGTTGTCTCGAATGCCAATTCGACCTGAAACACTCCCAGGATGCTGCTGGTTTTTCCTTCATAGTTAGATAAAACCATGTTATATGGTCTAAGATCAGTTCCGCACTTTCCCATCTTCTTGAAAAAAGTGTAAGGCATCAAATTCACAACTCCCCCCCTATCGCCGAACACTTTGTTGACTGGTATTTCGTCTACTTCCCCCCTAATAAACAAGGGTTTGAGGTAACACAACATGCCTGGACTTGGTTTCTCAAACACTGTATTTTGTTCCTCCACCACTATTCATAACATAGTAGCATAATGGTTTTTCGTCGGTGTTGTCTGGCACATAATCATCCTCATTTTCCGACACTTCAGATACCCTACTGAATTCAGCAGAAAAAAGAGACACAAGGCCATAATTAATGATAAAGTCTTCGCAATAATCATCGTCAACCATATCGTCTTCATAGGGGTCATAATCGTCCCCTTCGTCCTTTGGGAAAGTTTCATACTCCTCTTCCTATTTGTTTCCATCTTCAGTTATGCACTCCACACTCTATGTCGCCACTACCTCATTACTCTCTAGAGGTGCTATTCTCATCGCCAATCTCAGATTTGCAATTATTATTCCATTTACGCTCAGCCTCTGTCTAGGATATTTGTTTCTTTGTGTTAACACCCCAATAGCTTCGTTGGCTCCCACTGAAGGTGAGAAAACACTTAGAAGGGGGGGGGGGTTGAATAAGTTTCTCTTTTTCTTTTTCTTAAAGGCTCAACAATAATGGAAAGACACAGTTATTTTTATCCTGGTTCATTTGAACTCAAACTACTCTAGTCCACCCGCCAAGGTGATTTTGCCTTTCTCAACAAGGACTTAATTCACTATAATCAAACTGATTACAATCACACAACAACTGTTGTGACTAACAATACAATGCACAAGCAAACTTACAAGTGACTAACACCACTAAGACTCAAACTAGTCCTAGCCTTCTTGAGAAATCAGACCAAACTTGGTCTCTCAAGGAACAATTACAAGAATTAAATATTTATAGATAGTGAAACAAACTGCTTCTTAGAAAGCTATATCAGACTGTGATTTTTCACTAAGATAAGTTTAGCACAACGTGTATGTAAAATGATTTGTGAGCAGCAAAATATTTTCACGTCATTGGTCTCTTTTGAATTTGTTGAGTTGTAAGCTTTCAATAAATGATCTTTTATTTATAGCATGAAGAAAATGACCGTTGCTGCCTTCAAAAGTGGAGAGCAATTAATGTTTGCATGTTTGCTTGCAGTATTGCATTTTCCAATGAACTAGCGTAGACACTTGAGTGCATGTAGCCTGCTTTGCATTAAATGATCAAACGAAACTTGTCAGAGCATGTTTCTTGAAACTTGACAAGACTTGTTAGCTTCTTTATTCTATCAGAACTAGCTTCACATCTTGCTTCAGAATATGCTTCTCAACTTGCTTCAGAATATGCTTCTCAACTTGCTAATCAGCGCTTGCTTTGAAATCTTCTTATCAGCGCTTGCTTTGTAGAATTCTTTCAGAACTTAGTTTACATAGAAACTTGCAAAGCTTTAGAAAATGCATAAAATAGTTTCTTATCAGAGACAGCATCAGAACTTGCGCTAAAACAAATAGTTCTTTCATCAAAGAACTTCTTCAATTATTTTCAGCTCAGCACATCAAAATGATTTTCATCTAGGAAAATACTTCAGTCAGAGCATTATCTGAAACAAATAAATATGCTCATCAGAGTATCAATTATATAAAATATATTTTATTGTTATCATCAAAACTCTGAGATATGATCAGAACCAATCTTGTTCTAATAATCTCCCCCTTTTTGATGATGACAAAAATATTCAGATTAAGAAATAAAATTGAACAAGAGATAAGAATCTCCCCCTGAAATAAATATTTCTATAAGAAAAACTTCCTGAGAATTTTCATCAGAGCTTTGAAATTTTTCTTCTAGGATTTCTTCAGCAAGTCTTTTGAAGATAATGTTCAGTTGAATTAAACTTCCAGAGTTTAGTGATACCTGCAAAATTCTTTTAAACATAGAAATAAATCTTTGTATTTTGTTAGTAATGTTTGAGACTTAGTCCCATAACTGTTAATCAGAGATTAGATCAAAATACTCATTTTCTCCCCCTTTTTGTCATAATCAAAAAGTATATAAAAAATCATTGAAGAGCGTAAAAGGTTTTTCTCCCCCTTTTTTAATAAAAAAGATTCAGAGGTACAAAACAAAAACAAGAATCAGAATGATACCAAATTTTTTTAGAAACAAGAGCCATAAGAAGATTCTTGATCTCAGATGAAGATTCTTGTTCTACTCATTAATTAAAAAGAATCTAATCATTACTAGCATTTAATGATATTGAAAATTGAGGGGAAAGCGTGAGATTTGAGCAAATCATAACAGTTATCTTGGAACGGCGTCAATAGCTTAGCACGCGTGACCTTTCAGAAACACACCATGTGTTCATCTCCTGAAGGTTGCATGGGACAACTGTTTGATATAATGAACTGCTGAGCTATACTTGTAATGAAACGTTAGAACATTTCAGAACTTTATATATAACTTCTGATGTAACTTCTCTTCTAACTTCTGAAGAGTTGTTAATCAGAACATTTATTTCAGAACATTCTGAAGGCAAACACAGAAGATAAATACAATTTTATTTAGGACATAATTCCATATAAATATTTTTCAAAATGAATTCAAATCTATCTTCTGAAAGGGGTTTGGTAAAAATATCAGCCCATTGATGGTCTGTTTTTACAAAGTTTAAATTTAAAATTCCTTTCTGAATGTAGTCCCTTATAAAATGGTATTTAATTTCTATGTGTTTAGCTTTAGAATGCAAAATGAGATTTTTAGAAAGAAAAATTGCAGAGGTATTGTCACAGAAGATATGAATCTTACTTTCATAAAGATTAAAATCTTCTAGCTGACTTTTCATCCAGACCATCTGAGAACTACATCCAGCAGTAGATATATACTCAGCTTCTGTTGTTGAAAGTGAAATTGTTGCTTGCTTCTTGTTGTACCATGAGATAAGGTTGTCACTCAGAAACTCACAGCTTCCAGAGGTGCTCTCTATTTCAATTTTATCTCCAGCAAAGTCAGCATCACAATAACCTACTAGTCTGAATTCTTTTGATCTTCTATAACACAGACCCAGATTAGTAGTACCTATCAGATACCTCAGAATTCTCTTAACAGCAGTTAAGCGAGATTCTCTAGGATCTGATTGGAATCTAGCACATAAACATACGCTAAATAATATATCAGTTCTAGATGCAGTCAGATAGAGAAGGGATCCAATCATACCTCTGTAGAGCTTCTAATCTACCTTCATACTTACCTCATCTTTTCCCAGAATGCATGTTGGATGCATTGGTGTCTTAGCATCTTTGCTTTCTGACATCTGAAATTTCTTCAGAAGTTCTTTAACATACTTCGTCTGATGTATGTAAGTACCTTCTGGAGTCTGGTTAATTTGTATTCCCAGAAAGAACTTCAATTCTCCCATCATGTTCATCTCAAATTCTGCCTGCATGGTTTCAGCAAATTCTTTTCCAAGGGAAATATTAGAGGTTCCAAAAATAACATCATCAACATAAATTTGACAAATTAAAATTTCATTTTTAAATGTCTTTCTGAATAAAGTTGTGTCCACTTTCCCTCTGGTAAAATCTTTTTCTAAAAGAAAATTACTCAAACGTTCATACCAAGCTCTGGGAGCTTATTTTAAACCATATAAAGATTTTTTTTTAATTTAAAAACATGTTCTGGATACTTTGAGTCATTAAAGCCAGGAGGTTGATGAACATAAACTTCTTCTTCTATATAGCCATTTAAAAATGATCTTTTAACATCCATTTGATATAATGAAATGTTATTTTGAACATCAAAAGAAATTAATAATCTAAAAGATTCTAACCTGGCGACTGGGGCAAATGTTTCATTATAATCAATTCCTTCTTGTTGACTATAACCCTGTGCAACCAGACGTGCTTTGTTTCTGACCACCGCTCCTTGCTCATTTAGTTTGTTTCTGAAAACCCATTTAGTTACTATAATGTTGAATCCTTTAGGTCTTGGAACTAGATCCCATACATCGTTTCTGGAAAATTAATTGAGTTCATCTTGCATTGCTAGGATCCAATCATTGTCTTCCAGAGCTTCATCAATAGAGATTGGCTCAATCAGAGATACCAATCCAAACAATGATTCTTCATTGATTCTGAGAGAGGATCTTATTCTGATTAGATCTTCTTTTCTTTCAATAATCACGTCTTCTTTATGAGCTGAAGCGATTCTGGGAAACCTTTTCTGAGTGGGTTATTCAGAGATTCTGAGATTATCTAGAGCATTATCAAGATGAGGATCTTCTGAGTCTTCATTTGCTTCTGAGTCTTCCTTTGCTTCTGACTTTTCAGAGTTTGAGAGATGATCTTCTATACCTACAAAAATATCAATTTGCTTTGGCTGTTGTTGGCCAAGCTTATCATCAAACCTGACTTTGATTGATTCTTAAACAATCATAGTTTTTGTGTTGTATACTCTATAGCCTTTTGAGCGTTCATGATATCCAAGCAGAAAACACTTTTGTGCTTTAGAATCAAACTTGTTCAGATTATCTTTAGTGTTCAGAATAAAACAAGTACATCCAAAAGGATGGAAATATGAAATAGTTCTAATGGCCTAGAGGAAGAAACAACATTTTTTGTTTAAAAGAAGGTTTTGAAAACATTCCTTTTTGACATGCTTCTCACAGAGCTTCTGATGTTGTATTTCCATTCTTGTTTCCAATAGATTCAGAGCCAGTAGCTTTTGTTTCTGATTGCCTCTGAAATCTGCGAATCCTTTAAATTCTAGGTTTTGGAACATATTATTTCTTTCCTTCATGTGTAGAGAGCATCCAGAGTCCAGGTGTTAATAATGGTGTTTCAACCTTGCTATTAAAAATATCTGTAACATAGATGATTTTGTCTTTTGGTACCCATATCTTTTTGGGTCCATGACAGTTAGAGTTTCCAAAATTCTGTTTGAATCTTGGTTTAGTATAAAACGCCTTACCAGTATGTTTTATATCATGTGTTTTCTCAGTGGTGAATTGAGAATAGAGAGGAGTGAGTTTGATAACCAGATCCTTAAATTTCTTAGGTTGGGATACTTTGCCTTTGTATCCTATACCTATTCTTCTGTTCCTGCTAACTCCATAGATCATTGAAGCCGTTTTGCTTCTATCTATGTTTTTAGCCAGAAACTTCTAAAAACTTTGATCATATTCCTTTATGATCTTATCAGCATAACTGGGATCCTCTGAGATTATTTCCTTCTGATAGTTTTGTAAATTATTTTCTAGTTTTGAAATCTTTTCTTTTAACTCAAAGTTTTCTGATCTCAGACTCTCAGTTTCTTCTGAGTTAGAAGCAAGATCCTTTTTCAGGTTCCTGAATTTGACTCGAAGCTGCTGATATCTTTCCAGAATTTCACTCAGACTTTCTCCTAGTTCAGCTTTAGTAAAATTAACAGTAAAGTTAGGGAATACCTCTTCAGTGTTTGATTCTAATTCTGACCCTGATTCTGATTCATAAGATTCGGAGACATATAATAAGTTGTTTGTTTTAGCTATATTGGCTTGTTCATCTTCTGATTTTGTTCCGTCTTCAGAAGATTCAGAGTCATCTCCTGTTCTTCTAGAGTTTCTGAAATTATTCTGCATGTGCTTCAGCTGCTGATTGATTCTTCTGGATAGAAAGAACAATTCATCTTCTTCTGATGAGGATTCTCCAGAGTTTTTTGCTTCTGGTTCTGTCTGCAAAATTTTGGTTTCATATTTGTTAGATTTCAGAGCGAGAGACTTACATTGCTTCTGAGGCTCATCATCTTCTAACTTTATCTCATGGATTCTGAGGGAGATGACAAGTTCTTATAGAGATATTATGTTAAGATCTTTTGCCAGTTTGAGAGTCGTGACCATTGGTCTCCACTATTTTGGTAAACTTCTGATGATCTTCTTTACATGATCAGCAGTTGAGTACCCTTTGTCCAGCACCTTTAGCCCTGCCACCAAAGTTTGGAATCTAGACAACATTGTTTCAATGGTTTCGTCTTCTTCCATTCTGAAGGCTTCATACTTCTGAATGAGCGTAAGGGCCTTGGTTTCTTTTACTTGCATGTTTCCTTCATGCGTCATTCTCAGAGAATCAAACAAGTTCTTAGTTGTTTCTCTTTTTGTGATTTTATCACACTCTGGATATGAGATGGCACTCAAGAGAATCATTCTGGCCTTGTGATGATTTCTGAAGTCTTGCTTTTGATGATCTTTCATCCTTTTTCTGTCAATCTTGTTTCCTTCTGAGTCTATAGGATGTGTGTAACCATCCAAGACTATATCCCATAAATCACTATCATGACCTAGAAAGAAACTTTCTAGTCTATCTTTCCAATAATCAAAATCTTCTCCACCAAACACTGGAGGTTTGGTGTAGTTATTGTTGTTTTGTTCAGTTGCCATTTGTGTTTTCTTTTTGGATCTTTTCTTGACACGGTTGAGTGTTGTGCTCAGAGTCAAGCTCTGATACCAATTAAAGGTGAAAAAACACTTAGAAGAGGGGGGGGGGGTTGAATAAGTTTCTCTTTTTCTTTTTCTTAAAGGCTCAACAATAATGGAAAGACACAGTTATTTTTATCCTGGTTCGTTTGAACTCAAACTACTCCAGTCCACCCGCCAAGGTGATTTTGCATTTCTCAACAAGGACTTAATTCACTATAATCAAACTGATTGCAATCACACAACAACTGTTGTTACTAACAATACAATGCACAAGTAAACTTACAAGTGACTAACACCACTAAGACTTAAACTAGTCCTAGCCTTCTTGAGAAATCTGACCAAACTTGGCCTCTCAAGGAACAATTACAAGAATTAAATATTTAAAGATAGTAAAACAAATTGCTTCTTAGAAAGCTATATCACAGACTGTGATTTTTCACTAAGATAAATTTAGCACAACGTGTATGTAAAATGATTTGTGAGCAGCAAAATATTTTCACGTCATTGGTCTCTTTTGAATTTGTTGAGTTGTTAGCTTGCAATAAATGATCTTCTATTTATAGCATGAAGAAAATGACTGTTGCTGCCTTCAAAAGTTGAGAGCAATTAATGTTTGTGTGTTTGCTTGCAGTATTGCATTTTCCAATGAACTAGCGTAGACACTTGAGTGCATGTAGCCTACTTTGCATTAAATGATCAAACGACACTTGTCAGAGCATGCTTCCTGAAACTTGACAAGACTTGTTAGCTTCTTTATTCTATCAGAACTAGCTTCGCATCTTTCTTCAGAATATGCTTCTCAACTTGCTTCAGAATATGCTTCTCAACTTGCTAATCAGCGCTTGCTTTGAAATCTTCTTATCAGCGCTTGCTTTGTAGAATTCTTTCAGAACTTAGTTTACATGGAAACTTGCTAAGATTTAGAAGATGCATGAAATAGTTTCTTATCAGAGTCAGCATCAGAACTTGCGCTAAAACAAATAGTTCTTTCATCAAAGAACTTCTTCATTTATTTTCAGCTCAGCACATCAAAATGATTTTCATCTAGGAAAATACTTCAGTCAGAACATTATCTGAAACAAATAAATATGCTCATTAAAGTATCAATTATATAAAATATATTTTATTGTTATCATCAAAACTCTGAGATACGATCAGAACCAATCTTGTTCTAACACCCACTTGCTTCATATTTTTGACATGCCTTATCATCTCCCTATCTTACAAAGTTTTGACATGCCTTACTTTTAATGTTGAGTCCTCCTTTGTAGCCTTCTTGTTCCTCTAGTAACGCTTCCACTGTGTTCTGATCATCGGATTCTTCCCTTTATAATTTGGGGAAACCTGATATCCCTTAGTTTATGGCTTCTTCTCTTGAACCTCAACCTCCTGAACAACTACTCTCCACTTTGGTCTTTTTCTTCCTTTCCGAATCACTGGCTCCACCTACTTTTCCTGTGGAATGTCCGATAGAGGACAGAAAGTCTTTTGTCGAGGATGCTTAAATTTCCTCTGACATTCTTTGTTGCGTCGAGGAACCCCTTCTTTTGTCTAACACAAACCTTGGTATTGGAGGATCTTTCTTCTCTAAAGCCTCTTTTTATGCAACTTGTCGAACTGACGCTCTTGGGGCACCAAGAAAGTCACCGATGCGAGTCATTTGAGTTGCCAAAGTTTGATAACTCTATAAAAATTCTATATTAACAGTCTTAATATGACACTTATCTATTGAGAAACCATATTGGCCATCTCATTATTACTTTCAGCCATCTGCTGCCTCATGATTGCAGTGGTACTTAGGGTGAAAGTAGGCAAGATTTGGTGGGAAAATCCCAATTCAGTCGAACGATCAAATTGATTTCCCAACATCCTTGAGGCATGATACGGGAAAAACGTCGATGCTGAATTTTCACCAAATGTCAAACTACTATTATGCCAGACTTCCATCATTATCATTGGCATTCCATACTTGTGTTCAACATTGTGCATATCTCTTGCAACACTAGGCACATATTTCCCAACAGTTATGACCAAACCACTGTCTATATCTCTTGAAAAACTAGGCACATATTGCCTAGAAGTTATGACCATGTTTGGTCTTGTAGTTATTGGCTGAGTCATGTTGACTACATTTGATGCAGTCGAAGACACAACCACTGAAATTGAACCCACACTCGCCGCTGCACTGGTATTTCCTCCCAGGGTTTGATCCCTTTCAGAAGTTCTAGGATCTATCATTTTTCTACCACTTCTCAATCTTATACACGGATTGAGACGAACTTAACACAAATGTGTCCCACTTGGGGTGCTAATTTGTTCACGGGAGTTTCTCGCAAACAATCTCTAGCCTCTTAATTAAAGGTCACTTGCAGGACCAGCTACAGAAGTCCTAGACTGTCGTGTTAAGATTTACATTATTTGGGTGCTTGGAAAGATCAAGGCGCGAAGGGCGCAAATAAGAAAACAAAGAAAAGTAAATGGTAGATAAATTGTAAGACTGGAGAAAATAAACAAGACTTTGTAAAGATAAAAGTGCTTTGAATTTAAAGTTGGATGCAATCATACATTTTCAAAACTGACTCGTTTCTCTATGGGCTGGTACTTTGAGTGCTCTCTTACAATGTTACAAAATGAGACCTCTAAAACGAATACATTATTTCGCTTAAATAGATGCTAAAAATGTAACCATCGACGGTTACTTGAGCCACTCATGTTGATGGTTCGTACGACACTACTTTTGCAACTCCCACGTCTATCTCAATACTCATTATTGGTAACCTCTTTTACCGCCATATGCTTTTGCTCTCGACCTACTTGGTCATCACTAACTTCACTTACTATCTCGTCAACCGCTTTTTTAGGTGTAATCCCTGAAATCCCGTCGACATGCCCATAGCTCTTTGTTGATGCTCTTATTTGACAAAGGATATCACCTAACACATGGCCTAATACTTAAGTCAGAAATTTGCTTGTCAACAGTAGGCTAATTTTATGGTATCATCCATTTGTAATGATGCATGAATGATGTATTTATAGTTTTGGAAATTTAGGGGAAAAGGACTTTTTCAGAATTAAAGAGATTTGAAAAATTAACCAAAACAATCAGTATGTGTTGACCTATAAATTGTATGTGTCGAAACATACGTTAAGTTTAAGCTGTAAGTGTCGACCTGAAAGAAGGAATGTGTCGACCGAAGCAAGTCAGAGGCTACAGGTTTTAAAACAACATTAAATATGTTGACCTGAAATTCGTATGTTTCGACACATAAACTAAAATTTCTAAAATTTCATAAATGCTTCAGTATGTTTCGACCTATGCAATGCATGTGTCGACATGAGCCTTCAAGAGGCTACAAGCTTCAAAACTGAGTTGTATGTGTCGACCTGAAAATCGTATTATCGACACATGCAATGAAAATTTATGCATAAACTTGTTTTTCATGACTTAAATCAATTTCAAAATGCTTTTTAATGGTTCCTAAGACCTTTAATGCAAAGAGTGCGACAAGAAATAGAGATACCGTCCAATATACAAAAATGTTAGTTTTTCCCAATTTTGACATCATGCAAAACATCTAATGACGAAGTTGTACTCACAGTTAAATAGAAGAAATCACAACACAATTATAAATTGTATCACTAAGAGGGGATCAAGTATGCACTGATTAAAATTTAGCAGACCCTTTGACAAAATGATTAGCTAGAGAAAAGTCCATAATACATCCTAGAAGATGAGACTAATTCCTATAGAGAAATGAGTTTCTCATGATTGTAATCCAACCTAATAAGTTAGAGATCCCAAGAAATAAGTTAAATGGGTAATAATAAGTTATGATTAATATGAGGTGATCATGCTAGCATAAATAACAAAATCATTAACCCTGAAGCAAAAAGATGATGGGATGATATAAACTCTTAATGAGATTTATACTTTGTATGAGGGAGTGCATAGTTATAAGAATACTCTTGATAGATCCACATGTTTTATTGTGGAACTTAGGATGGTCCCTATGTAATTTCAAGGAAAAATTTATAGAGCTTTCACTAAATTGGAATACATGTGCAGGATCATTAAAGCACGGGCTATTAGAATACACTATAATAAATAACGCTTTTCATAACGAATCTTTCACGTCATCCATAAAAAACTAAGGTTTTATTCCAAGGTGCACCATATTTTATTTTAAAAAACAACAACATGTTCCCTTGATTATTTTTAAAACCGAGATGATATACCATTCCGGACATGCTTCGAATTCCAGCTAGCACACTTTATGTTTTTGTTTGTTTACAAGTGTAAAATAAATGATCTAACCCTTAAGTTTCTTTGATAACCCAAGGGATAAAATAACCATATTTTACTATAAAAACACTCGTTGAACAGATTTCACCCTAATGTTATCTTTTTGTAGCCGCACCACCATCGAATACATCTTTTTTTGGATGGATTGCAAAACTGGAAACAAAAAGTTCTTCTACCTTGAACAAAACATTTTTTAGCTTTTGCAATCCATCTCAAATAATGGTGTTGATGTTGTTGAAGGTTTTGAACAACTATGATTTATTCCTAAAAGTCTTTATTGATGGATTGCGAGTGCAGAAAAAACATTTTTCAATTTTTGGAACAAACACCTTATTTGATATTGGATGCATTCAAAGCATGCATATTGTATATGCTAGTGAATGCAATGCTAATGATAGCATCAACAATCAATCTTGGATACAAAGTTCAAATATTAAAGCATCAACACCTTTATGATGGATTGCAAGTGCAGAACAACCATTGAAGAGATTTGTTGTAAACAATTTATTTTAATATTATGTGTAGACCATGTAATATTTAAAAAATTATAATAATAAATATCATCTCGGTTTTTAACCTTAACCGAGGTGATAGTTCAAAATAATAATAAATAATAATAATGTTACCTCAATTTTATAAATAAACTGAGGGGTATAATAGTCAGATTTTACTATAAAAGTAATCATTAAATTTTATCTTAATTTGTGCTAATATGAAGTTGCCCCAAACTCGCTTCATTATTTAGGATAGATTGCAAGACAAAAAAAAATCTTCAATTTTCTTCTATCTAGAACAAAACATTTTTTCTTCCTCTGTAATCTATCTCACAAAATGGTGCTATATTTTTTTTGGAGAAATGTTGTTGTTGTTGTTGTTGTTGTTGTATTTTTGCTCATTTGATAGATTGCAAGTGTAGAAAATCATTCTTTCTTTAAGTTACACAAAGAAGGGAGCTCTGTTAGAACAAGATTTTGTTATGCAATTTTATCTCTAAGTTTTAATGATAACAAAGAGTATGTTTGTATGAATAATTTTGGTACTCTAATGTTTGTTATTTTGAGTATATAACAAACAGGTTCTACTTCTGATGAAAGGCGCTGCTAAGACATTAGAAGAGAATAAGTTTTGCTTCTAGCTACACAAGTTTTGATGAACTGTAGAAAAAGCTTCAAAAGACTCTGAAGTTGTGACTCTGATACATGTCCAAGAAACCAAGTTCTGATTATCTGAAGACCGAAGTTCTAAGTGAAGTCCAGATGCTGAAGACTTATGTTTCTGAAGACAAAGGATTCTCAAGACCAAGTGCGAAAGATTTTGATAGACGAAGGTCTAAATATTTTGAAGACTTGAAGTTCTGGTGACATAAGGTTCTACAAAGGGTTCTAAAGACCAAGTGCTGAAAATTCTGAAGACTCCGAAGACTTGAAGTTCTGAAGACCCAAGTGTTATTATCATTCTCCCAACGCATGCTCAAAAGCCTCTGACGTTAGAAGAAAAAGAGGATAAGATTGTGTGGTACAAAAAGTACATGATATAAGAAAATTATTCTGTTCCACTACCATGAAGGATGGATGTTGCGTAAGATCTTGTCTCCCACATAATTATTCAAGCTGCCAACTTTCTGGAAGTTCCAGAAATACCCTTCAACGGTTATATTATTTTATTGGCTATAAAATGGCTTGAAGATTATGAGAGAAGGCTGCTAATTTACATTTTCCAAAGACTGTTCATACACCTTCATTTCTCTAGTCTAGTTTTGTTGAAAATATGTTTACTGATCAGCTTTTGTAGAAGCATATCTTTTGTAAACAAACTTTGTTCAAACAGTTGTTTGATTTTTCCTTAAGGGATCAGTTGGTCAGAATCCTTGAGAAGTCTAAGATTAGTGTGTCTTAGAGATTGTAGTGTTAGTCACTTGCAGATAACTTATGCACTGTAATAGTCTGTTTGATTATTGGATTAAGTCCTTGTTGAGAAAGGAAAAATCACCTTGACGGATGGACTAGACAAGCTTGATAGTTTTCAAGTGAACTAGTATAAACATAACTTGTTCTTTCCTTAGTGTGTTTTTCACACCTTCAAGCTCAACCTTTGAAAAGTTAAACAAAGAAGGGAGCTTAACTTTTTAGAAGATGGATATCAGTGAAAAATAAAAATTCTCATGGGAAAACACATCTCTAGCATCTTATATGGGACCTGTACATGATGTATTTTTAATATTTTGGGAAAACAATCTTGATATTCTGTGAAGATTTATTGCATACAATGTATATTTAATATTGTGGATAAACAATGTAACCATTTTTGTATAAAAAAAATTAATCTAACCCCTCGGTTTTATTCCAAAACCGAGAGGATAGTTAAGTGTTATTTACTATTTTCAACGACCTTAAATTAATCTTTACCATCCATTTAAAGGTTATCAATGCTAAAGAATATGTCATTAATGATCCGCGTGAAACCTAAGGGACGTCCATTATATAATTTCTCTTACAATATTGAAAATCTAACCTAAATGAAACATATGAAGCGCTTGAAACCTAAGGACGCTTAGAAAAGTCCTCTACGATGGATTGCAAGAGCAGAAAATCATATGGGTTCAAGGTTTATTTTATTAAATTTTTATTTTAACCAAAAATACTTTTGATTATTGATATTAATCATCTTACCCTTTTTTCACCAGAAACAAATGCGTGCAAGATCCATACAGAATATTCTTGCACCCAATATTTGATCTTCACCTAGATTCAATAATTCGAAGATCTAAAGTCTAAATCTTGATGAAATTTGATTCTTATCTAGATTCCTAGGAAATTTGATTTTTATTTTAATTTTAATATTCTGGATAAACAATGTAACAATTTTTTTTTTAAAATAAATAATCACACCCCTCGGTTATTTTGATAAACCGAGATAAAAGATATGATAGTTTTGAAAATAATAAAATTTGTTGCTGCTGAGGTTCAAACTCATGCGCTAATAAAATTATATTTCAGTATTTTAAACACTGAGGTGATAAGTCTTTACTTTTTATGATGGTCTTAGTTACCTCGCCTTTTTTGCAGTGGTAAAACGCATTTCACGTCTGAGGTTAGAAGTGTTATTTGTAGTAGTGATACACCTTAAGAAAATGATGTGTGTGGGTTTGATGTCTGAAATAAAATTCAAGACACTTGTGTCACTCTTATTGAATCAGAATCCTACTTGCTACGTAAAGATTCAAGTCGTAGACATCTCTGTTTATGCACAATCTTATAAATGTTTGGCGTTACTTCTAAAATATATTTTTAAATTCAAGTGGGAGATTGTTGAAACTTGTCAATATTTCAATAGTGAGATAAATTAGAAAAAGTTCCTTAAGTCCCTCATTGTTAGAAGAAAAAAGTGTGTGTGTGTTAGTTGGAAATATTCCTTAGATACACGTTGATTATAATAGATATCTTGGCTAACTTTCTTCATTATATAAGGAAATCACTTGTTTCATTCTAAAACAAACTAAAAATTTCTATTGAGTTTTTCCTTCCTAACACTCATAACTTACGTCTTTCGAATCGTCGAAATGCAAACTTTTTATCCTTTCTTTTTACTTGTTGAATTTTCTGAGTACTTTCTTGAATTATCTTTAAATAATTATTTTAAATTCTCTTCATTTGAGTTGAGAAATAACTTTGGATAATTAATTGAATTTCTCTATGTTTGAAAAATCATTTTGAGTGATCAAATGACTATTATTGAATTCTTTTTGGAGAATTATTTGAATTTCATCTCGTTTGAAAAATTATCACGACTGAGTCTTTATATCAGTTACTACGAGTGATGTGTATATCATATTCAAATAGTTTTTGTATCATCAGATGATATATTTCTAGATTTATTATTTATTACATAAATAATAATCTTATAATATAAAACTGAATTATTTTATCTTACATGTAACGTGGTTGAATGACTTTTTACATAAATTTTGAACAGTACCATAAAGCAATTTAGAACGACCTTCATGACTTGACTCGATAATTTTTTTAGATGACAAATTTTCTTAAACCTAAAACAACAATGGTGTTTTCCATAAAAAAAAAAAAAGTTTTTATTTAAATTCGGAGTATATTTGAATATAGGGAGGATAGTAGGTATTTTAGAATATTGTTTGGAAAACATGTCTAGGGTGGTAAAAAAACTCACAATTTTAATTTCAATTGCCACATGAATTCTGAATCTATGGCGATGAGCAAGAAACAAACAAAGACAATCGGTTACGCGACAGAACAGACGACTCAGTGCCGCATAAGCTCGATATGCAACATGACTGATCACTGCAAAACCAAAGCTTATCTAAATCACCTTCATACCAAATTCAACGAACCCATACCATACTCACCTTTATCTCTTCATTTTTAATACACCACTTGGGTGTTCCTTTAAGGTTAGGTAGGTTGAAATCAACAACCACATTAAATGATTAAATCGCAAATTAATGTACCCGCCATATCCGATTCTGACACCACTAACATAAACAAAAAAAATAAAATTAAAGAAGCATGTGTGTATGTGAGTGAGAGAGACTGAGATTTGGGAAGTTGGGAAAAGACAGAATATGGAGAAGAAAATAAAGTGCCCCAAACCCAACAGCTTTCCATGCTTTCCAATAGCCATTTTTGTTTTTTCATTCTATCCTCACCGTTCATGTCCCCCACTAGTTCCTTGCCTGCCACTCCTCTTCTTCTTTCTTCTTACTTTAATTTCCTTAAATTTTCACACACATAAATCAATATCACTTGCATTTCAATCCTAACACATTACCATTCAAATATCTTTTGCACATAACTGCAGCGACTAATTTCTATAAAAAAATCATTTATTTATAACTAAAACGACTGAAAATTAAACACTATAATATATTTTTTGTTAAAATAATATAACAAGTGTGAGTAAGTAGAGAAATAATATCATATTAAATAAATAGCTAACAAAATTTTTTAATGAAAAAACAGTCTCACGTTGAATAGATGACTAACAAAAATGCTTTCTATGAGTCATATTATTTTTTAGTAAACTTTATATCCATTTGAGCATGTTATGGGCTGTCAACACTTTGTTATGTCCTAATTTCAACAATCACCGATCCAAAATTCAACATCAAACACTAAAAACGGGTCCTACAAATATTTCCGTACTATAGGATGACACAAGATAGTAAACAACTATACATTCATCTTTACACGTAACTACCCAATCTCATTTCTATTCTATCTCCAAAATTTCCATTTTCTACACTCTATATAAATACCTCTCTACACACACTCTATACTCTCCATATTCACATTCAGAATTTATTCTTTTCTTCCCTTTCTTCTTTGCGTTCCTCAAACACATGAGTGTTTGTGAAGCAACATCATCAGCAAAACACAATGGAGAGTCAGGATCATCTTTCACCATCTCACGTGGACGTATCTCGACCGTCCCTTGGTTTCCCCTTGGGCACTGCTCTTCTCTTGATCATCATTTTTAGCTTGAGTGGCATCCTTTCTTGTTGCTACCATTGGGATAAACTCCGTTCCCTCCGTCAATCTTTCTCCGATTCCGACGCTCAAATTGATTCAACCAATAAATCTAAACTTTACTCCATCGTAAGTATTTCAATTTTTACATTAATTTTTGTTTACATCTATATAGCACAGACACCTCTGAAAAATATCAGCGTTGACCTCTCATATATTTGTAATTGCGTTTAATTATTTAAAATGTTATCGGGATGTAATTGAGTCAGGTTCGGGGAGTTCTTAGGATTATACTAAGAAGTTTCAATTGTGACAAATTTTGTGACATTTAGAATTGAGGTTCTTATGTTTTTGTGTTTGTCGGTGGATTGAATAGGAGAAGAAGCAAAACTGTGGAGAAAGTTATTCAGTAATGATGCCAGGAGATGATGTGCCAAGATTCATAGCGATGCCGTGTCCGTGTGAACCTTCACGGCCGGAAAATATTGTTGTGACGGTTGAGAAACCGCCGCCACCGATAAAGCCACCGCGACTAGCGATTCCTTTGTATTTGTAAATACTTAGTTAGTTGTGTTATGTTACAATTCTTCTCATCACATGTTACAACCGTTTATGTTTATTATTTACATGGGAAATTGTTCGATTGAAAAAGGTGGTAATGTTTGATGGAAAAAAAAAATAGGTTAGGTAGATGGTCAATTAGTGGATCTTGATGGCTATTCCATTTCATTTAATCTTTTTTTTTTGGTATGTAATTAAAGGAGCTATAAATGGTTTATAAATTTTAATTATTGGAAGTAAAATTCCAATTTGTTTTTCTCTTTCCTACTTTTGCCAAAAGTGGCTTATTTTCCATACAACAATATTGTTATTATATATAAAAAGTGTTTTCTTAATGAAGAACAAGAAAATAATAATAAATTGGCCAAATACATCATGTTCTATATATTTTGTTATAATCCAGTTTCATTTTTGAATTTTAAATTAATATTTTAATTCGTCTGACTAGTTTCTTTCAATAATATTATTATTAGTATTAATAAGAAATTTGTGTTTATCGCACACATCAATTTTAAATTTATTCTTTTTCAATTGATTAACAAATATATTATAGATCTTATATATAAATGATAAGAATAAAAAAAATTAAACTAATCAATTTTAATATTACATTTAAAATTATTAATGAATAGTTATACAAATTATATAAAAAAAATCTTATTACTACTTTAATTAATCTTATCTTACTTTTACACTTTTTGAATTCAGAGAATATTTGTGTAACACTCCATTTCTACCCGACAGATAATAAGAAAATCAGAGTTCAACATAAATATGATGTTACATTTACAACTTAAAATCAAACTTCATTTAATCGCATATAAAACAGATACATAACACTTAATTTGGATGAACTGATAACAACCTGATTTATACTTAAAAATCAAGTAACTTTTATTGATAAACAGCAGAATCTACATCTTTTATTCAACTAAAACAACCTCAAGATAACAATTATTTCATGTAATCAACTTAAAAACTCATCAACATAAATATCAACAACTAAACATCAAGCGTCCATCCTCCCGAGTGTTATGTATCAGAACGACAACACCGACTCGAACTAACGAAGATAGCAATTATCTTTCTTGATTACCTGCACGTTATCAACAGAGGGCAACATTCAAACAGAAAGGGTGAGATATTGGACAATATGATAAGTCGTATGATAAATAATATATTAAATCAGATCATATAAAATCATCACTTCACAACTTACAAACAACTTTAATCTCAACAAAACATCAACATGACATAACTACTAATTCACAGCTTTTAGATAATACCCGTCACAACAAGTCAACAATATAAAGCAACAACAAATATATCATCACCACAACTCAGGATGCAACATCAAATGCGACTCAATTACAATGCACATGCATTTGGTACCATTGGAGCAGAACTCCCAACTTAAAAACGGAGCAGAACTCCCATCTTAAAAATTACCAATTAATAGAGACATCAACAAGGCATAAGCCTTCTTCGTAGTTTGCCAATCCAGGCCATCACAGAGTATGCAAATGTATGTGACTCAATGAATGCACTATCACATACTCACTACAATCATCATTCATCGCAAGGCATAAGCCCACATCACCATTATTACTAGTAAATATAAGTAATTCATCATTTAAAATTCTCTACAGCTTTGCATTACCAACAAGAATTCACAGCAACTTAAAACAATTCAACACTGGCCATACGCCTACAACTTAGCAATATTACAACACTTGTCATAGGCCCACAACTTGATATTTCAACAACAACAATTACACAACATTGGCATAAGCCTACAATTCGATACCGCCTGAAGTTCATATTTTTCAGCAAAATATTCAACACACTGTGTCGATTAAAATATACAACAATTATTTCGTATAATTATTCGGACAAATCGACTAAATCCTGCTAATTAATTACCGGCTAAACGTTCCATTATATCTATTTTATACTAATATTCCTTATTAGTTTACTACTAGTTACTAATATTATTTTATTCGGTACTACGATTTTCCATTCATACTGCTACTAATGTCTCCCTGCCAAATTAGTGTCATTTGCTTCCTATAATTCACTTACAAAATATACTACCTGTCACTGTATTCTCCTTCAACCATTTTATTTTCATTCTACTATTTTAGTAGCTCTACCAATTATTGGTGTTACATCTATTAAACCATCACTAGTGCTACTATTAAATAACTCGGTTACTTATATATATATATATATATATATATATATATATATATATATATATATATATATATATATATATATATATATATATATATATATATATATATATATATATATATATATATATATATATATATATATATAGACTAACCATATTTATGTGGACCAAGTGGTTAAGTTAAATTGAAAATTACTAATTATACTAGCCCTAAATATTAGACTGCTAATGGGACTTAATTCACCTAAACTAATTATAGAATACCAAAGCAATTTAACTGAACTAAGTGTTTCTACCAAAAGCAAGTGTCATGCCTATCGTCATCAAACTCATGCTCCTCATCACAAAAGAGAGGATGCAAGGCACACTAAAAACAAAAATGCAAGTGCCTCACATTAAACATGCACGCCGATTGACATGCTCTCTTAGCCAAAGAGCGTCGTTCGGAACTCTTTCTCCAACCAACATGTGCCGCTTGGCACACGCCCCTCCGGTCGGCACTCTATCTTCCAGCCACGCAGACTTCAACAATTTACCCAATTTTTTTTCATTCGATTCTCATCCCAGACCAATACAACGATTAATTACAACAACAAACAACTACACCAACATCAACATGGAACAATTTTCAACAATGAATTTATCAAGAGTAACTAATTTCATCAGAAATATTCACAACAACTCAACATATACACCCAACAACAATTTTAACAACCTAAACCCCACATATTATTTAGCATAATTTCTATTATAGAGTCAGAACCCCACACTTACCATAGATTTGGGATCGCTTTATTCTACCGGTTAAAGTCTCTCGCCGTAGCTTCCAACCTTTGCATCTTTATCTCTTTTCCTCTTTTCTGCAATTCTGCAACTTCTCACGTTCACCACAAAAAACTCTAAGACTTGTTCAATTAACCTAATTCTCCTTATAATTAGCTTAACCTTATAATTATTAATATTCTTATTGGGCCTAAATTTCACACTCCACATATTACTCCATACAACCAAATAATGAGCCCAACTAATAAACCTTATATTATTCTAATATCTATATTAATATTAATCAACCAATCAATTAAATATCAACCAAATAACAACTTAGCAACTTACATCAACATTTCTCGACATTACACAACTTCAACAATTTTAACAACATTTTCAACCATTAATCTGTAATTAATTGAATTAAATAATTAATTAAATTAACGGGCGTTACAATTTGCATATTAATTTGAAAATACAAATATAATGACTAAATTATGTGATCACATATTTGAAGTTGTGTCGATAGAGAATTGGTGGCAGCACGTTCTAATTTGGAAAGGACTCCATATTTTCAAAGTCATCAATAACAACGTATCAGTCATTGGAAAGGTTATAGTATAAAAGATAAAGAGGAAGAGCGCCAGCCTTTTAAAGAGATATCCAAAGAGAGTCATAGTAACATATATGCAAAGACATACATTTTATAAAGCCACTAAATTCCAACTCAAACTCAGTGAACCAAATTTCATAAATAAAAATATTTTCTAATTCATTTACCAAAAGAGTAGTACTATCACATTCTCTTATGTGTGTCAAATTACAAAGATCATGTAACCTAAAACTATCGATACCATGTAATAATTGCACGGTAATGTGTGTCAAATTAGGTAACACATCAAATACAAATACAATATCGAGTCTACAAGCGAGTAACATGGGTCTTAACAATAAAGTATCATTTACATACCCAATTCATAAAAACGCAGAATATACATTCCGAATATGCTTTGCGGTTGCTGCCATAAAAAGTTGAAGTCGATTCCATAATCACATTCCTGCTAAACTGAAATACTACTACTACATCTAATTAGAATTGTAATAGTCGATCAGCATGTAAATTTTGCATGGATGAGGTTGTTGAAGTTTGTCTATTCCTCATTCAGCTCTTGCACTCATTTATGTTGCCTGCAAACCTAAATAATCATTTTATAAGTAATTTAAATGTAATGGGAAATGAAGCAAAAAATCTATAACACCAAAATCAACTATTATCAAGTTTGATGATCAGTGCATTAAAATCAACCACAAACATATCATCTCAAAATCACTCAACCTTCCTCTTCAAATGCCCATCTCAACATTTAGATACAATAGAATTGAGTAGCTTAGTTTCAGTAGCAGCATCACGTATTGTGAATATGTCGATCAAACATTTCTCTTCTCACTACCAAAGTTCTTTTTTCACCAACTTCGCACTACATTCAAACATGAAAAAAGTAGTAGAAAACTTATAGCAGATCCATATAAAATTCAGAACATATGATTTACCTAAAATTTAGAAGTTATTTCAATTTGGCTGAGCTCTTAACCAAAGATTAATCCATTGGAATTGACACAAAGCTCGCAAACAATATGGCTTGTCTCTAACCCGAGAATGTCCCCCATGGCCCTCCTTATTTTAAACTCGGTGAGTCAGTAGTTATTACTTGATCAAATTGCAAGTAAGCATGGTAAAACATATACACAAACAAAATCATTTTGGAGAACTGCAGATAGGTCATTTTGATAAGCATGTCCCAGAGGATAAAAATGGAAAGACAACATCAAATTTGATATACTAAGAGTGACAAAAATATATTTCAAACGGCAATGGCATGAAAAAAATATTTATTAGTGAAATAAGATACTCGTGCGTTCGCACGGGTCATATTTATTTGATATAATAACTCTCTAACAATTAAAATCCAATTACAAAATCATCAATCACAAATACCTTCTCATTACCCCCACACATCATAACAATTAGCATATGAAAAAACTCCTTCTCAATACTGATAACATGCAGACAACAAGCTTCTGTCTTTTTTCCTCCATCGATTTACAAACACACATACACACACGTTAAACGCACCACAACATGTTATCACAAACAAGCATTAGTCCAAACACAAAATCAACAACTAACTAGAATCAGATGTTAAGAAATAATACCTTGATCGAAACAATTCATTTCACAGCTACTTGCTTCTTCAAATATTCAATAACCGATAACACTTGTTTAACCATAGGAGCGTTATCCTACATTTTCATTATCCGCATTGTAAACAAACATTAAATTAACACACTTAAAATTACATTACCTTTATTAATTAATAAAAAATTAAACTCAAAGAAGCTAAAAGCCGCACTAAACATATAGTGAAACCAACACTTCCTTATATAAAATGCATCCACTTCATCAGTTTACCCCAAACAATGCAGTATAGTTGTTTATACATCAATGGATTAAAAATCTAACAAAAATAACTAAGCAAATAAAAACGAAGATTAAACAATGATTGTAGCTGAAAAGTAAAACAAAACAAGAAACAAAGATAGAAATCAGAAACAACTCAAGGAACAATAAATAACAAATTCTATTGTATTCATCTCAACACAACAAAAAAAATCTCAATAAATAACAAACAAACAAATCGATTTTAAAAATTTATAAAAGATAAAATGAAAATCATATGAGTGACCGGAAATGATTATGGTGGTGGATCTAATGGAAACGAATGCAGAAGTTTTCGGTGATGACGTCTAAGTTATGAAGGGAAGTCTCGTCGGAGCAGATTCAGAGGTTGTTTGCAATAGATATACTTTTGGAATTGGTGCTTGAATCAGTACAGTTTCGTGTTTTGGCATGGTGGTTTGTGTCCCATGCTCCACCTTCCGTGATTAGCCATGGGTCATGGCTTCACTGAGCTTCAAAACCTAAAACGAAATAAAATAATCAATGGATTTAGCGAAAAACAAATTTGTAAAACCATTCAAGAACAAAAAATAGGTTAAAATCGAGAAAAAATTCGAAGGGACTCACTGATGGTGTAGAGCCACAACGACTGAATAGATGGAAGAGGGAACATATTAAGTGGTGGTAGAAACATAATAGGGTTTCGTCCCCGTTTTCTTGCGGTGATTCGTTAGTTGTAGGTTCGGATTAGATAGAGAGGGAATATGAGGAACATATTCCCATGTGACTTTTCATTTCCAAAGGATATTGAAATTTGGAGAGATAGGAATTTGAATGATAGATAGAGAGGAATCAGTTTTAAAGAGATGAGTTTATCAATGTCCTTTTAGTTAACCATTAATTAGAAATTAAAATAAATAAAAAAGACTAAGAAAAAAATATGGTAATGACACGTCTAACTCATTAAATGTCAAATGAATGAGAGTGAAGCAAAGGTGGAATAAGTCACATATAATCCTGGAATAAGAAAAGTTTGGTCATTTAATCAGAGGGGTATACTTGATTTTTTTATTGGAAATAATGGGATTATATATAACCAAAAACAGATATGTACACAGTGGCTCATAGGGTCCAACTCAAGTCACAAAACAAACAAAAATTTAAGCTTAAGCCATTAGCAACTGGGTAACATGCCTCGTTAGCTTAGAATTTCTCCATATTCTATGGACAATTCTATCAATTATGACTTTTTCAATACTAAATCTATCTATAGTATCTCTATCCTTTATACTATATACCATTGTATTCCTATAAATCCAGGAAGCATATTGAAAAGTGCAAATTGTAGTTATTTTTGTATATACTTTTTGTTGCACTTATCGACTCTTGGTTGTTAATATCAGTTGAATAACCCAACTTTGTGTATAAATACGTTTAGTTTGTGTATAATGCATTTTCTTGTATAAAGTGTATTGTTTGATAGTTTTGTATTCATTTTGTAGGTATTTGAGCATTGTTGGAGAAAGAGGAATAAAGCTCCAAAATGCATTTTTGGATCAATAAAGGAATAAGGCGAAAGATTGGAGTCATAGGAAGTTATGCAGGAAAGCAACAGAAGTTGCTGGACTGTCATGGATCGTCGGGCGAAAAAGACCGTCATCGGGAGAAATTTGAAGAGCCATTTTTGTTGTTGCCTCCTGCCTTGCTTCTTTGCTGCGTCGTCAGACGAGGAATAAAGGTATCGTCGGGAGAAGCCTTATATCGTCGGGTGATGGAGGATATTTTTGACCTTTTAAGGATGTGACTTATCCTAGGCCAAGTGAATAAGCGACGTTGTTGGGCGACACTTTATATCGTCGGGAAATTCTTGCAGAACAACATTTTTGTATATTTCCTTTTCATTTCATTTTTGGGTGGATGGTTTTTGAGGTATTTGTTCCTAAATTCCATGACCTTCATTTTTTATAGTTAGAGCTTAGACAACAAAATTTGTGGCTTGTAAATGGATGATCTAAGGTTGGGAGCTCGATGGATCGTGTTTGACACTATAGGAAATCTGGTTTCATCTCCTCTTCCTCTCTTTGTAACCATTATTTGTTGGATTTTGTATGTAAATTTACCTTGATTATATGTATATTTATTGCTCATAGTGTTGTATGAGACTTTCTTTATAAATTTTTATTGATGTTTATCTTTGTTAGCTCACTAAGTGTATGTGTTTGAGTCGTTGCAGAGATGGACAAATTGAATCCGGATTTAGGATGAATATCTATTAAGCTTAGATTCTAGAGATAGATTTAGGCTTAGTAATCACTTAGGTATCGACTCTTAATGCCTCCGTGTTATTTTGTGTTATACTGAGAGATCGTCGACATGGAGCGACACAATTGATATCTCTATCTGCGTTGGAAATGACCTTTGTATGAGTGATACATGATGATATTGACGAGTAGTTAAGGTTAAGTACAACTGGGTAGTAAGTTCAAGTATTTGATGGGGTAGACGGAATACAAATTCAAGAGTTCTATCCTATTAGAATGGTGAAATTCTTCTTGTGTATAACTTTTAATTTTAGCACTTTACATACTATACCATTCAAACCCCAAACTCATTAACGAGAGATTTGTTGAACGACAATTCAATAACCAATCTTTATGGACACAATACAATATAACCTATATCACCCGGTAAATTAATAACTTACTTTTTTCTTGCCGCCCTACCACATCAACAAAATGCCGTCATTGCCTGGAATTGGTTCTATTGATTTCGCATTGTGATAATTCTTTTGTTTTTGAGTTTTGTAATTAATGTATATGATGTATTGAAATTATATTTTATATTATATATGATACTTGTTGAAATTCTAGTATCAGATATGTGATGTCGAATGAGATGTCACGACACAAATATCTGTTTACAAGTAAAGAGCAGTAATAACAAAAGTAGTAAAAACGCAAGAGGTTGTTCACTTAATTCAGTGTACAACAACACCTACTCCGGGGGCTACCAAGGCAGGGACAAGTCCACTAAGTATTATCAATTCATAGAACCTCAGTAAACAACCAGTTTACAATCTAATCACTTAATCACTACCTGTGCTAAACTTCTACCTAAGACTCACCTAGGTATGAGGCCCTCCTCAAATCCCTTCAATCACTTACAGTGAAGAAACAACAGAAATAATAAGTTTAAAAACTTCAATAAATTAATGCTTAAAAGCTTATGAATGATACACAATTAACAATCCAAATGACAACACAAGTATTAAATCAATACTACAGTGTTTGACAATTAAAAGACTTAGACTTCTAAAACAAAAAGAAATTATTCTTCTTCAAAAGTTTTAGTGGTTTGAATAAGGAAGCAAGTCCTTATATATGTGCAGCTGTGGGCTTGGGCTTTAAAACCAAATATTCAATTCTTTTGAATATTTCCATAAAAACGGGTCAAGATAAAATCCATGCATTTTTAAAAATATTCTTCCATATATTTCGCAGCCTGTGAGTCACAAATCTTGAATTATAGAGCGCGGGAAATCAGGAAACAGAAAAACATAAACTGATGTTGGCTGAGTTCAGTTCAGGAGGCAGATGTCAAGACATCTACTTTGACATCATTCAAAATAGTTTGCTACAAATGTCAAGACATTTATTAAAACATTAACAACACATTGTTTTACCAAAATTGCTGCCAACCAACACTTACAAACTCCCCCTTTGGCAAATTTTGGCTAAAACATTATCAGAGCATATTATCATAGCAGAGCAATACATTATCAGAGCAATATCAGATTAGCAGCATAAGCAAAGCAAGCACAAACTTAGTTAGCAGTTAGTTATGAGAAAGGGAAGATGTCCGAACATTTTCAAAGACATGAGGCTCCCCCTTAATCAATGGTCAGTGGTCATTCACATGAGGCTCTCCCTCAAGTATTGAGCTCCCCCTCAATCAATGGTCAATGGTCAGTCAATCAATCACTCACTCTCTCCCCCTTTTTAGTCATAATATGCCAAATAAACGGATGCATTCAAAAGTGTATCGGTAATTTAGGTACAAACCATAGAAATCAAATGTCAAGCACATGCAAGTGCTAAAAAGAAACAAAAGGATCATATAAAGAAACATCAATTAGTCTAACTGTCATAAGGACCAATTGACTTGTCTGAGCCAGAACTTCCTTCCTCACTAGAGTTTTCACCTTCAGAGTTCACTGTATCATCAAGGTTGATGTCCTTTTGCAGGTCCTTAATCATATTTTCAAAGGTTAGATTCCTTGCCAAGCTAACTCTAATCACATTATCCAATTCCTTGCAGGCTTCTCTTAATTCTTTGATCAAAACAATGTCTGGGACATGTTTTCCTGAAAAGAGCTTAAAATGAAGGGTCAAGGCAGACTCCCTCTTACACACTACATCATTTCCACTTAGGATTCCAGGATGCTGATTAAGTATAATTCCATAAAGGAGGGAAGGAAAAGCAATTGGCATCTTAATGGCACAAGTTCCTGCATGTTTAATGGTCTGATCAAATATATAAGTCCCATAATCAAAATGTTTCTGGTTTCCAATAGCATAAATGAACTTTCATAATCCAATGGAGATGGTTGAAGTGTGATTAGTGGGAACCCGATTTGCAGCTCCAATCCTATGTAAAATAGCATATTTCACACTCAGTTTGCTGACATGAAGTTTATTTTTCATGGGCCACTCACTTACTTGATTTAGCAGTGATGGCTTTGCATACTTGATTATCTGTAACATCCAGCTCACAGCAGACATCTTCAGATCTATCTAGAAATATATTTATGATGGCAGGAGAAAATTATACACACTTTCCTCTAAAAAAAAAACCTTTCTATACTCCTTACTTTTATGGTCAGCACAATCAACAGGAATATCAACAATAAACTCCTTAACGAGAGTTTCATAGCAATTGGCAAACCTGGTAACTGTTTTCATCAATCCAGCATAAGATATCAGCTCCATAATTTCTTTGCATTCCAGAGCACCATCTCCCAATTCTCTCTCCAGGGAAATCCTTCTTTGATACACATACTTCCACTTTTTAGCATTCCCAACAAAATGGAAGGACATGTTGTCAAGTGGAGCATCAGGAACCCTAACAGACAGTTTCTTACTTGCAGACTTTTTGACAGTAAAGATGTCCTGGAAATGTTGCTCGACATCATACTCAGAGTCAGTCTCTTCAACTGGAACATCTTTCTTCTTACTCTTGGATCTTTTTACAACATCCTCATCATCATCATCTGTGGAGCTAACAAGTCTAGCTTTTCTTTTGCTAGAGGGAGGAACCACTTTTCTTCCTGACTTTGAGGGTCCATACATGATTTTCTTCTTGTTTGACTTGGCAGGGGGTGTGACAGTTGCATCCTTTACTTTCCTGGATTTTAGCCTTCTTGCAATACTAGGTACCACATTAGTAATGAGCTCATTGTCAGACATATCTTCTACATTGACTACATTCTCAGCATTGTGACCTTCTCCATCCTTGGAGGCAATAACATCTTCCTTAGTAGGAGAGTTCTCTTTAACATCTTGTTCAACATTTTCTTCTTCTACTTCCTTCAAAGCAGAGATAGCAAGCTTCTCAAGTTTTCCTTCAGCAACATCTTTCTTGAAGGTGGATGATTCAGCAGCCAGAGGAGGCATGCGATCAAGGGGAGTAGAAATCCCAGGAACAGCAAAGCCTTTATTTAATACTCTGTCTACTAGCCTTATGATGCTTCTATCAACATCAACAATCTCTTCTTATGTCCTATTATCAGTAGCAGTGGAAGAGTTACCTTTACCATTTTTGGATTTCTTTGCAGGTGATGATCTGGGTTTCTTGACCTTTTTATCAAGAGGTGGATGGTTGTTAGAGGAGTAGCATCAAGTACTCTATCAAGAGAAATATTTTCAGGGACGTTGACATATTTTGAGGAAGATGATGTATGATGTTGAGACATGTTTGAGAATTTTTGAACAAAGGGATGAAGAATGACAAGGGTTCTTTTTCTGTAGAGAAGAATGAAGAGTTTGTGAAAATAGAAGGATGCTATTTTGTAGCGTGTGGAAAACACTTTGAAGCAGTCCTCCAATGATTGCTTTCAAAATTTTATTTGTTGGAAACACAAATAATATAATATAACTTTAATGATATTCCCACATGCCTTTAATTGCTACAAACCCTAATATATGCAAATCCCTAATTTTCCTGTTAAGTTCTCAAACTGATTAGCATCCAAAGACTTAGTGAAAATGTCAGGCAATTGTAATTCAGTGGCTACATGTTCTAAGACAACAATCTTTTCTTCAACAAGCTCTCTTATAAAGTGATAACGAATAACAATATGTTTGGTCCTGTTGTGTTGAATATGATTCTTTGATATGTTATTGGCACTTAAATTGTCACAGAATAATGTCATGAAATCTTGTTTGACATTGTATTATGTTAACATTTGTTTCATCCAAACCAATTGAGAACAACTGCTTCCTGCAGCAATATACTCAGCCTCTGTAGTGGACAGAGACACACAATTTTTCTTCTTACTGAACCAAGATATTATATTATTTTCCAGAAAGAAGCATCCTCCTGATGTACTTTTTCTATCATCAGGACTTCCTTCCCAATCAACACCACAAAAACCAGTTAAGGCAGAATTAGATCCATGAGAGTACAACATACCATAGTCACTTGTCCCATTCACATATTTAAGAATTCTCTTCACATGGTTGGCATGACTAACTTTAGGATCAACTTGATATCTTGCACATACTCCTACAGCAAAGGTAATGTCTGGTCTGCTAGCTGTGAGATGTAAAAGGTTGCATATCATACTTTTGTATAGACTTTGATCTACACTTACTCCTTTTTCATCTTTAGTCAACTTCAGATGTGTGGGAGCAGGGGTTCTTTTGTGATTGGAATTTTCCATCCCAAAATTCTTCACTATATTCTTGGCATACTTGCTCTGAGATAAAATTGTGGAATCTTCCATTAGTTTAACTTGCTGACCAAGAAAATAGGTTAATTCACCAACAAGACTCGTTTCAAATTCTGACTGCATTTGCTTGACAAAATGATGACCATCTCATTTGACATCCCACCAAACACAATATCATCAACATAAATCTGTGCAATCATGATCTTCCCTTCTTCATCCTTGACAAAAAGAGTTTTGTTTATGACACCTTTCCTTTATCCATTCTCAACAAGAAATTATGTCAATCTCTCATACCAAGCTCTTGGAGCTTGCTTTAATCCATACAGAGCTTTCTTTAGTTTGTAGACGTGTTTAGGAAAACTTGGATCAACAAATTCCTTTGGTTGTTCCACATAAACTTCTTCGTTCAGATAGCCATTTAAGAAGGCACTTTTTACATCTATTTGAAACAATTTAAATTTCAGTATGCATGTAACTCCCAATAGTAGTCTGATTGATTCAAGTCTGGCCACAAGGGAAAAAGTTTCATCAAAGTCAACTCCTTCAATTTGAGTATACCCTTCTGCTACTAACCTTGCCTTGTTTCTAATGACCACTCCTGTTTCATTAGATTTATTCTTGTACACCCATTTTGTTCCAATTACATTTTTCCTTTCAGGTCTTGGAACCAGATCCCGAACTTTATTTCTACTGAATTGTTCTAGCTCTTCCTGCATAGAATTATCCAGAACTCATCAGTTAGGGCCTCTTTGACATTTTTAGTCTCAACCTTTGACACAAAGCAAGAGTTTGATATCCCATCTCTTGATCTGGTAGTAACTCCTTTATTTAAATCTCTTATGATAAACTCCTTAGGATGATCTCTCTGGGTTCTAATTAAAGGTCCTTTATTGAGATGACTAGGCTCAGGATCTTCTTGAGGTGGACTAGAATCAACACTTCTATCATTTGATTTTGTTGGAATATCAGACACAGATGTTCCAACATCTTCTGAGACATCTTCTTCAGCACTCCATCCTCTATCATCAATAATAACATTTATTGACTCCATCATAACTTTAGTTCTGGAGTTAAACACTCTGTAAGCTCTACTATTTATAGAGTAACCCAGGAATATTCTTTCATCACTCTTGGGATCCATCTTCCTCTTTTATTCATGATCAGTTATGATGTAGCATTTACTTCCAAAAACATGAAAGTATCTAACAGTTGGTTTTCTTCCCTTCCACATTTCATACAAGGTGGCTGAAGTGTCTTTCCTTAGAGTGAATCTGTTATGGATATAGCATGCATTATTCATAGCTTCAGCCCAAAAATGGTAGGGTAACTTCTTAGCATGAATCATGTCTCTGGAAGATTCTTGGAGAGTTCTATTCTTGTGTTCAACAATCCCATTTGTTGAGGAGTAATGGGAGAAGAGAATTCATGGCTGATTCCTTCAGAGGAGAAAAAGTCAGCAAATTTGTTGTTCTCAAATTCCTTTCCATGATCACTTCTAATTCTTATGACATGAATTTCCTTTTCCCTTTGAAGTTTTTGACCTAGATCTTTAAACACTTCAAAAGTTTCTGATTTTTCTCTAATAAATCTTATCCATGTGTATCTAGAAAAATCATCTACAACAACATATGCATACTTCTTACCACCAAGACTTTCAACCTGCATAGGTCCCATCAAGTCCATGTGAAGAAGTTCCAAAACTTTTGATGTAGTGAGATGCTGGATCTTCTGATGTGACATCATAGTTTGCTTTCCGATCTGGAAGTCACCACATATTCTACCTTCTTATATCTTGAGCTTAGGAATCCCTCTGACTGCTTCTTCAGATATAATTCTTTTCATACCTTTCATATGTAAGTGCCCCAATTTTTGATGCCATAGTTTAACTTCATTCACTTTGGCTAAAACACATGTTGATGAGAGGTTCAACTCTTGAGGAACCCATAGATAGCAGTTGTCTTTAGATCTGATTCCTTTCATAATAACTTCATTTTTTTCATTGCACACAAGACATTCATCCTTGGAGAAGTTAACTTTGAATGCTTGATCACACAATTGTCTTATACTTATCAGGTTAGTTGTTAACCCTTTAACAAGTAACACATCATCAAGCTTAGGGACTCCTGAACAATTAAGCTTACCAACACCTTTGATTTCACCTTTTTCTCCATCACCAAAAGTCACATAACTAGTGGAATGAGATTTTACATCCACCAACAGATTCTTGACACCTGTCATGTGTCTAGAACAACCACTATCAAAATACCAGTCATCTTTGGTTGATACTCTGAGGGAGGTATGAGCTATGAAAGTAGCAACATTAGACTTGGGAATTCATTGTTTCTTATTTTTATTATTTTGTGGCATCTTATCAGTCTTGGGAGGAGGATTAGTCTTAGGATACCCATACAATTTGAAACAGAAGGGCCTTATATGACCAAGCCTTCTACAATGATGACATCTCCAGGGTTGAGGATTCTCCTTGGTGTGATTAAAATTTTTCTTACCCTGATATTTGCCAAGATGTCCTTTCTTGCTATGATGTTTATACATTTGATTCGCCATCTTAGGTTTAGATTTGGCCTGAGTGGAATATGATGAAGGTTCTTCTGAGTTAGGTTTCTCTTTCTCATTAAACCCTAGACCACTCTTGTCTCCAGTCAATCTCCCCACTTGAAGAATTTCATGTAGTTTGTCAGATCCATTATTTAGCATCTTGAAAGATTTGACCATTCTATCAAGGTTTAAATTTAAGGAAGTCACTTTACTTTCTAGATTAGAAATAGTTTTTAAATGTTCTTCCCTTTCTGCCTTCAGATGGATTATGATGACTTTCTGTTTCTCCCCTTCAAGGAACACTTCTGCACTTATGAGACATAATTCTTTGTACGAAGAAACTAACTCATTAAAGGTTAGTTCCCCATGACTATACTCTTCATTAGATACATATTTTCCTATTAATGCTTTTAACATATTTGGCAGATTCTTTAAGATCACTCTCTGAGTCCTCTTCAGACCAAGTTACAGACAAATTCTTCTTTTGTTTCTTAAGATATGTAGGACATTCGGCTCTAATGTGACCAAAGCCTTCATATTTATGACATTGTACTCACTTTCCTTGATTGGATTTTTCTTCAGCCCTTTTTCTTCCAAACTCATTTGAGTTATGAATGTCAGATGAGATATTCTTAACATTTGATCTTTAGTTCCAACCCATTCTTTTTATCACTTTGTTAAATTGTCTTCCAAGAATAGCTAAGGCATTTGATATTCCTCCATATGTATCCAAATCACAATCTTCCTCTTCATCTTCAGTATTTGATACAAAGGCTATGCTTTTGTTCTTCTTTTCAGATCTTTCATTGATACTTAATTCAAATGTCAGGAGGGATCCAACAAGTTCACCCACTTTCATTTTGTCAATGTATTGAGCTTCTTCTATAGCAAACACTTTCATATCAAATCTCTTGGGAAGAGACCTGAGCATCTTTATCACCGATTTGTCTTCTGGTATTTTCTCTCCTAATGCACTGGATGCATTAGCAATTTCAAGAATGTTCATATGGAAGTCATTAATACTTTCATCATTCTTCATTCTCAAATTCTCAAATTTTATGGCGAGCAACTGAAGTCTTGACATCTTAACTTTGGATGTGCCTTCATGAGTGGATTAAAGAATTCCCCATGCATCCTTAGCTACTTCACATGTGTTCACTAATCTAAAAATATTCTTGTCAATTCCATTGAATATAGCATTCAAGGCTTTAGAATTTCCAAGAGCAATTTCATCTTCTTCTTTAGGCCAATCTTCTTCTAGTTTTAACTCAGAAGTAGGCTCTCCATTTTCTCCCAATTTGACAGGGTGTTTCCATCCTTTTAAAATAGCATTCCAAGCCTTGTTGTCCAAGGACTTTAAAAAGGCCACCATACGTGGTTTCCAATAGTCATAATCACTTCCATCCAGAATGGGTGGTCTGTTCATAAATCATCCTTCCTTGTCCATAGTACCAGAAAGTATCTTCCCTGGATCTCACCCAGATAAAGAGCAGGATGCCTGATCTGATACCAATTTAAATTCTGGTATCAGATATGTGATGTCGAATTAGATGTCACGACACAAATATATGTTTATAAGTAAAGAGCAGTAATAAAAAAGTAGTAAAAACACAAGAGATTGTTCACCCAGTTTAGTGTACAACAACACCTCCTCTGGGGGCTACCAAGCCATGGACAAGTCCACAAAATAGTATCAATTCATAGACTCCCAGTAAACAACCAGTTTACGATCTAATCACATAATCACAACTTGTGTTATACTTCTACCTAAGACTCACCTAGGTATGAGTCCCTCCTCAAATACCTTCAATCACTTACAGTGAAGAAACAACAGAAATAATAAGTTTAAAAACTTCAATCATTCAATGCTTAAAAGCTTATGAATGATAAACAATTAATAATCCAAATAGCAACACAAGTATTAAATGAATACTAGAGTGTTTGACAATTAAAAGACATAGACTTATAAAACAAAAAGAAAGTATTCTTCTTCAAAAGTTTCAGTGGTTTAAATAAGGAAGCAAGTCCTTATATATGCACAATTGAGGGCTTGGGCTTTAAAACCAAATATTCAATTCTTTTGAATATTTCCATAAAAACAGGTCAAGATAAAATCCATGCATTTTGAAAAATGTTCCTCCATATTTTTCGCAGCCTGTGAGTCACAAATCTTGAATTATGGAGTGCAGGAAATCAGGAAAAAGAAAAACATAAACTGTTGTTGGCTGAGTTCAGTTAAGGAGGCAGATGTCAAGACATCTTCTTTGACATCATTCAAAACAGTTTTCTACAAATGTCAAGACATTTATCAAAACATTAACAGCATATTGTTTTACCAAAATTGCTGCCAACCAACACTTACACTTGTGCATATATGTGTTTTTCTTTGTTTTCACGTATTGTTGTGAATTGTCTCGTTTTCGTAATGTTTGTTGTGTAATTGTTAGGATACTTTCTTTAGGTTTGCATGGTTTGACAATACCATGGAATAACGAGAGGAGTTTATTCGCTTGGACAACAAATACGTCGAGCTTACGAAGTAAAATAAGCATGATTGTTTGTATTTGTTTATGTGTGTGGTGATTTGTGTTTTAACAAGTTGAAACAAGGAAATATTCTGAATTTCAAATCTTCACTTTTTAACTTGTTAATTCATTTTCACCTGATTTTCATATCGTTATTTGTATTTGTTTTATTATGTTAATTCGTGTATTCCGAAAGCTTGTCGTGTTTAGCTTGAGGAGTTTTGTTCGTTGTAAATATTATAAATTTTGTACATTGAAATTTTTAGGAGTATTATTTTTCTAATTCTTTTGTTATTGTTTGGACTCATGTTTTGGTCAGATAACTTGTATAATATTGAGGTGATTTGTCATGTTTGATTGTTTCGACTTACGAATGCATGGTAATGATTTTGTTAAAGCTGGTACATGCCAGGTACTAATTTATCACTTTCTAGAACATAACATATTTATGAGACTTTTCTTTTGTATAATTTTCATGTTATTCATTCTTTTGAAAATTGTGTTCACTTTTGAATCACTTTAGAAATAAACCCTTGTGAGGTTGCTTTCCATTGTTTACTATATGCACGGGAGACCGACAATTTTATATTAACTCAATTTTATTATGTTTAATCTTGCATTTATGTTGATTCATATGAAAGCATGATATTATCAAGGAATTTTGTTTTATTTTGAGCACAACCACCTAGCTAAATAGTCAATTTCACCTTGTGAGTGTGTGATCATTTTTAACCCCTTTGAGCCTTTTGTCACTATCCATGTTGTTTGAACTTGATGCTTGTCTATGAGTATTGAATTCACTTTTTGAATGGGTTTTGATTGTTGTTTTTTATTGAGCCCTCAACTTTGTGTTGTTGTATGAATTTTGGCTTGCCTTAGAATATAGGGAGTATTCACATAATGATACAGTTGAATTCACGTTTGGGAGAAAAATGATTGCGTACTTATTGGTTGGTTGCTATGAGGCTGAATACAAAAAAAATATGAAAAAGAAAGAGGATAAAAAGAAAGAAAAAAACTGAAAAAAGCTTTGGAAAAGAAAAATAAAACGAGTTCGAATAAGTTGTGTTAATAGGTATAGTGCTTTGGTATGAAATTTGGGATTCATAAGAAGTTTAATTAGAATTTTGTGTTTGAATTTTTTGTGAATTGATCACTCCCTTAGGTTTAGGAAAGTTTTTTTTTTCAATTAGCCTTAGGAATTATCTCTTGTTTGTTCACCCAACCATGTTATAACCCTTGAAGCCCTTGTGATTTTGTTTTTGTGCTTTTCAATATGAATTTGTTTTGATAAATGTATACTTTAGTTGTTGTTAGCAATATTGTTGGGTGAGAGATGAGCACATCATGTTTGTGTTTTTCATCTACCAATGAAGTGTGTGCTAGGCGTGATTCACTTGTGAATATTGTATTATTTTAGAATTTTTGACATGTGCTTTGTATTTAGGAGTTGTTTCATTTTCATTTTATCGTTGTAGTTTAGTGGTAAGTTTTTGTCTTGTGTGTTTGTTTTTATTTTGAACTATACATCTGTTTTTCGTTTTAAAAACCTGTTGATTCTTGATTCTTTGATTATTGCTTCTTTGTCCTTTGAGTTGCTTGGCCTTGTTTAAGGAGAAACAAAAATTCAAGTTGGGGAGAGTTTGATAAATGTAAATTGTAGTTATTTTTGTATATACTTTTTGTTTCACTTATCGACTCTTGGTTGTTAATATCAGTTGAATAACCCACCTTTGTGTATAAATACATTTAGTTTGTGTATAATTCCTTTTCTTGTATAAAGTGTATCGTTTGATAGTTTTGTATTCATTTTGTAGGTATTTGAGCATTGTTAGGGCAAGAGGAATAAAGCTCCAAGATGCATTTTTGGATCAATAAAGGAATAAGGCGAAAGATTGGAGCAAGAGGAAGTTATGCAGGAAAGCAAGAGAAGATTCTGGACTGTCATGGATCGCCGAGCAAAAAAGACCATAGTCAGGAAAAATTTGAAGATCCATTTTTGTTGTTGCCTCCTGCCTTGCTTCACTAATGCGTCTCCAGGCAACGAATAAAGGTATCATCAGGCGAAGCTTTCTGTAGCCGGGCGATGGAGGATATTTTTGACCTGCTGAGGATGTGGCTTATCCTGGGACAAGTGAATAAGAGACGTCGCCGGGAGACGCTTTATGTCGCTGGGAGATTCTCATGGAACAACATTTCTTTATATTTCCTTTTCATTTCATTTTTGGGTGGATGGTTTTTGGGGTATTTGTTTCCAAATTCCATCACCTTCATTTTTGATAGTTAGATCTTAGACAAGAACATTTGTGGCTTGCAAATGGAAGATCCAGGTGTTGTACCCGAAAATTTCCCCTCTCATTTCTCAAGAATTTTCTCACAAGATCTTCCATGAACCAAGTTTGCAACATAAATACATCAATTTAGGCTTGGAATTGGCACGAGGGCAAAATGGTCAAAATGCACTGTGAAAAGTCAAACCTTGACTTTTTAGTCAAAATCAAGTATCAAGAATCACATTTCATCAAGGCATGTTAGAATGTGAAGTTGGTTCACCAATAAAATCAAAAGTCCAAATTACTTTGGAAAAGTCAAAGTTCTAAACACTTAGAAGTTTTTCTCAGTGTTAAGAAAAGATGATAAGTTCAGAACTTCTGGCCAAATTTTCATCATGATGCAATTTGATTCAGGAAGAACTTCTGACACAAGAGTTATAGATCTCAATGAGATATAAAACATTGCAGAACAGAACTTCTCCTAGAAACGTTGGGATTACAAGTTATAAATCCTTGAAGACACGTTCATGAAACTAAAACACTTAGTAAATTCTGAACCTTTCCAAGACAGAATTTGGTTAGAACTTCTGGGCCAGTTTTCACGAAGGCACAATCATGGTTTACAAAAGTGATTCAAAGAGGGTTTACAAATCATGTTACAAGCTTTCTGAAAAGTCTGAGAACTCCTTCAGATCATGCTGGAGCAGGGAGATTCAAAGATCAGAAGTTGGACATTTGTTCTTAATTTAAATTATGTTTATGCTGAACTTCTGATCCAGATTCAAGCTTGCTGCACAATCTCATGTTGCAGGATTTCTTACTTGTTAAATCTCATCATCATTTAATGCTTACACCAACTTTTGAGTCTTTATCCAAAGGATTTTCCCACGTGTGGCATAAAAGTACCATTGCTGTCCATGAAAAGCAAACTTTTGTAAAAAGTTTATTTTGAGCCCATGCTTCACTTTGCTTGAGTGTACTTCTCCCACAAATCATGCTTACAAATTCAGATTAGGTGTGCTTAAAGCTGCTAACCACCCTACCTTGCCTTGAAACATGTTTGGCTAAACTTGCTTCAAAAACAAGTCAACGAGCCATAACACATGATGGTTGTACTCCTGATTTCTATAATCTTCTAAATCCTTTGCTGATAAATTAACTTCATCTTGCAAACTGAAAAGGGGAAGATATTGGAAAAAGACTTGAAACTTTGCTGAAAATTCCCAAGAACCTGAAACTGCAGCACAAATACAAAACCTGATAGTTTTTAGTTTTTGCGTCCAAACTCTAATTTTCCTTGTGAGTTTCTTGGCCAAATCATCAATACAGTTTCTGATATACACTTAGAAGCCGTCCCAACTTCTGTTTCAGACTGTAACACAATCATCACCAATCTCTATTTCAAAAATCAAAAATTTGCTTCTTGGCTGCTCTAGAACATTCTAGCCATCCATAACTCAAGTTGAGGGTTGCTTTAGCTTTTTGAGAACGTGAGGAAGCTGACCATAATATTACAGCAATCTGAACCAGGCTTTAACTCACAGAACAATCTCTAAAAGCAAGGTAAGTTTCTTCTGACTTTTATCTTATTACTTAGGCACTGTTAGGCTTGCATTTCCAAAGATACAATGTAGATATCATGACTCTGAATCTGCACATATTTATAGATTGCATTTACATGGCCTAAGTAGAGATAATTGCATATCATAACTTCTTAAGGAAATTAGAGTTCAAATTTAGGATCAGTAAAATTCATGTTTACTTCTGGTTTACAGTTTTTGATGCTTTGCGCTTCTGAAAACATGATGAAATTTTCCATAACTGCTATGTTTTCATTTTCCATTTTTGTTGAGAAATGACTAAGTTACAGATGCTCTGGTTGGCATGAAGGAGAAGATGAAGTTCATCATCAGAACTTACTCTGTGATATATACTTATGTTTCTTCTTCTAAACCTGATGTACAACCACCCCAGTGGTAGAGAATGCGCACATAAGGCATTAGTGTTAAGGGTCCAGGGTTCTAATCCCAGAAAGACCTTTTACATTTAGCTTGACATTTTTACCCCATTATTTTTCAAAAAAGTACTCTTGGACCAGAACTTCTAGATATCCTCATCCAACATCATTGTCACCACACTCTCTCAATAACCAGAACTTCTAACCTTCCAGTAACACTATAGCTTCTAGGTTCTCAGCAATCAGAACATCTAGCAATCAGAACTTCTAGGCTTTCATTTGTTCCCAGAAACCTCAGAATGTTAGTGTATCTGGATCCAGAAATTCTGGCTTTCCCCTTTTTTGCTAACATTTGTTTTCTGATTTGTAGCGCGCCTGAGTCAGAACTTCTTCTCTCTCCTCTTTCAGCAACACGCTGATTCTGACTCTTACTCTCTTATTATTTTTATCATCACTTTATTTTCATTAATCAAAAACACCAAAAAATACTTTATGTTCACATGCTTTATTTTATTTCTTTTAAAATAAAAAGACTAAAAATATTTTCTTAAGCAAATTTGTTTCTTCTCTTAACAAAAAAAAAACAAGTATATTTTTACATTTCTTGTACATTATTTCAATATGGTTGTAATAAATAATTAGGACTTTAATTTCTTGCAATCCCCATTTGTAAATTTGCATACCCCATTCCCCAAATGATTGTAATAGCGTAGAATATTTACTTTCCGCGATTTATCGCTTTCATATAAATGCTAGTAATTAGGATTTGTATGGGAAGATAAAATAAATCTTAACAAACACTAATCCAAGATAAAGCAAGCATGAAATACAAACACTTTCACACTTGCACTTCTAGGGTAATTCCACTCGTTGCCTAATGAAAAATTGTCATGATATGCATGTGAGGCGTCTTAGCTAAAACAATAAAAAATACAAGATCATAGTCCCTCGATAACGCTTCAAATTTTGCCTTTCAAATGATCTTAGTCCCTCAAGAGAAATGCTAAGATATATCACAACATTGCTATCATGTCTATACGATGACCCACACCTGTCCCTTCACATCCAATGATGGGGGCTTCTTACCAATCAATGGTAAGATAGCAACATCTAAAGGAGGAGGAAAAGAACACTGAAGACCTTTGAGTAGGTAGGTTGCTCATGGTTGCTCGCTTGTTCACAACAAAAACATTTCATACCCCAAACACTTTCATTTTGAAACATTTTCAAAAGACAACACTTTGTATACATTCTTATAGAGACGAGAATTATTACAAAGACACCTTTTCAAAATCACTTTCAAAAAACAAACACTTCTTTGAACTATTTTCCAAACAACACTTTTTATGCGTTCTTATAGAGACGAGAACCATTACAAAGACACATTTTCAAAATACTTTCAAAAACCACACCACAAGCACATTTTCAAACAAAGCAAGTGATCTAGCAAGAAAATAAGAGCCCATCGATAACTATGGATGAAAAGGGTGCTAACACCTTCCCTTTTCATAATCTACCCACCAAACTCAAGAAAATAATCTCAAAGGTCTTTCGTATTCTTTTCACCCTTTCCTTTATTGGATAAAAGAAAAGTCGGTGGCGATTCTTGCTATCGGCAACAATTTCGATCAAACGCAAAACATCCCAAGTCGGTTCTCCCACCGTGTTACAGAACTGGCGACTCTGCCGGGGAATAAGACTTAAAAGTGGGGTTACCTTAGGGGTAGATCACCATTACTTTCTTTTCTTTGTTTGACTTGTTTGCATTACATTTTGGTTCCTTGTTTGGGCTTGTTTTGATCCTCTACCCGGATCTGGGGCACCTTTTAGGTAAGTAGCAATAGATTGTGGAAACTGTGCGGGGTATACCGGCATGGTCTAAACAATAGCTACGTTAGTGTGACTCATTTGTTGGTACCGGTAGCCCTTGAGTAGTTAAGGAGAATACGGGGCCTCTGTGTGGTGTCATGAAGCACTAACTGACCTTAGAGCCTTAATTGAACAACTTGGCCTTTAGTAAGTAGTGAGGTAGCCGACTTTGGTGCAGTCCTAAGTTGGTTGATAATCGATAATACACTCATTGAGATCAGACTTTCGGGATATTTCGATCGCCATTAAAGAGGCTTGCGCTAAAACAAATCCCGATGAAGAAAGATCAATAATATTGAGATCCTCTAGAACCCGGTTACTATTACTAGGACAGGTTAAGCCAACTAAAACTTCAAGAGGGTACTTACCTACAAACTCCATGCATGCCTAAACCTAAGGACTTGTCTGCTTTGTGTGTATGTGATTATTTGTACATAAACAACTTGCTTAGCATACTTGTACATAACATCATAACATCGTACCATATCATTTTTAATAACCATTTCAAGGATCTCAAGGGCCTATAATGCAGGGTCACGTTGAACCAGACATCTACCGAGGGGAAAGAGGATTTATTTTCCTCTAACCAAAACACCGTCAAAGGCCAAAGCACAGTAACTTGAGTCAAGAGCTATGACCCACTTAACATGGTGAGCTTGATTCAAATGGAAGGACATCCACTGATACGAAGTTCTCCGATCAAAGTTGTTGATCAAAATTCAATTTCTAACATATTCTTATGTTTACCCCGCGAGATCCTTGAAAACATGCATCCACATTCTATGCATCATATCATGACAAGTTTCTCCCATACAGGTCTCCTTATCTTCTTACTGTTTATTTCAGTAGAGATGGATCTAGAACAGACTATCAAGGACATCCAGACTCAAAATTCTCAACTACAAGATATGTTCTTGAACCTATCCAAGGGGAAAGAATAGTTGAAAACATTGTTCATTGAGAGTGTGACCAATGACGATCCTGAAGGCGACAAGGAAAGTCAAATAAGACAATTGCAAGTGGAGGTAGCAACAATGAGAATCCAGATGTTGGGACAAATAAATCTCATCCAAAACTTAGCTCGGGGATAAGAAGAGCTGAGGGCCCTCTGAAGGAAAATTGCGATCAAAAGCGCAGCAGAATTTAAAATTTTCCTTTAGCGATCCTTACGAATGAACATGGTCAGTGATAAAAATATTTACCTCTTGTGGCGATTCAGACCTTTGATGTTGTGATCACGAGCGTTGATGAAGAACAACGCCTCTACTCAGTCCACACGAACAGATCGCTTCCGGTCACAGTGCTAGCTGATCACGAACAGAAACCTTGAGTGAGAGAGAGAATCAAAAACGAAATTGGATCAAGTGAAATTGCTTCATCACAAGGGATCTATTTATAGAATCACTCATGTGGGCTACAAGCTAAAAGCCCAATTAAGGCTATAAGCTAAAAGCCCAATTAAGCTTATGGACATCATACCTTATGATGTACCATATATCACTTATCCACGTGGTACCTTACCACTTTCCGTATTACACTTAAGTGCACCGTACCTTACGGTGTTCCTTATTTATTCTATCTCTCATCAACCTATCCTTATGTGTGTGACCCTGTAGGTTTTCGCGACGTTGGAAATTATATTAAATCACACATTTAATATAATAAACAGTGAGCGGTATCTAGCAACACATCACTGTTACCCAAGTCACAAAAATGTCATGTGATCTGACCAAACCTTTTCCGTGATAATATTTGTGTTATACAATTACCCTTTTTCCCTCATGTCTATATTGAACACAAGGCATACATTGTGTCACCCTTGTCCAGTTCAATATTGGGCCCTTAGACATTTATCCTGTTATGCAGGATGAGCAAATTCCATCTAGGTCACTCATGTCCCTTAGCATGCTTTGTGAAATACCCATTAACCATCTTTATAGTCATCCAGTTACAGATGACGTTTGATCAACAATAAAGTACTTGACTCTACATCTAGGGTCCATAGTGGTTTCAGGTCGAAGGGTGGTATACACCATTATCATCATGAGAATAACTTATGACACTTTGCATAACATTCTATGTAGTATTCTCATAGCGGGTCAATACAGTATAAATATTACTCCTAATATTCATACCTATGTCAAGACTTGATAACTCCTTATCTATGATCCATGAGATGTGATCATCAATCTATCTTCATAATAATCTTAATGCTTTAATGTTATCCCACTTCACATTAAAGCTTGACTACAGATACTTTAAGAATAGTGTCTTATGTTTAATGGGATCTCATGATTAAGTCACACTTAACATTTCATTAAACAAATAAACCATTCTAGGGACTTTATTATTTTGGAAAGCAAACATAATAAAGAAATGCCTTTTATTATTAATAAATAATTCGATACAAGTACCAAAAAGTATTGGCCTCTAGGGCTTACACCAACACCCTCATCAACAAGCTCCATCAAGACAGATGCAACCATATGAAACAAATAGTCGAGGATGAGGATCAAGTCATTGATCAGTCCTCGAAGAGATAAGAGGTTGGCTTTGTGGAGAGTAGACCTTTCCAATTTTCTACTACATCACGAGCCCCACCACAACCTCGCCAACAACAACGGGGTAATCATTGTAAGCAGGATACATCCAATAGGAAATATACCAAACTCAACATGCCGATGTCGCAAGTCTTACAACACATGTTGAATTTGAATTTGGTCACATTGAAGGATCCTCCTAGGAATCCTAATACTTCTGATCCTAGCTGCCATCCAAATAAAATATGTGTGTATCACTCCAACAGTCCGGGGCATGATATTGATAGTTGTTGGGTGCTGAAATATAAAATTCAAGACCTGATCAATGAAGGAGCATTGGAGTTTGCACAAGATGGTCAAATTGAATTTTTCTGTCGTCCCTCAAGCACACACCATCTGAAGTGACAAGTTCAGACAAAGAGGCTTTTGTTCATTTTGAATTTTCAATTGTAATTTCTTTTGCTTGTTCAAACACTTATCTATTAATGTCAAACTCTGTTTCATTACTGCATTGCATATGTTCGTCTTGAATTGATCCATTCGGTTTCATTAGATTTAAACTATGTTGTTTACTCCCTTTATGATATTCAACTCTTGTTTTAAAAGTTACAAGCCTTTAGAGGGAGGATGACGAAAACAATTCCATGATCTCATACAGTATGCTTTTGAATAGACCTTGCTGACGATGTACAGATGTTCTTTCAAATCCTAAACACTGGAGTTATAAGGAAGATAATACCTAGTTAACCCCTTTGAGCCAAAGAAGTAGGAGTTTCCTTTTTACACAAATTGAAACCTTTAATCAAAACCTGGGGCAGGGTAGTCTCTCAGTTAATTTAAATGCGTGTTCAGTCGCAAACTTTCACTTTGTATACAACGAATGACATCAAAAATATTCCTCTGGAATCAAAAGATGGTGATGGTTCCATATCACATAGGTAGTCATTATATCTCAAAAAAGAAATGCCCATTAAGTCAAAACTTACGAAGGAGACTTAAGAAAAAACGGTGGCATCCCGCTGGCCGTAATCTCAAAATGAGAATAGTCAGGCAAAAATCTGGGGTAACAAATCAAAAGAGGACATTATAGATCCTCAACAAACACGAAAAACGTTACAAAAATGACTGCCTTCCGACAAAACGTGTCTGAATCATCACCAAAACGTCATTTGAGTTCAAACGCACAATTAATTGAGTTTAGGAATGAAGAACATCACGAAGAACGGACGGGTACAATTACACTTTGAGCCTTATCCTTTGTTTCTTAACCCGTGAACCAAGCCACATTACAATCCTTCAAAATTCCTAATTGAAACATGGGTTAGTTCGAAAGCATACTGTTGCAAAAGGTATCCTAACTCCTGTAAGGCGTTACTCCAAATCCTGAGTTGAATTTTCTTACAAAAATTCTTTTATCTGCTAAATCGCACTTTCAAAATTTCAAGACAAGCATAAACTTTGCATTATTTGAATATCGTTGTTTGCATATAGCTAATTGTTTGACAACAGGAGAATTCACACGACGAATATCCAGTGAACAAAAGCTCTTTCAGCGGACAAAATCACTTTAAACGGGATGACACATCCAATAAATGATCTCCTATAAACAAGGGGGCATGACGTGTCACTGTCCAACACATCTGGGGCAGTCCAGTCAAGATTCCGTGAAATCTCTCAAGAAACGCTGAACAACCAGGGGCAGATGTCCATCTGAATCACTTAGGGAATTGGACATGAGTTCCAACAACGAATCATGTACGATCAAACAAACATCTTCCTTGCAGTGCTACAAACACTTGCTACTAGGGGCAGTGACAGGTTTCTTATAAAGTCCTTTTCATAGGATGACCCCCAGTCAAGTCCCTGAAAAGTTGGATCCAGACAAACTCCCAGCCAGAGTTTCAATCTCTGGAAAACCTTTTTCCCAACTGAGTTGATCTCAAGAATCCTCGAGGAGTTTTACCAAAAGAAGACACCTCTCCAACAGATTGGCAACAAGGTTTATTTCCCCAACAAACTACAGATTACCCAGCTTAAGTTTGCCTCTCCGATTACTACAAATCAAGGGACCACAACTCCTCTTGCCTAGTAGATTGCTCTATAATCCCCAACAAGTTACTGTAAAGCCTTGAATATGACCAGATAACATTAAACTTCAGTAAGTTGTTGCGAAGCCTAGAATCCGTCCAGATAACAATTGTGATCGGTGGATCTGGAACTGACTGTTTAACGCTGGTTCGCGAAATGTCGCGGAAGCAAGAGTCGCCACCGTCTTTTATTTTCTCCAAATGGAAAGGACAAAAGCACAAAAAAATTCCTTATAGAGATTGCTCTCGGTTCGGGAGGTAGGTTATAGAAAGGGAAGGTGTTAGCACCCTTTCTATCCATGGTTATCCATGGGCTCTTAGATACTTGCTCAATGTGTTTTCAAAAATGTTTGCTTGCTTTTCAATGTGGGTTTAAAAAAAGTTTCTTTGAAAAATTTCAGTTCGACTCATACGTCAGAGTGTTTGAAAAATTTGCTTTGAAAGCTTTTGAAAAGTGTTGGTGTGAAAAGTCTTTTTGAGTTTGTTTTGAAGAGAGCAAGTATCCTTGAGAACCTTCCTACCCTAAGGAATTCGTCTGTGTAAATGTCCTTAAAGTAGTGCCATCCCACCATTGAGAGGTAGGTAGCACCACCGTTGGAGGTGTTCGGGTCAATTCGAGGTTCGGGACATGGTGATCACCAGAGCAATGGGAAGACACCTTAGAAGCTACCCTCATGCCAGGTTCCCGGATCATGAGGACTTACTAAGACGCCCTCTACTCGACGATCACCTTTCGAGGCAAGGCAACAGTGAGGCGTACCCTAGGGGTGGTGTGTGCGATTCGTGTGTCGTTTTCATTGATATTTGTCTTGTCATGTTTGTTGTGATCTACGCTTGATTTTAATTAAGACATTCATTCTTGCATGCTTTTTAACAGTTATAAAGTATTTGCGGGAAAATAAATCTAAGGCTATTACAAATGGCGCGGGTCCACATCGCCAAAATTAAACCGGACCCGATTTGACGGAAAATAAATAAAGCAAAATAAAGAAAAGTGCGAGAAATAAAAATTGTTACAAGGCTTTGGGACATGTACATAATTATTTAAACGATATAAAATAAATGCGCGAAATTAACAATTAAAAATATGGGCGTTGGACCCTTTTGCGAAAAATTAAATTTAATGAGGAATTAGAATTAAAATTAAAAAGGAACTGTTTTTTAGTATTTTTATATTTCTTAAGATTTAATGGAAAGAATAATTAATTTAAAATTAAAATGAAGCGTCAAACCCTAATTCTAATGTTTTTTAAGTTTATTGTGAAAATATTAAGTTTTAACCTAATTTAAATCTAAGTTAATTTACATGCATTTTTAATTATGAAAATAAATAAATAATAATATTATGATTAAAAGGAAAAATTAAAAGGAATAAAATTTATGAACCCTAATTCTACTTTTCTTTGGATTGGTTACTAAAAGGAATTAAAGTTAAAAAAAAACCTAATTAAACTAAATAATTTACATATTAATTTATTTATGAAAATATTAAAAATAAAAATTATTTACTATATTTTATCTTTTCTGATTTTTTTGTGATATTTTATATATGGTAAAAATAATTAATTAATTAAAATAAAGCAATAAAATAAATAAAACAATTACTGGAAGAAAATAAAATATGAAGGAAAGGCAAACCAGGGGGGGGGGGGTTCAGGCCCCAATTTAGGAGGTATAGGCCTAGCATTCTGGCCCATTAAGCCTGAGATTCGTTGACCTTTCCAGGATCATGTATGATGCATTGACTGGTGTTTATTGTGTTCTTTGAATCCATGCCCTTGCTTTGATCTCTCAGGACGCGTGTAAGTTTGATTATTGAGGATGCATGGTGTTTTTCCCTTAAGCGCTGCACGTGAACACATAGTGAAAAATAATATTGGAATTTACACAGACCTGGGGTTCGAACCCAGGTCTTGAACATTAACAATCCCTTCGCTTACCAACTGAACTACATTACGCGTGTTAATATATTATAGCAAACAGATAATAAAAAGGAAAACCAAAGCAATAGTGGTTCAGCGCGCGAAAATTTCAAATTATCCAATCAATACACGCCACTTCATCGTCTTCCTCAAGATTTCGTTTTGCCTGAAAAAATAGAGAAAGGTTAACGGGGGTTTTGAACCCCCTCAAAACAAGCCAAATTCCATAATAGCGAATAGCCCCTCATTGCACATAAATTAGGCGCGAGGGTTGTATATTGATCGTCCAATCGCGCTGGTTTTGATCATGGTATTGATGAGTCTCAATTTTACAACATTATGAAATGCCCAAATCAAAGCTCGTAAAAACCCTAGAACATAATAATGGCAAATCTGTATATGGCGCACGAAAACTCAATTAAACATGATGGTTAGTCTCAGAATTTCATAACAAACATGAATCAACAAACAAAAAGTGCAAAGGATGCATAAATCATTATGCACGATTTTGTATTTTTCTCTTTACAGTTTGAATCATAGATACCAGTTCTTGACGTTTGAGTGGATATTCTGGATTGGAATACGTTCAAGGATTGCCAAGGAAGCTATTGGAAAAGGAATGGAGGCTTGAATCGACCTCTAGAGTGCTTTTCAGTTTTGAGTTTTATGGAAAATTTCTCAAGTTTGTAACTTGTTCTTTTGCGCAGCCTTTCAGTGTTTTCCATTAGGTTTTGATTCCTGATCATATAGTGAAGGCATTAGGTTAAGAAAATTGGATCAAATCTCTTCCATTCATTGTTTTCAATATTTGATTTCCTTATATCTTTTTCATATCTTTTTCAAGTGCATTTTTGTTCAATCATGCTCAAATCAACCAAATCTTGCCATATTGGGATGTGCACGAGATCTTGAGTCTAGAATGTGCATAAAAAGATTTTTTTAGGTCAAGTTTATATTTTCTACATATTTAAATGATTTAAATGAATTAATATTAATATAAATTCAAATAAATAACTAAAAAATGAGAAAATACTTCCCTTTGGGCCAAGTGGTCGTGCATATGCTTGGAATGATGGATCATGGAAGAAAAATGGGCCCATTAGCAATTTTGGATCATTTGCATCAATGTTGACTTTTCAAAATTCCTAAACATTTCCCAACTTCCACAAGGCATAACTTGCTCAATATTTAAGCTTTTCACATGTTCTTGGACATTTTGGAAAGGTCTTTGAGTCCTTTAACCAATGCCTTTGGTCCCATGTCATTTTGATTTACCAATCTCAAGTTATGGCCTTTGACTTAAAGTCCCTTTTTGTTGACTTTTGAAAATGACCTATAATGTTGAAATTGATAACTTTTTGTGAGAGCATTTCTTGGACTTGGAATATGAAGATGAATTGTAGGAAATGTCCTTCTCTTCAAAATGAGCTTTGGATGGAATTTTTCTGATAATCCATGTGAAAGTTATGCCCTGGTCAATTTCAGTTGACTTTTTCAGCTGTCCAAATATAGTAACTTCTGCATCTTTGATGATTTCTGAGCCAAATTTTGAGAATCATGATCAAGCATTGATCAAATGATGTTTGTGGCTTCAAAATGATATGTTGACCAAAAATTTGAACTTTTGACTGTCAAATGACCATTTTTCCCCTACAGTTGACTGTAGTGCAATTTAGGGTTTTGACTGTGCAATTTTGAGCTGAATGCCTTGAAACTTGATATGAGGATACTTGACCATCTTTGTAGGCATATGAGACTTGATTGGGCCTTTGAAAACTTCCTTTTCTTGATCAGAACACAAGCCCTAGTTTTGACTGTATAGGAGACTGTTGGACTGTACAACCCTTGGGGCATATTGTGACTTGGCTTGGCAATTTCTTGGAGAATATGGGAGGGCAAATTTTGGGGTACAACAACAATTAACTTCATTCTCTCAGAAATTTGTTGTGAAGCCTGGAATCCGACCAGATAAATATTAAATTTAGTGAGTTATTGCGAAGCCTGGAAACCAACCAGATAACAGTTAACTTCAGTAAGTTGTTGCGAAGCCTGAAATCCGACCAGATAAAAATTAACTTCATTCTCTCAAAAATTTGTTGTGAAGCCTGGAATCCGACCAGACAACAATTACATTCAGTAAGTTATTGTGAAGCCTGGAAACCGACCATATAACAGTTAACTTCAGTAAGTTATTGTGAAGCCTGGAATCCGACCAGATAAAAATTAACTTCATTCTCTCAAAAATTTGTTGTGAAGCCTGAAATCCGACCAAACAACAATTAAATTCAGTAAGTTACTGCGAAGCCTGGAAACCGACCAGATAACAGTTAAATTCAGTAAGTTGTTGCGAAGCCTGGAATCCGACCAGATAACAATTAACTTCATTCTCTCAGAAATTTATTGTGAAGCCTGGAAACCGACTAGATAACAATTAAATTCACTAAGTTACTGTGAAGCCTGGAAACCGACCAGATAACAGTTAACTTCAGTAAGTTGTTGTGAAGCCTGGAATTCGACCAGATAACAACTAACTTCATTTTCTCAGAAATTTGTTGTGAACCCTGGAAACCGACCAGATAACAATTAAATTCACCAAGCTACTGCGAAGCCTGGAAACTGACTAGATAACAGTTTAACTTCAGGAAGTTGTTGCGAAGCCTGGAATCCAACCAGATAAAAATTAACTTCATCCACCTCAGGAACTTGCTTTGAATCCTGGAATCCAACCAGATAGCAGTTTAATGTTAGTAAGTTGCTGCGAATCCTGAGAATGCGACCAAGTAACAGTTAATTTAATCTTCCCCAGTAAGTCACTGCGAAGCCTAAAATACGACCAGATAACAATCAACTTCATTATCCCCCAAAATTTGCTGCCAAGCCTGGATTTTGAACAGATAACAGCTAACTTCCGATGCTCTCCAATTAGGGATAATTCCCCAGTAGAGCAATAGATAACCAAATTCCTGAACATTATCCCCCCAAGCAGAAATCAACATTCTCCACCAATATTTCTCAGGCCAAAATCAATATTCCCCAGCTGAGTTCTGCTCAAACAACAAAACAAGAATCCTCAGTGGTAACATTTTAAGAAAAGTTTGAAGACACACCTACTCTTCAACAACAGTCAGGGATTTAATGACTCCCCAACACTTGTCAAGGATTTATTTTTTGAGGCAAAGATACATTTCAACAGTACTTCACATTCATACATCATATAACATACATGATAAATGCATACATCATGATCTCATTTATTTCGAGAAGCCTCGTTACACCATGCATTTCATCCATCATGACATTGCATACAACTATTTCTATACCTTTGCAGGAAAAAGATCAACAGATAAGTGTCATTAATCTGTAAACTTCCCCAAGAAAAAATCAAGCTTGGATTTCATCATCCTTTTGGAGTAGCAATTGTCCCAAATTCCATCATCATCCTGTTGAGATAGTAATCATCTCAAATTCATTCATCATCCTTTTGAAGTAGCAATCGTCTCAGATTCCTTCATCATCCTTTTGGAGTAGCAATCGTCTCAGATTCCTTCATCATCCTTTTGGAGTAGAAATCATCTCAGATTCCTTCATCATCCTGTTAAGATCAAATTCCGAAACAGGACAGGGTGACTATCTACATGACAAACACTTCCTTCAGACCTCTGCTGGCTCAGACTAAATTGACCAAAAATTTATTCTGATGCTTCTCTTAGTAGACCTTTTTCTGGCTTAGATTAAATCGACCAAAGATTTATTCTGATACTTCTCTCAGTTAAAGAATCAAAAACCTCTTCTGGTTAGATTCATTTCTTCCAGTTAATAACAGGCGAACCAAGACCTCTTCTGGTTAGATTCATTTCTTCCAGTTAATAATAGGCGAATCAAAGGCCTGTTCTGGTTAGATTCATTTCTTCCAGATTAAAAACAGGCAAAAGACATTTACTATTTCAATATAAATCAACCAAAAGATTTATGCTGATACCTTTCCCGGTCACTCTGGATGGCATCTATAAGCCCATATCCAACAATTTTCCATTATCTCTCTGTTGTACCCCAAAATTTACCCTCCCATATTCCTCAAGATTTGTCAAGATTGATTTTTAAATTGCTCAAGATTGGCTCAAGGGTTGTACAGTCAAACCACCTCCTAAGCCAGTTCAAAACCAGGGTTTTGGTTCTTTCAAGGAATTTGGGGTTCTCAATATTTCAATCAAGTCTCATAGGCCTATATGCATTCTCAAGCACCTACATGCCAAGTTTCAAGACTCACAGTGCCAATTTGCACAGTCAAAAGCTTCATTTGACCTACAGTCAACTGCAAGGGCAAAATGGTCATTTTGCAGTCAAAAGTCAGAATTTTTGGTCAACATCTTATTTTGAGTCCACAATCATCATTTGATCAAGTTTTGATCATGATTCCACTAGAATAGCTCAAAAATCATCAAGGTGCAAAAAGGTTACTATTTTTGGACAACAGAAAAGTCAACTGTATCTTGACCAGGGCATAACTTTTTCATGGTTTGTCAGAAAAATCCCATCCAATGCTCATTTTGAAGGGGTTTCAATTTACTACAATCCATCTTCACACTCCAAGTTCAAGAAATTCTCTCACAAAAAGTTATCAATTTCTACATTATAGGTTAATTTCAAAAGTCAACAAAAATGCACTTTGAGTCAAAGGCCATAACTTGATATTGGTAAGTCCAAATGACATGGGACCAAAGGCATTGGTTAGAGGACTTCAAGAGCTTTCCAAAATGTCCAAGAACATGGTCATAGGATCAAAATTGAGCAAGTTGTGCATTGGAGAAGTTGGGAAATTTTCATGAATTTGCAAAAGTCAACTTTGCTCAAAACACTTTCTTTTTGCTAATGGGCCTCAAATCTCTTCTTGAAACTTCATCCATGGCCTATGCACGACCCATCAAGATTAATTGAATTTATTTTCTTATTTTTATTGATTAATTGGATTTTTAATTAATATTAATTCATTTAATTAATTTAAATTGTAGGAAAATAGAAGATTTAGTTTTTAAATCTTTTTGTGAAGCAAATATGGTCAAGATATGCTGGAAAATTCGTACACAAGTCAAAGATACAAAAATCTCCAAATTTGGCAACATTTTCCAATCATGAAAAATAAAAAATATTTGATTTTCAATCAAAGATTTAATCATCAATACTCATGGGTTGGATCCAATTTTTTGACCTAATTCAATTGCCTTATATACAAGCAAGCTGACCAGACCCTAGAGGACGTGAAAAAAGCTGCAGAAAAACCATATCCAATTCAAGAAATTTCCAAGAAAATTGAAAACTGATTTTGGCATTCTAGGTTGATTCAAGGGTTTTTGATTATTCAAACACATTGTAGGAGGTTCCAGGAACGTGTTGCAATCAAATTCCAGTACCAAAGCTCAAGGAATCGTTCATTACAGAACCACAATTTGCCTTCTTTTATCCAGAATCGTAACTCTTAAGTTATGCATATTTAACGTGTTTTCTTGATTGATTTGTGTTGCTAGGAACCATATGAAGCTAATGGTATGACTGAATTAAACTGAAACGCACTGAATTGAAAGATGCCATGAACGATTTTCTAGGGTTCTTAAGCTTTGAATTAGGGCTTTCTGAACCAAGCAAAATTAGGACTCATGAGATATATGACTGAATTCGTGAGGACATGACGAATACAACTGACCCCTCGCAAAATATTTATATGTACTGTTGTTGTACCCCAAAATTTGCCCTCCCATTTCATCAATATTTTCTCACCACAAGACCTTTGGAGCTCAAGATTAAGTTAGGGTTTGCTCTGCTCAAGACTCTTCCTTGCACTGTTGACCCAAATTAGGGTTTGAGTTTGCACAAAGATGTTTTGACCTAAAATGCCCAAGATGACTTTCATGCTTCATGTTGGACTCACAAGTTTATCCATACCAAGTTTCAAGCCTTGATTCCAATCTTTGCCCAGTCAATTGGACAGTTGACCTAGAAATCAGCTGTATTGGGGAAAAAGTCAATTGTGGTCAATTGACAGTCAAACCTCATGATTTTTGACCCACATCAACATTATGAACTCATATGAACCATTTGATCAAGTTTGGATCATAATTCCACAAGAAATTTGATCAGATCACCAAAAGGGCAAAATGGTCATTTTTAGGGTTTTGACTGCACAAAGGCAATTTTTGACTGTTTGACCTAGCCAATGGAAAACCAAGCTCACATATGGACTCAAGGACTCAATGGCATTGTCTTGACATGTTCAACAAGTTCAAAAGATTCCAAATGCACACGATTGACAGATGAATTTTCCAGTCAACTGATCCAAATTTGACTGTATACTGAAAAGTCAAACTTTGACTTTTTTGGTCAAAATCAAGTGTCAAGATTAATTTTTCATCAAGACATGTCAAATTATGAAACTTGTTCATCAAGAAATCAAAAATTACAAATTAGGGTTTGAAATGAAGACATATCATAACTTAGAAATTTTCTAAGTTATGAAATTTCCTAATTTTTTCCTAACTTTGTCCCATCTTTTCATCAAGATACATTTGGATTCAAACAAAACTCAAAACATGAAAGTTATATTCCATTGAAAAATCTACAAATTTGATTCACAAAGTTTTCTCAAAAGAAGCTTTTAGCTCAAGTTATGATTTTTGGAACAAGGGTGCAAAACATTCTTAACTTAGAATTTTTTTGACCTATTTTAGGCAGGATTTTTGCCTAACTTCATGACCACTTTTCACATGCTTCCACTTGGAATTTCAACTTGCACTACAAAGGTGGATTGTAGTACACATTCCAAGCTTTCCAAATTGTCCAAGAACTTCTCAAACACCCTTGTGGTTAGGGAGAATCGAATTGGCAAAGTTGGGCAAAAGTCACTTTGTTCATGGCCAAATTCATGTTCATAACACTATGCATTTTCAAACTCAGCTTGCACAAGCTAGGTTACAAGCCTCTAATCCCATTAAAACTCAATAATTCAATGCTAAACCATTGTGCCAAGATGTTATTTTGTGCATTTGGTCATTACATGAAGGTTTAGTCTTAAAATGGAAAAAAGCATTTTAGCCATTTTTGAAAAGGTGCACTTTATGTCAATTTCACAAATCAAAGAGGTACAAGGAAATCTCTGAGGCACAAATGTATGGGCATATCCCACTGATCAAGAACAAACTTTGCAGCATGTTTGAGGGGCCTGGATGAGCCTGTAACCTAAGTTGACAACTTTTGCTTAAGAAGGAAGAAAACTTGCATTTTGAACAAGAACTTACATTCCTGCAAGAACCAACTAAAACAAACTTTCTCCACACATTGCATACTCCCTAACAGACCTAAAACACGACCAAAGTACCCTTGATCCCTCCTCATACAGAAAATCACCATTTTGCTGCACAAAATAGGGCATCCTGCATTTTGATTTGGTCAGCTCAATCCATTCGCGCGCCTTGGCCAAAACCACTTCATACACACTCCATAACATCCATACAAGCTATCCCAAGCCCTAGCTATAGACTGTAACACCTCTAACCAAGTTCACCATTTTCATTTTTTCAGTTGTGCAGGTTGAGTTACATAGCTCGTTCCATTTAGTTTCAAAGCAAGCTAGAGGTTGGAAGAGCATCCTTGGACCTCAAGCAAGCTATACAAGTCCTCACACTGCATTGAAAGTGCCTCCATTGTTGTACAAGACTCAAGCTGAACAGGTAAAAGTTTGAACTTCTATCTCTCTATCCAAGCATATCTAGGCTTAGGTTTGTGAAGAAGTTATGTTCTACTCATGGCCCTGAAGCTACCTGTATCCTCACTTTTCATTTATATTGTGTGTGTTAAGAGAATTTGGAACCTGAACATTAGAAAAAAGTTAGGTCAAGAATTGGGGGAGAAGAAATTCTCTCTCATTTCTGAGAGTTAGATCAACTTCTTTATATGTTTAGAATCGTGACATGATGCTCTATAATGTTTATGTTGTGAGTTTTTGTTAAAAGTCAAAGAATCAAGAGATAGCAGGGATGGAAGAAAACGCGCGTTTTTGTTTGAAAATGGCTGGAGGTTAAAGACAAAGTCCTTTGGGATGGGCCTGTTTCATTTTTCTGTTTGCACCCTCACTTTTTCACTTACACCCCCTTGGCCCATTGTGTGTTATTTTTATCATTTTTGATTTTTTTCTTTTTGTTTCTGACTTATTATTTTTTGTCAAAATATAAAAAATATTAAAAACATTTTTTCAACCATTTTTGCATTTTATTTGGATTTTATTTGTTTTATTTGAATTTATACATTATAAATAACATATATATACTTTTATTTAAAATACTAAAAAATAATACAAATGCATTTTATTTTCTGATTTTATTTTATTCTATCTTTTGAAAACATTTTCTAAAAAATATACTTTTTTTTTGTAAATAATAAATATTTTATTTTTGTATATATTTAATATATTTAATACATAATATAAATACTTATATTTATTAGAATATTTAGGATAAAAATGCAAAAATAATACATTTTTTATTTTTATTATTATTTGACCTCAAAAATTACTTTTTTCAAATATACTTCTCTTTTATTTATTTTTGTGTATAATTAATAAATATTGTATATAATAAATAATAAATACCTTTTATTTAGAAAAATTAGGGTTTTGCCCTAAACATGAAAATATCCAAAATTAACTTTTTTTATTTTTTATATCACTTGTAAATAAATCACATACACTTACACAAATACATTTACACATACACATTTATTTATTCCTACACATTGATACATATTACATTTGTGATCGATTCGATTTGGTTGTAAATATTGGGACACTACTCTCCTATTAAAGTCTCATCCCCATTTGAACATTTGTACCCCCATCCCCATGATTATTTTTGTGATAATTTAGGACTTTTAATTCCGCATTTTAAAGCTTTCTAAGTATGCCATGATAGACTTAGGGTTTGTATGCAAAAATCAAATAACAAATAGTTTGACCTAATTCAAAGACAAAAAAACATGAAAATGGACAACACCAATCACACTTGCACCCCTAGGATTACTCCACTTGTTGCCTTCAATAATGGGCCATGTTGCATGTTGGGTGTCTTTGGCAAAACAAAACAATTCAAATGATCATAGTCCCTCGATGACGCTTTCGAAAGTTGCCTAAAAATGATCAAGTCCCTTGAAGGAAAAATTGCCAAAGACACTTGGCACCATTGCAATCATGGTTTAAACGATGACCCGCGCCCGTCCCGTTAACATCCTAACGCAAGATTGTCCACCAAATACAATGGTGGAACAAAATTGTTAAAAGGGTTAAAACATAGAAAAATCTTTGAGTAAATTTAGGGGTAGACAACTCTTAGTTACTTGATCAAACTTGCAAAACACACTTGCCTACTTTTCAAAATCCACATCACAACACACTTTCACAACAAACTTCCAAAAACATTGAAAACTTTTCAAAAGACAAGTACACCTTTGTATACATTCAAACATGGATCATTACAAAGGTTGCCACCACATTGGCCTCTTTTCAAAACATTTTCAAACCCACACACAAAGCACCATTTCAAACAATTGAAAACACAAGGCAAGTGATCTAAGCAAGTAACTAAGAGCCCATGGATAACCATGGATAGAAAGGGTGCTAATAACTTCCCTTTCTATAATCTACCCCCCGAACCCAAGAAAACATCTCAAAGGTTTTTGCTGTGCTTTTTAACCTTTCCTTAGGATAAAATAAAAGTCGGTGGCGACTCTTGCTCAATCGAAACATTTGCGAAAACAAACGCAAAACCCAAGTCAGGTCTCCCACCGTATCACAGAATTGGCGACTCTGCTGGGGACTAACTTAAAAGTGGGGTTACCTTAGGATTAGACCACTCTTGTTTTCAATTGTTTGCTTTGTTTGCTTTTATATTTGTGGGCTTTGCATCGGAGTTTCATAGATCCTAACCCAGATCTGGGGAATACCCTTTTAGGTAGCATAAGCTGTGAGGGACCTGTCCGGCATAGACCGACATGGGTGAAGCAGTGGCTACGTTGGTGTGACACCTTGGTCTGTACCAATATCCCTTGTGTTGCAACGAGGAGAATATGGGTCTTCTAAGGAGTCATTAAACACCAACCGACCTTAGAACCCTAAATTGACCCAACTTGGCCATAGAACGGTAGCAGTATGCTACACTTATTGAGGCTAAACTCTCGCGATGGTTCTGGCTGCAAGAAAAGATTGCGATGCTGGAGTTATGACCGATTGAGGGTAGTCAGTGATATTGAGATCCTCTAGAACCCGGTTATTTTTGATAGGACAGGTCTTAACCAACGAAACTAAAAGAGGGTAATACCTAAACTTCATGCTGGCCTAAACTCTAAGGGCTGTCTTGTGTGACTTGTGTGCCTTATCATGTTTGCCTTTGTGAATACTTGTGGTGTGATTTATCATAACATCATACCATCATACCATCGCATGCATCCTGCATAAGGACTGACCCATTTCAAAGACAAGAGGGTTTCATCTTTGCTCTGTTTTGTAGGACATCATGATGCCCGTGCGTAGGAATACTATCCGGCTCAACTTTGTTCAACCACCTACTTTGCTCAAGGATTTGGTTGATGGGATTCCAAACACTACTTCCTTCATCAAGAGGCATGGTTCTCTTCTCGGTCTAGTCACTTCAAAGTGGGACCAGCAACTGATGAGTGTCCTGGTCCAGTTTTATGATCCCCTGTACCATTGCTTCACCTTTCAAGACTTCCACCTGGTCCCTACCCTGGAAGAATTCTCTGATTTGCTTGGTATCCCTGTTTTGGAACAGACCCCATTCACTGGTTGGGAGAAGACTCTTAGGCCTGAAGAGATTGCTGCAGCCCTTCCCTTGACCAAAGAGGAGGTAATGGCTAACTGGGAGACTAGAAGTGGAGTTAAGGGCTTTTTGGCTAAGTTTCTGGTTGGCAAAGCTAATAGTTTATGGAATGACCTAGACTTCAAGGCGTACGAAGACATTCTGGCTCTCTTAATCTATGGTCTAGTATTGTTTCCAAATCCTGATAACTTTGTCAATATCAATGCCATAAGGATCTTCATGTCTCGGAACCCTGTACCCACTCTCTTGGGTGATATCCTGCAACAACTCTATGCTCGTACTGCCCGAAGATGGGGAACTCCATGGTGTTGTGCTCCTTTGTTAGTGAGGTGGTTTATTTCGCACCTCCCTAAGTTTGTGCTGAAGAATGAAGAAGGAAGAGGCCGGGCTCATAGGTTAATGTCTCTCACTGATAATGACATCATTTGGACTCTTATTGGTTTGGATGAGGTAGCCATTATTGATCGTTGCGGAGAATATCCTAATGTTCCATTGATCGGTACCCAGGGAGGAATCTCTTATAATCCATGCTTAGCTCTCCGTCAGTTTGGAAGAGCCAGAAGAGCAGGGCCTCATGAGATGTTGGTGCCTCACATCAGTTTTGAGTTTCAGGTAGACAGTGACGAGCTGCGCCGTAGATTCATCAAGGCTTGGGACAGAATTCACAAAGCTGACCCACATGAGTTGGGATTGAAGACTTCTCTACCAATGGAACCCTACTACAGATGGGTCCGCATCCGTGCTCAGAAGTTAGGTATTCCATACGAAGCTGTCAGGCCTATCATTCTTGAATTTCCTGATGAAGACGGAGTTCCTCCAACTGTCCTCCCTCCTCAGATACCCACTGATGTTGATACACTAAAGGGATCTTGGGCGCAGCTACAGGAAGAACAGGATTTTTATCGGGAAAAGTTCAACGAACAGGAACAAAAGATCCAGAAGCTGACTAAGCAATTGGAGAATGAGCAGATCCTGAACGACTATATCCGTACTGAGAAGAGGAGGCCATGGGAGAACTGAGGGGCTTTGGATGTTTCTTTTACAGCTTTTATTTCCTTTTCAGTATTTTCATTCTTGTAATGCCTAAGGGCAAATTGTTGAACAATTTAAAGTTTGAATCTAATAAAGTGTGTTTCCTTTTTGTCTACAAAGTTGAATCCCGATTGTCTTTGAAAACATAAATCATACGCATCTCATTGCATCATATGCATAACAGGTACCCTTCTTCTACAGGTTGCTTAATCTTCTTCGCTGTTTATTTCAGCACTCAATCATCATGTCTTCTGAGCCTACTACCGAACAAGCTATCAAGGCCCTCCAGGCCCAGAACGCCCAGTTTCAGGAGCTGGTCATGAGTTTAGCCCAAGGTCAACAGGAATTGAAGACTCTGCTCTTGAAGAAGAAGAAGAAGAAGAAGAAGAAGAATACTGCGCTGTTTAACACTGGACGGAGGTTTGGGAATACACTGCAGAATGAGGCTGATCAGGCTACTTCCTCTGTAGGGAGGGATAGTCCCCAAGAAGGAAGGGTTCCTAGTCCTACCGTCTCCGACAACGAGACAAATTACAATGATGAGCAGTACCCTCCTGCTGAAGACAGGTACAAGCAACTAGAGGACCGTTTAAGTGCCATGGAGGTTCAACATGTGCCGGGGCTGGATTTTGGAGATCTAGGTTTATCTTCTGGGGTGGTGATCCCACACAAGTTCAAGGCACCTGCTTTTGCGAAGTACGATGGGGCTTCCTTCCCTAAGCTGCATCTCAGATCATATGTAAGGAAGATCCAACCTTACACTGCTGACAAGAACCTGTGGATCCATTTCTTCCAGGATAGCCTTTCGGGGTCTCAACTCGAATGGTTCTATCAGCTGGATGGAGCCAGTATCCGAAACTGGGAGGACTTGGCTACTGCATTTTATAAGCAGTATCAGTACAATTCCGACCTCGCTCCCATGCGTACCCAACTCCAGGGTATGTCACTGGGGACGAGCGAAGGTTTTAAGGAGTATGCGCAAAAGTGGAGGGACCTAGCTGGAAGGGTGCAACCACCTTTGACTGACCGTGAACTTGTTGACATGTTCCTGGGGACCCTGTCTGGTCCGTTCTTCAACCATCTGATTGGAAATTCTTCTGCTGGGTTTACAGACCTCATTCTGACTGGTGAGAGGATAGAAGCTGGTATCAAGTCGGGGAAGATACAGAAAGGTTCCTCCTCGAGTACTGAAAAGAAGCCCTTCAAGAAGTAAGCCAGTGCTGTTTATGGTCCCAGAAGACAAAATAAGCCGGAACACCACCAAGCTGTTAATACATTGGTAATCTCAAAGCCTACTGCTGCTCCTCAGCAGTATAACCAACCAAGGGGTGAGAGACCCAAAAGGCAGTACACTCGACTCAGCATGACCCTGTCTCAGCCGCAACTACTGTCGACCAATCTGAGAACTGTCGAAGAAGCTCCAAAGGTAGTGAACACAACTTCTTCAAAGTACAACCCCAACGCCCGTTGCGCTTATCACTCTGATAGCCCGGGGCATACCACTGATGATTGCTGGGCTCTGAGGAATAAGGTTCAGGACCTTATTGATGCTAAAGAAATATAGTTTGAGGCGCCTGAAAGGCCCAATGTTGTGACTGCTCCCATGCCCCAGCATGGAGTGAATGCTGTGGAAGAAGACCGGTATGTAGCCTCCGTGGAAGAGATTGTTACTCCATTATTGACCGTCAAAAGGAACCTGTTGCTAGCTGGTTTATTTCCAGGATGTAGTAAAGGTTGCCATCTATGTGCTGTTTCACCTGCTGGTTGTCCCTTGCTGAAGTCAGGCGTCCAAAACCTGATGGATAGCAAAGAGATCTTGTTCGAGAAGATTGTTGTTCCTGCTGAATAAGTGTCTATTGTTACTATTTTCGACAACCCTCCTAAGGCTCCTTTAAAAAAGCCTGTCAAAATCATGTCTACTCAGAAGATTGCTTCTATCATCATCACTGTTCCAGGGCCTCTCCCTTATACATCCGACAAAGCTGTCCCATGGCACTATGGGGTAGATGTTTATGTTCTTGGAGTAAAGCAAGAGTTTGATACTAGTACCTGTAACACGCCGTTTATATTTAAATGTTATTTCATTAATTATTTTCCAAAACTATTAAATTATATCTATTTTGAGAAATATATTCAATTGATATCGATTAAAATATTAATTGGGTAATATGAAATAAAAATATTTATTTTGTCGAAATATTATTTTGAATAATATTAATTTGTGTGTAGTAATATTTGACTTTGTTTGATTAATTGGCATGATTAGGTTTATATAGAATAAATATTATTTAGTGTAATATTGTTTTAATAGAGTTATATATTATAATTTGAATTAAATAATTGTTGGGGCCAAATTATAATTTTAGAAAGATAGAGGGAGGAAAGTTAGTAGTAGAAGGATAGTTTTATAAAATAGAAAAGTAGAGTTAGTAAGAGTAGTTGGTAAGAGGGGAAAGAAGAAAGAAAAGAGAGAAGAAGAAGAGAAGAGAAGGAGAAGGCTAGGGTTTGTTCTACAAAATCATCATCTTGTTCCAAGAAAATCAACACTAGAGGTAAGGGTTTGACTTCCACCAATTATTTAGTGTGTGATTTTATAGTTTTGATTTTGGAATAAATTAGGGGTTTAGGGTATTTGTTTTGGCCACTGTAGCGAATTGAATAATGTAGCATTTGGTAGCATGGTTATGCTTGCTGTAGCATGAAACACAAAGTAGTGCTTAGAAGCACATGTTTACAATACATTAGCATAAAAGGTATATGCTTGCAAAGCTGTAAAGTGATGGAAAGAATTAATTTGTTTTGCTCACTTACTGTAGCGATGAAATATATATAAATATTAAATGGTACTTGAGTTACTTGCTGTAGTATAGAAGTGTAGTAGCATCTAAGGTGTTTGTTTTAGATACTGTAGCGGCAATTGGAATTCCAGTTTAGTAACATTGCTTGCTCATATACTATTTATTATATAATACTTTATTTGTTATAACAATGTATTATGCTAATTAATAATAATAATAATAATAATAATAATAATAATAATAATAATAATAATAATAATAATAATAATAATAGTAGTAGTAGTAGTAGTTATATTAATAATTTAGTATTACTAATATAGTGATTTAAGAGTTGAATTAGAAATAAGAAATTTAGTATAAAGTAAAAATAATAGAATTTTTGACCGATAATTAATTAACCGATTTTAGCCAAAATAGTCCGAATAATTATGCGGTTTATGGTAGTAATTTTGGTTGATCTGTTGGGTGATATTTTTGTTGAAAAATGGAATTTTTGCAGGTGAAGTCGAATTAAGTTGAATGCTTCCGGTTTATGAAATTGTGTTTGATTTGAATAAATCATGGAAGTAACATTGTTTAAACTTGTACATTACTTGATTTGTGAATTATAATTGCAATGCATGTATAATTGTTGGCATTTCATTGTGTTGGAATATGTGGTATGTGTATGTTAAGGTCGGAAGTGGTCTTAATTGCATACGAGTTGTTGGTTGTACATTGCATGGCATGGTTGGTCTTGAAATAGAGACGGTGAAACAGTGGGTTCATATTTTATAGACGTTGATCCTTGAATGGAAATAGACGTAGTGGCTTTGACCCGGAAAGGGAACATAGGCGGTGAAACATGGGTTCAGAAAAATAGACGTTGATCCTATAGTGGAAATAGACGTAGTGGCTTTGACCCTATGTGGAAAAATAAGCGGTGGAACTTTGGGTCCACAAGTCGGTACCGCATTCGCATGTGTTGAGTCGTGTTGTGAGTCACATGCATAATTGTGTATATTGTGTATGTGTGTTGATGCGTTTGGTTATGTGCCAATATTGTTGTTGTTTGAATAATGGTTATGTGCCAATGATGTGAGTATTCGGATAATTGGTCTATATGGTTAATGTGTTGGAAATGGCTTCCTTGAGTACGGATACTATATGTGATAAAATGAATATGATCATGATGCGTTGCTTTATTTATTGCCATTGCTTTACCTTAATTACATGTTATATGATTATTGGAATTCTTACCCTTCTGTTTGAAAATGCTTTTGATGGCATTGTTCAAGTACCGAGGATGGTAGCGCGAGGCGCTAGTTAGCGGATGCATTGGATTGCAATCTGTTTTATTTTGATTAGAGTCGAGTCGATGCTCTGGTAGTAACACCTGGGGGGGGGGGTATATTTAGTGTCGAACTCGTCTATTTTGTATTCGGATTATGATGTATATAATCCTTACTTTGTGTATATTATTTTGTGTATGTGAGACTTGATAACATATGCTTTATGTGAATTATCATGGCTTGATGCCTTGAATTATGTTTTGATTCCTCCATGAATGGAGATGAAGTTAAATATTGAAACTCCGTTGCGTTTGCACGAGAGAAAGAAGTTAAATATTTATGTATGTTTGTTTTGTGTTGATATGCTTAAATTTACAAACGTACCCTGTCCGTTTTTCTTTAAAATTTTGGAATATGATGTGTGTTGTGACATCCCTTCCGTGCAATTTATTTTCTCTGATTTTAATTCTTGCCTTTTATTTAGGGTAATTAGAAGGGGTGTTACAATAGTGGTATCAGAGCCTGGTCGGTCAGTTGTCAGGTCTTATTTTTGTTAATCCCTTGTATTTGATTGTGTGGCTAACGCGATCAATACTTTGTGTTGTAGAGAAGATGGCTGGTAGAAGGAATGATGATGCTTTAGCTGAGGCATTGAGGTTGCTTGCGGGGTCAATAAATCAGATGCCGCAAACGACTCAAGCGCCACATGATGGTACTGAAGATGCCTTCTGTGCTCTTGGGACGTTCCAAAAGAATAACCCGCCTACTTTCAAGGGAGAGCATGCTCCGGTGGAAGCTCAAGAATGGTTAAAAGAAATTGAGAAAATCTTTTGTGTGATGAATTGCACCGACGCTCAGAAAGTGCAATTCGGAACACACATGCTGATTAAAGAGGCCGAAGACTGGTGGATCAACGCTAGTCAGAGGTATGAGGAGGAGCATGTTGTGGTGACTTGGGAAATTTTCCGAGATGCATTCTTGGAGAATTATTTTCCGGAGGATGTTCGTGGTAAAAAGGAAGTTGAATTCCTGGAATTGAAATAAGGTAGTGGTTCGGTAGCTGACTATGCGGCTAAATTTCAAGATTTGATCAAATATTGTCCTCACTACAACACTGTTAATGCTGAGAGGTCGAAGTGCCTTAAGTTTGTTAATGGTTTGAGGCCGGACATAAAGAAGGTGATTGGGTATCAGCAGATTACAAGATTCTCTGAGTTGGTTAATAAGAGTCGTATCTACGACGAAGACAGTCGGGATAGCACTGCTTATTACAAGAGCTTGAGTGAGAAAAGAGGTAAGGGACAGATGCGTCCTAAGCCTTATGATGGAAGAGGAAAGAGACCAATAAGTAGTGGAAAGAGTCTGAGTGGGGGAGTGACTACTCCAATAAAATGTTTTAAATGTGGTAAAGAGGGACATCGTGCTATGGAATGTCGCCAGGGGATAGTTAAGTGTTTCAAGTGTGACAGGGTGGGTCACAAAGCGGTGGATTGTAGAGTTGGTGTGAGTGTAACTTGCTTTAATTGTGGTGAGCGAGGCCACATAAGTACCAAATGTCCAAAGCCAAAGAAAGAAGTTGGAAAAGTATTCGCTTTATCTGGAGCAGAGACTTCTGCTGAGGAACGTCTAATCAGAGGTACATGCTTTATCTCTAATGTGCCTTTGGTTGCTATTATTGATACGGGTGCGACGCATTCGTTTGTTGCTTTAGATTGTGCCAAGAGATTGGGCCTTGTCTTGTCTACTTTGGATCGAAGTATGGAGGTAGATACACCTGCGATGGGTTCAGTTTCTACTTCAGTTATTTGTTTGAAGTGTCATTTGCGCATGTGCGGAAGAGATTTCGAAGTTGATCTCGTGTGTCTTCCTTTGCATCAGATAGATGTGATTCTGGGTATGGACTGGTTGAAAGCCAACCATGTCTATATCAACTGTTTTGCTAAGGCTGTTCTTTTTCTCGAGTCCGAGAAAGATGGTGTGGTTTTCTTGTCTACACAGCAAGTTGAGAAGAGTGTGAAGAATGGAGATGGGTTGTTTATGCTTATGGCGAGTATGGTTTTGGAAGATGGTAGAGTAAGAAAGAATTATCCTATGGTATGCGAATTTCCTGAAGTGTTTCCTGAAGAGATTACGGATTTACCTCCTGAGCGTGAGGTAGAGTTTTCCATTGACTTAATTCCTGGTACTAGTCCTGTTTCCTTATAGGATGTCACCGTCGGAACTAGTTGAACTGAAGAGTCAGCTGGAAGAGTTGCTTGACAAAAGGTTTATTCGTCCTAGTGTGAGTCCGTGGGGTGCTCCAGTTTTACTTGTGAAGAAGAAAGAAGGAACAATGAGACTTTGTGTGGATTATAGGCAGCTAAACAAAGTGACCATTAAGAACAAGTATCCTTTGCCAAGGATTAATGATTTAATGGATCAGCTGGTGGGTGCGTGTGTGTTTAGCAAGATTGACTTGAGGTCAGGCTATCATCAGATTTGCGTGAAAGCGGGTGATATTCAGAAAACTGCGTTCAGAACTCGTTATGGACACTATGAGTATTCGGTGATGCCTTTTGGTGTTACGAATGCACCTGGTGTGTTCATGGAGTATATGAACAGAATCTTTCATGAGTTCCTGGATAAGTTTGTGGTGGTGTTCATCGATGACATTTTTATTTATTCCAAGAGTGAAGCAGAGCATGCCGAACACTTGAGAATTGTTTTGTCAATTCTGAAGGAAAATCATTTGTTTGCTAAACTTTCGAAGTGTGAATTCTGGTTAGAACAAGTGAGTTTCCTTGGTCACGTGATATCTCGTGGAGGTATTGCTGTGGATCCTTCGAAGATAGAAGCCGTGTCAGAATGGGAATCTCCAAAGTCAGTTTTTGAGATTCGAAGCTTTCTTGGTTTAGCGGGTTATTACCGTAAGTGCATTGAAGGCTTTTCCAAGCTAGCTTTACCGTTGACACAATTGACTAGGAAGAGTCAAGCGTTCGTGTGGACTCTGCAGTGTGAAGATAGTTTCCAAGAGTTGAAGAGAAGGTTGACAACTGCGCCAGTTTTGATTTTGCCTAAACCATCTGAACCGTTTACGGTCTATTGCGATGCTTCTTTGATGGGTTTAGGAGGTGTGTTAATGCAAAATGGGCAGGTTGTGGCGTATGCTTCGAGGCAACTCAAGGTGCATGAGAGGAATTATCCAACTCATGACTTGGAGTTGGCAGCGGTGGTTTTTGTGTTAAAGATTTGGAGGCATTATTTGTTTGGGTCGAGATTCGACGTCTTTAGCGATCATAAGAGTTTGAAATATCTGTTTGATCAAAAAGAGTTGAATATGAGGCAAATAAGGTGGCTAGAGTTTCTTAAAGATTATGACTTCAGTTTGAATTACCATCCTGGTAAGGCAAACGTGGTTGCAGATGCTTTGAGCAGGAAGTCTTTACACATGTCTATGTTGATGGTTAAAGAATGGGAATTGTTGGAGCAATTTCGAGATTTGAGTTTGGTGTGTAAAGAGACTTATTTTGGCGTGAAGCTTGGTATGATGAAGCTTACTAATGGTGTCTTGGAAGAGATTAGAGATGGGCAAAAGTCAGATTTGGTTTTGGTTGACAAGTTTACTTTGGTGAATCAAGGTCAAGGTGGAGAGTTCAGAATTGATGAGAATGGAATTTTGAGATGTCATGATAGAGTTTGCGTTCCCGATGTGGAGGATGTGAAAAAGAGGATTCTTGAAGAAGGTCATAGAAGTGGGTTAAGTATTCACCATGGTGCTAAGAAGATGTATCAAGATTTAAAGAAGCTGTTTTGGTGGCCTTGTATGAAGAAAGAAATTGCTGAGTTTGTGTATGCTTGTTTGGTTTGCCAAAAGTCTAAGATTGAACATCATAAGCCTTCGGGTTTGTTGCAACCGTTGTCTATTCCCGAGTGGAAGTGGGATAGTATCTCGATGGATTTTGTTTCTGGTTTGCCGAGGACTCCGAGTAACCATGAGGCTATTTGGGTCATAGTGGATAGATTGACTAAATCTGCACACTTTATTCCGATTAGGATGGATTACACTATGGAGAAGCTTTCTAAGTTGTATGTGGAACGGATTGTTTGTTTACATGGTATTCCTACATGTATTGTTTCAGATAGAGATCCGCGTTTCACTTCAAGATTTTGGGAAGGTTTACAAAGAGCCTTGGGTACTAAGCTGAGATTGAGTTTCGCTTATCATCCCCAGACGGATGGTCAAACGGAGAGAACAATTCAGTCACTTGAGGATTTGTTGCGTGCTTGTGTTTTGGATCAAGGAGGTTCATGGGAGAGTCATTTGCCTTTGATTGAGTTTACTTATAATAATATTTTTCATTCTAGCATTGGCATGGCTCCTTTTGAGGCATTGTATGGAAGACGGTGCGGGACACCTTTGTGTTGGTACGAGATGGGAGAAAGTGCTATAGTTGGTCCGGAATTGGTTCAAGAGGCTACGGATAAGATCAAATTGATAAGAGAGAAGATGAAAGTGTCTCAGAATCGCCAAAAGAGTTACTATGACAAGAGGAGGAAACCTCTTGAGTTCAAGAAGGATGAACATGTGTTTTTGAAGGTGAATCTAACTACGGGTGTTGGAAGGGCGCTTAAATCGCGGAAGTTAACACCTCGGTTTATTGGTCCTTATTAGATTTCAGAGCGGATTGGAAGTATGGCTTATCGGATTGCATTGCCGCCATCACTTTCAAATTTGCATGATGTGTTTCACGTTTCGCAATTACGAAAGTATATTGCGGATCCGTCTCATGTTATTCAAATGGATGATTTGGAAGTAAGAGACAATTTGACGGTTGAGGTTTTACCGGTGAGGATTGAAGATAGAAAGGTGAAACAACTAAGAGGAAGAGAGATTGCTTTGGTTAAAGTTGCATGGGGTGGTTCGGCGAATGGTAATGTGACGTGGGAGCTTGAAAGTCGGATGCGGGATTCCTATCCCGAATTGTTCGTTTAGAGGTAATTTTCGAGGCCGAAAATCTTTTAAGTGGGGGAGAGTTGTAACACGCCGTTTATATTTAAATGTTATTTCATTAATTATTTTCCAAAACTATTAAATTATATCTATTTTGAGAAATATATTCAATTGATATCGATTAAAATATTAATTGGGTAATATGAAATAAAAATATTTATTTTGTCGAAATATTATTTTGAATAATATTAATTTGGTGTGTAGTAATATTTGACTTTGTTTGATTAATTGGCATGATTAGGTTTATATAGAATAAATATTATTTAGTGTAATATTGTTTTAATAGAGTTATATATTATAATTTGAATTAAATAATTGTTGGGGCCAAATTATAATTTTAGAAAGATAGAGGGAGGAAAGTTAGTAGTAGAAGGATAGTTTTATAAAATAGAAAAGTAGAGTTAGTAAGAGTAGTTGGTAAGAGGGGGAAGAAGAAAGAAAAGAGAGAAGAAGAAGAGAAGAGAAGGAGAAGACTAGGGTTTGTTCTACAAAATCATCATCTTGTTCCAAGAAAATCAACACTAGAGGTAAGGGTTTGACTTCCACCAATTATTTAGTGTGTGATTTTATAGTTTTGATTTTGGAATAAATTAGGGGTTTAGGGTATTTGTTTTGGCCACTGTAGCAAATTGAATAATGTAGCATTTGGTAGCATGGTTATGCTTGCTGTAGCATGAAACACAAAGTAGTGCTTAGAAGCACATGTTTACAATACATTAGCATAAAAGGTATATGCTTGCAAAGTTGTAAAGTGATGGAAAGAATTAATTTGTTTTGCTCACTTACTGTAGCGATGAAATATATATAAATATTAAATGGTACTTGAGTTACTTGCTGTAGTATAGAAGTGTAGTAGCATCTAAGGTGTTTGTTTTAGATACTGTAGCGACAATTGGAATTCCAGTTTAGTAACATTGCTTGCTCATATACTATTTATTATATAATACTTTATTTGTTATAACAATGTATTATGCTAATTAATAATAATAATAATAATAATAATAATAATAATAATAATAGTAGTAGTAGTTATATTAATAATTTAGTATTACTAATATAGTGATTTAAGAGTTGAGTTAGAAATAAGAAATTTAGTATAAAGTAAAAATAATAGAATTTTTGACCGATAATTAATTAACCGATTTTAGCCAAAATAGTCCGAATAATTATGCGGTTTATGGTAGTAATTTTGGTTGATCTGTTGGGTGACATTTTTGTTGAAAAATGGAATTTTTGCAGGTGAAGTCGAATTAAGTTGAATGCTTCCGGTTTATGAAATTGTGTTTGATTTGAATAAATCATGGAAGTAACATTGTTTAAACTTGTACATTACTTGATTTGTGAATTATAATTGCAATGCATGTACAATTGTTGGCATTTCATTGTGTTGGAATATGTGGTATGTGTATGTTAAGGTCGGAAGTGGTCTTAATTGCATACGAGTTGTTGGTTGTACATTGCATGGCATGGTTGGTCTTGAAATAGAGACGGTGAAACAGTGGGTTCATATTTTATAGACGTTGATCCTTGAATGGAAATAGACGTAGTGGCTTTGACCCGGAAAGGGAACATAGGCGGTGAAACATGGGTTCACAAAAATAAACGTTGATCCTATAGTGGAAATAGACGTAGTGGCTTTGACCCTATGTGGAAAAATAAGCGGTGGAACTTTGGGTCCACAAGTCGGTACCGCATTCGCATGTGTTGAGTCGTGTTGTGAGTCACATGCATAATTATGTATATTGTGTATGTGTGTTGATGTGTTTGGTTATGTGCCAATATTGTTGTTGTTTGAATAATGGTTATGTGCCAATGATGTGAGTATTCGGATAATTGGTCTATATGGTTAATGTGTTGGAAATGGCTTCCTTGAGTACGGATACTATATGTGATAAAATGAATATGATCATGATGTGTTGCTTTATTTATTGCCATTGCTTTACCTTAATTACATGTTATATGATTATTGGAATTCTTACCCTTCTGTTTGAAAATTCTTTTGATGGCATTGTTCAGGTACCGAGGATGGTAGCGCGAGGCGCTAGTTAGCGGATGCATTGGATTGCAATCTGTTTTATTTTGATTAGAGTCGAGTCGATGCTCTGGTAGTGACCCCTGGGGGGGGGGGGGGGTATATTTAGTGTCGAACTCGTCTATTTTGTATTCGGATTATGATGTATATAATCCTTACTTTGTGTATATTATTTTGTGTATGTGAGACTTGATAACATATGCTTTATGTGAATTATCATGGCTTGATGCCTTGAATTATGTTTTGATTCCTCCATGAATGGAGATGAAGTTAAATATTGAAACTCCGTTGCGTTTGCACGAGAGAAAGAAGTTAAATATTTATGTATGTTTGTTTTGTGTTGATATGCTTAAATTTACAAACGTACCCTGTCCGTTTTTCTTTAAAATTTTGGAATGTGATGTGTGTTGTGACATCCCTTCTGTGCAATTTATTTTCTCTGATTTTAATTCTTGCCTTTTATTTGGGGTAATTAGAAGGGGTGTTACAGTACCGGCGTCAGCAACATAACCAGGCCTGCCAAAGTTACTCGCAGTGGTAGGCTGTTCTCACCAGATATTGCGCCACCAGCTATTCAGAGACCTCTTGTCATCACACCTGCAAGTGTGCCTGCTTCCCTTCAAGTTCCTGTTTCTACCCCTGCTGTCGAGTCATCTGACGCTCGGGGCAAAGGGATTACTACTGATGTGTCTGCCCGGACGGAGGCACCAAAGACAACCAATGTTGAAACTTCCTAGCAAGAGATGGAAGAGATTCTCAAGATCATTAAGAAGAGTGATTTCAACGTAGTTGAGCAGCTGGGGCACACCCCATCAAAAATTTCTATGCTATCACTGTTGTTGTGTTCAGAGGCCCATGCCAAGGCCCTGATTTCCTTCCTGAAGATGGCTCATGTGCCATAAGAAACGTCTGCTGATCAATTTACCGATTGTGTGGCCAACTTGACTTCCGATAATGGGTTGGGCTTCTCTGACGCCGATCAGACTGCCAAAGGAAAGAACCATAACGACGCCCTGCATGTCTCCATTGAATGCAGGGGCACTACTCTTGCCCATGTGTTGGTAGACACCGTGTTGTACCCCAAAATTTGCCCTCCCATTTCCTCAACATTTTCTCATCACAAGACCCTTGGAGCTCAAGATCAAGTTAGGGTTTGCTCTGCTCAATGCTCCTCCTTGCACTGTTGACCCAAATTAGGGTTTGAGTTTGCACAAAGATGTTTTGACCTAAAATTCCCAAAGTGACTTTCATGCTTCATTTTGGACTCACAAGTTTATCCATACCAAGTTTCAAGCCTTGATCCCAATCTTTGCCCAATCAATTGGACAGTTGACCTAAAAATCAGCTGTATTGGGGAAAAAGTCAACTGTGGCCAATTGACAGTCAAACCTCCTGATTTTTGACCCACATCAACATTATGAACTCATATGGACCATTTGATCAAGTTTGGATCACAATTCCACAAGAAATTTGATCAGATCACCAAAAGGGCAAAATGGTCATTTTTAGGATTTTGACTGCACAAAGGCAATTTTTGACTATTTGACCTAGCCAATGGCAAACCAAGATCACATATAGACTCAAGGACTCAATGGCATTGTCTTGACATGTTCAACAAGTTCAAAAGATCCCAAATGCACAAGGTTGACAGATGAATTTTCCAGTCAACTGAGCAAAATTTGACTGTATACTAAAAAGTCAAACTTTGACTTTTTGGTCAAAATCAAGTGCCAAGATTCATTTTTCATCAAGACATGCCAAAGTATGAAACTTGTTCACCAATAAATCAAAAATTACAAATTAGGGTTTGAAATGAAGAAATTTCATAACTTAGAAATTTTCTAAGTTATGAAATTCCCTAATTTTTTCCTAACTTTGTCCCATCTTTTCATCAAGATACATTTGGATTCAAACAAAACTCAAAGCATGAAAGTTGTAGTCCATTGCAAAATCTACAACTTTGATTCACAAAGTTTCCTCAAAAGAAGCTTGTAGCTCATGTTATGATTTTTGGAACAAGGGTGCAAAACATTTTTAACTTAGAAATTTTTTTTGACCTATTTTAGGCAGGATTTTTGCCCAACTTCATGGCCACTTTTCACATGCTTCCACTTGGAATTTCAACTTGTATTACAAATTTGGATTGTAGTACACATTCCAAGCTTTCCAAATTGTCCAAGAACTCATCAAACACCCTTGTGGTTAGGGAGAATCGAATTGGCAAAGTTGGGCAAAAGTCACTTTTGTTCTTGACCAATTTCATGTTCATAAACTTTGCATTTTCAAACTCAGCATGGTTCAAGCTAGGTTACAGGCCTCTAATCCCTTTCTTACTCAATAATTCAATGCTAAACCATTATTCCAAGATGTTATTTTATGCATTTGGTCATTACATGAAGGATTAGTCTTAAAATGGATAAAGCATTTTTGCCATTTTGGAAAAGAAGCACTTTATGTCAAGTTCACATATCTTTGAAGTACAAAGAAATCTCTGAGGCACAAATGTATGGACATATCCCACTGATCAAGAACAAACTTTGCAGCATGTTTAGGGGGCCTGCATAAGCTTGTAACCCAACTTGGCAATTTTGGCTTAAGAGAGAAGAAATCTTGCAAACACATACCAACTTCCATCTCCTGTCAACACAAGCCTAAACAAACTTCTTGAACACTTTCCAAACATCAAACCAAGTCTGAAACACGACCAAACCATCTCTCAAACCTCCATATACAGAAAAACACAGTTTTGTGGCAAAACAGGGCATAGGCTGCAGTTTGAATCCCACAGTCCATTCCTATCGTGTGTTTTGGCTGAAACCTCTTCAAACACACTCCCTATCATCCATTGAAGCTATTCCAAGCATTGAACTGGAACTGTAACAACCATAGCCAAGTGTGCCATTTTCATTTTTCATCTGTGCAGGTTGACTTCTATAGCTCGATTCAGTAAGATTTAAAGCAAGCCAAGCATAGAGGAAGCATCCCTGGACCTCAAGCAAGCTGTACAAGTCCTCAAAATCCATTGAAAGCACCTCCATTGTTGTACACGATTCAAGCTGAACAGGTAAAAGTTTGAACTTCTATCTCTCTATCCAGGCATATCTAGGCTTAGGTTTGTGAAGAAGTTATGTCCTACTCATGGCCCTGAAGCTACCCATATCCTCACTTTCCATTTATTTTGTGTGTGCTGAGAGAATTTAAGACATGAACATTGGAAAAAACTTAGGTCAGGAATTGGGGGAGAAGAAATTCTCTCTCATTTCTGAGAGTTAGATCAAGTTCTTTATATGTATGAATTTGTGGTTTGATGCTTTACATTTTTTGTGTTATAAGTTTCTGTTAAAAATCAAAGAATCGGGATGTTTGAACAAGGTAGGAATGGCGCACGTTTTTGAGACAGAAGTGGCTGGAGGTTGAAGAAGCTTGCCTTGGGCTGGGCCTAACTTGTTTTTTCTGTTTGCACCTTCAGTTTTCACATACACCCCCTTGGCCCATTGTGTGTTTTTTTAATTATTTTTGACTTTTTCTTTTTTCTTTTGACTTGTTATTTTTTGACAAAACATAAAAAATATTAAAAATATTTTTCCATACATTTTTGCATTTATTTTGAATTTATTTGCTTTATTTACATTTGTACATATAAATAAATATAATGCTTTTATTTAAAACCTTAGAAATAATGTGAAAATATATACTTTTAGTTATTATTTTTATTTGCATTTTCTGAAAACATTTCCTAAAAAATATACTTTTTTTTTGTAAATAATAAATATTTTTATTTTTTGTGTATATTTAATATATTTAATATATAATATAAATATTTACGTATTTATTAGAATATTTAGGATAAAAATTAAAAAATAATAATACATTTTTATTTTTTATTAATATTTAACCTCAAAAATACCTTTTTACAAATATACTTCTCTTTTATTTATTTATTTTTGTATATAATTAATAAATATTGTATATAGTACATAATAAATACTCTTTTTTATTTACAAAATTAGGGTTTTGCCCTAATCATGAAAATATCCAAAATTAACATTTTTTTATTATTTTTATTTCACTTGTAAATAGAACACATACACTTATACAAATACATTTACACATACACATTTGTTTATTCCTATACATTGATATATTTTATATTTGCGATTGATTCGATTTGGTTGTAAATTTATTTGGATACTACTCTCCTATTAAGTCTCATCCCCATTTGAACATTTGTATCCCCATCCCCATGACTATTTTGTAATAACTTAGGACTTTAAATTCCACATTTTAAAGCTTTCTAAATATGCCATGATAGACTTAGGGTTTGTATGCAAATCAAAAACAACAAATAGTTTGACCTAATTCAAAGACAAAAAAGCATGAAAATGGACAACACCAATCACACTTGCACCCCTAGGGTTACTCCACTTGTTGCCTTCAATAATGGGCCATGTTGCATGTTGAGTTTCTTTGGCAAAAACAAAACAAATCAAATGATCATAGTCCCTCGATGACGCTTTCGAAAGTGGCCTAAAAATGATCAAGTCCCTTAAAGGAAAAAATTACCAAAGACACTTGGCACCATTGCAATCATGGTCTAAAACGATGACCTGCGCCTGTCCCGTTAACATCCTAACACAAGATTGTCCACCAAATACAATGGTGGAACACAATTGTTAAAAGGGTTAAAACATAGGAAAAACCTTTGAGTAAATTTAGGGGTAGACAACTCTTAGTTACTTGATCAAACTTGCAAAACACACTTGCCATTTTTCAAAACACACATCACAACACACTTTCAAAACAACTTTCAAAAACTTTGAAAACTTTTCAAAAGATAAGTACACCTTTGTATACATTCAAACATGGATCATTACAAAGGTTGCCACCACATTGGCCTCTTTTCAAAACATTTTCAAACCCACACAAAGCACCATTTCAAACAATTGAAAGCACCATTTCAAACAATTGAAAATGCAAGGCAAGTGATCTAAGAAAGTAACTAAGAGCCCATGGATAACCATGGATAGAAAGGGTGATAATACCTTCCCTTTCTATAATCTACCCCCCGAACCCAAGAAAACATCTCAAAGGTTTTTGCTGTGCTTTTTAACCTTTCCTTAGGATAAAATAAAAAGTCGGTGGCGACTCTTGCTCAACCGAAACATTTGCGAAAACAAACACAAAACACAAGTCAGTTCTCCCACCGTATCACAGAACTGGCGACTCTGCTGGGGACAAACTTAAAAGTGGGATTACCTTACGATTAGACCACTCTTGTTTTCAGTTGTTTGCTTTGTTTTCTTTTATATTTGTGGGCTTTGCATTGGAGTTTCATAGATCCTAACCCGGATCTGGGGAATACCCTTTTAGGTAGCATAAGCTGTGAGGGACCTGTCCGGTGTAGACCGACATGGGTGAAGCAGTGGCTACATTGGTGTGACACCTTGGTCTGTACCGATATCCCTTGTGTTGCAACGAGGAGAATATGGGTCTTCTAAGGAATCATTAAACACCAACTGACCTTAGAACCCTAAATTGACCCAACTTGCCCATAGAACGGTAGCAGTATGCTACATTCATTGAGGCTAAACTCTCGCGATGGTTCTGGCCGCAAGAAAAGATTGTGATGCTGGGGTTATGACTGATTGAGGGTAGTAAATGATATTGAGATCCTCTAGAACCCGGTTACTTTTGATAGGACAGGTCTTAACCAACGAAACTAAAAGAGGGTAATACCTGAACTTCATGCTGGCCTAAACCCTAAGGGCTGTCTTGTGTGACTTGTGTGCCTTATCATGCTTGCCTTTGTGAATACTTGTGGTGTGCTTTACCATAACATCATACCATCATACCATTTCATGCATCCTGCATAAAGACTGACCCATTTCAAAGACAAGAGGGTTTCATCTTTGCTCTGTTTTGTAGGACATCATGATGCCCGTGCGTAGGAATACTATCCGGCTCAACTTTGTTCAAACACCTACTTTGCTCAAGGAATTGGTTGATAGGATTCCAAACACTACTTCCTTCATCAAGAGGCATGGTTCTCTTCTAGGTTTAGTCACTTCAAAGTGGGACCAACAATTGATGAGTGTCCTGGTCCAGTTTTATGATCCTCTATACCATTGCTTCACTTTTCAAGACTTCCAGCTGGTCCCTACCCTGGAAGAATTCTCTGAGTTACTTGGTATCCCTGTTTTGGAGCAGACTCTGTTCACTGGTTGGGAGAAGACTCTTAGGCCTGAAGAGATTGCTGTAGCCTTTCCCTTGACCAAAGAAGAGGTAATGGCTAACTGGGAGACTAGAAGTGAAGTTAAGGGCTTTTTGGCTAAGTTTCTGGTTGGCAAAGCTAATAGTTTCTGGAATGACTTAGACTTCAAGGCGTACGAAGACATTCTGGCTCTCTTAATCTATGGTCTAGTATTGTTTCCAAATCCTGATAACTTTGTCAATATCAATGCCATAAGGATCTTCATGTCTCAGAACCCTGTACCCACTCTCTTGGGTGATATCCTGCAACAACTCTATGCTCGTACTGCCCGAAGACGGGGAACTCTGTGGTGTTGTGCTCCTTTTTTAGTGAGGTGGTTTATTTTGCACCTCCCTAAGTTCGTGCTGAAGAATGAAGAAGGAAAGGGCTGGGCTCATAGGTTAATGTCTCTCACTGATAATGACATCATTTGGACTCTCAGAGGTTTGGATGAGGTAGCCGTTATTGATCGTTGCGGAGAATATCCTAATGTTCCATTGATCGGTACCCAGGGAGGAATCTCTTATAATCCATGTTTAGCTCTCCGTCAGTTTGGAAGAGCCAGAAGAGCAGGGCCTCATGAGATGTTGGTACCTCACATCAGTTTCGAGTTTCAGGTAGACAGTGACGAGCTGCGCCGTAGATTCATCAAGCCTTGGGACATAATTCACAAAGCTGACCCACATGAGTTGGGATCGAAGACTTCTCTACCAATGGAACCCTACTGCAGATGCGTCTGCATCCGTGCTCAGAAGTTAGGTATGCCATACGAAGCTGTCAGGCCTATCGTTCTTGAATTTCCTGATGAAGACGGAGTTCCTCCAACTGTCCTCCCTCCTCAGATACCCACCGATGTTGATACACTAAAGAGATCTTGGGTGAAGCTACAGGAAGAACGGGATTTTTATCGGGAAAAGTACAACGAACAGGAACAAAAGATCCAGAAGCTGACTAAGCAATTGGAGGAAGAGCGGATCCTGAATGAATATATCCGTACTGAGAAGATGAGGCCATGGGAGCACTGATGGGCTTTGGATGTTTCTTTTACAGCTTTTATTTCCTTTTCAGTATTTTCATTCTTGTAATGCCTAAGAGCAAATTGTTGAACAATTTAAAGTTTGAATCTAATGAAGTGTGTTTCCTTTTTGTCTACAAAGTTGAATCCCGATTGTCTTTGAAAACATAAATCATAAGCATCTCATTGCATCATATGCATAACATGTACCCTTCTTCTACAGGTTGCTTAATCTTCTTCGCTGTTTATTTCAGCACTCAATCATCATGTCTTCCGAGCCTACTACCGAACAAGCTATCAAGGCCCTCTAGGCCCAGAACGCCCAGTTTCAAGAGCTGGTCATGAGCTTAGCCCAGGGTCAACAGGAGTTGAAGACTCTGCTCTTGTAGAAGAAGAAGAAGAAGAGGACTGCACTGTTTAACACTGGACGAAGGTTTGGGAATGCACTGCAGAATGAGGCTGATCAGACTACTTCATCAACAGAGAAAGACAGTCCCCAAGGGGGAAGGGCATCTAGTCCTGTGGTCTCTGACAACGAGACGGATTACAATAATGAACAATACTCTCCTGTTGAAGACAGGTACAAGCAACTAGAGGACCGTTTAAGTGCCATGGAGATCCAACATGTGCCGGGGCTGGATTTTGGAGATCTAGGTTTATCTTCTGGGGTGGTGATCCCACACAAGTTCAAGGCACCTGCCTTTGCAAAGTACGACAGGGCTTCCTGCCCTAAGCTGCATCTCAGATCATATGTAAGGAAGATACAACCTTACACTGCTAACAAAAACCTATGGATCCATTTCTTCCAGGATAGCCTTTCGGGGTCTCAACTCGAATGGTTCTACCAGCTGGATGGAGCCAGTATTCGAAACTGGGAGGACTTGGCTACCGCATTTTATAAACAGTATCAATATAATTCCGACCTCGCTCCCACGCGTACCCAACTCCAGGGTATGTCACTGGGGACGGGCGAAGGATTCAAGGAGTATGCGCAAAGGTGGAGGGACCTGGCTGGAAGGGTGCAGTCACCGCTGAATGACCGTGAGCTTGTCGACATGTTCCTTGGGACCCTATCTGGGCCATTCTTCAACCATCTGATTGGTAATTCTTCTGCTGGGTTTACAGATTTTATCTTGACTGGTGAGAGAATAGAAGCTGGTATCAAGTCGGGGAAGATACAGAAAGGTGCCTCCTCGAGTACTGAAAAGAAACCTTTCAAAAAGGAAGCCAGTGCTGTTTATGGTCCCAGAAGACAAAATAAGCCGGAACACCGCCAAGCTGTTAATGCGTTGGTAATTTCAAAGCCTGCTGCTGTTCCTCAGCAATACAACCAACCAAGGGGTGAGAGGCCTAAAAGGCAGTACACTCGGCTCAGCATGACCCTGTCTCAGATTTTGCCGTAACTACTGTCAACCAATCTGGTAACTGTCAAAGAAGCTCCGAAGGTAGTAAACACAGCTTCTCCAAAGTACAACCCCAACGCCCGTTGCACTTATCACTCTGATAGCCCGGGGCATACTACGGATGATTGATGGGCTCTGAGGAATAAGGTTCAGGACGTTATTGATGCTAAGGAAATACAGTTTGAGGCGCCCGAAAGGCCCAATGTTGTAACTGCTCCCATGCCCTAGCATGGAGTGAATGCTGTGGAAGAAGACCAGTATGTAGCCTCCGTGGAAGATATTGTTACTCCGTTGTTGAATGTCAAAAGGAACCTGTTGCTAGCCGGTTTATTTCCGGGATATGGTAAAGATTGCCATTTATGTTCTGTTTCACCTGCTGGTTGTCCCTTGCTAAAGTCAGGCGTCCAAAACCTGATGGATAGCAAAGAGATCTTGTTCGAGAAGATTGCTGTTCCTGCTGTCCCTGCTGAAGAAGTGTCTATTGTTACTATTTTCAACAACCCTCCTAAGGCTCCTTCAAATAAGCCTGTCAAAATCATGTCCACTCAGAAGATTGCTCCTATCATCATCACTGTTCCAGGGCCTCTCCCTTATACATTCGACAAAGCTGTCCCATGGAACTATGGGGCAGATGTTTATGTGCTTGGAGTTAAACAAGAGTTTGATACTAGTATCGGCGTCAGTAACATCACCGGGCCTGCCAAAGTTACTCGCAGTGGTAGGCTCTTCTCGCCTGATATTGCGCCACCAGCTATTCAGAAACCTCTTGTCATCACACCCGCAAGTGTGCCTGCTTCCCTTCCTGATCAAGTTCTTGTTTCTACCCCTGCTGCCGAGTCATCTGACGCTCGGGGAAAAGGGATTGCTACTGATTTGCCTGCCCTGACGGAGGCACCAAAGACAACCACTGTTGAAGCTTCCCAGTAAGAGATGGAAGAGATTCTCAAGATTATCAAGAAGAGTGATTTCAACGTAGTTGAGCAGTTGGGGCACACCCCATCAAAGATTTCTATGCTATCACTATTGTTGTGTTCAGAGGCCCATGCCAAGGCTCTGATCTCCTTCCTAAAGACGGCCCATGTGTCGCAAGAAACGTCTGCTGATCAATTTACCGATTGTGTGGCCAACTTGACTGCCGATAATGGGTTAGGCTTCTCTGACGCCGATCTGACTGCCAAAGGAAAGAACCATAATGACGCCCTGCATGTCTCCATTGAATGCAGGGGAACTACTCTTGCCCATGTGCTGGTTGACACTGGTTCTTCATTGAACTTATTACCCAAGAAAGCCCTAGACAGGTTGGATTGTGAGGGTTTAGAGCTCAAGCCTAGTAACATTGTTGTCCGGGCCTTTGACGGTTCGAAAAGGATGGTACATGGGGAAGTTGACATACCAATCAGGGTTGGCTCTCAAGTTTTTGATTCTACTTTCTATGTGATGGATATCCGACCATCCTATTCTTGTTTGCTGGGTCGTCCATGGATCCACAAGGCTGGAGCGGTGACCTCCACACTACATCAGAAGCTGAAGTACCCGGTCAGGGGGAAAATTGTGATAGTTCAAGGGGAGGAAGAATATATGGTCAGCCACCTCAACTCGTTCCGGTACATAGAAATGGATGGGGAATTCATTGAGACCCCCTTTCAACACTTTGAAGAGGTGCCTCAGACATTGGTAGCAGCAGAAACTGTGACTAAAGAAGACTCTCCTTTGAAGATGGCTTCCTTAAAGGATGCCCGGGCTGTGATTGAGAAGGGTGAGTGTGCAAACTGGGGCCGACTTCCTGATTTCACTCCAAAGACTGACAAGTTTGGTTTGGGCTTCACTGCAGAGGCTTAGAGGGCTGTTCGTAAGGCAAGGATTGGAAGACCTCCTGTGTTCATCACCAGCCCGGGAGTGAATGCTATTGAAGACGACGTGGAGGAATCTAAATTAGACAGCTGAATCTACCCAAAAACCGACAGTGGACCAAGCAACTGGACTGCCAAAGACTTCACACCTATTACTTTTGTCACACAGTAATGAACTCTTTTGTTTTGAATTTGTAACAGACAATATTTTGAAACTTTTATGGCTCGGTGCCTTACCCGGGGCACCGTGGCTTCATTTGTGAGGGCTTTTGTGTGTCATTTTCATATATCATTAATAAAAACATTGGACGTTTGTTGCATTTCAAAATCTTGCGCTCCTTTTCTTTCTTTATTATACATTGCAAAACAGCTATATTTACACAGACTCACCTATACAGGTTCCAATCCACTCTGGATCTCGCTGGTAACGACTCTACTACTGCCAGTTATGATTTCGAAAATCCGATCAACTTAGCCGAAGACGAAGGTGAAGATGATTGCGAAGTTCCTGGTGAGCTCGCAAGACTGTTACTCCAGGAAGAGAGGGCCATTCAGCCACATGAAGAGCCAGTGGAAACGGTAAATCTGGGTACTGAGACAGACAAAAAGGAAGTCAAGATTGGTGCCAACCTAGAGCTCAGTGTGAAACAACGGTTGATTCAGATGCTGCATGACTATGTGGAAATCTTTGCCTGGTCTTACGAAGACATGCCTTGGTTAGATACCGACAATGTGGTTCATCATCTGCCTACCAAGGAAGATTGCCCTCCGGTAAAATAGAAGGTCTGCGTATGCGTCCAGAAATGTCCGAGAAAATCAAGGTTGAGGTTATGAAACAATTTGATGCCGGGTTCCTAGCAGTGACTTCTTACCCTCAGTGGGTTGCCAACGTGGTTCCAGTACCGAAGAAGGATGGTAAGGTCCGAATGTGTGTTGATTACAGGGATTTGAACAGGGTGAGCCCTAAGGATGATTTCCCTCTGCCTTATATCAACGTTTTGGTTGACAACACTGCTCAGCATAAAGTTTTCTCCTTCATGGACGGCTTCTTCGGTTATAATCAGATCAAGATGGCTCCTGAAGACATGGAGAAGACCACTTTTGTTACTCAGTGGGGCACCTTTTTCTACAAGGTCATGCCTTTTGGGTTGAAAAATGCTGGGGCAACCTACCAACGTGCCATGGTTACTTTATTTCATGACATGATCCATCATGAGATAGAAGTATATGTCGATGATATGATTGCAAGGTCCCAAACTGAGGAGGAACACCTTGACCATCTACAGAAGCTGTTTGACCGTCTGAAGTTGTACAAGCTGAGGTTGAACCCAAACAAGTGCACCTTTGGCGTGAGATCTGGAAAATTGCTAGGCTTCGTTGTAAGCGACAAAGGTATTCAAGTGGACCCTGCCAAAGTGAAAGCCATACAAGAGATGCCAACTCCCAAGACAGAGAAAGAAGTCAGAGGATTTCTAGGACGGTTGAACTACATTGCCCGATTCATCTCGCATCTAACTGCTACCTGTGAACCAATCTTCAAGCTGCTGAAGAAGGATCAAGTAGTACGTTGGAACGATGCGTGTCAGGCCGCTTTCGAAAAGATCAAAGAGTATCTCCAAGAACCACCCATTCTTATGCCGCCGGTTGAAGGGAGACCTCTAATCTTATACTTGACTGTACTTGACAACTCAATGGGGTGTGTGCTGGGGCAGCATGACGAGTCTGGCCGAAAAGAACACGCCATTTATTACCTTAGCAAAAAGTTTACCGACTGTGAGACCCTATACTCACTGCTCGAGAAAACTTGCTGTGCTTTGGTATGGGCTGCTCGCCGGCTGAGACAGTATATGTTGACACACACCACTCTTTTGATTTCAAAAATGGATCCGATCAAGTACATATTCGAAAAGCCCGCCTTGTCCGAAAGAATAGCAAGATGGCAAATGATCTTGACAGAATACGACATCCAGTACACGACTCAAAAAGCAATCAAAGGAAGTGTATTGGCAGACCATTTGGCACACCAGGCAGTGGATGATTACCAGTCGATGAACTTTGAATTTCCAGACGAGGATATCATGGTAGTGACTGATTGTGAAGTACCTGGACCGGATGAAGGACCTGAGGAAGGATCCCGATGGTCTATGCACTTTGACGAAGCCTCGAACGCTTTGGGTAATGGTATCGGCGCTGTGATCATATCCCCTAAAGGCACTCATACTCCACTTACCGCCGGGCTATGTTTTAACTGCACCAACAACATGGCGGAGTATGAGGCATGCATTATGGGTCTTCAAGCTGCGATTGACTAAAGGATCAAGTTTCTGAGTGTCTTCGGAGATTCCGCTCTCGTGATCAATCAGGTCAAAGGCGAGTGGGATACGAAACACCCGAATCTTATTCCTTACAAGGAGTATGTATTGACATTGATCCCCCATTTCGAAGAGATAACTTTTGAGCACTTCCCAAGAGAGGAGAATCAGTTAGCAGACGCGTTGGCTATGATGTCTTCTATGTTCAAAGTCAAATGGGACAACGAGGCGCCCCAGATCATTATTTGGAAGTTGGATGAACCTGCACATTGCTGCGATCTCGAGACCGAAGAGGTAACAGAAAAACCCTGGTATCATGAAGTGAAGAGGTACCTTGAAGCTCAAGAATACCTCGAAGGTGCATCTGTTAATGACAAGAAGTTCCTGAGAAGGTTTGCGGCAAAGTTCTTCCTCAGCAATGGCATTCTCTACAAGCGAAACCATGATTCAACCTTATTGCGTTGTGTGGATAAGACTGAAGCAGAAAAGATCATGGCAGAGCTACATGAAGGTACCTTCGGAACACATTTCAGTGGACATACCATGGCAAAGAAGATCCTGCGGGCAGGATATTTCTGGTCCACAATGGAAGCCGACTGTTATCAGCATTCTCAAACTTGTCATAAATGCCAGATCTATGCTGATAAGGTGCACATTCCTCCAGTTCCTTTGAACGTCTTGACAGCACCTTGGCCTTTTGCAATGTGGGACATTGATATGATCGGTGAAATCATACCTACGGCATCCAACGGGCATCGCTTCATCGTGGTAGCGATTGATTACTTCACAAAGTGGGTTGAAGCAGCTTCCTACGCTACCGTAACCAAGAATGTCGTGGCACGGTTCATTAGGCACAACCCGATCTGTCGATACGGTGTACCTGAGAGGATCATTACGAATAATGGTACAAATCTTAAAAACAAGATGATCACTGAGCTCTGCGAGCAATTCAAGATACAGCACCACAACTCTTCTCCTTACCGGCCGAAGATGAACGGGGCTGTAGAAGCGGCGAATAAGAACATCAAGAAGATTGTGCAGAAGATGACAGTGACCTACAAAGATTGGCACGAAATGTTTCCGTTTGCTCTTCATGGGTACCGCACCTCAGCACAGACGTCAACAGGGGCAACTCCCTTTTCCTTGGTCTATGGCATGGAGGCAGTCTTGCCTATTGAAGTCCAGATACCCTCTCTCCGGATAATGAAAGATGCAGGTTTGAGCGAAGATGACTGGATCCAGACTCGGCTTGATCAATTAAACCTAATTGACGAAAAGAGACTCACTGCTATTTGTCATGGTCAGACGTATCAAAAACGGATGATCAGGGCATTTAACAAGAAGGTCAGACGACAAGAGTATCAAGTCGGGGACTTGGTAATCAAGCACATCATTCTTCCTCAAAGTGATCCCAGGGGCAAATGGACCCCTACGTACGAAGGGCCATTTGTGGTTAAACATATCTTCTCAGGATGAGCTATGATTCTAACTACCATGGATGGTGACGACCTTCCTCACCCCGCCAATGCAGACATAGTAAAAAGATACTACGCATGATTAAAGACCCGCTAGGTTGACACACCTAGGCAAAAATAAGGGCTTCCCGGCGAACCAAAAGGGTTCGGGCAAAAATAAGGGATGAAATGAAAAATATGTACACCCGGCAAGTCGAAAACCTGAAAAGGCGGCTTGGGCAAAAATGGGTATCCCGGTAGACTGAAAACCCGAAAGGGCAGTCCAGGCAAAAGTTAGGGATAAAGCATAATACTATGTCTCATTGGATCACCTTGCATCCAGAATTCAGGCATCAACTATCGGGCTCAGATGACTCCAATCAATCAGCTTCATCTTCAACTAAGCAGCCGAGTGATGAGACTCTTGAAGACATAAAGGCGATAGCAGAGTTGGAACCCAGTGGGATTATTTTTCACATAGCTGTTTTGTTTCCTTTTCACAAAATTGTATAAACTCTATTTTGCTCGGCGGAGTTCTCTTACTAGGACGTCAGCCTCCTGTACACAAAACGCCTATTTACAGGAAAATTTCAAAATCAATACAAGTTCAATTTTTCAGACAAATTACCCATCGTTTTTTCCTTTTTCTGTTTTGTTTGGCAAAGAACGTCCAATGTTCATTTTTGATATATGCATTTGACATTAATTGCTAATCATGAATATTTGCATGCGAAACAAAGGACTAATTACAGATGACATCAGAAGCAGGGGAAATAAAGAATTGTCCAAGCAGTCTAGTTGCTCTGTCCACCGAGGTACCAAGGTAAGTTCGGCTGAAGAATGTAATCAAGTTACCACAACTCCCCACAGAGTAAGATCGGATTCAACAATGCTCTCCCCAGGCAGAGTTGGTCTCCCATCAGTCCCTAAAAAGGCACAATATCTTCAACAAATCAGCAATACTCTCCCCAAGCAGAGTTAGTCTACTGTCAGCCTTAAGGAAGTTGGGTATCCCCAGAAGATCTCAAAATTCCCCAGCGGAGTATAGACATTCCTCAGCAAGCATCCCCGGCAGTCTTAGTATAAGATTGTTCCCCAGCGGAATACAGACACCCTAGTGGAGTCACTCCCCCAGTACAATCCAAAGTTTCCCCAGGAAAGTGGAATCCATGTCCCCAGTAGATTCCGGAAGCTTATCCCCAGTAGATTCTGGAAGCTTATCACCTGCAGAGTACATACGTCTCTCCCCGACTTTATTCAAAGGTTATTTCCCACCAGAGCTTATAACTGGGTTATCCTCAGCTAATTACCACGGAAAGATCGTCCTCGGCGAAATTCTTCCTATCCCCAGCGGAGTTCATCAAGTTCCCCAACATAACTTATCAGTGGAATCCCCAGCGGAGCTCTCATCAAAACCTCAGCGAAGTGTCTCTTCCCACAGAGTAATTCCCCACAGAGTAATCTCTCCAACAAGTTTATTCCCCGACGGAGTCATCTTCTTCTACCGGTTTATTCTTGCAACCATCATTCCCAGCGGAAACGAAGAACTCTACTCTTCAACATCAGCCCAGGATTCCACAAACTCCCGACACTCGTCCAGGATTTATTTTCCTAGACGAAAATACATTCATAGACATTTCACATTTCATACATCCTGTTTACATACATGATAAAGTGCATACAACACTATCTCATTTTGAGCATCATGGCATCATGCATTTCATACATCATGACATTGCATATAACTAATGTCTTGCCTTTACAGGAAAAAGGACAATCTAAAGATGATTACTATCAACTGTCACAAATTCCAGATTTGATACCTGTATCCAGCCAGGGCATATCTGTAGACGACCAATTTCCAGATTCGATTCCTGTATCCAGCCAGGGCATATCTGTAGAGGACAAATTCCAGATCCGATACCTGTATCTAGCCAGGGCATATCTGTAGACGACCAATTTCCAGATTCGTTTCCTGTATCCAGCCAGGGCATATCTGTAGACGACAAATTCCAGATCCGATACTTGTATCCAGCCAGGGCATATCTGTAGACGACTAATTCCAGATTTGTTTCCTGTATCTAGCCAGGGCATATCTGTGAGTAACTGATTGTAGATTCGATACCTGTATCCAGCCAGGGCACGTCTACATGAAGAGTTTGTAGATTCGATACCTGTATCCAGCCAGGGCACGTCTGTAAACAACCTTTTAAAGTTCCGGATTCGATTCCTGTATCTAGCCAGGGCACATCTGTGAGCAACTAATTGTAGATTCGATACCTGTACCTAGCTAGGGCATATCTTCATGAAGAGACTGAAGATCAACACCTGTAGCAAGCCAGGAAACCATCTTTCTTTCTCAAGTACGCAAGTTCTTGCTAAGGAATCTCTTACGCGATCAACACTTCCAAATGGCATCTATAAGCCCATTCCCGACAAGGTTCTGTCACGTCTCCAGATGGCATCTATAATCCCATCCTCCTATCCATCCTATCTCCAAATGGCATCTATAAGCCTATTCCCGACATCACACTGCTGATACTCTACTATGCGAGTGCAAATTTCTGGGCACTCTAGTGTTCAATCATCTTCCACCTTCGGATCACCAAAGGCACGCAAGCCAATCTACATCCTCAGGTCTAAGAAGATTGAACAGGGGCAACTGTTGTACCCCAAAATTTTCCCTCCCATTTCCTCAACATTTTCTCATCACAAGACCCTTGGAGCTCAAGATCAAGTTAGGGTTTGCTCTGCTCAAGACTCCTCCTTGCACTGTTGACCCAAATTAGGGTTTGAGTTTGCACAAAGATGTTTTGACCTAAAATGCCCAAAGTGACTTTCATGCTTCATGTTGGACTCACAAGTTTATCCATACCAAGTTTCAAGCCTTGATCCCAATCTTTGCCCAGTCAATTGGACATTTGACCTAGAAATCAGCTGTATTGGGGAAAAAGTCAACTGTGGCCAATTGACAGTCAAACCTCCTGATTTTTGACCCACATTAACATTATGAACTCATATGGACCATTTGATCAAGTTTGGATCACAATTCCACAAAAAATTTAATCGGATCACCAAAAGGGCAAAATGGTCATTTTTAGGGTTTTGACTGCACAAAGGCAATTTTTGACTGTTTGACCTAGACAATGGAAAACCAAGCTCACATATAGACTCAAGGACTCAATGGCATTGTCTTGACATGTTCAACAAGTTCAAAAGATCCCAAATGCACAAGGTTGACAGATGAATTTTCCAGTCAATTGAGCAAAATTTGACTGTATACTGAAAAGTCAAACTTTGACTTTTTGGTCAAAATCAAGTTCCAAGATTCATTTTTCATCAAGACATGCCAAAGTATGAAACTTGTTCACCAAGAAATCAAAAATTACAAATTAGGGTTTGAAATGAAGAAATTTCATAACTTAGAAATTTTCTAAGTTATGAAATTCCCTAATTTTTTCCTAACTTTGTCCCATATTTTCATCAAGATACATTTGGATTCAAACAAAACTCAAAACATGAAAGTTGTAGTCCATTGAAAAATCTACAACTTTGATTCACAAATTTTCCTCAAAAGAAGCTTGTAGCTCAAGTTATGAGTTTTGGAACAAGGGTGCAAAACATTCTTAACTTAGAATTTTTTTTTGACCTATTTTAGGCAGGATTTTTGCCCAACTTCATGGCCACTTTTCACATGCTTCCACTTGGAATTTCAACTTGCATTACAAATATGGATTGTAGTACACATTCCAAGCCTTCCAAATTGTCCAAGAACTCATCAAACACCCTTATGGTTAGGGAGAATCGAATTGGAAAAGTTGGGCAAAAGTCACTTTTTTTCTTGACCAATTTCATGTTCATACACTTTGCATTTTCAAACTCAGCATGGTTCAAGCTAGGTTACAGGCCTCTAATCCCTTTCTTACTCAATAATTCAATGCTAAACCATTGTGCCAAGATGTTATTTTATGCATTTGGTCATTACATGAAGGATTAGTCTTAAAATGGATAAAGCATTTATGCCATTTTGGAAAAGAAGCACTTTATGTCAAGTTCACATATCTTTGAAGTACAAAGAAATCTCTGAGGCACAAATGTGTGGACATATCCCACTGATCAAGAACAAACTTTGCAGCATGTTTAGGGGGCCTGCATAAGCTTGTAACCCAACTTGGCAATTTTGGCTTAAGAGAGAAGAAATCTTGCAAACACATACCAACTTCCATATCCTGTCAACACAAGCCTAAACAAACTTCTTGAACACTTTCCAAACATCAAACCAAGTCTGAAACACGACCAAACCATCTCTCAAACCTCCATATACAGAAAACACCGTTTTGTGGCAAAACAGGGCATAGGCTGCAGTTTGAATCCCACAGTCCATTCCTATCGTGCGTTTTGGCTGAAACCTCTTCAAACACACTCCCTATGATCCATTGAAGCTATTCCAAGCATTGAAATGGAACTGTAACAGCCATAGCCAAGTGTGCCATTTTCATTTTTCTTCTGTGCAGGTTGACTTCTGTAGCTCGATTCAGTAAGATTCAAAGCAAGCCAAGCATAGAGGAAGCATCCCTGGACCTCAAGCAAGCTGTACAAGTCCTCAAAATCCATTGAAAGCACCTCCATTGTTGTACACGATTCAAGCTGAATAGGTAAAAGTTTGAACTTCTATCTCTCTATCCAGGCATATCTAGGCTTAGGTTTGTGAAGAAGTTATGTCCTACTCATGGCCCTGAAGCTACCCATATCCTCACTTTCCATTTATTTTGTGTGTGCTGAGAGAATTTAAGACATGAACATTGGAAAAAACTTAGGTCAGGAATTGGTGGAGAAGAAATTCTCTCTCATTTCTGAGAGTTAGATCAAGTTCTTTATATGTATGAATTCGTGGTTTGATGCTTTACATTTTTTGTGTTATAAGTTTCTGTTAAAAATCAAAGAATCAGGATGTTTGAACAAGGTAGGAATGGCGCGCGTTTTTGAGACAGAAGTGGCTGGAGGTTGAAGAAGCTTGCCTTGGGCTAGGCCTAACTTGTTTTTTCTGTTTGCACCTTCATTTTTCACATACACCCCCTTGGCCCATTGTGTGTTTTTTAAATTATTTTTGACTTTTTATTTTTTCTTTTGACTTGTTATTTTTTGACAAAACATAAAAAATATTAAAAATATTTTTCCATACATTTTTGCATTTATTTTGAATTTATTTGCTTTGTTTACATTTGCACATATAAATAAATATAATGCTTTTATTTAAAACCTTAGAAATAATGTGAAAATATATACTTTTAGTTATTATTTTTATTTGCATTTTCTGAAAACATTTCCTAAAAAATATATATTTTTTTTTGTAAATAATAAATATTTTTATTTTTTGTGTATATTTAATATATTTAATATATAATATAAATATTTACATATTTATTAGAATATTTAGGATAAAAATATAAAAAATAATAATACATTTTTATTTTTTATTAATATTTAACCTCAAAAATACCTTTTTACAAATATACTTCTCTTTTTTTAATTTATTTTTGTATATAATTAATAAATATTGTATATAGTACATAATAAATACTCTTTTTTATTTACAAAATTAGGGTTTTGCCCTAATCATGAAAATATCCAAAATTAACATTTTTTTTATTATTTTTGTTTCACTTGTAAATAGAACACATACACTTATACAAATACATTTACACATACACATTTGTTTATTCCTATACATTGATATATTTTATATTTGCGATTGATTCGATTTGGTTGTAAATTTATTTGGATACTACTCTCCTATTAAGTCTCATTCCCATTTGAAAATTTGTATCCCCATCCCCATGACTATTTTGTAATAACTTAGGACTTTAAATTCCACATTTTAAAGCTTTCTAAATATGCCATGATAGACTTAGGGTTTGTATGCAAATAAAAAACAACAAATAGTTTGACCTAATTCAAAGACAAAAAAACATGAAAATGGACAACACCAATCACACTTGCACCCCTAGGGTTACTCCACTTGTTACCTTCAATAATGGGCCATGTTGCATGTTGAGTTTCTTTGGAAAAAACAAAACAAATCAAATGATCATAGTCCCTCGATGACGCTTTCGAAAGTGGCCTAAAAATGATCAAGTCCCTTAAAGGAAAAAAATTACCAAAGACACTTGGCACCATTGCAATCATGGTCTAAAACGATGACCCGCGCCTGTCCCGTTAACATCCTAACACAAGATTGTCCATCAAATACAATGGTGGAACAAAATTGTTAAAAGGGTTAAAACATAGGAAAAACCTTTGAGTAAATTTAGGGGTAGACAACTCTTAGTTACTTGATCAAACTTGCAAAACACACTGGCCATTTTTCAAAACACACATCACAACACACTTTCAAAACAACTTTCAAAAACTTTGAAAACTTTTCAAAAGATAAGTACACCTTTGTATACATTCAAACATGGATAATTACAAAGGTTGCCACTACATTGGCCTCTTTTCAAAACATTTTCAAACCCACACAAAGCACCATTTCAAACAATTGAAAGCACCATTTCAAACAATTGAAAACACAAGGCAAGTGATCTAAGCAAGTAACTAAGAGCCCATGGATAACCATGGATAGAAAGGGTGCTAATACCTTTCCTTTCTATAATCTACCCCCCGAACCCAAGAAAACATCTCAAAGGTTTTTGCTGTGCTTTTTAACCTTTCATTAGGATAAAATAAAAAGTCGGTGGTGACTCTTGCTCAACCGAAACATTTGCGAAAACAAACGCAAAACCCAAGTCAGTTCTCCCACCGTATCACAACTGTATCTCTAGTCGCTATTTTTCCTTGCAATGGTTAGTGGGGGTTAAAAACCCCCGCTATCTAATATTATTTTTGCAGGAACAATGAAGAAGATGATGAGGTGTTATCACATGGTTGGACAGTTTAAAAACAAGCGCGCGTTTTATTGTTTTACAACATATTGATAAATTTCCCAATATAATAATCGCCACTTATTTTACTAACAATTGAAGCAGCGTAGTGGAGTGGTTAAGGCATTGGCATGTGAGCGCTGGGACCTGGGTTCGAATCCCAGGTCCCCCAAATGTTTATTTGTTCTTTTTCTTCAGGCGTTCTTGTGCAAAGCTTGCAAAGGGAGTCTACCATATACTTCAAATCTCAGCATGCCAAGTGGCTCCTGGCCAAATCTGAAGGCCAGGATTGAAGGTCTATCATGCTCCCCAGTCAACAGGCGTGTGGATGATCACCAAGGTCAACGTGGCTGAAATGTTAGTGGGCCTGGAAATTGACAAATGCACCTCCAAAGCTGGCCCAAACCCCTGTGTTTGCCTCTTTATTTTTCTTTCATTATTTTTTATTTTACTTATTTAATTTTAATTCCTAATTAACTATTAACTAAATAATTATTATTTTTCTTAATAAATTCAGAAAACATAAAAAAATAAAGTATTTTTATTTATTAAATTTAATTAGTTATTTTTGTAAATAAATACTAACATAATTAATTAATTTAGTTAATTAGGTTAATTTTAATATTTTCACAATAAATATAAAATCAATGTAGAATTAGGGTTTTCTTGACAATTTTGACCATCTTTTATTTATTTCCTTAAAACATAAAAACTCAAAAAATATTTCTTTTTATTTAATTAATTAATTAGTTTTAGGTTTAATTTAATTAAATGCAAAACAACAAAAAACTCATTCTTTCTAAAAAAAAAGGGTTAAAACCCTAAGGACTTCTCCGATCCAATTTTTCTCGCGCGTGTGATTACTCTTGATTAATTTTTGATCCATATTATGTAATTGTTCCGAGGATGTAATAGCTTTAATTAGGACTTTTTATCGCTTTTATTTAATTTCCCGCATTTACTTTTCAAGGGTTGTTTTTGGCGATGTAAATACCCGACGCCTTGTAATAGCGTAGATTTATTTTCCGCAACATTTAACTGCTAGATGTATGTTAATAAGGCTATGCATGACAAGACTTATCTCTAAAAAATAAAATCAATCGTAGCTCACCATAACATGTACAAAGATAATATTAACTGAAACCTGACACACGTGCACATGCCACTCTTAGGGTACGCCTCACTTGGTTGCCTCGACGTGGTCATTGAGTATAGGGTGTTTTAGAGGTCGCCCTCCTGTCTAAAGATAAAAAGTTGCCTCGAAACGGTTGCCTCGATAAAAAATGATCTAGGACATTAGGGTTACCGCTAAGGCGTCCTACTATTGCTTTGGTGACCACACATGTCCCTATAATCGAATTGACCCGAAAACTCCAACGACGGTACTACCTACTTCTCAATAGTGGGATAGTACTGTCTCAAGGACATTTACACAGCTTAATTTCTTTTGAGTAGGTAGAGGTTCTTAGATACTTGCTCTTTCAAAACAAAAAAAATTCTTTTCGCACTTACACTTTTCTGACAAAAGTTTTCAAACAACACTTCATACACTCTTGAGGACAGATACATGAGTTAAATCGAAGTTTTCAAACAAAACTTTTTCAAAACCCACAAACATAAGGAAAGCAAAACCTTTTGAAAACATAGTGAGCAAGTACCTAAGAGCCCGTGGATAACCACAGATAGAAAGGGTGCTAACACCTTCCCTTTCTATAATCTACCTCCCGAACCGAGAAACATCTCGAAAAGGAATTTTGCTGTGCTTTTGTCCTTTCCTTGTTGGAGAAAATAAGAGACGGTGGCGACTCTTGCTTACCGCGACATTTTGCAAAACGCAAACGCGAACCAGCATTCCAAAAGAGTCAGTTCTATTTCTACCGATCACAGAGTTGGTTCATGGCGAGGTTGATATTCCGATCAGAGTTGGTTCTCAGGTCTTCGAGTCTACATTCTACGTGATGGACATTCGACCATCCTATTCTTGTTTGCTGGGTCGTCCGTAGATCCATAAAGCCGGAGCTGTGACCTCCACACTGCATCAGAAGTTGAAGTACCCGGTCAAGGGGAAGATTGTGACAGTGCAGAGGGAGGAAGAATATATGGTCAGTCACCTCAACTCGTTCCGGTACATAGAGATGGATGGGGAATTCATTGAGACTCCATTCTAGCACTTTGAAGAGGTCCCTCAGACATTGGCATCAACAGAGGCTGTGGTTGAAGATGGCTTCCTTAAAGGATGCCCGAGCTGTTATTGAGAAGGGTAAGTGCGCAAACTGGGGCCGACTTCCTGATTTCACTCAGAAGACTGACAAGTTTGGTTTGGGTTTCACTGCAGAAGCTCAGAGGGCTGTTTGTAGTGCAAGGATTGGAAGACCTCCTGTGTTCATCAGCAACTCGGGAGTAAATGCCATTGAAGATGACATAGAGGAATCTGAATTCGACAGCTGGATCTACCCTACAACCAACGGTGGACCAAACAACTGGACGGCAAAGGACTTCGTCCCTATTACTTTTGTGACTCAGTAATGAACTCCTTTGTTTTGAATTTGTAACAAACAATATTATGAAACTTTATGGCCCGGTGTCTTACCCGGGGCACCGTGGCTTCATTTGTGAGGGCTTTTGTGTGTCATTTTCATATATCATTAATAAAAGCATTGGACGTTTTTTGCATTTCAAATCTTGTGCTCCTTGTCTTTCTTTATTATATATTTCAAAACAGCTTTTTACACACACTCACATATACAGGTCCCAATCCGCTCTAGATCTCACTAGTAACAACTCTGCTACTGCCAGTTATGACTTCGAAAATCCGATCAACTTAGCCAAAGACGAAGGTGAAGATGATTGCGAAGTGCCTGGTGAGTTGGCAAGACTGCTACTCCAGGAAGAGAGGGCCATTCAGCCACATGAAGAGCTAGTGGAAGCGGTAAATCTGGGTACTGAGACAGACAGAAAGGAAGTCAAGATTGGTGCCAATCTGGAGTCTAGTGTGAAACAACGGTTGATTCAGATGCTGCATGACTACGTGGAAATCTTTGCCTGGTCTTACGAAGATATGCCTGGGTTGGATACCGACATCGTGGTTCATCACCTGCCTACCAAGGAAGAATACCCTCCGGTAAAACAGAAGGTTCGCCGCATGCGTCTAGAGATGTCCGAGAAGATCAAAGATGAGGTTATGAAACAGTTTGATGCCGGTTTTCTAGCAGTAACTTCTTACCCTCAGTGGGTTGCCAATGTGGTTCTGGTGCCGGAGAAAGATGGTAAGGTCCGAATGTGTGTTGACTACAGGGATTTGAACAAGGCGAGCCCTAAGGATGACTTCCCTCTGCCTCACATTGACGTTCTGGTTGACAACACTGCTCAGCATAAGGTATTCTCCTTCATGGACGGGTTCTTCGGTTATAACCAGATCCAGATGGCTCCTGAAGACATGGAGAAGACCACTTTTGTTACTCAGTGGGGCACCTTTTGCTACAAGGTCATGCCTTTTGGGTTGAAAAATGTTGGGGCAACGTATCAGCGTGCCATGGTTGCTCTGTTTCATGATATGATCCATCACGAGATTGAAGTAGATGTCGACGATATGATTGCAAGGTCCCAAACTGAGGAGGAACACCTTGACCATCTACAGAAGCTGTTTGACCGGTTGAAGTTGTACAAGCTGAGGTTGAACCCGAACAAGTGCACCTTCGGGATGAGATATGGAAAACTGCTAGGCTTCGTCGTAAGCGACAAAGGTATTCAAGTGGACCCTGCCAAAGTGAAAGCCATACAAGAGATGCCAGTTCCCAAGACAGATAAAGAAGTCATAGGATTTCTAGGACAGTTGAACTACATTGCCCGATTCATCTCGCACCTGACTGCTACTTGTGAGCCAATCTTCAAGCTACTGAAGAAAGATCAAGTGGTACGTTGGAACAATGAATGTCAGGCCGCTTTCGAAAGAATCAAAGAGTATCTCCAAGAGCCACCCATTCTTATGCCACCAGTTGAAGGGAGACCTCTAATCTTATACTTGACAGTACTGGACAACTCAATGGGATGTGTGCTGGGGCAGCATGACGAGTCTGGCCGAAAAGAGCACGCTATTTATTACCTTAGCAAAAAGTTTACCGACTGTGAGACCCGATACTCACTTCTCGAGAAAACTTGTTGCGCTTTGGTATGGGCTGCTCGCCGGCTAAGACAGTATATGTTGACTCACACTACTCTGTTGATTTCAAAAATGGATCCAATCAAGTATATCTTCAAAAAGCCTGCCTTGTCCGGAAGAATAGCAAGATGGCAGATGATCTTGACTGAATATGACATCTAGTACATAACCCAAAATGCAATCAAGGGAAGTGTGTTGGCAGACCATTTGGCACATCAGGCAGTAGACGATTACCAGTCTATGAACTTTGAGTTTCCAGACGAGAATATCATGGTAGTAACTAATTGTGAGATACCTGGACCGAATGAAGGACCTGAGGAAGGATCCCGATGGTCTATGCACTTTGACGGGGCCTCAAACGCTTTAGGTAACAGTATTGGCACCGTGATCATATCTCCTAAAGGCTCACATACTCCACTTACCGCCCGACTATGTTTCAACTGCACCAACAACATGACAGAGTATGAAGCATGCATCATGGGTCTTCGAGCTGCAATTGACCTAAGGATCAAGTTTTTGAGTGTCTTCGGAGATTCCGCTCTCATGATCAGTCAGATCAAAGGCGAGTGGGATACGAAACACCCAAATCTTATTCCTTACAAGGAGTATGTATTGACGTTGATTCCCCATTTCGAGGAGATAACCTTTGAACACTTCCCAAGAGAGGAGAATCAGTTGGCGGACGCGTTGGCTACGATGTCTTCTATGTTCAAAGTCAAATGGGACAACGAGGCTCCCCGGATAGTCATTTGGAAATTGGATGAACCTGCACATTGCTGTGATCTTGAGACCGAAGAGGTAACAGAAAAGCCTTGGTATCATGAAGTAAAGAGGTACTTGGAAGCTCAAGAATACCCCGAGGGCACATCCGTTAATGACAAGAATTTTCTGAGAAGGTTCGCGGCAAAGTTCTTCCTCAACAATGACATTCTTTACAAACGAAACCATGATTCCACCTTATTGCGTTGTGTGGATAAGACTGAAGCAGAAAGGATCATGGCAGAGCTGCATGAAGGTACCTTCGGAACTCACTCCAGTGGACACACCATGGCAAAGAAAATCCTCCGGGCAGGATATTACTGGTCCACAATGGAAGTCGACTATTATCAGCATTCTCGGACGTGTCACAAGTGCCAAATCTATGCTGACAAAGTGCACATTCCTCCAGTTCCTTTGAACGTCTTGACAGCACCTTGGCCATTTGCAATGTGGGGCATCGATATGATCGGCGAGATCAGACCTACGGCATCCAACAGGCATCGCTTCATCCTGGTAGCAATTGATTACTTTACGAAGTGGGTTGAAGCAACTTCCTTTGCCACCGTAACCAAGAACGTCATGGCACGGTTCATTCGGCATAACCTGATCTGTCAATACGGTGTACCAGAGAGGATCATTACAGACAATGGTACCAATCTTAACAACAAGATGATCACTGAGCTCTGCGAGCAATTCAAGATACAACACCACAACTCTTCTCCCTACTGCCCAAAGATGAATGGGGCTGTAGAAGCGGCTAATAAGAATATTGAAAAGATTGTGCAGAAGATGACAGTGACCTACAAAGATTGGCACGAGATGTTACCATTTGCTCTTCATGGGTACCGTACCTCAGCACGGACGTCAACAGGGGCAACTCCTTATTCCTTGGTATACGGCATGGAGGCAGTCCTGCCCATTGAAGTTCAGATACCCTCTCTTCGAATCATGAAGGATGCAGGTTTAAGTGAAGACGACTGGATCCAGACTCGGCTTGATCAACTGAACCTAATCGACGAAAAAAGACTCACTGCTATCTGTCATGGTCAGATGTACCAAAAACGGATGATCAAGGCATTTAACAAGAAAGTCAGACGACAAGAGTATCAAGTCGGAGACATGGTAATCAAGCGCATCATTCTACCTCAAGGTGATCCCAGGGGCAAATGGACCCCTACGTACGAAGGGCCATTTGTGGTTAAGAACATCTTCTCAGGAGGTGCGATGATTCTGACCACCATGGATGGTGACGACCTTCCTCACCCCGCCAATGCAGACATAGTAAAAAGATACTACGCATGATTAAAGACCCGCTAGGTTGACTGGCCTAGGAAAAAATAAGGGCTTCCCGGCGAACCAAAAGGGTTCGGGCAAAAATAAGGGATGAAAATAAAAAAATCTGTACACCCGGCAAGTCGAAAACCTGAAAAGGCGGCTTGGGCAAAAATGGGTATCCCGGTGGACTGAAAACCCGAAAGGGCGGTCTAGGAAAAAGTTAGGGATAAGCGTAATACTATGTCTCATTGGATTACCCTGCATCCATACTTTGGTATCAACTATCAGGCTCAGACGGCACCAATCAGTCAGATTCCTCTTCAACTAAGCAGCAAGGTGATGAGACACTTGAAGACATAAAGGCGATAGCAGAGTTGGAACCCAGTGGGATTTTTTCACATAGCTGTTTTGTTTTCTTTTTACAAATTGTATAAATTCTATTTGCTCGGCGGCGTTCTCTTACTAGGACGTCAACCTCTTGTACAAAAACGCCTACTTACAGGCAAATTTCAAAATCAATACAAGCTCATTTTTTTAGACAAATTACAAATTGCTTATTCCTTTATCTATTTTGTTTTGCAAAGAACGTCCAATATTCATTTTTGATATATGCATTTGACATTAATTGCTGATCATAAATATTTACATGCGAAACAAAGGACTAATTACGGGTGACATCGGAAGTAGGGGCAATAAGAATTGTCTAAGCGATCTAGTTGCTCTGTCCACCAAGGTACCAAGGTAGGTTCAGTTGAAGAATATGACCAAGATACCTTCACTCCCCAAGAGTAAGACAATAATGGTAGTTCTCCCCACTGAGACTTCCAACCACGAACAAATCAGCAATACTTTCCCCCAAGCAGAGTTAGTCTACCGTCAGTACTGAAGAAGTTGGGTATCCCCAGTAGATCCTAATATTCCCCAGCGGAGTATAAAGATATTCCTCAGCAAGCATCCCCGGCAGTCTTAATATTCCTCGACAGAATATAAGAATGTTCCCCGGCGGAATACAGGATATCCCCAGTGGAGCCATTTCCCAGCGCAGTCTAAAAAAGCTTCCCCTCCAGAGTTGAGTCATCTCCCCAGTAGATTCTGGAAGCTTGTCCCCTGCAGAATACAAATGTATCTCCCCAGCCATATTCAGAGGTTATCCCCACGAGAGTCTAACTGGGTTATCCTCAGCAAGTTGCAACTGAAATATCATCCCCAGCGAAGTTCTTTCTATCCCCATCGGAGTCCATCATCAAAATCCCCAACGGAGTTATCATTAAAATCTCAGCGAAGTTTCTCTTCCCCACAGAGTAATTCCCTGCGGAGTAATCTCTTCACCAGGTTTATCCCCCAGCGGAATCATATTCTCTTACCGGTTTATTCTTGCAATCATCTTCGTTCATCATCCCCAGTGGAAACGAAGAATTCAACCAGACTCTTCAATATCAGCCCAGGATTTAACAAACTCCCCGACATTCGTCAAGGATTTATTTTCCCAGACGAAAATACATTCATAAACATATCACATTTCACATCTCCTATTTACATACATGATGAAGTGCATACGACACAATCTCATTTATTTTTGAGAACATCATGACATCATGCATTTCATACATCATGACATTGCATACAACTAACGTTTTGCCTTTTCAGGAAAAGGTCAATCAAAAGATGATTACCATCAATCTTTCTTAAGTTCCAGATTAATACCTGTAGCAAGCCAGGAAATATTTGTGGACGAATGATTGTAGATATATACCTGTAACAAGCCAGGAAAGTTATCTACATGAAGAGACTGAAGATCAATACCTGTAACAAGCCAGGAAGACTATCTTTCTTTCTCAGGTCAGAGATTAATACCTGAAACCAGCCAGGACAACTATCTCATTGGCCAGCCTTCAAGTTCTAGATCAACACCTGTAACTAGCCAGGAAATATCTGTGGACGACTGATTATAGATCTATACCTGAAACCAGACAGGAAAGTTATCTACATCGAAGAGATTGAAGATTAATACCTGTAGCAAGCTAGGAAAAATATCTTTCTTTCTCAAGTAAGAGATTAATACCTGAAACCAGACAGGAAAACTATCTCATCGGCCAGCCTTCTTAAGTTTCGGATTAATGCTAGTAGCAAGCCAGGAAATATCTGTGGACGACGGATTGTAGATCTATACCTGTAACTAGCCAGGAAAGTTATCTACATGAAGAGATTGAAGATCAATACCTGTAACAAGCCAGGAAGACTATCTTTCTTTCTCAGGTCAGAGATTAATACCTGAAACCAGACAGGACAACTATCTACTTGACCATTATGAAGCAACCCTACATCGGTTCCTTCTCTCTTTCAGATGCAGTTTTATACGAACTCATCATCAGGCAACCCTACACAGGTTCCTTCTTTTAACCTACCAAGTTACAATTCAACAAACAATCTCCAGATGGCATCTATAAGCCCATCCTCCTATCCATCATATCTCCAAATGGCATCTGTAAGCCCATTCCCTACATCACGTTGCTGATACTACACCATGCGAGTGCAAATTTCTGGGCACTTTAGTGTTCAATCATCTTCCACCTTCGGATCACGAAAGGCACACAAGCCAATCTACATCCTCAGGTTTAAGAAGATTGAACAGGGGAAACTGTTGTACCCGAAAATTTGCCCTCCCATATTCCTCAAGATTTGTCATGATTGATTTTCAAATTGCTCAAGATTGGCTCAAGGGTTGTACAGTCAAATCACCTCCTAAGCCAGTTCAAAACTAGGGTTTTGGTTCTTTCAAGGAATTTGGGGTTCTCAATGGTTCAATCAAGTCTCATAGGCCTATATGCATTCTCAAGCACCTACATGCCAAGTTTCAAGACTCACAGTGCCAATTTGCACAGTCAAAAGCTTCATTTGACCTACAGTCAACTACAAGGGCAAAATGGTCATTTTGCAGTCAAAAGTCAGAATTTTTGGTCAACATCTTATTTTGAGTCCACAATCATCATTTGATCAAGTCTTGATCATGATTCCACAAGAATAGCTCAAAAATCATCAAGGTGCAAAAAGGTTACTATTTTTGGACAATAGAAAAGTCAACTGTATCTTGACCAGGGCATAACCTTTTCATGGTTTGTCAGAAAAATCCCATCCAATGCTCATTTTGAAGGGGTTGCAATTTACTACAATCCATCTTCACACTCCAAGTTCAAGAAATGCTCTCACAAAAAGTTATCAATTTCTACATTATAGGTCAATTTCAAAAGTCAACAAAAATGCACTTTGAGTCAAAGGCCATAACTTGAGATTGGTAAATCCAAATGACATGGGACCAAAGGCATTGGTTAGAGGACTTCAAGAGCTTTCCAAAATGTCAAAGAACATGGTCATAGGATCAAAATTGAGCAAGTTGTGCATTGGAGAAGTTGGGAAATTTTCATGAATTTGCAAAAGTCAACTTTGCTCAAAACACTTTCTTTTTGCTAATGGGCCTCAAATCTCTTCTTGAAACTTCATCCATGGCCTATGCACGACCCATCAAGATTAATTGAATTTATTTTCTTATTTTTATTGATTAATTGGATTTTTAATTAATATTAATTCATTTAATTAATTTAAATTGTAGGAAAATAGAAGATTTGGTTTTTAAATCTTTTTGTGAAGCAAATATGGTCAAGATATGCTGGCAAATTCGTGCACAAGTCAAAGATACAAAAATCTCCAAATTTGGCAACATTTTCCAATCATGAAAAATCAAAAATATTTGATTTTCAATCAAATATTTAATCATCAATACTCATGGGTTGGATCCAATTTTTTGACCTAATTCAATTGCCTTATATACAAGCAAGCTGACCAGACCCTAGAGGACATGAAAAAAGCTGCAGAAAAACCATTGCCAATTCAAGAAATTTCCAAGAAAATTGAAAACTGATTTTGGCATTCTAGGTTGATTCAAGGGTTTTTGATCATTCAAACACATTGTAGGAGGTTCCAGGAACGTGTTGCAATCAAATTCCAGTACCAAAGCTCAAGGAATCATTCATTACAGAACCACGGTTTGCCTTCTTTTATCCAGAATCATAACTCTTAAATCATGCATATTTAACGTGTTTTCTTGATTGATTTGTGTTGCTAGGAACCATATGAAGCTAATGGTATAACTGAATTAAACTGAAATGCACTGAATCGAAAGATGCCAAGAACGGTTTTCTAGGGTTCTTAAGCTTTGAATTAGGGCTTTCTGAACCAAGCAAAATTAGGACTCATGAGATATATGACTGAATTCGTGAGGACAGGACGAATACAACTGACCCCTCGCGAAATATTTATATGTACTGTATCTCTAGTCACTATTTTTCCTTGCAATGGTTAGTGGGGGTTAAAAACCCCCGCTATCTAATATTATTTTTGCAGGAACAATGAAGAAGATGATGAGGTGTTATCACATGGTTGGACAGTTTAAAAACAAGCGCGCGTTTTATTGTTTTACAGCATATTGATAAAGTTCCCAATATAATAATCGCCACTTATTTTACTAACAATTGAAGCAGCGTAGTGGAGTGGTTAAGGCATTGGCATGTGAGCGCTGGGACCTGGGTTCGAATCCCAGGTCCCCCAAATGTTTATTTGTTCTTTTTCTTCAGGCGTTCTTGTGCAAAGCTTGCAAAGGGAGTCTACCATATGCTTCAAATCTCAGCATGCCAAGTGGCTCCTGGCCAAATCTGAAGGCCAGGATTGAAGGTCTATCATGCTCTCCAGTCAACAGGCGTGTGGATGATCACCAAGGTCAACGTGGCTGAAATGTTAGTGGGCCTGGAAATTGACAAATGCACCTCCAAAGCTGGCCCAAACCCCTGTGTTTGCCTCTTTATTTTTCTTTCATTATTTTTTATTTTACTTATTTAATTTTAATTCCTAATTAACTATTAACTAAATAATTATTATTTTTCTTAATAAATTCAGAAAACACAAAAAAATAAAGTATTTTTATTTATTAAATTTAATTAGTTATTTTTGTAAATAAATACTAACATAATTAATTAATTTAGTTAATTAGGTTAATTTTAATATTTTCACAATAAATATAAAATCAATGTAGAATTAGGGTTTTCTTGACAATTTTGACCATCTTTTATTTATTTCCTTAAAACATAAAAACTCAAAAAATATTTCTTTTTATTTAATTAATTAATTAGTTTTAGGTTTAATTTAATTAAATGCAAAACAACAAAAAACTCATTCTTTCTAAAAAAAAAGGGTTAAAACCCTAAGGACTTCTCCGATCCAATTTTTCTCGCGCGTGTGATTACTCTTGATTAATTTTTGATCCATATTATGTAATTGTTCCGAGGATGTAATAGCTTTAATTAGGACTTTTTATCGCTTTTATTTAATTTCCCGCATTTACTTTTCAAGGGTTGTTTTTGGCGATGTAAATACCCGACGCCTTGTAATAGCGTAGATTTATTTTCCGCAACATTTAACTGCTAGATGTATGTTAATTAGGCTATGCATGACAAGACTTATTCTTAAAATAAAATCAAAACGTAGATCACCATAACATGTTCAAAGATAACTTAACTGAAACCTGACACACTCGCACATGCCACTCCTAGGGTACGCCTCACTTGGTTGCCTCGACGTGGTCATTGAGTATATGGTGTTTTAGAGGTCGCCCTCCTGTCTAAAGATCAAAAAGTTGCCTCGAAACGGTTGCCTCGGATAAAACGATCTAAGACATTAGGGTTACCGCTAAGGCGTCCTACTATTGCTTTGGTGACCACACATGTCCCTATAATTGAATTGACCCGAAAACTCCAACGATGGTACTACCTACTTCTCAATAGTGGGATAGTACTGTCTCAAGGACATTTGCACAACTTAATTTCTTTTGAGTAGGTAGAGGTTCTTAGATACTTTCTCTTTCAAAACAAAAAAATACTTTTCGCACTTACACTTTTCTGACAAAAGTTTTCAAACAACACTTCATACACTCTTGAGGACAGATACAAGAGTTAAATCGAAGTTTTCAAACAAAACTTTTTCAAAACCTACAAACACAAGAAAAGCAAAACCTTTTGAAAACATAGTGAGCAAGTACCTAAGAGCCCGTGGATAACCACGGATAGAAAGGGTGCTAACACCTTCCCTTTCTATAATCTACCTCTCGAACCGAGAAACATCTCGAAAAGGAATTTTGTTGTGCTTTTGTCCTTTCCTTGTTGGAGAAAATAAAAGACGGTGGCGACTCTTGCTTACCGCGACATTTTGCAAAACGCAAACGCGAACCAGTATTCCAAAACAGTCAGTTCTATTTCCACCGATCACACTCTCCAAATGGAATCTTTAAGCCCATTCCCTACACAATCAACCACCATATCATCAAGTGCAAATATCTGGGCACTTTAGTGTTCAATCATCTTCCACCTTTAAGTCACGAATGGAAGGCTCGCCAATCTAACTCTTAATATTTAAGAAGATTGAACAGGGGCAGCTGTTGTACCCCAAAATTTCCCCTCTCATTTATCAAGAATTTTATCACAAGATCTTCCATGAACTATGTTTGCAGCACTGATACATTAATTTAGGCTTGGAATTGGCACGAGGGCAAAATGGTCAAAATGCACACTGAAAAGTCAAACCTTGACTTTTTAGTCAAAATCAAGTATCAAGAATCACATTTCATCAAGACATGTTAGAATGTGAAGTTGGTTCACCAAGAAAATTAAAAGTCAAAATTACTTTTGAAAAGTCAAAGTTCTAAACACTTACAAGTTTTTCTAAGTGTTAAGGAAAGATGATAAGTTCGGAACTTCTGGCCAGATTTTCATCATGATGCAATTTGATTCAGGAAGAACTTCTGACACAAGAGTTGTAGATCTCAATGAGATCTAAATCATTGCAGAACAAGACTTCTCCTAGAAACACCGGGATTTCAAGTTATCCAAAGGATTTTCCCACGTGTGGCATAAAAGTACCATTGTTGTCCTTGAAAAGCAAACTTTTCTACAAAGTTTATTTTGAGTCCATGCTTCACTTTGCTTCTGAGTGTACTTCTCCCATAAATCATGCTTACAAATTCAGATTAGGTGTGCTTAAAGCTGCTAACCACCCTACCTTCCCTTGAAACATGTTTGGCTAAACTTGCTTCAAAAACAAGTTAACGAGCCATAACACATGATGGTTGTACTCCTGATTTCTCTAAGCTTCTAAATCCTTTGCCTATAAATTAACTTCATCTTGCAAACTGAAAAGGGGGAAGATATTGGAAAAAGCCTTGAAACTTTGCTGAAAATTCCCAAGAACCTGAAACTGTAGCACAAATATAAAACCTGTTAGTTTTAGTTTTTGCGTCCAAACTCTAATTTTCCTTGTGCATTTCTTGGCCAAATCATATAGTTTCTGATATACACTTAGAAGCCGTCCCAACTTCTGTTTTCAGGCTGTAACACAATCTTCATCAATCTCCATTTCAAAAATCAAAACTTTTCTTCTTGGCTGCTCCAGAATATTCCAGCCATCCATAACTCAAGTTGAGGGTTGCTTTAGCTTTCTGAGAACGTGAGGAAGCTGACCAAAATATTACAGCAATCTGAACCAGGCTTTAACTCACAGAACAATCTCCAACAGCAAGGTAAGTTTCTTCTGACTTTTATCTCATTACTTAGGCATTGTTAGGCTTGCATTTCCAAAGATATAATGTAGATATCATGACTCTGAATCTGTACATATTTATAAATTTCATTTACATGGCCTAAGTAGAGAGAATTGCATATCAAAACTTCTTAAGGAAATTAGAGTTTAGATTTAGGATCATCAAAATTCATGTTTGCTTTTGGTTTACAGTTTTTGATGCTTTGCATTTCTTAAAACATGATGAAAATTTCCATAACTGCTATGTTTGCATTTTCCATTTTTGTTGAGAAATGACTAAGTTGCAGATGCTCTGGTTGGCGTGAAGGAGAAGATGAAGTTCATCATCAGAACTTACTCTGTGATACATGCTTATGTTTTTGCTTCTAATACCGGATGTACAGCCACCCCAGTGGTAGAAAATGCGCATATAAGGCATTAGTGTTAAGGGTACAGGGTTCTAATCCCAGAAACACCTTTTACGTCTAGCTTGACATTTTTACCCCATTATTTGTCAAAACAGTACTCTCGGACCAGAACTTCTAGATATCCTCATCCAACAACATTGTCACCTCACTCTCTCAACAACTAGAACTTATAACGTTCCAGTAACACTAGAACTTCTAGGTTCTCAGCAATATAAACTTTTATCACTTAGAACTTTTAGGATTTCCTTTATTCCCAGCAACCTCAGAATGTTAGTGCGTCTGGATCTAGAGCTTCTGGCATTCCCCTTTTTCGCTGACATTTGCTTTCTGATTTGCAGCGCGCCTGAGTCAGAACTTCTGCTCTCTCCTCTTTCAACAAAGCGTTAATTCTTACTCTTACTCTCTTATTATTTTTATCATCACTTTATTTTCATTAATCAAAAACACCAAAAAATACTTTATGTTCACATGCTTTATTTTATTTCTTTTAAAACAAAAAGACTAAAAATATTTTCTTAAGCAAATTTATTTCTTCTCTTGACAAAAACAAAAAAAGTGTATTTTTACATTTCTTGTACATTATTTCAATATGGCTGTAATAGATAATTAGGACTTTAATTTCTTGCAATCCCCATTTGTAAATTTGCATACCCCATTCCCTAAATGATTGTAATATCGTAGAATATTTACTTTCTGTAATTTATCGCTTTCATATAAATGCTAGTAATTAGGATTTGTATGGGAAGATAAAATCGATCTTAGTAAACACTATTCCAAGATAAACCATGCATGAAATACAAACGCTTGCACACTTGCACCTCTAGGGTAATTCTACTCGTTGCCTTATGAAAAATGGTCATGATATGCATGTGAGGCGTCTTAGCAAAAACAATAAAAAATACAAGATCATAGTCCCTCGATGACGCTTCAAATGTTGCCTTTCAAATGATCTTAGTCCCTGAAGAGAAATGCTAAGATATCTCACAACATTGCTATCATGTCTATACGATGACCCACGCCCGTCCCTTCACATTAAATGATGGGGCTTCTTACCAATCAATGGTAAGATAGCAACATCTAAAGGAGGAGGAAAAGAAAACTAAAGACCTTTGAGTAGGTAGGTTGCTCCTGGTTGCTTGCTTGCTCACAACAAAAACATTTCATACACCAAACACTTTCATTTTGAAACATTTTCAAAAGACAACACTTTATATGCGTTTTTATAGAGACGAGAATTATTACAAAGACACCTTTTCAAATCACTTTCAAAAAATAAACACTTCTTTGAACTATTTTCCAAACAACACTTTGTATGCGTTCTTATAGAGACGAGAACCATTACAAAGACACATTTTCAAAATACTTTCAAAAACCACACCACAAGCACAATTTCAAACAAAGCAAGTGATCTAGCAAGCAACTAAGAGCCCATAGATAAATATGGATGAAAAGGGTGCTAACACCTTCCCTTTTCATAATATACCCCTCGAACTCAAGAAAATAATCTCAAAGGTCTTTTCTGTTCTTTTCACCTTTTCCTTTTTTAGATAAAAGAAAAGTCAGCAGCGACTCTTGCTTTATGCAACAATTGCGATCAAATGCAAAACATCCCAAGTCGGTTCTCCCACCGTGTTACACCGGGGTCGAGAGCTTGATTGATCTTGTTTGACACCACGAGAAATCAGGTTTCTTCTCCTCTTCCTCTCTTTGTAACCATTATTTGTTGGATTTTGTATGTAACTTTACTTTGATTATATGTATATTTATTGCTCATGGTGTTGTATGAAACTTTCTTTACAAATCTTTATTGATGTTTATCCTTGATAGCTCGCTAAGTGTCTAGTTTTGATTCGTTGCAGAGATGGACGGATTGAATTTGAATTTAGGATGAATATCTATTAGGCTTAGATTCTAGAGATAGATTCAGGCTTAGTAATCACTTAGGTATCGACTCTTAATGCCTCCGTGTTGTTTTGTGTTGTGCTGAGAGATCGTCGACATAGAGCGACACGGTTGATATCTTGCTTTGTGTTATAAATGACCTCTATTTGAGAGATACATGATGCTATTGACGAGTAGTTAAGATTAAGTATAACTGGGTAGTAAGTTTAAGTATTTGATGGGGTAGATGAAATACAAATTCAAGAGTTCTATCCTATTCGAATGATGAAATTCTTCTTGTGTATAACTTTTAATTTCAGCACTTTACATACTATACTATTCAAACCCCAAACTCAATAATGAGAGATTTGTCAAACGACAATTCAATAATCAATCTCCGTGGACACGATACAATATAACCTATATCACCCGGTAAATTAATAACTTACTTTTTGCTTGCCGTTATACCTGCAGCAACACATATATTGTTTCCGCGTACACAGTCTTCAAAATTTTCATTTTCCACCCATTTTTCTTACTCATGTTAATCATTCGTTCAATCTCTTGATCCCATCCTTACAGATTCTGATTCACTTGGATCCAATCCAACACAGTCTACCAAATCTTGTTCATTACTTCACACTCATATAACAAATGTTGGATGCTTTACTTTCCATGGAAGTACACACAATTATCATCTTTTAACATCCCAAAATTTACTAATATATCCTTCATAGCCAACTTTTTATGGCAAGCCATCTAAAGTGTAAACTTAGCACGCGGTCTGGCTTCATTTTCATATAAAATCTTCCTCCATAGGACCTCCGGGCTTTGTCTTATAAGGCCATGATAAATGTTCTTCATTATAAAGATACCCCTATTTGTAGTATAATTCCATTGTTTCATCTGCTGAGCAACCCGCCTTTGATTAAGAACCACCCTCAGGTTCCAAGAGCACGAAGTTCCCCCACCAGCATTCATTATCATCTCCCCTTTGGACTAGTAGGTATGAACCCATCTCACCCAAAGAGTATCGGTTTTCCTGCATAAATTCCATAGCAGATTATCATACAAGCTTTATTCCAAATCTTAATGTTAATCACATTAAGTCCCCTTTGGCTCTTAGGCTCACAAATTTTACTCCAAGACACATGGGCCTTTCGGCTATTACTACCCTTCCCTGTCTATAATAAAATTATACAATGGGCTTTAATACTTTTAGTAACACCTTTAGGAAGGGGAAAAATTGAAGCCAATAGTTTGCTTTACCAAACAACACATTGTTGATTAGTTGCAACCTTTCAGCATAACTAAGTAAATAAGAAGACCAATGGTTAATTCTGGAACCAATTTTCTCCACAAGGATCAAGAATTGGTTATTAGATATATTCTTACTAGTTATGGGAATCCCCAAATATCTGAAAGGAAGGCCACCTCCTAAAAAACCAGTCAACTCATCAATAGCTTTCTTAGTCTCCTTGTCCACTCCTCCATAATACATTTTACATTTAGTCGGATTCACGAACAACCCAGTAGATTTAAAGAAAGCTTTTAATAGATCCATAACCATATGCAAAAAAATAATATGCCCTAGTGAAAATGAGAAAATCATCAGCAAGGCTAATTTTTACAATCTTTAAATTTTCACATTTTGCTATGAAAATTGAAATTAGGAAACATGTATAAATCAACCATCTTTCTGTGCAGATATTCCATTACTATAACAAAAAGCAAGGGGGAAATTGGATCCCCTTTCCTAATACCTCTTTGAACTTGCATCATCTTATTAAACTTTGCATTGATGTTAAACGGGTAACTATCTGTGGTCACTGCCTGCATAATCCAGCCACTAAACTGTGTAGGAAGCCCAATGTCATCCAAAATCACATTTAAAGCATACCAATCAACAATGTTATATTCTTTTTATATGTCAAGTTGAAGCATACATATAGGCATACCTCCCTTCCTACTGTACCCTCTTAGAAGCTCATAAGCCAGAAGAATATGCTCATGTATGTGTTGCCCTAGAACAAATGTAACCTGATTTCTACTTATGATGTTTGGCAAAACCTTGCTCAGTCTGTTGGCTGTAACTTTAGATATCACCTTGTACATAGTTGTTCTACAGGATATAGGCCTATAATATTCCACACTATTGTGTAGGTTATTCTTTAGGATTAAAGTAACTAAAGTCATGTTGAATCTCTTATCAAATCTACCACTATTAAATAACTCCATCACCATATTGAGAACATCAGACTTCACAACATCCCAGGAATTCATGAAGAACTTAGACCCAACTCCCTCAACACCGGGAGCCTTTAGCTCCCTAATGCTATTAAGAGCTTTCATTATTTCCTCCATAGACGGTTTCCTGATCAGCATAATCCTTTGCTCTAAATTAAAGTGTGTCCCTCTTCTCATAGCTTGGATGTTAATTCCTTCCAAATATCTTTGAGATGTTCCCATCAGATTCTTGTAAAACATTACAATTTCCTGTGACACATCATGATGTTGCTCAACCACAGTACCATCCTCATTCTGTAATTGGGTTATGTTCTTCTCTTTTTGCTTACTCTTCAAACATGCATGGAAATATGAATTATTTCCATCTCCAAATCTAATCTAGTCAACTATAGCCCTTTGTCTCAAAACCTGTTCATCAGCCTCAAGTAGATACAACAACACCAAAATACACTTCTTCTCCTGTTGTATAAGGTGACTGTTCATTTTATCTTTTGCCAGATTCTGTTGGCTCTCCTTCACCTGTCTCTGGCCTTGTCAATCTGACTTTTAATCCCCACAAGAGGTTTGTTGATATTCCTAATCACATAATACATTCTAATCAGTTTTCACCACAAATCAGTACATGGATCCCCTCTAGTTGGTTTGTTCCTTCTAGTCTTACCCACATTGTTGTAGCCCTCCATTTCAGTGATTCTGTTGATAAATTTAAAACTTCTTTTGTGCTTCCTAACTAGATCATCATTCTTAATACAAAGCATATGATGTTATGATATTCCTGGTTCCATTACATATTGAGATTGCTTAATGTTTTTCTAAAACCACTCAACATTGGCTATCACTTTATCAATACAGGAATAAATTCCCCCCTCAGTATGCTTGTTAAACCAAGTAAACTTATCACATTTACTTTCCATCAGAAACAAGCCACTATTATCTATCATGTTGTTCATATCAATATATTCAGCTTCCTTTACAGGCTTTCCTCCAATCCTATCATGTACGCTCATGACATTATTGAAATCCCCCATTACACTCCAGGGACCCTGTTAGTTTTTACTTATTTCCTCTATCTCCTTCCACAAAATTTTCCTTTCCTCAATCATGTTGGGTGCATACACAGCAGTGATACAATTCCTGAATCTACCATATCTTTCATACCCCATAGTGAATAAAATGGTATATACTACAGACTGTTGAAACAACCAATTGAACTGTCAACTGATAATGAAATCAATGAAGTTGCCATCAAACATTTTTTATCCCACAGAAATGGAAAGGCAAACATTGATTAAACCTGAGAAGAGAGAAATCACGGTCAAACGATCGAGAGATCGAGTAAGGGAGTCTGTTATGCGAGGGGAAGGTATTAGCACCCCACACGCCCATAGTACTCTACGGTGTCCACTCTTGTTATTCTAATCTAATGGTTGTGGTTAAATTTTATGTCTAAGGTTTAAAGTGAAAAGAAATAGAGAATGCAAGCAAAAGAAAAGGAAAAGAAAGTGTGGGGAAAAGAAAGAAATTTTTACAAAGATATGCTCGATTAGGCCCCACAAAAAGCTTCAGCCTATGTATTCCTTTTAAGGAATCAAAGTTGTCATAGTTCAACTCACTTGTTTTGGTGGTTTTGTTTTTTTAGTTGAACAATGTTAAATTCAATCATTCCACCGTTGCTCGACCTTTTGAGACTTACGACCTGTAGTGGAAAGAAACTAACATGCTCTAAGAAGAGAAAAACCGATTGGCAAAAAGAAAGGAAATGGTTAGTGTTTTTTACCTTAAGAAAGGGTTTAAGTTGTTAGAGAGTGTTTTTATTAGTTTAAGGAAAAAGAAAGTTTTTGTTTTAAATTCAAGGATGCAAAAAGAAAGAAAACATATAAGGGAGACTATCTAGAATCTAATCCCTAATGTTATCATACAATGATGGCCCTATGTCAAGGATAAAGAGGGAAATATTTATCTATGTTAGCATGTATGGATTACTATCCTATGATCTAGTTTGAATCGGGAAAGAAACAAGCACATCCTAAGGGAGCATGGCATATACAAAGCAAGCGAGCAAAGGAAGCACGTATATGGCGAGAGTAGAGTATCCAAAACAAGTAAAGGAGAGCATATACATGGAGAGAGTAATGTGTCTCAAAGTAGCAAGCTCGAACAAAGGGAGCACATACATGGCGAGAGTAGTGTGCACTAGCTCAAGCAAAATGGCCTAACCAAGATATCGTGAATCAAGGTAGGTAAAGGAAAAATCAAGAGAAATTCTTTAGCTAAGGGGAGCGGATCACCCGAAGCAAACAAGAGGGATTGGTATAAAAGAAAAAGAATAGAATTGTTTTAGATAAGTGGAGTGGATCACCCGAAGCAAACAAGCGGGAGAGAGATGAAATAAGAAAAGAATAGAAATACTTTAGCTAAGGGGAGCAGATCACTTGAAGCAAACAAGCGGGTAGCGGAATGTCATCACTGGCCATTGCAAACTCCTGACAAAATGCGGGGGTCGGGACAAAACCCTTGTCCACTGACCGACTCGACACAAAAGATTGACAGACCAAAGCATCGACATATAACGTGATCTAAGGATGACATGGACTAGAATGCACGGGGTTTGGCTAGTAACCCTTTCCATTCGCCTCCTTTTGAGGACTTGTCATTTGTAGTATATGTGAGCACAAAATGTAAACACACTTGCATAAAACCTACTTCAAAGGTATGGTTTTAAACAAGCACAAGTAGCACACAATGGCACATAATACGGAATTACCCTAAACGGGTATTTAAATAAACCAGAGGGGTTCCTGACATGATCAGCTACGGAGACCCCCATCGTACATCACTATTCCTACTTCTCATGGCAAGGAAAGCCGTAAAATCCCTACTTGACATGATCACTAGAAAGCAATAAGATGCGAAAAGAAAATAGAAGTGAGATGTACCAAACAAATAACAATTCGTAGATGCTAAGCAAAAACAAAGAAACCCAGAAAACTTCGCGAGCTTCTATCACCAACAAAGAAAATACTATCAACATAGGCGTCAAAGCATGAACAAATCAAGATCAGAATGCATAGCGGACACATCCGAATATCAGAATACACATGCACGGAACATATTTCATATAGTATACGCAAATAACAATCACCCACTAGAATGTGTCGCAGATACATCTGTATGATGTCGGTCTATCTGCATGAAATATAATCCATACAATATATGAAATAATAATCACATGGTGGAATGTGTAGCGGACACATCCGTATGATACCAGGGTACCACCTGCATAAAAACAAGGTTTATACAAGAACAAAATCATCTTGTGCATCATACGCAAATTATAACTAACAAGTGATTGCATAAGGTGTCTTTCAACCAATAATATATGCTAATTAAAGATTGAAGGTCTAACAATGTACCTTGCAAAGAATTCACAAAAGGAGTTAAAACTAACAAGGGAATATGTGCAAACATGCAATAAAACAAAGCAAAAACTGCATTTTCTGTCTGGGTAGCCGATTACCATAATAGGGTAACCGATTACCTAGATTAAAAAATATGGAAAAAAGGCTACTCACTTTGGGGTAACCAGTTACCGTAACTGGGTAACTAGTTACCGCATGCATATTTTCAAATTTTAGTTACTGGAAAGGATGGTACTCAGTTACCCGTGGGCAGAAAGCAGTTTTTTCAAGTTTCTGAGGTTTGGATCATGGCTTGGGCATTTGATCAAACACAAAATATCCACATTCAACACATGATTTTGCATAAAACAAGGTCTATATTCAAACTACACATGATTGATTAAGATCAACAATTAAACTTCATACAACATCATCAATTTATTTCATCAATTAAGCACTTTCATGAGAATCAACTTAATTCAATAAGAACTTAATTCAACTATTCATTTCCGAATTTACACATGATTATCAAATCAATTCACAATTATAAGATTAGATCTATATTCTCAATTCAAAATTCAACCTAGATTCAATTCATGCTTGATCAAAAAGTGCTTCTCAAATAATCACTTATTTCAAGAAGTGCTTAATTCGAGAAAAATCAATGATAGAAGTGAATAGGAGGCTTAGGTATAGAGATCGCAATGAAAATATCAACAATCGGAGAAGAAATGTTCTTGATCTTGACTTTTGGATCTTAATGAAGTTGTTATTGTGTTCTTGATGAAAAAGGTGCAGAACCTTGATTTGATCTTTGAGCAACTTGAGAGAATTTGAGACTTATGTTTTTGAGAATTTTTGAATTATGAGAGTCTCCTTCTTAGAAATTAGAGTGAATAATAATATATAGTCTGAGCGTCTTTTGAATGGATTTGGTTAATGGGCCTCAAATAACCACAAACCAAAGTGCATATTTTTGAATCATCAGAGCTCGACACGTTTAGGTCAAATTTGAAGGGGCCTCAGTGCAATTTCTGAAGTTGAAATATGAAACTAAAATGTAGCCAATGTCGAGAACAACCTCATGTCCGAATATGAGCTTAATCGGATAAATGATGAGAAAGTTATGAATTTTTGAAGTTTTGCCTGAGACAAAAATTAACTTCCAGCACAGGATTTTCAGTGAGTTGCACGTACTTCGGGCCAAAAATGGAAGCCTTCGGGGTACCGTTTTCTCGTGGAAATTGTAACCAAAATTTAGCTAACTCAATTTGTGAGACAATGCCACTAGAATAGGCTCGATACGATAAAAATCGACCAAGTTATGATTTTTTGAATGTGGTGCAGATAAACACTTGTCACAATTTTTCTGTGCAAAAACACTTGATAGATCCACAACTTTGGGGACTTTCTGAATAGAATTGGCTTCCGTCCGTGAGAGATGAAAATATAAAGGACATATAGACGGGAATTTGGGCATCGGAACAGGTTCAAAATGAGCCATGGGCTTCGAGTTATGAATTTTTTAGTGTCCAAAAACTGCACCTTCAACACACTTTTTCACTGTATTTCTTCGAGAAAACTTGCACATTCTGATAACTTCTTAAAAGAATTGGCTTTCAAGTTGAACCTGAATTCAAGGATATATCACCATGGATATCTTGGAAAAAGAAAACCTAAATATGACGAACCAAATTAGACTTATGACTTTTCAGAAACCCACACCACTGTGAAACGGCGAACCGATCCTTAACATGGAAAATACTCTGAGAGCATCCATTAACGAAATAAACATCTTCTGCAAAATGTCGAGGCTTTCCAAAAATAACTTGATCCCATTACCATATAACCAATGATATGTATGCATATGATGGTGAAATATAAACCAAGTAGAGTCGAAATGTAGAGGGTAAATTTTTGGGTACAATTGTTGCCCTTATTTAAGCTTTTTAAACCTAAAGTGAGATTGGCAACGACACCCTTTCGAGCAATAAGGTGGAAGGATATTGAATACAAAAATGAACTCAAAAAAATTTCACTCTAAATTGAGACGACGTATATCAACACAGGGTATAATTTTGATGGCCTCTTGGCACTGGACCAAAAAACAAGTTTGTAGATGGGAGATAAGGATTAAAGGCCGTGGAGCTTGATCCAAAAATGCTAGTAATGACTAAACTTCACAGAATTCCAGAATGCTACATTTTAAGAAAAAGGTAAATACCGAAAGATGCTAGTAACGACTATACTAAAAAAAACGCTACGCCAGGACAGAACTGGATTGTAACAAGTCCAATGAGTAGCGACTCAAAAAAGGACGGCATCAAATAAGAACTAGAAACATCTATCTTGAAAACAAATGTATGTCAATAATGATTGAACACGACCCATGAGTACCTACACGGGGAGAGAGAATTCCCTTATGCAAGGGGTAAGAAGGGGACCGACTTACGCTAAGTAAGGGATCAGAGGAGAAAACACATACGAAAAACTCACAATTCAGGGATCAGAGAGAATCAAATCTAACAACCTGAGAGTTGAATGTATGCCAAGCCGAGGGAAGACGTACAAATAAAAGTGACTAGCCGGAGGTAGACTCTTAATCAAAGATAATGGAGATATATGTCAGGCCAAAGTTAGACATATACAAGAAAGAGACCGCCCGAAGAAGGCTCCAACAAGGAATGTTAACGACATATAGAATCCTAGAGAAAGAACACCGACTGAAGGTGAACTGAGGATAAAATATACATGTCTGTGAAATGATGAAGTTTGGAGGGAAATCGTGGGAAGTTTGCAGCATGAACAAAGTGTGACTTGTTTAGCATCAAAACTCAGCCAAATCGTGTGTTTCATGATGCTAAACACCTTTGGAAAGTTGCTAAACATGATTAGAAGCAAAAACGCGTGGAAAACTTGTGATTAGAAGCCAAAACAAAGATTTCAAAATATGACTTGTGATGAAACTTCAGTTTCAAGCTACCGATTTCAAAACAATGGCATTTTCAACTCAACGGGTCTTAAGGCATGATTCTTGATGCTTTAGAAAGAATAGGTTACAAACTTTTCAATGGAAAAAGAATGGATTTAAATGAATGCTTGAGTTGAAGGTTGCATTGAGTCAAAGTTGGGGAAAAAGGGATGACTTTCCATACTTAGAAATATTTCAAAATTTCCTTCAAAAGTGACCTATAATGCTTTGCATCCAAACATGGCCTTCCACTTGGAATTTGCTCTTGACAAAAAAAGATGGAATGTAATAAACCTCTTGAATGACATTTTGAAACTTGAACCATTCAAAATCTCCAAAAATTGAGAGAGTTGTGAATTGTTGAAGTTGGAAAAAAAATCATGTATAATCTTTTGCATCCTCAGGGAATCTTCTATCCATTTTCTTACCTTGCACATAAAAGAAGGAATAAAGTTCACATCCTCAAGATCATTATGGAAAACGAGTGGGCTCAAGGTGATAAAAATTGACCAAGTTATGATCATTTGAAGTCACACATGAGAAAATGAGGGTTCATCTAGAGGACTTGTAATCTTTCTTCATCATCAAGTTTCTTCCACATGAATACTCCTTGAAACTTTTAAAGTGATTTGTTAATAACCTTTTGAAGAGAAGGATGTATTTGGAATCACTCAAAAATACCAAAACATGAGCAACATATACTTCTTTGAAGTTTAAAACCCTAACTCCTAGACCAAGAAAATGCTTTGAGGAACTTTGAAAATTTTGAACAACCTTATTGTACTAACACTCTTACTTTGTAAATAGAAGTTATTGAGGATGAGAACTTATAGCCATCAAAACCATTTCCATATCTTGAGAATTTAGAGAGCTATGCACTTGTGATCAATCGGAAGAAGACCTTGTCCAATCATGAAAACTTCTTCCATCAACCCCATGTACCTTTGAATAAATTTGATAACTTTGGAATGTGATGAACCTAAAATAAACCTTGGCATGCCATTTCTTCCAAAACAACTTCAATTGTGAGGTTTTTAGTTCTCAAGCTTTATTGACTAGGGCATGGAAATAAACTCATGAACCCATGGATCAAATTGCTAAGCCACATTGCCTTTACCTACATTATTAATAAGTAAGACCATCCAACATTGTATTTTATTAATTAGAAAGAAAATCAAGACAAAATATCCATGATCACAAATGAAAACAAGTCAAGATGCTTGGTGATTCTTCAAAGGGCAAAACTAAAGATAGTGAGGAGGACCAAAAGCCCTAATATGATCTTGTTGTGATTGAATCAATATGATATGATGAAGGGATCTTAGGGGCAAAAATTGGGATACAACAACTGCCCTTATTTAAGTTTCTTCTATCCGGAGATACGAAGGTTAAAAATCTTCGTGTCGATGCGATCGAAGATACTTAAATATAAAACAAACCGAATTTTTGGCCCTAAGATTCCATGCAATGCTTATGAATATGAATGCACATGGACAACTTTAAAGGGACACAAAACACCACTTGGGATGTAACAAAATAAAGAAACAAGAGAGAAACCCGACCAGGAAAATAAATCACTGGTGGATCAAAAGACCCGACTTATAGAGGATGATAAAAAGTCAAAGGATACACCCACTCTTACTGAAGGTGAAACTACCAATGTTCACCGAGGGTAGAAAGAGGAAAGAAAATAACACCACCAACATTCACTGAAGGTGACCTACCAACTTTCACTGAAGGTAGAAGGAAAAGAAATATCATAGCACCTCTATTCACTGACGATGAACTACCAACGTTCATTGAAGATAGAAAAAAGATGAAAATCACCAACTTTAACTGATGGTGACGTACCAACTTTCACTGAAGGTAGAGAGAAAATATATCATAGCATTGTCGTTCACTGACGATGAACTACCAATGTTCACTGAGGGTAGCAAAAAGATAACAATCATCAACGTTCACTGCCGATGATCTACCAACTTTCACTGAAGGTAGAAAGAGAATATATCATAGCTCCACCATTCACTGACGATGAACTACCAAAATTCACTGAGGGTAGCAAAAAGATAACAAGTCTTTTCCCAAAAATTCTAGCGTTTCTCCTAGAACGGGTCTCAACTTCTTCTTTAACCAAGGCATTCTGCCTGGAAAGGGTAATGTATAAGTTATCTCAAATAAAGAGACTACCACTTACAAATATTTCTTAATGAACTATTTCTACGATATTGAACGACTGGCCATCCACTGGAGTAATTTGTCAACGAACTATAAACTATCTACTCATAGAGAATATAGCAAAAAAGAGCACGTCGACATATACGGGGAAGTAAAAGTTGCTCAAATAAAGAGACCTGTTATTTGCTGTTATATGAAGGATTGTAAAATGACTCCCTGGGGAAAACAATATGGCTTCCTGGGGAAAGAGATAAGACTTCTTGGGGAAATGCCAACATATTCCTGCTGGGGGGATAAAGTCTTCTCGTGCAAAATAAATGCATATTCTCAAACCAAAACTCGAAGCTTTCCGCAATCCAAAGTAATAATATTGATGAGGATCAAAGATTCAAACCAGAAATAAACTGGAGAAGAACAGTCATCCAAAAAATACATCCTTTGAGAAATAAACTCAAGAAGGAAACCCAAATCATCCAGACAAAGAGCTGTACAGGAAGGCTAGAGCAAAAATCTTCCACGAGGGATAACTCAGTGGGGAAATTGAAAGAATATACACTTTCTGCTTAAGGCCAACACTCTATTGGAGGGAGGACAACACAACTCTGCAAAACATGGTGATATGTCAACAAGATATTAACAAATGTTAATGAGCAATGATTTGCTAAAATTTAAATATGCATGATGTATGTATGAATGTATGAGTTTTATTATGTATATGCTGACAAAACAAACATATAACACTGGGGATAAAAAATCAAAACCAACTCGGACACAAACAACACTCATCTAAATCATATCCAAGATGAACATTCCATAAGAAAATAAGCACCAATTGAGGAAACAAAATCCTACTGCATGGCTTAATTTCACTTGGGAGAATCATAATATAGCGACAAAATAATACAGATACAGGGATCTGACATCCTTCTCCAGGCTTCACCAGGGAATAGTTCTCAGACTTCATTGGGGAAATAAATATTTTCAAATGTAACACTTCTACTGGGGATTGCAAAACTTATTTCAAATAAAGCAGATGGACACCAAATCATCAAAACATTCACTGGGGAATTCAGACCCATTTTGAAGGAGGAAAAACATACAAACTAAACTAAGGCGTATAACGCTTCAACATTGAGACATCTATCGGGGACTTCATGCTGACTCCATTGAGGAGGTCAACACCACATCATCAAAGGGGAAACCAATATACGTTCTTCACTGGAGAAACCAGAGACACGTGTTCTTCGAGAGTAATTATTGTACCAACATCTATGGGAAGAAATAACTTCTATCAAATAAGCGAAACCTTCACTGGAGAAATCTTGGATTGAGTCTTCATATCATGCAAACTCAGAAAAGAAGAAAAATGAACCAAGACTTGAATGGGGATAATGGAGTCACAAACCCAATACAACGAAAACATCTTGAGAAAATATTCCCTGGGAAACAAAACTTCTCAAAACTACTGGAGTTCGTCCGTCCCTAAGATCACCACTTTTGTTTTCCTTTTGAATCACAAAATCTAAAATAAAAGTAAATTTTAAATTCTTTTTGAAAAACAATGTTGTTATTTAATCTTTTCACTTTGAAGATTATTATCAATAATAAATGGAGTCTTTGCAAGATAAATAAAATAAGAAATACAAAGAATTGGGAAAAAGCTCAAATTTCATTGATATAATGGTAGTCTGTGAATGGCGAGACTCCATGGATGATTACAAATTTCGAAAAATGGTAATATATAATGGAAAAGTTACATTGAGATACAATGACCACTATCCCCTCTAACAAATTTTGAAATCTTGAGCAGCAACTTCCGTTGAAGTATGGTAAGGATCCAAGAAGATTGTTGCTTCAACGATCAAGTCTTGCCTGATGTAGTTACTTGCCAAGAAAATCCCTAACTTTTGCCTAAGCTGCCCTTGCGGGTTTCCAAATTAGTAGGAAATTTATTCTGTTTATGTCTCTAATTTTTGCCTAGACCGCGCTTTCGGGTTTTTGGTGTACCGAGACGATATTTTTTTGCCTAAGCCGCCCTTTCGGGTTTTCAACTTAGCGAGCTGTTCTTTTTATTTCTTTAGGTGAAGTATTTCTTGACTGCATCAGCATTCATGGGACGTGGGAACTCCTCGCCATCCATAGTTTCAAGAATTAATGCACCGCCAGAGAAGGCTTTCTTGACAACATATGGGCCTTCAAAATTGGGAGTCCACTTGCCCCTAGAATCAGCGTTAAAAGACATGATCTTCCTAAATTCCCGAGGTTTGACCTTCTTATCAAGAGCTTTCTTCATTCTCTTCTGATACAACTGCCTATGACACAAAGCCGTCATTCTCTTCTCTTCGATCAAATTCAATTGGTCAAACCTGTTCTGGACCCATTCATCTTCTGACAACCTGGTTTCCATTATCACACGCAAAGAGAGAATCTCAACCTCGATTGGGAGTACCGCTTCCATTCCATACACAAGGGAGAAAGGGGTTACTCCCATTGAAGTGCGGATAGATGTCTGATATCCATGCAAAGTAAAAGGGAGCATTTCATGCCAATCTTTTTAAGTAACAACCATCTTCCGGATGATCTTCTTGATATTCTTATTAGCAGCTTCAATAACCCCATTCATCTTTGGCCTGTACGGAGATGAGTTGTGATGCACGATCTTGAATTCCTCACAAAGTTCTGTCATCATCTTGTTGTTCAGATTCGAGCCATTATCGGTGATAATTCTGCTTGGCACACCATACCGACATATAAGATTATTCTTAATGAAGCGCACAACCACCTTCTTGGTAACATTAGCATAAGAAGCAACTTCCACCCATTTCGTGAAGTAATCAATTGCTACCAAGATAAAATGGTGTCGATTCGAAGCTTTGGGTTCTATCATCCCAATCATGTCAATACCCCACATAGAGAAAGGCCATGGGGAAGAGATCACATTGAGAAGTGTCGGAGGCACATGAGCCTTGTTCGCATAAATCTGGCATTTATGACAGTTCTTTGCAAATTTGTAACAATCAGATTCCATTGTCAGCCAATAGTAACCTTCCCTTAGCATCTTTTTAGCCATCGAATGTCCATTGGCGTGTGTGCCAAATGAGCCTTCATGAACCTCATGCATCAACAAGTCTGCTTCATGTCTATCCACGCATCTGAGCAGGACCATGTCAAAATTCTCTTATACAACACATTTTCACTGAGGAAGAAACTCCCAGCCAATCTTCTCAATGTCTTTTTATCTTTATTCGATGCACCAATCGGGTATTCCTGAGTTTGAAGAAAAGGCTTGATATCATAATACCAAGGTTTCTCATCCTCTACCTCCTCTGTTGTAAACACATGAGCGGGCCTATCCAGTCGCCGAACTATAATTCGAGGTATATCATTCCAAGTATTCACTTGATACATAGAAGCCTGAGTTTCCAGAGCATCCGCCATTTGATTTTCATCTCTAGGAATGTGATGGAATTCAACTTTATTAAAGAAGGGTAACAATCTTCAAGCATAATCTTTGTAATGGATCAAGCCAGGGTGACGAGTATCCCATTCTCCTTTAATTTAATTTATTACCAAAGCTGAATCTCCATACACATTTAGAGTTTTAATTCTGAGATCAATAGCTTCCTCGAGACCCATGATGCAAGCCTCATATTCTGCCATATTATTAGTACAATCGAATGTCAACCTTGCAGTAAAAGGGATGTGCGATCTATGTGGAGTGACAATCACAACACCAATTCCTTTACCATAAGCATTCACAGCTCCATCAAATATCAAAATCCAACGAGATTTAGGATCAGGACCTTCCTCAGGCAATGGTTCTTCACAATCTTTTACTCTCAGAAACATCACAACCTCATCGAGAAAATCATACTTCATAGACTGATAATCATCAACTGGCTGGTGAGCAAGATAATCTGCTAACACGCGACTTTTAATAAATTTTTGAGTACGATATTCGATATCATATTCAGATAACAGCATCTGCCAGCGGGAAATTCTCCCAGTAAGAGCAGGATTTTCAAAAATGTACTTGATTGGATCCATTTTGGAGATCAACCAAGTAGTTTGATTCAACATATACTGCCGCAAATGTTTTTCCGCCCAGGCCAGAGCACGACATGTCTTTTCCAGCATGGAATACTGCGATTCACAATCAATAAACGTTTTACTAAGATAATAAATGACATGCTCTTTCTTCCCTGTTTCATATTGTTGTCCCATAATACAGCCCATGGAATTATCTAACACTGTCAGATACATAATCAATGGTCTTCCTTCAACAGGAGGGAGCAAGATAGGAGGTTCAAGAAGATGTTCTTTAATACTTTCAAATTCCATTTGGAAGTCATCTGTCCATACACAACCTTAATCTTTCTTTAACAACTTAAAGATCGGTTCACACGTTGCAGTCATGTGGGAAATGAATTTGGAGATATAATTCAAACGCCCGAGGAACCCCCTGACTTGATTTTTAGTTCTCGGCGCTGGCATTTCTTGAATTTCTTTGACTTTATAAGGGTTAACTTCAAGTCTTTTCTGGCTAACAATGAAACCCAACAATTTCCATGATCGAACACCGAAGGTACATTTATTTGGATTCAAGCGGAGACGATACTTCCTCAAACGTTGAAACAACTTTAACAAATCTTCTACATGCTCTTCTTCAGTCTGGGATTTTGAAATCATATCATCGACATATACCTCAATTTCCTTGTGCACCAGGTCATGGAATAAGGTTGTCATAGCCCTCTGGTACGTTGCACCAGCGTTCTTCAACCCGAAGGGCATCACTCTGTAACAGAATGTTCCCCAAGGTTTGATAAACGTTGTTTTTTCCATATCCTCTGGAGCCATTCTTATTTGATTATACCCGGAAAATCCATCCATGAATGAGAAAACTTTGAATTTTGTTGTGCTATCCACTAACATATCAATATGTGGCAATGGAAAATCATCTTTTGGACTAGCTTTATTTAGATCTCTATAATCTACAAACATGCGAACTTTTCCATCTTTCTTCGGTACTGGGACAATATTGGCAATCCATTGAGGGTACACTGATGTCACAAGAAAACCAACATTAATCTGCTTCAGAACTTCCTGTTTGATCTTTACTGCCATATCTGGGTGAGTTCTTCTCAACTTTTGTTTGATTGGCGAACACTCTGGCTTCAACGGTAAACAGTTCTCTACAATATCTGTATATAGACCAGGCATATCTTGGTAAGACCATGCAAAAATATCCACATACTCTTTCAACATCTCGATCAACCTACTTTTCACATCAGGATGCAGCAATGCTCCAATCTTGACTTCCTTCGGATCTTCTTCTGAACCCAAATTGATTACTTCCAATGGCTCTTTATATGGATGAATGGAATTCTCCTCGCGCTCAAGCAACCATGAGACCTCTTCTAGAATCTCATCATAGTCTTCTTCTTCAGCCCCATACACAGGAAATTCAAAGTTAGGAGAGGGTGCAGGGTCATTGTATTCAATGGGTTTTTTAATTAATCTGCACATATGATTTATGATTACTTTTAGAAACTGACACATATAACAAGTGATCATGCATATTGAATTTTAGTTATTATTTGTTTTAAAAGGTTTTTTATGATTACCATTTTCCAAATAAAAGTAAAAAATAAAAACACATTTGGGAAACAAAGACAACTTTTATTATTGATTATAAAAATCACAGCAAATAGATAAGCCCATACAATATCAATACTTTCACCTTGTGTAGAGTGAAAGCTTTTCAAAAAGATTAATAAAACGAATTACTTTGAAACATGTATGCAAGAGGGAACATTAATGGTGATCCAGTTCTGAACCCTAACTCTGTGCGTCACAAAATTCGACATTTCTGGCTCTGCTTCATCTTTCACAATGGCATTAATCCCGAAGACAGTTGGATGAAGATAACCCCCGCTACGGAAGATGTCTTGATATTTTCCTGCAGCAGCCTTTGGCTTCATGCTCTTACCCTTATCATTCTTCACAGAGAACCCCAAGCCAGCTCTATTCTTGTTTATAGGTGGATCCATAATCTGTCCCCAAACTTCACTATGGCCATTACGCACAACCTATTGCGCATCCTTAAGTGAAACCATGGAGTTCTCATTTCCTCTTATGTTGCCAATGGATAAAGCTTGGAACTGGGTTCCGACAGCAGCTTCATCCGCCTCCACAATGCTGAAAGAGGACAAATGAGATAACAATAATGCCTGTTCTCCACTTAAGATTACCACTTTTCCTTCACGTACAAACTTCAACTTCTGGTGTAAAGTCGAAGTGACATCCCCTGCTTTATGTATCCACGGCCGTCCCAGCAAGCAACTATAAGAGGGTACAATATCCATGACCTGGAAAGTAATCTGAAACAAATGTTGGCCTATATGAATAGGCAAGTCTACTTCACCAATAACAGATTTCCTTGATCCATCAAACGCTTTCACAATAATGCCACTTGGGCGCATGGGCGTTCCTTGATATTTCAACTTCATAAGTGTACTCCTTGGTATAATGTTCAAAGCGAATCCATTATTAATCAGCACATTAGATAGTGAATAATTCTTGCAGTTCATAGAGATGTGGAGGGCCAAGTTGTGATTCCTTCCTTCATCTAGCAATTCATCATCGCAGAAAATCAGGTTATTACATGACATAATGTTTCCTATTATGCTGTTGAATTGGTCTACAGGCATGTCACTTTCCATAAAAGCTTGGTCCAATACCCTCATTAACGATTCTCTGTGAGCAGAGGAGTTCATCAATAAAGCCAAGATAGATATTTTTGAAGGAGTCTGCAGCAGCTGATCTGCAATTCTGTAGTCGCTCATCTTGATTATCTTCAAAATATCATCCACTTCTTTATCTAGCGTAGCTCCACTAGATTCACCCATAACCTTCTCGGGTTTAACATTTTCAACAATTTTGTTTCCAGCGCTAACATCTCCACGAACAATTGGTGCAAATACACGACCGCTGCGGGTCACTCTTCTAGTCTCAGCAATATTTCCAACATCAGGCATTGGCTGGATGGGAACTTCCACACCATCCTCCAAAATTGTATCATTACATTTGTAGGGTACTGCCTTATCTGACTTGCAGGGGACATGACCTGACAAACTAATCACCAATGGAGTAATAGATGGCTTGCTATGATACTCAACTTTAAAATGGGCAGGTGTACCAAAACAAGGTACAATAATGTTTACCCCTTCTTTAACACAATCAGTCATTATTGAGTCATCTCTGGAAAACGAATCCTCATCTGAGGAGAAATACTTATCTGCAGAGGCATACTCATCATCCGACTCTTCTCTAGACAAACGATCCTTAATCATATCAACTTCATGGTAATCATCCCTTTGACTTGTAACCTTGATGGTTCCATTATACAACAACAACTGAACACCTTTCCTCACAATTGAACATCCTCGGGAGTTCTTGCAACAAACTTGGCAAGACCCATATTGATGTTCCTCCTGACCAACCATGTGGAAGAAAGTAGCGTGTCATTGCAAAAGGTCCTCATTCATGTGCTCCACATGAAAAACTCTGAACTCTCCAAGACATCTAGAAACCATGTTCACGTCCTCTTCATACTCTGCCCTAGGCCTAATTATATGGATGAGCCCCTCATCCATCATCTCCTGCAAATCAGCCTTTATCTACGCAACCTTGTATGTATGTACTGCAAGTAGCACAACCGGAATGGTCATGCGTATAGTAGCTAAATTTACAGAGGTCTGCATGCATTTTCACCAAATATCCTCTAACCAGATGAATATAAAAAATTCGGAAGTCTCCTGGAAAACCGGCCACCATGTTCACAACATTTTCTCCTCCATGCTTGGGCAGAGGATTGTCTTTCACATTAGGGCCCACATCCTTGAAATATAGAATACTAGACTTCACCAATTTCTGCACCTTAGTCTTCAAAGGATAGCAATTCTCAACATTATGCCCTGATGATCCTTGATGAAAAGCACATGTTTGGTCCGCCTTGTAATACCAAGGCAAGGGCGATGGTACAACGGGAGATGGTCGGGTCTGAACCAACTTCTTCTAAATTAACGCCGGTAGTAACTCTATATAACTCATAGGGATAGGGTCATAACTCTCCCTTCTTTGATTATACCCTTTATTCCCCTGCTGGGATGGTCTCTGGTAAGCAACAATGGCTTGAGCTACACCAATAACTGGAGTAACTTAGGCGACCTGCTGATGACGCTGATAACTCCTTCTAGGAGGATTAGCTCTCCTCTATTGTATAACAACATTTGTGTCTCATTCCTTCTTTTTGGTAAACCTATAGGATGGCTTCTTTGTATTTCCAAAACCTTCACTCTTTGTTAAACTGCCCTCTCTTACAGCCTCTTCTAACCGGATACCCATGCGTGGCGGTAGAAATGTTTAAGACTAAGCCATGATATTGACTAGACTTGTACAAATCAAAATAAAATGGCCACCGCACTTTATTGTTTCCAAAGGAATGGGAAAAGAGCGAATAACCCAACAAAAAAGGGGAAAGATTCAAGGTAAGGGGGTTGGTTATGCAAAGGGAAGGTATTAGCACCCTAAATATCTACGGTAATCTGCATGAACCTCTTTGTAAAATCTGTATATTTTGGCTATAAAAATGTTGTATAAAAATGGATGGTGGAGGTGAGAAAAGAAATATATTTTTATGGTTTTTGCACCCGCCACGGTTGCGAACCTTTAGTGCCTACGTACCACCTTCCGTGTAATAGGGGATCAGGGTACACGTAGTTCCTCTTTTAAAAATTTTAAAACACAAGTGTGTTGGTTAATTTTATGAGATAAGACATCATTATCATTGTCCGTGATGAAAACATACTTACTACCCACAATCATGAGAAAGGAGAATTTGCATCATCTCAAAGTGGAGGATATGGCTTGGATTTTAAAATCAACAATGCCTCACTCAACACCCAAGTGGAAAATACCTCTCTTCACTACATATTGTAGAAGTATAGTTGTTTGCATCACTACAAGGATTTACAAGAGTCCAATCTTTTTGAGAAAAGTTTAAAGATAAAAGCCAAAGTGGCAAAATGGTTTGAAATGTGATTGATTGACTTTTAGTCTTCTCACAAAAAAATGTCAAAGTATTATTAAGTTTATTGAATTTTATTTATGAAAATGTTTTGAAAATGCATGGACCTAAGTCCAAGTTTATTATGAAAGTGGTTCAAGTTAAAAACAAGAAGAGTTTTTCAAAAGGAGAGAGAATATTTTTGAAATTAAAGAAGATGGGAGGAGAAGAAGGGGCTACCCTAAAGCATAAGGTAAATGATAGGGATAAGAACCATCTAACCAACAAGAAGCCAATACTTGACACTATGAGCCAAGATAGAATTCTCATTATTTGGATTGAAACCAAGCAAGCAATGATACTAGACCTCTTCAAAGATCCAAACTTCAAGTGTATTAAGTCTTCACAAAAATTGGGCAGAGTAACAGCTGTATACGGGTGAATTCCAGATTACAAATAAAGAGTGTAATCACAATAACCTGCATACAAAACAAACAAACAACCCAATGCCTTGAGGTAAGCCTCAAGAGCTCCAGACAAAATAATCAGATAAGGTCACAAGGTCTCCAATCATAGGCCAAGCTTTCTAATCCTAAGTCCAAAAAGTCCAATGCTCCATAATGCCAAGGATATTAACCAAATAGTCCAAGTATCATTAACAATTTTTAGGGTTTATGTAGATTATTAGGTTTTTTGAAAAAGAAAAGTAAAGCTCAAGTGAGCAAAACTAAAAATGGCAAGAAAGTAAATACTCAAATGAGAAAAGATGAAAATGACATGAAATGTAAATGCTAAAAGTAGATAGTGCATAAAAATAAAAGGGGGCATATAATAAAAATAAAGGATAAAGTCAATTATTAGTGATTAGTGGTTAGTTGGATGATCATCTTGAAACTTATATTTGGAACTCCTTAGAGGATTGGTAGAACCAAAGCCTTCACACAACAAGTTGCATTTGCTTTTTATCAAGTATATCATCCATTTGAAATCCTCATGAGTACCATTTAATGATCAACGATGTTTAGGTGATCCGCGTTGACCAAAGGTATTGTAGATCCATTAGAGGATTGGTAGAACCAAATCCTCCACACAATGAATCTCAAGGTTATTGGACCAAAGAGATCAAGTTAACATACCTGGGCTTGTAAACATAAGTTTGGGCCAAAAATGATCATTTATTCGAATCAGGACAAAATTTAGCGCTATGTTAAGCAATCGTAAGTGGACTTATATAGAAGTCGCACCTATTTTGAGGTCGGTCAATCGCAATTTATGCACCATTTGTTTTGAGACATGATATAGAGATCATACTCCAATAACACTTAGTGCAATAAGAAAGAGATGAGATGAAGAGGGGTGGGAGAGAATATACAAACCACGTTTGAATTAAATTTAATCAAACTATTATTAAAATCATTCATCCATTTTTGTGGAGTTAGACTCAACACCATGGATCCAATGAAGTTAATAAAGTTCATGATCAAAAATTTAACCCAAGATCAACCAGAAAATAGTCACAAAATAATATTACATTTAATATATACAAAAAAGGTTTAAAAAAATGTTTTAAAATAGAAATAAAAGAGAAAAATATCAACTATGTTCAAATTGATAAAGAAATAGAAAGTAAGTCCATAGAAAAATCAGAAAAGGACTCAAATGATTTTATAATTTTTTTGGTAATTTTTTAAAGTCAGAAACCGTTTTTAAAATTAAAATAAATGAGTAAAATAAACTAAAAATGATAAAAAATACCAAAGTCAGAAATAAAAAATAAGTGAGATCACCAATATATGTCACAATATCATTAGGTCATTCCATAATTTTTTTCAGAATTTAAAAATGCATAAAAGTATTTTTAAACATTTAAAACAAATCAAATAAAGTGAAAATTTATAAAAAATACCAAAACACAAAATTAAATTGTGAAAAAATAAAAATCAGAAAGAGAATAATCAAAAATATTTTTCAGAATTTTTGGACTTAAAATGATTTTTCTATGATATTTTGAAGTTTAAAACAATTAAATATAAAAATCAGAAAAGAAAATAAAAACCAAAAAAATATGGGCCATCTGATCAATGTCAAAATGCATTAGTAAACAGATCAAGTAGACCTGGCGCGTTGTGCGTGTTATAGACTTTAGTTAATAAAGCACTGAATCAAATGTAAATCAGAAATTCAAAAAATCAAAATGGTGTTGTTTCATTGGTTGAAGGATGACACGTTGGTCATCTTCAACCTCCATCCAGTCCCAAAACAAGGTTTCTCAATCTGTAAAATTAGAGCACGAGACCTATGCCATTCGTTTCGTCTCTTTAAGACAAAGACAACCACACCCCACGACAAATTTTTATAAACTATAGCTCAAGCAATTTAGAAGGAAAGTTTTGAAAAGGGATTTGAAATTTCATGGTCAAAACGTGTTTCCAGTAAAAAACAAGTGTTGCAACTAGAACCCGGGCAATAAGAGAATCACAATGATATCAATGTTTTAAAGAATTTATGAAGGAATCTACCTATTGAATGTAATTATATGGTTAGCTTCAGGGAAGATCAAGGAAGGTAATGGATGGAAAAATTGGATTGAAAAAGGCTTGAGAATAGATCTCGAAGTTGCTGAATTTTGAGTTATGGAACAAGTTTGGCAGGGTGATTCTGGCTATCCAAGATTGAGGAAATGAATGGGGAATGACCCTTTATTTATAGGGAATCAAATGGAATGTCCAAGCGTGTGAAATGATGAAGTTTGGAGGGAAATCGTGTGAAGTTGCAAACAAGAAAAGTGTGATTTCTAATTTGATCGAAACTCATCCAAAACACACGTTTTGTTGTGCTAATCAATTCTGGAACTTCATTAAACATGTTTAGAGGAAAAAACGCGTGGAAAACTTGTGATTAGAAGCTAAAACAAAGATTTCAAAATCTGACTTGAGATGAAACTTTAGTTCCAAGTTACCAACTTCAAAAGCATGACATTCTCAGCTCAATGGGTTAGGGCATGATTCTTGATGCTTTAGAAAGATGAGATAACAAGCTTTTCAATGGAAAAATAATGGGATCAAATGGATGCTTGAGCTGAAAGTTATGTTGAGTCAAAGTTGGAGAAAAAGGGTTAACTTTCCATACTTAGAAAATTTTCAAATTTTTCTTTAAAAGTGACCTATAATGTTTTGCATCCAAACATGGCCTTCCACTTGGATTTTGCTCTTGACCAAAAAAGATGGCATGAAATAGACCTCTTGAATGACATTTTGAAACTTGAACCATCTAAAATCTCCAAAAATTGAGAGAGTTATGAATTGTTGAGATTGGCAAAAAATCATGAAATGACCTATAATCTTTTGTATCCTTAAGGCAACTTCCATCCATTTTCTCACTTTGCATATAAAACAAGGCATAAATTGCACATCACCAAGATCATTATGGAAAAATAATGGGCTCAAGGTGATAAAAATTGACCAAGTTATGATCATTTGAAGTCACACATGGAGAATTGGGGATTCATCTAGAGGACTTGTAATCTTTCTTCTTCATCAAGTTTCATCCACATGAAAACTCAGAACTTTTGAAATGATTTGTTGATAACAATTTGAAGAGAATGATATCTTTAGAATCAATAAAATATACCAAAAGATGAGCAAGATATACTCCTTTGAAGTTTAAAACCCTAGCTCCTAGATCAAGAAACATGCCTTGAGGAACTTTGACAATTTTGAACAAACTTCTTTCACCAACACAAATTCTTTATAAATATAAGTTGTTGGGTATGATAATGATAACTAATAAGAACCACAACCACTTCCATATATTGAGAATTGAGATAAATATGCATTTGTGACCAATGGGAACAAAGCCATGTCCACGCATGACAAGTTCTCCAATCAATCCCTTGTGCTTTTGAACCAAATTTGATAATCTTGAAATGTGGTGAACCAAAATAACCTTGCAATTCCATTTCCTCCAAAAAAAATCCAATGGTGAGTGTTGTACCCCAAAATTTGCCCTCTTACTTATCAAGTATTTTTACAAGATCTCCCTTGAATCAAGACTGCACTAGGGTTTGATCAGCTCAAGACACCTCCTCAAGCACTGGTGAATGAAAATTAGGGTTTGAGATTTCACAAGGATTTTTTAACTTCCAAGGCCCCGTATGACTTTCATGGATCATTATGGACTCCCAAGATTACTCATGTTAAGTTTCAAGCCTTGGATCACACTTTTGATCAGTCAATTGAACATTTGACCTAAAAATCAACTATATTGGGGAAAAAGTCAACCATGGCCAATTTACAGTCAAACTTCATAATTTTTTCTCCACACCAAAATTTTAAACTCATATGTAGCACTTGATCAAGTTTGGACCACAACTCCTCAAGAAATTTGATCAAATCATCAAAAGGGCAAAATGGTCAAAATTAGGGTTTTGACTGGGAAAGGGCAATTTTTGGTTTTTGACCTAGAAAATGGTCAATTGAGTTAAGGCATGATCTCAAGAGTCCAATGGAATCACTTTGACCTAATGACATGGTTCAAAACACTACAAGTCCATTGGATTGACAAATGAATTTTTCATTCAACTGATTAAAAGTCAACTGTATACTAAAAAGTCAAACTTTGACTTTTTGGTCAAAATCAAATGCTAAAGATTATAATTCATCAAAACATGAAACTTGTTCTCCAAGAAATCAAGAATTCAAGATGTTAGTTTGAAAAGTTTAAATTTCTTAACTTAGAAATTTTTCTAAGTATAGCAAATTTCTTATTTTTTCACAACTTTGAGCCAAATTTTCACCATGATGCAAAGTGATTCAAAGGAAACTTCCAACATGAAAGTTTTAGATCTCCATGAAATCTACAATTTTTCTTCACACAATTTCTCCTAAAAATGCTTAGATCTCAAGTTATAATTTTGTGAATACATTCTCATGAACTAAAAATAACTTAGTGAAATTTTGCCCTAATTAGGCAGATTTTTGACCTAACTTCATGGAAAATTTTCACATGGTTCCAAGGGGAATCTTAAAAAGCAATTCAAAGATGAGTTGTAGATCACATTGCAAGCTTTCAAAAATTTCAAAGAAATCCTTGAGATCATTCTTGAGTAGGGAGAATCGAAGAGATGAAGTTGGTGTTTTGTCACTTGGTTTACAAGCCATTTTGTGAAGAACATTGGATCCAATCCTCAAGCATGCTGTACAAATCCCACTTTGCAGGCTTCTAACTTGATTTTCACTCCATAATTTAATGTTTTCACAGATGTTGGAAGCTTTAATCCAAGCATTCAATCCATTGTACAAACTTAATTCCATTTTTGGGAGAAAGGCAACATTGCCACTATAGAAAAGCAAGCTTTTGCAAAGTCAACTTGCATTGAGCCTTGCATTGGTTCTTTCTGCACAAACACACTCCTCACAATCAGAGCAAGTGTGCTTAAAGGTCTCATCCCCCTACAAACTTTGTACTTCACCTTGAAACCATGCTTGCTAGCTTTGCTTCAAAAACAAGTAACCAAGCAAAACATGTGAGTTTTTGAAATCTGAGTTGATACAAGTCTTGAAACCTTTTGCTTATAAGTAGATACAATATTGGTAAGTGAAAACATATTTTATTGCCCTGAAACTGCCTCAAACATTCCAAAACCTAAAACATGTCCAAGAATACCATTAACACACAGTTTTGAACCAAAACTCATGATCTTCATTTCCACTCGTGCGTTTTGAAAATTAATCTCTCAAACACCTTCTATACATCATAACAAGACAATCCAGGCCCCTGTTTCCTCACTGTAACTGCCCCATCACTATCCACCATTTTCAAAAAACCAAGTTTGCAGGTTGACTTGAGTAGAGAGATTCAGGGTCATTCAAGGCCAAGTAAGAGGTGGGATACATTCAAGGAGGTCCAGGCAAGCTAAAAAGATCCTCAGGCCATCTCAAAAGTCACTCAAACTCCATTCACGACTTCAGATGCAAGAGGTAAAGACTCAAACTTCTATCTATTCATACAAGCATCATTTGATCCTGATTTGTGAAAACAAAATGTAGATATCCTTGCTCTAAATCTAACCATGTTCATAGTTTTCATTTATATTGACTGTGTATAGAGAATTTTGAATTTGAAATTTATGAGAAAATTAGGTTTCAATTTAGGGCCATAAAAATTAGTTTTTATCTTTGACATTTAGTTTACATAAGTTATATATTTGAATTCGTAGGAAGAAACACCATAACTTTCATGTTTGGAGTTTCCATTTTTATGGAGAAATGAGGAAGATACAGGTGGTCCGACCATGACTCAAGGTTGAAGATGAAGTTGCCTTCAGGATGAAACATGACCGGATGACCGGATGAAACAGCCACCCCAGTGGCAAGCGCGCGCGTACTAAGGCATATGTTACATAAAGGGCGAGGGTTCGAACCAATGTGAACCCCCCTTTTGCATTTTTCCAATTTTCTGATTTTTCTAACATGTTTTTTTGGTAGGCGCTGTGCCCTTTGGGCCTGGCATTGTTTTTTTGCTAGCTTACACCCTCTGTTTACTTATGATACCTCCCTGACCCGTTTTTATTTTCATTCATTTATTTATTTCTTTTTCTCTTTAAATATGTTTTCTAAAATACCAAAAAAAATCATAAAATGTATAAAAATATTAGATTTATATTTTGACATAATTTAAATATTTGTCTACATAAAAGTTATTTTATTTATCACACTTTATTTATTTTTGTTAATTTCCTTGTGAATATTAAAATAAAACTAGTTTATTATTTATTCAAATACACTTATTTTAAATATAAAAAAGACCAAAATATTTCATGACACTGTAATTTATTTTTCAAGACAAAAATATAAAAAATATAAAAAATATAAAAAAAATATCTTTTTTTATAAACTTCATTTCTTTTTAAGTAGAATTAGGGTTTTTATTCAAGAATCTATTTTTCTTAATAATATAAAAATTGACTAACTATTTTCTTTATCAAATTAGGTTAAAGTCAAGACCCTTTTTTTTAAGAAACCAAAAACAAAATCTTTTTCTTTGCATTTACATTTCTTGCATATTTAATTCATCTTGCATATTATTTGTTTCAATTATTTGTACAATATTCAATTTGGTTGTAATAGATTAATTAGGTTTATATTATTGCAATCACCATTCATAAATTGTATACCCCCCTCCCAAGTGTTGTAATAGTGTAGTAACTTTAAATTTCACAATTTATCGCTTTTACATAACATGCTAGTAATTAGGGTTTGTATGGAAAGAATAAAAATCAATAAAAATAGAAAACCCTAATTTAAGACAAAAACAAGCATGAAAATAACACACTTTCACACAAGCGCGCCTAGGGTTATCCCACTTGGTTGCCTTGCAAAAATGGCCATATTATGCATGTAAGGTATCTTAGCAAAAACAAACAAACACAAGATCATAGTCCCTCGGTGACACTATTCAAAGTTGCCTTACAAAATGATCTTAGTCCCTCAAAAACAATGCTAAGATACCTTGCAATATTGCTAATCATGGTTATGCAATGACCCACACCCGTCCCGTTTACATCCAAAGATAGAGTTGCTTACCAAATCAATGGTAAGACAACAATGTCAAAGGAAAAGGAAATGAACAAGAAAGACATTTGAGTAGGTAGATTGCTCCTAATTACTTTCTCTATTTCAAAACAAACATCATTGCTATTTTCAAAACAATCACATCCACTTTCAAAACATCTTACAAAATAGAAAACATTTGCAAAAGATCAAACATCTTTGTATACATTCTTACGAACGAGAATCATTACAAAGATTTCCTAAACAATGACCTCTTTACAAAATACATTCAAAGACCACACAAAGCATAATTTCAAACAAAAGAAAGTGATCTAGCAAGTAACTAAGAGCCCATGGATAACCATGGATGAAAAAGGTACTAATACCTTCCCTTTTCATAATCTACCCCCCGAACTCAAGAAACAATCTCAAAGATCTTTCCTGTGCTTTTTCACCTTTCCTTTTGGATAAAAGAAAAGTCGGTGGCGACTCTTGCTAACTACAGCATTTGTGATCAAACGCAAAAACCTCAAATCAGTTCTCTCACCGCATCATAGTGAGGTTTGAACTTCTCAATCTTTATTGACTAGGACATGGAAATAAACTCATGAACCCATGGAGCAACTTGCTGAATCTTATTGCCTTTACCTACATGAGTAACAAGCAAGACAAACCAACATTGCATTTTATTAATTAAGGGAAGAAATAAAGACAAAAAATATTCATGATCACAAAAGAACACAAGTCAAGGTGCTTGGTGATTCCTCAAAGAGCAAAGCTAAGTATAGGGAGGAGGACCAAAAACGCCAATATGATCTTGTTGTGATTGAATCAACATGGTATGATGAAGGGATCTTAGGGGAAAAAATTGGGGTACAACACCATGCCTACCATTTCAGTAAAGTCACTTGGCGCACTCACTACCATCCTCTCATAGTAGAAAGCACCCAGAGTTTAAAAAATATATTAGTCATCTCCTTCTCTTCCATGGGAGGAATCACTTGGGCGGCTACCTCACGACATCTTTGTGCATATTATTTGAATGATTACATGTCTTTCTGAACCATGGCCATGAGTTGATCACGGTCAGGCACCATGTCCATATTGTATTTGTATTATCTGATAAATGCTTCTCCCAGATCATTGAAAGTATGGATATTGACACTGTCCAAAATCATATACCATTTCAGTGCAACACCGATCAAACTATCTTGAAAAAAGTGAATCAGCAGATGCTGATCATCAGTATGGGTAGACATTCTCCTTACATACATAACCAGATGAGCATGAGGGCAAGTGTTGCCCTTGTACTTCTCGAATTCCGGGACCTTAAACTTTGCAGGTATCTTAACATTCGAGACCAAGCATAAATCATTCACATTCTGCCCGAACAATTCCTTTCCCCTGAGGGCTTTCATCTCCCTCTGCATCTTGTCAAACTGTTCTTGAAAATCATTCATTCTATCATAGAGACCCAAATCTTCAATTGGTGTAGGAAAAGGAAGACACATATCATCATTAGAAAATGGAATCATATTCACCGAAAGAGGTGCAGCAAGAGCAGCATGCACCACAGGAGGTGCAGGAGTAACAATAGTCTGAAAAACTGGAGCTTCTTGAGGACCAAGATTGAAACTTTCAGGCGCAAAATTCGTTGGCATTCCCCATGGACAACCTTGAGGCATGCGATTATGAAAAATAGCTGGAGTAGCAGACATAAGAACAGCCGGAGCTTCAGTAGTAGCCCTTGTTGGTTGAGGTTGAACACTCGGTGGCTGATTCCGAGCAGCCACCAGAGATTCCATCAGAGCAGTAAGATTGGCCATGCCGGCCTACAAGACAGAAACCTCCTCGCGCAGCTCACGATTCTCTTGTTCTAAGTTGTCCATCTTCTTTCTGAAATTAGCTCGAGTGTTGTAGTGGTGAGACAACTTGCTGAACGAAGTAAAGAAGCTTGGTAAGATACCTGGATATGCATAAAAAATGCAAGAAATATGTGCAATATGATGCATGATATGCAATGAAGATGATTAATTTTTATTATTAATATTTCGAGGGACTTAAAGATTTATAAACATATTGCAAATATCAAAGTAACAACACATTTGTAATACTGACAAGTTTATTATAATAACTTTGAAATGGATTACAAGTTTCAAGAATCCCATGTACAAGATGAAAATAAAGTCTAAAACCCTAAGAAGCAAAGCTGATGGAGATCACTCTATACGCTGGCTCTTCCCCGTAAGCCTGGCAATCTGAGCCTTCAACCTCTGGTTTTCTTCAGCATATCTGGTGGAAACTTCCTTCCAATCACCTGAATTAGGAAATGAGTAACTATCAACTGACTGAGGCTTAGGAGAAATTAAATGTGTTTTCCTTTCCATCATCTCTATAGCCCGACTCTCAAGAATCTCAATCAAGTCGTCTTTCTCCTTCAAGTCTGCTCTATAGGAAATATCTAAAGTTTGGCACATTTTCTTCCAAGCATCCTTTTCTTGTTGCATCCTTACTAAAGCAAGTTGTAGCTCTTATATATCATCCAATAAAGGAGAAGTGGTTTTCACAAACAAATCAGGCATATGTGCTTCCCGGGAATACGAGATATTCAACTGAATAGCTCTCATTTGGACCCACTGAAGATAAGGCTCCAAAGAAACAGCCCCTCTTGGTCCCAAATCTTTCCTACTCTTCTTATGAATGTGACGCCAGGCCTTCGCAATCTGCTCCCTAGCTTTCTTATGGTCTTCTCCCTCCTTCAGAAAGAAACTACTCAAATGAATACTATTTGGTTTATCTCTCATCGGATAACCAAGCTGTCGTCATGCAAGAACAAGGTTATAGTTAATTCCTCCCTTTATACGAAGAAGATGTACATTGGAGAAACTACCACAACTGTCGACAATCTCTACATCCTGGTAAACTCAATGATACCAATCAATATCCGAGTGAGTAAGTGCCATGATCTTAGGAGCCCAACGGGGTTCCTTCTTGATATCCCAAAAAGCATCAGACTGAGGCATATGAGAGATAAACCACCGGTATAACAGAGGCGTACAACAGATAATCATCTACCCATGATAAGGATTCCGAAGATGAATAGAGTAATAAGCATCACCCAACAATGTAGGAACTGGGTTTCAAATCATGAAGACCCTGATAGCATTAACGTCAACAAACTTGTCCACATTAGGAAATAAGAACAACCCGTAAGCAAGTAGAGCAAAGATGGATTCAAAAGCGAATGTACTCTTCATCCTAGAAAAGTAACGAGCTTTCTCCAATAAGAAATGAGCTGGTAACCCTCTAATCCCTCCTTTAGTAGTCATATGGGCTTCAACCTCAGACTTCCCCCGATGGATCAAAGCAGCAATCTCGTGTGATTTTGGCTCACCCTCCAAACCAGTGAAAGGAACACGATCGGTAACAGGTAAATCCAACAAATAAGAATACTCCTCTAGTGTAGGCATCAACTGATAGTCAGGGAAAATAAAGCAATGATACATCAGATTATAGAACTGGATCAAGGTCGAGAGAATACCCTCCTTCATCCTAAGCTTCATGAGAGGAATGACGGATCCATACTTCTTACGGAAATCCGCAGAACACTCAATCTCGGGAATTAGACTGATCAACTCATCTATCTTGGGATCCTTGAAACTGTATTTTCCAGTCTTTCTTTTTCCAGAATCCATGGTGAAAAGGTACTTGAGATATTCACAAATGGTCAACTTTTAAGTCCCTTGAAATGAAATTCCTTCAAAAGATGCTTATGAGTGCAAGGACGCATGATGCAAAAATTACACACAAGATCACACATATAGGGTTCATAGGTTCAACGACACGAGCATGAGGTCGAAGGTACTGCCCATAAGGTATGGTATAAAAGTTATCACCTGCCGAATAAGGTTGTAGAGGTTCCCAGAGTCTACATCCTTCCTTCCGATATTGCCAACTTCCCGATTAACTCAGTAATTAGTAATATTCTCAAGAAAAACTCTTCCGAGCGTAGTATCACGTGAAAACTATTTCCGGATTACTCTGCCATAACTTCCGTACTACACCTAAAAGGCCAAGATAGGTTAGGTATTCTACGGTCCTCAGCTTCAGGAGGCTCCCAGGTCGAAAGCAGTACGTCTTCCCGATTACTCGGTAAATGATACTACAGTCAAAGGGGCCTCCACTGAGTGGGGGATTTCATGCCTCCTTTTTTGGGATTACTCCCTCAAAGTTAACATGGCTATACTGCCCGTCCTATCTTAAAGTTTGCCCAAGTCCGGATATAGGAATTATGAGTAATCACCAAGCACCCTGGAAACTAGTAAAATCTAGATAAACATATATACAACATATAACACATAAACAAAAATAGCACATACACAGATATAAACAAAGATAGGCTCAACCCACTTAAGGATGGACCAGCAAGAAGTCAATTTTCCCCGGTGAAGTCTCTAGTTTTTCTATGACAGTAGAAATGTTTAAGACTAAGTCATTGGATTGACTAGACTTATACAGATCAAAATAAAAATCCCCATCATGCTTTATTGTTTCCAAAGGAATGGGAAAAGAGCGAATAACCCAAAAGACGGGTGGAAGATTCAAGGTAAGGGGGTTGGTTATGCAAATGGAAGGTATTAGCACCCTAAACATCTATGGTACTCCGCAGGAACCTCTTTGTAAAAATCTGTATATTTTGGCTATAAAATGTCATATGAAAAATAGATGGTGGAGGTGAGAAAATAAGTATATATATTTTTAAAATTTTTACACCCGCCGCGGTTGCGAACCTTTAGTGCCTATGTACCACCTTTCGTGCAATAGGGGATCAGGGTACACGTAGTTCACCTTTAAAAAATTTAAAACATAATTGTGTTGGTTGATTTTATGAGATAAGACATCATTGTCATTGTCCATGTGGAAAACATACTTATTACCCACAATCATGAGAAAGGAGAATTTGCATCATCTCAAAGTGGAGGATTTGACTTGGATTTTGAAATCAACAATGCCTCACTCAACACCCAAGTGTAAAATATCTCTGTTCACTACATATTGTATAAGTATAGTCGTTTTCATCACTACAAGGATTGACAAGAGTCTAATCTTTTGAGGAAGGTTTTAAAAATAAAATCCAAAGTGGCAAAATGGTTTCAAATAAGATTGATTGACTATTAGTCTTCTCACAAAAAAATGTCAAGGTATTATTAAATTGATTGAAGTTTATTTATGAAAAGGTTTTTGAAAATGCATGGACATAAGTCCAAGTTTATTATGAAAATGGTTCAAGTTTCAAAACAAGAAGAGTTTTCAAAAGGAGGAAGAAGATTTTTGAAATTAAAGAAGATGGGAGGAGAAGAAGAGACTATCCTAAAACATAAGGTAAAAGCTAGGGATGAGAACCATCTAACTAACAAGAAGCCAATACATGACATTATGAGTCAAGATGTAATTCCCATTCTTTGGATTGAAACCCAACAAGCAAAGATACTAGACCTCTTGAGAACCAAACTTCAAGTGTATTAAGTCTTCACAAAAATTGGGCAGAGTAACGGATGTATACGGGTGAATTCCAGATTACAGACAAAGAATGTAATCACAATAACCTGCACACAAAACAAACAAACAACCCAATATCTTGAGGTAAACCTCAAGAACTCCAGACAAAATATTAATTAAGATCACAAGGTCTCCAGCATAGGCCAAGGTTCATAATCCTAAGTCCAAGAAGTCCAATGCTCCATAATGCCAAGGATTGTAACCAAGTAGTCCAAGTATCATTAAAGCCTTTTTAGGGTTCATGTTGATTATTAGGTGACTTGAAAAAGAAAATAAAGGCTCAAGTGAGCAAAACAAAGATAATAAGGATATAAATGCTCAAGTGAGTAAAATACAAATACATGAAATGTAATGCTTAAAGTAAATGGTACATAAAGCATAAAAAATAAAAGCATAAAATGAAACAAATTAATAATTAGTGGTAACTTGGATGACCATCTTGAAACTTGCATTTGGAACTCATTAGAGGATTGGTAGAACCAAAGCCTCCACACAATAAGTTGCATTGGCTTTTTATCAAGTATATCATCCATTTGGAATCATCACAAGTTCTATTTAATGGTCAACGATGTTTAAGTGATCCGCGTTAACCAAAAATGTTGTAGATCCATTAGAGGATTGGTAGAACCAAAGCCTCTACACAATGAATCTTAAAGTTATTGGATCAAAGGGATTAAATTAACATACTTGGGCTTACAAACATAGGTTTGGGCCACGAATGATCATTTATTCGAATTGGGACAAAATTTAGCGCTATATTAAGCAATCGTAAGTGGACTTATATAGAAGTCACACCTATTTTAAGGCCGATCAATAGCAATCTATGCTCCATTTGTTTTGAGACATGATATAGAGATCATGCTCCAATAACACTTAGTGCAATAAGAAAGGGATGAGATGAAGAGGGGTGGGAAAGAATACAAACCATATTTGAATTAAATTTTAAGTAAACTATTATTAAAATCATTCATCCATTTTTATAGAGTTATACTCAACACCATGGATCCAATGATGTTAACAAAGTTCATAATCAAAAATTCAAACCAAGATCATCCAGAAAATAATCACAAAATAATATTTCATTTAATATATACATTAAAAAAATTTTAAAATGTTTTAAAATAGAAATAAAAGAGAAAAATATCAACTATGTTCAAATTAATCAAAAATAAAAAGTAAGACCATGGAAAAATCAGAAAAGGACTCAAATATGTGTACAAAATTTTTGGTAATTTTTTAAAGTCAGAAACTATTTTTAAAATTAAAAGAAATGAGTAAAATAAACCAAAAATGATAAAAAATAACAAAGTCAGAAATAAAAAATAAATGAGGTCACCAATGTTTGTCACAATGTCATTGGATCATTCCATAATTTTTTCAGAATTCAAAAATGCATAAAAGTTTTTTTAAACATTTAAAACAATTCAAATAAAGTGAAAATTCATAAAAAAATATCAAAACACAAAATATAATTGTGAAAAAATAAAAATCAGAAATAGAAGAATCAAAAATATTTTTCAAATTTTTTTCCAGATTGTTTGGATTAAAAATGAATTTTCTATGATTTTTAAAGTTTAAAACAATTAAATATAAAAATCAGAAAATAAAATAAAAACCAAAAAGATGTGGACCAATGAATGAGAGTCAAAACGCGTTAGTAATCAAATCCAAGGGATCTGGCACGCTGTGCATATCATGGTCATTAGTGAATAAAACACTGGATCACTTATTAAATTAGAAATTAAAAAAAACAAGTGGCGCACCTTCATTGGTCGGAAGATGACACGTTGGTCATCTTCAACCTCCAGCCAACGTGAATTGCAGGTCTCTCAAGCTGTAAAATCAGAAGCTCAAACATATGCCATTCACTTCGTCTCTTCAAGACGAAGACAACCACACCTTTGCGACAAATTTATATAAACTGTAGCTCAAGTGTAATACGGTGGCAGAACCGACTGTTTAATACTGGTTTGAATTCTGTTTGCAAATGTCGCGGTAAGAAAGAGTCGCCACAGACTTTTATTTCATCCAACAAAGGAAAGGAAAAAGAACATAAAAAAAATCTTTTTTTGAGAGTTTCTGAATACGGGGGGGGGGGGGGGGGGGGGGGGTAGATTATAGAAAGGGAATGTGTTAGCACCCTTTCTATCCATGGTTTTCCATGGGCTCTTGGGTACTTACTCATTTTGAAATTGCTTGTGTGTGTTTTGAAAAGTTTTTGTTTAACTTCGTGGTAACCCTTGTATCTGTCCTCAACAGTGTGACGAAGTTGTTTTTGAAAACAGTTTTGAAAGTGTTTGTGAAGAAGTTTTTGTTGTTTTGAGAAAGTACTTAGGATTTTCTACCTACTCGAAAAAAGGCTGTTCATTCTCGTTTCCTTTACACAACGCTATCATACTATTAAGGAGTAGGTAGCCCCATCATTGGAGTTTCATTGGACATTCGAAGGGACAAAGACGGTCATAAAAGCAATAGTTAGGAAACTTTAGTGATTACCTTAAAGTCCTAAAGATCTTTCTGAGGAAACATTCGAGTGGGGCATTTTTGATCTTTTGGGACTAGAGGACGACCACTAAAATTCCCTATACTTCATGACTATTTACCGAAGGCAACCGAAGTGGGGTAAACCCTAGGAGTGAGCATGTGCAAGTGTGCTTTTTCAATTAATTATCTTTGCACAATTAGGGTTATCTACCTTTTAATCGTTGATTTATGTTTTGCATACAATTCTATTATCCATACATCTAGACAGTCTTATAGTTGCAGAAATTAAAGAGTGCGAGAAATTAAAGTCCTAACTATTACAAAGCTTTTGGGCAGATACATAAATATTTGACTGAAAATAAAGATGCGGAAATCAAAACCCTAATTAATCTATTACAAACCTCTAAACAGTTGCAATAATTGAAATTATAAATAAGTAAATGTGCGAGACAAATTAAATACGGGAATAAGTCAGAAGCCTAAGAATTTAATTAATTAAAAAATATTTTTGTGTATTTTTATTGAGAAAATAATTTAATTGCAAATTAAACCTAATTTTATAATTAATTTTAATTAATAAAAAAACAATCAAGTTAATCTAATTAAACTAATTTATTTTCAATAAAATTAATATATAAGAAAAGTCTAATTCTACAATTTTGTGATTTTATTTTAACTTGATTTTTTGATTTGATAATAAAATCAGGGGGTGCATTGCTCACTTTTTGCCACGGCCCAGATCATTTGACCCAATACAGCGTTGGATCTGGTGTGTTATGCCTGGAGCGTTCACCATACGCCTGCATGTTTTGAGGCGTTAGATCTGGATCCAAGGATGATCCAATGGCTGGATCTCGATGATGCAAGGTAGCCTTCATGGGTAAACACACACTGGATCATGTAAAGAAATAATGGAAAAATACAAAAGCTCACGCCTGGGATCGAACCCAGGACGTTAGCTTTTTACCTCTCCTCTTTGACCAACTGCGCTAGCTTGTTTACTTATTAAGACAATAACATGATAACAATATAAAAGAAAAAAATGCTATGCCTCAGGAAGCGCGCGCTTTTTCAAACCATCCAATAGTTATCGTCCACATCACCGTCTTCTCCCCAGACTGTCGTCTTTGATGCCAAACCCTTTACCTACGGACAAAACTGTCACTAAAGGCTATAGTGACAGTTTTTATCCATAGCTCCAAACTTGCAACAATTAAAAATGCAATACAAGCCAAATCAATCCTAACTAAGGGCATTAGACATTTTGAAATTGTGCCCTGAGTTCATTGGTACCCTTGATCTGACCTAATTTTTCCTCTATAGAGAACCCCTCATTTGAAGCTTTCAAACCCTAGCAATGGTGTAAGCCTGTTCATGCGCTAAAACTCAAATCCAGGCATTCAAACAGATTCCAAGCATGATTATAAACACATTTATGCAAACGAATTTGATTTAAAACATGTAAAACCAAGAAAACAAATTGAAAGCATAAGGGGGAAAACCGTGATCTGTATCTCACTATTTTGGAGGCTTTATGACTTGAGAGCGATTGGAATAGCTTGCTGGATTTGAATCACCTTGAATTGCCCTCTAACTCAGCATTCGAACCACACTTGTTTTGTCAAAAAATTGAGTTTTGGTCTTATGATTTTCATGACCCAATCTTTGTTCTTATGCTTTGAAAATGTTGTGTATATATCATAAAATGATTTAGGTCAACAAAAACTGATCATATCTTTGCAAATTATGGAGATTTGATTTCATTCTTTGCCTTATATGATTTGTTTCCAAAACAGACCAAATTAAGATCTTTTCCAATCAATTATCTTTTGCACGAATTTGGATGATTTACTAGTTGTTCATTGACTCATAATATGCTCATAAAATCAAATCTTGGATTTTATTTCATTATTCTACTATTTAAATTGATTAATTTTGATCTAAATGGATAAAAAATCAAAATAAATAATAAAATAATAGGTGGATAAGCTCAGGGGTCGTGGGTCCTCTTAGGAACAAGTTTCAAACAAGAAAACATGGGCCCATTTGGAAAAAAAATTCTTTTTGATCAATGTTGACTTCATGCACATTTCCAAAAATTGGTCAACTTTGACAATACATATCTCCCTCAATTTTAACCCTAAGAAGGTGTTATTGGACTTTTTAGAAAGCATATGGTGTCCTATAAACAACCGTTTTGGTTTCATCTCAATTGGATCATCCATGTTCATGTAAGAACCTTTGACCCAAAATGTGTTTTTGTTGACTTTTTGAAATAACCTATAATGTTTGAATTCATATCTTTTCATGAGTGCATTTTTTGAACTTGGGGTCTGAATATGAGTTGTAGGGAATTGATAATTGAGAAATTGCAAAGCATGGAGCACGACCAGATAGCAAGTTTAATCTCATCTCCCCAGTAAGTCACTGTAAAACTTGGAGCACGACCAGGTAGCAGTTAATCTTATTATCCTCAACAAATCACTGTAAAGCCTAGAGCACGACCAAATAGCAGTTCAGTTTCACCTCCTCGACTAAGATATGATTCCCTAGTAGAGTAGCAGACAACTGAAGTTCCTAAAATTCTATTTCTCCCAAGACAGAGACCAACATTCCTCAGTAGATTCCTCCTCAACGACAGGAACAAGAATTCTCATCAAAGGAATATATCAAGAACTTGTGGCCCATATATAGTCAAACTTCAATATTTTTGGTCAACGTCAACATTTTGAAGTGGTATAAATCATTTGATCAAGGGTTGATCATGATTCCTCAAGGAATTCCCCCAAATTCATCAAAACCCAAAAGTTGCTAAATTAGGGTTTCATAGGAAAAGTCAACCAAACTTTGACCAAGCATAACTACTTCATACTTTATCAGAAATTTTCCATCCAAGGCTCATTTTGAATAGGATGCAATTCCCTACAACTCACCTTCATCCCACAAGTTCAAAATATGCACTCATCAAAAGATATGAATTTCTACATTATAGGTCTTTTTGAAAAGTCAACAAAAACACCTTTTGGGTCAAATATTCTTACATGAACATGGAAGATCCAATTGAGACGAAACCAAAAAAGGTTGATTAGAGGACATCCTAAGCTTTCTAAAAAGTCCAAGAACACCGTATTAGGGTTAAAATTGAGGGAGATATGTATTGTCAAAGTTGACCAATTTTTGGAAATGTGCATGAAGTCAACATTGATCAAAATGATTTTTTTTCCAAATGGGCCCATGTTTTCTTGTTTGAAACATGTTCCTAAGATGGCCCACGACCCCTGATCTTATCCACCTATTATTTTACTATTTTTATTATTTATTTTTATTTTTTATTCATTTAAAGCAAAATAAATCAATTTAAACAGTAGAATAATCAAATAAAATCAAATATTTGATTTTATGAGCATATTATGAGTCCATGGACAACTAGCATACTAAAACATTCGTGCAAGAGCCAATTGATTGGAAAAGATCTTAATTTGTTCTATTTTGGAAATGAATCATACAAGACAAATAATGAAGTCAAATCTCCATAATTTGCAAAGATAAGATCAGTTTTTGTTGACCTAAATCATTCTATGATATGTAGACAACATTTACAAAGCATAAGAAAGAGGATTGGGGTCGTGAAAGAAGGAGGACAAGTTTCAATTTTTTGTCAAAAAGTGTAGGTCAGTTTCGATTCTACAGGCTGTTTCAAGCAATTCCAAGCCAGCAATCCGTTCCTGGACATCTTCTGAAGCCATTCCACTCATCCTCAAGCCTTAAAACCTTCAGAAATCGCGCCTCACAGTGCCACGATTTGCATCTTTTTTTCAAGATTCGTATTCAATAATTTATCCATCATAAACATGTTTTAATCATATATCCATGCTTGCTATCATATTGGCAATGTTTTTGATTGGTTTGATTGAAGTTTAAATGCAGGAATGGCACGATGCCATTGTTAGGGTTTTGAGGTCCTAAATTGGGAATTCCATATAGAGGCAATATTGAACAAAATCAGGGGTACTATCATGCTTAGAAGATGATTTGCAATTTATCCATGTCTTTGGTTTGAATTTATTCTGCTTGTGCTGCGTTTTTGAATTTTACAGGTTTATGGCTACGAACAAAATCCGTCACTATAGCCTTTAGTGACGGAAACGACTGTAGGTAAAAGTGTGGCCAAAACAACAGTTAGGGGGAAAGAGACAATCACGTGGCATCCATATATTGATTCATTCAAATTTCGCGCATTTTCTTTATCATACTGACTCATGTTAATTATATTATTTTTGTTTCAATATTATAACAACTAAAACATGTAGCCCAGTGGTGAAGCGCGCGTTGGAAAGTGGAGAAATCCTAGGTTCGATCCAAGCTCCCAGCGTTTTTTTTATTATTTTCCTAACCTTTAATTGCAGATTCTATGCACAACCCCTTCCAGGCGCCCACTATACACCCTGATCTCAACCGTTGGATTTATCATCAATCCAGATCTAACGACCAACACTCAAGTCATACCATGGACCATCAGAAAGAGTATCACACTGGATCTAGTGCGTTGATTGGGTTGAGCAAGGAATGTGCCTAACAAATTCAGTACTACACCCCCTGAATTGCTCAACAATACATGCCCAATTTCTTTTGTTTTTTATTTTATTTCCTTTATTTTAATTATTTGATTAATTATTTTCTTTTTACAAATAACACAAAAATCATTTTTTATCATAAAATCGAAAATCACAAAAAAACATCAAAAATCATTTTTTTTCATAAAAATATTTTATTCCCTTAATTAATTATATTAATTTAATTTAGGGCAAGTTAATTCCTTTTTTACATTATCTAAAATAATTAGAATTAGGGTTTAATTTGTACATAACCTAATTATTTTTTCTCAAAAAACTAACCTAAATCTTTTTTAACTAGATTTTCTAAGTTTCTTAATTATTTCTCGCATTTAATTCGCTGCTCACATTTTTTAATTCTTTTTATTATTATTGTAACTGCTCCGAGTTTGTAATAGTAATTGGGGTTTAAATTCCGCATTTTTATTTTCAGTCCAAAATAATTATGTATCTGCAAAAGCCTTGTAATAGCTAGGACTTTAACTTTCCCGCATTTAATTTCTGCAAACTATAAACTGCTTAGATGTATATTAATAGGATTGTATGGAAAGACTAATTGAAAATTAATACGGTAGAAAACCCTAAATGTACAAAGATAAATTAACTGAAAATTACACTCGCACATGCTCCCTCCTAGGGTTTACTCCACTCTGGTTGCCTTCGGTAAATGGTCATGAAGTATAGGGTTTGTTAATGGTTGTCCTCTAGCCCCGAAAGATCTAAAATGACCCATTCAGACGTTGCCTCGGAAAAATATCTTTAAGGCTTTAGGATGATTACTAACATTTCCTAACATTGCTTTTGTGATCGTATTTGTCCCTTCGAATGTCCCTAAAAAACTCCAACTATTATGCTACCTATTTCTCCATAATGGGATAGCATTGCCTAAAAGGAAAACGAACATTCTTTTTCGAGTAGGTAGATTAGTTCCTAGCTACTTTCTCAAACCAACAAAAACTTTTTCACACCAACACTTTCTAAACAAAGTTTTCAAAAACAACTTCATAAAACTCTTGAGGACATAAACAAGGTTTAAAACAAAGTAAAACAAAACTTTTCAAAGCAAGCACACCCAAGAAATTTCAAAATGAGCAAGTACCTAAGAGCCCATGGAAAACCACAGATAGAAAGGGTGCTAACAACTTCCCTTTCTATAATCTACCCCCTGTACTCAGAAACATTCTCGAAAAATGTTTTTTCTGTTCTTTTTCCTTCTCCTGATTGGTTAAAATAAAAGTCGGTGGCAACTCTTGCTTACCGCGACATTTTGCGAACAAAAAATGCAAACCAGTATTAATAGTCGGTTCTGCCACCATATCACAGAGCTGGCGACTCTGCTGGGGATCAAATATAAAGTGGGGTAAACCTTAGGATATAGGTCATATTTAATTACTTTCTCTTGATTGTCTTGCTTGCTTTATATTTATGGGAACTGTTTGGGTTATTTGATCCTACACCCGGACCGGGAAACACCTTTTAGTTAAGTAGTAATAAACTATGAGGGAGTTATGCTGGGGTATACCGACACGGTTGAAGCAATAGCTACGTTGATTTGGAACTTTGGTTGGTACCCATAACCCTTGAGTCAATCAGGGAGATGTACGGGGCCACCGCATGGTGTCATAAAGCATTAACTGACCTTTGAACCTTTAATTGCACAACTTGGCCAATAGGACGTAGCGAGATGTCCGACTTTGATGTATGCCCAAGGTCGACAGATACTCGATGCTACACTCATTGAGGTTTGACTTCTGAGTTTTGTTTGATTATGAGTCAATCGTTGATTGAACAACGCTTAGGGGAAATATCAGTGATATTGAGATCCCCTTAAAACCCGGTTACTATTTATAAGATAGGTTGAACTAATCCAGCTTCAAGAGGGCATGACCTTAAAACCCATTCAAGCCTAAACCTAAGGTTGTTTGCGTGACTTGTGTGCTTTCAACTTGAACTACTTGCAAAGTTTTATTACCTGACAACATGAGTTCCCTACAGGTTTTGTTTACAGTTATTATCCAATAACTTGGATTTCTTGCATGCTTTACTTGCTTACATCACTTCGCACCTTTTCTTAAAAACATAACATACACATCATAACATCATGCCTTAACATTTCATTAACCATTTCAAGGATCTCGAGGGCCAGTGATGCAGGTTGTGATAAATAAGACGTCTAGCAAGTGGCAAGGGGATTTATTTTCCTCTAGCCAATGTCGTCAGAAGATCAAAACTCAACAACCTGAGTCAGGAGCTATGACCCACTTGATATGGTGAGCTTGACTCTCGTAGAAGGACTCTCAATGATACAAAGTTCTTCAATTAAAGCTGAAAAATTCAACTTCTGACATTTTCTTGTTTACCCCGCGAGATCCTTGAAAACATGGCATACATATATAATACATATCATTGCATAAGCAGGTTTCAAAGCAGGTCTCTCATGTCCTCGTTGTTTATTTCAGTAATGGATCTCCAACAAGACAACAAAGATCTTCACGCTCAAGATGCCCAGTTCAAGGAATTTCTCCTGAATCCATCCAAGGGGCAAGAAGACCTGAAAACACTCTTCGCCGGGAATCTGACCAAGGAACGTCTTGACAACAACAATAATGAACAATTGGAACAACTGCAAGTTGAAGTAGAAGCAATGAGAATCCAGATGCTGGGGCAGATGGCTCTTATCCAAAACTTAGCTCGAGGACAAGAAGGGCTAAGAGATTTCCTCAACAAGCTTCACCAAGATGGATGCAGATCCATGAAACAAACAGTTAAAATTGTGGATCAAGGCATTAATCAACCCCCAGTGAGAGAAGAGGTTGGTTTGGTCAGGAACAGACCTTTCCATATTGCTACTACATCACAAGCCCAACCACAAACTCGCCAACAACAACGGGGTAATCGGCATAAGAAGAATACATCTGAAAGACGCTTCACCGAAATCAACATGTCATTGGCTCAAGCATTGCAATGCCTGTTGAAGGACAAGTTGGTTATATTAAGGGACCCTCCTCAGAATCCCAACATAGCCTCCCCAAGGTACAATCCAAATGCAAGATATGCATACCAGTCCAACAATCCTGGACATGACACCAAAAATTGTTGGGTGTTGAGAAATAAAATTCAAGACCTGATTGATGAAGGAGGGCTATAATTCACACAAGACGGTCAGGCTGAGTTCTTATGCCATCCCTCCAAGGCATACCATCTGAAGTGACAAGTTTTCACAAGAAGACTTTTCGTTCATTAGAATTTTCAATGTGTAATTTTATTTTGATTTGTTTGAACATTTATTCATATCAAACCTCGTTATTTCATCAATTCAAAGTACATGTTTGTCTTGAATCAATTCATTCGTATTCGCTATTTCAAAAATGAATTCTTATTTCCTTTTGTAATATTCAACTCTCGATTAAAAACCCTATGCCTTAGAGGGAGGATGACGAAAATGATACTACAATCTCTACAGTATGCTTTTGAACAGACCCCGCTGACGATGTACGACGTTGTTTCAAATCCTAAATAGTGTAGTTATAAGGAAGATAATCCCTAGTCAACCCCTTCGAGCCAAAGAAGTAGGAGTTTTTATTTTCACAAAAATTAAAACCCTTAATCATAACCCAGGGAAGGGTAGTTTTCTCAGTTAATTCAGAGACACATTCAGTCACAATCTGCTGCTTCGTACACAATGAATGGCATCGAAGACATCCTTCCAAAACAAAAGACAGCGATGGTTCTGCATAATCGTCAAGACAGGCAGTCATTATATCTCGAAATAAAAGCCCATTAAATTAAAACCTATGAAGGAGAATTAAGATAAAAATTGGGGCATCCCGCTGACTGCAATCACAAAAGAAACAGTTCATGCAAAAGAAGGGATAACGAAAAAAAGAAGAGGTTACTACAAATCCTCGACAAAAAGAAGATTACAAAAATGACTGCCTTTTCAAAACAACTGTTCAATTTCTGAATCATCACTAAGTATCAGAGCAAAGATTCAAGACTCAATCGGAATCTAAACCCGCAATTAACTGAGCATACGACTGAAGAACATTACGAAGAGCGGGTTTGGTACAAATAAAATTTGAGACTTTATCCTTTGTTTCTTAAACCGTGAACCAGACCACGTTATAACCATTAAAAGTCCTAACTGAAGCATGGGTTAGTTTGAGAGCATCATGTTACAAAGGTAACCTGACTCCTGTAGGCTTTGTTACGAATCCTGAGTTGATATCACATTCTTGCAAGTTTCGTTTTACTACACAAAACACATTTTCAAAAAAATTTCAAGACAAACATGAGTTTTGCATTCTTTAAATGACATTGTTTGCATATGACTAATTGTTTGACAGCAGAGAAATCCGCACAATGGATATTTAATGAACATACACCCTCTCAATGGATAGAATCACCTCAGCGGGAAAGACACTTCCAATAACAGGTCTTCCATAAGCAAGGGGCATGACATGACGCCTAAACACACTTGAGGAAGTCTCTCCAAAAGTTCCAAATAACCAGGGGAAGATCTCCATCTGAATCGCATGGGGCATTACGCACGCATTCCAGCAACAAATCATGTTCCATCAAGAAAACATTTTTGACATTACTACAACACAACACTATTGACAATGACAACTCTCTACATATTGAAAGCATGGACACAGTCGGAAAATACTACGCATGAAAAAAAGACCCGCTAGGTTAACAAACCTAGGCAAAAATAAGGGAATCCCGACGAACCAAAAGGGTTCAGGCAAACGTTAAGGATATACATAAAATAAATCTGTACACCCGACAAGTCGAAAACCTGAAAAGGCGGCTTGGGAAAAAAGGTATCCTGGTGGACTAAAAAACCGAAAGGGCGATCCAGGAAAAAGTTAGGGATTTAAAACATACGAACATGTCCCGTCACCTGTCTATCAGTGGAAGACTTATACCTTGATCAGCATTCATCAATAGCATACATCGAGAAACGGTTCAGATACGACCCATATACAGATGTCGTTCTGCTACTTATTCAAGATTTTCATACATCGAGAAACGGTTCAGATACGATCCAGATACGAATGTCATTCTGCTACTTATTCAAGATTTTCATACATCAAGAAACGGTTCAAATACGATCTAGATACGGATGTCATTCTGCTACTTATTTAAGATTTTCATACATCGAGAAACAGTTCAGATACGATCCAGATACATATGTCATTCTGCTACTTATTTAAGATTTTTCATACATCAAGAAACGGTTCAGATACGATCCAGATATGGATGTCATTCTGCTACTTATTCAAGATTTTCATACATCAAGAAACGGTTCAGATACGATCCAGATACGGATGTCATTCTGCTACTTATTCAAGATTTTCATACATTGAGAAATAGTTCAGTTACGATCCAGAGACGGATGTCATCCTGATACTTACTCCAGATTTTCCTCTAAGTATAGTTCAGATACGCTCCAGATATGGATGCCATTCTGATTCTCATTCCGATTCATGTTTCAAGTACCGTTCAGATACAATCTAGAGACAAATGTCATTCTGACACTCATTTAACACATGTTTCAAGTACAGTTCAGATACGATCCAGAGACAGATGTCATTCTGACACTCATTCAGATTCATGTTTCAAGTACAGTTCAGATACGCTCCAGATATGGATGTCATTCCGACACTCATTCGACACATGTTTCAAGTATAGTTCAGATACGCTCTAGATACGGATGCAATTCTGATGCTCATTCTGATTCATTTTTCCAGTACAATTCAGATACGATCCAGAGACGGATGTCATTCTGACACTCATTCAACACATGTTTCAAGTACAATTCAGATTTGATCCAGAGACGGATGTCATCCTGACACTCATTAAATATATGTTCAAGTACAATCACGACATAGATCCATCCACAAAATCTCCGCATGTACTTTTTCCAACATGGTGCAAGGGGGCAGAGACAGTTGGAAGCGAAGTCACTATCACATACAAGCCAGTGATACTTATGTTCCCCACAGAGCCGAGACAACCAAGGTCCAACCTCCGTATCCCCAAGCAAGAATTCCTTCCCAGTAGGCTCTTTCAGAAAGCTAATATCTGCATTCCTTATCCGAGTTTTATAACCATGAGCAGTTTATAAAGTTTTCTCCCAAGCAGAGTTTATTTCTCTGACAGCGGAAGCTCCATCTCCAATAGAGCTCTTCTCTCCAGTAACAGAAGTTCCTCCCTAGCTGATTTTATTTCTCCAAATCAACAGATCTTCTAATAGAGTATCTCTCTTCCCCACAGAGTCATTCCCCCACAGGATTGTTCTCAGACAGAGTCTCTCCCGGCAGAATATTCTCAAGAAGAATGGGTGTTAAATCCCCAACTAATCATCTTCGATCATTATCCCCAGCGGAAACTAAGAACTCAACTCCTTATACTCTCCAGCAGTAGTCCAGGATTTATTTTCCCCAGCTAGAGAATATCACAATAGCATTGCATATCCATACATCATGGCATGTGCATACATATTATACAACACAATCTCATTTATTTTGAGAAAATCATTACTCAATACATTTCATATATCATGACATTACATACGACTAACTCTTTACCTTTCAGGGAAAGATGCAATCAGGTTCTCACAAGTTCTCTCTAGTTCAGTCAAACCGACACCAATGTCCAGTTGAAGATATTCCAACACTTTTCAATATTTTCTCTGGTTCAGTCAAACCAAAACTAAGGTTTCTATTCTAGTTGAAGATGTTCTAAGACTTTCGTCTAGGTCAGCCGAATTGCCGCTAAGATTCCCCTGATTTCTATGCCAGTCAAAGTTAATCCGAGACTTCTCCCGGGTTCAGTCAAATGGATACTAAGATTTCTCTCCCAGTTGAAGACAACTCGAGACCTTTCCTTGGTTCAGTCAAATTGATACTAAGATTTCTATTCCAGCTCAAAAGTTATGAAGCCCGGAAAATGACCGGATAATAGTCAACCAACAATACATCATACTGTGAAACCTTGGACGCGACTGGATAATAGTACAAAATACTATGAAGCCTGGAATCGACCAGATAGTGGTATATCTCAAATTCAAGCTATGAAGCCCGGAAATCGACCAGATAATATCTTAATTTCTCCCAAAATACTATGAAGCCTGGAATCGACCAGATAGTGGTATATCTCAATTTCAAGCTATGAAGCCCGGAAATCGACCAGATAACAACTTAATTTCTCCAAATTACCGATGCTTGGGACACGACCAGATAATGGTATAAGACACCGTGAAGCCTGGAGCACGACCAGATAACGGTATGAGACGCTATGAAGTCTGGAGCACGACTAGATAACGGCAAGAGACACTGTGAAACCTGGAGCACGACCAGATAACAATATGAGGTACTACGAAGCTTCGATTTTGACTAGATAGCAGTTTACTCGGCCAAATACTATGAAGCCTGGAATCGACCAGATAGTGGTATATCTCAAATTCAAGCTATGAAGCCCGGAAATCGACCGGATAATATCTTAATTTATCCAAATTAGTGAAGCCTGGGACACGACCAGATAATGGTATAAGACATCGTGAAGCCTGGAGCACGACCATATAACGGTATGAGATGCTGTGAAGTCTGAAGCGTGACCAAATAACGGCAAGAGACACTGTGGAACCTGGAGCACAACCAGATAACAATATGAGGTACTGCAAAGCTTGGAATTCGACCAGATAGCAGTTTACTCGGCCAATTACTATGAAGCCTGGAAACGACCAGATGTTAGTATGCCTTAAATTCAAGTTGAAACCCGAATGCGACTGGATAACCACTTAATTTCTTCTGAAGCCTAGAACACGACCAGATAAGAATTGAGAAATTACAAAGCCTAGAGCACGATCAGATAGCAAGTTTAATCTCATCTCCCCATTAAGTCACTGTAAAACCTGGAGCACGACCAAATAGCAGTTAATCTTATTATCCTCATCAAATCATTGTAAAGCCTGGAGCACGACTAGATAGTAGTTCATTTCACCTCCTCGACTAAGAGATGATTCCCCAGTAGAGTAACTGACGACTGAAGTTCCTAAAATTCTATTTCTCCGAAGATAGAGACCAACATTCCTCATTAGATTCTTCCTCAATGATAGGAACAGGAATTCTCATCAAAGTAATATCTCGGGAAATCAACATCCCCTAGATGGCATATTTAAGCCCATCTCTGACGATTCTCCGTCATATCTTCCGGATGGCATCTCTAAGCCCATATCCGGTGACCTTCCGTCATCTCCTCCAAGTGGCATCTGTAATCCCATTCCCGATACTACCTACATAGTCAAGCACCATCTCAGACGAGTGCAAATCTCTGGGCATTCTAGTGTTCAATCATCTTCCACCTTCAGATTACGAAAGGAAGACAACCAATTTATGTCCTCAAGTTTAAGAAGATTGAACAGGGGCAGCTGTTGTACCCCAAAATTTTCCCTCTCATTTTACTCAACACATGCCCATTGAGGTCCTCAATTGCTCAAGGATGACTAAGGATTGATCAGACAAACTCTCTCGTAAGGCAATGTAACTCAAACTAGGGTTTCCATTTTCATCAGGGTGTTGGAACTCCAAAGGTCCCAAATTCCTTCCATTTCCCCACTATGTTCTCAATATCATCCATGTCAAGTTTCATGCCTTGCACAAGAAGTTTGCTCAGTCAATTGCCCAGATGCCTGAAAATCAACTATACTGGGTCAAAAGTCAACTGTGGCCCATATACAGTCAAAATTCAAGATTTTTTGTCAAAATCAACATTTTAAAGTGGTATCCATCATTTGATCAAGGTTTGATCATGATTCCTCAAGGAATGCCCCCAAATTCATCAAAACCCAAAAGTTGCTAAATTAGGGTTTCATAGGAAAAGTCAACCAAACTTTGACCAGACATAACTTCTTCATACTTTATCAGAAATTTTCTATCCAAGGCTCATTTTGAATAGGGTGCAATTACCTACAACTTATACTCATCCCACAAGTTCAAAATATTCACTCATCAAAAGATATGAATTTCTACATTATAGGTCCTTTTGAAAATTCAACAAAAACACCTGTTCGGTCAAAGCTTCTTACATGAACATGGAATATCCAATTGAGATGAAACCAAAGAGGTTGCTTAGAGAACATCCTAAGCTTTCTAAAAAGTCATAGAACACCATCTTAGGGTTAAAATTGAGGGAGATATGTATTGTCAAAGTTGACTAATTTTTGGAAATGTGCATGAAGTCAACATTGATCAAAATGACTTTTTTTCTAAATGGGCCCATGTTTTCTTGTTTGAAACTTGTTCCTAAGATGGCCCACGACCCCTGATCTTATATACCTATTATTTTTATTATTTCTTTGATTTTTTATTCATTTAAAGCAAAATAAATCAATTTAAATAGTAGAATAATCAAATAAAATCAAATATTTGATTTTTGAGCATATTATGAGTCCATGGACAGCTAGCATACTAAAACATTCGTGCAAGAGCCAATTGATTGGAAAAGATCTTAATTTGTTCTATTTTGGAAACGAATCATACAAGACCAAGAATGAAATCAAATCTCCATAATTTGCAAAGATATGATCAGTTTTTGTTGACCTAAATCATTCTATGATATATACACAACATTGCCAAAGCATAAGAAAGAGGATTGGGGTCGTGAAAGAAGGAGGACAAGTCTCAATTTTTTGTCAAAAAGTGCAGGTCGGTTTCGATTCTACAGGCCGTTTCAAGCAATTCCAAGGCCAGCAATCCGTTCCTGGACATCTTTTGAAGCCATTCCAATCATCCTCAAGCCTTAAAACCTTCAGAAATCGCACCTCATAGTGCCACGGTTTGCATCTTTTTTTCAAGATTCATATTCAATAATGTATCCATCATAAACACGTTTTAATCATATATCCATGCTTGCTATCATATTTGCAATGTTTTCGATTGGTTTGATTGAAGTTTAAGTGCAAGAATGGCACGATGCCATTGTTAGGGTTTTGAGGTCCCAAATTGGGAATTCCATATAGAGGCAAAATTGGACAAAATCAGGGGTACTATCATGCTTAGAAGATGATTTGCAATTGATCCATGTCTTTGGTTTGAATTTATTCTGCTTGTGTTGCGTTTTTGAATTTTACAGGTTTATGGCTACGAACAAAATCCGTCACTATAGCCTTTAGTGACGGAAACGACTGTAGGTAAAAGTGTGTCTAAAACAACAGTTATGGGGAAAGAGACAATCATGTGGCAGCCATATATTGATTCATTCAAATTTCGCGGGTTTTCTTTATCATACTGACTCATATTAATTATATTATTTTTGTTTCAATATTATAATAACTAAAACATGTAGCCCAGTGGTGAAGCGCGCGTTGGAAAGTGGATAGGACCTGGGTTCGATCCCAGCTCCCAGCGTTTTGTTATTTTCCTAACCTTTAATTGCAGATTATGTGCACAACCCCTTCCATGCGCCCACTATACACCCTGATCTCAACCGTTGGATTCATCATCAATCCAGATCCAACGCCCAACGCTCAAGTCATACCATGGACCATCAGAAAGAGTATCACACTTGATCTAGCGCATTGACTGGACTGAGCAAGGAATGGGCCTAAGAAATTCAGTACTACACCCCCTGAATTGCTCAACAATACATGCCCAATTTCTTTTCTTTTTTATTTTATTTCCTTTATTTTAATTATTTGATTAATTATTTTCTTTTTACAAATAACACAAAAATCATTTTTTTATCATAAAATCAAAAATCACAAAAAACATCAAAAAACATTTTTTTTCATAAAAATATTTCATTCCCTTAATTGATTAGATTAATTTAATTTAGGGCAAGTTAATTCCTTTTTTACATAATCTAAAATAATTAGAATTAAGGTTTAATTTATACATAACCTAATTAATTTTTTCTCAAAACACTAACCTAAATCTTTTTCAACTAGATTTTCTAGGTTTCTTAATTATTTCTCGCATTTAATTCGCCGCGTGCATTTTTTAATTCTTTTTATTATTATTGTAACTGCTCCGAGTTTGTAATATTAATTAGGGTTTAAATTCCGCATTTTTATTTTCAGTCCAAAATAATTATGTATCTGTAAAACCCTTGTAATAGCTAGGACTTTAACTTTCCCGCATTTAATTTCCCCAAATCATAAACTGCTTAGATGTATGTTAGAAGGATTGTATGGAAAGACTAATTGAAAATTAATACGGTAGAAAACCCTAAATGTGCAAAGATAAATTAACTGAAAATTACACTCGCACATGCTCACTCATAAGGTTTACTCCACTCCGGTTGCCTTTGGTAAACGATCATGAAGTATAGGGTTTATTAGTGGTTGTCCTCTAGCCCCGAAAGATATAAAATGACCCATTCAGATGTTGCCTCAGAAAAAGATCTTTAAGGCTTTAGGATGATTACTAACATTTCCTAACATTGCTTTTGTGATCGTATTTGTTCCATCGAATGTCCCTAAAAAACTCCAACGACGATGCTATCTATTTATCCATAATGGGATAGCATTGTCTAAAAGGAAAACGAATAGTCTTTTTCGAGTAGATAGATTAGTACCTTGGTACTTTCTCAAACCAACAAAAGCTTTTTCACACCAACACTTTCCAAACAAAGTTTTCAAAAACAACTTTGTAACACTCTTGAGGACAGAAATAATGGTTAAAACGAAGTAAAACAAAACTTTTCAAAGCAAGCACACACAAGCAATTTAAAAATGAGAAAGTACCTAAGAGCCCGTGAAAAACCACAGATAGAAAGGGTGCTAACACCTTCCCTTTCTATAATCTACCCCCCGTAGTCAGAAACATTCTCGAAAAAGGTTTTTCTGTTCTTTTTCCTTCTCCTGATTAGATAAAATAAATGTCGGTGGAGACTCTTGCTTACCGCGACATTTTGCAAACAAAAAACACAAACCAATTTTAACAGTCGGTTATGCCACCGTATCACACTAACTATCGTAGAAAAAGTGGTTCTTCTACTTCCGTTGGAGATGGTGAACGGAGACGACTATGTCGTGGATTTACTCCTTTCTGTTTGTGAATATTCTTCTGGGGAGAGACTCTGCTTGAGGATAACTCTGTGGGGGAATAACCCTATTAGGGGATAAACTTCCATAGTTGAAGGGATAAACTCTGTCGAGGATTGAGCTTCTGTATTCAGAGAAATAAACTCTGCTCAGGAGAAAACTTTATGACCCGCTTGCGATTATGAAATTCGGCTGGGGAATATAGATGTCAGTTTTCTGAAGGAACCTGGCTGGGGATAGTAAATCCTCTTTGGGGAAGCCGATGTCAAATCTTTAGTTGCCTCTACTCTGTGGGGAGTGTAGATGTCACGAGGACGCATGCTGGGGATAAGGCAATGACTTTGCATCAGGACTTTTCTACCCCTGTACCCGCTGGAGAAAGTACCCGCGGAGGCTTTATGGATAGCTTGAGTGTTATCCCAATTCATGAGGTGCTTGGTAACTGTCGATCAGAATGATAAGTCTTCTACTGGTAGTCAAGTGACAAGATGACGGGGCATAGTTGTACTCTTCAATCCCTAACTTTTGCCTGAACTGTCTTTTCAGATTTTAAGTCCACCGGGATACCCTTTTTTGCCCAAGCCGCCTTTTCAGGTTTTCGACTTGCCGGGTGTACAGATTTTTTTTATCCCTAATTTTTGCTTAGGCCAGTCAACCTAGCAGGCCTTTTTCATGCGTGGTCCACGCTCTCAGGATGTAGGGATTTGTCACATTCCGTAATATTATGTTGTAGTATTGTCAGAAATGTTTTCTTGATGCCACATGATTCGTGCGTAATGCCCCAAGTGATTCGGATAGAGATCCGCCCCTGGTTATTTGGCACTTTTGGAGATACTGCCCTAGGTGTGTTAGACATCATGTCATGCCCCTTTCTTATGGGAGACCTGTTATTGGAAGTGTCTTTCCCACTGAGGTGATTCTATCCATTGAGAGGATGTATGTTCATTGAATATCCATTGTGCGGATTTCTCTGCTGTCAAACAATTAGTCATATGCAAACAATGTCATTTAAAGAATGCAAAACTCATGTCTGTCTTGAATTTTTTTTTGAAAATGTGTTTTGTGTAGTAAAACAAAATTTGCAAGAATGTGATATCAACTCAGGATTCAGAACACGTCCTACAGGAGTCAGGATACCTTTGTAATAGTATGCTCAAAAACTAACCCATGCTTCAGCTAGGATTTTTAAGGGTTATAACGTGGCCTGGTTCACGGTTTAAGAAACAAAGGATAAAGGCTAAAAATTTATTTGTACCCATCCGTTCTTCGTGATATCCTTCAGTCCTATGCTCAGTTAATAGCGCATTTAGAATCCCAGTTGAGTCCTGGAGTACTGTCTTTGATGTTCCGGTGAAGATTCAGATTATGACAGTTTATTTTGAATAAGAAGTCATTCTTGTAATATTATTTCTGTTGAGGATTTGTAGGACCTCTTTCTTTTTTGATTTTGTTATCCCTTATTTTACCTGAACTATTTCTTTTTGTGATTATAGTCAGTGGGATGCCCCAGTTTTTTTCTTAAGTCGCCTTCATAGGTTTTGACTTAACGGGCTTTTATTTCGAGAGATAATGACTTCCTGTCTTGACGATTATGCGGAACCATCACCGTCTTTTGTTTTGGAAGGACATCTTCAGTGCCATTTATTGTGTACGAAGCGGCAGATTGTGACTGAATGCGCACCTGAATTAACTTAGAACACTACCCTGCCCCTGGTTATGATTAAAGGTTTTAATTTGTGTGAAAGAAAAACTCCTACTTCTTTGGCTCAAAGGGGTTGACTAGGGATTATCTTACTTATAACTCCACTATTTGGGATTTGAAACAATGCCTGTACATCGTCAATGGGGTCTATTCAAAAGCATACTATGGAAATTGTGGTATCATTTTTGTCATCCTCCCTCTAAGGCTTAGAGTTTTTAATCGAGAGTTGAATATCACGAAAAGGAAGATAAAGCAGTTTAAGCATAGTGAAAACAAATTAATTCAAGACAAATACGTGTAATGCATTAATGAAATAACAAAGTTTTGACATGACAATAATTGTTCGAATAAGCAAAGAAAATACAACTTGAGAATTAAATGAACAAAAATGCTTTCAATCTTAGACATGTTTTGGCAAGGAAGCAGTGATCACATTGGGAGTCTCAGGAGGGTCAAATTCGATCTCCTTGGCGTCAATCATGTTCTAAATCTTGTATTTCAGCATCCAATAATCGTTAGTATCGTGCCCTGGGCTTCTAGAAGGATAATCACACCTTGCATCCGGATTGTAGTTAGGAAAGGAAGTCTTAGGGTTCAGATGAGGGTTTATTACCGTAATCAGATTCATCTTCAACATGTGCTTCAATGCTTGTGACAATGGCATGTTGATTTGGGTGAACTGCCTTTAAGGTCTTTCTCCCCTTAGCTGATTGTTTCATTGTTGAGAAGCCGCAGGTCTAGGAATCATCACAACACCTACCGTTGAGCAGCATTCAGCTCTGCTCTGACCTCTTGGGTTATAGGTGGCATTGACCTCCTTTTTACCCATGAACGACTTCTTCATTGTACTTGAAGAGGTGTCTTTCTGGATTTTTCCATTCCGGATCCCAGCTTCTACTATTTCTCCAGTCAATATCAGCTCAGTGAAACCAACTGAGGAGCTACCAATCCAGTGATTAAAGAATGGACCGGACAGCGTCCCAAGAAACATGTCAACCAACTCCCTATTAAACAAAAGGGGTTGGACTCTCCCTGCCAAATCTCTCCACTTCTGTGCATAGTCCTTAAAGCCTTCACCTGCACCCATGGACATACTCTAGAGTTGAGTACGAGTAGGCGCAAGGTCAGTGTTGTATTGATACTGCTTATAAAAAGCAGCAACCAAATCCTACGAGTTGCAGACATTGGTTCCCTCCAGCTGATAGAACGATTCGAGTAGAGTCCCTGACAGACTGTCCTGAAAGAAGTGAACCCACAAGTTCCTATCAGCAGTGTGAGGCTGAATCTTCCTCACATAGGAACGGAGATGAAGCTTGGGACAAGACACCCCATCATACTTCGCGAAAAACGGAGCCTTAAACTTCTGTGGGATGACGACCCCAGATACCAAACTCAGCTCTTCAAAATCCAGCCCTGGTATTCTCTGGATCTCCATTGCGCTCAGTCAATCCTATAACTGCTTGTATCTATCCTTAGTGGGAGAATACTGTTCATTATTATAGTCAGTGTCATTATCAGAAACTTCAAGGCTAGGGTCCTCCTCCCTTGTCTCTTTCTCTTGATTCTCCCCTTCTTTGGACGAGGAGGTCAGATCAACTGATTGCTTTAACGGCCCCCTGAACCTTCTGCCCAAACTCAGAACACCAGAGGTCTTCTTCTTCTTCTTCTTCTTCTTCTTTTCCTTCAGGATAAGGGCCTTCAGATTCCTGCCCTTTTTCCAAAGCTACGAACATTTTGTGCCTGGAGATCTTTGATGCTTTGTTCAGAAGACATTATTGTTGAAATAAACAGCGAAGAAGATGAGAAACCTGTAATGGTGCTTGTTTATGCAATGTTATGGATGGTATGCGTATGCAATGATTTCAAGGACTCTTAAAGGCTCAAATTTTTTTAACCACAAGAAACACACGTTAATTGTATTAATAAGTTCGGATTGTTACAAAGGGTTCCCTTTAGGCTTACAATTAACAAAACAGAACTTAAAGCAAAAAGAAAATTAGGTCTCCCAGGAGCGCATCCTCTTTGGTGCAATGTAGCCGTTTATATTCCTCTCTTTATGAAGTAGCCTAGTGAGTTCCATGACCTTCTTCTCGCTGGCGTAGAATTGAGTTTCAAACGTAACTCGCTCCTCTTTAAGTTGAACCCAGGATTTTTGTAACTCCTCATGATCAGTTGGCATGTCATTATGAAGAACAAGAGAATGAGTGTCTACTTCAGCAACCGGTTCCATAATCATAGGTAGGATGGCGAGTTAAGGCATCATAAGACTTTGGGCACGGGCTCGTACCCATCTGAGATAAGGATCAAGAGTGATGGAATTCTTGTGCCCCAGTGTCTTGCTATCGACTCTATGGACCATGCCCCAAGCTCGCATGAACCTTTTGCGGTAACCATGAGCATCATTCTCATAGTCGAAGGTGATTCCTTGGATAAGTGTGTCATGAGGACCATGCCGTCTTGCATAAAAAAACTGTCGCAGTGCCAAACAAGGATTATAAGTGATTCCTCCCCTAATGCCTAAGAGAGGGACATTAGGTAATTCACCACAGTGATCGATGATGGTAACATCTTCCAAAGACCGTGAACACCAATGAATGTCTTAATGGGTAAGGGACATCAACCTATGAGACCATTTCATACCCTGCTCATTCTTCAAAATATACCTGGGTAGGTGCAAAATAGACCACCTAGCCAATATAGGGGTGCAACACAGGAGTGTCCCTCTTCTCTTTAGAGTGTGAGCATGCAGAGAGTGTAGAATATCCCCCAGTAATGTAGGCATCAGATTATGAGACAAAAAAACCTTAATCGTATTCACATCTACGAGTTGGTCTGTGTTAGGGAATAATACCATCCCGTAGATGAGGAGTGCCACTACCTCTTCAAAAGCTTGTAAATCCAGGGTATCCCAAAAATAGTAAGCTTTCTCGAATAGAAATTTAACCGGGATTCCTTGAACAGTTCACCTAGTTTCCCAATTTGTCACTACGTAGGACCGTTGTAAGGACAAAGCTTGAGCAATCTCTTCAGGCTTTGGATGTCTTTCCGTACCGTGGAAAGGTAACTGATCAAGAATAGGTACCCCTAACAACTGAGAAAATTCCTCCATAGTAGGCACTAGCTGGTAATCTGGGAAGGTGAAGCAATGGTGAAAAGGATCAAAGAACTGAAATAAAACTTTTAACAATTCTTCATCAGGTTTTGAGGTTACCAAGTTGAGCAGTCGACCATGTTTTTCAGTGAAGGGAGAGCTTTCAGGAATCCTTAATGCTAAGTCCTTTAGTTGAGGAGGTACTTTCACAAGGTTAATCTAGATAGTGTTCCTGCGGGCGGACGCCATATCCTACAAAACAAAGAAAAGATGAGCCCTAGAAAATCCTTGAAATGGTTAGTATGATATGCCATGCTTATGATGTCATGATTATGCTAAGAAATCACATGTATAACAAGCAACAAACAAGTCACACCAAGTCCTTAGGTTTAAAGCCTGCATGAGTTTTAAGGTCATACCCTCTTGAAGCTGGATTTGTTCAACATGTCCTATAAATAGTAACCGGGTTCTAAGGGATCTCAATATCACCGATCTTTCCCCCAAGCTTCGTTCAATAGGCGATTGACTCGCAACCAAACAAAACTCAGGAGTCAAACCTCAATGAGTGTAGCATCGAGTATCTGTCGACCTTGGGAATACACCAAAGTCGGCCATCTCGCTACGTCCTACTGGCCAAGTTGTGCAATTAAAGTTTTTAAGGTCAGTTGATGCTTTATGACACCACACAGCGGCCCCGTATTCTCCTTGATTGACTTAAGGGTTACCGATACCAACCAAAGTGTCGCATCAACGTAGCTACTGCTTCAACCGTATCGGTATACCCCATACATTACCCTCATAGTTTATTTCTACTTACCTAAAAGGAATTCCCCGATGCAGGTTTAGGATCCAAACAAACCCAAACAGATACCCTTAAAAGTAAATTAGACAAGACAAACCAAAGAAGCAATTAAGAATGACCTATATCCTAAGGTAAACCCCACTTTTATAAGATCCCCAGCAGAGTCGCCAGTTCTGTAATATGGTGGCAAAAATGACTGTTTAATACTGGTTTGCGTTTTGTTTGCAAATGTCGCAGTAAGCAAGAGTCTCCACTGACTTTTATTTCATCCAACAAAGGAAAGGAAAAAAAACAGAAAAAACCTTTTTTCAAGATTTTCTGAATACGGGGGGTAGATTATAGAAAGGGAAGGTGTTAGCACCCTTTTTGTTTAACTTCGTGGTAATCCTTGTATCTGTCCTCAAGAGTGTGATGAAGTTGTTTTTGAAAACTGTTTTGAATGTGTTTGTGAAGAAGTTTTTGTTGTTTTGAGCAAGTACTTAAGATTTTCTACCTACTCGAAAAAAGACTGTTCATTATCGTTTCCTTTAGACAATGTTATCCTACTATTAAAGAGTAGGTAGCCCCATCGTTAGAGTTTCAAGGGACATTCGAAGGGACAAATACGGTCATAAAAAAATAGTTAAGAAACTTTAGTGATTACCCTAAAGTCCTAAAGATATTTCTGAGGCAACATTCGAGTGGGGCATTTTTGATCTTTTGGGACTTGAGGACGGCCACTAAAATTCCCTATAATTCATGACCTTTTACTGAAGACAACCGAAGTGGGGTAAACCGTAGGAGTGAGCATGTGCAAGTGTGCTTTTTTCAGTTAATTATCTTTGCACAATTAGGGTTATCTACCTTTTAATTGTTGATTTATCTTTCGCATACAATCTTATTATCCATACATATAGACATTCTTATAGTTGCGGAAATTAAAGTGTGCGAGAAATTAAAGTCCTAATTATTACAAGGCTTTTGGGCAGATACATAAATATTTTACTGAAAATAAAGATGCGGAAATCAAAACCCTAATTAATCTATTACAAACCTCGAAATAGTTACCATAATAGAAATTATAAATAAGTAAATGCACGAGACGAATTAAATACGGGAATAAATCAGAAGCCTAAGAATTTAATTAATTAAAAAATATTTTTGTGTATTTTTTATTGAGAAAATAATTTAATTGAAAATTAAACCTAATTTTATAATTAATTTTCATTAATAAAAAAACAATCAAGTTAATCTAATTAAACTAATTTATTTTCAATAAAATTAATATATAAAAAAAAGTCTAATTCTACATTTTTGTGATTTTATTTTTTCATGATTTTTTGATTTGATAATAAAATGTTTTTTTAAATAAATAAAATAAATAAATGAAATGGAATAATAAATAATAAAAAAATAAGAAGAAGAAAAAATTGGGCCTGATGTTGTTAGCAATCAGGGGGTGAATTGTTGACTTTCTGCCATAGCCCAGATCATTTGGCCCAATACAGGGCTGGATCTGGTGCGTTGTGCTTGGAGCGTCCACCATGCGCCTGCATGTTTTGATGCATTGGATCTGGATCCAAGGATGATCCAATGGCTGGATCTGGATGATGCAAGGTAGCCTTCATTGGTAAACATGCACTGGATCCTGTAAAGAAATAATGGAAAAATACAAAAGCTCAAGCCTGGGATTGAACCCAGGACGTTAGTTTTTACCTCTCCTCTTTTACCAACTGCGATAGCTTGTTTACTTGTTAAGACAATAACATGATAACATTATAAAAGAAACAAATGCTATGCCTCAGGAAGCGCACACTTTTTCAAACCATCCAGTAGTTATCGTCCACATCACCGTCTTCTCCCCAGACTGTCGTCTTTGATGCCAAACCCTTTACCTACGGAAAAAACTATCACTAATGGCTATAGTGACAGTTTTTATCCATAGCTACAAACCTGCAACAATTAAAAATGCAATACAATCCAAATCAATCCTAACAAAGGGCATAAGACAGTTAGAAATTGTGCCCTGAGTTCATGGGTACCCTTGCTCTGCCCTAATTTTGCCTCTATAGAGAATCCATAATTTGAAGCTTTCAAACCCTAGCAATGGCGTAAGTTTGTTCATGCACTAAAACTCAAATCCAAGCATTCAAACAGATTCCAAGCATGATTATAAACACATTTATGCAAACGAATTTGATTTAAAACATGTAAAACCAAGAAAACAAATTGAAAGCATAAGGGGACAAACCGTGATCTGTATCTTACGATTCTGGAGGCTTTATGACTTGAGAGCGATTGGAATAGCTTTAATACACGCCCAGGAATAGATTGATGGCTTTGAATCACCTTGAATTGCCCTCTAACTCAGAATTGGAACCACACTTTTTTTGTCAAAAATTTGAGTTTTGTTCTTATGATTTTCAAGACCCAATCCTTGTTCTTATGCTTTGAAAATGTTGTGTATATATCATAGAATGATTTAGGTCAACAAAAACAGATCATATCTTTGCAAATTATGGAGATTTGATTTCATTCTTTGCCTTGTATGATTTGTTTCCAAAATAGACCAAATTAAGATATTTTTGAATCAATTAGCTTTTACACGAATTTGGATGATTTTCTAGTTGTTCATTGACTCATAATATGCTCATAAAATCAAATCTTTGATTTTATTTCATTATTCTACTATTTAAATTGATTTATTTTGATCTAAATGGATAAAAAATAAAAATAAATAATGAAAATAATTAAATAATAGGTGGATAAGCTCAGGTTCGTGGGTCTTCTTAGGAACAAGTTTCAAACAAGAAAACATGGGCCCTTTTGGAAAAAAAGTCATTTTGATCAATGTTGACTTCATGCATATTTTCAAAAATTGGTCAACTTTGACAATACATATCTCCCTCAATGTTAACCCTAAGAAGGTGTTCTTGGACTTTTTAGAAAGCTTAGGATGTACTCTAAACAAACGTTTTGGTTTCATCTCAATTGGATCTTCCATGTTCATGTAAGAAGCTTTGACCCAAAAGGTGTTTTGTTGACTTTTTGAATTGACCTATAATTTCCGAATTCATATCTTTTCATGAGTGCATTTTTTGAACTTGAGGGCTGAAGATGAGTTGTAGGGAATTGAATTCTCTTCAAAATGAGCCTTGGATGGGAAACTTCTGATAAACTATGAGAATGTTATGTGTGGTCAAAGGTTGGTTGACTTTTCCTATAGAAACCCTAATTTAGCAACTTTTGAGTTTTGACGAATTTGAGGAATTACTTGAGGTATCATGATCAACCCCTGATCAAATGATGGATATTACTTCAAAATGTTGATGTTGACCAAAAATATTGAAGTTTGACCGCATGAGGGCCACAATTGACTTTTGACCTAATATAGTTGATTTTTAGGCATTTGAGCAGTTTCCTGAGCAAACTTCATGTGCAAGGCATGAAACTTGGCATGGATGATCTTGGGAACATATTAGGGCTATGGAAACCCTTTAGGACCTCTGGAATTCAAAATCTTGATGAGGAGTGAAACCCTAGTTTAAGGCTCATTGTCTTAGGAGGAGGATTTGTCTGGTCAATCCTTAGGCATCCTTGGGCAAATTGAGGACCTCAATGAGCATGTTTTGAGTAAAATGAGAGGAAAATTTTTGGGGTACAACATCAAGCAATTTGGAAGGAATGTTTTGAAAAGGGATTTGAAATTTCATGATTAAAACATGTTTCCAGATAAAAGTAAGCATTGCGACTAGAACCAGAGCAATGAGAGCATCACAATGATATCAAAGTTTTAAAGAATTGATGGAGAAATCTACCTATTGAAGTTGAGTTGCAGATCTATGAAAATGGACTTCTATGGAGCAATGTAGGGCACAATTATTGAATGTAATTGTATGGTTAGCTTCAGGGAAGATCAAGAAAGGTGAATTGATAGCAAAATTGGATTAAAAAAAGGCTTGAATACTGATTACGAAGTTATATAAAATTGATGTATGGAGGAAGTTTGGCAGGGTGATTATGGTTATTCAGACTTTAGGAAATGAATGGGGGATTATCCTCTATTTATAGGAGAATGAATGGGATCCTCAAGCGTGTGAAATGATGAATTTTGGAGGGAAATCGTGGGAAGTCTGCAGAATGAACAAAGTGTGACTTGTTTAGCATCAAAACTCAGCCAAATCGTGCGATTCATGAATCTAAACACCTTTGGAAAGTTGCTAAACATGATTCAAAGCAAAAACGCATGGAAAACTGGTGATTAAAAGCCAAAACAAAGATTTCAAAATCTAACTTTTGATGAAACTTCAGTTTCAAGCTACTAATTTCAAAACAATGGCATTTTCAACTAAAGGGGTCTTAGGGCATGATTCTTGGTACTTTAGAAAGATGAGGTTACAAACTTTGCAATTGGAAAATAATGGATTTAAATGAATGCTTGAGCTGAAAGTTTCATTGAGTCAAAGTTGGGGAAGAAGGGTTGACTTTCCATACTTAGAAATATTTCAAATTTTTCTTCAAAAGTGACCTATAATGTTTTGCATCCAAACATGGCCTTCCACTTAGAATTTTCTATTTACCAAAAAAATATGGCATGAAATAGACCTCTCGAATGACATTTTGAAACTTGAACCATTCAAAATCTCCAAAAATTGAGAGAGTTATGAATTGTTGAAGTTGGCAAAAAATCATGAAATGACCTATACTCTTTTTCATCCTTAGGGAATCTTCTATCCATTTTCTCACCTTGCACATAAAAGAAGGAACAAAGTTCACATCCTCAAGATCATTGTGGAAAAAGAATGGGCTCAAGGTGATAAAAATTGACAAAGTTATGATCATTTGAAGTCACACATGAGAAAATGAGGGTTCATCTGGAAGACTTGTAATCTTTCTTCATCATCAAGTTTCTTCCACATGAAAACTCCTTGAAACTTTTGAAGTGATTTGTTAATAACTCTTTGAAGAGAAGGATGTATTTAGAATCACTCAAAAATACCAAAATATGAGCAAGATATACTTCTTTGAAGTTTAAAACCCTATCTCCTAGACCAAGAAAATGCTTTGAGGAACTTTGACAATTTTGACCAACCTTATTGTACCAACACTCTTACTTTGTAAATAAAAGTTATTGAGGGTGAGAACTCATAGCCATCAAAATCATTTCCATATCTTGAGAACTTATAGAAATATGCACTTGTGATCAATGGGAACAAGACCTTGTCCAATCATGACAAATTCTTCCATCAACCCCTTGTACCTTTGAATCAATTTGATAACTTTGGAATGTGATGAACCCAAAATAAACCTTTCCATGCCATTTCTTCCAAAACAACTTCAATGGTAAGGTTTGTAGTTATCAAGCTTTATTTACTAGGGCATGGAAATAAAGTCATGAACCCATGGATCAATTTGCTAAGCCACATTGCCTTTACGTACATTATTAACAAGTAAGACCATCCAAAATGGAATTTTTTTAACTAGAAATAAAATCAAGACAAAATATCCATGATCACAAAAGAAAACAAGTCAAGATTCTTGGTGATTCCTCAAAGGGAAAAACTAAAGATAGGGAGGAGGACCAAAAGCACTAATGTGATCTTGTTGTGATTGAACCAATATGGTATGATGAAGGGATCTTAGGGGAAAAAATTAGGGTACAACATTGGGGAGTCATTAAATCCTGGATTTTTTTTGAAGATTAGGTGTGTCTTTAAACTTTGTTTAGAATGTTTCCACTGGGGATTCCTGTTTTATTGTTTATGGAGAAACACCGTTGGGGAATACTGGCTTGTTTAAGATGGCTCTGTGGAGAGTGTTGATCTCTGTTTGGGGAAATAAAATTCAAGATTTTTGGTTATCCATTACTCTACTGGGGAATTATTCCCGACTGGAGAGAATCAAAAGTTAACTATTATCTGGTCGAAATCCAGGCTTGGCATCAATTTGTTGAGGATAATGAAGTTGATTGTTATCTGGTCGTATTCCAGGATTCATAATGAATTACTGGGGAAGATCAAATTAACTGTTATTTGGTCGGATTCCAGGCATCGCAGGAAATTACTTGGGAGAATGAAGTTAGGTTGTTATCTTGTCGGATTCCAGGCTTCGCAGCAACTTACTGAAGTTTAACTGTTATCTAGTCGGTTTCTAGGCTTCGCAGTAACTTGTTTGGGTTGATGAAGTTAATGGTTATATGGTCGAGTTCCAGGCTTCGTAATAACTTACTTGAAATATGAAGTTGAACTGATATCTTCTTGGATCCAGGCTTCACAGTAACTTGCTTGAAAGGATGAAGTTGGGCTGATGTCTGGTCGGGTCCAGGCTTCACAGTAACTTGCTTAAAAGGATGAAGTTGAACTGGTACCTGTTCAAGTCTAGGCTTCAAGTAACTTGCTGGAAATAATGAATTTGAATTGATATATGATCGGGTCCAAGCTTCACAGTAACTTGATTGAAAGGATAAAGTTGAACTGATATCTGGTCGGGTCCAGGCTTCACAGTAAGTTACCAACATTAAACTACTATCTGGTCGGATTCCAGGATTTACAGTAACTTTCTGAGGAAATGAAGTTAATTGTTATCTGGTCAAATTATAGGCTTCATAACAACTTATTAAAGTTAACTGTTATCTATTCGGTTTCCAGGCTTCGTAGTAACTTACTAAATTTGATGGTTATCTGATCGGATTCCAGGCTTCATAACAAATTCTTGAGAGAATGAAGTCAATTGTTATCTGGTCAAATTCTAGGCTTTATAACAACTTACTGAAGTTAACTGTTATCTGGTCGGTTTCTAGGCTTCGCAGTAACTTACTTGAAAGGATGAAGTTGAACTGATATCTTGTTGGGTCCAGGCTTCACAACAACTTACTAAAGTTAACTATTATATGGTTGGTTCCCAGGCTTTACAGTAACTTACTGAATTTGATTGTTATCTAGTCGGATTCCAAGCTTCATAAATTTTTTTGGAGAGAATGAAGTCAATTATTATCTGGTCGAATTCCAGGCTTTACAACAACTTACTGAAGTTAACTGTTATCCGGTCAGTTTCCAGGCTTCACAATAAATATCCTGGGAAAGTGAAGTTAAATTGTTATCTGGTCAGATTCTAGGCTTCACAGCAAATTACCGAGTTGGATGAAGTTAATTGTTATCTGGTCAAGCTCTAGGCTCCGCAATAACTTACTTGAAAGGATGAAGTTGAACTGATATCTGGTCGGGTCTAGGCTTCACAACAACTTACTGAAGTTAACTGTTATTTGGTCGGTTTCCAGGCTTCGCAGTAACTTGCTGGGGATTGTAGAGCAGTCTACTGGTGAAGAGGATTTGTGGTCCCTTGATTTGTAGCAATCGGAGAGGCAAACTCAAGATAGAGAATCTGTAGTTTGTTAGGGAAATAAACCTTATCTCCAGTCTGTTGGAGAGGTGTCTTCTTTTGGCAGAAATCCTCGAGGATTCTTGAGGTCGACTCAATTGGGGAGAAGTTTTCAAAGATTGAGACCCTGGCTGGAGGCCATCCTATGAACAGGATTTTGGGGGAGATTTGTCACTACCCCTGGTAGAAGGTGTTGCCACACTGCCAAAAGATGTTTGTTTGATCGTACATGATTCGTTGCTGGAACTCGTGTCCAATGCCCCAAGTGATTCAGATGCAGACCTGCCCCTGGTATATTCAGCGTTTCTTGAGATATTTCTTGGAATCTTGACTGGACTGCCCCAGGTGTGTTGGATAGTGACACGTCATGCCCACTTGCTTATAGGAGATCTGTTATTGGAAGCATCTTCCCACTTAAAGTGCTTTTGTTCATTGAGAGGGTTTTTGTTCACTGGGTATTCGTCGTGCGAATTTCCCTGTTGTCAAACAAATAGCCAAATGCAAACAGCGATATTCAAATAATGCAAACTTTATGCTTGTCTTTGATGTTTTGAAAATGCGTTTTAGCAGATAAAAGAATTTTTGTAAGAAAATTCAACTCAAGATTTAGAGTAAAGCCTTACAGGAGTCAGGATACCTTTTGTAACAGTATGCTTTTGAATTAACTCATGCTTCAATTAGTACTTTTGAAGGGTTGTAACGTGGCTTGGTTCACGGTTTAAGAAACAAAGGATAAAGGCTCAAACTTTATTTGTACCTACACGTTCTTCGTGGTGTTCTTCAGTCCTAAACTCAGTTAATTGTATGTTCGAACTCCAATTGAGTCTGAAATGACGTCTTGGTGATGGTTCAGACAAGTTAAGTTTGTTGGAAAGAAGTCATTTTTGCCATATTTTCTATGTTGTTGAGGATTTGTAGTTACCTCTTTTTTGATTTGTTATCCCTGACTTTGCCTGACTGTTCTTGTTTTTGAGATTACAGTCAACAGGATACCCCAGTTTTTCTTAAGTCTCCTTCGTAGGTTTTGACTTATTGGGATTTTCTTTTGAGAGATAATGACTTCCTATTTGATGGGGAACCATCACCATATTTTGGTTCAGAAGGAATTTTTTTGATGCCCTTCATTGTATACGAAGTGAAAATTTGTGACTGAACGCGCATTTGAACTAACTAAGAGATTACCCTGCCCAAGGTTTTGATTAAAGGTTTCAATTTGTGTAAAAATGGAAACTCCTACTTCTTTGGCTCGAAGGGGTTGACTAGGGATTATCTTCCTTATAACTGCAATGTTTAATAATTGAAAGAACGCCTGTATATCGTCAACAAGGTCTGTCCAAAAGCATACTGTATGTTATTAGAGCATTGTTTTTGTCATCCTCCCTCTAAAGGCTTGCAACTTTTAAAACAAGAGTTGAATATCAAAAAGGGAGTAAAAAGCATAGTTTAAATATAATGAAAATAATAGATTAATTCAAGACAAACATATGCAATGCATTAATGACATAGAGTTTTACATTAATAGATAAGTGTTTGAACAAGCAAAAGAAATTAAAATTGAAAATTCAAAATGAACAAATGCCTCTTTGTCTGAACTTGTCACTTCATATGGTGTATGCTTGAGGGACGACAAAAAATTCAATTTGACCATCTTGTGCAAACTCCAACACTCCTTCATCGATTAGGTCTTGAATTTTATATTTCAGCATCCAATAACTATCAGTATCATGCCCCGAACTATTGGAGTGATACACACAAGTTTTATTAGGATGGCAGCTAGGAGCAGAAGTATTAGGATTCCGAGGAGGATCTTTCAATGTGACCAAATTCAAATTCAACATGTGCTGCAAGACTCGCGACATCGGCATGTTGAGTTTGGTATATTTCCTATTGGATGTATCCTGATTACGCCGATTACCCCATTGTTGTTGGTGAGGTTGTTGTTGGGCTCGTGATGTAGTAGCAAATTGGGAAGGTCTACTCTCCACCAATCCAACCTCTTGTCTCATGGGAGGCTGAGTAGTGCCTTGATCTCCAATCTTGACTGTTTGTTTCATACGGTTGCAACCATCTTGATGAAGTTTATTGACGAGGGTTATTAGCTCTTCTTGTCCCCTAGCTATGTTTTGGATGAGATCCATTTGTCCCAACATCTAGATTCTCATCGTTGCTACCTCCGCTTGCAAATGTCTTATCTGACTTTCCTTGTCACCTTCAGGATCATCATTGGTCACGCTATCAATAAACAGTGTTTTCAATTCTTCTTGCCCCTTGGATAGGCTCAAGAACATCTCTTGTAGTTGAGCATTTTGAATCTGAATGTCCTTGATAGTCTAGTCTAGAGCCATCTCTACTGAAATAAACAATAAGCAGATGAGAGACATGCGTGCGGGAAAATTGTTATGATGATATGTATGATATGTGGATGCAATGTTTTCAAGGATCTGGCAGGATAAATACAAGAAAATGTTAGAAGTTGAAGTTTGATCAACAGCTTTGATTGGGGAACTTCGTATCAGTGGATGTCCTTCCACGAGAATCAAGCTCACCATGTCAAGTGGGTCATAACCCTTGACGTTTGATTAAGAGAATGAATCCTTTTGCCCCTTGATAGGCGTATGGTTTAATATGACCCTACATCATAGACCTTTGAGATCCTTGGAATGGTTTTTGAAAATGCTATGGTATGATGTTATGACATAATGTACAAGTATGCAAAGTAAGCAAGTTGTTATGTATAAATAGTCATATATACATAAAGAAGACAAATCCATAGGTTTAGGCTTGCATGGGGTTCATAGGTAAGTACCCTCTTGAAGTTTAGTTGGCTCAACCTGTCCTAGTAATAGTAACCAGGTTCTAGGGGATCTCAATATCACTGATCTTTCTTCATCGGGCATTATTTCAGCATAATCAATCTTTTCTTGCGGCCGAGATATCCCAAAAGTCCAATATCAATGAGTGTAGTATCGAGTATCAACCAATTTTCAGTTTTTCACTGAAACCGGCTATCTCACTACTTCCTAATGGCCAAGTTGTTCAATTAAGGTTCTAAGGTTAGTTAGTGCTTCATGACACCGCTCAGCGGTCCCGTATTCTCCTTGATTTAACACAAGGGATACTGGTACCAACAAATGCGTCACACTAACCTAGCCATTGCTTCAACCATATCGGTCTATGTCGTATAGTTTCCACAATCTATTTCTACTTACCTAAAAAGGTGTCCCAGATCTGGGTAGAGGATCAAAATAAGCCCAAACAAGGAACCATAATGTAAAGCAAGCAAATCAAACAAGGAAAGTAAGTAAAGGTGATCTAGCCCTAAGGTAACCCCACTTTTAAGTATTCTCCCCAACAGAGTCGCCAGTTCTGTAACACGGTGGGAGAACTGACTTGGGTGTTTTGCGTTCGATCGCAACTGTTGCGGATAACAAGAGTCACCATCGAGTTTTCTTTTATCCAATAAGGAAAGGATGAAAAGAATAGGAAAGACCTTTTGAGATTATTTCTTGAGTTCAGGGGGTAGATTATGAAAAGGGAAGGTATTAGTACCCTTTTCATCCATAGTTATCTATGGGCTCTTAGTTGCTTGCTAGATCACTTGCTTTTGTTTGAAAGTGTGCTTTGTGGTGGTTTTGAAAGTATTTTGAAAACGTGCCTTTGTAATGATTCTCGTCTCTATAAGAACACATACAAAGTGTTGTTTGGAAAATAGTTCCAAGAAGTATTTGTTTTTGAAAGTTATTTTGAAAAGGTGTATTTGTAATGATTCTCGTCTCAATAAGAACGCATACAAAGTGTTATCTTTTGAAAATGTTTCAAAATGAAAGTGTTGGTGTAAAAAATGTTTTGTTGTGAGCAAGCGAGCAACTAGGAGAAACCTACCTACTCAAAGGTCTTTAGTGTTCTTCTCCTCCTCCTTTATATGTTGCTATCTTACCATTGATTTGGTAAGAATCTCCATCATTGGATTTGAAGGGATGGGCGTGGGTCATCGTATAGTCATGATAGAAATGTTGTCAGATATCTTAGCAATTCTTTTGAGGGACTAAGATCATTTGTAAGGAAACATTCGAAGAGTCATCGAGGGACTATGATCTTGTATTTTAGATTGTTTTTTCTAAAATGTCTCACATGCATAACATGACTATTTTTCATAAGGCAACGAGTGGAGTTAACCCTAGAGGTTCATGTGTGCAAAGTGTGTATGATTGCATGAATTTTTGTCTTTTGATTAGGGTGGTCTACTTGTTGATTTTATCTTGCCATACACCTTAATTATTAACATTTTGTATAAAGTAAAAGATGCAGAAAGATAAAATCCTACGCTATTACAACCGTATTGAATGGAATGGAAATGTAAAGGCAAAAGTAAGGTAAAATCAAGAAAAATGGGTCTTTCTATTTAGGGAAGTAAACCCTTCAATTCTGCACTTTCTGGCTCTCTTCGATCTGGCCTAAAAAGGGGTGAAGGCATGGCTTTCAATTGGGGCCTGGAGGCCAGTATGTCGTGTCTTTCGATTCGGGCCTGGAGGCCAGCATGTTGTGTCTTTCGATTGGGGCCTGGAGGCCAACATGTTGTGTCTTTAGATTGGGGCCTGGAGGCCAGCATGTTGTGTTTTTCAATTGGGGCCTGGAGGCTAGCATGTTATGCCTTCTGGCTGCCTCTTTCGTTTGGTTTTGAATAGCAACATGGCCCAAGGCCATGCCAACATCACCTTAAGGCTATATTAGTTCTTAAAGCATGTTTAAATATACTAAGAGCAAAAACCAAGAAGGTTGTTAACCATGAAACATACTAAAAGGATTGAAACAAAACGAAAAGGAAGTGTATTTTACATGTTATGCAAGAAACGAAGAGTTCAAGGTTTAGAACAACTTACCTTGCTGGAGGCTGGAGCGTGTGTTGGACCTTCAAGTGGTTGAATTAGATTCTATTGGATTCTAAGTAAAGAAATAGGTGTGGTGTTACTTTGACTGGATTCGAAGGTCAGGAGGTGTGAGGGTGGTGTTTGTTATTTCTGGATTCTAAGGAGAAGAACAGGTGTAGTGTTCTTTCTATTGGATTCGAAAGAAAAACAAAGTATGGGGATTGTCTCAAATTCAAAAGAGAAAAAGAAACAAGTGTTGTGTTTCTTTAGATTCTGGGTTTGAGAGTGTATTTAGTGTTTGGGAATCTTTAGAGTTTGAGATTTTTTTGAAGGTTTTTCCCACATATCCAAAATCTGCAAGCGTTTTCTCTTGTTGCCTCCCCCCTCAGCGTCTCCATCCCCTTTTGATGTGCAAATAAACTCTCTATTTATAAAGAAATTTTTTTGAATGAGAAGCTTTATGAAAGAATAAAATATAGTTTCTTTGAAAGGCCAACATCCACTTGTGTCAACTTTTTATAATCCTAAGATAAAAGTATCAAAATCAATGGTTTAGATGGGTGGCTCCTAGTTTATAGGGGGAAAATATGCAGAAGAGACAGGCGCAAGGATCACAAACTTTCTAAAAAGGTAGTGATGTCATCAAGAGCAAGTTGGCTTGAAGAACAATTTAATATAGAGCGAGGCACAAGTTGGAGGCCTATGCAGCCCGACCTATGGATAACTTGACCCTTTGAATTGAATCCTTCATTTTTCCGTAACCTTCGACCAGACTCGACAAAGCAAAATTCGTTTCCACCAGTTGTGTGTCCTTCGAATGGACCAACTGTGTGTTCTTAGAATGTCCCTCTTCAGCTGAATATGCCACTTTGAGTCCTCTTGTTTTTGATCACTTAGGCCCAAACCTTCGACCAGACTCCAAAGTAAGCAAAAACAAGTATTCCCCAAGTACGGCAAGTCCTTCGAATGGGCCATCAAGTTGTGTTTCATAATGCAACACTATGGCGTATTGAAGAATTTGCAGATGATCTCGAAGGTGATATGAAGGCGCATTCAAAGAAAACATGAAGATGAAATTGAAAGTCACTTGAAGGTAGCCATTCATTCAATCAAGAACTTGTGAATCCAAGGCAAACAGGTGAGGGGTCAATGGTGTAATCGAAGCTTGCAGGCAGGAGCTATTTTAGTGCATCAAATCAAACCTGCAGGAGGTCAAATGCCCAAATGAAACTTATGGACCAAAGCTTGATCAAAGAAGCCAGATGCTCAATCGAAGGATGTAAATCAAAGCATGCATCGAAGGAGGCCCATATGTTCAATCGAAGCGTGAAGACCAAAGCTCGCTCGAAGAAGGAAAATGCTCAATCGAAGGATGTAAATCAAAGCTTACATCGAAGAAGGCCCAAATGCCCAATCGACGGATGAATCAAACTTGCTCGAAGGAAGCCTAGATGCTCCATCGAAACTAGTATGAATCGAAGCAAGCTTGTATTTCTTCAATTTTGTCAAGAAAATCAATTTTTCTGATTTGCCCTCTTTTTGTATGTTTTGTGCTTGTGCAAATTTGAGCTTTTTGAAAATCCTTGTGATAAAATGTCTTGAGAAAAGAGAGGGAACATTTTGGGGTACAACAGGAACCATCACCAAAGTATCACTTCCATAATTCCAAACACTATTGGAACTTTAACACTGGGACAAATGACTTTTTTTGGTTTTATCCAAATGTGTGAATAGCTAGAGTCGCCACCGACTTTTCTTTTATCCAATATTTAGGAAATGTGAAAAGAATAGGAAAGACCTTTGATAGATTTTCAGTTTGGGGGGTAAGTTATGAAAAGGGAAGGTGTTAGCACCCTTTTTATCCATAGTTATCTACAGACTCTTAATTGCTAGCTCACTTTTAAAAATTTGCTTTGTATGTGATTTGAAAATATTTTGAAAAGCCAAAGTACAGATAACTTTGTAATGATTATTGTATCAGTCCTCAAGAACGCGTTCAAAGTGTTTTTGAAAATATTTGTTTGAAAAGTAGTGTGAAAAATGTATTTTGTGAGAAAAGTTTGTGAGCAAGCAATTAGGAGTTCTTACCTAATAAAGGTATTTCTTGTTATTTTCCTTCTCCTTTAGAGATAGTTCCATCCATACCATTAGTTGGTATGTAGCCCTATCTATTGGATGTGAAGGGACAAGAGTAGGGTCATCTCATGGTCATCGAAGGCAACACGTAAGGATACTTTAGCAATTTATCAGAGGGACTAGATCATTTTTTGTAGGCAACATCGAAGGGTCATCGAGGGACCATAATCTTTATTCAAAGGGAATTTTCTAAAGTATCCCTATTTTCGAGGGGCATGACCAAGTTTCTGAAGGCAACAAAGAGAGGTTACCCTAGAGGTGCGAGTGTGAATAGTATATTCAGTTCAGTTATTTATCTTGAATTAGGGTTTTCTAATGATTGTTTTTAGATCTTGCCATACATACCTAGTTACTAGCAATATAAAATATAGCGGGAAAAGTAAAGGTGGGGAAAGTAAATCCTAAGCTATTACAGGGTTTTGGGGTAGTTACATGTAAAGATGCGGAAAATAAAGTGCAAAATTTAAACCCTAAGCTATGACATCTTTTAAGTAGTTATATAATAGGTAAAAATGCGGAAAAATGAATCTAAACTATTACAAGAAAAAGTCGTGCGACCTATACAATCGTATAAGAATTTAAATGCAATAAGAAATAAAAAAAATGTTGAAAAAGGTTTGAATGTGATTTTTTATGAAATTAATTTGACGTTAATTAAATAGTTAAAACCCTAAATCTAATTAATTTTAATTAATAAAAAATCCTAAAGTCTAATTAATTTTAATTTAAGAAACTATTAATTAACCTAATTAATTAGAAAATAAAAAAAATGTTAAAATTAATTATTGATTAAAAACCTAAACCTAGTTTATTAGTGTTAAGAAAATATTAGGTCAGTTTAATGATTAATTAAAAATATTTTTAGGGTTAGGGAAAGAAAAATCAATGAAAAGGTTAAAACCAAAAAAAATAAGGAAAATTTCATGCGGTGGGTATTGAACCCACGCCCTCCTGCTTTCTTCCTTGCCTTGTTTGCCACTGATCAAGCGCTCGTTGGTGTTTGGATAATAGGCGTTGCACATAATATATGAAACCTACGTGTTAATTGTAAAAATAACAAAAAAGTATGGTGAAGCGCCAGGATCGAACTTACACCCTTACGCTCACAACTCAACGCCTTGACCAACAATACTACGCCCTCATCCGTTAACCAAATAGAAATGAAACAATATATTTTAAAACTGGACCGGAGAGGCGTTGGAGCCCTAGCTCCGGTCGTCTTCTCCGGTGAGTTGTTTTTTTGAAACCTACAAAATATAACACGTTAATACAAAAAAAGGACCCTACCCCCCTAAATTGACAATTGTAAATCAATTGGTGGCCTTAATTTTGGCTAAATTGCCTGTACAAAGAGATATGAACAAGATCAGGCAAATTGGTGTAAGAATGGTGATGCATGATTCTGGAATCTGGGACTCATGTAAGGGTTCAGACCTGAATTGTTATGTCTCGGAAACACAGTGCAAACGTTAGTTTTAATCAAACATAGTGAAAAGAAAAACATGAAATTCATAAAAACATGTAAACCTACCATGCTTGGGATGCTTGTTTCATGCACTTTTTATCATCAAGGATGATCCCAACTTACTATGTAATGTCTCAAGAAGTGATTTGGATGGTTAGTTTTCTTTGAGAGGGGTTAAAAATAGGATTGCAAGTTTGCCCTAATTTTGACAAAAGTTGGTATTTTTGAGAGAGTTCTTGCAGGGTTTTTTTGTGTCCTTTGTCTGAAGATAACGAGCATATATATAGAAGGAGATTAGGTTAAGAAAAATGGGCTTGTACCTCTTGTAAAATAACCTTTGATTATAGTTTGAAAATAGATTTGGAATAAGACAAAACATGATGGTTTATTTTGAAAATAAGCTTTACACAGTTTCTAATGCAATCTTGGTCCTCCAAAAGATTTGAAACAAAAGCCTTTTTAGCCTTATACCTCCACTTACTATTTATTTGATTTAATTTGCATTTAAATGAATAAAAATTCAAATAAAAGAAATAAAAATCATAAAAAATATAAGAATGGTTTTGGGGGTCCTCTAATATGTTATGAACATTGTTGTACCCCAAAATTTTATCTCACATTTCTCTTCAAGACAATTTACTAGGGTTCTCAAATGCTTAAGGTGGCCCAAGAATTGATCAGACAAATTCTCCTCCTAAGCAATAGACTCACAACTAGGGTTTTGTGGTTCTCAAGGAAGATTAGGTTTCCAAGGTCTCAAGTGTCTTTCATGGTTATTCATATGTCCCTAAGAATGCTTATGTTTTGTTTCAAGCCTTACATCACAAGTTTAATCAGTTAATTGCTCAGATGACTGAAAATCAACTGTATTGGGTAAAAAGTCAGTTGTGGTCAACATATAGTCAAACTTTAAGATTTTTGGTCAACACCAACATTTTGAAGTGATATTAACTATTTGATCAAGAGTTGATCATGATTCCACAAGAAAATCCCTCAAATCATCAAAATTCAAAAGTTGCCAAATTAGGGTTTCCTTTGGAGAAGTCAACTGAACTTTGACCAAGCATAACTTTCACATGGTTCATCAGCTTTTCCCTAACCAATGTTCATTTTGAAGGAAATTCAGTCCTCTACAACTTTGTCTCTCTAATCCCAAGTCCAAAAAGTGCATCATTTGAGTGATATGAGCCAATACATTACAAATCATTTAAAATGTCAACAAAAAGCAACTTACATCAAGATAAAGTCTTCAAAAGCAAAAATGATCAACATAGAGATTGTAGAGGACATCTTGAGATTTTAAAAATTCCAAGATCACCTTAAAAAGATGAAAATTGTGAGAGTTATTTTGGGCTATTGGGCCATGGTTTAAGAGTCCAAACGTGTATTGCACTCTTCATACACCTCAAACCTTATTCTTACACCCCTTGACGTATTTTTATTTTTATTTTTTATTTTATTTTTATTTATTCATTAATAATGCAAAATAAATAAAATAAATACATAGTCATTTATTACAAATACCAAGCTCACTCCTTTTTCCCTAATTTTCACTATATAACCTCATTCATTCTCATACAAGACGGATACGGAAAAAACCTTGCCTCAAACTTGTCAAAATTTCGAAACTTTTTCAAAGAACCCTAAAATTCAAAGCCCTACTTAAAAGCCTTCTCACTAAAAACAACCACTTTATTCACTCTTAAGAAGCATACAAAGTAAGGTTGGAATCGATGTTGAGGTTCCAAAACTTATGAAAACACCATACCATGCATCTCTGATTTCATAACTTTGGAAATTTCATATTTTAATTTTTGTATCATTTTAAATCATATTGGTGTTACTAACATGTTTATGAGATATGTCTGAACAGATTTGGACCATCACAATAATCCCATGCATGCTAAATCGTGAGCCATCATGCTAGCACTGATTCCATGCATTTTCGCCATACCTCTTCATCCCTTGCATTTAATCCTACAAAAATACTTCCATTAGATTTGCATCCCATGATTTAGGGGGTAAGACATTTTTGGATCATTAATGCTTTGATTTTGCAGGTTTTGAAAGATACAGGTCGCCAGAGAAGACGACCGGAGCTAGGCCTCCGGCGCCTCTCCAGTCAATACATTCGATTATATATTATATATGTTTTGATTCATTTAGGTTAATGGATGTATAGTTACCCCAGTGGAAGAAACGAACTCGCTAAGGCATTGGTCTTCCAGGTCACGGGTTCAATCCCCGGTTTTGCCTAAATTCTCATATTTTTTCATATTTTTGCAGGTTTATCATATAATGCACTGAACCTGTTATCCAGCACCAACCAACGGTTGGCCTGGTGGTGAGCTTGTTGTTGGAAATGCTTGAGGGAGTGGGTTTAACACCCACCCCTACTCTTTTGGTTATTTTCTATGTTTCTCACTCTTTTTCCCCCTTTTTCTTTAAAATATTTTACGAAAACCTTTTTTTCAAAACATTTTCTAATTAACCCTAATCTAGGTTTTAGGTTTTAATCAACCCTAATTTGATTTTTAGGTTTTTCTTAATTAAATTAAAATCGACTTAGATTTTAGGGTTTACTTAATTTAATTACCTAACTTATTTTAATCAATTAAAATCAATTAGGTTTTAGGTTAAACATCAAAAACTTTTTTTCATCAAACAAATCACAACCAATTTCTTTTTTTCGTTTCTTTTACTTTACAAGTTTGTGTACTTTATTACTGTCGCATATTTCATTGTTTTTCAATTATGTAACTGCTACGGTTTGTAATAGTTTAAATTAGGGTTTTACTTTCTTTTTACCCCAATTTTGTTGTTTGTATCCCCACTCCCGAAGCCCTATAATAGCTTAGGTTTACTTTCCACACCTTTACTTTCTGCATTTACTGCTTTCCTTATAATTGTCTAGTTTAATAGAATTGTTTGGCAAGATCTAAAAGCAATCATATCTTACCCTAAATACAAGATAAATAACTGAACTGAACCATTTGCACACTTGCACCTCTAGGGTAACCTCACTCATTGCCTCGGAAAATGGTCACGTCCCTCGAACATGGGGATATTCTTAGCAAATACCCTCAGTTAAATTCATCATAAAGGTCATAGTCCCACGATGTTCATCGAGTTTCCTACGAGAAATGATGTTTCCTATGAATATATGATGACAATCCATTTGAATTGATGAGGTATCCCTATATGTTTCCTTCTATGACCATAACGACGACCCTACGCATGTCCCTTCACATCCAATAGATGGGGATACCTACCAACTAATGGTACGGATAGCACTATCTCTAAAAGGAGGAGGAAAATAACAAGAACGACCTTAAGTGGGTAGAATATTGTTAGTCTCTTGCTCACAAATTTTTCAAAACAAAACATTTTCACATCACAATTTCAAAATGAAATATTTTCAAACAAACACTTTGTACGCATACTTAAGGACTAACACAAGAGTCATTACAAAGTTTTCCTTACATTGGAGTTTTCAAAATATTTTTCAAAACACTTACACAAAAAGCAAATTTTCAAAAGTGAGCTAGCGATTAAGATCCCGTAGGTAACTACGGATGAAAAGGGTGCTAACACCTTCCCTTTTCATAATCTACCCCCCGAACTCAAAATCAAAAAAGGTATTTCCTGTTCTTTTCACCATTTCCTTTATTGGATAAAAGAAAAGTCGATGGCGACTCTTGCTATTCGCAGCATTTGCAATAAAACACAAAACCAAGTCAGCTCTCCCACCGTATTATAGAACTGGAGACTCTGCTGGGGAGAGAACTAAAAATGGGGTTACCTTTAGAGTTAGATCTCAGTTAATGATTTACTTGTTTGCTTTTATTGATTTACATTTTGGGGCTTTCCCGAGTTTATTTTCTTGCAAAGATCCTACACCCGAATCTGGGGGCATTTTAGGTAAGTAACAATAGATCATGGAAATTATACGACGTATACCGATATGGTTGAAGTGATGGCTACATTAGTGAAACACATTGGTTGGTACTGGTGTCCCTCGAGTCAGTTGGGGAGAATACTAGGCTGTCGCGTGGTGTCATAAGCACTAACTGACCTTAGAACCTTAATTGACCCAACTTAGCCATTAGAAGGTAGTGAGATAGTCGGCTTTGGTGCAGTCCAAAGTTGGTTGATACTCGATACTACGCTCATTGAGATTCGACTCTCATGTTTTGTTTGGTGGCAAGTCAGTTGCCGTGCTAGACAAGATTTGTGGTAAAAATCAGTGATATTGAGATCCTTAGAACCCGGTTACTTCTTTAGGACAAGTTGAGCCAACTAAACTTCAAGAGGGTACTTACCTACAAACCCCATGTGAGTCTGAACCTAAGGCCTTTTTGTGCTTTGGTTGTGTTTGATTATCTGCTTAAACATGGCATCATAACATCATAACATCATGACTTACCATTTCAAGGATCTAGGGGATTTATCTTTGTTCTGTGTTGCAGGGTCATGGCTTCCAAGAGACATGGTCATCTACTCAGTTTGGTTACTATTGGCTTCCAGGAAGACATGATGAGCGTTCTTTTCTAGTTCTTTGATCTAAAGCATCACTGTTTTACCTTCCCGGATTATCAGTTGGTTTCCACAATGGAAGAATTATCTAAATTTCTCAAAGTGCCTATTCATGATCAGATACCCTTCACCAGTCTAGAGAAAGCTCTGAAACCTGAAGATGTTGCAGTAGCCTTAAATCTGAAACGATCTGACGTTATATCGAATGGGGAAACAAGGAATGGAGTCAAGGATTTTTCTCTTAAATTTATGATAGAGAAGGCTAAGTGGTTTCTAGATTCCATTAACTTTCGTGCTTTCGAGGATATGTTGGCTTTGCTGGTTTAGGGGTTGGTACTATTCCCTAATCTGGACCAATTCATAGATGTGAATGCCATCAAAATAATTCTCACTCATAATCCGGTGCCTACTTTTGTCAGAGATGTCCTACATTCCCTCTACACTCGTACTATAAAGAAGTGAGGAACTCTTATGTGTTTCATACCTCTACTGTCCAGGTGGTTTATTTTGCACCTGTCCCGATTTTGAGGTGGTCTCAAAGGTTCATGTCACTCACTCATGCAGATATCCATTGAGGTTCTCGATCTCAGAAATATGTTACTATTATTGATCGTTATGGGGAGTTCCCTAATTTACCACTCCTTGGTATAAGAGGGGCATCACTTACAATCCTTCTCTAGCTCTGCGTCAGTTTGGTTATGCTCGAAGGGACGGTCCTCTTGACATGCTCATCTAGGGTATTGTGTTTGACTATGAGAATGATCCGCAAAATTTCCAACAAATGTTTATATGTGCTTGTGTCACGGTCAACAAGATTGATAGCAATAATTTGGGACACAAGAACTCCATTTCTCTAGATCCTTACCTCACATGGGCGTTGTCTTGTGCTCAGAATCTTAAAATTCCATATCATGCTATCTTACCAGTGATCGTAGAACCTATTGTTGAAAGGGGTGTTTCTCATACCGTTCTTCATCCTAATATGCCTACTGACTTTGAAGAACTATAGAAGTCCTAGATTAATCTTAAAGAGGAAAGAGATACCTTCGATGCTCAGTTCTATTCTAGTGAGAAGAAAGTACTAGAGCTGATGAAATGACTCCACAAAGAACAGATCTTGAACGAATATGTCAACATAAAGAGGAAGCATCCATGGGAGATTTGAATTTATATTTTGTTGTTTTGTAACACTTTATTAAAAGCAATTATAATTTGAGCTTGTTACTAAAACTTCACTTGTTTCCTTTTGTTTAAACAAACTTAAATCTCGCAAAGATCCTTGAAAACATTGCATTTGCATTTGCATATCATGCATATCATCACATAATAGGTACGTTGTAAGCAGGTTTTCTCATCTTCTTTCTATTTATTTTAGTAAAATATAGCTCTAGAACAGACTGTCAAGGAACTCCAAGCATAGAATTCCCAATTCCAGATTACGCTCTTGAACTTATCCCAGGGGTAGAAAGAAATGATGGTGCTCATTGCCAAAAAGAAGAAGACTCAGAAGCCAGATGTTATCCTCAATATGGGGAGAAGGTTCAAAGGTACCACTAAATCGGTTCAAATTACTGATATCTCCTCCGATGAAGATGACAATCAAGAGGAAGATAGTAGGAGTGTTAGGGATGAGGGTGGAAGCAACAAGTATTCTAGGAAAATTCATGGCGATGAAGACTATTCTGATGAACAGTATCCTCATGCAGATGATAGATACATGGGTCTTATTCTTGGGGTAGTTATCCCTCACTAGTTCAAGGTCCCCGCTTTTGCTAAATATGATGGAGGTCTTTTCAGAAACTTCATATGAGATCCTATGTTCAGAAGATCCAACCCCATACTATTGAAAAAAAGTTATGGGTTCACTTCTTTCAGGAAAGTTTGTCTGGTACACAACTCGAGTGGTTCTATCAACTGGAAGGAACCAACATTCGCACTTGGGAAGACTTGGCTGCTACTTTTTACAAGTAGTATCAAATCATGACTATGGGATCAAATGAAGGGTTCAAAGAGTATGCCAAAAAGTGGAGAGATCTGGCTGGGAGAGTACAACTTCCCTTATCTAATAGGGAGTTGGTTGATATGTTCATGGGTACTCTAACAGGTCCATTCATTAATCATCTAATTAGGAGTTCTTCATCTGGTTTTACTGAGTTAATTATAACTGGGGAACATGTTGAAAGTGGTATTAAGAGTGGAAAAATTCAAGTGGCTGCGCCTTCAAGTGCTGTGAAGAAGACATTCAGTGGGAAGGAGACCAATGCTGTTTATGGCAAGAAAGGTCGTGTTAAAAATGACCGCAATCAATCTGTTGGAGCGGTATTGATATCTTATCTTGCGCCTGTTCAACAATAACAATAGGGAAATCAGCATAGGTCAGACGCTCCGAGAAGATAGTTTATAAAGATCAGCATGTCGTTATCTCAGGCATTACAAGATCTGTTGAAAGCAGAACTGATAACATTGAGGGAGCCTACTCAAAATCCCAACACTTTCTCTCCTTGTTATAATCCGAATGAAAAGTATGCCTATCATTCCAACAGTTCTGGGCACGATACCAACAATTACTGGGCCCTGAAAAACAAAATTCAGGACATGGTTGACAACAAGAAGATTGGGTTTGATCCTCTGGAGACTCCAGAGGTGAAGGAAGAGGTTCAACGCCTAATGAACAATCATATAATTCTGATCGAGAAGGTTCCGTCTGCTTACAATCTGTGTCAATACTTATATGTAATATATGGAACTCCTATCAAGACCACCTCCAAAGGTCCTATAAGGACTACTGCCAATCCGAAAGCTTCTCCTCTAATCATCACTACACCTGGACCTATCCCATATTCTTTGGATAAAGATATCTCGTGGAACTATGGATTCGACGTCTACTACCATGGCGTCAAGAAAGAACTGCCAATTGTTGAAGATGAAGTCACTGAAGTTGCTGATCCCGGCATTCACAATATTTCTAATACCAACAAAGTTACAAGAAGAGGAAGGGTTTTCTCCTTGTAAATCTCTTTGAAGACTATTTCTACACATCTTAAGGTTACTGCTACCAATTCAACTACTAAGGCTTGGGGCGAAGAACAAATAGTAGAGCTTTCCCAGAAGGAGGCGCCTAAAGAAGTTGCAACTGAAGACACCTCTAGGAAAGAGTTGGAAGAGGTTTTGAAAATAATTCGTAAGAGCGATTACAAAATTGTCGAACAGTTGGGGAAGACCCCATCCAAGATCTCTATGATATCCCTACTATTGTGTTTTGAATCCCATGCACATGCCTTAGTAAAATTCTTGAAGACTTCTCATGTTCCACAAGAGATTTCTGCTGACCAATTTGGAAGTTATGTTTCTAGCTTAAGGACTGATAATGGATTAAGTTTCTCTAATGTTGATCTGATTCCGGAAGGGAGAAACCACAATAAGGTCATGTATGTCTCCAATGAATGCAGGGGAACTACTTTGGCTTATGTATTGGTTAATATTGGTTCCTCGTTAAATGTTCTACCAAAGGGCGCTCTGGACAAACTTGATTGCGAAGGGATAGTACTGAAACCCAGTGATATTATAGTTATAGCCTTTGACGGGTCAAAGAGGATGGTACACTGAGAAGTGGATCTTCCGATCAAGGTAGGATCGCAGATCTTTGAATCTACCTTCTTTGTGATAGATATCTAGCCAGCTTACTCCTGCTTACTGGGGTTCCCCTGGATCCATAGGGCAGAAGCTGTTACCTCAACCCTACATAAAAAGTTAAAGTATTCCGTGAATGGAAAGATCTTTACAGTTTATGGTGAAGATGAGTACATGGTAAGCCACTTGAACTCATTCTGGTATGTAGAGATGGACGGCGAATTCATCGAGACTCCCTGTCAGACTTTTGAAGTTATCCCTCCAACTACTACTGAAGATGTTTCTGCCATTCCCAAGGTTACCAGGGTTCCTCCCAGAATAGCTTCACTGAAAGACGCTAAAGTGTTGTAGAAGAAGGTGGTTGTACTACTTGGGGTCAGCTTCCTGACATTCCCTATAAATATAACAAATTTGGTTTGGGTTTCACTGCAGAGGGTCAGAGAGCTGCTCGTCGCGCTCGTGCTGGAAGACCAACATTCCGCATCATAAATAATAGAGTCAATGCTATACAAGATGCTGACAATGATTATGACCTTGACAACTGGATCTTTCCTACCATTGGAAAATGTCTCAGCAACTGGAAGGAAAAAGACGTTATCTATATCTCCTTTAGTCAGGGGTCATAGCTAGATTTTTGTTTTTACTACTTTCAAGTTTTGGCTTTGTAATATTTAAACAATGACTTTAAGCCTTGTGCCTTACCCGGGGCACAACGGTTCATTTTTTAAGGGTTGTCATTTCATAAACATATTTTCATTTAATAAAAGCATTGGGCGTTTTGTATTCAAATTTTGTGCTCTCTGTCTTTCTTTTTACTTTTTATCATGTTCAAATAGCTATGTGTTCTTACACACACCCACACAATACATTACAAATCCACATCCACTCTGGATCCCGTTGATAACGACTTTGCTATTACCACTTATGACTTTAAAAGTCTGATCTACCAAGCCGAGGACGAAGGTGAGGAATATTGTGAGATACCTGGAGAACTTTCCAGACTACTAATGCAAGAGGAAAAGGCCATACAACCGCATGAATAGCCGGTTGAAGTTGTAAATCTGGGTACTGAGACAGACAGAAAAGAGGTCAAGATAGGTGTCAACTTAGAGGGCAGTGTCAAGAGCAGGTTGATACAGATGTTGCATGAATATGTTGTGATCTTTACTTGGTCATAAAAATACATGCCAGGGCTCGATACTGATATTGTGGTTCACCATCTGCCGATAAAACAGAAGGTTCGTCGTATGTGTCTCGAGATGTTAGAGAAGATCAAGGCCAAAGTTATGAAGCAATTTAACACAGGTTTCTTAGCAATAACATCCTATCCTCAATGGGTTGCAAATGTGGTTCTGGTACCAAAGAAATACGGCAAAGTACGCATGTGTGTAGACTACAGGGATCTGAATAGGGCGAGCCCTAAAGATGACTTCCCACTTCCACATATTGATGTTTTGGTTGACAACACCACTCATCATAAGGTATTCCCTTTCATGGATGGCTTCTCAGGTTATAATCAGATCAAGATAGCACCTGAATACATGGAGAAGACTACTTTTGTCATACAGTGGGGCCCTTTCTGTTACAAGGTTATGCCTTTTGGTTTGAAGAATGTCGATGCAACATACCATCGTGCTATGGTAGCCTTATTCCATGACATGATTCATCACAAGATAGGTGTCTACGTCAATGATTGATAGCCAGATCTTAGACTAAAGAAGAGAATCTTAACCATCTACACGAGTTTTTGAGAGGCTGAAGAAGTACAAGCTAAGGTTGAATCCGAACAAATGCTTCTTTGGGGTTAGATCTGGTAAACTCCTGGGTTTTGTCGTCAGCGGTAAAGGTATTAAGGTTGATCCTGTTAAAGTCAAAGCTATTTAAGAAATTCCCACTCCCTGTATTGAGAAGGAATTCAGAGGTTTCTTGGAACGACTGAATTATATTGCCCAATTCAATTCTCATTTGACCGTTACTTGTGAGCCGATCTTCAAACTGCTGAAGAAATATCAGGTAGTAAAATGGAACGATTACTGCCAAATTGCCTTTGACAAGATCAAGGAGTACCTACAAGAACCTCCAATTCTGATACCACCAGTTGAAGGAAGACCTCTAATCATGTACCTGATAGTGCTAGAGAATTCAATGGGGTGTGTATTGGGCCAACATGACGAGTCTGGTCGAAAAGAGCATACAATATACTACCTTAGTAAAAAGTTTACCGAGTGTGAAAGAAGATACTCACTGCTCGAGAAAACTTGATGTGTATTGGCATGGGCTTCTCGTCGACTAAGACGATATATATTGACTCATACTACTCTATTGATCTCTAAAATGGATCCCATCAAGTAAATATTCAAGAAGCCCGCTCTCTCCAGAAGGATAGCCAGATGGCAAATGGTCTTGACAGAATATGACATCCAGTACACCACTCAGAAAGCAATCAAAAGAAGTGTACTGGCAGATCATTTGGATCATCAAGCCATATACGACTACTAGTCTATGAACTTCGAATTCTCAGACGAGAACATTATACTAGTTGCAGATTGTGAAGAACCGAGACCGTATGAAGGACTTCACCCAGGATCTCGATGGACTATGGTTTTCGTTGGAGCTTCTAATGCACTTGGCAACAAAGTTGTTGTTGTAATCATCTCTCCCCAGGATTGCCATACACCCTTTACCTCTAAATTATGCTTTGACTGTACCAACAACATGGCTGAATATGAAGCGTGCACCATAGGTATTAAAGTTTCTATTTAACTGAGAATCAAATTCTTGAGCGTATATGGGGACTCAGCCCTGGTAATCAGTCAAATCAAAGGTGAATGGGATGCTAAGCACCCAAACCTTATTCCTTATTGAGAGCATGTGCTTACCTTAATCCCATACTTAGAATAGATCACTTTTGAGCACATCCCAAGAGAAGAGAATTAGTTGGAAGACTCATTAGCAACCATGTCGTCTATATTTAAAGTCAGATGGGACAACGAGGCTCCCAAAATTACTATTGATAGGCTAGACGAACCTGCACACTGCTACGAAGTTGACACTGCCGGAGTAGACGAGAAGCCTTAGTTTAATGAAGTGAAAAGATATCTTGAGGCTCAAGAGTATCATGAAGGAACATCTATCTATGACAAGAAATTCCTACGGAGGTTCTCTGCTAAGTTCTTCTTGAGTAACGAAATTCTGTATAGGCAAAACTATGATTCGACTTCGTTGTATGGGCAAGAAATAGGAGGATAATATTATGGAAGATATGCACGAAGGTATATTTTGTACTCATTCTAGTGGACATACTATGGCTAAGAAGATTCTGAGAGTGGGTTACTATTGATCGACTATGGAAACTGAATGCCATCACCACTCAAGAACTTGTCACAAGTATCAGATCTACGCTGATAAAGTACATGTGCCTCTAGTACCTCTGAATGTATCGACTTCTCCTTGGTCATTCATAATGTATGGCACTGATATGATCGGAGAAATCAAGCCTAATGCTTCTAATGGACATTGCTTCATCCTCGTCGCCATCGATTATTTCACAAAATGGGTTGAAGCAAACTCGTTTGCCTCTGCTACTAAAAATATGGTCTCCCGATTCATTAAGCATAATATTATTTGTTGGTATGGCGTCCCAGAAAGAATTACCACAAACAATGGTACCAATCTCAAAAACACCATGATCACGAAACTCTGCATGCAGTTCAAGATCAAGCACCATAACTTTTCTCTGTATCGACCAAAGATGAATGACGCAGTGGAATCCGCCAATAAGAACATTAAGAAGATGATATAGAAGATGATAATGACATATAAAGATTGGCATGAGATGTTACCATTTACTCTTCATGGATATCGCACTTCAACTTGAACATCAACTGGGGCAACCCTATTCTCTCTGGTCTACGGTATCGAGGTTGTCCTACCTGTCGAAGTTAAGATCCCTTCTCTGATAATTATGAAAGATGTAGACTTAGATGAAGACAAATAGATTCAAACTATGTTGGACCAATTGAATTTTATTGACGAGAAGAGTGGTGATTTGGTAATAAAGCACATTATCCTACTGCAAGGTGATCCAAGGGGCAAAAGGACTCCCACCTACGAAGGGCCATTTGTGATCAAGAAGATATTTTCGGGTTGTGCTATGATACTTACCACCATGGACGGTGAAGATTTTCGGCACCCTGTAAACGCGGACATAGTCTAAAGATACTACACATGAAAATGACCCGCTAGGTTGACATGCCTAGGAAAAAATAAGGGCATCACGATGAACCAAAAGGGTTCAGGCAAAAATCATGGATATATATATATATAAAAGACTGTACACTCGGCAAGTTGAAAACCTAAAAAGGCGGCTTGGGCAAAAAAGGGTATCCCGGTGGACTGAAAACCCGAAAGGGCGGTCTAGGAAAAAATTAGGGATTAAAGCGTACGATGATGTCTCGTTAGATCACTTAAATCCTGCTTTATTACCAACATCAAGTTCAAATGGTACCGATCAATTCAGTCAACTTCTTCCGACAACAAGGGATGAGATTCTCGAAGATATAGGGGCAGTGGCAGAGTTGAAACACGACAAGATCATTTACACATAGCTATATATATTGTTTTCACTTTGTACTCTCTTCATCTCATGACGATTTCATCTTACTAGGATTTATGTATCTTTATACAACAATCGCCTGTTTATAGGCAAACTATCAATATAAACACAATTTCAAATTTCAAATTTTGTTTTACTTTTTCTATTTTGTTTGCAAAAACGTCCAATGACAAAATTGAATGAACATATGCATATGAATATGATTACTATTAACCAATATATGCATAAAAACAAGAATAAGTATTTATTCAAGACTCCAGGAGACATGATAATGTTTAAGTCGTCCATGAATCCCCATAGAACAAACTACATGAAATAATCCCCATAGAGCAGTTTCTGTAAGATTATCCCCCGCGGAGTCAGCTTCACAAGCTTGTCTTCAAAAAAGATATGTTCCCCGTAAGTCTGAATTAACCTAATCATACCCATCAGCAGATTCCCCTAGAGGACAAAGGAGTATGATCTTTTCCCCGACAATATTGCCAACCTACAAAGTACCAATCCTCGTCAGAGAGTATGTCACCAACACAGCTCACAGAAATTCTCTTCCCCAACTGAGTTTATTTCTCCAACACTGTGAAAACCCCTATAGAATTCTCTTCTCCAGCAGGGTTCATTTCCTCAGAAGAATATATTCCTCCAGCAGGTTTGTTTCCTCAGCACAGTGTTTCTCCAATAGGGTTTATTTCCCCAACAAGATATAATCTCCCTAGCTTGAGTCTATCACTTTGACTACTATAAATCACCAGCAAAATTCCTCTCTTTAGCGAAGGGCAATATGGGATTCTATCCTCAGAGAGTTGCTACTGAATCTGAAACCGGACGAGATATCATTTAATCTTATCCTCCCCAGACGAGTCGGCATCCATATCAGAAACTCAGCCAAACGGTACCTCAGAAGGTTATCCATCTCTTTTATCCTTAATTAGGGTATATAAGAATGAAATTCCCCAGTAGAGTGACGAACGACTGTTGTTCCTGAACTATTCTCCCCAAACAGAAATCAACATTCCCCATCGGAGTTTCCTCAAAACAAAAAGCAGGAATCCCCAACAGAGACATTCTAGACGAGATTGAAGATTATACATATTCTTCATCTCCAACAACAGTCAGGGATTTATTTTCCCCACTCAAAGATGTTATATAAAGTTGTTGATGCACTTCCACGACATTTCACGTCCACACATCATTTATAAATATCATCGCATATGCATACGAAACGCATATAGCATACTCTCATTTACTTTGAGAACATCATTAAGTAATGCATTTCATACATCATTACATTGCATACAACTAACTCTTTATCTTTTCAGGTAAAGTCTACAAACAAACGAATATCATTAACAATTCTCATAGAGGTCTAATATTAATTATCAAAACAAGATGGGGAAATTATCTATGTGACCAGGTCAAAGATTAATTCCCAAAACAATACGGGGAACCTATCTCTATAGCTAACAAAAGTAGGTCCCAAGTTAATTCCCGAAACAAGACGGGGCAACTATCTGGATGACCAGATACTAATTAATTCCTGAAACAAGATAGGGCAACTATCTATGAAAGAAAATTGTAGATCAATTCCCAAAAATAGGACGAGGCGACTATCTACATGAACAGGTTGAAGATTAACTCCCGAAATAGGACGAGGAAACTATTTATAAGACCGAACAAAGATTAACTCCTAAAACAAGACGGTGAAACTATTTATACGATCGAACAAAGATTAACTCCCGAAACAGGACGGGGAAAATATATTTCTATCTTTTATCACCAGGTGGTATGAATTCCTGAAACAGGACGGGTTTACCAACAAAAACATATTGTAGATCAATTTCGGAAACAAGATGTGGCGACTATTTACATGACAAACACTTCCTTTCAGAGATTGAATTCTGAAAAGCATTCTCCTTCAAAGCATCATTCTGGAAATCATCTTCCTCCAGAGGTTTATTCTGAACAACATTTCCTTCACAAATTCATTCTGACAATTCATTTCCCTCAGAGACTAAATATGACAAGCAGCTACTCAAACACCTTCCCCAGAGGTTCATTCTGGAAAGCATCCTCAAATACAGTCGAAGATAGACTCATTATGATACTTCTACCAATGACTACTTTGGATGGCATCTATAAGCCCATCTCTGAAAACTCTTCGTCACCTCTCTGAATGGCATCTTTAAGCCCCTTCAAGCAATATTATCAACCAATAGTGTTACCGCCCGCACATGCAATTGCAAATTTTTGGGCACTTAATTTTTCAATCATCTTCTACCTTCAAGTCATGAATGGCGGACATGCTAATCTAACTCTTCAGGTTTAGGAATAATTGAACAGGGGTAGTTGTCGTACCCCAAAATTTTCCCTCCCATTTCTCTTCAATACATTCTCCTAGGGTTCTCAAATGCTCAAGGTGGCCTAAGAATTGATCAGATAAATTCTCCTCCTAAACAATGGACTCACAACTAGGGTTTTGTGGTTCTCAAGGCAGATTTGGATTCCAAGGTCTCAAGTGGCTTTCATGGTTCTTTATATGTCCCTAAGAATGCTTATGTTAAGTTTCAAGCCTTGCATCACAAGGTTTCTCAGTCAATTGCTCAGATGATTGAAAATCAACTGTATTGGGTAAAAAGTCAATTGGGGTCAACATATAGTCAACCTTCAAGATTTTTGGTCAACATAAACATTTGGAAGTGATATTCATCATTTGATCAAGGGTTGATCATAATTCCTCAAGAAAAGCCCTCAAATCATCAAAAGTAAAAAGTTGCCAAATTAGGGTTTCTTTAGGAGAAGTCAACTGAACTTTGACCAAGCATAACATGCTTCATCAGCTTTTCCCCAACCAATGTTCATTTTGAAGGAAATTCAATCCTTTAACACTTTATCTCTCTAAGCCAAAGTCCAAAAAGTGCATCATTTGAGAGATATGAGCCTATACATTATAGATCATTCTTGAGTAATGTGAGGCTTGAAACTTGACAGGAGGATTCCTTGAAGCATATGAGAAACCATGAAACTCATTTGAGAAATTAAAAGCTCAATTTTATCCGAGAAAACCAAAACCCTAGTTATAGGCAACTGCTTAAGAGGAGGACACATCTGATCATTCATGAGTAGTCTTGAATACTTGATAACCATATGGGCATGAGAAAGTATTTTAAAAATGAGAGGGAAAATTTTGGGGTACAATAGATGCCCCTGTTTAATCTTCTTAAACCTGGAGATTTGATTGGCATGCTCTCCATTCAGGATATAAAGGTGGAAGAGGGTTGAACACCTAAGTGCCCAGAAATTTACACTCGCATGTGCATGAAGTAACACTTGTCGGTTGATTGTATTGTTTGAATGGGCTTAAAGATTCCATTCAGAGAAGTGATAGAGTGTCATCAGAGATAGGCTTATAGATGCCATCCAAAGTAACTATTGATAGGAGTATTAGAATGAGTTTACGCTTGACTGTATCTAAAGAATGCTTTTCAGGATTTCATCTTTGAAGGGGAAATGCTTTTGAGAATGAAGGGCTGAAGGAGATGCTTTTCAGAATAAACTTCTGAAGGAAATGATCTTCAGAATAAAGTGTGGAACGGGAAATGTGTTTCAGAACTCCTCTGAATGAAATGCTCGCCAGAACTCAATCTCTGGGGAAATGATTTTCAGGATTCCTTCTCTGATGTGGAAATGCTTTTCAGAACGAAGCGCTGAAGGATATGCTTTTCAGAATAAGCTTCTGAAGGAAATGCTTTTCAGAATGAAGTGCTGAAAGGGAAATGCATTTCATAACTCCTCTGAAGGAAATGCTCGCCAGAACTCAGTCTCTGGGGGAATGTTATTCAGGATTCCGTCTCTGAAGGGGAAAGGCTTTTCAGAATGAAGCGCTGAAGGAGATGCTTTTCAGAATAGACTTCTGAAGGAAATTCTTTTCAGAATGAAGTGCTGAAGGGGAAATGCGTTTCAGAACTCCTATGAAGGAAATGCTCGCTAAAACTTGGTCTCTGGGGGGAATTCTTTTTAGGATTCTGTCTCCGAAGGGGATCACATGGTCGTGTAGATAGTCTACCTGTGTTATTTCGGGGATTGATCCATAGTCTGTCTGTAAATTACTGGTAGTATCTGTCTATTCGCGAACTTAACCTGAAAAGGCAAATTTAGTTCTATTCAATGTCATGATGTATTTAATTCATTGTGTAATGATGTTCTCAAAATAAATGAGACTAATATATGCGTTTTGTATGCATATGTCATGATTTTTGTGGGTGATATGTGGATGAAATATGTTATCGGTGTGTATCGGTAGCTTCGTATAATAATGTTTGACTTTGGGAAATAAATCTTTGATTGTTGCTGGAGATGAAGACAATTGTTCCTCAATTTGTTTAGAATGCCTCTATTTTGGATTTCTGCTTTCCTGTGAGAACACTCCGTTGGGGATCTTCGACTTTTGCTTGGGGATAGAAGCGTTCAAGGAGAGTCGGTCATTCATCATTCTTTGTAAGATTGGTATTATGACCGGTGATAAAGAGATGAAATTCTTTGATGTGCTGTTTGACCGGGTTTCAGATATCAATATAGACTCTTCTAGGAAGGATAACATTGAATGTCGCTTGGTCGGAGAAGAGAATCTTGTCGAGGAATTTTTTTGCAATGTTGGAGAAATAAACTTTGTTGGGGAAATAAACCCTATAGACTGTGGCAACTTCACTGAGGAAATAATCTTTGATAGGGATTAACTTGTGGAGAAAGATCAAAGGAAATTCCTATGTGGGAATTTATGGTCAATTTCGAACGTTTATCCCAATTCCTGCTAATCCTGTTTTCGTGCATATATTTGTAAACGATAATCATATTCAAATGCATATGTTCACTCAATATAATCATTGGACATTTTTGCAAAAAATAACAGAGAAAGTAAAAATAGTTTTTAAATTTGAAACTGATTGCATTGATTTGGAAAATTTTTCTATAAACAAACAATTTTATACAAAGAGACAAAATTCCTAGTAAGAGGAAAATGTCGTAAAAGGTGTACAAAGAGAAACAAAGAAAAACAGCTATGTGGAAATAATCCCATCGAGTTTCAAATTAAAAGTAAGAAAACAAAAAATAGAATTTACTCCTGACTAAAAAAGATTGGTATAAAGTCTTCAGCCTTCCAATTGTTGAGCCCATGGCCAGTAGTAGGGAAGATCCTACTATCTATGTCGCATCCACTATAATCATCTTCTACAACATTGATATCATTGTTGTGAACTAAATTATTGTTGATGCGGAATGGCGGTCTCCAAAAATAGGAGTGATCATGACGGACAACCCTCTGAGCTTGGGAGGTGAAACCCAAACCAAATTTGTCAGATTTAAAAGGAATATCGGGGAGCTGACCCCAAACAGTGAAACCACCTTCTTCAACTATAGCCCTAACGTCTTTTAGAGAAGTCATTTTTGATGGAGTCTTAGGAATAGTGGAAGTAGCTTTATCAACCGAGGTTGTCTGGGAAACAACTTCAAAGGTATGGAAAGGAGCCTCAACAAATTCACCATCCACCTCTACATATTTGAAAGAATTCAAATGGCTTATCATATATTCTTCTTCACCATAAACTGTAACTATATTTCCCCTCATGGGATACTTCAACTTTTGGTGTAAGGTAGAACTAACAGCACCTGCCCCATGAATCCAAGGGCGTCCCAGCAAACAAGAATAGGTTGGACGAATATCCATCATAGAGAAAGTAGATTCTAAGACTTGGGAACCCAATTTGATTGGAAGATTAACCTCTCCATGCACTGTTCTCTTTGAACCATCAAAAGATCTTACCACAATATCACTGGGTTTTAGAATAATCCCTTCACAATCAAGTTTGTCTAAAGCAGCTTTTGGCAATACATTTAACGAGGAACCTGTACTCAATGGAGACATGCAGGGCCTTATTATGATTCCTTATTGCGGTAGTTAGGTCTGTGTCAGAAAAGCCTAGCCCATTATCAGTCGTCAAGCTAGCAATATAATATTCGAATTGGTCAATAGAGACTTCTTGCAGTACATGAGCAGATTTAAAAAATTTCCCCAAAGACTGAGCACGAGCTTTGGATCATAACAATAGGGATAGCATAAATATTTTAGAGGGAGTCTTCCCCAGCTGTTCAACAATTTTGTAGTCACTTTTTTAGATAATCTTTAATATTTCCTCCATCTCTTGCTTGGAGGGGTCTTCAATAGTAACTTCTTTTGGTTCCCCCGTCTAGACAGGCTCGGTCGTATGTTCTTTATCTCAAATTTCAATAGTTTATTTAGTAGAGATTGTATGAATTGGTGTAGTAACAGCCTTTAAAGAGATCTCTGGAGAGAAAACCCTTCCACTTCTAGTAACCTTACTAGTCCCAGCAATATTGCAAACATCGGGATTAGTAAATTCAACATTTTCCTCTTCAACAGTCAATAGTTCTTGCTTAACTCCATAGTAGTAAACATCAGCTCCATAATTCTAAGGGATAACCTTATCAAAGTAATAAGGAATTAGCCCAGGCGCAGTAATAATCAGGGTAGCAAATTTAGGTTTGGTAGTAATTTTCATAGGACCCTTAGAAGTGATCCTTATAGGGGTACCAAAAATTGTAGACACGTCTTCAAGATTCAGGTCTTGGATGTACTCTCCATAGAAGGAGTCTTCTCAAAAGGAATATTCTCAAATAGGATCTCACGGTCATCCATCAAACACTGAATACCTTTCTTCAGCAGAGCACAACCATTGGATTTGGATGCACAATAGTAGCATTCTTTCAGCACAACCCAGAAATAAACCGGCTTGCAGTAGATTTTCTTTAGCAATCATCAGAGTAGTAGTCAAATCATTCACAATAGAAACATAATCAATATCTTCAATTACATTAACACCCTTGTCATAATTAGGCATGGGCGCAATAATCACATTAGGAATCTCAATAGGATCAAATTCAATTTCTTTAGCACCAATCATATCTTGGATCTTATTCTTCAGGGCCCAACAGTTGCTAGTGTCGTGCCCAGGGTTGTTAGAGTGATAATCACACCTTGAATTAGGATTGTAGCGGAGAGAGGAAGTGTTGGGATTCGGATAAGGTTCTCTCAATGTAATCATCCCAGCCTTCAACATGTGTTGCGATGATTGAGCCAACGACATGTTGATCTTTGTAATCTGCCTCATAGGTGCTTCCTGCCTATGTTGATTATTTTGTTATTGTTGTTGCACTGTTGCAGAGTTATAGATCAGTACTACCCCCATAGATTTGTTGCGATCGCTCTTATTACGACCCTTCTAGATGTACACAAAATTATATTCCCTTTTACCATTATAAAGTTTTTTCACAGCATATGAAGATGTAACCACTTGGATTTTTCCTCTTCTGATTCCATATTCCACATGTTCCCCGATCAGTATTAGTTCAGTGAAACCAGCTGAAGAACTCCCAAGTAAGTGATTATAGAAAGGACCTATTAGTGTACTCATGAACATATCAACCAGCTCTCTGTCAGCCAAAGGAGGTTGAACTCTTCCTGTAAGATCTCCCCATTTATGGGTATACTCTTTAAAGCCTTCGGTAGAGCCCATGGTCATACTCTGTAGTTGCATACAGGTTGGTGCAAGATCAGAATTATATTGATATTTCTTATAGAAGGCAGCATCCAAATCTTCCCAAGTGTGAATATTAATCCCTTCTAGTTGATATAATTATTCCAACTGTATTCCAGACAGGCTCTCTTGAAATAAGTGAACCCACAGCTTCTTGTCAGTAGTGTGCGGTTGGATTTTCCGAACATAAGACCTCAAATGCAGTTATGGACAAGAAATGCCATCATATTTAGCAAAGACAGGAGTTTTGAATTTATGAGGAATGGAAACTCCTGAAACCAGACCCAAATCTACGAAGTTCAATCCAAACACTTTCTGGATCTCCATAGCTCTCAGACGCTCTTCTAGCAGTTTGTATTTCTCATTAGCAGGGGATACTGCTCATCCAACTAATCATCTTCCTTTTTATCAGGAAATTTTTTAGAACCATGATTTCTTCTTTCAATCTTCACACTCTTACTATCTTCATCTTGTTTGTCATCTTCATCAGATGGGATGTTAAGATCTCGGGCTTGCTTGACAGGACCTCTGAACCTTCTTCTCATGTTAAGGACTCCAATTGGTTTCTTTGCTTTCTTCTTTTTGTCTCTAGTGACAAGTACCTTCGATTCTTCTTGTCCCTTGGCTAAGTTCAAGAACATTTGTTGGAATTGGGCATTCTGAGCTTGGAGGTCTTTGACTGTTTGTTCAAGATCCATTTTTCTGTTGAAATAAACAGCGAGAAGATGAGAAAACCTATTTTGAAAGTACCTTTTATGTAATGAGATGCATGATATGTAGATGCAAATTTAATGTTTTCAAGGATATCGCAGGATTAAAAAAATTTGAAAAAGAATCTGGTTGCAGCTTTGTCTTGAAGAACTTTGAGTCTTTATTTTTGGACGTACTTCAAGATCACCATATCAAGTGGGTCTTAGCCTCTTACTCAAAAGAACGTACTTTTATCTTTGATGGCATCTGGTTAGAGGAAAATAAATCTTCTTTCCCCTTGCTTACAATCTGGCTTATAATAATTCTGCACCAAAGATCCCTAATATCCTTGAAATTGTTAGTAAAATGCCATGTCATATGTTATGATGTCATGCTTTTATTTTTATGTTTAAACATGTAGCAAACACAAACAAATCACACAATAGAATTAGGTTTAAAGGCTTGCATGAGGTCTATAGGTAAGTACCCTTCTATATTAAAGTTAAGTTGGCTCAACCTGTCCTAAAATACTAACCGGGTTCTAGGGATGTCATATCACGGATCTTTCTTGAAGGTTTTATTTTAGTATAGAAACTGACTTTCCACTAAAATATCATGCGAGTCGAAACTCAATGAGTGTAGCATCGAGTATCAACCAACCTTGGACTGCACCAAAGCCGGCCATCTCACCACCTTCTAATAGGCAAGATGGGTTAATTAAGGTTCTAAAAGTTAGTTAGTGTTAATGACACCACAATGAAGCCTAATGTTATCCTCAACTAACTCAAGGAACATTAGTACAATCCAAAGTGTCGCACTAACTGTAGCCATCACTTCAACCATATCGGTCTATGCCATACAGTTTTCATGATCTATTTCTACTTACCTAAGGAATACTTAGATCCGGGTGTAGGATCTTACAAGTAAATAAACCCAAGAAACCCTTAAATTTAAAGCAAGCAAAGCACACAGTAAAGCAAGTAAAATGATCTAACCCTAAGATATCCCCTCTTCTTTAAGTATTCCCCAGCAAAGTTTCCAGTTCTGTAACACAGTGGGAGAATTGACTTTTTTTGGTTTTATCCAAAGGTGCGAATAGTTAGAGTCGCCACTGACTTTTCTTTTATCAAATATTTAGGAAAGATGAAAAAAACAGGAAAAACCTTTGATAGATTTTGAGTTCGGGGGGTAAGTTATGAAAAGGGAAGGTGTTAGCACCCTTTTCATCCGTAGTTATCTACGGGCTAGCTCACTTTTGAAAATTTGCTTTATGTGTGATTTGAAAATATTTTGAAAACCCAAAGTACGGCTAAATTTGTAATGATTCTTGTATCAGTCCTCAAGAACGCGTGCAAAGTATTTTTGAAAATATTTGCTTGGAAAGTTGTGTGAAAAATGTATTTTTTGTGAGAAAAGTTTATGAGTAAGAAATTAGGAGTTCTTACCTACTAAAGGTCTTTCTTATTATTTTCCTTCTCCTTTAGAGATAGAGTCATCCATACCATTAGTTTGTAGGTAGCCCTATTTATTGGATGTGAAGGGACATGCGTAGGGTCATCGAATGGTCATTAAAGGCAACATGTAAAGAAACTTTAGTTATATATCGGAGGGACTAGATCATTTTTTGTAGGCAACATCGAAGGATCATCGAGGGACTATGATCTTTATTCGAAGGGACTTTGCTAAAGTATCCCTATTTTCGAGAGACATGACCAGGTTTCCGAAGGCAACAAAGAGAGGTTATCCTAGAGGTTCGAGTGTGAATAGTGTATTCACTTGTTATTTATCTTGAATTTGGGTTTTCTAACGATTATTTTTAGATCTTGCCATACATGCCTAGTTACTAGCAATATAAAATATAGCGGGAAAAGTAAAGGTGCGAAAGTAAATCTTAAGCTATTACAGGACTTTGGGGCAGTTACATAAAAAGATGCAGAAAATAAAGTGCGAAATTTAAACCCTAAGCTATTACATCTGATAAGCAGTTACATAATAGGTAAAAAATGCCGAAAAATAAATCTAAACAATTACAAGAAAAAGTCGTGTGACCTATACAATCGTCTAAGAATTTAAATGCAATAAGAAATAATAAAAAATTGAAAAATATTTAAACCTGGTTTTTTATGAAATTAATTTGACGTTAATTAAATAGTTAAAATCCCAAATCTAATTAATTTTAATTAATAAAAAATCCTAAAGTCTAATTAATTTTAATTTTAAGAAAATATTAATTAACCTAATTAATTAGCAAATAAAAAAATGTCAAAATTAATTATTGATTAAAAACCTAAACCTAATTTATTAGTGTTAAGAAAATATTAGGTTAGTTTAATGATTAATTAAAAAGATTATTAGGGTTAGGGAAAGAAAAAACAATGGAAAGGTTAAAACCAAAACAAAATAAGGAAAATTGTATTGGGTGAGTGTTGAGGTCACGCCCTCCTGCTTTCTTCCTTGCCTTGCTTGCCACTGAGCCAAGGGCCCGTTGGTGTTTGGAGAATAGGCGATACACATAATATATGAAACCTGTGTATTAATTGTAAAAATAAAAAAAAAATGGTGAAACGCCAAGATCAAACCCACCACCTTATGCTCACAACTCAGCCCCTTGACCAACGGTACTATGCCCTCATCCGTCTATCAAATAGAAATAAAACAATATATTTTAAAAGTGGACTGGAGAGGCGACAAAGCCCTAGCTCCGGTTGTCTTCTCTGGAGAGTTGTTTTTTTGAAACATGCAAAATAGAACACGTTAATACAGAAAAATGACCCTACCCCCCTAAAATGACCCTTGTGAATCCATAAATGGCCTTAGTTTTGGCTAAATCGTCCTGTACAAAGAGATATGATCAAGATAAGGAAAATTGGTGTAAGAATGATGATGCTCGATTCTAGTATCATGGGACTTATGCAAGGGTGTAGGACTGCATTTTTATGTCTCGGAAACACAATGCAAACGTTAGTTTTAATCAAAGCATAGTAACAAGCAAAACACAAAATTTACAAAAACATATAAATAGGCCATGCTTGGGATGCTTTTTTCATGCACTTTTGATCATCAAGGATGATCCAAACTTACTCTGTAATGTCTCAAGAAGCGATTTGGATGGTTAGTTTGCTTTGAGAGGGGTTGGAAATAGGATTGCAAGTTTACCCTAATTTTGACAAAAGTTGATATTTTTGAGAGAGTTCTTGCAGGTTTTTTTTCATGTCCTTTGTCTGAAGATAATGAGCATATATATAGGAATAGATTAGGTCAATAAAAATGGGCTTGGACCTCTTGGAAAACAACCTTTGATTCTTGTTTGAAAATAGAATTGGAATAAGACAAAACGTGAAGATTTTTTTTCAAATAAGCTTCACACGGTTTATAATGCAATCTTGGGCCTCTAAAATATTTGAAACAAAAGACTTTTAAGCCTCCACTTAGTATTTATTTGATTTAATTTGCATTTAAATGAATAAAAATCAAATAAAAGAAATAAAAATCATAAAAAATATATAAGAATGGTTTTAGGGGTCCTCTAATATGTTATGAACACGTTTCAACTTCAAAAGTTAGGCCCATTAGTTCAACAACCCAAAATTGTTCAATTGAGGTTTCATGCAATTTCACAAAATTACCCAACTTGTAAAACTCATAACTTGCTCAATGTTTGTCATGTGAAGATGATCTTGGACTTTTTAGAAAGCTCAAGATGTTCCCTATAATCTCTATGTTGTTCATTTTTCAATTTGAAGATTTTAACTTGATGAAAATTGATTTGACAAAAAGTGTCTTTTTGTTGACTTTTAAAATGACTTATAATGTTTTGGCTCATATCTCTCAAATGAAGCATTTTTAGGCCTTGAGCTTAGAGAGACAATGTTGTAGAGAATTGAATTTTCATCAAAATTAGCTTTGATTGAGAATTTTCTGATGGAGCTGTGAAAGTTATGCTTGGTCAAAGTTCATTTGACTTCTCCTAAAGAAAACCCTAATTTAGATACTTTTGACTTTTGATGAGTTATGATCAACACTTGATCAAATGATGAATGTGACCTCAAAATCTTGATGTTGACCAAAAATCTTGAAGTTTGACTGTATGTTTACCATAATTGACTTTTTACCCAATATAGTTGATTTTCATTTACTGGGGAAAGCAACTCCTTCTAGGAAACAACATTTTCGGCACGAACCTAGTATGGGTAACAACCTCACATGATCTTTGCGTTCCTGCTTGTATCCTACCGAGGATAACGATCCTGACTTCTCAAAATGCATTTCAAATTCATAAATTGTTTAGCCTGCGCATGAACTTGATTTGATCGACCCTTGAAGATGAAGAAATTCCACTGCCTAATTTCTTGCCCCAGTCTATAGGGCCTTTTGACGAAAATTGCCTCGAGAGGACTTTCTGAAATTTGTACCAACAAGATAAACAACCCAGTGTTGTGAACTTTGGAACACGGCTCTTGGATAATCAATGTTGAATATGGTTTAAACCATGATTGAGTGAATGCCCATGCATCTTCAAACTCTGAAAATTTTCTCTTCTAATCAATGGATTCTCGAAGAGATTTATCAAATCTCGACATAAGTGCCCTAGTTTGACTACACTTTGAGGGATCAAATCCCGACATGAGTGCCTCAAATTGGCTAAACACTTAATCAACTGAGTATTCAACAAGCTTTATATGCCTCTTAGGGTAGTTGAACTCTAAGATACCTCTGCTTCTGTTCAACGGAGTATTGGAAAACCATTTCTTCATCTCATGCTCACGGAGAAATGAGAAGCTTTCAGAGTTATGAAGACAACATAACCTTAGGATTATTGGCTTACGTATTGAAAGTAGGTTAGTACACAACTGTGCTTCTCAACTTGAACTGCCTCATGTTTAAGCAAATACTCAAAGAAATACGCCCCTCGATACCAACCTAAAGTAATGCACCACTGCTCGACAAAGACTCTGGGCAATCAACTTTTGCAATCTGCTTCAGATCATTTATCAAACTGGTCTTCTTTTACTCAACGGAGTCATTATAAGGTCTTCCCTAGATTAACATCATTCTTCAAAATGATTTACCTTTCCACGGTATCCTGAAGCAATTTGTCGCTTTGGATAATCAAATTTTCATTTGATGCTCGTCATGCTAGTTCGTTTGATGTTTAAGAACTTATTCACATGCAAAGAACGTTTATTCTAAGAATGATAATTCTAATGTGAATCTCATGTTTGTCTTGAAATAAAAAAAACTTTTTTTGAAAAGATGTCGAAACATCAAGTTTTTTTCTTGTTCAAAAGAAAGTAAAAATATGGAGTGATACCAACTCAAAAGTTTTAGCAAGCCTCCAAGAAGTTAGATTACCGTACTCTCGTTATAGTTTTTCTTTAGAATTAACCCATGCTTCAGTTAGGACTTTCCAGGGTAGTAATGTGGCACGGTTCACGATTATAGAAAAAAGGATTTATGGCTCAAAATATTTGGTGCCCACCCATTCTCCATGATGTTCTCCATTCCTATGTTCAGTTAAACCAATGCGAGACTCATCTCTCGAGAGAGCTTATGATGGTTGAGGAATCACTGAGGTTTCTTGGACATGATATTCACCCACCTTTCCTTCTTAGTGTCTGATTACACAACTTGGTTTATTGTTGAGGATTTTCATTTAGTAATCCCTTTTCGCCTTTCGCAATTTTTTATTTCCCTAAATTTTGCCTGGACAGATTCCTTTTGAATTTAACTCTGAAGTCCAGCGGGATGCCCTGACTTTTTCCTAAGCGACTTTTTTTTCCAAGTTTCGACTTAGCAGGGCTTTTTGTCTCTTTCTTTCTGAACCGATCGTTTATCTATATGTCATATTCAATTTGTTAGAAGTGATTGTGACTGCCCGAGTCCTTGGTAGATGAGGGATAACCATTGTGGTATCGTCATCTGTTTTCCTCCTGATGTGCGAGAGATAACCATTGTGGTATCATCCTTTTTTGATACACATTGCTGATAGAAGAAGATTGACCATTGTGGTTTTGACTTTCCTCATCCTTTTGATGGATAACCATTGTTGTATCCTTAGATGCACACTCCTGATGAGTTATGAATGCTCGATCAGATTAACTGAAATATACCCTACTCCGGTCTAAATGTGAGGTTTTTTTCTGACAAGAAAAGAAACTCCTACTTCAAGGCTCAAAGGGGTTGCGAGGGTCTATCTCCCTTATATCTCTGGTGTTTAGGAATTGAAAAAAGGCATGTACATCGTCAGCAGGGTTTTACTCAAAAGCATACCATTTGAGATTATAGATATATTTCTCATCATCCTCCTTCCAGAGGTATTTTTCTTTATTTAACAAGATTTAAGTATCGAAAAGCAAATAAAACATTATTGAGTGAATACGAATGGATTAATTTAAGACAAACATATTCAATGCATTATTATTAGTATTAAATAATAAGCAAGTTTTGCATACAAGAAAGTACTGAACCAAATAAGAAAGATTACAAATGAGAATGCAAATGTAATTTGAAATTTCCATGTTGAGGAGACTAGTATCCATATGGACTTGTTGCTTCAGACAAAGATCTGGAAGTCTTGACACCACCGAGTCAAAGGAGACTTCAAATCTGAACAACTGGTGCGAGAATGATGACTTTTGCATTAAGCAAGTCTTACACTCCATCTTTGAATGGTTTACAACCTTCAGTTGAGTGGCCAGGTGCCCCGACATTGTAATCATGAAGGATATTCCCTCAATATATGTGATGAATGCTTTATCAAGCGAACTTGCATAAACTACATCACAAAGTATCTTCTACCACAGAGGAGAAATGCCAACCATCTTCTACTACACAAAAGAGAAAATCAACCACTTAATTCTGGAGCATCTCCTACTACACAAAAGAAGCACCGTCTTCTACTACAAAGAAGAAAAATATCCAGAAACTGTAACAAGATCTTCTACTACACAGAAGAAAATGAACTCCTTCTCCTACTTCACAAAAGAGAAGTTTTAGCAACTAAATTTCGGGGAATCTCCTTCTTCACAAAAGAATCTCCGTATTCTACTATACAGAATAAAAAATCCAGAAACTGTAACAAGATCTTCCATTACACAGAAGAAAATGAACTTCATTTGCTACTTCAAAAAAGATAAGTTCTAGCAACTAAATTCTGGGGAATCTCCTTCTTCATAAAATAATCTTCGTCTCCTGCTACACAAGCAAAATTTAGTAACCATACCACAGGATCTTATACTACACAAAAGAAAGTAAACTATGAATGTAGAATTCGACCTTTAAGGTATTTATCTTCTATACAACAACTGATGTCCAAGAACTCTATATCTTATACTTCTTCATCACAGAAGCATCACCCCATCTTTTACTACACAAAAGAAGCATTCAGCTAAGGAGAAACAGTCTGAAACATATTTTGAAACATGGACTGAACCTTGGAAAAGAAGCCAGACAAGTGCCAAACTTCATACTTCAACCCCCTGCAGTCTTCAATATCATAACTGGGTGCCCTAGAATGGGAGACACATCTAGCATTTGCATCGAAATCAGGAGAGAAATTTATGGGAGGATGACCCAAAGTATAAATCTTAATCAACTGAGTTTCCAACACACGAGGAAGTAACTGGATGCAAAGTATAGAGATTACACCAACATGCTTCTCAAATTTATTCTGTCTTTGCTGATAAGCTTTGCCCCATGGTTTCACTTGGAGACCAGAAACTAGCTACTATCGAGAAAATTCGGGAACACGAAGTTCCGGGTGAGACCCACAAAGTATCTCTCAATTTGAAAAAGGTCTAGTATGATGGGGATGAATGACAACTCCTGTTGCAACAATGTATACATGATCACTTTCCTTTGCTGACATCGTCTTCAGAACTTCCATACCCGACTCAACTGAGTTTTCAACTGGTTATTTCTCCTTTAAGGATTTCTGGCCACGAGCCATTTCCTGCATGTCCATAATAAACAACCCCATCTGATTTTTCACCTCACCCAATTCCCCACGAAGTTGTTCAATGGCATTTTCGGATCACGGTGCGTTGAGAAGTCAAGATTTGCAGTTCTAAAAAGAATACTGGACCTGAATAAGAATTTCCCACTCTGAGTACTTGTTATGGATGAATGAAGATGCATGAGATGAATGAAGATGCATAAGATGAATGAATGGATGCAAGGCCATGTCCAATCATTTTCAAGGAACCCACATGCTTTTAGTTTCGATCTTGATCCAGTAAGATGGATAAATACAACATAAGGCTCACAAGCATGAATTCCTTGGAAATGGAAAGAACACGTGCATTAACTTTTTTCATGCATACATTTTTACACATTTCTTTTTTTGTGAAAGTAAATATGCTATGATACAGGCGCAATACCATAGGTTCAAAAGTTCAGCATAACAACTGTACAATCCTTTGGATAACTGCTGCATAAATCTCTTGAATAATTTGAATATCATAGGATCAAAGGTTCGACACCAATTTCAGAACAACGGAACCAAGTACCATGAATAACTGTTGTATAATATCTGAAAAGTTTGAATATACTAGGATCAAAGGTCCAGCACATAACCAAAGAACCAAAGTCACCAACAGAACAAAACAGTCACCATTAGAACATAGTCACCATCTGAACAAATAGTCACCATTTGTACCTATAAAGATTATTCCTTCCCCACTCACGGGTAAAGACTAGGTCAGGGCAAGTCAATGGTAACTAAAAATCACGGGTTCGCCTGAAAGCACTTCCATTAAGCCATAAACATGGATGACAATAACACCCTATTTGAACCTCATCGTAGCGTAGACGACATGACCGCGCTGGTAGGACCTTCTTCAAATAGTCGTCATGTTCTACTTTATTCCTAGGTTTCCTAGATAGTGCACTCTAGCCTGGGTACTGGGCCTTTTACCACAATAGTAACACCCATCCAACATGGAAAACCAGAATCCAGCACAACAGATAACCAATATGGAAAGCGATAAAATGCAATGCAAACATATGCTCAGATAATCATGCACAAATGAATAACTTAAAGCATAAAAATAAACACCCAAAGAAAATAAAACAAGATCTAGGAGCGACTCTGGGATGGACCAACAATTGGTCGACCTTTTCCCAGTGATGTCGCCAGCTGAAACAACTGGCCGAACTGTCCACTGATAATGAAACTAATAAAGTCGCCATCAAACATTTTTTATCTCACGGAAAGGGAAAGGCAAACATTGAGTAAACTTGAGATGGGAGAATTCATGGTCAAACGACCGAGAGATCGGATAAGGTAGTCTATTACACGAGGGTATTGGGCCTTTTACCACAATAGTAAAACCCACCCAACATGGAAAACCAGAATCCAGCATAACAGATAACCAATATAGAAAACCATAAAATGCAATGCAAACATATGATCAGATAATCATGTATAAATGAATAAAAGGAAAGCATAAAAATAAACACTCAAAGAAAAGAAAACAAGAGCTAGGAGCGAGTTCGGGATGGACCAGCAATTGGTCGACTTGTCCCCAATGAAGTCGCCAGTTGAAACAAACAGCTGAACTGTCAACTGATAATGAAATCAATAAAGTCACCATCGAACATTTTTTATCCCACGGAAAGAGAAAGGTAAACATCGAGTAAACCTGAGAAGAGAGAAATCACGGTCAAACGACCAAGAGATCGAGTAAGGGAGACTGTTACCAAGGGGAAGGTATTAGCACCCCCCACACTCGTAGTACTCTACGGTATCCACTCTTTTTATTCTAATCTAATGGGTATGGTAAAAGTCTATGTCTAAGGTTTAAAGTGAGAAGAAATAGGGAATGCATGCAAAACAAAAGGAAAAGAAAGATTGGGGAAAAGAATGAAATTTTTACAAAGATATGCTATATTAGGCCTCATAAAAAGCCTCTGCCTACGTATCCCTTTTAAGGAATCAGATAAGTCATAGTTCGATTCACTTGTTTTGGTGGGTTTGTGTTTTTTAGTTAAACAATGGTAAATTCAATCATTCCACCACTGCTCGACCTTTGGAGACTTACGACCTATAATAGAAAGAAAATAACATGCTCTTAGAAGAGAAAAGCCGGTTGGAAAAAAAATAAGGAGTTGGTTAGTGATTTTTACCTTAAGAAAGGGTTTAAGTTGTTAGAGATTGTTTTTATTAGTTTAAGGAAAAAGAAAGTTTTAGTTTTAAATTCAAGGATGCAAAAAGAAAGCAAACATCTAAGAGAGACTATGTAGAATATAATCCCTAATGTTATCATAAAATGATGGCCCTACATCAAGGATAAAGGGGAAATATCTATCTATGTTGTTATACCCCAAAATTTCCCCCTCTCAATTTCTCAAGAATTCTCTCACAAGATATCCATTGATTCAAGACTGCACAAGATTTGACAGCTCAAGTCACCTCCTCAAGCACTGATGACTCAAAATTAGGGTTTGAGTTTGTATAAGGACAAATGAACTTTTAATGCTTCATATGAATTTCATAGGTTATTTTGGACTCCCAATGTTGCTCTTGTCAAGTTTCAAGCTTTGGGTCACATTTTTGCTCAGTCAATTGATCAATTCATCTAACATTAACTGTATTGGGGAAAAAGTAAACACATTGGAAACCATATATGGCAATTGATCAAGTTTGGATTACAATTCCTCAAGAAATTTGATCAGATCATCAAAAGGGAAAATGGTCAAAATTAGGGTTTTGATTGAGAAGGTTCAATTTTTGACTTTTGACCTAACACATGACTTATTGATTTGAGACATGATATAAAAGTTTCAAATGCATCATTTTGACCTAATGGAATGGCTTAAAACATCGCCCAAAGATCAGTTGATTGATAGTTGAAATTCAGACAACTGATGACAAATCAACCGGTACACTAAAAAGTCAAACTTTAAATTTTTTATCAAAATCAAGTTTCAAAAATCATATTTCATCAAGACATGTCAAAATATGAATTTTTCTCATCAAGAAATCAAAAAGTCAAAATTCACTTTGAAAAGTCAAAATTTCCAAGACTTAGAAATTTTCCTAAGTGTTGGAAAATTTACATTTTTTCATAAGTTTGTGCCAATTTTTCATCATGATGTAAGATGATTCAAGAAAAACTTCCAACATAAAAGTAGTAGATCTTAATGAGATCAGAAACTTTGTAGTAGGAATCATGTTCTAAAAATTCTTGTATTTTAAGTTATAAATTCATGAAGACATGTACAGGAAACCTAAAACACTTAGTGAAATTTTTCCCTAGTTAGGCAGATTTTTGAACTAACTTCTTGGCCAAGTTTCATATAGTTCCAAATTGAATTTTCCAAAATGTCCAACATGAAAGTTTTAGGGCATGTTACAAGCTTTCTAAAAAGTCCCAGAAATCATTGAGATCATGCTTGAGCTAGAAGTTTCGAAGAGATGAAGATGGCCTCATAAACTTGAATTATAGATCATTTTCTTGATGAACACTTGAGCAAATCTCAAACAATGCTGCCTAAGTCTTTCTTTTCAGACTTCAAACTTGCTAATAACTCAATAATTAAATGTTTACACAACTGATAGAGTTATTGTCCAAGCATTTGAGCCATTTCCAAGTTTCATTTCCATTTATGGCACAAAGCTACTATTCCATTCTTGAAAAGTTGCTTTAATCACAAAGTCAACTTGTATTGAGCTTCTAACTTGTTTGTTCAGCACACACTCAATATACAAAGTCAGATAAACATGTTTAAATCTTGTAACCACTCTAGATAGCCTTGTACTATGCATTGGGACAATGTGTATCAAGCTTGCTTCAAAAATAAGCCAAATAGCCATAACGTGTGACCTTGTACTTCTAATCACCCCAAGATCTCAAAACCATTTTCTATAAATTGAGACACTATTATGCAACTTAGGACACAATTTTGCAAGCCTGAAAACTCTCCCAAACTCCCACTAGCCAGAAATTGCACACAAAATCCATTTTTGTGCAGGTTCTGACCATGAACTTGTATCTTCTATTTTCATCGTGTGTTTTCCCTCAAAATCATTTTCAAAGCTTCCGTACATCAAATACAACTCATCCCTGTTCTTGTTTCCCAATTGTAACACCATCTTCTTCATCTTCAATAACCAAAAACAGAGCATTGCAAGTGGACTTCTCCAGATCATTTTAGCCACTCTCCAATCAAAATAATTATTGCATTAGCTTCTTCGGGAGTCAAGGAAGCTAACCTGATCATTGCAATACCTTGAAACAAGCTCCAAATCAAAACACGAATTCCATTTTCAAGGTAAGTTTTCTAACTTTTGAACTTTTCATATAGGCATCATTTGATCTCCATTTGTGAAGATAAAATGTAGATATCATAGCCCATAAGCTAACCATGTCCTTAGATTTCATTTATATTGCTTGAGTAGTTAGAATTTTGAATCTGAATATCCTAGAAAAGTTAGGTCAAAATTTGGTACCATTATAAATTCTCATTCATCTTTGATCTACAACTTTAGTTATTTACATTTCTGGAATCGTGATGAAATTTTACACAACTTTCATGTTTACATTTTCCATTTTGGATGAGATATGAATGAGTTACAGGGACTTTGGCTCAAGATTGAAGATGAAGTGAATATTCAGAACTTAGTTTATGTTAAGTTTAATTGAATGTATTCTATGAACGGATGAAACAGACCACCCAGTGGTACAAATAGCATGCTCTAAAGCTTTTCCATATAGAAGGTCCTGGGTTCGAGCCTCAGCGAGACCTTTGTACTTTTTCACATTTTTTCTTGTTCTTTTTTTGTTTGGCAATGCATTGGACTTCTTAGTGTGGGGCCTGGCTCCATTTTTCTAACCATCACCCCCTGATTACTTAGTAACACGCAGCCCATTTGTTTTTTCATTTGTTTCATTTTTTCTGATTTCAAAAATCAAATATGGGCCAGGCTTTGAGTACAAAAATTGTTTCCTACAAAACACCCCAAATCTAACTTTCACCCCCTTGACTATTTTATTTGTTTTCTTTTTCTTTTACTATTAATATTAATATAACATTTTATTTTTATTAACAAAAAGACATAAAATATTTTTATACTATATACTTGTGTTATTTTTATTTAAGATAAAAAAATATCAAAAACACTTTTTTTTACAAACTTTGTTTATTAATTATTAGAATTAGGTTTATTTATTTTTATTTAATTAAAATTAACTTAGAACTTAGGTTTCTTTTAATTAATTTTCATACTAACCTAGTTTAATTAAAGACTTTTCTTTCACAAATAAAATCCTAAAAAACTTGTTTTTCTTAATAAATTAATTTCTTTTAACTTAACCTTAATTTTCTTATTCTTAGCTAATTTTCTTCTTTTAAGTTAATTAAGTAAAAAAAACATTTTTCTTAAACAAAATGCATTTTCTTCTCCATTCATATCTTTGTATATTTATTCATTCTTGTAAATTTAATTCTTGTAAATATTCAATATAGTTGTAATAGATAATTAGGATTTAATTTCTTGCGATCCCCATTTGTAAATTTGTATACCCCATCCTATAATAATATAATAGCGTAGAACATTTACTTTCCGCAATTTATCGCTTTCATATAATGTTAGTAATTAGGATTTGTATAGCAGGATATAATCAATCTAAGAAAACCTAATTCAAGATTAAACCAAGTATTAAATACAAAACACTTGCACACTTAGACCTCCAGGGTTAACTCCACTTGTTGCCTTGAGAAAAATGGTCATGATATGCATGTGAGACATCTTAGCAAAAACAATCAAAAATACAAGATCATAGTCCCTCGATGACGCTACGAATGTTGTTTTACAAATGATCTTAGTCCCATAAGAAAAATAATAACATATCTCACAAAATTGATATCCATGACTATACGATGACCCACGTCCGTCCCTTTACATCCAAAGATAAGGCTACTTACCAATCGATGGTGAGATAGCAATATCAAAGAATGAGAGAAATGAACAAAAGACTTTTGAGTAGGAAAAATGTTCTTAGTTGTTTGCTCATAATCCATCTTAAAAAAATACATTTTCTCAAACACACTAAACACTTTTTTAAAAAAATGAAATATTTTCAAAAGTCCAAAACTTTGTATGTATTCTTATAGAGACAAGAATCATTACAAAGTTTGCCTAAACGAAGGCGCTTTTTCAAAATACTTTGAAAATCCACCACAAACACATTTCAAACAAAGCAATTTCAAAAGTTATCTAGAAAACAACTAAGAGCCCATAGATAACTATGGATTAAAAGGGTGATAACATCTTCCCTTTTCATAACCTACCCCCCAAACTCAAGAAAATATCTCAAAGTTCTTTCATGTTCTTTTCACCCTTTCCTTATTGGATAAAATAAAATTCGGTGGCGACTCTTGCTATCCGCAACAATTGCGATCAAGTGAAAAACAACCAAGTCAGTTCTCCCACCGTATTACATAATTGGTGACTCTACCGGGGAGTTTCTTAAAAGTGGGGTTACCTTAGAGCTAGATCACATTTACTTGCTTTCAATGTTCGATTTGTTTGCTTTACATTTTATGGGTCCTTGTTTGGGTTTGATCCTCTACCAAGATCTGGGAACACCATTAGGTAAATAGCGAAGATTGTGGAGATTGTACGGTGTAGACCGATATGGTTGAGACAATAGCTATGTTAGTGTGACATATTTATGGGTACCGGTATCCCTTATGGCGAATTAAGGAGAATACGGGGCCACTGAGTGATGTCATAAAGCACTAATGAACCTTAGAATCTTTAATTGAACAACTTGGTCATTGGGAAGTAGTGAGATAGCCTATTTTGGTGGAAAGCTTGAAATTGGTTGATACTCGATACTACACTCATTGAGATCAGACTTTTACGATATTTTGGCCACAAGAAAAGATTTATTGTGCTAAAACAATGCCCAATAAATAAAGATCAGTGATATTGAGATTCCCTAAACCTGATTACTTTCTAGGACGGGTGGAACCAACTAAACTTCAAGAGGGTACTTAACTATGAAACCCATGCAAACCTAAACCTAAGGTTTTTGTGTGCTTTGTTTGTGATTATTATTCATGTCATCATAAACATCATAACATCATAAATCATTTATCACTAACTATTTCAAGGAATTAGGAATTTATCTTTGTTCTGTTTTATAGTTCATGACTTCTACTCATAGGAATACCATCCGAGTCAACTTCGTGAAAGTGCATCCTCAACTTCAAGAGTTAGAATCAAGAGTTCCTGGAGATTCTCCTTTCACCAATAAATATGGTCGACTCCTCAACTTGGCCAGCTCAAACTTCCAAGAAGAAATTATGTGTGTGCTTTTCCAATTCTTTGATCCTATGCATCATTGCTTCACTTTCCCCGACTACCAATTGGTGCCTACATTAGAAGAATTCTCTCAATTGTTAGGAGTGCATGTGCTTGATAAAATACCATTTACAGCTTTAGAAGAGACTCCAAAACCTGAAGTTATTGCCAAAGCTTTGCATTTAAAGAGATCTGACATTATGGAAAATTGGGAGACAAGAAGTGAAGTTAAGGGTTTCTTAGCCAAGTTTCTGTTGGAGAAGGCTCGTTTGTTATGGGAAGATTTGGATTTTCAAGCTTTTGAGGATGTCTTAGCCCTTATAATCTATGGTTTGGTTCAATTTCAAAATCCGGACCAACTCATAGATGTGAATGCCATCAAGGTTTTTCTCTCTCGTAATCCCATATCTACGTTGCTTGGAGATGTTCAACATTGTTTCCACACTCACACCATGCAAAGGAAGGGAACTCTTTTGTGTTGCATTCCATTACTCTCTAGATTGTTTATTTCACACCTACCTCGATCAACGTTGAAGGATGAGTAAGTCTTGACATGGTCTCAAATATCAATGTCACTCACACATTCTGATATTTTTTGTTGTGCTCGATCTAGAGAGGACCTTACTATTATTGATCATTGTGGGAATTCCCTAATGTCCATATACTTGGAATTAGGGGAGGTATCCCCTACAATCCTTGTTTGGCTTTGTGTCAACTTGGGTATGCTATGAGGGATGACCCTCATGATGCACTTGTCCAAGGAGTTGCATTTGACTACGAGAGTCATGTCCAAGGTTATCGTCAGAGATTCATATGAGCTTGGGGCATGGTTAACAAGGTTGATAGCAAGAAGTTGGGGTATAAGAACTCCATTCCTTTGGAGCCTTATCTCAAGTGGGTGCGAACTCGCGCCCAAAACTTCATGATGCCTTATGAAGCCATCCTACCTATCATCGTGGAGCCTGTTGCAGAAGGAGATGTTCCGTATATTGTCCTTTATCCTAACATGCCTACTTCTCTTGAAGATTTGAAAAGAGCTTGGATTCAGCTAGTGGAAGAGTAAGACACCTTCGAAACCCAGTTCTACGCAAGTGAAAAGAAGGTTTTAAAGCTTACAAGACAACTTCATGAAGAGCGAAGTTTGAACGCCTACATTGCACTGAAGAGGATGCGCTCGACCTTTTTGTCTTAGGAGTTTATTTTGTGTTTATTTCCTCCATTGTAATCCAAAGAGGCACGTTTTTAATTAATTTGAACTTATTAATGCAATTGATGTTTGTTTTTTTGTCTAAACAAATTTAAATATTCTAAGTCCTTGAAATCATTTGCATACGCATTTTCATGCATCATAACATAAACAGGTTTTTCACAATAGGTTTCCTTATCTTTCTGTTGTTTATTTCAGTAAGATGGATATCGAACAAACAGTGAAGGACTTGCAAGCGCAGAATTCCCAGTTCCAAGAGACCTTGCTGACCCTAGCTAAGGGGCAACAAGAGCCGATGACTATGCTAGTAGCTAAGAAGAAAACCAAAACGAAGGCCTTCATAAACATAGGTAAGAGATTCAAAGGTCTGGTTCATCAGGTACAGATAGTCGAAGAGTCGTCTGAGGAGGACGGAAATCAAGATGAAGAGGCAAGGAGCACCCGTGTTGGGGGTGCAAATGATCAAGCTTTTGAAGATGAAGACTACTTTGATGAACAGTACCCGCCTGCCGAGGATAAATACAAGCAGTTAGAGGATAGACTGAAAGATGTTGAAATTCAAGCCGTACCTGGTTTGGACTTTGGTGATTTGGGCTTAGTACTTCGGGTCGTCATTCCCCATAAGTTCAAAATACCGATCTTTGCCAAGTAGGACAGAGTTTCCTGCCCGAATCTTTATCTAAGGTCTTACGTGCGCAAGATATAGTCGTACACTACCGAAAAAAAGCTATGGGTCCATTTCTTCCAAGAGAGTCTGACTGGGACTCAACTAGAATGGTTCTATCAATTGGAGGGTTCCCGCATCCACACATGGGAAGATTTAGCCACTGATTTTTATCATCAATATCAATACAATGCCGATCTGGCACCAACCAGAGCCCAACTTCAATGTATGAAAATCGATACTAATGAGGGGTTTAAGGAGTATGCACAAAAATGGAAGGATATTTCTGGTAGGGTCCAACCACCGCTAACTGATAGAGAACTAGTTGACATGTTCATGGGTACATTAACTGGCCCATTTTTCAACCTATTGATTGGCAGTTCTTCGTCTGGTTTCATTGAGTTGATCCTAACTGGTGAAAGGGTCGAAAGTGGAATTAAGAGCAGAAAAATTGGCATGACATCTGCTTCCGCATCCAACACTGTGAATAATCCTTTCACTGGAAATAAGGAAACAAATAATGTATATGGGGCAAGGGCCTATACTAAGAACGATCATTGATCCTCTGTTAATTCTATGTTAATCTTAAATCCTCTAACTGCTCAAAGGTAATCATCCAACAATCAACGATCCGAAGTTCCTCAAAGACAGCTCACGAGGATAAGCATGTCACTGTCCCAAGCCTTACAACATATGTTGAAGGCCAACTTAGTGACATTGCGCGATCCACCATCCAATCCAAACATTTCATCACCTAAGTATAATCCAAATGCCAAATGTGTGTATCATTCCAACAACCCCGGGCATGAAACTGATCAATGATGGGCTCTGAAGAATAAGATTCAAGATTTGATAGACAATAAAACAATTGAATTTGATCCACCTGCTACTCCAAATGTGATAACCTCACCAATGCTGAATCATGGAAAAGGTGTTAATGCAATTGATGATACTACATTTGTTTCCTCCATTAAAGATTTAACAACTCCATTAACTACTATAAAGGATAATTTGTTGAGAGTCAGGGTGTTCCCTGGCTATTCTAAAGATTGTGTTTGTTGCGATTAACAAGTAAATGGGTGCAAGCGGCTGAAGGAAGGTATGCAACGCCTGATAAATAGCCGCGAGATTCTGTTTGAGAAGATTCCTACCATCAAAAGTTTAACCAACAAAGCTGAAGCCCTGTCTATAATAACCATTTCTAACAAGCCTCTTAGGATCCCCTCAAAGGTTCCTATTAGAATTTCAAGTGAACCAACCATTTCTCCTTTAATAATCATTGCCCCTGGGCCGATTCCTTACTCCTCTAACAAAGTAGTTCCATGGAACTATGGTGCCGAGGTTTATTATCATGGGATAAAACAAGATTCTTGGATCAACGAAAACAAAGCTGATGTTACTAACATTGCAGGTTCCAGTAAAGTAATAAGAACAGGGATGATCTTTTCCCCTGATATTTCACCACCCACTACTACAATAACTCCCGTCCGCATAACTAATGACAAGTTTATAAGAAAAGAGAAAGAAGGTGAGCCTGTTGGGATAGAGGCACCAACCAAAGTTACTAACGCTGAAGAACCCTCCACTCGAGAAATGGAGGAAATCCTGAAAATCATAAAGAAGAGTGACTCCAAAATAGTTTAGCAGCTGGGGAAAACCCCCTCCAAAATTTCCATGTTGTCATTGTTACTCTGCTCGGAAGTTCATGCCCAGGCTCTAATCAAGTTCTTGAAGAAAGCCCATGTGCCCCAAGAAACCACCGCTGACCAGTTCAAGAATTATGTAGCAAGTTTAACGACTGACAATGGATTAGGGTTCTTCGACGCTGATTTGACTCCTATGGGAAAGTACCACAACAAAGCCTTGCAAATCTCTATCAAATGCAAGGAGACCACCATGGCCCATATCCTAATTGATATTGGCTCATCTTTAAATGTGTTACCCAAAGGTGCTTTGGACTAGCTAGATTGTGAAAGACTGGTATTAAAGCCAAGCGATATTATCGTAAGGGATTTCGATGGGTCTAAGAGAATGGTTCACGAAGAGGTGGATCTCCCAATTGAAGTTGGATCACAAATCTTCAACTCTACCTTTTATATAATGGGCATACGTCCCACCTATTCGTGTTTTCTTGGACGCCCTTGGATCCATGGGGCAGGGGCAGTAACATCCACCCTTCATCAAAAATTAAAGTATCTAGTCAAAGGGAAGATCGTTACTGTTAGCGGCTAAGAAGAATTTATGGTGAGCCATCTTAATTCCTTCAAGTATGTGGAAATGGATGGTGAATTCATTGAGACTCTGTTCCAGGCCTTCAAAATTATTCCTCCTATGGTTGCCGCCACCAAAATCTCCTCCAAAATCTCGAAAGTTGATGAAGTTATACCAAGAATGATTTCTCTTAAGGATGCCCGTGCCGTGGTCGAAGATGGTGACTATACTATTTAGGGACAACTTCCCGACATTCTGTTTAAAGCAGATAAATTTGGGTTAGGTTTTACCATCAATGCTCAGAAAGCAATTAGGCACGCTCGCGTGGGAAAGCCACCTCTCCGCATCGGGAATCATGAAGTGAACATTGTGGAAAACTCTGATGATGAAAATACTTTTGAAGATTGGATCTACCTACTGTCGAAGGAAAACTCAAAAACTGGCATGCAAAGGATTTCACTCCCATATCCTTCTTTGAGGAGTAATTATTGTTTACTATTTTATGTCAATTCAAGAACTTTTGTCTGTAATCTTAATTTCTAAACAATGACTTTCAAGCCACGTGCCTTTCCCGGGGCACTATGGTCCCTTTGTAAAGGGTTTTGTTCATGTTCATTTATCATATGATCATTTAATATAAACCATTGGACCTTTTGCGTTCAATTTTTTGTGTTCATTGTCTTTCTTTTCGTTTATTACATTTTTCAATAGCCATGTATCTTACATGCGCACAAACACACACTTGCAGATCTTCATCCACTCCAGATCTCATTGCCAACGAATCTACCATTTCCAGTTATGACTTTGAACATCCAGTCAACCAATCCGAAGAAGAAGGCGAGAAAGATTGTGAAATACCAGGAGAATTAACCAGACTTCTAATGCAAGAATAAAAAGTTATTCAACCTCATGAAGAGCCAGTCGAAGTTATCAACTTAGGTACTGAGACAGATAACAGAGAGGTCAAGATCCGCGCCAACCTAGAAGATGGTATTAAGAGAAGATTGGTTTAGATGTCACATGACTATGTTGAAGTGTTTTCTTGGTCGTATGAAGATATGCCAGGATTGGATACCGACATTGTGGTTCATCGTCTACCAACGAAGGAAGATTGTCCCCCTGTTAAGCAAAAGGTTCGTCGTATGCGGCCCGACATGTCTGAAAAGATAAAAGTCGAGGTAATGAAGCAATTTGATGCAGGCTTTTTGGTCATCACATCCTATCCTCAATGAGTTGCAAACGTAGCTCCCATGCCAAAGAAAGATCAGAAGGTTCATATGTGTGTTATAGGGATCTGAATAAGGAAATCCCCAAAGATGATTTCCCTCTACCACATATTGACATATTGGTTGACAACACTGCTCAACATAAATTCATCTCCTTCATGGATGGATTTTTGGGGTAAAACCAAATCAAGATGGCTCTCGAAGACATGGAAAAAACCACTTTTAATATGCAATGGGGCACCTTTTCTATAAAGTCGTGCCATTCGGATTAAAGAATGCAAGTGTAACATATCAAAGAGCTATGGTAGCTCTATTTCATGATATGATTCATCATAAAATAGAAGTCTATATGGATGATACGATTTCAAGGTCGCAAACCAAAGAAGAGCATCTCCATCACCTACACAAGCTATTTGAGAGGCTGGAGAAGTACAAGTTGAAGTTGAACCCTAATAAGTGCACATTCTGATAAGGTCTGGAAAGCTTCTAGGTTTTTTAGTCCGTGGTAAAGGCATTGAAGTTTATCCTGCAAAGGAAAAATCCATTTAAGAAATGTAGATTCCACGCTCTAAAAAAGAGGTTAGAGGATTCTTGGGTCGTCTTAATTACATTGCTCGCTTCATCTCTCACATAACTTGTACTTGTGAGCCAATCTTCAAACTCTTTAAGAAAGATAAAGTAATCAGATGGAACAACGATTGCCAAGCTTCCCTCGACAAGATCAAAGAATATTTGTAAGAACCTCCTATTCTTATGCCTCCAGTTGAAGGAAGACCATTAATCATGTACTTGATTGTGCTAGAGAATTCTATGGGGTGTGTGTTGGGCCAACATGACGAGTCTGGTCGAAAAGAGCATGCAATATACTACCTGAGTAAAAAGTTTATCGACTATGAAACCAGATATTCACTGCTCGAGAAAACTCGTTGTGCTCTGGCATGGGTTGCTCGCCGGCTAAGACAGTATATGTTGACTCATACCACTTTATTGATTTCTAAGATGGATCTTATCAAGTACATCTTCAAGAAACCCGATCTCTCCGAACGGATAGCTAAATGGCAAATGATTTTGACTGAATACGATATTCAATATACAACAGAAAAGGCCATCAAAGGAAGTGTATTAACATATCATTTGGCGCATCAAGTTTTTGATAACTATCAATCTATGAACTTTGACTTCCCGGATTAGAATATCATGTTAGTGACCGACTGTGTAAAACCTGGACCCTATGACGGATCTAAACAAGGATCCCGATGGACTATGGTTTTTGATGGAGCTTCCAACGCTCTGGGCAATGAAATTTGGGTCGTGATAATTTCTCCTGAAGGTTGTCACACTCCTTTCACTGCTAGATCGTGCTTCAATTGTACGAATAACATGGTTAAGTACGAGGCATGCAGTTTGGGTTTGAAGGCTTCCATTGACGTAAGGATCAAGCATTTGGATGTATTCATAGAATCTGCTATAGTGATTAGCCAAGTGAAGGGAGAATGGGACACTAAGCATCCTAACTTGATTCCTTACAAGGAGCTTGTGTTAACTCTGATTCCATACTTCAAAGAGATCACCTTTGAACACTTCCCTAGCGAGGAAAATCAGTTAACCGATGCTTTGGCCACAATGTCTTCCATGTTAAAATTCAAATGGGATAACAAAGCCCCTAGGATTACAATTAAGAGATTTGATGAACCTGCGCACTACTATGAGCTTGACACTGACAAAGAGAAACCATGGTACCATGAGGTGAGGAGATATCTTGAGGCACAAGAATATCCTGAAGAACCTTCCATCAATGATAGAAAATTATTGCATAGATTTTCAGCCAAATTCTTTCTAAGCAACGAAATCTTGTACAAGCGCAACCATGATTCTAATTTACTCCGATGTGTGGACAAGAAGGAGGCGGAGAAATTATGGAATACATACATGATGGCCTCTTTGGGACCCATTCAAGTGGACACACTATGGCCAAGAAAATCCTGAGGGCTGGTTACTATTGCTCCACAATGGAAATTGATTGTCATCAACACTCAACTACATGCCACAAGTGTCAAATCTATGCTGACAAGGTCCATGTACCTCCTATCCCTCTAAATGTCATGACTGCTCCGTGATCGTTTGAAATGTAGGGCATTTATATGATTGGAGAAATCAAACCTACTGCCTCAAATGGACATCGTTTCATCCTTGTTGCCATTGATTACTTTACCAAGTGGGTCGAAGCTGCCTCATATGCCTCTGTTACCAAGAATGTTGTAACTAGGTTTATCAAGCATAATCTCATCTGCTGTTACGGTATCCCTGAAAGGATTATCACCGACAATGGAGCTAATCTTAACAACATTATGAATACGGAACTCTGCACTCAGTTCAAAATCAAGCATCACAATTCTTTTCTGTACAGGCCCAAAATGAATGGCACAATGGAAGCTACCAATAAATTATCAAGAAGATTATGCAAAATATAGTGGTAATCTACAAATATTGGCATGAGATGTTACCGTTTTCTCTCCATGGCTACCGTTTTCTCAAATTACCTCTCTAAGGATAATGAAAGAAGAAAGTCTAGGCAAAGACGAGTGGATTCAGACTAGGTTGGACCAGTTGAACTTGATTGACGAGAAGCGGCTGGCTGTTGTTTGCCATGGTCAGATGTATTAAAAGCGTATGATCAAGGCGTTCAACAAAAAGATCAAGCCTCGAGTGTATCAAGTTGGTTACTTGGTAATAAAGCGCATCATTCTTCCAGAAGGAGACCCCAGAGGAAAATGGACTCCCACTTACGAAGGGTCATTTGTCGTAAAGAAAGTTTTCTCTGGTGGTTCCATGATGCTGACTACTATGGATGGCGAAGACTTCCCATATCCTGTGAATGCGGACGTCGTTAAAAAATACTAAGAATGAAATGACCTGCTAGGTTGACATACCTAGGAAAAAATAAGGGCATCCCGGTGAACCAAAGGGGTTCGGGCAAAAGTTAGGGATATATGCAAAAGATTGTACACCCGGCGAGTCGAAAACCCGAAAGGGAAACTTTGGAAAAAATGGGTATCCTGGTGGGATGAAAACCCGAAAGGGAAATCAAGGCAAAAGTTAAGGATTAAAGCATATGAGTATGTCTCGTGCGATCTCTACAGTCGGCTTTATTACCAAGGTCCAAGTTCAAATGGTCCAAGATCAATCCAATCAACTTTTATTCAACGGCAAGGGATAATGTTCGAAGACATAGGGGAAATAGTGGGGTTGGAACTCAATGAGATCACTTTCACATGGATATTATTTTTGTTTTCACTTTGTATTCTTTCCATTATTTCGAAGATTTCCTCTTACTAGGATCTCGGTCTCTTTGTACAAAAACGCCTAATTCATGGGAAAAAATCAATACAAATATAATTTGAAGTGCAATTTTTTTTTCCATTTTGGAGTGCAAAAGTGTCCAATGACTAAAATTGAATGAACGTATGCATATGAACATGATTAAACTTTTAACAAATGTATGCTTAAAAATAGTAACAAGCATCTCCTTAAATGCATTTGAGATATCCCCAGAGTTATTTCAATAACATTATCCCCACAAATTTGGATTCATAAAATCCCTAGCCAGAGTTGTAATCTCTGGAAGATCCTCTCCCCAACTGAATTGGTCTTAAAATAAAGCCTTGTGGCGTTCTTCCTAAAAATCCTCCTCCCCAGCAGTTCGTCAAATATCCTCTTCTATAGGGTTTATTTCCCCAACAAACTACAAATTCTCCAACACGAGTTTGCCTCACCGACTATTACAAATCAAGGGACCGCAACCCCTGATCCCGAGTGAAGTCGTTAACATAGTCATTAATATCTCTGAAAGTTACTATAAAACCTGGAACCCAACCAGATAACAGTCAACTTCATCCTTTCAAGCAAGTTACTATGAAGCCTGGACCCGACCAGATACTAGTTTACCTTCATCCTACTGTCAACTTACTGTGAAGACTGGACCTGACCAGATAACAGTCAATCTCAATTCCAAGTTACGAAAGCTTGGACCCAACCAGATATTAGTTTAACTTCTCAAATTGCTTAAGCCTGGCCCGACCAGTCAACAGTTCAAGCCTGGACCCGACCAGATACCAGTTAAAAATTCTGAAACCGGGACCCGACTAGATAAAAGCCCTAACTTCTAAAACCTAGACCCGACCAGATAACAGTAAATCTTAAATTTAGTTGCTAAATCCTGGACCCGACCAGATATTAGTTTAACTCCTTCAACTACAGAGCCTGGACCAGACCAGTTAAGAGTTCGAGTTACTGAAACATGGACCCAACCAGATAACAGTAAACCTCAATTTCAAATGGCTAGAGCTTTGACCCAACCAGATAGTAATTAACTTCTCTCGACCAGATAACATTTTAGTTCTTACAGATCACTAATAAAACTCCTTTTACCTAGTAGAGTTTGCTACTATCCCAGCGAGTTGTTGCAAAGCCTGGAATCCAACTAGATAACAGTTAACTTCATTATCCTCAACAAGTTATTGTGAAGCCTGGAATCCGACCAGATAATGGATAACTTTCAAGAGATAATTCCTCACAGAGCAATGGATAACTAAAACTCCTGAATTTTGGTTCCCAAGAAGAAATCAACGCTCTCCACAGAGTCTTCTCAAGCAAGTTAATATTCCTTAGCGGATTTTCTTCTCAACAAAGCATGAATCCCCAGTGGAAGCATTGTTAACAAAGTCTAAATATACGCATACTCTTCACCTCCAACAACAGTCCAAGATTTTAACTTCTCAAAGCTCCCCAGTATATGTCAAGGATATGCTTCAACAACATATCACATTCATACATCATATAACATACATAACATAACATAAAATGTAATCTAATTTAATTTGAAAACAAAATTACGCCATGCATACATTCTCATACATCTAACCCCCTTTGTTCGTTACAGAAAAAAAATCATTAATCCAAAGACCTCTTTGAATCAGAATTAATTCTTCCAGTAAAAGACAGACAAGATACCTAGTTTTCAGCATGAATCGACTAAATATTTATGCTGATGTTTCTCCCAATTTATATCATCATCTCTCCAAATGGCATCCGTAAGCCCATTCTCGTATCAATACATCATCGAGTGCAAATTTCTGGGCACTCTAGTGTTCAATCATCTTTCACCTTCAAGTCACGAATGGCGGACCCGCCAATCTAACTCTTCAGTTTTAAGAAGATTGAATGTGGGCAACTGTTATACCCTAAAACTTGCCCTCTCAATTTCTCAATAATTCTCTCACAAGATCTCCATTGATTCAAGACTGCATAAGGTTTGATCAGCTCAAGACACCTCCTCGAGCACTGATGACTCAAAATTAGGGTTTGAGTTTGTATAAGGACAATTGGACTTTTAATGCTTCATATTACTTTCATAGATTATTTTGGACTCCCAAGATTGCTCATGTCAAGTTTCATGCTTTGGATCAAATTTTTGCTCAGTCAATTGATCAATTGACCTAAAATTAACTATATTGGGGGAAAAGTCAACTAGGGTCAATTTACAGTCAAAATTCATAATTTTTTATCCATATCAAAACTTTGGAACCTATATATGGCAATTGAACAAGTTTGGATCTCAATTCCTCAAGAAATTTGATCAGATCATCAAAATGGAAAAATGGTCAAAATTAGGGTTTTTACTAAGAAGGTTCAATTTTTGACTTTTAACCTAACACATGACTTGTTGATTTGAGACATGATATCAAGGTTTCAAATGCATAATTGTGACCTAATGGCATGGCTTAAAACATTCCCCAAAGATCAATTGATTTATAGTTGAAATTCAGTCAACTAATGAAGAATCAACTAGTACACTGAAAAGTCAAACTTTGACTTTTTGATCAAAATCAAGTTTCAAAAATCATATTTCATAAAGACATGTCAAAATATGAATTTTTCTCATCAAGAAATCAAAAATTCAAAATTCACTTTGAAAAGTCAAAATATCCGAGACATGGAAATTATTCTAAGTGTTGGAAAATTTACTTTTTTTCATAACTTTGTGCCAATTTTTCATCATGATGCAAGATGATTCAAGTAAAACTTCAAACATGAAAGTAGTAGATCTTAATGAGATCATAAACTTTGTAGAAGGAATCATGTTCTAAAAATGCTTGGATTTTATGTTATAAATTCATGAAGACATGTACATGAAACCTAAAACACTTAATGAAATTTTGCCCTAGTTAGGGAGATTTTTGACCTAACATCTTGGCCAAGTTTCATATAGTTCCAAATTGAATTTTCAAAAATGTCCAACATGAAAGTTTTATATCATATTACAAGCTTTCTAAAAAGTCAAAGAACTCATTGAGATCATGCTTGAGATAGAAGTTTCAAAGAGATGAAGATGGCCTCAAAAACTTGAATTATAGGTCATTTTCTTGATGAACACTTGAGAAAATCTCATACCATGCTGCATAAATTTTGTTTTGCAGGCTTCAAACTTGCTAATAACTCAATAATTAAATGTTTACATAACTGATAGAGCCATTGTCCAAGAATTTGAGCCATTATCCAAGTTGCATTTCCATTTATGGCACAAAGTTACCATTTCATTCTTAAAAAGTTGCTTTAATCACAAAGTTAACTTGTCTTGAACTTTAACTTGTTTTTTCAGCACACGCTCAATATACAAAGTCAGATAAACATGTTTAAAGCCTGTAATCACTCTAGATAGCCATGTACTTTGCATTGGGACAATGTGTATCAAGCTTGCTTCAAAAACAAGCCAAAGAGCCATAACATGTGAACTTGTACATTTTATCACCCCAAGCTCTCAAAACATTTTCCTATAAATTGAGACACTATTATGCAACATAGGAAATGATTTCGCACGCCTGAAAAATCTCCCAAACTCTCACTAGCCATAAATTGCACACAAACTCCATTGTTGTGCAGGTTCTGACCTTGAACTTGTATCTTCTATTTCCATCATGCGCTTTCCCTAAAAATCATTTTCAAAGCTTCCTTACATCAAATACAACTCATCCATGTCCTTGTTTTCCCAACTATAACACCATCTTCTTCATCTTCCATAACCAAAAACGAAGCATTGCAAGTGGACTTCTCCAGATCATTTCAGCCACTCTCCAATCAAGCTAATCATTGCATTAGCTTCCTTGGGACTCAAGGAAGCTAACCTGGTCATTGCATCACCTTGAAACAAGCTTCAACTTAAAAAACAAATTCCATTTTCAAGGTGAGTTTTTTTACTTTTGAACTTTTCATATAGACATCATTTGATCTCCATTTGTGAATATAAAATGTAGATATCATAGCCCTGAAGCTAACCATGTCCTTAGATTTCATTTATATTGCTTGAGTAGTTAGAATTTTGAATCTGAATATCCTGGAAAAGTTAGGTCAAAATTTGGTACCATTAGAAATTCTCATTCATCATTGATCTATAGCTTTATTTATTTACATTTCTGGAATCGTGATGAAATTTTACACAACTTTCATTTTTACATTTTCCATTTTGGATGAGAAATGAATGAGTTACAAGGATTTTTGCTCAAAGTTGAAGATGAAGTGAATATTCAGAACTTAGTTTATGTTAAGTTTAATTGAAGTTATTCTATAAACGGATGAAACAGACCACCCCAGTGGTACAAACAGCGCGCGCTAAAGCCTTGCCATATATAAGGTCTTGGGTTCAAGCCAAGAATTGGACTTCTTGGTGTTGGGTCTGGCTCCATTTTTCTAACCATCATCCCCTAATTGCTTAGTAACACGCATCCCATTTGTTTTTTTATTTGTTTCATTTTTTCTGATTTCAAAAATCAAATGTGTCAGGCTTTCACCCCCTGACTATTTTCAAAAATCATTTTTTCTAACCATCACCCCCTAACTGTTTTCTACAAAACACCCCTAAATCAAACTTTCACCCCCTGACTATTTTATTTGTTTTCTTTTTCTTTTATTATTAATATTAATATAACATTTTATTTTTATTAACAAAAAGACGAAAAAAAATTTGTATACTATATACTTGTTTTATTTTTATTTAAGATAAAAAAAACATCAAAAAAAATTTTCTTACAAACTTTGTTTATTAATTATTAGACTTATGTTTATTTATTTTTATTTAATTAAAATTAACTTATAACTTAGAATTCTTTTAATTAATTTTCATACTAACCTAGTTTAATTAAAGACTTTTATTTCACAAATAAAAAATCTAAAAAACTTGTTTTTCTTAATAAATTAATTTCTTTTAACTTAATTTTAATTTTCTTATTCTTAACTAATTATATTCTTTTAAGTTAATTAAGTCAACAAAAAAAACCATTTTTCTTAAACAAAATGCATTTTCTTCTCCATTCATATCTTTGAATATTAATTCATTCTTGTACATTTAATTCTTGTAAATATTCAATATAGTTGTAATAGATAATTAGGATTTAATTTCTTGCAATCCCCATTTGTAAATTTGTATACCCCATCCCCTAAGGATGTAATATCGTAAAACATTTACTTTCTGCAATTTATTTCTTTCATATAATGTTTGTAATAAGGGTTTGTATGGCAAGATAAAATCAATCTTAGAAAATCTAATTCAAGATTAAACCAAGTATGAAATACAAAACACTTGCATACTTACACCTCTAGGGTTAAATATACTTGTTGCCTTGAGAAAAATGGTCATGATATGCATGTGAGACATCTTAGCAAAAACAATCAAAAATACAAGATCATAGTCCCTCGAAGACGCTACAAATGTTGCCTTACAAATGATCTTAGTCCCTTAAGAAAGATGCTAAGATATCTCACAACATTGCTATCCATGACTATACGATGACCCATGCCCATCCCTTTACATCCAAAGATAAGGATACTTACCAATCAATGGTGAGATAGCAATATCAAAGAAGGAGAGAAATGAACAAAAGTCTTTTGAGTAGGTAGAATATTCTTAGTTGCTTGCTCACAATCCATCTTAAAAAAAAAACATTTTATCAAACACACTAAACACTTTAAAAAAAACATGAAATATTTTAAAAAGTCTAAAACTTTGTATGAATTCTTATGGAGACGAGAATCATTACAAAGTTTGCCTAAACGAAGGAGCTTTTCAAAAATACTTTTAAAACCCACCACAAACAAATTTCAAGCAAAGCAATTTCAAAAGGGTGCTAGCACCTTCCCTTTTCATTACCTACCCTCTGAACTCAAGAAAATATCTCAAAGGTCTTTTCTGTTCTTTTCACCCTTTCCCTATTGGATAAAAGAAAAGTCGGTGACGACTCTTGCTATCCGCAACAATTGCGATCAAACACAAAACAACCAAGTCAGTTCTCCCACCATATTACATATGTTAACATGCACAGATTAATATCCTAAGGTATAGCTCGAATCGGGAAAGAAATAAGCACATCCAAAGGGATCATGGTATACACAAATCAAGTAAGCAAATGAAGCACGTACATGGAGAAATTATTGTATTCCAAACAAGGAAAGGAGATCACGTACATGGTGAGAGTAATGCATCTCAAAGTAGCAAGCTCGAACAAATGGAGCACATACATTGTGAGAGTAGTGCGCACTAGCTCAAGCAAAATGGCCTAACCAAGATATCGCGAATCCAGGTAGGTAAAGGAAAAATCATGAGAAATGCTTTAGCTAAGGGGAGATGATCACCCAAAGCAAAAAAACAGGATTGGTATAAAAGAAAAAGAATATAAATGCTTTAGATAAGGGGAGTGGATCACCCGAAGCAAATAAGCGGGAGAGAGATGAAATAAGAAAAGAATAGAAATGCTTTAGCTAAGGGGAGCAGATCACCCGAAGCAAAAAAAACGGGTAGAGGAATGTCAGCATTGGCCATTGTGAAATCCTGACAAACTGCGGGGGTCAGGACAAAACCCTTTTCCACATGACTAAATTGATACAAAATATCGGCACACCAAAGCATTGATGTATAACGTGAGCTAAGGATGACACAGACTAGAATGCACGGGGGTGGGCTAGTAACCCTTTATGTTCTCCTCCTTTTGAGGACTTGTCATTTGTAGTATATGCGAGCACAAAATGTAAATACACCTATAGAATACCTACTTCAAAGGTAGGGTTTTAAACAAGCACAAGTAGCACACAATGGCACAAAATACGGAATTTAACTAAATAGGTCTTTAAATAAACTAGAGGGGTTCCTGACTGTTGTACCCCAATTTTTGCCCCTAAGATCCCTTCATCATACCATATTGATTCAATCACAACAAGATCACATTAGGGCTTTTGGTTCCCCTCCCTATCTTTAGCTTTGATCTTTGAGGAATCACCATGCACCTTGACTTGTTTTTCTTATGTGATCATGCATGTTTTGTTTTGACATTCCTTTTAATTAATAAAAAACAATGTTGGTTTATCTTACTTGTTAATAATGTAGGTAAAGGCAATGTGGCTTAGCAACTTTATCCATGGGTTTATGAGTTTATTTCCATGCCCTAATCAATAAAGCTTGAGAAATTCAAACCTCACCATTTAAGTTGTTTTGGAAGAAATGGCATGGCAAGGTTTATTTTAGTTAAACACATTTCAAAGTTATCAAGATTTATTCAAAAGTACAAGGGGTTGATTGAAGAAGTTGTCATGGTTGGACAAGCTCTTGTTCCCATTGGTCACAAGTGCATATTTCTCTCAATTATCAAGATATGGAAGTGGTTTTGGTTTTTATGAGTTATCATTACCATCCTCAACAACTTCTATCTACAAATCAAAAGTGTTGGCACAAGAAGGTTGTTTAAAATTGTAAAAGTTCCTCAAAGCATTTTATTGATCTAGGAGCTAGGGTTTTGAACTTTAAAGAAGTATATCTTTCTTATCTTTTGGTATTTTTGAGTGATTCCAAAAACATCCTTCTCTTCAAAGGGTTATTAACAAATCACTTCAAAAGTTTCAAGGAGTTTTCATGTGGAAGAAACTTGATGATGAAGAAAGATCACGAGTCTTCCAGATGAACCCCTAACTTCCCATGTGTGACTTCAAATGATCATAACTTGGTCAATTTTTATCACCTTGAGCCCACTCTTTTTCCACGATGATATTAATTATGTGAACTTTATTCCTTATTTTAAGTGCAAAGTGAGAAAATTGATGGAGAATTCCTGAAGGATATAAAAATTATAGGTCATTTCATGATATTTTTGCCAACTTCAACAATTCATAACTCTCTCAGTTTTTGGAGATTTTGAATGGTTCAAGTTTCAAAATGTCATTCAAGAGGTCTATTTCATGCCATCTTTTTGGTCAAGATAAAATTCCAAGAGGAAGCCCATGTTTGGATGCAAAACATTATAGGTCACTTTTGAAGAAAAACTTGAAATATTTCTAAGTATGGAAAGTGCACCTCTTTTCCCCAACTTTGACTCATTGCAACTTTCAGCTCAAACATCCATTTGATTCCATTATTTTCCCATTTCAAATCTTGTAATCTCATCTTTCTAAAGCATCAAGAACCATGCCTTAAGACCCCTTGAGATGAGAATGCCATTGTTTCAAAAGTGGTAACTTGGAATTGATGTTTCATCGCAAGTCAGAATTTGAATATCATGTTATAACTTATAACTCTCAAATTAGCACGTGTTTTGGGTCTAAACATGATTAGCCAACTTTCCCAAGTGGATTAGTGCATTAAAACATGCATTTTGGATGCGTTTTGACAAAAGAGAAGTCACACTTTCTTCATGATGCAGACCCACACGAATTCCCTCCAAATTGCATCATTCACCCTTCCTTTTGATCCCATTTGCTTCTCCTATAAATACATGAGCTATCCCATTCGTTTCCTTAAGCTTGAACAGCCAAAATCACCCTGCCAAACTCACTCCATAACTCACTTTTCTGCAACTTCAAAATCATTGTTCAAGCCTTTTTTAATCTATTTTTTTCTATCAATTCACCTTCCTTGATCTTCCCTGAAGCTAACAGAAGAAGAATTGAGCCTTGAAACCTTCTGAACTGATCTTACCAAGTCCATTTACAGAGCTCTACAACTGAACTTCAATAGGTAGATTTCTCCATCAATTCTTCCAAAATTTGATATCACTGTGAAGCTCTCATTGCCCTGGTTCTAGTCGCAACACTTTCTTTTAACTGGAAACACATTTTGGCAATGAATTTTCAAATTCCTTTTCAAAACATTCCTTCTAAATTGCTTGAGCTACAGTTTATATAAATTTTTCATGAAGGTGTGGTTGTTTGCGTCTTAATGAGACGAGGCGAATGGTACCGGTCTCGTGCTCTAATTTTAAAGTTTGAGCAAGCTCGATTTGAGACTAGCTGGAGGTTGAAGATGACTAACGTGTCATCCTTCAACCAATGAAACAACGTCATTTGGAATTTTTGAATATCTCATTTAATTAATGATCATGTGTGTTATTCACCAATGACCATGATATGCACATCGCTTCTGATCCATTGGATTGACTTACTAACGCGTTTTGACTCTCATCCATTGATCCGCATTTTTTTGACTTTACTTTATTTTCTGATTTTTATATTTAAATTGTTTTAAAATTCAAAAAATCATAGAAAATTTGTTTTAAGTCCAAAAAATCTGAAAAAATTATGAAAAATATTTTTGATTTTTCTCTTTCTGATTTTTATTTTTTACAATTTTATTTTATGATTTGATATTTTTTTATAAATTTTCACTTTATTTGAATTGTTTTAAATGTTAAAAAACACTTTTATGCATTTTTAAATTCTAAAAAAAATATGGAATGATTCAATGATATTGTGACAAATATTGGTGACCTCATTTATTGTTTATTTCTGAATTTGTTATTTTTTTAATCATTTTTGGTTTATTTTACTCATTTCTTTTGATTTTAAATATAGTTTGACTTTAAAAAATTACCAAAAATTTTATAAAAATATTTGTGTCTATTTCTGATTTTTCTATGACCTTATTTCTTTTTTATGAATCAATTTGAATATAGTTGATTTTTTACCTTTATTTTCATTTTTATTCATTTTTAAACCCTTTTCAACATATATATATATATATATATATATATATATATATATATATATATATATATATATATATATATATTAAATGTAATATTATTTTATGATTATTTTTTGGCTGATCTTGGGTTGAATTTTTGATCATGAACTTTGTTAACATCATTGGATCCATGGTGTTAAGTCTAACTCCATAAAAATGGATGAAATATTTTAATAATAGTTTGATTAAATTTTAATTCAATTGTGGTTTATATATTCTTTCCCACCCTTCTTCATCTCATCCCTTTCTTATTGCACTAAGTGTTATTGGAGTATGATCTCTATATCATGTCTCAAAACAAATGGTGCATAGATTGCTATTGATCGGCCTCAAAATAGGTGCGACTTCTTTATAAGTCCACTTACGATTGCTTAACATAGCGTTAAATTTTGTCCCGATCCGAGAAAATGATCATTCGTGGCCCAAACTTATGATTGCAAGCCCAAGATGTTAATTTGAATCCTTTGATCCAATAATCTTGAGATTCATTGTGTAGTTGCTTTGGTTCTACCAATCTTCTAATGTATCTTCATTAATTTTGGTCAACGCGGATCACTTAAACATCATTGATCATTATATGTTACATTGAGGATTCTTAAATGGATGATATACTTGACATAAAGCAAATGCAATTCATTGTGTAGAGCCTTTGGTTCTATTAATCCTCTAATGAATTCCAAATGCAAGATTCAAGATGGTCATCCAACTAACCACTAATTATTGACAATTGATTTTATTTTATGCTTTTACTTTATGCTTTATTTTAGGCTCTTTACTTTATGCACCATTTACTTTAGCATTTATATTTCATGTTATTTTTCATCTTTGCTCACTTGAGCCCCTTTATATTCTTTTCATTTTTATTTTGCTCACTTGAGCTTTTCTTTTCTTTTTTAAGATACTTAATAATCAACATGAACCATAAAAAACTTTAACGATACTTGGACTATTTGGTTACTATCCTTGGCATTATGGAATATTGGACTTCTTGGACTTAGGATTAGAGACCTTGGCCTATGTTGGAGACCTTGTGACCTTAATTGATATGTTGTCTGGAGTTCTTGAGGTTTACCTTAAGACATTGGGTTGTTTGTTTGTTTTGTGTAGGTTATTGTGATTACATACTTTGTTTGTAATCTATAATTCACCTGTATACAGCCGTTACTCTGCTTAATTTTTGCGAAGACTTAATACACTTGAAGTTTGATTCCCTCAAGAGGTCTAGTATCTTTGCTTGCTTGGTTTAAATCCAAAGAATGGGAATTCTATCTTGACTCATAATGTCAAGTATTGGCTTATTGTTGGTTAGATGGTTCTTATCCCTAGCTTTTACCTTATGCTTTAGAATAGTCTCTTCATCTCCTCCCATCTTCTTTAATTTAAAAAATATTCTCTCTCCTTTTGAAAACTCTTCTTGTTTTTAATCTTGAAATACTTTCATAATAAACTTGGACATAGGTCCATGCATTTTCAAAACCTTTTCATAAATAAAATTCAATCAACTTAAATAATACCCTGACATTTTTTGTGAGAAGACTAAAAGTCAATCAATCTCATTTAAAACCATTTTGCAACTTTGAATTTTTACTTTAAACTTTTCTCAAAATATTAGACTCTTGTCAATCCGTGTAGTGATGCAAACAACTATACTTCTACAATATGTAGTGAAGTGAGATATTTTCCACTTGGGTGTTGAGTGAGGAATTGTTGATTTTAAAATCCAAGCCATATCCTCCACTTTGAGATGATGCAAATTCTCCTTTCTCATAATTGTGGGTAGTAAGTATGTTTTCCACACGGACAATGACGATGATGTCTTATCTCATAAAATTAACCAACACACTTGTGTTTTAAAATTTTTAAAGGTGAACTACGTGTACCTGGATCCCCTATTGCATGAAAGTTGGTACGTAGGCCCTAAAGGTTTGCAATCGCTGCAGGTGTAAAAATCATAAAAGATACTCCTTTTCTCACCTCCATCATCTTTTTTTTATAAAATATTTGATAGGCAAAATGTACAGACTTACAAAGAGGTTCTTGCGGAGTATTGTAGATGTTTAGGGTGCTAATACCTTCCCTTTTCATAACTAACCCCTTACCTAGAATCTTTCCCCCTCTTTTTGGGTTATTCGCTCTTTTCCCATTCCTTTGGAAACAATAAAGCGCGGTGGAGATTTTTATTTTAATCTGTATAAGTCTAGTCAATCCAATGGCTTAGTCTTAAACATTTCTACCACTATAGAAAAAATGGCTACTTCACTGGGGAAAAATTGACCTCTTGCTGTTCCATCCCTAAGTGGGTTAAACCTATCTATGTTTATATCTGTATATGTGCTATTGTTTGTTATATATTATATGTTATATATCTGTTTGTTTGGATTTTCCTAGTTTTCAGGGTGCTTGGTGATTACTTATAAGTCCTATACCCGGACTTGGGAAAACTTTAAGATAGGACGGGCAGTATAGTCATGTTAACTTTGAGGGAGTAATCCCAAAAAAGGAGGCATGAGATCCCCCACTCAGTGGAGGCCCCTTTGACTATAGTTTCATTTACCGAGTAATCAGGAAAACATGCTGCTTTCGACTTGGGAGCCTGCTAAAGCTGAGTACCATAGAATACCTACTTCATCTTGGCCTTTTAGGTGTAGTGCAGAATCTATGACAGAGTAATCCGGAAATAGTTGTCATGCGATACTACGCTCGGATGAGTTTTTCTTGAGAATATTACTAATTACCGAGTTAATGGGGAAGTTGGTAATATCTAAAGGAAGGATGTAGACTCTGGGAACCTCTAGAACCATGTTCGGAAGCTGATAACTTTTAGACCATACCTTATGGGTATTACCTTTGACCTCATGCTCGTGACATTGAACCTATGAATCCTATATTTGTGATCTTGTGTGTGATTGTTGCATCATGCATCCATGCACTCATAAGTATATTTTGAAGAAATTTTATTTCATTGGACTTGAAAGTTGACCATTTGTGAATATCTCAAGTACCTTTTGACCATGGATTCTGGAAAAAGAAAGACCGAAAAATACAGTTTCAAAGATCCCAAGATAGGTGAGTTGATCAGTCTAATTCCTGAGATTGAGTGTTCTGCAGATTTTCGGAAGAAGTATGGATCCATCATTCCTCTCATGAAGCTTATGATGAAGGATGGTATTCTCTCGACCTTGGTCCAGTTCTATGATCTGATGTATCATTGATTTACTTTCCCTGACTATCAGTTGATGCCTACACTAGAGGAGTATTCTTATCTGTTGGATTTACCTATTACCGATCGTGTTCCTTTTACTGGTTTGGAGGGTGAGCCAAAACCACACGAGATTTCTTCTTTGATCCATCTGGGGAAGTCTTAGGTTGAAGCCCATATGACTACTGTATTTTATTGGATCCATCTTGGATATCAATAAGGTAGTATGGGTCACCATATACTGTCTTAGCTGGCGAGCAACCCATGCCAGAGCGCAACAAGTTTTCTCGAGCAGTGAATATCTTGTTTCACAGTCGGTAAAATTTTTGCTCAGGTAATAAATAACATGCTCTTTTTGCCCAGACTCGTCATGCTGGCCCAGCACACACACCATTGAATTTTCCAAAACAGTTAGATACATGATCAAGGGTCTGCCCTCGACTGGTGGCATTAAAACAGGAGGCTCTTGCAGGTACTCTTTGATCATATCGAAGGATGTTTGGCACTCATAATTCCATTTGACTACTTGATCTTTCTTCAGTAATTTGAAGATTGGTTCACAAGTAGCGGTCAAGTGAGAAATGAATCGGGCAATGTAGTTTAGCCGTCCAAAGAATCCTATGACTTCCTTCTCAGTACGAGGAGTAGGCATTTCTTGTATTGATTTCACCTTGGAGGGATCCACTTTGATACCCTTACGGCTGCCGGCGAAGCCTAGGAGTTTACTAGACCTCACCCCAAATGTGCATTTATTCGGGTTCAACCTCAGCTTGTATTTCTTTAGTCTTTCAAAGAGTTTCTGTAATTGGTCAAGATGTTCCTCTTCAGTTTGAGATCTGGATATCATGTCGTCCACATAGACCTCTATTTCATGATGTATCATGTCGTGAAATAGAGCTACCATGGCACGCTGATAGGTTGCCTCAGCGTTCTTCAACCCGAATGGCATAACCTTGTAACAGAAAGTGCCCCATTGTGTGACAAAGGTTATTTTCCCCGTGTCCTCAGGCACCATTTTGATTTGATTGTAACCTGAGAAACCATCCATGAAGGAAAACACCTTATGCTGTGTTGTATTGTCAACCAGAATATCTATGTGGGGAAGTGGGAAATCATCCTTAGGGCTTTCCCTATTCAAATCTTTGTAGTCCACGCACATTTGCACTTTGCCTTCCTTTTTAGGCATGGGAACAACATTGGAGACCCATTGCGGATAGGAGGTGACGACCAAGAATCCGGTGTTGAGTTGTTTCATGACTTCAGCTTTAATCTTCTCTGACATGTCGGGTCGCATGTGACAGACCTTTTGTTTTACTGGAGGGCAGTCTTCTTTTGTTGGTAGACGATGTACCACGATATTAACATCAAATCCTGGCATGTTTTCATACGACCAGGCAAAGACCTCAACATAATCATGTAGCAACTGAATCAGACGCTTCTTGACAATGGGTTCCAGATTGGCACCCACCTTGACTTCTTTCTTGTCCTCTTTGTTACCTAGGTTAACTGTGTCCACTGGTTCTTCGTGGGGCTGTATGGTCCTCTCTTCTTGTTGTAGTAACCTGGATAATTCCCCTGGCACTTCCTAATCTTCCTCACCTTCGTCTTCAGCTTGGTAGATTAGATTTTCAGAGTCACAGAAAGCCATAGCAGAATCATTACCCATGGGATCCCGAATGGATGTAGATCTGCATTTTGAATGTGAGTGTGCGTAAGAGTATAGCTATCTTTGAAAGCAATAAAAATGTAAAAAGATAGACAAAGAGCACAAATTTTGTATGCAAAAACATCCATGATTCATTGATGACATATGAAAATGAGGTAACAACCCTTACAAATGGACTGTTGTGCCTCGGTTAAGACACAAGGTTTTAAAAGTCTGAATTGTTTAATTATTACAGGTCCATCAAAAATTAACAACAATCACTGTTGGATAAAAGTAATTGGGACAAAATCTTTAGCTTCCCAGTTGTAGAGTCCTCCATTGACAGTTGGGAAAATCCATTCCTTCAGGTCGTAGTTGTCTTCTTCATCCTCCACTGCGTTGATTTCGTGGTTGCTGATCTTCAAGGGTGGTCCCCCGACACGAGCACGACGTACATCTTTCTGGGCTCCTGAAGTGAAACCCAAACCAAATTTTTTAGATTTGTATGGGATATCCGAGAGTTGGCCCCAAATAGTACACCCACCTTCTTCGATCACTGCCTTGGCATCTTTCAGAGAAGACATCTTTAGTGGAGGTCTTGTAATCTTTGGGACTTGGGAAACAACCTTAGTTACTGCCATGGTTTGTGGGACTTCCTCGAAATGATAAAACAGAGTTTCAATGAATTCACCATCCAATTCCACGTAACTAAAGGATTTCAAATGACTGACCATATATTCCTCTTCTCCATGAACAATAATGATTTTCCCCTTGGTTGGATATTTCAGCATTTGATGTAATGTAGAGGTAACGTCACCAGCATTATGAATCCATGGTTGGCCCAACAAGCAAGAATAGGAAGGGCGGATTTCCATCACGTAAAAAGTTGAATCAAAGGTTTGGGTTCTAACTTTTATGGGGATGTCCACCTCCTCATGCATCATTCTCTTTGAACCGTCGAAGGCCCTTACCACTACGTTGCTGGGTTTTAAGGTCAAACCTTCATATTCAAGTCTATCAAGAGCCTTCTTAGGTAGCACATTCAAATATGAACCAGTATCAACCAAGACATGGGCCAAATTTATGCCCCTACATTCGACAAAGACATGCAATTCCTCGTTGTGCTTCCTCCCTATAGGTGTTAAGTCAGCATCAGAAAAGCCTAAACAATTATCCGCGGTCAAGTTGGCCACACAGTCTTGGAACTGATCAGCAGAGGTTTTTTGTTGTACATGGGCAGTTTTAAGAAATTTCACAAGGCTTTCGCATGAGCCTTAGAGCATAACAATAAAGCTGGCATGGAAATCTTTGACGAAGTCTGCCCTAGCTGTTAGACTACGTTGTAGTCGCTTCTCTTTATGATTTTCAGAATTTCTTCCATCTCCTTTTTAGAGGCCTAAGGGATAGATACTGATTGCGCTTTCATCCCGACAGGCTCAACAAGAATGCCTTTGCCCCGAGTCTCAGTCGACTCAGTGATAAGAGTATCAGCAGGTGTAACTATAGGAACTGTAGTAGTGTCAACATGAACAGAAACAAGGATGATCACGGGACCGGTGACAGTCTTCAGAGGAGAAATCTCGGGAGAGAAAACTCTGCCACTTTGGGTTATCTTACTGGTTCCCGCAATGTTGCTGATGTTGGGGTCAGCCTTCTCAAAAATTGAGTTTTCAACAGCCGGCCAATCTTGCTTGACAGCGTGATAGTAGACATCGCCCCTATAGTTCCATGGGACAGTTTTATCTGATGAGTATGGGATTGGTCCAGGCATAGTAATTATCAGTGGAGCTACTTTGGGAGCTGATGTAATCCTAACGGGTCTTTTGGTGGAGACCCTGGAAGAATTGGCGGAAATGGTTACTATTGAAACATCATTGTAGGAAATGGTTGGAACGAGAGTCTTTTCAAACAGAATCTCTTTGTCATCCATTAGGCACTGGACACCTTCTTTCAATAAATGACAACCATTTGGTAGGGATAAACATAGATGGCAACTTTCATCACAGCCTGGAAATAAACCGGCCCTCAACAGGTTCCTCTTGATAGTCAGGAGAGGAGTAACAAGTTCATCAACAAAAGTAACAAACATATCATCTTCTATAGCATTAATACCACTGTCGTGCTTGGGCATAGGAGCGGTGATAATATTTGGGATCTCAGGAGCATCAAATTCAATTTCCTTGGCTTCAAGAAGGTCTTGAACCTCGTTTTTCAAAGCCCAACATTTGTTAGCATCATGGCTTGGACTTTCTGAATTATATGCATAGCGAGCATTAGGATGGTAATGAGGAGAGGTTGTGTTAGGATTCTTTGGAGCTTCTTTCAAAGTTACCAGATTAGATCTCAAAAAATGTGGAAGTACTTGAGATAGTGCCATATTAATCCGGGTAAATTATCTGACTGGTCTTTCTGTTCTAGGTTGATCGTTCCTTTGTTGAGTAGGTGCAGGCTTAGGGATCATGACAGCCCTACCATTGGACGACGTTCATTTCTTTCTTGATTCCTTTTAGGATACACAACATTAACTTCTTTCTTCCCAATAAATGATTTTCTTATAGCAACAGAGGATGCATCTTAAATCTTCCCACTCTTAATCCCAACTTCCACTCTTTCTCCGGTCAAGATTAATTAAGTGAAGCCTGCTGAGGATCTTCCAATTAAATGATTAAAGAAAGGACCGGGTTACGAGACATGAAGATTTTGACGGTGTTCACATATATGAGTTGGTCAGGATTTGGAAACAAAACCATCCCATAGATGAGGAGAGCCACAATTTCCTCAAAAGCTTGCAAATCCAAAGAGTTCCAACAGTTTTGGGCTTTCTCAAACAAGAATATTTCTAGGAAACCTTTGACACCACTCCTTGTTTCCCAATTAGTTGTGATATCAGATGGTTGCAAGTGTAGAGCTTGAGCAACCTCTTCTGGCTTTGGATCTCTTTTCGTACCGTTAAAAGGTAGTTGATTGAGAATGGGAATCCTCAAGAGTTGGGAGAATTCTTCCAAAGTTGGCACAAGTTGATAATCGGGAAATGTGAAGCAATGGTGTAGAGGATCAAAGAACTGGAAGAGCACCTTCATCATGTCCTCATCAGTGTTGGAGGTAACCAAGTTTAGTAGGCGACCATGTCTTTCGATAAATGGAGAATTTTCAGGAATCCTTGATGCTAGCTTTTTAAGTTGAGGAGGTATCTTTACAAGATTGACTTGAATGGTTTTCCTGTGAATAAAATCCATGTCCTACAAAACAGAACAAAGATAAATCCCAAGATCCTTTAAATGGTTAGTGAATATGAGTATGATGTTATGATGTTTATGATGTTATGTACAAGTAAATATATATAAATAAAACAAACAAGTACTTAGGTTTAGGCTTGCATGGAGTCTCATAGGTAATTACCCTTTTGAAGTTTAGTTGGCTCAAACCTGTCCTTGTAATAGTAATCGGGTTCTAAGGAGCTCAATATCACTGATTTGTTTCCTTGGGCATTGTTTCAGCGTAAGCCTCTTTAATGGCGATCGAAATATCCCAAAAAACCAAACCTTAATGAGTGTAGTATCGAGTATATACCAACTTCGGACTGCACCAAAGCCGGTCATCTCACTACGTCCTAATGGCCAAGTTGGTCAAGTAAAAGGTTCTAAAAGTATATTAGTGCTTCATGACATCACTCAGCGGACCCGTATTCTCCTTGACTACTCAAGGGCTACCGTTACGCACAAATATGTCGCACTAACGTAGCTATTGCTTAGACCATGTCCGTATACCCCACAGTTTCCACAACGTATTGCTACTTACCTATAAGGTATCCCAAATCCGAGTAGAGGATTCAAACCCAAACAAATAACCATAATGTAAAGCATGAAAGTCAAATAATGAAAGCAAGTAAATGTGATTTAGCCCTTGAGTGTTTTGCGTTTGATCGCAAATGTTGTGGTTAGCAAGAGTCGCCACCGAATTTTCTTTTATCCAAAAAGGAAAGGTGAAAAAGCACAGGAAAGACCTTTGATATTGTTTCTTGAGTTCGGGGGGTAGATTATGAAAAGGGAAGGTATTAGCACCATTTTCATCCATGGTTTTCCATGGGCTCTTAGTTACTTGCTAGATCACTTGTTTTTGTTTGAAAATGTGCTTCGTGTTGTTTTTTGAAAGTATTTTGTAAAGAGGCCTTTTGTCTAGGAAAACTTTGTAATGATTCTCATTCGTAAGAATGTATACAAAGGTGTTGATCTTTTGAAAATGTTTTAAAGTTTGAAGATTCTTTGAAAGTGTTGGTGTTTGTTTTTTTGAAAATAGCAAGGATGTTTTTGTTTAAAATTTGAGCAAGTAACTAGGAACATTCTACCTACTCAAAAAGTCTTTCATGTTCATTTCATTTTTCCTTTGACATTGTTATCTTAACATTGATTTGGTAAGTAACCCTATCTTTGGATGTAAAAAGGGACGGGCATGGGTCATTGTATAACCATAATTATCAATGTTGCAAGATATCTTAGCATTTTTCTTTAGGGACTTAAGATCATTTTGAAAGACAAAATAGATAGCGTCATCGAGGGACTATGATCTTGTATTTTGCTTGTCTTTTCTAAGATAACTCACATGTGTAATATGGCCATTTTTGTAAGGTAACCAAGTGGATTTAACCTTGGGGTGTATGTGTGCAAGTGTATTTATTTTCATGCTTGATTTGTCTTTGATTAGGGTTTGCTATTGATTGGTTTTAGTCTTTCCATACAAAATCCTAATTACTAACATTTGTATATAAAGCGATAAATTGCGGAATTTAAAATTACTACGCTATTACGTCATTTAGGGAAGGGGGTATACAAATTTACAAATGGGTATTTTGCAAGAAAATTAAACCTAATTATCTATTACTACCATATTGAATATGTACAAATAATTGAATAAATAATAATGTATAAATATAAGAATATAAATGGAAAAAGAGATAGTTTTTGTTTGGTTTTCATAAAAAAGGGTTTAACCTAAACCTAATTAAGAAGAATGATTAGTTAAACTTAAAATAAAATTAACTTAAACTAATTGATAAAAGAAATTAAATTAAAAATATTTTTAGGGTTTTTCTATGAAAAAGTTTTTAATTAGAATTAGCAAAAAATTAATTAATTAAAATAAACCTAAGTTCTAAATTAATTTTAATTTACAAGAAAAAAATATAATAATTAAACCTAAGCCTAAATACTAATTATTAAGAAAATATTTTTGTTCTTTTAATTTTATTAAAACAAATAAAATAAATAAATGAGTGTAAAAATAATAGAATAAATATTTTTTGGACTTTTATTAATAATAATAAAAATAATATTAATAATAATAATAATAATAATATTAATAAAAAGAAAACCATAAAAGAAAATAAATTGAAAAAAAAGTTTGGGCCAGGTGTATGGAAGTAACAACAGGGGTTAGTAAAAGAAAAAAAAAAGCAAGGCCCAATTGTTGGAAGCCCAGACGCTTGTTTCAAACAAAAAAATGGAAGAAAAATGTGAAAAATAGCAAAAGGGTACCACTGGGGCTCGAACCTAGGTCCCATAGGTTAACAGGCGCGCGCTTTACCACTGAGGTGGCTATACATCCGTTAACATTGGCACAACAATAAATATATAACATAAGTTATGCCCTTAATTCACCTTCATCTTCAACCTCCAGCCATAGATCCTGTAACTTGCTCATTTCTCAACAAAAATGAAAGATGCAAACATGAAAGTTGCTCCATTTTCCCATATGAATCCAACCATATAAATATCATAAGCTATAAATCAAAGATGAATGAGAATTTATAAAAGTACCAAATCCTGACCTAAATATTTTAGAAAGTTCAAACTCAAAATTCTCCTAGCTCAATCAAAATAAACGAAATCTATGCACATGTATAGTTTCAGGGCAATGATGTCTACATTTTATCTTCACAAATGCGTGTCTAAAAATGCCTAAATATGAAGATAGAAGTTAAATAAAAATACCTCAAAAATGGAAATTGTGAAATGCAAATGGACTTGATTCAAGGTGTTGCAATGATCAAGTTAGCTTCCTCAAGTTCCCAGGAAGTTAATGCAATGATTAGCTTGAGCAATGGGTGGCTGAAATGTTCTGGAGAAGTCAACTTGCAGAGCTATGTTTTTCGTTATGGAGGTTGATGAAGATGGAGTTACAGTTATGAAACAGGGATAGTGATGGTTTGTATTTGATGTATGGAAGCTTTAGGAATGAATTTGAGAGAAAACGCACGAGGGAAATGAGAGATACAAGTTTAAGGTCAGAACTGTGTATCAATGGAGTTTTTTGTGCAATTTATGGATAGAGGGAGTTTGGGAGTGTTTTAGGGTGCTTGAGCTCGTCCCCTAGCTCACAAATAGTGACTCTATTTACAAGCAACAAGTTTGGAGACTTGTTGTTGATCAGAATTCAAAATCACAAGTTTATGCATAACATGTGATTTTTTTAGAAATTCAAGTTTCAAAGCCTTGTGTACTTTCTAAGATATAGTGTTTATGCTTTAAACATACTTGCTTCTGACTTTGTGGATGGCGTTTGATTAGAGGGAACAAGTTAGAGGCTCAAGAATGGACTTTATGCAAAAATCTTGCTTTACAAGAATGTCAATGTTAACTTAGTGCCATTAATGGAAATGCAACTTGGATAATAGCTCAATTGCTCGGATCAAAGCTCTAACAGTTGGGAAAACATTTAATGATGGAGTGACAAACAAGTTTGAGGCCTGCAAAGCAAAGATTATGCAGCCTAGTATGGATTTGGTTCATGTGTTCATCAAAAATGACTTGTAATTCAAGTTTGAAAACCCTAACTTCCTCTCTTCGATTCTCCCTGCTCACGAATGATCTCAAGGAGTTCTGGGACATTTTGGAAAGCTTGTAATGTGCTCTACAACCCTTATTTGAATCAATTTTGAAAATTCCCCTTGGAACTATATGAAAAAGTGCCATGAAGTTAGGTCAAAATCCTGCCTAAACTAGGGCAAAATTTCACTAAGTGTTTAGTTTCAAGACTATGACTTCATGAATTAATAACTTGAAATCCAAGCACTTTTGAAAGAAGTTGTGTAAAGAAATGTTGTAGATCTCACAGAGATCTAAAATTTTCATGTTGAAAGTTTCTTCTGAATCATCTTGCATCATGGTGAACAATTTGCTCAAAGTTGTGAAAAAATATGAAGTTTTCAACACTTAGAAAAATTTCTAAGTTTGAAAACTTTGACTTTTCAAAATGAAATCTTGACCTTTTGATTTCTTGATGAATAAGTTTCATATTTAGACATGTTTTTATGAATTGTGATTTTTGAAATTTGATTTTGACCAAAAAGTCAAAGTTTGACTTTTCAGTGTACAATTGACTTTTGATCAGTTGACTGATAATTCACTATCAATCCAATTGATCTTGAGCAATGTTTTGGGTCATGCCATTAGGTAAAAATGATGAAATTGAACTCTTGAGATCATGCCTCAAACCAATTAACCATTTTCTAGGTCAAAAATAAGAAATTGCCTTTTCTCAATCAAAACCCTAATTTTGACCATTTTGCCCTTTTGATGATTTGATCAAATTTCTTGAGGGTTTGTGGTCAAAACTTGATCAAATGATACATATGAGTTTATAATGTTGACGTGGATAAAAAATTATGAAGTTTGACTGTAAATTGGCCATAGTTGACTTTTTCCCCAATACAACTGATTTTTAGGTCAACTGCTCAATTGACTGAGCAAAGATGTGATCCAAGGCTTGAAACTTGACATGAGTAATCTTGGGGGTCCATAATGATCCATGAAAGTCATATGAGGCATTTAAAGTTCAATTATCCTTGTGAAATATCAAACCCTAATTTTAATCATCAATGCTTAAGGAGGTGTCTTGAATTGATCAACCCTATTGCAGTCTTGAACCAAGAGAGATCTTTGTGAGAAAGTATTTGATAAGTGAGAGGGAAAATTTTGGGGTACAACAACCTCCTTCGATGAATTTGGTTCCATTTGTTAATGATGACGTGTGTCGTCCTTTTCCTCCACCAAGTGAAGACTTGGGTCTCTATGACAAAATGGATGATTTTCAAGAGCAGTTTGACAAGATGCAGAGGGAGATGAAGGCCCTCAGGGGAAAAGAGTTATTCGGGCAGGATGTGAATGAATTATGCTTGGTCCCAAATGTTAAGATACCTTCAGAGTTTAAGGTCCCGGAGTTTTAAAAGTACAAGGGCAACACTTGCCCTCGTGCTCATATGGTAATGTATATAAGGAGAATGTCTACCCATACTGATGATCAATGTTTGCTGATTCACTTCTTTCAGGATAGTCTGACCGGTGCTGCGCTGAAGTGGTATATGAGCTTGGACAGCATCAACATCCATACTTTCAATGACTTGGGAGAAACATTCATCAGACAATACAAATAAAACGTGAACATGGCGCCTGACCGTGATCAACTCAATGCCATGGTTCAGAAAGACAGGGAATCATTCAAAGAATATGCACAGAGGTGGCGTGAGGTAGTCGCCCAAGTGATTCCTCTCATTGAAGAGAAGGAGATGACTAAGATTTTATTGAAAACTCTAGGTGCTTTCTACTATGAAAGGATGGTAGCGAGTGCACCAAGTGACTTTACTGAAATGGTAGGAATGGGTGTCCATTTAGAAGAGGATGTAAGAGAGGGACGTTTAATGAAGGATGAATGATCTGGAGGTGCGAAGAAGCTCTCTTATGGGTTTACCAAGAAGAAGGAAGGGGATACAAATGCTGTTATGAAAGATAGGAGGGTCAATCCTCCTAGAAGAAATTATCAGCGTCATCAGCAAGTCGCCTCAGTTACTCGAGTTGTTGGTGTAGCTCCAACCACCGTTGCTTATCAGAGACCATCCCAGCAGGGGAATCAAAGGTATAATCAGAGAAGGGAGAGTTATGAGCCTATTCCTATGAGTTATACAGAGTTACTACCGGCATTGATTCAGAAGAAGTCTGTTCAGACCCGACCACCTCCTGTTGTACCATCGCCATTGCCTTGGTATTACAAAGCAAACCAAAAATGTGCTTTTCATCAGGGAGCACCAGTGCATAATGTTAAGAATTGCTATCCTTTGAAGACTGAGGTGCAGAAATTGGTGAAGTCTGGTATTTTGTCTTTCAAGGATGTGGGCCCTAATGTGAAAGATAACCCTCTACCCAAACATGGAGGAGAAAATGCTGTGAATATGGTGGCCGGTTGTCCAGGTGACTTCTAGATTTTTGATATTCATCTGGTTAGAGGATATTTGGTTAAAATGCATGCAGGCCTCTGTGAATTTATCTACTATACGCATGACCATTCCGGTTGTACTATTTGCAGTATAGACATACAGGGTTGCGACAAGATAAAGGCTGATTTGCGAGAGATGATGGATGAGGGCCTCATCCACATAATCAAGCCTAGGGAAGAGTATGAAGAGGAGGTCAATATGGTTTCTGGATATCCTGGAGAGTTCATAATTTTTGATGTGGAGTACATGAATGAAGATCTTGTGCAATTGCATGCTACATTCTGCGACATGGCTGGTCAGGTAGAACATCAGTATGGATCTAGCCGAATTTGCTTCCTGGACTCTCGAGGATGTTCAATTGTGAAGAAAGGTGTTCAGTTGTTGTTGGATAAAGGAGCTATCAAGGTTACCAGTCAGAGGGATGATTACCATGAAGTTGATGTGATTGAGGTTTGTTTGGCTGAAGAAGAGTCAGATGATGAGTATGCCTCTGCAGATGAGTTCCTCTCCTCGAATGAAGATTTGTTTTCCAGAGATGACTCCATAATAACTAATTATGTTAAAGAAGGAGTAAATGTCATTGTGCCTTATTTTGGTGCACCCACCCATTTTGAAGTTGAGTATCGTAGCAAGCCGACTATTACTCCATTGGTGATTAGTTTTTCGGATCCTGTCCCCTACAAGTCAGATAAGGCCGTACCCTACAAATATAATGCTACAATCGTAGAGGATGGTGTGGAAGTTCCCATCCAGCCAATGCCTGATGTTGGAAATATTGCTGAGACTAGCAGAGTGACCCGCAAAGGTCGTGTATTTGCACTGGTTGTTCGTGGAGATGTTAGCATTGGAAAGAAAATTGTTGAGAATGTTGAACCCAAGAAGATTACGGGTGAATCTAGTGGAGCTACGTTAGAGAAAGAAGTGAATGATATTTTGAAGATAATCAAGATGAGAGACTACAGAATTGTAGATCAGCTACTGCAGACTCCTTAAAAAATATATATCTTGGCTTTATTAATGAACTCCTCTGCTCACAGAGAATCTCTGATGAGGGTATTGGATCAAGATTTTATGGAATGTGACATGCCTATAGACTAATTTAGCAGTGTAGTGGGGAACATTACGTCATGTAATAAACTGAGTTTCTGCGACGATGAATTGCCAAATGAAGGAAGGAATCATAACCTGGCCCTCCACATCTCTACGAATTTCAATAATGATTCATTATCCAATGTGATGATTGATAATGGATCCTCTTTGAACGTTATACCAAGGAGCACACTTATGAAATTGAAATATCAAGGAAATCTGTTATTGGTTAAGTGGACTTGCCTATTCATATAGGCCCACATTTGTTTCAGATTACTTTCCAGGTCATGGATATTCTACCCTCTTATAGTTGTTTCCTAGGAAGGCCATGGATACATGAGGCAGGGGCTGTCACTTCGACTTTACACTAGAAACTGAAGTTTGTACGTGAAGGAAAAGTGGTAATTATAAATGGAGAACATGCATTATTGATATCTCATTTGTCCTCTTTCAGCATTGTGGAGGCGGATGAAGCTGCTGTTGGAATCCAGTTCCAAGATTTATCCATTGATAATATAAGAGGAAATGAGAATTATATGGTTTCGCTTAAGTATGCACAACAAGTTGTGCGTAAGGGCAATAGTGAAGTATGGGGACAGGTTGTGGTCCCACTTGTAAACAAAATCAGAGCTGGCTTGGGGTTCTCCTTGAAGAATGACAAAAGTAAGAGCATGAAGCCGGAGTCTGTTGCAGGAAAGTATCAAGACATCTTCCGTAGCGAGGGTTATATTCATCCAAATGTCTTCAGGATTAATGCCATTGTGGAAGATGAAGTAGAGCAGGAAATGCCAAATTACGTGACGCACGGAGTTAGGGTTCAGAATTGGATCACCATTGATGTTCCCTCTTGCATACATGTTTCAAAGTAATTTGTTTTGTTAATCTTTTTGAAAAGATTTCAATCTTCCCAACGTGGAAGTATTAATATTGTATGGGCTTATCTGTTTGCTGTGACTTTTAAAATCAATAATAAATGTTGCCTTTGTTTCCCAAATTGTGTCTTTATTTTATGCTTTTTCTTGGAAAATGGTAATCAGAAAAAACCTTTCAAAATAAATAATAACTGAAATTCAATAAGCATGATCACTTGTTATATGTGTCAGTTTCTAAAAGCAATCATAAATTATATGTGCAGATTAATTAAAAAACCCGTTGAATACAATGACCCTGCACCCTCTCCCAACTTTGAATGTCCTGTGTATGGGGCCGAAGAAGAAGACTATGATGAGATTCCAGAAGAGGTCTCATGGTTGCTTGAGCGCGAGGAAAATGCCATTCAACCATATAAAGAGCTAGTGGAAGTAATCAATTTGGGTTTAGAAGAAGATCCAAAAGAAGTCAAGATACCAGCGTTGCTGCATCCTGATGTGAATAGTAGGTTGATTGAGTTGTTGAAAGAGTATATGGATATTTTTTATTGGTCTTATCAAGATATGCATGGTCTAGATACAGACATTGTAGAGCACTATTTGTCGTTGAAGTCAGAGTGTCCGCCAATCAATTAGAAGTTGAGAAGAACTCAGCCATATATGGTAGTAAAGATTAAAGAGGAGGTTCTAAAGTAGATTAATGTTGGTTTTCTTGTGACGTCGGTGTACCCTCAGTGGATTGGCAATATTGTCCGGGTACCGAAAAAATACAGAAAAGTTTGCATGTGCGTAGATTACAGGGATCTAAATAAAGCTAGTCCAAAAGATGATTTTCCATTGCCACACATTGATATGTTAGTGGATAGCACAACAAAATTCAAAGTATTCTCGTTCATCGACGAATTTTTTTGGAATAATCAAATAAGAATGGCTCTAGTGGACATGGAAAAAACAACGTTTATCACACCCAGGGGAACATTCTGTTACAGAGTGATGCATTTCGGGTTGAAGAACACTGGTGCAACGTACCAGAGGGCTATGAAAACCCTATTCCATGATCTGATGCACAAGGAAATCAAGGTATATGTTGATGATATGATTGCTAAATCCCAGACTGAAGAAGGGAATGTATAATATTTGTTGAAGTTGTTTCAGCATTTGAGGAAGTATCGTCTCCGCTTGAATCCAAATAAATGTACCTTCGGTGTTCGATCATGGAAATCATTGGGTTTCATTGTTAGCCAGAAAGGAATTAAAGTTGACCCTGATAAAGTTAAATAAATTCAAGAGATGCCAGCGCCAAGAACTGAAAAGCAAGTCAGAGGGTTCCTCGGGCGTTTGAATTATCTTTCCAGATTCATTTCCCACATGACTGCAACATGTGAGCCGATATTTAAGTTGTTAAAGAAATATCAAGGTTGTGTATGGACGGATGACTTCAAAAGGGAATTTGAAAGTATTAAAGAATATCTACTTGAGCCTCCTGTCGAAGGAAGACCGTTGATTATGTATCTGACAGTTCTAGATAATTCCATGGGTTGTATTATGGAACAACAAGATGAAACGGGGAAGAAAGAGTATGCCATTTATTATCTTAGTAAAAAGTTTACTGATTGTGAGTTGTGGTATTCCATGCTGGAAAAGACATGTTGTGCTCTGGCCTGGGAGGCAAAACCTTTGCGGCAGTATATGTTGAATCACACTACTTGGTTGATCTCCAAAATGGATCCAATCAAGTGCATTTTTGAAAAGCCTGCTCTTACTGGGAGAATTGCCCGCTGGTAGATGTTGTTATTTGAATATGACATCGATTACCTCACTCAAAAAGCTATTAAAAGCAACGTGTTCGCAGATTGTCTTGCTCACCATCCAGTTGATCATTATCAGTTTGTGATGTATGACTTTCTCGATGAGGATGTGATGTTTCCGAAAGTGAAAGATTGTGATGAACCATTGCCTGAGGAAGGTCCTGATCCTAAATCTCGCTGGAGTATGATATTTGATGGAGTTGTGAATGCTTATGGTAAAGGAATTAGTGTTGTGATTGTCACTCCGCGTGGATCACACATTCCTTTTACTGCAAGGTTGGAATTTTATTGTACTAATAATATGGCAGAATATGAGGCTTGCATCATGGGTCTCGAGGAAGCTATTGATATCAGAATTAAAATTCTAGATGTGTATGGTGATTCAGCTTTGGTAATAAATCAGATTAAAGGAGAGTGAGATACTCGTCACTCCGGCTTGATCCCTTATAAAGGTTATGCTAAAAGGTTGTTACCCTTCTTTAATAAAGTTGAATTCCATCACATTCCTAGAGATGAAAATAAAATGGCGAATGCTCTGGAAACTCTGGCTTCTATGTATCAAGTAAATGCTTGGAATGATATACCTCGAATTGTAGTTTGTCGACTGGATAAGCCTGCTCATGTGTTTATAATAGAGGATGTAGAAGATGAAAAACCTTGGTATTATGATATCAAGCATTTTCTTCAGACTCAGGAATACCCAATTGGTGCTTCAAATAAAGATAGAAAGACATTGAGAAGATTGATTGGCAGTTTCTTCCTCAGTGAAAATGTGTTGTACAAGAGAAATTATGACATGGTCTTGATCAGATGCATGGATAGACACGAAGCAGACATGTTGATGCATGAGATTCATGAAGGTTCATTTGGAACTCATGCCAATGGACATTTGATGGCTAAAAAGATGCTAAGGGCAGGTTACTATTGGCTGACAATGGAATCTGATTGTTACAAATTTGCAAAAGAAGTGTCATAAATGCCAGATTTATGCGGACAAGGTTCATGTGCCTCCGACACTTCTTAATGTGATCTCTTCCCCATGGCCTTTCTCTATGTGGGGTATTGACATGATTGGAATGATATAACCCAACGCTTCGGATGGACACCATTTTATCTTAGTAGAAATTGATTACTTACCAAGTGGGTGGAAGTTTCTTCATATTCTAATGTCACTAAGCAGGTGGTTATGCGCTTCATTAAGAATAATCTCATATGTCGGTATGGTGTGCCGAGCAGAATTATCACTAACAATGGCTCGAATCTGAACAACAAGATGATGACAGAACCGTGTGAAGAATTCAAGATTTTCCATCACAATTTATCTCCGTACAGGCCAAAGATGAATTGGGCTGTTGAAGCTGCTAATAAGAATATCAAGAAGATCATCCAAAAGATGATTGTTACTTATAAAGATTGGCATGAAATGCTCCCTTTTGCTTTACATGGATATTGGACATCTGTCCGCACTTCAACAGGAGCAACCCTATTCTCCCTTGTGTATGGAATGGAAACGATACTCCCAATTGAGGTTGAGATTCCCTCTTTGCGTATGATAATGGAAACTAAGTTGTCAGAGGCTGAATGGATCCAGAATAGGTTTGACCAATTGAATTTGATTGAAGAAAAGAGAATGGAGGCTTTATGTCATGGCCAGTTATATCAAAAGAGAATGAAGAAAGCTTTTGATAAAAAGGTCAAACCTCGTGAATTCAGAGAAGGCGACCTCATGCTCAGGAAGATCATGTCTTTTAATGCTGATTCTAGGGGCAAGTGGACTCCCAATTTTAAAGGCACATATGTTGTCAAGAAATCCTTCTCTGGCAGTGCATTAATTCTTGAAACTATGGATGGTAAGGAGTTCACACGTCCCATGAATGCTGATGCAGTCAAGAAATACTTCGCCTAAAGAAATAAAAGAACAAATCGCTAAGTTGAAAACCCGAAAGGGAGGCTTAGGCAAAAAAGAGCATCTCGGTAGGCCAAAAACCCGAAAGGGCGGTCTAGGCAAAACTTAGAGACATAAACAGAATAAAATTTCCCGCTAAGTTGAAAACCCACAAGGGAAGCTTAGGCAAAAGTTAGGGACTTTCTTGGCAAGTAACTTCATCAGACAAGACTTGATCGTTGGAGCAACAATCTTCTCGGATCCTCATCATACTTCGACAGAAGCTGCTTCTAAGGATTTCAAAAGTTGTTAGAGGGGATAGTGGTCATTGTGTCTCAATGTATCTTTTCCATTATATATTACCTTTTTCCGAACTTTGTAATCATCCATGGAGTCTCTCCATTCGTAGACTACCATTCTATTAATGAAATTTGAGCTTTTACCCAATTCTTTGTATTTCTTATTTTATTTAGCCTGCAAAAACTCCATTTATTATTGATAATAACTTTCAAAGAGAAAAGATTAAATAACTAAATTGGGTTTCAAAAAGAATTTACAATCTGCTTTTAGTTTAAAATTTTCGACGCAAGAGAAAAACAAAAGTGGTGATCCCAGGAATGGACGAACTCCAGTTGTTTTAAGAAGTTTTGTTTCCCGGGGAAGTTTTTCTCAAGATGTTTTCACTGTATTGGGTTTGTGACTCCAGTGTCCACGGTCAAGTTTTGGTTCAATTTTCCCCTTTTCTGAGTTTGCATGATATGAAGGCTCAATTCAAGATTTCTCTGGTGAAGGTTTTGCTTATTTGATACAAGTTCTTTCTTCCTAGAGAAGTTGGTACAATCATTACTCTCGAGGAACACATGTCTCCTGTTTCTCCAGTAAGGAACGTATATTGGTTTTCCCTTTGAGAATGTGGTGTTGACCTCCCCAATGAAGTCGACATGAATTCCCCAGTGTATGTTTTGATGATTTGGTGTCCGTCTGCTTTACTTGAAATTGATTTTTAAAATCCCCATTAGTAGCGTTACTTTTGAAAATATCTGATTCCCCGTTGAAGTCTGAGTGTTATTCCATGGTAAAGCCTGGGAAAGGATGTTATATCTCTGTATCTGTCTGTTTTGTCGCTATGTTTTATTTACTTCCGAATTACGTTTCTCCCCAGTAAAGATAAGCCATGCAGTAGGTTTGGTTTCCTCAGTTGGCGCCTACTTTTTTCTTATGGAATGTTCATCTTGGATGTGATTTAGCCGAATTTTGATTATTCCCGAGTTGGTTTTTCCTGGTTACTCCCAATGTTATATGTCTGTTTTGTTAGCATATGCACGATAACACTCATACATTCATACATACATCATGCATTGTTAAAATTTGGCAAATCATTTCTCATTCACATTTGTTTTTGTTTTGTGGATCCCTGTTTTGCAGAATTGTGTTGACCCCTCTCCAATAGAGTGTCAATCATAAGCAGAAAGTGTATATTCTTTCAATTTCCCCACTGAGTTATCATTCGTGGAAGATTTTGGCTTTAGCCTTCCTGTACAGCTCTTTGTCTGGATGATTTGAGTTTCCCACTTGATTTTATTTCTCAAAGGGTGTATTTTGGCTGACTGTTTTACTCCAGTTTATTTCTGGTTTGAATCTATGATCCTCGGAAATATTATTACTTTGCATTTCTGCAAGTTTCGAGTTTTGGTTTGAGAATGTGCATTTATTTTGCACGAGAAGACTTTATCCCCTCAGCAGGAATACATTGGCATTTCCCCAGGAAATCATATTTCTTCCCCCAAGAAACTATATTGATTTCCCTAGGAAGTCATTTTTATAATCCTTCAAACAACAAGTAATCGGTCACTTTATTTAAGCAACTTGTACTTCCCTGTTAAAGTCGACGTTACTTTTTTTTCTTGCTATTTTCTCTATGAGTGGATAGTTTGCAGTTCATTGTCAAATTACTCCAGTGGATGGCAAGTATTTCAATATCAGAGACAGATCGTTGTGAAATCTTTGCAAGTGGTATTCTCTTTATTTGAGACAACTTATATATTACCCTTTCTGGGAAGAATGCCTCGGCTAAAGAAGAAGCTGAGACCCGTTCTAGGTGAAATGCCATGATTTTGGGAAAACTTGTTATCTTTTTGCTACCTTCAGTGAACGTTGGTAGTTTATCATCAGTGAACGGTGGTGCTATGCTATTTTCTCTTTCTAACTTCAATGAAAGTTAGTAGGTCACCTTCGGTGAAAGTTGGTGCTTGTTATCTTTTTTCTACCCTCAGCGAACGTTGGTAGTTCATCGTCAGTGAACGAAGATGCTATGATATTTTCTCTTTCTACCTTCAGTGAAAGTTGGTAGGTCACCTTTAGTGAAAGTTGGGGCTTGTTATCCTTTTGATACCTTCAGTGAATGTTGGTATTTCATCGCCAGTGAACAGCGGTGCTATGATATTTTCTATTTCTAACTTCAGTGAAAGTTGGTAGGTCACCTTCAGTGAAAGTTGGTGCTTGTTATCTTTTTTCTACCTTCAGTGAACGTTGGTAGTTCATCATCAGTGAACGGCGATGCTATGATATTTTCTCTTTCTACCTTCAGTGAAAGTTGGTAGGTCACCTTCAGTGAAAGTTGGTGCTTGTTATCTTTTTGCTACCTTCAGTGAATGTTGGTAGTTCATCGTCAGTGAATGGTAGTGCTATGGTATTTTCTCTTTCTACCTTCAATAAAAGTTGGTAGGTCACCTTCAGTGAAAGTTGGTGATTGTTATCTCTTTTCTACCTTCAGTGAACATTGGTAGTTCACTGTTAGGGAACGGTAGTGTTAAGATATTTTCTTTTCTCTCTACCTTAAGTGTACGTTGGTAGTTCACTGTCAGTGAACGGCAATGTTATGATTTTTTCTTTTCTCTCCACCTTCAGTGAAAGCTGGTAGTTCATCATCAGTAAACGTCGATGATTTCTTCTCTCTACCTTTAGTGAATGTTGGTAACTCTCCGTGAGTAAACGTTGGTGTTGTTATTTCTTTCCTCTTTCTACCTCCAGTGGGCGTTGGTAGTTTCACCTTAAGTAAAAGTTGGTGTATCCTTCGACTTTTCATCATCCTTTATAAGTCAGGTCTTTTGATTCACCAGTGATCTATTTTCCTAGTCAGGTTTCTCTTTTGTTTCTTTATTTCCTTTGTTACATCCCCCAGTGGTGTTTTGTGTCTCTTTATTTTGTTCATGCGCATTGATGCTCATAAGCATTGCATGGCATCTTAGGGCCAAAAATATGGTTTGTATTATATTTAAGTATCTTCGATCGCGTCGACACGAAGATTTTTTTTACCTTCGCATCTCCAGATAGAAGAAACTTAAATAAGGGCACCTGTTGTACCCCAATTTTTGCCCCTAAGATCCCTTCATCATACCATATTGATTCAATCACAACAAGATCACATTAGGGTTCTTGGTTCTCCTCCCTACCTTTAGGTTTGCTCTTTGAGGAATCACCAAGCACCTTGACTTGTTTTCATTTTTGATCATGAATATTTGTTTTGACTTTCCTTTTAATTAATAAAATGCAATGTTGGTTTGTCTTACTGGTTAATAATGTAGGTAAAGGCAATGAGGCTTAGCAAGTTGATCCATGAGTTCATGAGTTTATTTCCATGCCCTAGTCAATAAAGCTTGAGAAGTCTAAACCTCACCATTGAAGTTGTTTTGGAAGGGAAGGTATGGCAAGGTCATTTTGGTTCACTACATTTCTAACATATCAAAATTGATTCAAAAGTGCAAGGGATTGATTGAAGAAGTTGTCATGGTTGGACAAGGTCTTGTTCCCAATGATCACAATTGCATATTTCTCTCAATTATGAAGATATGGAAGTGGTTTTGGTGGCTATAAGTTCTCAATTTCATCCTCAACAACTTCTATTTACAAATCAAGCGTATTGGTACAAGAAAGTGATTCAAATTTGTCAAGGTTCCTCAAAGCATTTTCTTGATCTATGAGCTAGGGTTTTGAACTTCAAAGAAGTATATCTTGCTCATATTTTTGTATTTTTGAGTGATTCCAAAGACATCTTTCTCTTCAAAGGGTTTTTAACAAATCACTTCAAAAGTTTCAACAAGTTTTCATGTGGAAGAAACTTGATGATGAAGAAAGATTACAAGTCCTCCAGATGAACCCCCAATTTCTCATGTGTTACTTAAAATGATCATAACTTGGTCAATTTTTATCACCTTGAGCCCACTCTTTTTCCATAATGATCTTGAGGATGTCAAATTTATGCCTTCTTTTATGTTCAAAGTTAGGAAATGGATGGAAAAGATTATATGTCATTTCATGATTTTTTGCGAACTTCAACAATTTATAACTCTCTCAATTTTTGGAGATTTTGAATGGTTCCAGTTTCAAAATGTCATTCAAGAGGTCTATTTCATGCCATATTTTTTGGTCAAGATAAATTTACAAGTGGAAGGCCATGTTTGGATGCAAAACATTATAGGTCACTTTTGAAGAAAAATTTGAAATATTTCTAAGTATGGAAAGTCAACCTTTTATCCCCAACTTTGACTCAATGCAACTTTCAACTCAAGCTTCCATTTGATTCCATTATTTTTCCATTGAAAACTTGTAACATCATCTTTCTAAAGCATCAAGAATCATGCCTTAAGACCCCTTGAGCTGAGAATGCCATTGGATTAAACTTGGTAACTTGGAACTGAAGTTTCTTCATAAGTTAGAATTTGAAATTCATGTTTTGGCCTCTAAACATCAAATTAGCACACGTTTGTGATCTAGACACGTTTAACCAAGTTTCCAAAATGGATTAGAGCCTTAAAACACAAGTATTGAATGAGTTTTGATGCAAATCAAATCACACTTTGCTCATGCATCAGGTTCACACGATTTCCCTCCAAACTTCATCTTTTCACACGTTTGAACATTCCATTTGATTCCCTATAAATAGAGGGTCATCCCCCATTCATTTCCTCAAGCTTTGAGATCCAAAAAAACTATGTCAAAACCTCACACGAACTTCAAAATTTTGAAATTAGTTTATGATATTCCAGCCTTTTCTTCCAAAATTCTTTGCACATTCATCTTCCTTAAGCATCACACAAACTCTCCAGCACTTAAACCAAGCAAAACAAGCTATAATTCAAGTTACCGAAGTCTAGTTTCAGAGCTTCTTTCTTGAAATTCGAAAAGGTAGAATTATCCACCATTTGGATCCAAATAAAGCACTAACATGTTCTACTCCTTCTCCTGAGTCTAGTGCTTCTTACAATTTTTAAATCCATTGAGAATTGAGAGAGAAATCTGAAATTGGAGGTGCTCACTATTTTCTGGGTTTTTGATTCATATCTCTTTGTATACCTTATATAAATTTGGCGCGACGGTGGTGTTAGGATCGTCTTGAAGAGACGAATCCAATGATACTGGTCTAGGATCCTAATTTTTCCATTTGAAATATCTCACAAAATCTCCATTGCCGGGTGGCTGGAGTTTGAAGATGATGACATGTGTCGTCTCAGCCAATGATAGCATGCCAAACGTTTTAATTTCATTGGTTGCCCTTTTTTTGATCCCTTGCACATCTTACTAAGGTCCATATTAAGCACAACACGTCTGGTCCATTGGATTAGCTTACTAACGCGTTTTGACTATGATCTGATGGCCCATATCTTTTTGGTTTTATTTTATTTTATGATTTTATATTTTAATTGATTTAATTTTCAAAAATTCATAACTCTTTTATTTTTTATCCAAAAATTATGAAAAAATTCACAAAAATACTTTGAATTATTTCTGATCTCATGACTAATTTTTCATATTTTTATTTTGACAATTGATATTTTTTATATTTTTTGCATTGTTTTCTTTGTTTTAATTACCTTAAAAATACTCTCTGACATTTCTTAATCCTAAAAGATTTCGTAAATATCATTTTACATGTTTCTGACTTTTTGAAAATTTTATGGAATTTTATCTTGGTGTTTACTATTTTTGATCTATTTTCTATTTGTTTGAGCAATTTTAATTAGCTTAAAAATAGTTTCTGACTTTAAAAATTACCAAAATTTTATAAAAATATTTGAGGCATTGTTGATTTTAAAATCCATGTCATATCATCCACTTTGAGATGATGCAAATTCTCTTTTCTCATGATTGTGGGTAGTAAGTATGTTTTCCATACGGACAATGACGATGATGTCTTATCTCATAAAATTAACCAACACACTTGTGTTTAAAATTTTTTAAAAAGAGGAACTATGTGTACCCTAATCCCCTATTGCACGAAAGATGGTACGTAGGCACTAAAGGTTCACAACCGCGGCGGGTAAATGACCTTTTCTTCTTGCCTCAACAATCTAGTTATCTCTTCGGGAAGTTCACAATCTTCTTCAACTTTTTCTTCAGCTTGATAGATCGAATTTTCAAAGTCATAAAGAGCCTTAGCAGAATCATTTTCGACAATTTTCAGGATTAACGAAGGACATGATCTTCATGATTATTTTTATTTTATTTTAGTTTTAGATTAAAAAATAAAATAAAAACTCACATTTTGCCCAAAATTTAAAAGAAAGACATGGAGAAAAATTTTGAATGGAAAAAATATGTCATTTATTGACGATAAATTTGCAATGAAAAACATCATCGCCATACAGCGTGTTCACTAAGTCTTAGGCAGAACTTTGGGATTATTGCATGATAACAAATAAAAGAAAATTACTCTTCATGACGGGTGAATTCAATGACGTCTTCGGCAAACCAATTAGCAAGTTGTTTACTCGACACGGTAGGACGAACCCACTTATCCATCTCGCAATCATTGTCACCATCCTCGCTCGCAGCATGAGCTTCTTCATGGATAACCCCACCACTAACAAACTGAATTGGTGGAGGGATATCTTGAACCTTGAGAGCAGTAACAATTAACATGCTTCGACCAGCCACGGAACCTAAACATTTCTTGTTTGTCTATGTGGGGAGATTCAACACTCTGCCCCAACCTTCAGGATGACCAAATCGGACAACTTCTTGTGCTTGATGGTAAGATGACATGGAGACCTATAACTTCTTAAACTCTTGACGAGGAGTCCTGACAACCTGTATGGTCTCAAAAGCTTGGAATAGAGTCAAATGCATTTCTCCCTCCACCTCAACATAGCGAAAGTAACTTAGATGACTGACAATATAATCCTCTTCACGGAAAACGGTGACCACCTTCCCATTCAAAAGGAACTTTAACTTTTGGTGCAAAGTGGAAGTGACAACACTGGCCCCATGGATCCATGGACAGACCAACAAACAACAATAGGAAGGACTAATGTCCATGATAAATAAAGTGACTTCAAACACCTGGGGACCTATCTTGATTGGCAACTCGACCTTCCCGAACACTGAACTTTTTGACCCATCAAAAGCTTTGACAATCAAATCACTTGGCCTTAACACAAGTCCATCATAATCAAGCTTCATGAGATCGGACTTGGGCAACACATTGAGAGAGGATCTCATATCAACCAGCACAAGGGACAAAGTAGTCTTTGCAATATCCATGGAGATGTGCAGTGCTTTATTGTGCTTCCTCCCCTCAAGGGGTAGATCAAAGTTTGTAAAGACAAGTCCATTACTTACATAAATAATATTCATAATCTCTTCAAATTGTTGCACCGAGATCTCCTGAGGAATGAAAGAATTCCCCAACAGCTTCATCAACACATTTCTATGGGATTCAGAATCTCTGAGCAAATCAAGAATTGATATCTTTGGGGGTATCTGACTCAACTGGTCAATGATCTTGTAGTCACTTTTCTTGATGTACCTCATCAACTCGGCTACATCTTTAGCCATTTCAGCATCCAAAGTAAGAACATGAAGATTTTTCTCTGGCTTATCACTATTGAACATAATCTGCTTGCACCTTAGCCTTATATGCAGCATTTGTGCTACTCTCATGCTTTTTAGGCGGTGAAAAGATTCAACCACTTCGTGTAATTCAGATTTTGCTGACAATATCAAGCACTTCAGACTTCTCTTCTTCAGACTTGTTTTCCTCAGAATTCTGAGTAACAAACTTCTTCCCCTGATAGTAGAGTTCATTTTCGTAACTCCAAGGAACTTCCTTGTCACTAACATACAGCACAGGACCATGCACAATGATAAGTAATGGAGATTTCTAACCAGGCACTAAAATTGTCACAGGCGCACATATTGACTTCGACTTGACCGGAATGTTTATCACATCCTTTTCATCATTATCAACCTTTGGCTTAACGACCTTGTGATCAAACTTAAGAATCCCCTGGGTAATTAGACTTTGAACCTCACCTTTCAACAATTGACAACCCTCTGGCTGGTTCAAGCAAACTGCACAGTCCATCCCACAACCCAAGAATACACTATTACTCGACAATTATTCTTTCACAAATGAGAGAGGTGTAGTTAACTGATTAACATCCATATCCAAATTCAAACCTTCATCCTCCATGATGGCACCAACAGTGGCACCGCCGTGAGGTGGCAATGGTTGATTAGTAATATTGGGCATTGGTCCAAAGTTAATGGCATGAGAGTCCAATAGGTCTTAGAATTTATGCTTGAAAGCATGACAATTCTCAATAGTATGCCTCTTCCCACCATAGTGGAAATCACATCGGGTATTAGCATCAAAGTTGTATCGAAACCTTTCTAGATCAACCTTCCAAGGGCGTAACTCAACTAGCTTTAACTCAAGCAACTAAGGTAACAACTCATCATAAGACATCAGAAGTGCATCAAGCTTCTTGGGAGGACGCCTTTGGCCTTGTTGATTTCCTTGCTTAGACACATAAGCTTGCCTCTGAGGCACATCAGTCAGTATTGCTACAGCAACAATCTGATAATCTGAACCCTGATATTTGTCTTTCCCTTTTCTAGAATAGGCCGCACTGGATTCACCCTCATTTATCTTCTGGTGACCACCAGAAGGCTTCATGGTGTTACCAGCATTATTTCTAATAACAAAATCTTGGATCTTTATAACTTAATCACGATATCAATTCGCTCTCCATGTGTTACAATCTCGACAAAAGTACCCGACATACTATAAGTTATGTAGTACAGGCCCTGTAATATACTACTAAACATTTCCTCTATCTCCCGCTCCAACATGGGCAGTTGAACCTTCGCAACCATCTCTTGCCACCTCTGGGTATACTCTTTAAAAGACTCATACCGTTTCTGGGATAAATTGTTTAATTGGGTTCTTGTGGGATTCATATCAGTGTTATACTGATAGTGAACAAAAAAAGATTCAACCAACTCTCTCCATGTACGAATGTGGCTACTTTCCAACTGCATGTACCACTCGAGTGGACCACCCATCAAGCTTTCTTGAAAGAAGTGCATGGACAACTTCTCATCATCAGAATACACAGACATCTTCCAGTAGAAAGACTTAACATGGGTATTTAGATAGGAAGTGCCTTTGTATTTCACGAAATCTGGAACCTTAAATTTTTCGAGAATCTTCACACCATGAACTAAGCCCAAATCATACATGTCAAAGCCCACTGCACCTTGACTTTCAAACCTGCACATCCACTCATTAAGCATACGTAACTTCTTCTCAGATTTTGTTGGTTCATCAACATTAGATGTCAAGTCTTCCCAGTTATGTTCTTCCGCTAGCCTAACAAGAAGGTGAACAATCCTTGGTGGTACCATGGGTTGTTGAATGCTCTAGAAAACAAGAGTAGGTGGAGGAGGATTCCATAAAACTTGAATCACATGGATACCTTAGTTACTCGTTGTATTTCGGAGATTTGTAGGTTGACCTTTTTGAATATTCAGACCGATATTCGAATCCAGATTCACATTCCGAGCACCTCCTGAATTTTTAACCACATTCTAAGCACCCATAGTACCATTTGGATTGTTGATGACGACCCCTTGCGGATTCACAATCAAAATTTCACCATAATTGTTCATAGTTTCAGGAGGCCTCACAATCACGACTCTCATTTCCTCTCACTGATGAGCCATGTTCTAATTGATCTCCATCAATTGGTCAACCCAAGTATCCATCCTGGTACCCATAACCACAACATCTGCTTTAATTTGTTCCATTTGTCTTTAGGAAGTGCTCTGAGTATTATAACAATGAGAATTTGTGGTAGCAATCTCTGAAAAGAAACCCAAATCACAGATAAGAAAACCTGCCGGAGCCACCTGTCATGATATGATATGCATGGATGAAGGGTTATGCATGAAAAGTTTTATCATTTCTAGGAATATACTGTAGTCCTTCATCAAGCATCAATAAGCAATAGGGTAAACAACAAGACAAAGTAACTAAAGATAAAACATCTTAATAGAAACTGGTCATATCATAAAATCAAACAAGCATCCATTCAAAATATTATTAATACAAACAAAGTCAATCATCATTAGGATCCCATCCAACAAGTCTGGTGGTGATCTTATTAACAAGTTAAAATGAAAAGAAAGTTCCGAAAAGACTCCTCCGAAAAGCCTGATCACTTTGGTAATCATCCTTTGAAAATGAATCTTCAGTCACAAAACCTTTCTTCTTCCACAAATCCAACAAGCAATGGTACTTGAGCTCCCAATCTTTAGGATCTGTGTTTCCCATCTCAGTTTCCTATGCTGGAATCTTGCCTTGGTTTTCTACCTGGGCTTTGATCATTGTTAACTCCTTCACCACTTGAGTCAACCAGATATATTTTTCTCACAACATTTTCTTCAAAGCCTTAACCTCTTCGTAGTGTTTAACTTTCAACTTCTCTTTAGCCAACTGAAGCCTCGATATCTCCTGCTTTCTAATCAATTGTTATTCAACTTGTCGACTAGCTGTACCAGAACCCTCGACCATGAGCTTCTTCGATCATTCAAGAAAACCATATCTTTCTAGCAACTGGTATTTCAACCTAAACTCCTTCATAAGCTTCTTTCTGTCTTACAAGGAAAATGAGAGATCCTTGTTCATATCTTCATGCTAAGCTTGGAGTTTGAGATTTTCAGCCTTGACATTCTTAAGACACACCATAGGTACAAATTCCAATCCTCCCGGCGCAGGCTTCACAAAAGACGATTCAACACGAGATAAAAAATCGTCTACCTGACCGTTAATTAATGGGCCAAAATTAGGTTGAGGATATAGCAACCTCCCCTTTTTGTAAGGTAGAATTATCTCTTACACATGATCCTGAATTTAACTCGTATAAGTATCAAGCTACACCTTTGTTCTGGCTAAAAGAAAGTTTTCCTTTACGACAACATGTTCCCAAGCCACTTTTACCTTTTCAAGAAAAACGGCATCTTCCCCTTTACCAAAATAAACAATTTCCATCACTTCCCAATCAGTGGGTGTTGTACCCCAATTTTTGCCCCTAAGATCCCTTCACCATACCATTTTGATTCAATCACAACAAGATCACATTAGGGCTTTGGTTCTCCTCCCTATCTTTATCTTTGATCTTTTAGGAATAACCAAGCACATTGACTTGTTTTTCTTGTGTAACCATTCATGTTTTGTTTGACTTTCCTTTTAATTAATAAAATGCAATGTTGGTTTGTCTTACTTGTCAACAATGCAGATAAAGGCAATGGGGCTTGGCAAGTTGATCCATGGGTTCATGAGTTTATTTCCATGACCTATTCAATTAAGCTTGAGAATTTAAAACCTCACCATGGAAGTTTTTTTAGAAGGGATGGCATGGCAAGGTTATTTTGGTTCACTACATTTCCAAGTTATCAAGATTTGATCCAAAAAGTACAAGGTGTTGATTGAAAAATAGTCATGGTTGGACAAGGTCTTGTTCCGATTGGTCACAAGTTCATATTTCTCTCAATTATCAAGATATGGAAGTGGTTGTGGTTTCTATGAGTTCTCATTATCATCCTCAAAAACTTATATTTACAAAGAATTTGTTTTGGTACAAGAAGTTTGTTCAAAATTGTCAAAGTTCCTCAAAGTATGTTCCTTAATCTAGGAGCTAGGGTTTTGAACTTCAAAGGAGTATATCTTGCTCATCATTTAGTATTTTTTAGTAATTCTAAAGACATCGTTCTCTTTCAAGGGATGTCAACAAATCACTTCAAATGTTTCAAGGAATTTTCATGTGGAAGAAACTTGATGATGAATAAAGATTACAAGTCCTCCAGATGAATCCCCATTTTTCCATGTGTGACTTCAAATGATCATAACTTGGTCAATTTTTATCACCTTGAGCCCATTATTTTTCCATAATGATCTTGGAGATGTGAAATTTATTCCTTATTTTATGTGCAAAGTGAGAAAATGGATGGAAGTGGCCTTAATGATACAAAAGATTATAGGTCATTTCATGAATTTTTGCCCACTTCAACAATTCATAACTCTCTCAATTTTTGGATATTTTGAATGGTTCAAGTTCCAAAATTTTATTCAATAGATCTACTTCATGCCATCTTTTTTGGTCAAGAGAAAATTCCAAGTAGAAGGCTATGTTTGGATGCAAGACATTATAGGTCAATTTTGAAGAAGAATTTGAAATATTTCTAAGTATGGAAAGTCAACATTTTTTCTCCAACTTTGACTCAACACAAATTTCAGATCAAGCATCCATTTGATCCCATTATTTTTCCATTTCAAAGCTTGTAACCTCATCTTTCTGAAGCATCAAGAATCATGCCTTAAGACCCCTTGAGTTGAAAATTGCATTGGTCAGAAGTTGGCACTTTGAAACTGAATTTTTCACCAAGTCAGAAGTTTAAAATCTTTGTTTTGGTTTCTAATCACAATATTTACACACATTTTTGATTTAAAATTGATTAACAAACTTGCCAGAAGTGTTTAGCACCTTAAAACGCAAGGATTCAATGAGTTTTTGTGAAAATTAGATCACACTTTACTCGTGCATCAGGTTTGCACGAATTCCCTCCAAAATGCATCACTCACTCTTCCTTTTTGTCCCATTTGTTTCTCCTATAAATACATGAACTATCCCATTCATTTTCTCAAGCTTGGATAGCCAGAATCACCCTGCCAAACTTGTTCCCTAACTCATAATTCAGCAACTTTAAAGTCCATTCTCAAGCCTTTTACAATCCAATTTCTTCATCAATTCACCTTCCTTGATCTTCCTTGATGCTAACCATATAATTAAATTCAAGAATCGTGCCCTATATTGCTCCATAGAAGTCCAGTTTCAGAGCTCTACAACTCAACTTCAATAGGTAGATTCCTTCATCAATTCTTCAAAACTTTGATATCATTGTGATGCTCTCATTGCCCTGGTTCTAGTCGCAACACTTGCTTTTTACTAGAAACACGTTTTGACCATGAAATTTCAAATCCCTTTTCAAAACTTTCTTTTCAAATTGCTTGAGCTACAATTTATATAAATTTGGCGCGAGGGTGTGGTTATCTTCGTCTTGAAGAGACCAAGCGAATGGCATAGGTTTGAGCTTCTGATTTTACAGTTTGAGAGACCTACAATTCACGTTGGCTGGAGGTTGAAGATGACCAACGTGTTATCTTCCAACCAATGATGGCACGCCACTTGTTATTTTTTAATTCTGATTTTATTTTTGATTCGGTGCTTTATTCACTATTGACCATGAAATGCACAGCGCGCCAGATCCCTTGGATTTGATTACTAACGTGTTCTGACTCTCATGCAATGGTCCACGTATTTTTGACTTTTATTTTCTTTTCTGATTTTTTATATTTAATTGTTTTAAACTTCAAAAAATCATAGAAAATTCTTTTTTAGTCCAAAAAATCTGAAAAAATTATGAAAAATAATTTTGATTATTCAGTTTCTGATTTTAACTTTTTCAAAATTTAATTTTGTGTTTTGGTATTTTTTTATAAATTTACACTTTATTGGAATTGTTTTAAATGTTTAAAAATACTTTTATGCATTTTTAAATTCTGAAAAAATTATGGAACGATTCAATGATATTGTGACAAATATTGGTGACCTTATTTTATTTTTGTTTCTGACTTTGCTATTTTTATCATTTTTTGGTTTATTTCACCCATTTGTTTAAATTTTAAAATAGTTTCTGACTTTAAAAAATTACCAAAAAATTTATAAAATTATTTTAGTTCATTTCTGATTTTTCTATGGTCTTAATTTTCATTTCCAGATTAATTTGAACATAGTTGACATTTTTTTCTCTTTTATTTCTATTTTTAAACATTATTCTTAAACCTTTTTGTATATATTAAAATGTAATATTATTTTGTGATTATTTTCTGGCTGATCTTGGGTTAAATTTTTTATCATGAACTTTATTAACATCATTGGATCCATGGTGTTGAGTCTAACTCCACAAAAAATGGATGAATGATTTTAATAATAGTTTGATTAAATTTAATCCAAAAGTGGTTTGTATATTTTCTCCCACCCCTCTTCATCTCATCCTCTTCTTATTGCACTAAATATTGTTGGAGCATGATCTCTATATCATGTCTCAAAACAAATGGTGTATAGATTGCTATTGACCGGCCTCAAAATAGGTGCAACTTCTATATAAGTCCAATTAGGATTGCTTAACATAGCGCTAAATTCTGTCCCGATTCGAATAAATGATCATTCGTGGCCCAAACTTATGTTTGCAAGCCCAAGTATGTTAATTTGATCTCTTTGATCCAATAACCTTGAGATTTATTGTGTGGAGGCTTTGGTTCTACCAATCCTCTAATGGATCTACAACACCTTTGGTCAACGCGAATCACTTAAACATCGTTGATCATTAGATGATACTCATAAGGATTCCAAATTGATGATATACTTGACAAAAAGAAAATGCAACTTGTTGTGTGGAGGCTTTGGTTCTACCAATTCTCTAATGAGTTCCAAATGCAAGTTTCAAGATAATCATCCAACTAACCACTAATCACTAATAATGGATTTTATTTTGAGTTTTTATTTTATGTTCTTTACTTTATGCACCATTTACTTTTAGCATTTACATTTCATGATATTTTTCATCTTTGCTCACTTGAGCCCCTTTATATTCTTTTCATTTTTTTTATTTTTGCTCACTTGAGCTTTTCTTTTCTTTTAAAGACACCTAATAATCAACATAAACCCTAAAAAGCATTAATGATACTTGGAATATTTGGTTACTATCCTTGGCATTATGGAGTATTAGACTTCTTAGACTTATGAATAGAAACCTTGACCTATGTTAGAGACCTTGTGACCTTAATTGATGTTTTGTCTGGAGTTCTTGAGGTTTACCTAAAGACATTGGTTTGTTTGTTTGTTTTGTGTGCAGGTTATTGTGATTACACCCTTGGTTTGTAATATGAAATTCACCTGTATACAGCCGTCACTCTGCCCAATTTTTGTGAAGACTTAATACACTTGAAGTTTAGTTCTTTCAAGAGGTCTAGTATCTTTGCTTGCTTGGTTTCAATCCAAAGAATGAGAATTCTATCTTGACTCATAATGTCATGTTTTGGCTTCTTGTTGGCTTCTTGAAAACTCTTCTTATTTTAAACTTGAATTACTTTTATAATAAACTTGGACTTAGGTCCATGCATTTTCAAACATTTTCATAAATAAACTCCAATAAACTTAAAAATACTTTTACATTTTTGTGAGAAGCCTAAAAGTTAATCAATCTCATTTCAAACCATCTTGCCACTTTGGCTTTTATCTTTAAAATTTTCTCAAAAGATTGAACTCTTGTCAATCCTGGTAGTGATGAAAACAACTATACTTCTACAATATGTAGTAAAGAGAGATATTTTCCACTTGGGTGTTGAGTGAGGCATTGTTGATTTTAAAAATTCAAGCCATATCCTCCACTTTGAGATGATGCAAATTCTCCTTTCTCATGATTGTGGGTAGTAGGTATGTTTTCCACACGGAAAATGACGATGATGTTTTACCTCATAAAATTGACCAACAAATTTGTGTTTTAAAATTTTTAAAAGAGGAACTACGTGTACCCTGATCCCCTATTGCACGAAAAGGTGGTACGTAGGAACTAAAGGTTCACAACCGCGACGGGTGCAAAAATCATAAAAAATATGTTTCTTTTCCCAGCTCCACCATCTATTTTATACAACATGTTTCATAGCCAAAATATACAGATTTTACAAAGAGGTTCCTGCGGAGTACCGTAGATGTTTAGGGTGCTAATACCTTCCCTTTGCATAACCAACCCCCTTACCTAGAATCTTTTCCCCTCTTTTTGGGTTATTCGCTCTTTTCCCATTCCTTTGGAAACAATAAAGTACGGTGGCAATTTTTATTTGATTTGTATAAGTCTAGTCAATCCAATGCCTTGGTCTTGAACATTTCTACCGCTACAGTGGGTCTATCCATCATCCTGAATCCTAATTGAAGGCGTGCCAAGATAGGATTATAGTTAATGCATGCCATTGTTCCTATGAGCAGAACATTTGGGAATTCTCCACACCCTATAATGATCTCTTTCAAGCCCATCACACTTTTCCAAACAATATCATACGAAGCAAGTCCCATGATACGCTGAGACCACAAAGACGAATCGACAATATGAACAAAAGCCCCTTTTGTAGGAATGTACATCGTCAACCATTTGTAAAGAACAATCGCATAACACATAACTTCCCCTTTCCTCCCATTTTGGGAATGGATGGTGTAATAAGTGTCGGAAAGTAGAGTTGGTATTAAATTACCATTCATGAAGACATATAATGCAGATACATGCACCAACTTTTCGGAAATCGGAATGAGAACCAAACCATATATCAAAGCTGCCAGAAGCGCATTGAATGCGGTCCAATTCTTACTTCTTGAAAAATCCTTGGCCTTTGATACCAAATAATTCAACGGGAGACCTCTCGTGCCGCTTTTGTTAATCCAATTACTTTAAACTTTACCACGGATCAAATAAAGAGCCCTGGAAATTGCCACGTAGTCCGGAGTCTCTGGTACTTGAACAAATGGAATACCATTAGTCAACTTGACATCCATAATATGTGCATATTCCTCAAGCGACGGTGCTAATTGATAGTCCTGGAAAGTAAAACAGTGCAACTGCAGATCATAGAACTGAAGAAGTATTCTCACGACCCACTCTTTAAAATCAACATTCACCAACGACAATAAGATTTTGTATTATCCCCTAAAAACTTCTTCATTCAGCCCTCTCACAAGAGCTCCTATCTCTCGCAATCGACCACCAAAGGAAGGAAATTGATAAGCAGCAATGTTTCTGAGAAGCTATGTTCCTGTCTATGTGTTGCTACACATCCTTGATACTAATGACAACTTTAGACTAATCCTGGAAATGACATGCATATGCAAGTTAGACATGTATATATTTTTTGTACATTTCTTTGTTGTAAAATAAATATGTCATGATGCAAGTGCAACAATCATGGGATCAAAGGTTCTATAATGCTTATTAACTAATGTGACATTTTTGAACATGCTAGATACACTAGGATCGAAAGACCGAAACATAAACCGAAATAAACCTCATGGTCAACGAATCAGAAACTCAGAAAATAAGTATGAGAACCATCAAAACAAAGCGATCACCCACAGAACATAGTCACCATATGAACATAGTCACCATCAGAACATAGTCATCAATTGTACCTATGGTAATCAAGTCCCTCCGTACTCACGAGTGAAAAGTAGGTCAGGGTAAGGTAGGGTAACCCAGAATCGAGGGTACTCTTGAAAAACTATCGTCGTATCACCTAAGTGAAAATGATAGGCCCTCATTTGAGCACAGACGACATGACAACAATAGTGAAACCTAAGTCAACTAGTCGTTCATGTTACACTCTATTCCTATGGTTCCTAAAGTTGTCACTTAGCCTGGGTGTTGGGCCTTTTACCTCATAGTAACACCCACCCAATCATGAAAACAGATCTAGCGTAGCAGTATCATAAATATATGTAAAGCGATAAAATGCAATGCAAACATATGCTTAGATAAACATGTACAAATGAATAAACTAAAAGCATAAAATAAACACCCAAATAAAAGAAAACAAGACATAGTACTGACTCCGGGATGGACCAGCAATAGGTTAATCTGTTCCCAGTGAAGTCGCCAGCTGAAACAACTGGCTGAATGTCAACTAATAATGAAATCAATGAAGTCGCCATCGAACATTTTTTATCCCATACGAAGAGAAAGGAAAACCTAGAGTAAACATGAGAAGAGTGAAATAAAGGTCAAACGAATAAGAGATCAGGTAAGGTATTAGCACCCGAAACACCCGTAGTACTCTACGGTATCAACTCTTTTTGTTCTAATCAAAGGGTGTGTTTCTAATCTAAGATTGAGAGGTAAAGGAGGAATGGAATAAGTGAATGCATGCAAAAACAAAAAGAAAATAATGTAGGGAAAATAAATTCGTGCTCATTCGGGCCCTACCTCAATGCCTACATATCCATTTTAAGAAATCAGAGCAGCCATAGTTCGGCTCACTTGTCTTGATGGTTTTGTGTTTATTATTTGAATAATGTTACATTTGATCATTCCACTGCAGTTCGACCTTTGGAGACTTACAACCTGTAGCAGAAAGGAACTCACATGCTCTCAGAAGAGAAAAGCTGATTGGAAAAAAGAAAGGAATTGGTTGGTGTTTTTCCCCTTGAAAAAAGGATTTGAAAGTTTTAGATGTTTTATGAATTTGTCGAGAAAACAGAGGATGGTTTTGTTTTAGATGCAAAGGATGCAAACAAAAAGAAAACATCCAAGGGAGACTATCTAATTCTAATCCCTAATGTTGTCATACAATGATTGATCCTAAAGTTGAGTTTTGAAGGGAAATCTCTACCCTATGTTGACATGCATGAATAAAAATCCTAATGTCTATCTCAAACCATTATCTATAGATGAATCAAGACGTCCTAAAGGAGCATAGTAAGGGTTTATTGTTGTACCCCAATTTTTTTCCCTAAGATTCCTCTATCATCTCGTATCAACTCAATCATATCAAGATCAAAATTGGGTTTGGTTCTTCCCCCCTATATCTAGGTTTGCTTATGAGGAATCACCAAGCACGTTGATTTATATATGTTTTATATTGATTAACTTTTAACTAATAAATATAATGAATGTTTGTTGTAATTGATGATATTATAGGTAAGGGAACAACACATTTCATCAATTTGATTTATAGGTTCGTGAGTTTATTTCCATGCCTTCTTCAACAAAGCTTCATTGAGAGTCAAGCTTCATCTTTGGTGATACTTTGAAGTAATATCATGACAAGGTCTACTATGAATTATCATGCCTCAATTTGTCAAAGAAAATAAAAAGATGCAAGAGTTGATTGAAGAAGTTTGACCTAATTGGACAAGATATTGATTTATTGGTCACAAGTGCATAACTCTCTTAATTCTTATTATCATCCACAATAACTTCTATTCGTATGGCAAGAGTTATTGTTCAATAAAGTTGGTCAAAATTGAAAAAGAGGTTTCCAAGTCATTTTGGTGCTCTAGGAGCAAGGGTTTTGAAATTCTAAGGGCTATATCTTTCTCATATTCTGGTATTATTGAGTTACTCAAAATACATGCTTCTCTTTAAAGAGTTATCAACCAATTACTTCAAAAGTTTCAAGTAAATTTTATTTGGAAGATGCCTAATGATGAATAAAGATTACAGGTCCCCTAGATAGGCCATCAATCTTCCTTATGTGACTTCAAAAGATCATAACTTGGTCATTTTTTATCTCCTTGATCCCATTAGTTTTCCACAATTATCTTAAGGGTTTGAACTTCAACTCTTCTTTTATGTGCAAATCTTGAAAATGGATGGAAGAGGCCCTAATAATGAAAAAGATTATAGGTCATCACAAAGTCATAACTTTCCTAATTCTATGATTTTTTAAGTGTTTTAATTCTCAAAATGCAATTTAAGAGAATTAATTCATGCCATCTTTTTTGGTCAAAAGCAAATTTTTAGAGGAAGGCCATGTTTGGATGCAAAACATTATAGATCATTTTTGAAGAAAAACATGGAATTTTTCGAAGTACAAAAAGTCAACATATTTTTTTCAACTTTGACTCATCACAACTTGTAGCTCAAGCATCCATTTGATCCCACTCTTTTCACATTGTAAATATTGTAACCTTATCTCTCAAATGCTTCAAGAATCATGCCCTAAGACCCCTTGAGCTATGAACACCATGGATCCAAAGTCACTACCTTGAAACTGAAGTTTCCTCCAAACTCGGAATTTGAAATCCATAATCTAGCTTCTAATCACTAAATAGTTACTTGTTTTTACTTTTAATCATGTTCAACAATCTTCTAGAAGTGGTTAGCACTTAGAAACGCAAGAATTAGCTGAGTTATGAGCAAATACGAATCACGCTTTTCATGCTTACGACTTCACACGATTTCCCTCCAAACTCCACTAATTCTTTTAATTCTCATTTCCATTCACTTCCCTATCAATAGAGGGACATATTGCATTCATTTACTCAAGCTTGAAGAGCCAAATACACCCTGCCAAAGTTCATTCGTAACTCATAAATTTGAAATTCCATTTCACAGTTTTAAGCTCTTTCTTCATAATTTATTTACATATTAATCTTTCTCCATAAACACGCAAACTCCCCAACACTTAAACCAAGTAAATCGAGCTATATTTTTAGTTACAGAAGTTCACTTTTGGAGCTATTTTCGTGAGCCTCGTTAAGGTAGTTTTTTTGACCAAATCGTTCCAAATAAAAGTCTATTCTACTCTACTCATCCTTTTGATCCTTGTGTTCTTACAATTTTTAAAATCATTGAGAATTGAGTGAGAAATCCTAACCTAAAGTGCTCGCTATTATTTTTGGTTTTCTGCATTTTTCACTCTGCTCAGTTTGTATAAATTTTTCACGAGGGTGAGGTTAGGATCGCCTAGAAGAGACGAATCCAATGATATTAGTCTAAGCTTCTAACGTTTCCGTTTGAAGAATCTCAGAAAATCCCACGCGCAGGGTGTCAGGAGGTTGAAGATGACCCACGTGTCATTCTTCAACCAATGAATGTTGGACATTTGTTTTATTTTCATTGGTTGCTTGTTTTTTTTATTCAGTGTGTTTTAATTGATGGTCCATGATATGCATAGCGCGTCAGGTCCTTTGGATCTGTTTACTAACGCGTTTTGACTTTTCATCCAACGAACCATATTTATTCCTTTTATTTTATTAAAATCTGATTTAATAATTGATTTGGTGTGATTTCCAATAGTGACCATATCATGCACAACGCGTCAGATCCATTGAATCTACTTACTAATGTGTTTTGACAATGATCCAGTGGTCCATATTTTTTTGGATTTATTTTATTTTCTGATTTTTATATTTATTAGTTTTAAACTTCAAAAATTTATTAAAAAAATTCATTTCTGGTCTAAAAATTATGAAAAAATTCATAAAATTATTTTAAAATATTCTTCTCCTGATTTTCAATTTCTCATAATTTTATTTTCAAATTTAATATTTTTTATAATTTCTCCTTTATTTCAACTTATTTTTAATTATTTAAAAATACTTTTTGATGTTTTTAAATTCTGAAAAATTTATAAAAATCATTATACTCATTTCTGACTTTTCTGAAATTTTGGTAGAATTTTATCTTGACTTCTATTATTTTTGATCTTTTTCTTCCCTTATTTAAATTATTTTAATTAGTTTTAAATTACTTTTTTGTTTTAAAAAATTACCAAAAATTTTATAAAAATATTTGAGGTCATTTCTGATTTTTCTACTGTCTCTTTTAATTTTTCTTTGATACTTTGAATATAATTTGCTATTTTTCCTTTTATTTTTATTATAAAAAACAATTTAAAAGTATTTTTTAAATTTTTATTTTATTCATTAAATGCAATTTTTTAAAATATTTTGGCTATGTGTTTGTTGATCATGAATTTCATTAACATCATTGGATCTTGATGTAGAGTTTAACTCCACTAAAATGGATGGATGATTTTAATGATAGTTTGATTAAATTTTTTATTCAAATATATCCCGTCCCTCTTCATCTCATCCTCTTCTCTTTTGTGTTACATGTTGTTAGAGGATGATTTACATATCATCACTCCAAACATTTGGCATATAGATTGCATTTGATCAGCCTCAAAATAGGTGCGACTTCTACATAAGTCCACTTACGATTGCTTAACATAGCACAGAATTTTGTTCTGATTCAAGAAATGATCATTCTCGGCCCAAACCTATATTTTCAAGCCCAAGTATGACTAATTTTAAACCTTTGATCTAATAACCTTGAGGTTCATTGTTAGGAGGCTTTGGTCTTATCAATCCTCTAATGAATCATCATAAATTTTGGACTAAGTGAATCATTTAAACATCGTTGATCATTTATTGTTGCCTTGAGATTTTGAAATGAATGATATACTTGACAAAAAGAAAATGAAACTTGTTGTTAAGAGGCTTTGACTTTATCAATCTTCTAATAAGTTTTCAAATACAAGTTTCAATATGGTCATTCAACTAACCTCTAATTGCTAACAATTGAATTTATTTTATGGTTTTACTTTATGATTTTTACTTTAAGCACATTTATTTTAGCATTTTCATTTCATGGTATTTTCATCTTTGCTCACTTGAGTATTTATCTTTATGTCATTTTGTTTTGCTCACTTGAGATTTTCATTTTCTTTTTAATTATAACTAATAATCAACTTGAAATATAAAAAGCTCTAATGTTACTAGGATTATTTGGTTACTATCCTTGACATTTTGGAGTTAAGGACTTCTTGGACTTAGGATTAGAGACCTTGATTACCTTGAGACCTTGTGACTTCTACTGTTATTTTGTATGGAGTTCTTGGGGTTTACCACGAGACATTGGGTTGTTTTTTTTCTTTGTGGGTAGTTTATTCTGATTATGTGCTTTGTCTGTGATTGGGAAATCATTTGTATACAACTGTTACTCTGCCCAATTTTTGTGAAGTCTTAATGCCTTTGAAGCTTGGTTTTCTTAAGAGGTTTATTATCTTTGGTTGTTTGGTTTCAAATCCAAAGGATGGGAATTCTACATTGACTCGTTGTGTCAAGTGTTGGCTTCTTGTGTGTTAGATGGTTCTTTTCACTAGCTTTTTACCTTATGCTTTAGGATAGTCCCTTCATCTCCTCCCATCTTCTTTAATTTCAAAAATCTACTCCTTCCTTTTCAAAACTATTCTTGTTTTTAAACTTGAACTGCTTTCACAATAAACTTGGAATTAGGTCCATGTATTTTCAAAATACTTTCTTAATAAAACTTTAAACAATTTAACAATACTTTAACCTTTTTATGAGAAGACCAAAAGTCAATCAATCTCATTCAAACCATTTTGCCACTTTGGATTTTTACCTTAGAAACTTTTCTCAAAAGATTAGACTCTTGTCAATCTTTGTAGTGATGCGAGCTACTATACTTCCATGATATGTAGTGAAGTGAGATATTCCCCACTTGGGTGTTGAGTGAGGCTTTGTTGATATTAAAATCCAAGCCATACCCTCCACTTTGAGATGATACGCATTCTCATTTCTCATAATCGTGGGTAGTAAGTATGTCTTCCACTCGGATAAGACAATGATGTCTCGTCTCTTAAAAATAACCAACACACTTGTGTTTTAAATTTTTTAAAGGTGAACTACGAGTACCCTGGCCCCCTATTGCATCGAAGGTGGTACGTAGGCACTAAAGATTCGCAAATGTGGAAAGTACAAAAATTGGAAAAAATAATTCTCTTCTTATCTTCCGCCATCTATTTTTATACAACTTTTATGTCTAAAATACACAGATTTACAAAGAGGTTCTTGCGGAGTACTGTAGATGCTTACGGTGCTAATACCTTCCCTTTGCATAACCAACCCCCGAACTTATATTCTCTCCCCATCTTTTTGGGTTATTCTCTCTTTTCCCATTCCTATGGAAACAATAAAGCGTGGTGGAAATTTTTATTTTTTGATCTGTGCGAGTCAAGTCAATCCAATGGATTAGTCTCAACATTTCTACCGCTATATCTATCACCTAAAACTATGTTTATCTCGAATAATCATATATAGATAAATTGATAGCTCCTAAGGGAAAATGCAAAGGGTATATCATCTTAAAACAGACAAAGATGAAATCAAGTAAGAAAGTCAATAGGATCAAGAGAGCTAGCTCAAGAGAGCATACACAATTTGTCATGAGTAGCGTAAGCTAACCTAGGTCAAATTCCTAACAAAGACATTGAGGATCTAGGTAGGAAAACAAATGAACAATCAAAAGGCTCAAGAGAGCACACCTAGAGAAATCCTATCTAGGCTTGCATGCCAAAGAAAGTATAAAAAAACTATCCTATGGGGAACATACAATGAGAGCAAAGTCGTGATCTCAATTTCTAAATTGAGTGACTCATCGATTAACAAAAAATAAAGGAAAGTGATAAAATTTTATAGGGAGCATGCACTGAGAGTGAAGTCATGATATCAATTTCTAAATTGAGTGACTCATCGATCAACAAAGAATAAAGGAAAGCGATAAAATCCTATAGGGTGCATGCATTGAGAGCGAAGTCGTGATCTTAATTTCTAAATTGAGTTAGTCATCAATCAACAACCAAGGAAGCAAACACAAGCATAACACATATAGACGAAATTTGTGAACCAACACCTCTGGGCCCAACTCAATATGATAAAAATCGAACGGGATGAGAATTTTACTTTATCAAACATTAATATAAATGAATTTTGGTTCAGTATAAACATGTCTTCAGAAACTCAAAGTTCACGTGTCCTTCCTTAGTGAATCATGTTTTGACTTCCAAAGACAACATCAAGATTACATTGAGACGAAATTTTGGCAATCAAAATAGAAAGCATACAACATTCCAATCGGGAGTTGTGAATTTTCTAATGCATACGAAACAACGATTCAACACACTTTTCTTTGTAACTTCCAAAAGAACTACATATTTAGAGACCTTTCTTTGAGGATTAACTTTTGGTATGAACATGAAAGTTGGAGAGGACATCCAGAAGGTTTCAAATCTTCAAGAATCAACCCAAAAAACCATTCCCTAAACAGGAGGTACGCATTTTTAAACTCAGCATGGTTTATGTTTTGTTTTCCATTCACACTGCTTTAAATTTATCGGAAACACCCAAATCTTTCACAACGCGACATGCTTTGAAAAATATGAGAGCTTTGTTGCGTTGATGAAATACCTTGATCCCATGTGTATGGATCCAATTATATGCATGCACATATATGCTAACAAGAGTACACACCCATTAGAGTTAAAAAAATGAAGATGTAAATTTTGGGTTACAACATCTTTATCTAACAGTAATTGAACACCTCTTCTTACAACAGAACAACCACGAGAATCCCTACAGCAGATCTGACACGACATATATTGACGTACCTCCTGACTATACATATGACAAAATGTGGCGTGCAACTCTACCAGATCATCATCCATATAGTTAACATCAAAAATTCGGAATTCCCCGGGACAACCATAAACCATATTCACCTCTTCTTTATATTCATCCATTGGTCTGAATATGTGGATAAAACTTCATCTATCATCTATAGAGATAAACTAACACTTTATCACATCCATGAACATCCGTACTACAAACACTACAAGCGGCATGGTCATGTGTATAATAGCTAAGCTCACAGAGATCAACATGCATGTTAACTAAATAACCTATAACCAGGTTGATAGGAAAAATCCTAAAATCCACAAGACAACCAACCACCATATTCACAACACCTCCACCTCCATATTTGGGTAGTGGATTATCTTTCACATTTGGACCAATGTGTTTAAAAGACTGGAGACCAGATCTTACCATCTTCTGCACTTTAGACATCAATGGATAACAATTTTCAATGTTGTTCCCAGGGGCTCCTTGATGAAAATCACAAGTCTAATCAACTTTATAATACCATGTCAAAGTTGAAGGTATAGTAGGGGAGGCCTAGTCTTCATCGGGTTCTTCTAAATCAAATCCGGAAACAATTATATATAACTCATCGGAATATGATCAAAAGCTTCCCTATCCTGACCTTGCCCTTGATTACTTTGTTGAGGTACTCTCTGATAAGAAACATCAGTCAGAGCTATATTGATTATCGGAGTTATTGAAGCAACCTGCTGTTGATGCTGATGATGTCTTCTTGGAGTTCTAACCCTTCTTTCTTCAGTAACATCATTTGTTTCACTTTCTTTCTTTTTAGAAAACCCATATGATGATTTCTTTGTTCCACCAGAACTTTCATCTTTTGACAATCGTCCTTCCCTAACGGCTTCCTGTAGACGCACACCCATACTTACCATCTCAGTGAAATTACTTGGCGCACTCGCCACCATTATTTCATAGTAATTTGAACCGAGGGTTTTTAGGAAGACCTTAGTCATTTCTTGATCTCCCATTAGGGGTACCACTTAGGTAGAAATTTCGTGCCAATGCTTCCCATACTCTTTAAATGATTCTTTATTTGTTTGATCCATTGTTCTCAATTGGTCACGGTCAGGTGCTATAAACATGTTGTACTTATACTACTTCACAAAGGCTTCACCCAAATCATTGAATATATGAATGTTGCTACTGTCAAATCCCATATACCATTTCAAAGCAAAACCATTTAAAATCTCCTGGAAGAAATGAATAAGAAAGCTTTGGTCATCAGTATGAGTGGACATCCTTCTGATATACATCACCAGGTGGTCACAGGGACAAGAGTTTCCCTTGTACTTCTCGAATTCTGGCACCTTAAACTTTTCTAACACTTTCATATTAGGAACTAAGCAGAGGACTCTAACATTCTGTCTGATTAACTCTTTGCCTCGGAGAGCCTTTACTTCTTTCTGTATTTCATTGAATTGATCCTAAAAGTCATCCATTTGATCATAAAAGCCTAAACTTTCACTTAGTGGAGGAGCAGGATGATAAACTTCATCATTAATAACAAGCATAACATTCACCACAACAGGTCCAGCATGATGAATCTCATCATTAAAAACAGGAGTAGCGTGTTCCACTGGAGGTGCAGAAACAACAGTAGTTTGAACAAATGGGACAACTTAAGAAGCAGGATTATAACCTTCTGGAATGAAATTCTCTAGCATTCCCCACGGGTAACCAGGACATACATACTTGTCGGCGACTTCTTTACATCACCAAAATTAGAAAATTGGTGACCGAAACCTGGCTGGGTGTAATACGGTTGGAGAACTGACTTGGTTTTGTGTTTTATCACAAATGTTGCAAATAGAAAGAGTCACCACCGACTTTTCTTTTATCCAATACGGAAAGGGTGAAAAGAATAGGAAATACCTTCGATAGTTTTTGAGTTTAGGGGGTAGGTTATGAAAAGGGAAGGTGTTAGCACCCTTTTCTTTTGTAGTGTTATCTATGGGCTCTTAATCGCTAGCTCACTTTTTTTTAAGATGGTTTGTGAATGTGTGTTTTAAAAAAATATTTTGAAAGTGCCAATGTAAGGCGTACTTTTAATGATTCTCGTTTCTGTTCTTAAGAATACGTACAAAGTGTTTGTTTTGAAAAAATATTTTTGAAGAGTGTTTGTGAAAAGATGTTTTTGTTTTGAGATGTTTGTAATTTTCCTCCTCCTTTAGATAATGTTATCCTACCATTAGTTAGTAGGTAGCCCTATCGTTGGATGTTAAGGGACATGCGTGGGTCGTCGTACAGTCCTAGAAGGAAACTTGTAGGGACGCTTTAGCAAATTCGTAAGGGACTAGATCATTTACCAAAGGCAACATCGAAAGGGTCATCCAGGGACTACGATCTTTGATTTTGAGGGACAATGCTAAAGCATCCCCACGTTCGAGGGACATGACTGTTTTTTTATCGAGGTAATAAAGGAGGTTATCCTAGAGGTGCGGGTGTGCAAAGTGTGTTGTGATTCAAGTATTTTTTATATTGCATTAGGGTTAGCTATCGATTCATTTTTATCTTGCCATACATGACTAATTACTAACAGTAACAGTAAAAATAATAAAGCAATAAAGTACAGAAAGTAGATGTGGAAAGAAAACCTAAACCTATTACATTACTTTGGGATAGTTACATGATAAAAATATGTGGAAGAGTAAAACCTAATTACTATTACAAACCATATGGGAATGGGGGTACAAGTTTGCAAATGGGGTCGTATCAAATCAACAACAAGATTAAAACTTTAAATAAACAAAATAATACAACTCAAAGGAATTAATTAAATAAATAACTTAATTAAATCCTTTTATTTAATGAAATTAATTAATCTTATTAAATATTAGTCTTCAAAATAATTATTTTTTTACAACAAGTATATTTTTTGGATATTTTTATTTGATAAAGCAAATAATAATAAAAAAACAATACAAAATTTATTGAAAAAGAGAAAATGGGCCTGAAATGAAGTAAACAGGGGGATGCTGAAAAGCATTTCGTGAGGCCCAAAGAGGAGAGGCCCAAAAGGTTGAAGTATGTGAGCCCCAGTACTTTGCTCCAAGAAGGGCGTACCATGGGGACTCGCTCTGGGTCCATTGGATCTGGATCTGTTGAGATCCAAGGCTGGTGATTAGAGGGTGTATGGTATCATTGGTGAAACGCAAAAGCGGGATAGAACTCAAGTCTCCTTCTCAGGTGGGGACAAGTGGCACCGAAGCCACTTGTCACCCACCGGTTTCCTAGCTACAACTCATTAAAGGATTAATCACATAAAAATAAAAATAAACAGTCATGCATTGTAATAAAACTTTTGTCTCTCTTCATGAAAGAAACTTACGTTTCTCTCTTATCTCTCTAAATTATTCATCCATAAAGTCCTAAAAACAAAAACAACGACCAAGCTAAAGATCTACGTGGCGGCTATGATGAAGATCGACAGTGGCTAGCAAGAACTTCACAGCGGCAATGATGAAGATTCGCGATGAGGATAATGAACATCGCGGAGGTGGCACTGCGGATTGCTCGGACTCTCAATTATTTTACATTTTTGTTTGTTATCTTCTTCTCATCACTAATTCTAAAATGATTTTTTTGCAAAAAATGATAAATATGAAGCAGATATACAATAGTAAATTGGGAACCCTAACAAAAAATTAACAGCAAAATGAAATAAGAGATAGGGAGAGAGGATCTGATGATGTTCGAAGACGGAGTGATCAATCTTTGGAGGTGGAGAACAATGGAGAACAGTGGAAGGAAGATGGCTTTGGATGATTTCTGGCGTTGTGAGTGAGCTCGAACAACAGATTTATGATCGCTATGCTCCTTTCTACCTTCTTCTTCTTGCTGCCTCTGAAACTTGTGATTTCTGAAGGAAATTTTGAAAAGGAAAATGATTGATCTCGGATTAGGGTTTGTGAGTTGCAGCTTTATCTGTGAAAAATTCCCTCTTCCCTCAAAATTTGTGCAATTGATCCTTTTATATCATGAGATTAGGGTTTCTAATATGTTTAGGTTCTCCGAGTTGCTTAATAGGCCTGGCTGAATGAATTTGTTTTTTGGGCTTAAGCATTCTTTGACATGTTATAATTTTCTGACGTGTTGCTACAATTTTTTGTTATGTTGGGCCTTAGATGCGATTTCAGTACTGGGTTATTTCTGAGATGTGTGAATATGATATTGGGTTGGGAATTTGCGATTTACATTTGTATTCTGAAAACTCTTTTGTAAACCAAAGTTGGATTTGAGATTCGTAATAGAAAATGCTTTGGCCTATGATTGAATTTGAAATTTTGATTTGTTGTGAACCAAATGTATGAGGCCTATTGTTGGATTGCTGGGCTGCACAATGAATTAATTAATCCCTAGAATTATGATTCCTTTCAAAACCCTAATGATGAACTTGAAAATAAACATCTTTGAAAATTCTTATTATTTCTCATGTTGATAATTGTTCTAACCATTTTCTTTCTCTTTGTTTCATGTGAGCAAATGATGGTGAAGTTGTGAAGAACTTCTTTGGAGAAACCGTAGTTATGAAAGAGATTGGGAGGAAAACAAAAGTTGAAGAAATGAAGTTTCGGCCAATAAAACCTCATCGAATAGCTTAGAGTTTAGATTATTTTTGATTTGTTCTTGTAAGAAAAGCTTGTAATTTGAACTTTGAACTTGATTTGAAAACAATTTTGTAAACAATCTTGAAACATTTCTGGATTTTTGTACAATTCCGACCAAATCTTGTGATCATATAAACCACTTGACAAAAATGTGTAGAAATGAATGAGTTTTAATTGAACCAAAGAGTGTAATATTTTCAATTCTTACCCATGTATTGAAATAAACTTATACTTTATGGTATTCAACATTTTGAATTTGCACTTCACTCTTCGCCTTGCAAATAACATTGTGACACTTTGGTGAGTTTTTCAATTGAAATTGATGATGTGAATCTTGGCACAAGAACCTTAAAATTCCTACTCACTTCTAAACTTGACAAAAATGCAACATTCTAAGAAAAAAAATGTAAATGGCCTTGGGTAGAAAAAAATAAAATGGTCTTCAATTTCTTTATTTCCAAACTTGTCAAGATGAACATCTTTTAGTTAGTAAAACAAAAGAACCAAAATTCCCTCCAATTTCATTTTTGAAATTAAAAATCTAGTAAGCCTAGATATGAACTCTAACAAGCCCAAATAATTTACTCTAATAAGCCCAAAAGTTATTCACTTGACTCCGCATCCTTACTTCACCATTTAAACACTAAAATAGAACAAAACATCCATTTGATTTTTGAAACCAAATAGAATCCTCCTAATGAAAATTCACATAGAATCTTTCCTTAATCACTAAGCTTAAGAATGATATCTTGAATTTGAAGAATCTATGAAAAAGATCAAAATGGAACCAAAGAAAAAAACTTCTAATGAACCTCGGTTAATGATCGAAGGCATACTGAGATAATGCTCGTGATGATAATTGATTCAAGAATTTATTCAAGAAAGACGTCACACACTTCAGGAATCAACACCCTAACACAAGAGCCAATAGATAGGAGAAAATGTGATTCACTTTGAAACACTTTCAACTCTGAATCCCCTGATGAAATAAAAAATCAGTTGACATGTCCTGAGGCTTGAGAAGCCTTGGTAGCCTTGAGCAATTGGAAATCCTAAGAGCACGGAGAAGTATCTTTTGAAGAAAATGGGAGGCAAATTTTGGGGTAAAACAACTGCCCCTGTTCAATCTTATTATACCTGAGGTGTTAGATTGGCGTGTTTTCCATTCGTGATCTGAAGGTAGAAGAAGATTGAACACTTAGGTGCTCAGAAATTTGCACTCGTATGTGCAGGAGATAACGTTGTTGGTTAGTGATATTGCTAGAATGGTCTTGAAGATGCCATTCGAAGAAGTGACATAATGTCCTCGGAGATGGGCTTATAGATGCCATCTGAAGTAACTGTAAGTGTTTGGTTGTTGGCATGTTTTTTGGTAAAACCAGTTGTGTGAATGTCATGACTGATGTTATAACATTCTGGGATACAAGGTACATTCTGCAGAAAAAGAATGTCATTCAGGAGCTGCTCAATATGAGTGTTTAGCTGCTCATTATGCAATGATCATATTTATTGCATTCTACCAAAATCAGTAAACAGGATTCTTGTTGTCATAACCAATGTTAAGACATCCTGTACTGATCTAACATTTGTGCAGATTTGTCATTCCTGAGAATTTTCAGGAATCTGGTTTATACAGTCCAAATCAGAATCTCACGTGGACATTAGGTTAACTCTGCTTAACCCTAATCTGTTTCTTAAAGACCTATGACCAAGTCTTGAGGTTAACCCTAATTAACCCTAGCTATTTTCGTGGAAGCCCTAACTGAAGAATAGTTGTCTATATATTCCTCATGAAGACTGTTGGTGAAGCACACTTTTTGACAGAAGATCAATAAGGGACTGTATAGTTATAACTACTGTGATCCAATCAATTATCATTGTGATAAGTGATTTGGATTAGGATTTGATTGTAAGGGTTGTGTATCACTCAAAGCTTTGAAGCATGAGTGTTTGTGTTACTTGATTAAAGCTTTGAAGCAAAGTCAAGTTAGGGTTGTGTATCACTCAAAGCTTTTAAGCACGAGTGTTTGTCACTTGATTAAAGCTGTGAAGCAAAATCAAGTGTATGTACTGAAGAGTGTCTTCATAATTTCATTAATCAATTGTTTAGTATCACTGCTGTGATTGAGGGGGAGTGAGTAGGAACTCAGGTTTAAGTTGAACTTAGATTGAAGTTGCATTGGGTAGGTCTTAAGTGAAGGAGATAAACTGGTTGGTTTATTCCTGAATTAATATCTCTTATAGTGAATTTCCTCCCTGGCTTGGTATCCCCCAGAGTAGGTGTTGTTACACACTGAACTGGGTAAACAATTGACTGTGTTCTTTACTGCTTTTAAATTTACTATCTTGAAGAGTGTCAGATACGGTGTCATAACATTCACTGTGACATTAAGTATCTACTGCCAGAATTTCAATTGGCATCAGAGCAGGCACCCTGCCTGTCTTACTGGGTGAGATCTAGGGATATTATTTCCTGGCGTTATGGACAAAGAAGGAGGATTTGGGAACAGACCATCCATTCTGGATGGATCAAATTATGACTACTGGAAACCTCGTATGATTGCCTTCTTAAAATCACTGGAGAAAAAGGCTTGGAGAGCTGCTAACAAAGGATGGAACCATCCCACCATAATTGGGAAAGATGGGACAACCAGTCTGAAACTTGAGGAAGAATGGAGCAAAGAAGAAGATGAGTTAGCCCTGGGTAACTCCAAAGCATTAAATGCCTTGTTTAATGGAATTGATAGAAACATATTCAGACTAGTACATCAATGTGAACTGACCAAGGATGTTTGGGACACTCTCACAACTACCCATGAGGGCACATCCAAAGTAAAAATGTCAAGGCTTCAGATGCTGACTACCAAATTTGAGAACCTAAGGATGATGGAAGATGAGACCATTCATGAGTTTCACATGAACATCTTGGAAATTTCCAACACCTCAGGAGCATTGGGAGAAAAGATGTCAGAAGAAAAACTGGTAAGAAAGATTCTCAGATCCTTGCCTAAAAGATTTGCAATGAAGGTGACTGCTATAGAGGAAGCTCAGGATATCTGCAACCTAAAGGTTGATGAACTCATTAGGTCACTTCATACCTTTTAGATGGGGATCAGTGACAATGTCGACAAGAAAAACAAGAGCATAGCACTTGTATCTAATACTGAAGATGAAAACAAGGAGGATGAAAAAGAAAATATTTCAGAAGCTATAGCCATGCTTGGAAGTCAGTTCAACAAACTCATCAAGAGAATGGACACAAAGTCAAGGTCAAATGTCAAGAACATCCCCTCTGACATTAACAGATCTTATGACTCTAGCAGAAGACCAAAGTCTGAAGAGAAGGGAAATCGAAGCAAAGGAATCCAATGCCATGGATGTGAAGGATATGGGCACATTCGAGCTGAATGTCCTACCTTTCTTAAGAAACAAAAGAAAGGAATGTCTTTTACTTGGTCTGATTGTGACTCAGAAAGTAATTCTGAAGAAGAATATGCCAAACTAGTTATTGCACTAACTGGTATTTGTAACTCTGATAGTGACTCTAGTGATGAGGAAGTAACATTTGAAGAACTGGCTGACTTCTACAAGAAGTTATGTATCAGAAGTGATGAAGTCTGTCAGCAAAATGAGAGACAAAAAAAACCATAGTAAAGTTGGAGGCTGAAAAGAAGGTAGGCACTGATACTATAAGTCATCTTGAAAGTGAAGTTCAAATGATAAACTCAAAACTTGACCAAATGACCAAATCTGTCAAGATGCTGACAAATGGAGCTGACAAATTAGAAGAAATCCTTCAGGTTGGACAAAATGTGGGAAACAAGTCTGGTCTAGGATTTGTGGAAGCAAAGAAATCCATTGTAGACAAGAAGAAAATCAGGCCTGATAAACAAATGTCAAAGCAGATGTCACAACATAGCACTCAACATCGAGAACATAGAAATATGAAGAAAAAGTATCAAAGATGGAGATGTCATCATTGTAGTAGGTTTGGTCACATAAATCCATTCTGCTTCAGATTATTTGGATATCCTAATCAGACCCCAGTTGTCAAACCTAAGTCTAACAAGGCACCATATAATCAACAGTGGAAGAAAAAGGCTGCTGCCCTGATAGCTCACACCTCACTTAGAGTCTCTACAAAGGAAGACTGGTACTTTGACAGTGGATGCTCTAAACACATGACTGGAATCAAGAATCTTCTCAATAATGTTAAACCTCACACTACTAGTTATGTGACTTTTGGAGATGGTGCTAGAGGAGAAATCAAAGGAGTTGGAAACTTGGACTGCCCTAGAGTTCAAAACCTAAATGAAGTATTGCTGGTAAAAGGCTTGACTGCTAATCTCATAAGTATCAGTCAATTATGTGATCTAGGATTCAAGGTCAACTTCACCAAGTCTGAATGTCTTGTAACTAATGAAAAACAAGAAGTTGTAATGAGAGGAGTCAGATCTAAAGACAACTGCTACTTATGGGAGTCTGAGAACACTAATTATTCTTCTGTGTGCTCTATTGCCAAAGAAGAAAAAGAAGTGAAACTGTGGCACCAAAAACTTGGTCATTTACATCTAAGAGGAATGAAAAGGATTATATCCATGGAGGCAGTCAGAGGGATTCCAAGACTGCAAATTGATGAAGGGAGAGTCTGTGGTGAATGCCAGGTTGGAAAGCAGACTAGAATGTCACATCCAAAGTCAAGACATCTGACCACATCTAAGGTGCTAGAACTTCTACATATGGATTTGATGGGACCAATGCAGGTGGAAAGTCTTGGTGGAAAAAGATATGCATATGTTGTTGTGGATGATTTTTCCAGATTCACCTGGATTAACTTCATTAGGGAAAAGTCTGATGTATTTGAAGTATTTAAGGAACTGTGCAAAAGAATTCAAAGAGAAAAAGAAGGATGCATTTTCAGAATCAGAAGTGATCATGGCAAGGAATTTGAAAACAATAAGTTTGATGAGTTCTGCTCCTCAGAAGGAATTAATCATGAATTCTCTTCACCCATAACTCCTCAACAAAATGGAGTTGTGGAAAGGAAAAACAGGACTATACAGGAATCTGCCAGAGCAATGATACATGCCAAAAGACTTCCTATTCACTTTTGGGCTGAAGCTATGAATACAGCCTGTTATGTCCATAACAGGGTCACCTTGAGAAAGGGAACATCATCCACCATTTATGAACTTTGGAAAGGAAGAAAGCCTACAGTGAAGTACTTTCATGTATTTGGAAGCAAATTCTATATTCTGACAGATCGTGAACAAAGGAGAAAGATGGACCCTAAAAGTGTTGAAGGAATATTCCTAGGATACTCTACCAACAACAGAGCTTATAGGGTATTCAATTCCAGGACCAAAGTTATGATGGAATCTATAAATGTCATAGTTGATGATTACCATGAGGAAACAAATGTCCCATATGATGTTGAGACATTCTTTGAGACCTCAACTCAAAAGGATGATATTCCTAAAACTACTTCATCAGAATTTGAATCAAAGGAAGCTAACAAAGACCCTTCCATCATAATTCAGAAAGATCATCCTAAGGAACTAATCATAGGAGATCCTAACAGTGGAGTCATTACAAGATCTAGATAAATCATCACAAACTCTTGCTTTGTATCTAAGATTGAACCAAGAAATGTTAAGGAGGCTTTAACTGATGAATACTGGATTGGAGCAATTCAAGATGAATTGAACCAATTCAAGCAACATGAAGTATGGGAGTTAGTTCCTAGACCAGGAGGAACAAACATCATTGGCACAAAATGGATCTATAAGAACAAATCAGATGCTGAAGGAGTTGTCACCAGGAATAAGGCAAGAATTGTTGCTCAAGGATACACTCAAGTTAAAGGGGTTGATTTTGATGAGACTTTTGCTCCTGTAGCCAGACTGGAATCAATCAGACTCCTATTGGGAATTGCTTGTCTCCTTAAGTTCAAGTTATTTCAGATGGATGTAAAGAGTGCATTCCTTAATGGGTATTTAAATGAGGAAGTTTATGTGGAACAGCCTAAATGATTTGTGGATCCAAACTGCCCTGATCATGTCTACAAATTGAGGAAAGCTTTATATGGCCTGAAACAAGCTCTTAGAGCATGGTATGACAGGTTGACAAAATTCCTCTCTGACAAAGGATACAGGAAAGGAGGCTTGGATAAAACTCTTTTTGTCAAAAATGAAGGAGGAAAGATAATGGTAGCTCAAATCTATGTTGATGACATAGTGTTTGGGGGAATGTCAGATAAAATGGTTAAACATTTTGCTGACCAGATGCAAGCTGAATTTGAAATGAGCCTCATGGGAGAATTGACCTACTTTCTTGGACTACAAGTCACACAGATGGAAGACTCAATTTTTCTGTCTCAAAGCAAGTATGCAAAGAACATTGTCAAGAAGTTTGGGATGGAGAATGCCAGTCACAAAAGGACTCCTGCACCTACACATTTAAAGTTGTCCAAAGATTCAAGTGGGGTTAAGGTGGACCAAAGCTTGTATATAAGCATGATAGGAAGTCTGCTATACTTAACAGCCAGCAGACCTGACATTGCTTTTGTAGTTGGAGTATGTGCAAGATACCAGGCTTAACCTAAAGTAAGTCATATCAACCAAGTGAAAAGAATTCTGAAGTATGTGAGTAGAACCTACAACTACGGCTTGCTGTACTCTCATGGATGTGAACCAACTCTGACTGGTTACTGTGATGCTGATTGGGCTGGAAGTGCTAATGATAGAAAGAGCACCTCTGGAGGATGTTTCTTCTTAGGAAATAATCTTGTCTCTTGGTTTAGCAAGAAACAGAACTGTGTGTCTCTATCTACTGCTGAAGCTGAATACATAGCAGCTAGTAGTAGATGTTCTCAAATGATCTGGATGAAACAGATGCTTACTGAGTATAATGTCACACAAGATGTTATGACATTGTAATGTGACAATCTGAGTACTATCAACATTTCCAAGAATCCTATTCAGCATAGCAGGACCAAGCATATTGACATTAGACATCACTTCATCAGAGATCTTTTGGAGGAGAAGACGATTAAACTGGAACATGTTGCCACTGAACTACAACTGGCTGACATTTTTACCAAGGCACTTGATGCTAATCAATTTGAAAATTTGAGGGGCAAGCTGGGTATTTGCCAACATGAAGAAATGTAGCAATTAATTTTGCTTAAAATAAGGGATGAGAGAGATATTTTAGTTAAGTCTACTCTGATTGGGCTAATCATCTGTTTCTCTATTTCTTTCCAAAATTTTAAGAAATTGAATAGACATTCATATAACTCCCTCCTCTCGCGTTTCTGCAACAATCTCCAATATCTCAAGTGAAGATTTCATTATCACTGTTACCTGTTTTCTAAATCACTCAAAATGTCTCAACTATCCATGTCATCATCCTCTTCAAAGGCGACTGCTTCTTCCGCATCCTCTGATCGAGAACCTATGGCAATCACAAACTGCATGGATTCTGATGTTCTGGAGATAACTCCTCTTTGTGAACTGGAAGCTGACCCCACTAAGGTCAAGAAGCTGCGAACCAGACATGCAAGAAGATCACAAGCCTCTCCATCTGGTAAATCCTCTCAACCATCATCTTCTGTTCCTCCAGAAATAGCAAATAAGGAAGGTTCTGTTTATGTTCATCAAGCTATAGCTAGACTAGTCACTAGGATTCTAAATGAGAATCACTCTGTACATGGCATTTCTGTACCTTTGAACCAAGAATCTGCTAGTCCAAATGTTGAAATGAATCCAGATGTCACTCAGAATGTTGAGACACCTGATGACAACATTAGGAAATCTCCTGAAAATCGTGATGATCACCAGAACCCTACTGAGAAGGATGTTGAACCCTCGGTTATTGATGTTGATGAAGAATACTCTGACAATGACTTAATTTCCAATATCAACCCTAGCATAGATAGAAGGATGATGAACAGAAAAGGAAAGCAGGATGCTGTCAAAAGCCTCTCCAAAGAGAAGGCTACTGAAGTTGTTCATAAGAAAACCAGGTCTGAGAACAAGACAGGAGTAGAAGCTGTGAAGGCTGGATTGTCAAAAGAGAAAGGGAAGGTGAAAACTCGAGTACCTGTTGGTAGTCTCTCAAAAACTTTGAGACAACCAATAGCAAAGAAAAGGAAGGAGCCTGAATCCTCTAAATCTGATGAGGAATCAGAATTTGAGTTTGATGTTGAAGATATTCCTCTCAGAAAGAAACTCTCTTCAAGCAAAATGCCTAAAGTCCCTGAATTTGCCATTGACAACATCTCCTTTCACCATCCAGAGAATGCAAACAGGTGGAAGTATGTATTTTTGAAAAGGATCGTCTTGGAAAGAGAGCTGAACAACAGTGCCATGGAATGTAAGGAGATCATGGATCTAATCAAGAATGCTGGTCTAATAAATACTGTGGTAAAGTTTACCAACTGCTATGAAGTTCTTGTCAAAGAATTCATAGTAAATTTATTTGATGGGTGTGCTGATGGAAAGTCAACTGATTTTAAGTGTGTGTATGTGAGAGGAAGGAAGGTAAATTTCTCTCCCTCTGAAATAAACAAATTCCTAGGAAGACCTGATGATGCTTGCCCTGAGCTTGAGGTTACTGACAACCAAGTGTGTCAAACCATCACTGCAAATCAAGTCAAGAGATGGCCCTTAAAAGGGAAGCTGAATGCAAGCAAGCTGAGCATGAAATTTGCCATTCTGCACAAAATTGGTGCAGCTAACTGGGTTCCCACCAACCATAAGTCAACCATCTCCACAGGCTTGGGAAGATTTATTTATGTTGTTGGAACCAGGACAAACTTTGACTATGGCAAGTATATCTTTGATCAAACATTGAAACATGCTGGAAGCTGTGCTATTAAAGGCCCTATTGCCTTTCCCTCTCTCTTGTGTGGTATAGTCATTGCTCAGTATCCTAACATTCTAGTTGAAAAAGATACTGTATGCAAAAGAGCCCCTGCTCTTGGTTTGCACTATAAGCTATTTCAGGGAACACATGTTCCTGACATTGTCATGACATCTGCTGAGACATCAACTGTCAAATCTCATTCCAAGAAAACTGATGTTATAGCTGTGCTAAAGGAAACCTGCAAAGAGCTTGATTAAAGGAAAAGGACTCTTGAGGACCTGGTTGCTAGTCTAGAACAGGAGGAGATTGAAGGACAAAGAAGGGAAGAGGATGCTGCTGCATACCAGCTTAATGTTGAAGATAGTGCATCCTCTGAAGATGACAATGCTTGAAGATCAGTGTAGTTGACAAGTTTGTTGCTGGTACCAGTTGCTACAAATGACTTTTGATTTTTTCTCTCTGTGTTTTTATTATTCCTTTTGGATGACTGTATAACTTAAAAGTACAAGTATCTTTGGCCTATTTATGGCTAAAGAGGGGGAGAAGATTTTGTGATAATTTTGGTAGAATTAGACTTGGTAGATATTATTAAAAATTCTGTTGCTTTCTAATCTCCGATTGTTTAGGGGTTTTAGCCAAAAATTTGCCAAAGGGGGAGTTTGTAAGTGTTTGGTTGTTGGCATGTTTTTTGGTAAAACCAGTTGTGTGAATGTCATGACTGATGTCATAACATTCTGGGATACAAGGTACATTCTGCAGAAAAAGAATGTCATTCAGGAGCTTCTCAATATAAGTGTTTAGCTGATCATTATGCAATGATCATATTTATTGCATTCTACCAAAATCAGTAAACAAGATTCTTGTTGTCATAACCAATGTTAAGACATCATGTACTGATCTAACATTTGTGCAGATTTGTCATTCTTGAGAATTTTCAGGAATCTGGTTTATACAGTCCAGATCAGAATCTCACGTGGACATTAGGTTAACTCTGCTTAACCCTAATCTGCTTGTTAAAGACCTATGACCAAGTCTTGAGGTTAACCCTAATTAACCCTAGCTATTTTTGTGGAATCCCTAACTGAAGAATAGCTGTCTATATATTCCTCATGAAGACTGTTGGTGAAGCACACTTTTTGACAGAAGATCAATAAGGGACTGTATAGTTGTAACTACTGTGAGCCAATCAATTATCATTGTGATTTGGAGTAGGATTTGATTGTAAGGGTTGTGTATCACCTAAAGCTTTGAAGCACGAGTGTTTGTGTTACTTGATTAAAGCTTTGAAGCAAAGTCAAGTTAGGGTTGTGTATCACTCAAAGCTTTGAAGCACGAGTGTTTGTCACTTGATTAAAGCTGTGAAGCAAAATCAAGTGTATGTACTGAATAGTGTCTTCATAATTTCATTAATCAATTGTTTAGTATCACTGCTGTTATTGAGGGGGAGTGAGTAGGAACTCAGGTTTAAGTTGAACTTAGCATTGGGTAGGTCTTAAGTGAAGGAGATAAACTGGTTGGTTTATTCCTGAATTAATATCTCTTATAGTGAATTTCCTCCCTGGCTTGGTATCCCCCAGAGTAGGTGTTGTTACACACTGAACTGGGTAAACAATTGACTGTGTTCTTTACTGCTTTTAAATTTACTGTCTTGAAGAGTGTCAGATACGGTGTCATAACATTCACTGTGACATTAAGTATCTGCTGCCAGAATTTCAGTAACCGTTCATAAGAGTATCATAATGAGTATACGTTTGACTGTATATGAAGAATGCTTTCCAGAATGAACCTCTAGGGAAGGTGCTTAAGTAGCTGCTTCTCAGATTTAGTCTGAGGGAAATGTTTGTCAGAATTCATTCTCTGAAGGAAATGTTTGTCCTGTAGATAGTCGTTCTGTCTTGTTTCAAGAATTGATCTATAATCTATTATTTGTTGGTAAACTCGTCCTGTTTCAGGAATTCATACCACCTGGTCGTATTGATAGTTTCCTGTCCTGTTTCAGGAGGTAATCTTTGACTGGTGTAATAAAGATGGTTTCCCTGTCTTGTTTCAGGAGTTAATCTTTTTCCTGGTCATAGATATTTTTCCCGTTCTGTTTCAAGAATTAATATCTGACCCACTTTCTGTTGGCGAACCTATCCTGTTTCTGGAATTCATACCGCCTAGTCGTGGAGATAGTTGTCCCGTCTTGTTTCAGGAATTAATCCGTGACATGTTTGATAATTATTGATGATATTCGTCTGTTTGTAAACTTTACCTGAAAAGATAAAAATTTAGTTGTATGAAATGTCATGATGTATGTAATGCATTATGTAATGATTTTCTATAAGTAAATGAGAGTGTCATAAGTGTTTCGTATGCATATGCTATGATGTTTTGTAAACGATGTATGGATGTGAGATGTTGTTGAAGTGTATTGGCAACTTTGTATAACATCTCTGATTGGGGAAAATAAATCCCTGACTGTTGTTGGGGATGAAGAATATGAATCCTCACTCTTATTTAGAATATCTCTGTTGGGGATTACTGATTTTTGTTTAGGGATATAAGAGTTCACGAACATTAGTCATCCATCGCTCTACTGGGGAATTTAGTTCTTATGTACCCTGACTGGGGATAAGAGATGGATAACCTTCTGAGGAGCTACATGACCGAGTTTTAGATATGGATCTCAAATCTTATAGGAAGGATAGAGTTAAATGATATTTGGTATGGTTTCAGGTTCTGTAACAACTCTCTCGGGATAGAAGCATGGACTACCCTTTGCTGGAGAGGGGAATTTTGCCTGTGATTTGCAGTAATCTGAGAAATGAACTCTTCTTGAGAAATTAAATCCTGTTGGGTAAATAAAGCCTGCTGGGAAAATAAACTATGCTAGAGAAATGTATTATGTCAAGGAAATGAGCCCTGCTTGAGAAGAGAATTCTGCGGGGATTTTACAGTGTTGGAGAAATAAACTCAGCTGGGGAATTAAACTGCGAATTATGCTGAGGAAGCAAACTCTAATGGGGATTGGAATTCTGTAGGATGTGCGGAGGAAGTATCCACTATATGTTGGAGAAATGATCAAACTCCTTTATTTTCTAAGGGGACCTGCTAGGGAGTATGGTCATGTGAATAGCTGGAAATGCCTCAATTTCTGTCTTGAAGGCATATTAACTTACAGGGAAATGTATATTTGTTGAAGACGAGCTTGTGAAGATGACTTGAACGTCATCCGAACTCCTAGATTCTTTATTAAATGCTTATTCTTGTTTTTTATTCTTATATTTGTCAACAGTAATCATATGCATATGTTCATTCAATTTAGTCATTGGACGTTTTTGCAAACAAAACAGAAAAAGTGAAACAAATTTGAATTTTGAAATTGATTTATATTGATAATTTTCCTATAAATAGGAGATTTTGTACAAAGAGATAGAAATTCTAGTAAGAGGAAATCATTTTAAAAATAAAAAGTAAAGAAAAACATATAGCTATGTGTAAATGATCCTGTCGGGTTTCAACTCTGTTATTTCCTTTATAACTTCGAGCATCTCATCCCTCACTGTCGGAAGAAGTTGACTGAATTCATCTGTACCATTTGAAAGTGACATGGGTAATAAAGCTTGTTGTAAGTAGATGATCCAACGGGACATAGTCGTACGCTTTAATCCCTATCTTTTTCCTAGACCGCCCTTTCGAGTTTTCAGCCCATCGGGATTCCTTTTTTTTCCCAACCCACCTTTTCAGGTTTTTGACTTGTCGGGTATACAATCTTTATATATATCCCTAATTTTTTCCCGAACCCTTTTTGGTTCGCCGAGATGCCCTTATTTTTGCCTAAGCCAATCAACATAGCGGGTCATATTCATGCATAGTTTTTTTTTACTATATCCTCGTTCGCAGGGTGTAGAAGGTCATCACCGTCCATAGTGGTAAGTATCATAGTACCGCTAGAAAATATCGTTTTGATTACAAATGACCCTTCGTAGGTGGGAATCCATTTTCCCCTGGGATCACCTTGTGGTAGGATGATGCACTTTATTACCAAGTCACCAGCCTGATATACCCGATGCTTGACTTTCTTGTTAAAGGGTTTGATCATACATTTCTGATTTATCTGACTGTGACAAACAACTGAAAGCCTTTTCTCGTCAATCAAATTCAACTGGTCCAGCCTAGTTTGAATTCATTCGTCTTCATCCAAATCTGCATCTTTCATGATCCTTAGAGAAGGAATTTCAACTTGGACTGGTAGGACAACTTCCATATGTAGACTAGAGAGAATGGAGTTGCCCCAGTTGATGTCCATACAGAAGTGTGGTAGCCATGAAGAGAAAATGGTAACATCTCATGCCAGTCTTTATACGTCACCGTCATATTCTATATAATTTCCTTGATGTTCTTATTGGAAGCTTCCATTGTGCCATTCATTTTCAGTCGATACAGAGAAGAGTTATGGTGTTGGATCTTAAATTGCGTTCAGAGTTCTGTGATATTAATATTGGTTAGATTGGTACCATTGTCTGTGATAATCCTTTCGGTAATTCTATCTTTTTTAGTGATTTATTTCTCTAGCTTTAGACATTCATTTATGTAGTGTCCAACATCTTTGCACTCATAACAAGTTATATCCTTTCTTACTCTTCCTCTAGAAGATGTTTCTGGTTGATGTCCTCTGTTTCTGGATCCTCTGAAGTTTTGTATTTTCTTCTAGAGTTTCTTTACTCTTTTGGACATGAGGGACAATTCATCTTTGTCATCATAAACTTCATCGTCAGAATCTTCTTTTTCTTCAACTTGTAAGGCTTTTCACTTTTCTAACTTGGTTCTTTTTGGTCTTGACCTTAGAGCAACAAACTTTCCTCTTTTTTGGGGCTCATCTTCCTCTAGCTCTATTTCATGACTTCTAAGGGATATGTTGTTTAGATCCTTAGACAGCTTCAAAGTTATGCCCATAGGTCTCTATTGTACCCAAAAATGTTCCCTCCCTTTTCTTTAAAACACTTCCCACAAAAGATCTCAAACGCTCAAGGATGCTCAAGAGTTGATCAGACAAGCTCGCCTCCTAAGAACTGAGTCCACAAATTAGGGTTTTGGTTTTCATAAGGAAAATTGGACTTCTAATGCCTCAAGTGACTTTAATGGTTCATTATAGGTCTTCAAGAATGCTCATGACAAGTTTCAAGTCTTGCACCACAAATTTGCTCAGTCAATTGCTCAGATGACTGGAAATCAACTGTATTGGGTAAAAAGTCAATTGTTGTCAACATACAGTCAAACTTCATGATTTTTGGCCAAAATCAAAATTTGGAAGTGATACTAATTAATTGACCAAGGATTGATCATAATTCCTCAATGAAAGCATTCAAATTATCAAAGGGGCTAATTGTCAAAATTAGGGATTTTAGTGGAATAATTGATCCGTGACTTTTGACCTACTACATGACCTAATGTCTTGAATCATGATCTCAATGACTAAAACACAATATCTTGGCCTAATTTCATGTCTCAAATCATTTCTCAAGATCTATGGATTGATAGTTGAAATTTGATCAACTGATGAAAAGTCAACTGATACACAAAAAGTAAAACTTTGACTTTTTGGTCAACATTGAATTTCAAAGATCAAGATTCATAAGACATTCAAAAATATAAAACTTGATCATCAATAATCAAGAAAGTCAACAAAAGTGAAGATTTTCAAGACTTAGAAAAAAATTCTAAGTATTTTTTATCCTTGATAATTTCACTACTTCATGACAATTTTTCACCAAGATGCAAGATGATTCAAGGAAATCTTTCAACATGAAAGTTGTAGACCTTGATGAATTATATAACTTTTTCCCTTATGGTTGATGTCATAAAAGTGCTTATATTATGACATATAGGCCCTTGAAGTCATGACTTTTTATAAAAAATACTTAGTGAAATTTTCATCAAGTTAGGAAGATTTTTTGTCCCAACTTCTTGGCAATTTATCACCAAGTTCCAAGTTGATTTATCTAAAGTGGTCAACATGAATGTTGTAGACAATGTTTCAGTATTTCCAAAATGTCCAATAACTTGAAGAGATCATGCTTGAGCTATGAGAATCTAAGAGAAGAAGTTGAGCATCCATTCTTGAATTTTAAGTCATTTTGTGATTAACCTTATGATGCATAGTCTTGCTTTGTAGGCCTTCAAACATGAAAATCACTCAAAAATTAAATGTTTACACAACTGATTGAGCTATGATGTAATTGCTTGAGCCATTGTCCAAGTGATTAATCCATTTTTGGGATAAAGGTAACATTGCCATATTGGAAAAGTGGCTTTAATCACAAAGTCCACTCTCCTTGAGCTTTGCATTTGATCCTTATGAACACATATAATCTAAAAGCCATAAGCAACTTCTCTAGAGCCTCTAACTACTCCGACCATGCTTGTACTATGCATTGAAACTATGTATTTCAAGTTTGCTTCAAAAACATGTTTAAAAACCATAACATGTGATTTTTAAAATTTGATTGCTAGAGCCTCCCAAACCTTTCCTCTATAAATAGAGAGGTTGTTTGCAATCTAAGAGATGAATACACAAGCCTTTAAACACCCTCAAACATTCTGAAGCTCAAAATTATACACAAAACCTCCATTGTTGCAACTTCTGGCCAAAAACTTCAAACACCTAATCTCCTCGTGCGTTCCCTTTCAAAATCATTCAAACATCATCTACACATCATATAAAACTCATCCCCACCTCTATTTTATAACTGTAAATTCAACTTCATCATCTTCCAAACTCAAAACTCAGCTCTGCAACTTGACTTCTCCAGAAGAATCTAGCCACCTACAGCTCAAAGTAAGCATTCTAATAGCTTCCTATGAGTTCAATGAAGCTATCCAGATCATTACAACACTTCCAGAAGTGTTCAAAACCCAAACACGATTTCCAGTTTTAGGGTAAGTTTTCTCAACATTGAACTCCTTATATAATGGTTACTTTGTGAATGAAAAATGTGGACATCATAACTCTGAAGCTAACCATGTCTTTAGTTTTTATTTATGTTGCCTGAGTGATGCGAATTTTGAGTCTGAACTTTCTGAAAAAAATTAGGTTTTAATTTGGTACCAGCAAAATACTCATTCATCTTTGATTTATAGCTTAGGAAATTTATATGGTTGGATTCGTGGTGAAATTTCAAGCAAGTTTCATGTTTACATTTTCTGATATTGTTGAGAATTAGGAAGTTCCAAAAATAAAAAATAGTGGTGTTGTTCTGTGCGCGCGAAGGAGGAAGAAGATGAAGTTCAATTTTCGGAATTGAGTTTATTTTAAGTTTATTGCAAGTTGTATTATTAACGAATGAAACAGCAACCCCAGTTGCAGAGAAGGGTGCACTAAGGAATTGATCTATAGGGACTTGGGTTCGATCCCAAGTGGCACCCTTTTGTTTTGCACTAATTTTGTTATTACAAATTCTATGCATACAAGCCACGCTCACCTACCATGGGCTTCATATCAACACCATCAGATCAGCCAATCAACTAGATCCAACCCTCCACACGAGTAGGACCAAGATGCACTCCAAGAAATTAATCACAAATGATCAGCAAGCGCTGGATTTTGTTTTTGGGCCTTAACTGATTTTTTTTCATACCACCTATTTGCTATATCATGTGCAAGTCCACATCATTTTTATTTTTACTGTTTTCTGATTTTAAACAAAAAAACCATATTAGACCTGACAAAAATGATTTTTAACTCCCATTTTACCTTTTTACACCCAACCCATTTATTTTTGTCTCTTTTTTATATTTTTATTATTTTTATTTATCTATTTATTTTATTTAGACCAAAAATACAAAAAATATATTTTTATTTAATAATAAGATTTAAAATATTTTAATTCAATTCTTTTTTTATTTTATTTTATTTATTTCATTTCTTCAAACAAATAAAACCTCAAAAATTATATCTTAGACAATTAAGTTAGACTTAGATTTTATTTTAATTAACTTAGATTTTAGGTTTTTTTGTTTAAAATAATTAATTAACTTCTCTTGTAATTAAAATAAACTAATTTAATTAGGTTAACATTAAACCTTTTTCTCCATCAAAAACCCCAAAAACAATTTCTTTCTCTTCTTCATCTCTACATTTTGTACATTCTATTATTATTCATATTCAATGGTGTGTAATAGATAATTAGGTTTTATTGCTTTCGTCCCCTCATTCACAAATTGTACCCCCATTCCCAAAGTGTTGTAATAGTGTAGGACATTTAAATTCCACAATTTATCGTTTTCCTTATTATTTTTAGTAATTTGGGTTTATATGACAAAATTTAAAAGCAGCCATAGCAAAACCCTAATTCAAGATAAAATAATTAAATCAAACACACTTTGCAAATATCCACCTCTAGGGTAACCCACACATGTTTCCACGGATAAAAATATTCATGTCCCTTGAATGTGGGATGTTTTAGCAAAGACACTCGATTAAAAGATTGTAGTCCCTCGTTGACCCTTTGATGTTTCCTTCGGTCAACGATCTAAGTCCCTCACGATAATTGCTAAAATACCTTACAAGTTTCCTTCTTTGACTGTACGATGACCCACACCTGTCCCTCATACCCAATGATGTGGCTTCTTACCAACCAATGGTAAAATAGCACTATCTAAAGGAGAAGGAAAAGAACAAAGACTTTTTGAATAGGTAGATTGCTCGTATTTGCTTGTTCACAAACTAAAACCATTTCCATACCTCGCACTTTCAAAAACAAACATCTTTTCAAACACTCTCTTTTCAACCAAATATTTTCAAAACAAACATTTTGTATACATTCTCAGCGATACGAGAATCATTGCAAAATTGCCGCACCAAGGCATTTTCAAAATATTTACGAAACAAAAATTTTGTATACATTCTCCACGATACGAGAATCATTACAAAATCACCACTTTCAAAAAATTTTCAAACATAGACAAACACAAAGTATTTCAAAGTGATCAAGCAATTAAGACCTTGTAGATAACTATGGATGAAAAGGGTGCTAACACCATCCCTTTTCATAACCTACCCCCCGAACTCAAGAAAATTCTCAAAAGGTTTTTCCTGTTCTTTTCACCCTTTCCTTTATTGGATAAAAGAAAAGTCGGTGGCGACTCTTGCTATCCCCAACATTTGCGATAAAATGCAAAACACAAAGTTAGTTCTCCCACTGTGTTACAGAACTGGTGACTCTGATGGGGAAAAGGTCATTAAAAGTTGGGTTACCTTAAGAGCTATATCACCTTTATTTGCTTTACTTGCTTGCTTTGTATGCTTTACATTTTGGCGTTATGCTTGGGTTTATTTCTCCCATAGATCATATGCGGCATAATAACAACCTGGTTGAAGCGATAGCTACGTTAGTGTGACACATTTGTTGGTACCGGTGTGCGTTGAGTCCAGTCAATTAGAATACGGGGCCGCTGTGTGGTGTCATGAAGCAACAACTGACCGTAGAACCTTAGTTGAACAACTTAGAAATTAGAAAGTAGTGAGATAGCTGGCTTTGATGCAAGACTAACGTTGGTTGATACTCGATACTACACTCATTGAGATCGTACTTTCAGGATATTTTGGCCGCAGTTTGGATGCTTGAGCTAAAACAATGTCCGATGAAGAAAGATCAATGATATTGAGGCTCCTAGAAACCGGTTACATTGTTTAGCACATGTTGAGCCAACTAAATCTTCAAGAGGGTACTTACCTATAAACCCCATGCAAGCCTAAACCTAAGGCCTTGTGTGATTTCTTTGCGTATGATTATTTGTTCATGACATCATAATATCATGCCATAGCATTTTGACTAACCATTCAAGGACCTAAGGATTTATCTTTGTTCTATTTTATAGGATATGGCTTCCGCTTTTAGAAATACCATCTGAATCAACATCATAAGGGTGCCTCATCAACTCCAAGAGTTAGAATCAAGGGTTCCTAAAAATTCTCTATTCACAAAAAGATATGGTCGACTTGTCAATCTAGTTACCTCATGCTTTGAAGAAGACATGATGAGAGTACTCTTTCAATTCTTTGACCCTGTACATCATTGTTTCACCTTTCACGATTATCAATTGTGCCCACGATGGAAGAATTTTATCAACTACTAGGAGTATCTGTTCTTGATCAAATACCCTTCACCGGTTTAGAGGAAGCTCCAAGACCTGAAGTTATTGCCACAACCTTACATTTGAAGAATTCTGACATTGTAGCTAATTAGGAGACAAGAAGTGGGGTCAAAGGCTTTTTGGATAAATTCCTGATAGAGAAGGCTCGTTTGTTTTTGGATGCCATAAACTTTCAATCTTTTTAGGAGATCTTGGCTCTTCTAATCTATGGGTTGGTGCTTTTTCCTAACCCTGTGCCTACATTGCTTGGATACGTTTTGCACTCTCTTCATACTCGCACTATGAGGAAGCAAGAGACTCTTATGTGTTGCTTGCCTTTGTCGTCTAGGTGATTTATTTCGCACCTTCCCCGATTAGTATTGAAGAATGAGTAAGGTTTGAGGTGGTCACAAAGCATAATGTCGCTTTCTCATACAGATATCTATTGGTGCTCTCGATATTAAGAGGACATTACAATCATTGACCATTGTGAGGAATTCCATAATGTTCCACTCTTGGGCATTAGGGTAGGTATTACTTATAACCCTTCTCTAGATCGACCATAATTTAGCTATGCTCGAAGAGATGGTCCCCACGACACACTCATTCAAGTTATTGTATTCGACTACGAGAATGATGTTCAAGGTTATCATCGAAGGTTTGTACATGCTTGGGGCATGGTAAGCAAGGTTGACAGCAAGACTTTGGGGCATAAGAATTCCATCCCTCTTGAGCCTTATCTCATATGGGTACGAGCTCAAGCTCAAAGTCTCATGATGTCTCATCCAGCCATTCTACCAGTGATTATGGAGCCCATTGCCGAAGGGGGAATTTCTTATACCATTGTCCTTTCTGAGATTCCTACTAACCTCGAGGAATTGCAGAAGTCCTGGAAACAACTCAAGGGAGAATGAGATACCTTTGAAGCTCGATTTTACGTAGGCGAGAAGAAAGTGTTGGAGCTCACCAAGAGACTCCACAAGGAGAAAAGCCTGAATGCCTACATCGACACAAAGAGGAAGCATCGGTGGGAGACTTGAGTCTTAAGTATTAGGAATTTTCATTTTGTTGTGTCTTTGAGACCCTTTTGCTTTTTCATTGTAAGCCCAAGGGGCAATTGTAAATTTTGAACTTATTAATGCAATTGTTATTTTCGTTTCCTTTTTGGCTAGAAAATTTAAATTCCTTAAGGTTCTTGAAAACATTGCATCCGCATATCATGCATCATATCATAAGCAGGTTTTCCGATACAAGTTTCATCATCCTTTTACTGTTAATTTCAGTATAAGATGGCTCTAGAGAAAACCGTCAAAGATCTGCAAAGTCAACACGTACATTTCCAAGAGACTCTCCTCAACTTAGCTAAAGGAAAACAAGAAATGATGGCTCTCATTACCACCAAAATAAAGACCAAGAACGGGTTGTTATCCTCAACATGGGAATAAGGTTCAAGGGCCCCACCCGACTAGGTCAAATAGAAGAGGCTTCTTCTAAGGAAGAAGACAATCAAGACAAGGATGTTAGAAGCACCAGGGCTAGGGGTGGAAATAACCAGACCTCTGAGGATGAGGACTACTCTAATGAGCAGTACACACCGGAAGATAACAAATACAAACAGCTGGAACAACGACTGAAGGCTATAGAGATCCAAACCCTGCCTGGTTTAGACTTTGGAGATTTAGGTTTGGTCCCTGGGATGGTCATTACTCACAAATTCAAGATCCCTGTCTTCGCAAAATATGATGGTATCTCTTGCCCAAAACATTATTTAAGGTCATATGTCCGCAAGATTCAACCAGACACCGCCGATAGGAAGTTATGGCTTCATTTCTTCCATGAAAGCTTATTTGGGACACTATTGGAGTAGTTCTATCAACTAGAGGGGACTAATATCCACACATGGGAGGATCTGGATACTGCCTTCTGCAAACAATACCAATACAATGCTGGCATTGTGCCAACTCGCGTGCAATTACAAAGCATGGATATGGGCTCAAATGAAGGCTTTAAGGAATATGCTCAAAAATGGAGGGACCTGGCTTGAAGGGTGCAACCCCTTTGATTGACAGAGAATTAGTGGAGATGTTCGTGGGCACTCTGTCGGGCCCATTCTTTAATTTGCTGACTGGGAGTTCTTCGTCAGGGTTTACTGGGTTGATTTTGACTAGTGAACAAGTTGAAAGGGGAATAAAAAGTGGGAAGATCCCAACGGCCTCAACCTCTAATGTTGTAAAGAAACCATTTGTTGGTAAGAAGGAAACTAATGTTGTTTATGGCCAAAGGAGCCGTATCAAGAATGATCATCATCAGTCGTTAGGAGCAGTATTGATTTTTAACCCGGCCTCAATTTAACAACCACAACAACAAAACAATCAGCATAGGTCAGACACTCCGAGGAGATAATTCGCACGAATTAATATGCCACTGGCTTAAGCTCTACAACAACTGTTGAAGGCAGATTTGGTAACACTAAGGGATCCTCCTTAAAATCCAAACACATCATCTCTAAAGTATAACCCAAATACAAGGTGTGCATACCATTCCAATAGTCCTGGTCACGACACCAATGACTTTTGGGCCCTAAAAAGAAAAATACAAGATTTGATTGACAACAAAGTGATTGAGTTTGACCCTCCACAGACCCCAAATGTGATTACCGCACCCATGCCCAGTCATGGTAAAGTTGTTAATGTTGTTTAAAATGTTTCCTATATCTCCTCCATCAGTGATTTCACTACTCCCTTGATGACCGTTAAGAAGAATATGTTAAGAGCCAGTTTATTTTCGGGCTGCCTTGAAAATTGTTACCATTGTGTTTCCCAAACTAATGGTTGTATGTGGATGAAGAAAGTTATTCAACGCCTGATTGATAGCCATGAAATTCTATTCGAGAAAACTCCGTCCATGAAGAGTTTTCCTGAAAGTATACCTCAAGATTTGATACTTGAAGATGTTTCACAAATCACAATTTCAAATACTCATATTAGGATCACCTCTAAAAGCCCTATAAGGACTCCTGCTGAGCTAAGAGTGGCTCCCATGATTATCACTACACCGGGGCTAGTACCCTACTCTTTTGACAAAGTTGTGCCTTAGAACTATGGGGCAGAATTTTATTATCATGGTGTCAAGCAAGAGCCATGGATTGAGAAAAATGAAGATTCTGAAATTACAAATATTGTCGAAACTAGTAAGGTCACTAGGACACGAAGGATCTTCTCTGTGGATATCTCTCCTCCAACAACTACTACAACACATGTTCTCATTCCTGCTGCTGGGGCGACTACCAATGCCCGAGGTAAAGATAAAGTAACCGAGCTTGCCCCGACGGAGGCACCCTTAAAAGAAGTTACAATTGAAGACCTATCTAGACAAGAGATGGAAGAAATTATGAAGATCATCTGTAAAAGTGAGTACAAAATAGTTGAACAACTGGGGAAAACACCCTCAAAGATATCCATGATGTCCTTGTTATTATTCTCTGAAGCACATGCCCAAGCTTTGTTGAAATTTCTGAAGAACACCCATGTACCTCAAGAGACCACTGCTAATTAGTTTGAGAATTGTGTTGCAAGCCTAACTGCTTACTATGGTTTGGGATTTTCTTATGCAGATTTAGCTCCGTTGGGGAAGAATCATAACATCGCTTTGTGCATCTATATTGAATACAAAGGAACCACTCTGGCGCGTGTGTTAGTATATATTGGGTCCTCCCTAAATGTTATACCCAAAGGTGCTTTGGATAGATTGGACTATGGAGGAATGGTGCTGAAACCCAACAATATTATGGTAACAGCCTTTGATGGGTCAAAGAGGATGGTCCATGGAGAGGTTGATCTCCCGATCAAGGTGGGATCTCAAGTCTTCAATTAAACTTTTATGTAATGGATATCCACCCGACCTATTCCTTCTTGCTAGGACTCCTATGAATTCATGGGGCAGGTGCGGATACCTCTACATTAATTCAAAAGCTGAAGTACCTAGTGAAAGGGAAGGTTGTCACAGTATGTGGAGAGGAAGAATATGTGGTCATTCATTTGAATTCTTTCAAATATGTTGAAATGGATGGAGAATTCATTGAAACCCCTTCCAGACATTTGAGGTAATCCCTCCTATGATTGTTGTTGCTACTCCAACTACTCCTGAAATCTCTAAGATCACACCAAGAATGGCCTCTGTAAAGGATTATAGGGTTGTCGTAGAAGATGAAGGTTGTACTATTTGGGGATAAATTCCAGATATCCCCTACAAACCTGACAAATTTGGATTGGGTTTTAGTTCAAAGGCTCAAAAAGAGGTTCGACGTGCTCGTGCTGGGGGACCACCTCTCCGTATTAGCAACAACGAAGTTAATGCTCTAGAAGACACTGGTAGTGATGGTGACTTAGACGACTGGATATTCCCAACTAATGACGATGGACTCAACAACCGGATACCTAAAGACATCATCTCAATCTACTTCATCCAGGAGTAATTGTTATTTCCTATTTTTACTGCTTTAAGAAGTTTGTTTGTATAATTTCTTTAAAAACAATGACTTCAAACCTTGTGCCTTTCCTAGGGCACAATGGTCCATTTGTTAAGGGTTATCATTTCATATATCATATGCTCATTTAATGAAAACATTCGATGATTTTGCATTCAAATTTTACACTCCTTGTCTTTCTTTTACTTAACTGCATTTTCAAATAGCCATGTGACCTTACATGCACACACACACATTTGCAGATCCACATCCACTTCGGATCGCATTGACAAAAATTTTGCTATTGCCGTTTATGACTTTAAAAATCCAATCTATCAAGTTGAAGACGAAGGTGAAGAAGATTGTGAGACACTTGGAGAACTCGCCAGACTCCTGATACAAGAGGAAAAGGCTATCCAACCTGAAATTCTGGTTTCAAATATGAGATGTCGAAGGAGATGTAACAACACAAATATCTGAGGATAGTACAAAATGCAATAATATTAAAAGCAGTAAAAACACAAAGGATTGTTAACCCAGTTCGGTGTATAACAACACCTACTCTTGGGGCTACCAAGCCAGAGACAAGTCCACTAAATAGTATCAATTCATAGACCCTTAGTAAACAACTAGTTACGGTCTAATCACTTCATCGCTACCCATGTTATACTTCTACCTAAGACACACCTAAGCATGAGGCCCTCGTCAAATCCATTCAATCACTGACAGTGAAGAACAACAAATATATTAAGTTTTAAGGACTTCAATCATTCAATACTTAAAAGCTTATGAATAATCCACAATTAACAATTCAAATTACAACTCAAGTATTAAACCAATACTTAGAGTGTATTACAATTAAAAAGACTTAGACAACATAAAGAATATGTTCTTCTTTTAAAAGTTGCAGCTTGATGAATAAGAATACGAGTCCTATAAAGGCGCAGTAGTGGGCTTGGGCTGAAAAAACAAATATTCCAATCCCTTGAATATTTCCATGAAAATAGGCCAAGATATAATCCATAAGGATAATCCTAATAGAAAAATACTCCTCAATATTTTTCGCAAACTATGAGTTATAAATCCTGAATAATGGCGCACATAAAAATAAGAAACAAATATGAAGTCACGTTTAGATCAGGAGGTAGATTTCAAGACATCTGCTTTGACATCACTCAAAACCAGTTTACTTTAAAAGTCAAGACATTTAGCAAAACATTATCAAGTCAGTGTTTTACCAAAATTACTGCCAACAAATGTGACACCCCAAATAATCCGATTATTAAATAATTAGAATTTTTAATTATTAATTTAATTGGAAATTTAATTATTGGTATTTTTGGATTATTGGAATTAATTTAATTAATTTAATTAATTAAAGGAAAGAAGTATTGGTGGTGTGAAGAGTGATTAGAGGGTGTGAGGGGTAAAATACTCTACTCTTACTAATTACTAATTTAATTATTTTATTGGAATAATAAAAGGAGTATTAAAAGGAAAAAGAAGAGAAAGAGAGTTATTTTGGAATATTTATCATACGTGCATTTGAGAAGAGGAAAAAGAAAGAGAAAACTGGAAGGGTCAGAATTCGAAGAACCCACAAGGTAAGGGGTGATTTCGATTAGTTAATTCGTATTATCGGTTTAGATATTCAATAGTATGGATCATAGTATGTTAGGGAATCCCGGTTTGGAATTCTAGGGTTCTGTAGAATTGTCCCTATTGCGTCGAATTGTAGGTTGAAAACCATTAGGGTGTCAGATGATAAAAAGGAATGATGAAATAATGTTGTTTGATGTTATAATGGTGTAAAATGGATGTGTTTTGGTGTTTCTCATGTTGCAATTCGTATGGGTATGTCTGGAATTGGTTTAGAATGAATAAATGCTGTCAAAAGTGCAGAATTTGACTCTGCAGGTCGTGGGAACCGGTTCCCAGTGGGGAGGAACCGGGTTCCACTGTGTGAATTTATAAAAACTGGCGAAAATGCACGTAGGAACCGGTTCCTGTATAGGTAGGAACCGGGTTCCCATACATTTTTCCAGAAGCGTGATTTTTGAACTTCACAGGAACCGGTTCCTGCATATGTAGGAACCGGGTTCTGCTGTAACTTTTTTAAAAATATTAAACTTTGAAGATTCATAACTTTCAAACCGTAAGTCCGTTTTGAGTGCCGTTTTGGACGTTATTTCTTAAATTTAATGCTCTATCTTATAAAATGAAAAGATTTCCTAAAACCTGAAATTATTTTGAAAATGAGTCAAATCTCAGAATAAGTGATTATTGGCTAACACACATGGGTGTGTATGTAGCAGTGAACCTGTGATGGATGGATGTATTAGTATTGTGTGAATGAAAGGCATGTTTATGTTGCTAATGATGGTGTGCATGATCGTTGAGATATCATGTTTTTGGTTTTGGTTCAGTTATGATAAATTGATGTATTTCATAGACTAATTTGATGTTGCATGCTAGTGTAGTGCGTGCATATGCATTGTTTTGGTGAAGTTAATTCCCATTGTGTGGAATTTGACTTGTATTGCCGTTAACCGATACCCGGGTGATGATGGGTGGTTAGGCTGGATTTGTGTCCAGGTGTTTATGGACGAATCAATGGTTGTTGTATCCGGTTGATGATGGATCAGTGTTGGGTGACTTGGTCACGTGTTGGTACCACATGCATTGTGTCTGCATTTGTGTTTGCATGGAATTGTAACATGTTAGGATGTCTTCCAGTGTTACAATTCTTTGGTTGATTATTGATTTGTGCATAATGACTTGTATGATTGGAACTGCGTGTTGAATCTGAATTTATGCTAAAATGGGTGAAATAATATGCTTGTGATATAATGTTGATTGAGAAGCTTATAATGCATGTTAATTATGAGAAATCTCACCCTTACTTTAACAATTTTAGATTAAAGTTAGCATCTCAGGAGTTGGTGAGGATGGCTCTAGAGCTATGTTACTTTAAGTCCGCGTGTCAGTGTCATGCTCTGATAGGTTGTAATACTGGGGAACATTTAGTTGAGGAATTAATTATTATTCAATTGTTTCTTTGAATTTCATTGGGAATAATTATGTTTTGGTTTATTCCGTTTTGGTTATGGTATTTTTCCGCTGTGTAAGACATGGTCTTAAGTTGATTGAATTATTTGAATAATGACCCTCAGTGTAGCATGACTACTGTTTTATTAGAAGTTTTATTTATTTCATAATTGTGACATCCCTTGTTCCGTGTTAACTCTGATGGAATATGTCTTTAATCATTGATATAATTAATATTATTCGGGGTATTTTAGAAGGGGTGTTACAATAGTGGTATCAGAGCATAGTTGGTCTTGTCTTGTGTCGTTATCCCTTTTGTATGCGACTAGTGTAAGATGACACTGTCGATACTTGTGTGCTGATGAGGTTGTTTTGTAATGTTACAGAACAATGGCCGGAAGAGGTAACGGAAGAAACAACGATGCTATTGCTGAAGCATTGGGAATGTTGGCTGGAGTACTTGGAGGGAACCATCAGGGAGCTGTGATTGGTGCTGACCGACAATTGGGGAATTTTCAGAGGAATAATCCTCCGTTGTTCAAGGGTGCACATGATCCCGAAGGTGCTCAGAAGTGGTTGAAGGAGATCGAGAGGATCTTCAGAGTAATTGACTGTGCTGAAGTGCTGAAGGTGAGATACGGAACTCACATGTTAGCAGAGGAAGCTGATGACTGGTGGGTTGCTACCAGAACTGAAATGGAAGAAGATGGTATTGCGTTGACTTGGGCTGTGTTCAGGAGGGCTTTTCTGAGGAGGTACTTTCCTGAGGACATCAGAGGCAAGAAGGAGATGGAGTTTCTGGAACTCAAGCAGGGTAACAAGACTGTCAATGAGTATGCTTCGAAGTTTACTGAGTTAGCGAAGTATTATGCTCATTATACTAACGATGCAGGTGGAGAATTTTCCAAATGTATCAAGTTTAAGAATGGTCTTCGTGATGAGATTAAGCAAGGTGTTCGGTATCAGCGTATCCAAAGATTTCCTGATCTGGTTGACTGTAGTAGGATTTTAGAGGAGGATCTTGCTAGCACTAAGTTGAATGCTCGAGGGTATGTTGATAGGAAGGGTAAGCAACAGATGGATCGTGGTAAGCCTTATGATAGAAGTAATCAGAGACCCGGTGGTTGGAAGAAGTTTGGTGGAGGAGATTCTAGTTCTTCCATTAAGTGCTACAAGTGTGGTGAGACAGGACATCGTATGGTGGATTGCAAAAGTAATGATAAGAAGTGTTTCAAGTGTGGGAAACTCGGCCATGTGGCCAATGATTGCAGAGTAAGAGTGGTGACTTGTTACAACTGTGGTGAAGAAGGTCATACTCGTCCTCAGTGTACAAAACCCAAGAAGGAGCAAGCTGGTGGTAAAGTGTTTGCATTGTCTGGGTCAGAGACTAAGCCAGATGATCGGCTGATTAAAGGTACATGTTTTATTAATGACATACCTTTGATTGCGATTATTAATACTGGAGCTACACATTCTTTTATTTCTTTGGATTGTGCTAAAGATTGAATTTGGAAATTTCTAATATGGATGGAAGTATGGTTATTGATACTCCTGCGTCGGGTTCAGTGACTACTTCGTACGTTTGTAGGAATTGTCCTATTGTGATTTTTGGTAGGGTTTTCGGTATGGATTTAGTGTGCCTACCGTTAGAACAACTTGATATCATCCTTGGAATGAACTGGTTGGAATTCAACCAGGTTCATATCAACTGTTTTGCGAAGACGGTTATTTTTCCTGAAGAGGTTGGTGTCGAAGATGTGACTATGTCGGTTAAACAGATGAACCTAGCTGTGAAAGATGGTGCTGTGGTATTTATGTTTTATTCTGCAATAGAAGCGGAGGGAAAAGCAAAGAGTGATGGATTGCCAGTGGTGAATGAATTTCCAGATGTGTTTCTGGAAGACGTTAGTGAATTGCCACCTGAGAGGGAGGTAGAATTTACTATAGATTTGATTCCTAGAACTAGTCTGGTGTCGATGGCGCCTTACCGTATATCGGCATCTGAATTAGAGGAGTTAAAGATACAGTTGGAGGAGTTACTTGAGAAGAAGTTTATTCGTCCGAGTGTTTCACCGTGGGGTGCTCCGGTGTTGTTGGTTAAGAAGAAAGAAGGTTCAATGAGATTATGTGTTGATTACAGACAGCTGAATAAATTTACAATCAAGAATCGATATCCTTTGCCAAGGATCGATGATTTGATGGATCAACTAGTTGGAGCTTGTGTATTTAGTAAGATTGATCTGAGATCTGGATATCATCAGATTCGTGTGAAGTCGGAAGATATTCAGAAAACTGCATTTAGAACGAGGTATGGACATTACGAGTATTCTGTTATGCCGTTTGGAGTTACTAATGCACCTGGTGTTTTCATGGAGTATATGAACAAGATATTTCATCCGTATCTTGATAAGTTTGTGGTGGTGTTCATTGATGATATTCTAATTTATTCGAAGAGCGATGAAGAGCATGCATAACATCTCAGAGTTGTGTTGGAATTGTTGAAAGAGAAGAAGCTTTATGCGAAGTTGTCCAAGTGTGAATTCTGGTTAAGTGAAGTAAGTTTTATTGGCCATGTAATTTCCAAGAATGGAATTGCTGTGGATCCTACGAAGGTAGAAGCAGTATCTCAGTGGGAAGCACCGAAGAATGCTTCTGAGATCCGTAGTTTTCTGGGTCTTGTAGGAAGTTTATAGAAGGATTTTCCAAATTAGCGTTACCGTTGACTAAGTTGACCAGGAAGGGTCAAATGTTTGTTTGGGATGTTGAATGTGAGAAAGGATTTCAAGAGCTGAAGAGGAGGTTGACAAGTGCTCCGATCTTGATTTTTCCAAATCCGACTAAGTCTTTTGCTGTGTATTGTGACGCATCATTAATGGGATTAGGTGGTGTGTTGATTCAAGATAAGCAGGTGGTGGCTTATGCTTCGAGACAATTGAAAGTACATGAAAGGAATTATCCGACTCATGATTTGGAGTTGGCAGTTGTTGTGTTTGTTTTGAAGTTGTGGAGGCATTATTTATATGGTTCTCGGTTTGAGGTGTTCAGTGATCACAAAAGTCTGAGGTATCTCTTTGATCAGAAAGAGTTGAATATGAGGCAGAGGAGATGGTTAGAATTTCTAAAGGATTATGATTTCGGTTTGAATTACCATCCTGGTAAGGCAAACGTTGTTGCGGATGCCTTGAGTAGGAAGTCCTTGCATATGTCGATGTTAATGGTCCGTGAGTTAGATTTGGTTGAGCAGTTCAGAGATTTAAGTTTGGTATGTGAAACTACTCCGAATAGTGTGAAATTGGGTATGTTGAAACTGACTAGTGGTATTCTGGAGGAAATTTGGAATGGACAGAAGTCCGATGTTGGGTTAGTTGATAAATTGACATTGATCAACCAAGGTCAAGGAGGCGAGTTCCGGATTGATGAGAATGGTGTTATGAGATTTGGTAATAGGGTGTGTGTTCCGGATGTTGCAGAGATTAGGAAGAGTATTTTGGAAGAAGGACATCGTAGTGGATTGAGTATTCATCCTGGTGCTACTAAAATGTACCATGATTTGAAGAAGTTGTTTTGGTGGCCGGGAATGAAAAAGGAAATTGCTAAGTTTGTGTATGCTTGTTTGGTTTGTCAGAAGTCGAAGATTGAGCATCAGAAACCGTCAGGATTGATGGAACCGTTGTTTGTTCTGGAATGGAAATGGGATGGAATCTCTATGGATTTTGTGTCTGGTTTTCCAAGGACATCGAAGAATTGTGATTCTGTCTGGGTTATTGTTGATGAAAGCTGCTCACTTTATTCCGATAAGAATGGATTATCCGATGGAAAGGTTGGCAGAATTGTATGTTGAGAAGATTATGAGTTTGCACGGTATTCCTTCTAGTATTGTGTCGGATCGAGATCCGAGGTTTACATCTAAATTCTGGACGGGATTGCAAGAAGCTTTGGGTACTAAGTTGCGTTTGAGTTCCGCTTATCATCCACAGACAGATGGTCAGACGAAGAGAACGATTTAGTCGTTGGAAGATTTGTTAAGAGCTTGTGTGTTGGAGAAAGGTGGAGCTTGGGATAGTTATCTACAATTGATTGAGTTTACCTACAACAATAGTTTTCATTCGAGCATTGGTATGGCTCCGTTTGAGGCATTGTATGGTAGGAGGTGTCGGACATCGTTGTGTTGGTATGAATCTGGAGAGAGTGCTGTGATTGGACCGGAAATTGTCCAACAGACTTCGGAAAAGATTAAGATGATTCAGGAGAAGATGAGGACTTCTCAGAGTCGTCAGAAAAGTTATCACAATAAGAGGAGGAAAGATCTTGGGTTTAGCGAAGGAGAACATATTTTTATGCGAGTTACTCCGATGACTGGTATTGGTCGAGCTTTGAAGTCAAAGAAGTTGACTCCACGTTTTATTGGTCCGATTCAGATTACCAAGAGAGTTGGGAAAGTTGCTTATCAGATTGCTTTGCCGCCGTCACTTGCAAATTTGCATGATGTTTTTCATGTATCTCAGCTAAGGAAGTACATTGCTGATCCGTCTCATGAGATTCGGGTAGACGATATACAGGTACGAGAGAATTTGCCTGTGGAAGCGGTACCTGCGAGAATTGAGGATCGGAAGTTGAAACAGTTGCGAGGCAAGGAGATCGCGTTGGTAAGAGTGGCTTGGGGAGGACCAGCAGATGGAAATGTCACTTGGGAGTTGGAGAGTCAGATGAAGGACTCGTATCCCGAACTGTTCGTCTAAGGTATGTTTTCAAGGACGAAAACACTTTTAGTCGGGGAGAGTTGTGACACCCCAAATAATCCGATTATTAAATAATTAGAATTTTTAATTATTAATTTAATTGGAAATTTAATTATTGGTATTTTTGGATTATTGGAATTAATTTAATTAATTAAAGGAAAGAAGTATTGGTGGTGTGAAGAGTGATTAGAGGGTGTGAGGGGTAAAATACTCTACTCTTACTAATTACTAATTTAATTATTATATTGGAATAATAAAAGGAGTATTAAAAGGAAAAAGAAGACAAAGAGAGTTATTTTGGAATATTCATCATACGTGCATTTGAGAAGAGGAAAAAGAAGGAGAAAACCGGAAGCGTCAGAATTCGAAGAACCTACAAGGTAAGGGGTGATTTCGATTAGTTAATTCGTATTATCGGTTTAGATATTCAATAGTATGGATCATAGTATGTTAGGGAATCCCGGTTTGGAATTCTAGGGTTCCGTAGAATTGTCCCTATTGCGTCGAATTGTAGGTTGAAAACCATTAGGGTGTCAGATGATAAAAAGGAATGATGAAATAATGTTGTTTGATGTTATAATGGTGAAAAATGGATGTGTTTTGGTGTTTCTCATGTTGCAATTCGTATGGGTATGTTTGGAATTGGTTTAGAATGAATAAATGCTGTCAAAAGTGCAAAATTTGACTCTGCAGGTCGTGGGAACCGGTTCCCAGTGTGGAGAATACGGGTTCCACTGTGTGAATTTATAAAAACTGGCAAAAATGCATGTAGGAACCGGTTGCTGTATAGGTAGGAACCGAGTTCCCATACATTTTTCCAGAAGCGTGATTTTTGAACTTCGCAGGAACTGGTTCCTGCATATGTAGGAACCGGGTTCTGCTGTAACTTTTAGAAAAATATTAAACTTTGAAGATTCATAACTTTCAAACCGTAAGTCCGTTTTGAGTGTCGTTTTGGATGTTATTTCTTAAATTTAATGCTCTATTTTATAAAATGAAAAGATTTCCTAAAACATGAAATTATTTTGAAAATGAGTCAAATCCCGGAATAAGTGATTATTGGCTAACGCACATGGGTGTGTATGTAGCAATGAACCTGTGATGGATGGATGTATTAGTATTGTGTGAATGAAAGGCATGTTTATGTTGCTAATGATGGTGTGCATGATCGTTGAGATATCATGTTTTTGGTTTTGGTTCAGTTATGATAAATTGATGTATTTCATAGACTGATTTGATGTTGCATGCTAGTGACGTGCGTGCATATGCATTGTTTTGGTCAAGTTAATTCCCATTGTGTGGAATTTGACTTGTATTTCCGTTAACTGATACCCGGGTGATGATGGGTGGTTAGGCTGGATTCGTGTCCGGGTGTTTATGGACGAATCGATGGTTGCTGTATCCGGTTGATGATGGATCAGTGTTGGGTTACTTGGTCACGTGTTGGTACCACATGCATTGTGTCTGCATTTGTGTTTGCATGGAATTGTAACATGTTAGGATGTCTTCCAGTGTTACTATTCTTTGGTTGAATATTGATTTGTGCATAATGACTTGTATGATTGGAACCGCGTGTTGAATCTGAATTTATGCTAAAATGGGTGAAATAATATGCTTGTGATATAATGTTGATTGAGAAGCTTATAATGCATGTTAATTATGAGAAATCTCACCCTTACTTTAACAATTTCAGATTAAAGTTAGCAGCTCAGGAGTTGGTGAGGATGGCTCTAGAGCTGCGTTACTTCTAAGTCCGCGTGTCAGTGTCATGCTCTGATAGGTTGTAACACTGGGGAACGTTTAGTTGAGGAATTAGTTATTATTCAATTGTTTCTTTGAATTTCATTGGGAATAATTATGTTTTGGTTTATTCCGTTTTGGTTATGGTATTTTTCCGCTGTGTAAGACATGGTCTTAAGTTGATTGAATTATTTGAATAATGACCCTCAGTGTAGCATGACTACTGTTTTATTGGAAGTTTTATTTATTTCATAATTGTGACATCCCTTGTTCCGTGTTAACTCTGATGGAATATATCTTTAATCATTGATATAATTAATATTATTCGGGGTATTTTAGAAGGGGTGTTACAACAAACACTTACAAACTACCCCTTAGGCAAATTTTGGCTAAAACATTATTTGAGCACATTATCAAAGCAACAGCGAAATCAAGAATAAAACTCAGTTAGAAGTTAGAAAAAGTAACTAAGTTAGATATTAGTAGATAAATATGTCAGAACATCTTCAGAGACATGAGGCTCCCCCTCAGTCAGTCAAAGGTCAGTCAGTTTCTCTCCCCCTTTTTAGACATAATATGCCAAATAAAGCATGCATAGCAGTAATAGAATATGCCAAATAAGTACAGACCATAGAATCCAAGAGTCAAGCACATACAAGTGCCAAAAAGGAACAAAGGGGTCAAAATAAATAAATAGCAAATGGTCTAATTGTCTTCAAGATCAGTAGAATTGGCAGAGTCAGAACTTCCTTCATCATCAGAATCTGCTCCTTTAGTGCTCACTCTATCATCAAAATTATTGTCCTTCTACAGCTCCTTGATCATCTTTTCAAAAATTATCTTTCTTGCTGAGATAACTCTGATCACATCATCAAGTTCTTTGCAGGCTTCCCTTAATTCAGTAATCATGTCATCCTTGGTTGAGCTCTTTTTTTAAGAAGATGCAGATGTCAAAACAATGTTTGGGACATGTTTTCCTGAAAATAACTTGAAGTGAAGGGTCAGAGCAGACTCCCTCTTGCAAACTACATCATTACCACTTAGAATTCCAGGATGTTGATTTAGAATAATTCCACAAATAAGAGATGGAAAGGATATAGGAATTTTTTAAACTTTCCTAAGCCAATTTTGCAAACTTTCCTATACTCCTTACCTTTATGACCAGCACAGTCAATAGGAATATTAACAATAAATTCCTTAACAAGACTCTCATAACATTTTGCAAACCTGGTGACAGTCTTCATCAATCCAGCAGAAGAAATCAGCTCCATAATCTCTTTGCACTCTAGTGCACCAACTCCCAACTCTCTTTCAAGAGCAATTCTTCTTTGAAAAACATATTTCCACTTTTCAGCATTTCCAACAGAATGGAAGGAAATGTTGTCAAGAGGAGCATCAGGCCCCCTAAAAGAAAGCTTCTTACTTGTAGATTTCTTCATAGGAGTGATGTCTTGGACATCTTACTCAATATCATAATTAGAGTCAACTTCTTCTACTAATGCAACTTTCTTCTTACTTCTGGATCTCTTCACAGGTGAGATGTTCTGGACAACATCATCATCATCATCATCATCATTTGTGGAGCTATCAGGTCTAGCTTTTATTTTTTTCAGAGGGAGGAACCACTTTACTCCAGGGCTTTGGGGGACCATACATAGTCTTCTTCTTGATGCTCTTGGTAGGGGGTGTGACATCCAAAAAATTTCTTTTTCTAGTCTTGAGCCTTTTAGCAATTCCAAGCACCACATTAAAAATGAGTTCATTATCAGACACTTGTTCAACATTAACCATATTCTCAGTATTTTGATTCTCTGTAGCTTCAGAGTCAGCAACATCTTCCTTAGCAGGAGAGTCCTTCTCAACATCTTGTCCAACATCTTGTCCTTCTCAACATCTTCCTTAGAAAGGCCACCATAAGTGGTTTCCAATAGTCATAATTTCTTCCATCCAGAATGGGTGGTCTGCTTACAAATCCTCCTTCCTTGTCCATAGTACCAGAAAGTATCTTCCCTAGATCTCACCCAGATATAGAGCGGGATGCCTGCTCTGATACCAATTAAAATTCTGGTATCAGATATGAGATATCGAAGGAAATGTCACGACACAAATATCTGAGGACACTATAAAATGCAACAATATTAAAAGCAGTAAAAACACAAGGGATTGTTATCCGAGTTCGGTGTACAACAACACATACTCTGGGGGCTACCAAGCAAGGGACAAGTCCACTAAATAGTATCAATTCATAGACCCTCGGTAAACAACCAAATTACGATCTAATCACTTAATCACTACTCGTGTTATACCTCTACCTAAGACACACCTAGGTATGAGGCCCTCCTCAAATCCCTTCAATCACTAACACTGAAGAACAACATAAATATTAAGTTTTTAGGACTTCAATCATTTAATACTTAAAAGCTTATGAATGATCCATAATTAACAACTCAAATTACAACTCAAGTATTAAACCAATACTTAGATTGTATTACAATTAAAAATTCTTAGACAACAGAAAGAATATGTTCTTCTTTTAAAAGTTGCAGCTTGATGAATAAGGATGCAAGTCCTTATAAAGGCGCAACAATGGGCTTGGGCTGAAAAACAAATATTCCAATCCCTTAAATATTTCCATGAAAACATGCAAAAATATAATCCATAAGGATAATGCTAATAGAAAATATTCCTCCATATTTTTCGCAAACTATAAGTCACAAATCCTGAATAATGGTACGCATAAAAACAAGAAACAGATATGAAGTCACGTCCAGATCAAGAGGAAGATGTCAAGACATCTGCTTTGACATCATTCAAAACCAGTTTTCTTCAAATGTCAAGACATTTAACAAAACATTATCAAGTCAGTGTTTTACCAAAATTGCTGCCAACAAACACTTACACAACCGGAGGAAGAACCAGTTGAAGTGATAAACTTGGGTATTGAGGTAGATAATAAAGAAGTTAAGATTGGCGCCAACCTAGAAGACAGTGTCAAGAGAAGATTGGTTCAGATGTTGCATGACTAATTTGAGTTATTCGCTTGGTCTTACGAAGAGATGCAAGGGCTCGATACTGATATTGTGGTTCATCTTCTGCTAATGAAAGAAGGTTATTCTCTGATTAAACAAAAGGTTCATCGCATGCGTCCTGACATGTCAGAGAAAATTAAGGTTGAGTTAATGAAATAGTTCAATGCAGGTTTCTTGGCAGTCATGTCATATCCCCAATGGGTTGCAAATGTTGTTCCAGTGCCGAAGAAAGACGGTACGGCCTGTATGTGTGTTTAGTACAGGTATTTAAATAGGGAGAGCCCCAAAGACGATTTCCAACTACCATATATTGATGTCTTAGTTGACAACAATGCTCAACATAAGGTATTCTCCTTCATGGAAGGTTTCTCAGGTTACAACCAAATCAAAATGGCACCTGAAGACATGGAGAAAACAACTTTTGTCACACACTTGGGTACCTTCTTTTATAAGGTCATGCCTTTTGGGATGAAGAATGCAAGCGCAACTTATCAACGAACCATGGTGGCTTTATTTCATGACATGATTCATCATAAAATAGAGGTCTGTGTGGATGACATGATAGCGAGATCACAAACTAAGGAAGAGAACCTTTTTCATTTGCAGAAATTGTTTGACAGGCTGAAGAAATACAAGCTGAGGTTGAATCCCAACAAATGCACCTTCAGGGTAAGATCTGGAAAACTCATAGGCTTCGTCATCAGTGGTAAAGGAATTGAGGTTGATCCCGTAAAGGTCAAAGCAATCCAAGAAATTCCAGCTCCCCGTATTGAGAAGGAGGTCAGAGGTTTCTTATGACGACTTAACTACATTGCTCGGTTCATTTCTCACCTGACTGCTACTTGTGAACCACTCTTCAAGCTGCTGAAGAAAGATCAACTAGTAAAATGGAATGACGACTGTCAAATAGCTTTTGACAAGATTATAGAGTACCTTCAAGAACCTCCAATTCTGATGCCACCAGTGGAAGGAATACCTCTGATCATGTACTCAACCGTGTTAGAGAATTCAATAGGGTGTGTGCTGGGGCAACATGACGAGTCTGGTCGAAAAGAGAATGCAATATACTACCTTAGCAAAAAGTTTACCGACTGTGAGACAAGATATTCACTGCTCGAGAAAACTTTATATGCTTTGGCATGGGCTGCTCGCCGACTAAGACACTATATGTTGGTTCATACTACTCTATTGATCTCTAAGATGGATCCCGTCAAGTACATCTTTAAGAAGACAGCTATCTCCAGAAGAATAGCTCGATGGCAAATGATCTTAACCGAATATAACATTCAGTACACTACTCAAAAAGCAATAAAAGGAAGTGTACTGGCAGATCATTTAGTGCATCAAGCTGTGGATAAAAACCAATCTATGAACTTTGAATTCTCTGACGAGAATATCATGTTGATTACAGATTGTGAAAAGCCTAGACTGAATGAAGGACCTGAAAAAGGATCTCGATGTACTATAGTTTTTGATGGAGCTTCCAATGCACTGGGTAACGAATTGGTGTTGTGATCATTTCCCTTGAATGTTTCCATACACCTTTCACTGCCAGACTTTGCTTTAACTGTACCAATAACATGGTTGAGTAAGAAGCCTGCATCTTGTGTCTAAAAGCTGCTATTGACCTAAGAGTCAAATTTTTAAGTGTATATGGAGACTCATCCTTGGTGGTCTATTAAGTTAAAGGAGAGTGGGATACAAAACATCCAAATCTTATCCCTTACCAAGAACTTGTGCTAACCTTGATCCCGTGGTTTGAAGAGATTACCTTTGAACATATATCGAGAGAAGAAAACCAGTTGGCAGATGCTTTAGCTACCATGTCACATATGTTCAAGGTCAGATGGGACAACGAAGCTCCCAAAAACAAACATGTATATGCTAATCCTAGTTTCCTTGAGAAGTTTTGAACTGATGTTCTCCCTACTTAGGTAGGCAAATGCATGAAACCTCAGAATATGTACAACATCAGAATCAGGATATCTACTTTGTATTTTGGACATGCAAGTTTAACAATGCCTAAGTGATAGATGAGAGTCAGCAGAAGCTTACCTTACAGATGGAGAAAGTCCTGTGAACTAGAGCCTCGTTCTGATCAGCTTCCTCACGTACTCAGCAGAATGGAACAGCCTTTAACTTGGGTTATGAATGGATGGAAAATTCAGAAGCTGTATGGATGATTTGGTCAAGAAACACTTGAGGGATGCTTGGAGTTTGAATGCAAGAATCAAAAACTAGCAGGTTTTGTATTTGTGTCTGCAGTTTCAGATTCCTGGAATTTTTAGCAAGGTTTCAAAGCTTTTTATTTTCAGTTTTTTTGATCCCCCCTCTTCACAGTTGCAAGTGAAGTTCAATTTATAGGCAAGAATTTTGTAGCTTGGAGAAGTCAAAAGTACTACCATCATGCTAGCGTGATTGCTTGTTCTTGATGCAAGTTAAACAAGTATGGTGGTTAGCAGCTTTTAGCCGTGCCTAAGCTGGATTTGTAAGCATGAATTAAGGAAAAGTACCCTCAAAAGCAAAAGCAAAGCATGGGCCCAACGTACTCTTGTACAAAAGTTTGCTTTTTCAAGGACAGCAATGTACTTCTATGCCACACGTGGGGAAATCCTTTGGACAAACACTCAAAAATGGTTGTGAGCATTAAATGATGATGAGATTTATCAAACCAGAAATCCTGCAATGTGAGATTACAAATCATAGCTTAATTTTGGTCAGAAGTTCAACATCAGCGCAACTTAGAACAAACATCCAACTTCTGATCCTTTAATCTCTTTGCTCCAGCATGTTCTGAGCGAGTTCTCAAACTATCCAAAAAGCTTATGAAATGCTTTGTAAGCCCTCTTTGAATTACTCTTGCAACTTTTGACTAAACCTACGTGAAAACTGGCCCAGAAGGTGTAAACAACTTCTGACTTGAAAATGCTCAGAATTTACTAAGTGCCTAAGCTTCAGAGACGTGTCTTGGAAGACGTACAACTTGAAATCCCAACACTTCTATAAGAAGTTCTATTCTGCAATGTTTTGGGTCTCATTGAGATCTAAAACTCTTGTGTTAGAAGTTCTTTCAGAATCAGTTTTCATCATGGTGGAAGTATGGCCAGCAGTTTTGAGCTTGTCATATTTCTTAAATACTTAGAAAAATTCTAAGTATTTAGAATTTTGACTTTCCCAAAGTAATTTTGACTTTTGAATTTCTTGATGAAACAAACTTCATATTTCAACATGTCTTGATGAAATATGACTCTTGAAACTTTACTTTGATCCAAAAGTCAAAGTTTGACTTTTCAGTATGCAGATGACCATTTTGCCCTTGTGAATGACTTTCTTGGAAAATTTGTGATTCAAGGCTTGGAATTGGATGGAAGTAAACCTTAGGGTCCAGGGTGATCCTTTGAGAAATGAGAGGGAAAATTTTGGGGTACAACAGCTTTCCCTGTTCAATCTTCTTACGCTTGAAGAGTTAGAGTGGCAAATATGCCATTCGTGACTTGAAGGTGGAAGATGATTGAACACTAGAGTGCCCATAAATTTTCACTTGATGATGTCATGGTTTACTATGTAGGGAATGGGCTTAAAGATTCCATTTGGAGAAATGATGGATAGTTGTTGGAGATGGGCTTATAAATGCCATCCGAAGGTGATTGTTGATGCAAATTATACTAAGTCTAAACTTGACTTCAACTAGAAAAGAATCAGAATAAATCTTGGAGCGATTTATTTGAACCAGACGAAACGTCTACTAGAAAGAATCAGGATAAACCATTGAGAGATTTAAACTAAACCAGTAGAGGTCTTGAATTTTCTTTGACTGGAAAGAATCAGAATAAATCTTAGGATTGATTAATTGAACCAGACAAAAGTCTTGGAATATCTTCAACTGGAATAGAAATCAGAGAGATCTTAGTGACGATCTGAATGAACCAGAGAAGGTCTTGGATTAACTTTGACTGGAATGGAAATCAGAAGAATCTTAGGATCGATTCAACTGAACCAGACAAAAGTATTGGAATATCTTTAACTGAATTAGAAATAAGAGAGATCTTAGTGTCGATCTGACTGAACCAGAGAAGGTCTTGGATTAACTTTGACTGGAATGGAAATCAGAAGAATCTTATGACCGATTCAACTGAACCAGACAAAAGTCTTGTAACATCTTCAACTGTAATAGAAATCAGAGAGATCTTAGTGTTGATCTGACTAAACCAGAGAAGGTCTTGGATTAACTTTGATTAGAATGGAAATCAGAAGAATCTTAGGATCGATTTAACTGAACCAGACAAAAGTCTTGGAATATCTTCAACTGGAATAGAAATCAGAGAGATCTTAGTGTCGATCTGACTGAACCAGAGAAGGTCTTGGATTAACTTTGAATGGAATGGAAATCAGAAGAATCTTTTGATCTATTCAACTGAACCAGATAAAAGTCTTGGAATATCTTCACATGGAATAGAAATCAGAGAGATCTTAGTGTCGATCTAACTGAACCAGAGAAGGTCTTGGATTAACTTTGACTGGAATGGAAATCAGAAGAATCTTAAGATCGATTTACCTAAACCAGACAAAAGTCTTGGAATATCTTCAACTGGAATAGAAATCAGAGAGATCTTAGTGTCGATCTCACTGAACCAAAGAAGGTCTTGAATTTTCTTTAACTGGAAAAATCATAATAAATCTTGGAGAAATTTATCTGAACCAGAGAAAGTGTCTACGGGAAAGAATCAGGACAAACCGTTGCGAGATTTAAATTGAACCAGTAAAGGTCTTTTTTGATACTGATGTGTGATGAAGGAATCTAAGACGATTACTACTCCAAAAAGATGATGAAGGAGTCTTGGACGATTGCTACCTCAGCAGGATGATGAAGGAATCTTGGACGATTGCTACTCCAAACAGATGATGAAGGAATCTGAGACGATTACTACCTCAGCGGGATAATGAAGGAATCTGAGACGATTACTACTTCAAAAATATGATGACCTTTATCTGTTGATTGATCTTTCCTGAAAAGTTAAAGAGTTAGTTGTATGCAATTTCATGATGTATGCATTGCGTAATGATGTTCTCAAAATAAATGAGATTTCTGTTATATGTATTTTTCACTTATGTAATATGATGAAATGTGAAACGTTGTTGGAATGTAATTTTGTCTTGTAAAATAAATCCTTGACAAATGCTGGGGAGTTACTAAATCCCGGGCTGCTGTTGAAGAGTAGGTGTGTCTTTAGACTTTTCTTAGAATGTTTCCACCGGGGATTTTCTGTTTTGTTGAGAAGAACTCCGCCGGCGAATGCCGAAAACTCTGTGGAGAATGTTTATTCTTGATTGGGAAAAAAAGATCGGGAGTCTTGGTTGTCTGTTGCTCTACTGGGGAGTCGAAGTTGATCTGATATCTAGTCGGGTCCAGGCTTCACAGTAACTTGCTGAGGATTGTAGAGTAGTCTACTGGGGAAGAGGAGTTGTGGTCCTTTGATTTGTAGTAGCCGGAGAAGACACCTCAAGCTGGGGAACTCTTCCGTTTGTTGGGGAAATAAACCATGTTGCTTAGTCTGTTGGAGAGGCGGTGACTTCACTAGAAGAAATCCTCGAGGATTCTTGAAGTCGACTCAGCTGGTGAGAAGTTTTCAAAGATTGAAACTCTGGCTATGAGTCATCCTATGAGAAGGATTTTTGGGAGATTTGTCACTGCCCCTAGTAGCAAGTGTTTGTGGATCCTCCAGGAAATGTTGACTGTACGTAACCCCTTGTTGGGATTTACGTTCAATGGCCCAAGTGATGGAGATAGAGACCTGCCCCTGGTTATTCTGCACTTCTTGAGAGATTTCTTGGAATCTTGACTGGACTGCCCCAGGTGTGCTGGATAGTGACATGTCATGCCCCTTGTTTATAGGAGATATGTCATTGGAAGTGTCATCCCACTTGAAGTGATTTTTTTCACTTGAGAGAGCTTTCGTTCATCGTATATTCGTTGTGTGAATTCTCTGTTGTCAAACAAATAGTCATATGCAAACAACGATATTCAAATAATGCAAAGTTTATGCTTGTCTTGAAGTTTTGAAAATGCGTTTTAGCAAGTAAAGAGTAAGAATATGAAATCAACTTCAGAATTTAGAATAAAGCCTTACAAGAGTCGGGATACCTTTTGTAAAAATATGCTTTCGAACTAAACCAAGCTTCAATTAGGACTTTTGAAGGGTTGTAACATGACTTGGTTCATGGTTTAAGAAGCAAAGGATAAGGTTCAAAGTGTATTTGTACCTGCCCGTTCTTCGTGATGTTCTTCAATCCCAAACTTAGCTAATTGCGCATTTAAACTCCAATTGAGTCTGGAATGAGATTTTGGTGATTGTTCAGACAAGTTAAGTTTGTAGGAAAGAAATCATTTTTCACAACATTTTTCATGTTGTTGACGATTTGTAGTGACCTCTTTCTTTTGATTTATTATCCCTGGTATTTTCCTGACTGTTCTTGTTTTGAGATTACAGTCAGCGGGATGCCCCAGTTTTTCTTAAGTCTCCTTCGTAGGTTATGACTTAGTGGGCTTTTTTATGGGGAGATAATGATTTCCTATTCGGTAGGGAACCATCATTGTCTTTTGGTTTCAGAGGAATGTTTTTGATGCCGCTCGTTGTATTACGAGATGAGAGTTTGCGATTTGAACATGCATTTGAATTAACTGAGAGACTACCTTGTCCCAGGTTTTGATTAAAGGTTTCAATTTGTATAAAAAATAAAACTTATACTTCTTTGGCTCGAAGGGGTTAACTAGGGATTATCTTCCTTATAACTCCAGTGTTTAGGATTTGAAAGAAACGCCTTTACATCGTCAGCAAGGTCTGTCCAAAAGCATACTGTATGAGATTATGGCATTATTTTCGTCATCCTCCCTCTAAAGGCTTGTAACTTTTAGCAAGAGTTGAATGTCATAAAGGAAGTAAAAATAGTATAGTTTATATATAATGAAAACGAATGGATTAATTCAAGACAAACAAATGCAATTCATTAATGAAACAAAGTTTAACATTAATAGATAAGTGTTTGAATAGAAAAAGAGATTACAATTGAAAATTCAAAATGAACAAGACGCTCTAAATGATTCGGCATAGGAGCAGTGATCACGTTTAGAGTCTCTGGAGGGTCAAACTCGATCTCCTTGGCGACAATCAAATTCTAAATCTTGTACTTCAACGCCCAACAATCGTTAGTATCATGCTTGGGACTACCGGAATGATAAGCACACGTTGCATTAGGATTGTAGTTAGGAGAAGAAGTTTTGGGGTTTGGATGAGGTCCTATCAACATGATCAGATTCATCCTCAACAAGTGTTGTAGCACTTGAGACAGTGGCATGTTGATGTTAGTAAAATTTCTTTTGGGCTCGTCTGGCCTTCGTTGATTTCCCCTTTGTTGTTGCCGGTGCGACGCAAAACCATAGATCAGGACTGCCCTCACGTGTTGGTCATGACGACTCTTTTCAACATACACATCATCAGACTCTTTCTTCCCATTGTATGGCTTTATCTGAGCATCAGAGGGTGTAGCTCCTTGGATCTTTCCGCTTTTGATGCCATCCTCGACCCTTTCGTCGGTCAGTATTAGCTCAGTGAACCCGACCGAGGAGCTTCTGATTAGGTGCTTGAAGAAAGGTCCCGTCAAAGTTCCCATGAAGATGTCAATTAGCTCTATATCAGTTAAAGAGGGTTTCACCCTACCAGACAGATCTCTCCACCTTTGGGTGTATCCTTTGAAGATATTGTTGGAACACATGGTCATGTTCTGCAATTGCACACGAGTTGGTGTAAGATCAATGTTGTACTGGTACTGATTGTAGAAAGCAGAAGCTAAATCCTCCCAGGTGTGGATGCGAGAACTCTCCAATTGATAAAACCATTCAAGTTGAGTCCCTACCAGCCTCTCTTGGAATAAATGGATCCACAACTTCGGATCAGTTGTGTATGGTTGAATCTTGTAGACATAAGACTTTAAGTGCATCTTAGGGAAAAAGACTCCATCGTACAGGGAAAAGGTAGGGATTTTGAACTTTGGCGAGATGACCACTCTAGAAACCAAACCCATGTCTCCTAAATCCAAGCCAGGTATCTGCTGAATTTCCATAACAATGAGGCGATGTCCTACTGTTTGTACTTGTCATCAGCGGGAGGATATTGTTCCTCAGAGTAATCAGCTTCGACTTCATCAATCTCTAGACTATTGTCTTCTTCATTACTATCCACCATGTTGGATGGAGTTGGAAGATCTAGAGTGTAAAATCAAGCTTCTCAAATGAGCTTTTGTTTTGATGAAGACAAACCATGGCTAACAAAGAAGGCAAAGATTTTTAATCAAGCTCAAAGCATCTAAGGACAATATCTTCAGTTCAAAGCTCTCAACAACTTTCAAGGTATAATAATATTACCTACTCTAATATTAAGATATAGATGCTCAATTTTGAAAAAGAAATGTTCAAAAATCATTACTCAAGTTTTTCAAAGTTAAAATTTCTTTGTTCACTTTAGTGCAATCGATTTGCATTTTAGTGCAATCGATTGCATGCTTCAAATTTTCAGATCTTTTGCTTCTGTATCTCTGTGCATTCGATTTATATTGCTTGTGAAATCGATTTCATACTAAAAATTTTCAAAATGTGTGCTTCTGTTTCTCAGTGCAATCGATTTACATTGCTAGTGCAATCGACTGCACTCACTTATTTTTTTCTACTGACTTTACTTGCAATCAATTTGCACTGCTAGTACAATCGATTGCACTCTTAAAAGTTTTGAAAAATAGTTGTTGAAACCTTGTGCAATCGATTTACACAAAGGGTGCAATCGATTGCATGCTGCACGATTTTGAAAAACAGCATCTTTTTACATACCTGTTCATCATGCCTTTTCATTGAAACTTTTCACTCAAACTTGGCATTTGTTCATGATACATTTTCAGAACTTCATGATGTTTCAAAAAGGTGTTATGAACATATAAATATTCTTTTTTAAAATCTGTTTCAATACCTCTTCAATAAATATTTTCTGAAATTTCAAAATACAAACTCAAGCATTCCTTCACTTTCAAGCATAGGTTTTCTGCATATTTTCATACATCTCTAAACAGAAAACTTTGAGAAATTATATCTTGAGTCATTGTACAATAATATTATTGGAATAGAAGATCATAAATTGTTAAATCACTCTAAGTGATCAATACTACTCAACTCACTCAAACTCAAAAATTGATAGTTACTTACTTATTTTTCCAGGATTGTTGGATATAAGTTTAAGTGGTTTTAAAATCTTGTCTTTCCAGGATTGTTGGATACAAGTGTGTAGTCACTTTGAGAGGATTTTTATCATTGTTGACATAGGGAAAATCCAAGAGGATTGTTCTTGGTCCAAGAGGATTGTTCTTGGTGGTTTTATTTGGTTAGAGTCTTGTATAGAAGGACTATGGTGTCTTGTCTAGAGATCTAACAATAAGGAAATCTCTTTCATGTTGAAAGGGGACTGGAGTACTCTAGGACTGTGAGGGGAACCAGGATACATCTCTGTGTTCTTTACTTTTCCGCATTTACCACTTTCATCACTAGTCATAAACTAGAAAAGAAAGAAACACATTTTTAAACTCATGCACTAAACTAGAAAAATAATATCCATCATCACTAAAACGGTAAAACTTTTAAAGTACCTAATTCACCCCCCCCCCCCCTCTTAGGTGCACTCTCATACTTACAATTGGTATCAGAGCTGGTTATAGGTAACCTTCCCCTAAAAGATCTAGAATGGCTTCCGCAAATCAAAATCCTGTTTTCAGAGATGGTGGTAGTAACAACAAACCTCCTCTATTTTATGGTGAATATTTTGACTTCTGGAAAATTCGCATGAAGGCACATCTAGAAGCACAAGGAGAATAAATATGGGATGTTGTTGAAAATGGTTCATTTATCCCTATAACGGTAATCAATGGTGTTGGCTCATCAAAGCCTAAAACCGCATGGGACGATGATGATAAGATGAAAGTTCTCTATGATAAAAAGGCAATAAACCTACTGCCAGGTGCACTTAGCATGGATGAATTCTTCCGTGTCTCGACATGCAAAACGGAGAAAGAAATATGGGATACCTTCATAGAAACTCATGAAGGAACCGCTGAAGTTAAAAGATTGAGATTAAATACATTAAGTCAAGAATACGAACTATTCAGAATGCAGCCCCGAGAATCAATCCTCGACTTGCAAAAAAGATTTTTACACTTGAAAAATCATTTGAAAGCACTCGGTAAGACTTTAACTAATGATGAACTTAATCTTAAAGGGCTTAGATCTTTATCCAGGGAATGGCAGCCAAAAGTGACAGCAATATCCGAGAAGAAGAATCTATCCACAATGACTTCCGCCACCTTGTTCGGAAAACTTCAATAATATGAGACGGAACTTGCAAGACTTGAAAAGAATGAAATACAAGTAAAATATTCAAAAGACATGGATCTAAATACAAGGATAAAAAATCATGGTAGAAATCAAGAGGATGAATCCACTAGTAGTGAAGATGATGATCTTATCAAGAAGATTGAAAAGGTTCTATGAAAAGAAAGAAAAAGGGAAGCACCATCAAGGAAGGTTATATGCTTTGAATGTGGAGAAAAGGGACATGTTAAAAGTGAATGTCCTACACTTGAAAAGAAGAAGAAATATTTCAAGAGAAATAAAGACAAAAAGTCAAAGAAAGCATACATAGCATGGGAAAGTTAATCTTCTGATTTTGAAAACAATCAACATGCTAATCTTGCATTGATGGCCTCACACCATTCTGATGATGAAGACAATGAGGTTAGTAATGAATTTTCTCTTTTTGATAGTGATGCACAAGGTGGAATAGATGAACTATTGAATGAATGCAAAATTTTGTATAAAACCATTTCATCACAAAAGAAACAAATTTCATCCTTAGAAGAAAAATATGAATCTATGGAAAAAGATTTCGAAGAAGAAAAACAAAAATCAAGTGATGAACAAAAACAAAATTTTGTATGCAAAAATTGTGAATCACTCTCTTTCCAAATTGTCCAATTAAAAAGAGTCATTGAAAGATATGAAAAAGGCCAAATTGGATTGGAAGCTGTTCTTAGCCAACAAAGATATTCCAATGATAAAAGTGGACTTGGATATTCAAAGTTTTCAAAACCAAGTTCTAATAAAACTATCTTTGTTAAGGCTAGTGATCAATAATCCAAAGAGAAAGTGAAAAAACCTAAAATAGTTCATCACTATCCTAAAAAGAAAACATTTCCTAAGAAGAAATCTTACCCTTCTAGATATAGAAGTAACTTTGAACCTACTTGTTTTTATTGTGGTATGGTTGGCCGTACACCTAATGCTTGCTATGTTAGAAACTTTAGTGTAGCAAGTGGGCATTATATTTGGGTTAAGATAGGAACTAACTATGATGAACCCAAAGCACATTGGGTACCAAATCAAACTTAATTTTTTTTGTAGGTATGCTTGAAGACCATATGCAATATTTGGTATCTTGATAGTGGTTGTTCAAAGCATATGAAGGGAGACTATACACTAACTTTAAAGTCTAGTTCAAGTCCAAGGATTATTTCACATATTGGAAATACCTTAAAGGAAGAATTCTTGGCATTGGCAAAGTTGATACACTAACTTTCATATCCATTGAAGATGTACTTCATGTTGAAGAACAAAAGACAACTTCTAAGTACAAGTCAACTTTGTGACAAAGGCTTCAACATCATGTTCTCAAAAGATGAATGATTTATGAAGTCAGTCTTAAGGTGAAACTTATTGGTATAATTTTTTTTTACTTTAAATAATTTATTTATGTATTATAAGGCTCTTCCCATCTTATTTTTAATGACAAAGGGGGAGAAGATATATATATTTGTATGTGTATGCTTGTCTCTAACTATTGTATCCCAAAGAAAGATGAAAATTCTCTATGATTCAAGGGAGAAATTTAATTAAGAGGGAGTTATCAAAGATAGGGGGAGCATTCACATAAGATTTTTCTCATTCTGCCTAAAAGAGTCAAGCATCTTCAACATTATGTTTTGATGAAGATAACTACTATGTACATTTATCAAAGGATGATAAAAAGCATCATGAAGCAATATGGCTATGGTTAAGCTTTCAATATTATTATATGTATTTTGTACATTTTTTATGCATCTTTCCCTTCTTTTTGATAATGTCAATGGGGGAGAAGGATGTTATACTTTATGCTTGTGTATTTCCTTGTCTGAATTTTTAAGGTACTCTCCAACCAAGATGAAGAAATGCAAAGTATTTCAACCCTATCCTACATAGGGGGAGTTTTGCATCTTAGGGGGAGAAGCTCTTCCGGAAAGTACATTGCATAAAGCAAGATTGTTTGTCATCATCAAAAAGGGGGAGAATGTAAAATCAAGCTTCTCAAATGAGCTTTTGTTTTGATGAAGACAAACCATGGCTAACAAAGAAGGCAAAGATTTTTGATCAAGCTCAAAGCATCTAAGGACAATATCTTCAGTTCAAAGCTCTCAATAACTTTCAAGGTATAATAATATTACCTACTCTGATCTTAAGATATAGATGCTCAATTTTGAAAAAGAAATGTTCAAAAGTCATTACTCAAGTTTTTCAAAGTTAAAATTTCTTTTTTCACTTGAGTGCAATCGATTTGCATTATATTGCAATCGATTGCATGCTTCAAATTTTCAGATCTTTTGCTTCTGTTTCTATGTGAAATCGATTTACATTGCTTGTACAATCGATTGCGTACTTAAAATTTTCAAAACGTTTTCTTTTGTTTCTCAGTGCAATCGATTTACATTGCTAGTGCAATCGATTGCACTCAATTATTTTTTGCTACTGACTTTATTTGCAATCGATTTCCATTGCTAGTACAATTGATTGCACTCTTAAAAGTTTTTAAAAAATAGATTTTGAAACCTTGTGCAATCGATTTACACAAAGGGTGCAATCGATTGCATGCTGCACGATTTTGAAAAACAACAGCTTTTCACATGCCTGTTTATCATGCCTTTTAATTGAAACTTTTCACTCAAACTTGGCATTTGTTCATGATACATTTTCAGAACTTCATGATGTTTAAAAAAGGTGTTATTAACATATAAATATTCTTTTTCTAAATCTATTTCAACACCTCTTCAATAAATATTTTCTGAAATTTCAAAATAAGAACTCAAGCATTCCTTCACTTTCAAGCATAAGTTTTCTGCATATTTTCATACATCTTTAAACAGAAAACTTTGAGCAATTATATCTTGAGTCATTGAAAAACAATATTATTGGAAGAGAATATCATACATTGTTAAATCACTCTAAGTGATCAATACTACTCAACTCACTCAAACTCAAAAATTGATAGTTACTTACTTATTTTTCCAGGATTGTTGGATATAAGTTTAAATGGTTTTAAAATCTTATCTTTCCAGGATTGTTGGATACAAGTGTGTAGTCACTTTGAGAGGATTGTTCTCATTGTTGATATAGTGAAAATTCAAGAGGATTGTTCTTGGTCCAAGAGGATTGTTCTTGGTGGTTTTATTGGTTAGAGTCTTGTATAGAAGGACTAGGGTATCTTGTCTAGAGATCTAACAATAAGGAAATCTCTTTCATGTTGAAAGGGGACTAGAGTATGCTCGGACTGTGAGGGGAACCAGGATACATCTTTGTGTTCTTTACTTTTCTGCATTTACCGCTTTCATCACTAGTCATTAACCAGAGAAAAAAGAAACACATTTGTAAACTCATGCACTAAACAAGAAAAATAATTGCCATCATCACTAAAACGGTAAAACATTTAAAGTACCTAATTCACCCCCCCCCCCGTCTTAGGTGCACTCTCATACTTACATAGAGCTCCCTTGACTGGTCCTTTAAGTCTCCTTCCCAAGTTCAGGACGCCTACTGACTTCGTGGACTTTTTCTTCTTGTCTTTGAGAAGAAGAGTCTTCATGTCCTCTTTCCCCTTAGCCTAAGCCGGGAACATTTGTTGGCATTGAGCATTTTTAGCTTGGAGATATTTCACCGTTTGTTCCATATCCATCTTACTGAAATAAACAGTAGGAAGATAAGGAGGCCCGTATGGGAGAAACCTGTCATGATATGATGCATGATATGTGGATGCATGTTTTCAAGGATCTCGCGGGGTTAGTAGTCACTTACAGTTTTGATTGGAGAACTTTGTATCGGTGGATGTCCTTCCATGAGAATTAAGCTCAACATGGGTTGTAGCCCTTGACTCAAGTTGATGTACTCGATATTTGATGGTGTTTGATTAGAGGAAAATAAATCCTCTTGTCCCTTGATAGACGTCTGGTTCAACGTGACCCTGCATCATAGGCCCTTGAGATCCTTGAAATGGTTATTAAAAATGCTATGGTATGATGTTATGTACAAGTATGCAAAGTAAGCAAGTTTATATACAAATAATCATATACACACAAAGAATACAAGTCCTTGGGTTTATGCTTGCATGGAGTTTATAGGTAAGTACCCTCTTGAATTTTAGTTGGCTCAACCTATCTTAGTTAATAGTAACCGGGTTCTAAGGGATCTCAATATCACTGACCTTTCCCACAAGCTTCATTCGATAGGCGATTGACTCGCAACCAAACAAAACTCAAGAGTCAAGTCTCAATAAGTGTAGCATCGAGTATCAACCAATCTTCAGTCAAAACCAAAGCCGGCTATCTCACTACTTCCTAATGGCCAAGGATGAGTCAATTTGAAGGTTCTAAAGGTCATTTAGCGCTTAATGACACTAAGGAAACCTAATGTTATCCTTGACTGACTCAAGGAACATTAGTACAAGCCGAAGTTTCACGCTAACGTAGCTATCACTTCGTCCATATCGGTATACCCCGTAAAACGTCCATGATTTATTGCTACTTACCTAAAAAGGTGCCTCAGATCCGGGTGTAGGATCTTTAACAATAACCCAAACAAGGACCCACAAATGTAAAGCAAACAAAGCAAATAAAGGTGATCTAACCCTAAGGTAACCCCACTTTTTAAGTTTAGTCCCCAACAGAGTCGCCAGTTCTGTGATACAGTGGGAGAACTGACTTAGGTGTTTTGCATTTGATCACAAAATGTTGTGGATAGCAAGAGTCACCACCGACTTTTCTTTTATCCAAAAGGAAAGACTGAAAAGAACAGGAAAGACCTTTAGAGATGTTTTCTTGAGGTCAAGGGGTAGATTATGAAAAGGGAAGGTATTAGCACCCTTCTCATCCATAGTTATCTACAGGATCTTAGTTGCTTGCTAGATCACTTGCTTTTGTTTGAATGTGTGCTTGTGGTGTGAGTTTTTAAAGTATTTTGAAATGTCTTTGTAATGGTTCTCATTTCTATAAGAACGCGTACAAAGTGTTGTTTTCGAAAATAGTTTAAAGAGGTGTTTGTGGAATGTGTTTTTGAAAGAGATTTTGAAAAGGTGTCTTCTTTGTAATGGCTCTCGTTTCTATAAGAATGCGTACAAAGTGTTTGTCTTTTGAAAATGTTTCAAAGAGGTGTTGGTGTATAAAATGTTTTTGTTGTGAGCAAGCGAGTAACTAGGAGCAATCTACCTACTCAAAAGGTCTTAGATGTTCTTTTCCTCCTCCTTTAGATGTTTTTATCTTACCATTGTTTTGGTAAGAAGCCCCATCTTTGGATGTGAAGGGACGGGCGCGGGACGTTTCCATAGTCATAGAAGGCAACTTATGGGACGTTTTAGCAATTTCGTTTAGGGACTAGATCGTTTACCAAAGGCAACATCGAGGGAATACGATCTTTTATCAAAGGTCTTTGCGAAAACGACCATGTTCGAGGGAAATGACTATTTTGTGTAAGTGTGTTTGATTTACATGCATTTTGTCTTGATTAGGGTTATCTATTTTTTTGATTTTTATCTTTCCATACAAATCCTAATTACTAGCATTTATATGAAAGCGATAAATTGCGGAAAGTAAATATTCTACGCTATTACAATCATTAGGGGGATGGGGTGTACAAATTTACAAATGTGGATTGCAAGAAATTAAAGTCCTAAATATTTATTACAACCATATTGAAATAATATACAAGAAATGTAAAATAGACTTGTTTTGTTTAAGTAAAATAATAGGTTTACTTAAGAAAATATTTTGATCTTTTTGTTCTAAAAGAAATAAAATAAAACATGTAAATATGAAATATTTTTGGTGTTTTCGGTTATTAAAAGCTAAAATAAGATAAATAATAGAAAAAGGAGTCAGAATCAACACATTGCTGAAACGAGAAGGAACAGAAGTTCTGACTCTGATACGCTGCAAGAGAGAAAATGTTAGTAGGAAAGTAGAGGGTAAGAAGTTCTAGGTTTGGGTACACCAAGTTCTGAGGTTGCTGGGAATAAAGGAAAGCCTAGAAGTTCTGATTGTTGAAGGGGTTCAGAAGCTATAGTGTAGCTGGGAAACCTAAAAGTTATAATTTCACTAGCAAATCAGAAGTTCTGGCTATTTGAGGGAGTGAGGTGATAATATTGTTGGGTAAGATTGTCTAGAAGTTCTGATTTAGGAATATTGTCTGACAGATAAATGGGTAAAAATGTCAATAAATGAACCTAAAAAGATGCTTACGGGGTTAGAAACCAGGACCATTAGTACCAATGTCTTATGCGCACGTTGTCTACCACTGGGGTGGTTGTACATCCGGTATCAGGAGCAAAAGCATAAATATGTATCACAAAGTAAACTATGATGATAAATTCCATCTCTTTCTTCATGCTAATCAGAGCATCTGCAACTTAGTCATTTCTCAACAGAACAGAAAACACAGACATAGAAATTATGGTTGGTTTCCATCATGGTTTCAGAAACATAAAAAATGTCAAGACTGTAAATCAGAAACAAACATGTATATGCTAATCTGTTGTACCCCAATTTTTGCCCCTAAGATTCCCCTATCATATCATGTCAACTTGATCATAACAAAATCACATTAGGGTTGGTTCTTCCTCTTTTTTCTATGTCATATCTTTAAGTTTGCTCTTGAGGAATCTCCAAGCACATTAGTTGTGTATTTTGTATATGCGTTGATAATTAACCTCTAACCAAAATACAAAAAAATATTTGTCTTTGTCTTTGCAAAATTGTGTTTTGTAGGTACCGAGTCAAAGCATCCGACAAATAAGGTTTTCCGGTATTATTTCCCTAAAATCTCTATTTGCAAAAAAAATATATAATAATTAAAATTTTTCATTTTTGTTTTCCTGTACAATCGATTGCTGCCATAATGCAATCGATTGTACAGTGTATTGTGCACAATCTTTGAGAAAAGTGTATTTTTAGCCTTCAAAAATAATTTATTTTTTCCTAGTATGTACCGACACATACATGTTACGTGTCGACTCATGAAAAGTGATTAATTCTATATTGAGTTGAAAAGGCAGCTTGTATTGATCCATAGAGGCTTGTGACTCATCATGTTTTATATAACTAACATGTGTCGACACATACAAGTTATGTGTTGACTCATGCAAATTGATTGATTCTGTATTGTGTTGAGATAGCAACTTGTATCGATCCATAGAAGCTTGCGTCGACTCATGCTGTGTTATACAACTAGAATGTGTCGATGCATACGACTCTTGTGTCGACTCATAGCAGCAAAACACACGTGGTTTTTGAAAAAAGCCAGCAATTTCAAAACTGTCATCTTTTTGGCTCCAATTTTTCTGCCTAATTTGAAAATTATATCATTAATTCAATTTTTGGCTCCAAGAATCAATTACCAAATTACCACTAATCCCAATCCTAAACTCTATAAGTAGAGCCCTCATCTAATTCAAATTTCAAGCTTTTGATAGCCAAAATCACTTTGCTAAAAGATCTCTCAATTCTCTCCATCTACTAAATTCACTCAAAGCTCCATTTTCAAAAAGTTAGTAAGCTTTGCATTGAAGCTTACTAATCTTTTAGATAAACCTTCATCCAAACACTTTTTCTTCATCAATTCTCTACATCCAAGCTTGGCAATTGATTCTTGTGGTTGAATTGAAGCAAATTCTTGAAGTTGTTTTGATAATTCTCTAGATCTACCTTTGGTAAGTTGGATAATTCATCTTTCACAATGTGATCTCTTGATGATCTTTGGGATTGATTCATTGAGCATTATTTTGTGATTCTAATGGTGTTATTTTCTCATGATTTGATGGAATTTTCGTGCTCAATTGAATCCATGATCATAAGGTGTTTGATAGAAAGTTTGAACAACAATTTGGCCTTTTAAAATGTTGTTTTGCTGCCTATAACAATGTGCAATCGATTGCACAGAAACAATTTTGCAAAAAATTTTGAAAATTGTACTGTGTAAATCAATTTACACAGTAGTGCAATCGATTTACACTGGGACATAATGCATTTTTTCCCCTTGTTTTGGGGCAGCTTTGATCCAAAATGCTTTTTCTACTCACTCCTTTGATTGTTGGTTTGGATTGCAATTTTAAATGTCCAATTTGTCTTTAAACTCAATGGACTTTGTGATGTAGATGAAGATAAATGTTCATCAATTCAAATCTACCTAAGAGTGAATTATTTAATTCATTTTTGGTGCTTTTGATTAATGATATGTTTAGTGCTTTAATCCATCTAGAGGAGTGGTTGAATTTAAAGATGAAAGAATTTTGAGATGGTGATCCCAAATTAGCTTATCATTCCCCTCCCTCTTCATCTTATCCCTTTCTTTTTTAATTGTGCTACATGTTAAGGGATGGTGATCTATATATAATTTTTCCAAACATTAAGTACATAGATTGCTATTGACCGGCCTCAAAATAGGTGCGACTTCTACATAAGTCCACTTACGATTGCTTAACATAGCGCTAAATTTTGTCTCGATTCGAATAAATGATCATTTGTGGCCCAAACTTATGATTGCAATCCCAAGTATGTTAATTTAATCTCTTTGATCCAATAACTTGAGATTCATTGTGTGGAGGCTTTGGTTCTACCAATCCTCTAATGGATCTACAACACCTTTGGTCAACGCGGATCACTTAAACATCGTTGATCATTAAATGTTACTTTTGAGGATTACAAAATGGATGATATACTTGACAAAAAGAAAATGCAACTTGTTGTGTGGAGGCTTTGGTTCTAACAATCCTCTAATGAGTCCAAATGCAAGTTTCAAGATGGTCATCCAACTAACCATTAATTTCTAACAATTGACTTTACTTTAAGCTTTTATTTTTTATGCTTTATGTACCATTTAATTTAAGCATTTACATTTCATGCCATTTTTTATTTTTCTCAATTGAGCATTTACTCTTATGCCATTTTTATTTTGCTCACTTGAGCATTTACTTTTATGTCATTTTTATTTTGCTCACTTGAGCTTTTCTTTTCCTTTTAAAGACACCTAATAATCAACATGAGCCATAAAAATCTTTAATGATACTTGGACTGTTTGGTTACTTTCCTTGGCATTATGGAGTATTGGACTTCTTGGACTTAGGATTAGAGACCTTGGCCTATCTTGGAGACTTTGTGACTTTATTTGATATTTTGTCTGGAGTTCTTGAGGTTTACCTCAAGACATTAGGTTGTTTGTTTGTTTTGTGTGCATCTTATTGTGATTACATACTTTGTTTGTAATATGGAATCCATCCGTATACAGCCGTTACTCTGCCCAATTTTTGCGAAGACTTAATACACTTGAAGTTTGGTTCTCTCAAATGGTCAGATATCTTTGCTTGCTTGGTTTCAATACGAAGAATGGGAATTCTATATTGACTCATAATTTCAAGTATTGGCTTCTTTTTGGTTAGATGGTTCTTATCCCTAGCTTTTACCTTATGCTTCAGGATAGTCTCTTCATATCCTTCCCTCTTCTTTAATTTCAAAAATCTTCTCCCTCCTTTTAAAAAACTCTTCTTATTTCTTAACTTGAAACACTTTCATATTAAACTTGGACTTAGGTCCATGCATTTTCAAAACATTTTCATAAATAAATTTCAATCAATTTAATAATACCTTGACATTTTTGTGGGAAGACTAAAAGTCAATCAATCTCATTTCAAACCATTTTTGCCACTTTGGCTTTTTATTTTAAAACTTTTCTTAAAAGATTAGACTCTTGTCAATCCTTGTAGTGATGCAAACAACTATACTTCTATAATATGTAGTAAAGAGATATATTTTCCACTTGGGTGTTGAGTGAGGCATTGTTGATTTTAAAATCCAAGCCATATCCTCCACTTTGAGATGATGCAAATTCTCCTTTCTCATGATTGTGGGTAATAAGTATGTTTTCCACACGGACAATGAGGATGATGTCTTATCTCATAAAATTAACCAACACACTTGTGTTTCAAATTTTTAAAAGAAGAACTACGTGTACCCTGATCCCCTATTGCATGAAAGGTGGTACATAGGCACTAAAGGTTCGCAACCGCGGAGGGTGCAAAAATCATAAAAATATTTCTTTTCTCACCTCCACCATCCATTTTATATACAACACATTTTTATAGCCAAAATATACAGATTTTTCAAAGAGGTTCCTGCGGAGTACCGTAGATGTTTAGGGTGCTAATACCTTCCCTTTGCATAACCAACCCCCATACCTTGAATCTTTCCCCCTTTTTTTGGGTTATTTTCTCTTTTCCCATTCCTTTGGAAACAATAAAGCGCGGTGGCGATTTTTATTTTGATTTGTATAAAGTCTAGTCAATACAATGGCTTAGTCTTGAACATTTCTACTGCTACATAATCCTAGTTTCCTTAAGAAGTTATGAACTGATGTTCTCCCTACTTAGGCAGACAAATGCATGAAACCTCAGAATATGTACAACATCAGAATTAGGATATCTACATTGTATTTTGGACATGCAAGTTTAACAATGCCGAAGTGATATGATGAGAATCAGCAGAAGCTTACCTTGTAGCTAGAGAAAGTCCTGTGAACTGGAGCCTGGTTCCGATCATCTTCCTCACGTACTAAGCAGAATGGAACGACCTTTAACTTGGTATATGAATGGCTGGAAAAGTCAGAAGCTGCATGGATGATTTGGTCAAGAAACACTTGAGGGAAGTTTAGAGTTTGAATGCAAGAATAAAAAACTAGTAGGTTTTGTATCTGTGTTTGCAGTTTCAGATTCCTGGAATTTTTTGCAAGGTTTCAAAGCTTTTTCTTTTCAGTTTTTTCGATCCCCCCTCTTCACAGTTGCAAATGAATTTCAATTTATAGGCAAGAATTTTGTAGCTTGGAGAAGTTAAAAGTACTACCATCATGCTAGCATGATGACTTGTTCTTGAAGTAAGTTAAACAAGTATGGTGGTTAGCAGCTTTTAGCCGTGCCTAAGCTGGATTTGTAAGAATGAATTAAGGAAAAGTACCCTCAAAAGTAAAAGCATGGGCCCAGCGTACTCTTGTACAAAAGTTTGCTTTTTCAAGGACAACAATGTACTTCTATGCCACACGTGGGGAAATCCTTTGCACAAAAACTCAAAAGTGGTTGTGAGCATTAAATGATGATGAGATTTATCACACCAGAAATCCTGCAATGTGAGATTACACATCATAGCTTAATTTTGGTCAGAAGTTCAGCATCAGTGCAACTTAGAACAAACATCCAACTTCTGATCCTTTAATCTCTTTTCCCTAGCATGTTCTGAGCGAGTTATCAGACTCTCCAGAAAGCTTATGACATGCTTTGTAAGCCCTCTTTGAATGTGGAGAAATGTGACATGTTAAAAGTGAATGTCCTATACTTGAAAAGAAGAAGAAATATTTCAAGAGAAATAAAGACAAAAAGTCAAAGAAAGCATACATAGCATGGGAAAGTTAATCTTCTGATTCCGAAAACAATCAAAATGCCAATCTAGCATTGATGGCCTCACACCATTACGATGATGAAGACAATGAGGTTAGTAATGAATTTTCTCTTTTTGATAGTGATGCACAAGGTGCTATAGATGAACTATTGAATGAATGCAAAATTCTTTATAAAACCATTTCATCACAAAAGAAACAAATTTCATCCTTAGAAGAAAAATATGAATCTATGGAAAAAGATTTCGAAGAAGAAAAACAAAAATCAAGTGATGAACAAAAACATAATTTTGTATTCAAAAATTGTGAATCACTCTCTTTCCAAATTGTCCAATTAAAAAGAGTCATTGAAAGATATGAAAAAGGACAAATTGTATTGGAAGGTGTTCTTATCCAACAAAGATATTCCAATGATAAAAGTGGACTTGGATAATCAAAGTTTTCAAAACCAAGTTCTAATAAAACTATCTTTGTTAAGGCTAGTGATCAATCATCCAAAGAGAAAGTGAACAAACCTAAAATAGTTTATCACTATCCTAAAAAGAAAACATTTCCTAAGAAGAAATCTTACCCTTCTAGATATAGAAGTAACTTTGAACCTACTTGTTTTTATTGTGGTATGGTTGGACATACACCTAATGCTTGCTATGTTAGAAACTTTAGTGTAGAAAGTGGGCATTATATGTGGGTTAAGAAAGGAACTAACTATGATGGACCCAAAGCACATTGGCTACCAAATCAAACTTAATTTGTTTTGTAGGTATGCTTGAAGACCACATGCAATATTTGGTATCTTGATAGTGGTTGTTAAAAGCATATGAAGGGATACTATACACTAACTTTCAAATCTAGTTCAAGTCCAAGGATTATTTCACATATGGGAAATACCTTAAAGGAATAATTCTTGGCATTGGAAAAGTTGATACACTAACTTTCATATCCATTGAAGATGTACTTCATGTTGAAGAACAAAATACAACTTCTAAGTACAAGTCAACTTTGTGACAAAGGCTTCAACATCATGTTCTCAAAAGATGAATGATTTATGAAGTCACTCTTAAGGTGAAACTTATTGGTATAAATTGTTTTTACTTTCAATAATTTATTTATGCATTATAAGGCTCTTCCCATCTTTTTTTTTAATGACAAAGGGGGAGAAGATATATATATATATATTTGTATGTTTATGCTTGTCTCTAACTATTGAAGCCTAAAGAAAGATGAAAATTCTCTATGATTCAAGGGAGAAATTTGATTAAGAGGGAGTTATCAAAGATAGGGGGAGTATTCACATAAGATTTTCTCATTCTTCCTAAAAGAGTCAAGCATCTCCAACATTATGTTTTGATGAAGATAACTACTATGTGCATTTATCAAAGGATGATAAAAAGCATCATGAAGCAATATGGTTATGGTTAAGCTTTCAATATTATTATATGTATTTTGTCCATTTTTTATGCATCTTTCCCTTATTTTTGATAATGTCAAAGGGGGAGAAGGATGTTATACTTTATGCTTGTGTATTTCCTTGTCTGAATATTTAAGGTACTCTCCAACCAAGATGAAGAAATGAAAAGTATTTCAACCCTCTCCTACATAGGGGGAGTTTTGCATCTTAGGGGGAGAAGCTCTTCCAGAAAGTACATCACATAAAGCAAGATTGTTTGTCATCATCAAAATGGGGGAGAATGTAAAATCAAGCTTCTCAAATGAGCTTTTGTTTTGATGAAGACAAACCATGGCTAACAAAGAAGGAAAATATTTTTGATCAAGCTCAAAGCATCTAAGGACAATATCTTCAGTTTAAAGCTCTCAACAACTTTCAAGGTATAATAATATTACCTACTCTGATCTTAAGATATAGATGCTCAATTTTGAAAAAGAAATGTTCAAATATCATTACTCAAGTTTTTCAAAGTTAAAATTTCTTTTTTCACTTGAGTGCAATCGATTTGCATTTTAGTGTAATCGATTGCATGCTTTAAATTTTCAGATCTTTTGTTTTAGTTTCTTTGTGCAATCGATTTACATTGCTTGTACAATCGATTGCATACTTAAAATTTTTAAAACGTTTGCTTCTGTTTCTCAGTGCAATCAATTTACATTGCTAGTGCAATCGATTGCACTCACTTATTTTTTGCTACTGACTTTACTTGCAATCGATTTGCATTGCTAGTACAATCGATTGCACTCTTAAACGTTTTGAAAAAATAGATTTTGAAACCTTGCGCAATAGATTTACACAAAGGGTGCAATCGATTGCATGCTGCACGATTTTGAAAAACATCAGCTTTTCACATGCCTGTTCATCATGCCTTTTCATTGAAACTTTTCACTCAAACTTGGAATTTGTTCATGATACATTTTCAGAACTTCATGACGTTTCAAAAAGGTGTTATAAACATATAAATATTCTTTTTCTAAATATGTTTCAACACCTCTTCAATAAATATTTTCTGGAATTTCAAAATACAAACTCAAGCATTCCTTCACTTTCAAGCATAAGTTTTCTGCATATTTTCATACATCTTCAAACAGAAAACTTTGAGCAATTATATCTTGAGTCATTGTAAAATAATATTATTGGAAGAGAAGATCATACATTGTTAAATCACTCTAAGTGATCAATACTACTCAACTCACTCAAACTCAAAAATTGATAGATACTTACATATTTTTCCAGGATTGTTGGATATAAGTTTAAGTGGTTTTAAAATCTTGTCTTTCCAAGATTTTTGGATACAAGTTTGTAGTTACTTTGAGAGGATTGTTCTCATTGTTGATATAGTGAAAATTCAAGAGGATTGTTCTTGGTCCAAGAGGATTGTTCTTGGTGGTTTTATTGGTTAGAGTCTTGTATAGAAGGACTACGGTGTCTTGTATAGAGATCTAACAATAAGGAAATCTCTTTCATGTTGAGAGGGGACTGGAGTACTCTCGGACTGTGAGTGGAACCAGGATACATCTCTGTGTTCTTTACTTTTCTGCATTTATCGCTTTCATCACTAGTCATTAACCAGAAAAGAAAGAAACACATTTGTAAACTCATGCACTAAACCAGAAAAATAATAGCCATCATCACTAAAACGGTAAAACTTTTAAAGTACCTAATTCACCCCCGCCCCCCTCTTTGGTGCACTCTCATACTTACATATAGATCCCTTGACTGGTCCTTTAAGTCTCATTCCCATGTTCAGGACGCTTACTGACTTCGTGGACTTTTTCTTCTTGTCTTTGAGAAGAAGAGTCTTCATGTCCTCTTTCCCCTTAGCCTAAGCCGGAAACATTTGTTGTCATTGAGCATTTTTAGCTTGGAGATATTTCACCGTTTGTTCCATATCCATCTTATTGAAATAAACAGTAGGAAGATAAGGAGGCCCGTATGGGAGAAACCTGTCATGATATGATGCATGATATGTGGATGCATGTTTTCAAGGATCTCGCGGGGTTAGTAGTCACTTACAGTTTTGATTGGAGAACTTTGTATCGGTGGATGTCCTTTCATGAGAATTAAGCTCAACATGGGTTGTAGCCCTTGACTCAAGTTGATGTACTCGATATTTGATGGTGTTTGATTAGAGGAAAATAAATCCTCTTGTCCCTTGATAGACGTCTAGTTTAACGTGACCCTGCATCATAGGCCCTTGAGTCCTTGAAATTGTTATTAAAAATGCTACGGTATGATGTTATGTACAAGTATGCAAAGTAAGCAAGTTTATATACAAATAATCATATACACACAAAGCATACAAGTCCTTGGGTTTAGGCTTGCATGGAGTTTATAGGTAAGTACCCTCTTGAAGTTTATTTGGCTCAACCTGTCTTAGTTAATAGTAACCGGGTTCTAAGGGATCTCAATATCACTGACCTTTCCCACAAGCTTCATTCGATAGGCGATTGACTCGCAACCAAACAAAACTCAAGAGTCAAGTCTCAATGAGTGTAGCATCGAGTATCAACCAATCTTCGGTCAAAACCAAAGCCGACTATCTCGCTACTTCCTAATGGCCAAGGATGAGTCAATTAGAAGGTTCTAAAGGTAATTTAGCGCTTAATGACACTAAGGAAGCCTAATGTTATCCTTGACTAACTCAAGGAACATTAGTACAAGCTGAAGTATCACGCTAACGTAGCTATCACTTCGTCCATATCGGTATACCCCGTAAAACTTCCATGATTTATTGCTACTTACCTAAAAAGGTGCCCCAGATCCGGGTGTAGGATCTTTAACAATAACCCAAACAAGGACCCAAAAATGTAAAGCGAGCAAAGCAAATAAAGGTGATCTAACCCTAAGGTAACCCCACTTTTTAAGTTTAGTCCCCAGTAGAGTCGCCAGTTCTGTGATACAGTAGGAGAACTGACTTAGGTGTTTTGCATTTGATCGCAAATGTTATGGATAGCAAGAGCCGCCACCGACTTTTCTTTTATCCAAAAGGAAAGGCTGAAAAGAACATGAAAGTCCTTTAGAGATGTTTTCTTGAGTTCGGGGGTAGATTATGAAAAGGGAAGGTATTAGCACCCTTCTCATCCCTAGTTATCTACAGGATCTTAGTTGCTTGCTAGATCACTTGATTTTGTTTGAATGTGTGCCTGTGGTGTGAGTTTTGAAAGTATTTTGAAATGTCTTTGTAATGGTTCTCGTTTCTATAAGAATGCGTACAAAGTGTTGTTTTCAAAAATAGTTCAGAGAGGTGTTTGTGGAATGTGTTTTTGAAAGAGATTTTGAAAAGGTGTCTTCTTTGTAATGGCTCTCGTTTCTATAAGAATGCGTACAAAGTGTTTGTATTTTGAAAATGTTTCAAAGAGGTGTTGGTGTATAAAATGTTTTTGTTGTGAGCAAGCGAGTAACTAGGAGCAATCTACCTACTCAAAAGGTCTTATATGTTCTTTTCCTCCTCCTTTAGATGTTTTTATCTTACCATTGTCAACTTATGGGACGTTTTAGCAATTTCGTTTAGGGACTAGATCGTTTACCAAAGGAAACATCGAGGGACTACGATCTTTTATCAAAGGTCTTTGCGAAAACGACCATGTTCGAGGGAAATTACTATTTTCCGAAAGGCAACAAAGAGGGATTACCCTAAGGGTGCTAGTGTGTAAGTGTGTTTGATTTACATGCATTTTGTCTTGATTAGGGTTATCTATTTTGTTGATTTTTATCTTTCCATACAAATCCTAATTACTAGCATTTATATGAAAGCGATAAATTGTGGGAAGTAAATATTCTATGCCATTACAATCATTAGGGGGATGGGGTGTACAAATTTAAAAATGGGGATTGCAAGAAATTAAAGTCCTAAATATTTATTACAACCATATTGAAATAATATACAAGAAATGTAAAATGGACTTGTTTTGTTTAAGTAAAATAATAGGTTTACTTAAGAAAATATTTTGATCTTTTTGTTCTAAAAAAAATAAAATAAAACATGTGAATATGAAATATTTTTGGTGTTTTCGGTTATTAAAAGCAAAAATAAGATAAATAATAGAAAAAGGAGTCAGAATCAGCACATTGCTGAAACGAGAAGGAACAGAGGTTTTGACTTTGATACTCTGCAAGAGAGAAAATGTTAGTAGGAAAGTAGAGGGTCAAAAGTTCTAGGCTTGGGTTCACCAAGTTCCGAGGTTGCTGGGAATAAAGGAAAACATATAAGTTCTGATTGTTGAAGGGGTTCAGAAGCTATAGTGTAGCTGGGGAACATAGAAGTTATAATTTCACTGGAAAATCAGAAGTTCTGGCTATTTGAGAGAGTGAGGTGATAATGTTGTTGGGTAAGATTGTCTAGAAGTTCTGATTTAGGAATATTGTTTGACAGATAAATGGGTAAAAATTTCAATAAATAAACCTAAAAATATGCTTCTGGGGTTAGATCCCAGGACCATTAGTACCAATGTCTTATGCGCACGTTGTCTACCACTAGGGTGGCTGTACATCCGGTATCAAAAGCAAAAGCATAAATATGTATCACAAAGTAAACTGTGATGATAAATTTCATCTCTTTCTTCATGCTAATCAGAACATCTGCAACTTAGTCATTTCTCAACAGAACAGAAAACACAGACATAGAAATTATGGTAGGTTTCCATCATGGTTTCAGAAACATAAAAAATGTCAAGACTGTAAATAAGAAACAAACATGTATATGATAATCTATTGTACCCCAATTTTTTCCCCTAAGATTCCCCTATCATATCATGTCAACTTGATCATAACAAAATCATATTAGGGTTGGTTCTTCCTCTTTTTTCTATCTCCTATCTTTAAGTTTTCTCTTGAGGAATCTCCAAGCACCCTAGTTATGTATTTTGTATATGCGTTGATAATTAACCTCTAACCAAAATACAAAAAAATATTTGTCTTTGTCTTTGCAAAATTGTGTTTTGTAGGTACCGAGTCAAAGCATCCGACAAATAAGGTTTTCCGGTATTATTTCCCTAAAATCTCTATTTGCAAAAAAAATATATATATAATAATTAAAAAAATTCATTTTTGTTTTCCTGTACAATCGATTGCTCCCATAGTGCAATCGATTGCACAGTGTATTATGCACAATCTTTGAGAAAAGTGTATTTTTAGCCTTCAAAAAAATATTTTTTTAGTATGTATCGACACATACATGTTATGTGTCGACTCATGCAAAGTGATTAATTATTTATTGAGTTGAAAAGGCAGCTTGTATCGATCCATAGAGGCTTGTGTCGACTCATCCTGTTTTGTATAACTAACATGTGTCCACACATACATGTTATGTGTCGACTCATTCAAATTGATTGATTTTGTATTGTGTTGAGATAGCAGCTTGTATCGATCCATTGAAGTTTGCGTCGACTCATGCTGTGTTATACAACTAGAATGTGTCGATGCATACGACTCTTGTGTCGACTCATAGCAGCAAAACACACGTGATTTTTGAGAAAAGCCAGCAATTTCAAAACTCTCATCTTTTTTGCTCCAATTTTTCTGCATAATTTGAAAATTATATCATTAATTCAATTTTTGGCTCCAAGAATCAATTACCAAATTACCACTAATCCCAATCCTAAACTCTATAAATAGAGCCCTCATCTCATTCAAATTTCAAGCTTTTGATAGCCAAAATCACTTTGCTAAAAAATCTCTCAATTCTCTCCATCTACCAAATTCACTTAAAGCTCCATTTTCAAAAAGTTAGTAAGCTTTGCATTGAAGCTTACTAATATTTGAGCTAAACCTTCACCCAAACACTTTTTCTTCATCAATTCTCTACATCCAAGCTTGGCAATTGATTCTTGTGGTTGAATTGAAGCAAATTCTTGAAGTTGTTTTGATAATTCTATAGATCTACCTTTGGTAAGTTGGATAATTCATCTTTCACAATGTGATCTCTTGGTGATCTTTGGGATTGATTCATTGAGCATTATTTTGTAATTCCAATGGTGTTATTTTCTCATGATTTGATGGAATTTTCGTGATCAATTGAATTCATGATCATAAGGTGTTTGATAGAAAGTTTGAACAAGAATTTGGCCTTTTAAAATGTTATATTGCTGCCTGTAACAGTGTGCAATCGATTGCACATAAACAATTTTGCACAATTTTTTGAAAACTCTACTGTGTATATCAATTTACACAGTAGTGCAATCAATTTACACAGGGACAAAATGCATTTTGTTTGCCATATTTTGGGGCAACTTTGATCCAAAATGCTTTTTCTACTCACTCCTTTGATTATTGGTTTGGATTGCAATTTTAAATGTCCAATTTGTCTTTAAACTCAATGGACTTTGTGACGTAGATGAAGTTGGATAAATGTTCATCAATTCAAATCTACCTAAGAGTGAATTATTTAATTCATTTTTGGTGCTTTTGATTAATGATATGTTTAGTGCTTTAATCCATCTAGAGGAGTGGTTGAATTTAAAGATGAAAGAATTTTGAGATGGTGATCCCAAATTAGCTTATCATTCCCCTCCCTCTTCATCTTATCCCTTTCTTTTTTAATTGTGCTACATGTTAAGGGATGGTGATCTATATATAATTTTTCCAAACATTAAGTACATAGATTGCTATTGACCGGCCTCAAAATAGGTGCGACTTCTACATAAGTCCACTTACGATTGCTTAACATAGCGCTAAATTTTGTCTCGATTCGAATAAATGATCATTTGTGGACCAAACTTATGATTGCAAGCCCAAGTATGTTAATTTGATCTCTTTTATCCAATAACCTTGAGATTCATTGTGTGGAGGCTTTGGTTCTACCAATCCTCTAATGGATCTACAACACCTTTGGTCAACGCGGATCACTTAAACATCATTGATGATTAAATGTTACTTTTGAGGATTCCAAAATGGATGATATACTTGACAAAAAGAAAATGCAACTTGTTGTGTGGAGGCTTTGGTTCTAACAATCCTCTAATGAGTCCAAATGCAAGTTTCAAGATGGTCATCCAACTAACCACTAATTTCTAACAATTGACTTTACTTTAAGCTTTTATTTTTTATGCTTTATGTACCATTTAATTTAAGCATTTACATTTCATGCCATTTTTTATTTTTCTCAATTGAGCATTTACTCGTATGCCATTTTTATTTTGCTCACTTGAGCATTTACTTTTATGTCATTTTTATTTTGCTCACTTGAGCTTTTCTTTTCCTTTTAAAGACACCTAATAATCAACATGAGCCATAAAAATCTTTAATGATACTTGGACTATTTGGTTACTTTCCTTGGTATTATGGAGTATTGGACTTCTTGGACTTAGGATTAGAGACCTTGGCCTATCTTGGAGACTTTGTGACTTTATTTGATATTTTGTCTGGAGTTCTTGAGGTTTACCTCAAGACATTAGGTTGTTTGTTTGTTTTGTGTGCATCTTATTGTGATTACATACTTTGTTTGTAATATGGAATTCACCCGTATACAGCCATTACTCTGCCCAATTTTTGCGAAGACTTAATACACTTGAAGTTTGGTTCTCTCAAATGGTCAGGTATCTTTGCTTGCTTGGTTTCAATCCTAAGAATGGGAATTCTATATTGACTCATAATGTCAAGTATTAGCTTCTTGTTGGTTAGATGGTTCTTATCCCTAGCTTTTACCTTATGCTTCAGGATAGTCTCTTCATCTCCTCCCATCTTCTTTAATTTCAAAAATATTCTCCCTCCTTTTAAAAAACTCTTCTTATTTCTAAACTTGAAACACTTTCATAATAAACTTGGACTTAGGTCCATGCATTTTCAAAACATTTTCATAAATATATTTCAATCAATTTAATAATACCTTGACATTTTTGTGAGAAGACTAAAAGTCAATCAATCTCATTTCAAACCATTTTTGCCACTTTGGCTTTTTATTTTAAAACTTTTCTTAAAAGATTAGACTCTTGTCAATCCTTGTAGTGATGCAAACAACTATACTTCTACAATATGTAGTAAAGAGATATATTTTCCACTTGGGTGTTGAGTGAGGCATTGTTGATTTTAAAATCCAAGCCATATCTTCCACTTTGAGATGATGCAAATTCTCCTTTCTCATTATTGTGGGTAGTAAGTATGTTTTCGACACGGACAATGACGATGAAGTCTTATCTCATAAAATTAACCAACACACTTGTGTTTCAAATTTTTAAAAGAGGAACTACGTGTACCCTGATCCCCTATTGCACGAAAGGTGGTACGTAGGCACTAAAGGTTTGCAACCGCGGTGGGTGCAAAAATCATAAAAATATTTCTTTTCTCACCTCCACCATCCATTTTATATACAACACATTTTTATAGCCAAAATATACATATTTTTCAAAGAGGTTCCTGCGGAGTACCGTCGATGTTTAGGGTGCCTAAGCTGGATTTGTAAGCATGAATTAAGGAAAAGTACCCTCAAAATTAAAAGCAAAGCATGGGCCCAGCATACTCTTGTATAAAAGTTTGCTTTTTCAAGGACAACAATGTACTTCTATGCCACACGTAGGGAAATCCTTTGGACAAAAACTCAAAAGTGGTTGTGAGCATTAAATGATGATGAGATTTATCAAACTAGAAATCCTGCAATGTGAGATTACACATTATAGCTTAATTTTGGTCAGAAGTTCAGCATCAGCGCAACTTAGAACAAACATCCAACTTCTGATCCTTTAATCTCTTTGCCCCAGCATGTTCTGAGCGAGTTCTCAGACTTTCCAGAAAGCTTATGACATTCTTTGTAAGTCCTCTTTGAATTACTCTTGCAACTTATGAATGATCCTACGTGAAAACTGGCCAAGAAGGTGTAAATAACTTCTGACTTGAAAATGCTCAGAATTTACTAAGTGCCTAAGCTACAAAGACGTGTCTTTGAAGACGTACAACTTGAAATCCCAAAACTTCTAGAAGAAGTTTTATTCTGCAATGTTTTGGGTCTCATTGAGATCTAAAACTCTTTTGTTAGAAGTTCTTTCAGAATCAGTTTGCATCATGGTGGAAATCTGGCCAGAAGTTCTGAGCTTGTCATATTTCTTAAATACTTAGAAAAATTCTAAGTATTTAGAATTTTTGAATTTCCCAAAGTAATTTTGACTTTTGAATTTCTTGATGAAACAAACTTCATATTTCAACATGTCATTAATGAAATATGACTCTTGAAACTTGACGTTGATCCAAAAGTCAAAGTTTGACTTTTCAGTATGCAAATGACTATTTTGCCATTGTGAATGACTTTCTTGGAAAATTAGTGATTCAAGGCTTGGAATTGGAGGCAACCAAACCTGAGGGTCCAGGGTGATCCTTTGAGAAATGAGAGGGAAAATTTTGGGGTACAACAGTCCACAAATAAATCAAACTTTTCAATACTTAGAAATTTTCTAAGTGTTTTAACCTTAATAATTTCACTACTTCATGACAATTTTTCACCAAGATGCAAGACGATTCTAAGAAAACTTTCAACATGAAAGTTGTAGAACTTTATGAAATCTACAACTTTGATTTTCTAATCAAGTCCTAAAAATGCTTGGATTTTAAATTATAAGATCTTGAAGTCATGACCTTTTTCTAAAAACACAGGGAAATTTTCACCTAGTTTAGGCAGATATTTGTCCCAACTTCTTGGCCATTTTTCATATAGTTCCAATTTGATTTAGCCAAAGTTGAAAACATGAAAGTTATAGTCAATGTTTCAAGATTTCCAAAATGTCAAAGAACTTGAAGAGATCATTTTAGAGCTAAGAGAATTAAAGAGAAGAAGTTGGGCATCCATTCTTGAATTACAAGTCATTTTAATGATGAACACATAACCTAAACCTTAACCTATGTTGCATAATCTCACTTTGCAAGCCTTCTAACTTAAAAATCTACGCATGATCATATGTTTACACAACTCATTGAGCCCTTGTCCATGTTATTGAACCTTTATCCAAGCTACATTTCCATTTATGGCACAAAGGCACGATTGCCATTTAATCACAAATTCAACTTGTCTTGAAACCATATTTGTCAAGGTTGCTTCAAAAACAAGTCAAAAATCCATAACAGGTGATCTTGTGATTCTGATTATCTCAAGTCCTCAGACCTTTTCCTATAAATTGAGACATTGTTTACAAGCCAAGTAAACGAATTGATAAGCTCTAAAACTCTCCCAAACTCCCTAAAGCTAAAATTTCCTCAAAACACCATTTTTGTGCAGATTCTGACCTTTCACCTTAAACTCATATTTCACTCGTGTGTTTTCACTCCAAATCAATCACAAAGCTTCCATACATCATTTAGAACTTATCCAAACACTTGTTACACTATTGTAACACCTCCATCACCACCCTCCATTTTCAAAAACAGCATATTCCACATTGACTTCTCTAGCATGATTCAGCCACTCTCAATCCAAAGCAAGAATTGCAATGGCTTCCTGGATGTTTAATGAAGCTAAATTGATCATCACAACACCTTGAAGAGTGCTCAAACTCAAAACACGATCTCCATTTGCAAGGTGAGTTTTCTGAATTTCCAACTCTTCATACAAGAAACATTTGTCTTTGATTTTAAAAGATAAAATGTAGACATCAGAACCCTAAAACTAACCATGTCCTTAGAATTCATTTATATTGCCTGAGCATGGAAAATTTAAGTTTGAACTTTCTGAAAAAAACTGGGTCAGATTTAGTACCAAGCAATATTCGTGTTCATCTTTAATCCATAGCTTAAGCTATTTACATATTTGAAACCATGGTGGAATTTATAACAAGTTTGATGTTTACACTTTCTGAAATGGTTGAGAAATGAGCAAGACACGAAATTTAAAAATGGTGTTCTGGTTATGGTGCGTGGAAGAAGAAGATAACATGTTCAAGAATTTTTTTATAATATAATGTGATGGTTATGTTTAAACCAACAGATGTATCACGACCTCAATGGTTAAAGCGTGCGTCTTTCACCTTTAGGACTTGGGTTGGAGCCCCAACGTCTGTTTTGTTATTTCTTCACACTTTTTATGTTTCTTTTTTCTGCTTACTAAGCGTGCTAGGGCTCCCCCTTGGGCCTCTTCCATTTTCAATTTCATCTCACCCCCCTCTCTTACTAAAAATGCGCCAGCCCATTACATTTTCCTTTTATTTTGTTTTTATTTTCTGATTTCAAAAACAGTTTTGGGCCTGAATTCAAAAATGCTTTCTGACACCTTCCTAATTTCTTTTCAACCCCCTGACCCTTTTATTTTACATTTTTATTTTATTTTCCTTACTTTTACTTATTTTTTATTTAATCAAAAAATACAAAAATATATTTTATATTAAATAATTAGACTAAAAACTTTTTTCAATTTATTTTATTAAAAACCCTAAAAAATATTTTCTTTCTTAAATTAATTAAAACTAAATTAGACTTAGGTTTTGTTTTTTTAATCATCTTAGACTTTAGGATTTTAATTAATTAACTTCTTTTCAAATCAATTAGTCTAATTAGGACCCTTTCTATAAAAAGCCATAAAAACAATTTCTGTTCTCTTTACATTCCTTCGTACACTTTATTATTTCGCACTATGAATGATGTAATTGTCAAAGCCTTGTAATATTAATTAGGGTTTGTGTTGCTTTCATCACCATTTGTAATTTGTACCCCTTATCCCCTAAAGTATTGTAATAGCTTAAGACTTTTAAATTCCGAAATTTATCGCTTTCCATATTATTGCTAGTAATAAGGATTTGTATGGAAAGACTTAAAACCAAACAATAGACAACCCTAATTCCAGACAAATTAAATGAAAACAATACACTTTGCACACATGCACCTCTAGGGTTAACCAACACGTGTTGCTTTAGATTAAAACAGTCATGTTCCTTGAACATGGGATGCTTTAAGAAAGACCCTCGATTACAAGATCGTAGTCCCTCGATGACCCCTTGATGTTGTCTTCGGTAAACGATCTTAGCACCTTACGAAAAATTGCTAAAGTGTCCTACAATGTTGCCTTCTATGACTGTACGATGACCCACGCGTGTCCCTTCACATCCAATGATAAGGTTTCTTACTAACTAATGGTAAGATAACATTATCTAAAGGAGGAGGAAAAGAGCAAAGACTTTTTTTGAGTAGGTAGAACGCTCATAGTTGCTTTTTCACAAACATTCCAAAACAAAACATCTTTCAAACACACTAAAACTTTCATGAAATATTTTCAAAAGTCAACACTTTGTATGCATTCTTATAGAGACGAGAATCATTACAAAATTTTCCTAAACGAAGGTACTTTTCAAAAATACTTTCAAATAAACACAAGCACATTTATAAAGAATTTTCAAAAGTGAGCTAGAAACTAAGAGCCCGTAGATAACTACGGATGAAAAGGGTGCTAATACCTTCCCTTTTAATAACCTACCCCCCGAACTCAAGAAAATTCTCAAAAGGTCTTTCCTGTTCTTTTTATCCTTTCCTTTATTGGATAAAAGAAAAGTCGGTGGCGACTCTTGTTATCCGCAACATTTGTGATAAAATGCAAAACATCAAAGTAAGTTCTCCCACCGTATTACAGAACTGGAAACTCTGTTGGGCACTATTTAAAAGTGGGGTTACCTTAGAGATTAGTTCACATTTAAATTTTTTCATTGTTTGACTTGCTTTCTTTACTCTTAAAAGGGTTGTTTGGGTTTTTTATAGATCTTCTACCCGGATCTGGGGGCAATATTAGGTAAGTAGCAATAGATCGTGGAGACTGTACGATGTAGACCGATATGGTTGAAACGATCTCTATGTTAGTGTGACACATTTGTTGGTACCGGTATCCCTTGTGGCGAATCAAGGAGAATACGGGGCCACCGTGTGGTGTTATGAAGTACTAACTGATCATAGAAACTTTAATTGAACAATTTGGCCATTAGGAAGTAGTGAGTTAGCCGGATTTGGTGCAGTCTAAAGTTAGTTGATACTCGATACTACGCTCATTGAGATCGGACTTTCAGGATATTTTGGTCACCAAAACAGAGGCTTGTGCTGAAATAATTCCCGATGAAGAAAGATCAATGATATTGAGATTCCCTAGAACCCGATTACTTTTTAGAACAGGTTGAACCAACTAAAACTTCAAGAGGTTATTTACCTATAAACCCCATGCAAGCCTAAAACTAAGGAATGGTTTTCTTTACTTGTATATGATTATTTGTACATAACATCATGAAATCATGCCATAGCATTTTCACTAACCATTTCAAGGACCAATGGATTTATCTTTGTTCTTTTTTGTAGGATATGGCTTCCACTCGCGGGAATACCATCTGAATCAACCTTGTAAAAGTTCCTCCTCAACTCAAAGAGTTAGCGTCAAGGGTCCCTGAAAATTCTCCATTCACCAAGAGATATGGTCGACTTCTTAACATGCTTACTTCATGCTTTGAAGAAGACATGGTGCATGTGCTCTTTCAATTCTTTGACCCTAAACATCATTGTTTCACATTTTCGGATTATCAATTGGTGACCACCATGGAAGAGTTCTCTCAACTATTAGGAGTACCTATTCTTGATCAAATACCCTTCATCGGTATTGAGAAAGATCCATAACCCGAGGAGATTGCATTAGCCTAACCTTTGCAACGATCCGACATTATGGATAATTTGGAAACAAGGAGCGAAGTCAAGGGTTTTCTAGCTAAATTTCTGTTAGAGAAGACTCAATTGTTTTTGGATGCTTTGAATTTGCAAGATTTTGATGAAGTTTTGGCTCTTCTAATCCATGGTTTTGTATTGTTCCCTAATCCAGACCAACTTATAGATGTGAATATGGTCAAAATTTTCCTCTCTCGTAACCCGGTGCCTACCTTGCTCGGAGATATTTTGCATTCACTTCACACCCTTACCATGAGGAGAATAAGTATTCTTATGTGTTGCATACCATTTCTATCTAGGTGGTTTATTTCACACCTTCCTCGATCAGTTTTAAAGAATGAATAAGGCTTTAGATGGTCTCAAAGGATGATGTCGCTCTCTCATTCAGATATTCATTGGTGTTCCCGATCTTTGGAGGATGTTACCATTATTGACCGTTGTGGGGAATTCGATAATTTCCCACTCCATGGCATTAGAGGAGGTATTACTTATAATCCTTCCTTGGCTCTATGACAGTTTGGTTATGCTCGGAGGGACGGTCCTCATGATGCACTTGTTCAAGGTATTATGTTCGACTACGAGAACGATGTCCAAGGTTATCGTCAAAGATTTTTACGAGCTTGGGTGTGATACGGTGGATGAACCGACTGTTAATACTGGTTTTTTGCATTTTGTATTCGTAAATATGCGGTAAGCAAGAGTCGCCACCGACTTTTCTTTTATCCAACAAAGGAAAGGGTGAAAAGAATAGAAAAATACCTTTTTCAAGATTTTCTGAGTAAGGGGGTAGATTATGGAAAGGGAAGGTGTTAGCACCCTTTCCATCGGTGGTTTTCTACAGGCTCTTAGGTACTTGCTCATTTTGAAAAATGCTTTCGTGTTTATGTATTTTGAAAAGTTTGCTTTCTTTATAATAACTCTTGCATCAGTCCTCAAGAGTGTTGATAAAGCGTTTTTGAAAAGAGTTTTCAAAGTGTGGTGTGAAAAAATTGTTTTGAGCAAATACTTAATAGTTATCTACCTACTCGAAAAAGGTTGTTCTTTTCCTCCTTTCCTTTAGATAGTGCTATCCTACTATTAGTGAGTAGGCAACCTTATCGTTGGATGTTGAGGGACTATCGACGGGACGTTTACGGTTACTAAGGCAATTGGGCGAGAACTCTTAGTAATTGTCCTAAAGTTCTAATATCACTTTTTTAACCGAGGCAACAGTCGAAATGGTCATCGAGGGACTTATGATCTCTTGAAATCAAGGACAATCACTAAAAATTCTCACGTTTCGAGAATTGTGACAGTTTTCGAAGTCAACTGAAGTGGGAGATACCCTAGGGATGAGTATGTGCAATTGTGCTTGATTCAGATATATTATCTTTGAATTAGGTTATGCTATGTTCAATTAGTCGTTATCTTTCCATACAATCCTATTAATCTAAGCAGTTAATAGTGAGGAAAATAAATTGTAGAAAATAAAAATCTTTAAGCTATTACAAGGCCTTGGGGGCAATTACATAATTAGATGCGGAAATTTAAACCTAATTAAAATTATTACAAACTGGGGAACAGTTACATAATTAAAAAATACGAGAAAGTAACTTAACAAAATAAAGAGGCAAGAAAATGTTAGAATTAGGAAAATGGAGGTTGGGAGGATTAGAGTTAGTAGAAAAAGGAAATATTTAAAAATTAATGGCAAAAGATTCGAAATTGATTAAATTAAGGAAAAAAAGAAATTTGATTGAATTAATTTAAGAAAAAAAGATTTGATTAAATTATCCTAAGTCTAATTTATTTTAATTGGCAAAAATATCTAAACCTAATTAATGTTAATTACAAAAAATATATTTAAATCTAATTATCTTTAATTACAAGAAATAAAATTAATTGATGATTTATTTACAAGAAAAATTTATTAAATCATGTTTTTTGTGTTTTTGATATAAAAGAAATTAAATTAAATATGTGAATAAACCTAATTCTAGTAAATTTTAATTAAGTAAATAAGTGAAATAATTGTATTAATTGCCAAAAATTAAATTAATTAGAAAAAATCCTAAGTCTATTTTTTGTGATTTTTTTTAATGATTTTATGATTAAAAAAAACTGGTTTTAAATCACATAAAATAAAAAAACAAAGAAATTAAAAAAAAACAAAAAAAAAGGAAAAATGGGCCTGTTAGCAAATTGGGGGTGCACTTTGAATCTTTTTTAGGCCCAAATCTACTGGCCCTATTGCCTTGCGTGAGATCGAGTGCTGAGTGTGTTTGAGGGTCTATGGTGGGGTCACACACTGGAGGCGTTGGATCCAAGTCAACTGAGATCACGTGGTGTTGACTTGATGGCCTACGATACGCATGGGTAGACTGCTGCACTGAATCTACAAGAACTTGTTAGAAAAAATAAGATTCAAGACCTAGGTATCGAACCCAGGTCCTCCCCTTCACAACGCGTTGCCTTTGCCATCCGTGCCAACTGTTAATTCATGAATATAAATCAAACAAAATTATATAATGTGAAAACATGGAAATTCTTCAAACAAAAAACCAAACGCACGCAGATTTGAACTGGCCAGTGGGGTTGTGCCACGCAGCCATCTTCTTCACTCATCTTTCGTGTTAGCTTTTGCACTTTTACCTACGGACATTATCCGTAACTATAGCACCTGTAACTTCCAAAATCCCCAGCATGTAATATAAATTAGATCTAAAGCCATAGATCAATTAGGCTTGATCCCCTAAGCATGATGATACTCATCTTCGGGCTCAATTTTGCCTGTACCTGAAAACCCTAAAACAAAGGTCCAAACCCTAATAATTCTAGTTCATCATACATTCATCAAAACTTGCAATTAATTATTCAAATACTTTCTAAACATTCATACAAACAGGAATGCATGATCAAAATACATATATAATGCATGTATGGCCATAATCGTTTTTGAAGAATAAAACTCAAACCGTGATTGTATTGGTCGCGATTCTGGGAGCTTTGATGCTTGGAAATGATGCAGTTAGCTCCAGGATTCCCCCAATAATTGATTGCAAGCCTCAGAGCCTCTTGAATCCTTCTACAACTCCAAATCTGATTGTCACTTTTCTTTGAATTTTCAAGCTTGTGAACAGGGTCTTTTTTGCTGCGGCTGCGTGTGCTTTAGGTCTGGAATGTTTATGCATATATAGTATATCATATTAGTTCAACAAATATGGATTGAATCTTGAACATTGAATGGAAAATATTTGATTTTCATCTTGGAATTTTATGTTTCTAATTTTGGCCAAAACTTGCTCCTATCTCTCCAATCAGCATTCACACGAATTCTTGACTTAATCTTCTAATTTTAAGCTCATGATATGATCATAAAACAAATCTTTTGGATTTAATTCATCATTTTACTATTTTATTTGATTTATTAATATTTAAATGAATTAAAATTCAAATAAATAAAAATAAATCTCATAAAAATAAAATAATGGATTTAAATGTCTTGAGTAAGTCCATGGATATGTTTGAGATCCAAAACCCATGCCCATTAGTTCAAAAGATCCAATTTACTCACATTGACTTTTGTGCATTTTTCAAAAATTAGTCAACTTTAGCAATGCATATCTCTCTCAATTTTAACTCTATAAGGGCATTCTTGGACTTTTTATAGATCTTAAGATGTCCTCTTCACAACCCTTTTGGTTTCATCTCAATTGGATTTTCCATGTTCATGTAAGGAGCTTTGGAAAAAGATGACTTTTGTTGACTTTTAAGATGACCTATAATGTTTGAGCTTGTATCTTTTAACTGGGGAATTTCTTGAACTTGGGGGGATGAAGAGAATTTGTAGGGAACTGGATTCTCTTAAAAATGAGATTTTGTGGAAAAATTTATGTTAAAGTATGAGAAAGTTATGCCTGGTCAAAGTTTGGTTGACTTTTCCTATAGAAACCCTAATTTACAATTTTTTACTTTTGATGAGTTAGTAGGTTTTTCTTGAGGAATCATGATCAACCCTTGATCAAATGATGGATATTACTTCAAAATGTTGATGTTAACCAAAAAATCTTGAAGTTTGACTGTATATAGGCCAAAATTGACTTTTGACCTATTATAGTTGATACCCATGTATTTGAGCAGTTGACTGAGCAAACTTGTTGTGCAAGGCATGAAATTTGACACGGATAACCTTGAGGACATATTAGGACCATGTAAAACATTTTAGACCATTATAGTTCACACATCTTGATGAAAATTGAAACCATAGTTAGAGGTTCAATGCCTTTAGGAGAAGAATTTGTCTGGTCAATTCTTGGTCATCTATGGGCAAGTTGGGGACCTCGATGGGCATGTGTTGAGTAAAATGAGAGGGAAAATTTTGGGGTACAACATTGGGGCATGGTAAACAAGGTCGATAGTAAGACTTTGGGGAATAAGAACTTTATTCCTTCAGAGCCTTATCTCAAGTGGGTGACAGATCGCGCTCAAAATCTCAAGATGTCGTATCCAGCCATCTTACCAATAATTGTGGAGCCTATTACCGAGGGAGATGTTCCTTATACCATTCTCCATCCCGAAATTCCTACTAATCTCGAGAAATTTCAAATTTCGTGGATTCAACTCAAGGGAGAAAGAGACACCTTTGAAGCCCAATTCTACGCAAGCGAGAAGAAAGTGTTAGAGCTCACAAGGGGACTTCACGAGGAGCAAAGCCTGAATGCATACATTAGCCCAAAGAGGAAGCGCCCATGGGAGACCTGAGTCTTTTATTTTATAATTTTATTTTGTTTTCTTTCTTTCATTGTAAGCCCAAGAGGAAATTTGTGACCTTTGAAATTATTAATGCAATTGTTATTTTGTTTACTCTTTGGCTAAGCAAATTTAAATCTTTTAAAGGTCCTCGAAAACATTGCATTTTCATAACATGTATCATATCATAAGCAGATTTTCCAACACAGGTTTCCTCATCTTTCTACTGTTTACTTCAGTATAAGATGGATCTCGAGCAAACCGTCAAGGACTTGCACACTTGACACACTCAGTTCCAAGAGACTCTTCTTAACTTGGAAAAAGGTCAGCAAGAAATGATGGTGCTTCTCGTCACGAAGAAGAAGACCAAGAAGAAAGTTGTTATCAACATGCGGAAGGTGTTCAAAGGCCCCGCCTAACAAATTCAAATTGAAAAGGACTCCTCCGAAGAGGATGATAATCAATAGGAAGATGCTAGAAGCACCTGCGTTGGGGTTGGGAATAATTAGATTTCTGAAGACGAGGATTATTCCGATGAGAAATACCCACCCGCCGATGACAAATACAAGCAGCTAGAAGACAAACTAAAAGTTGTGGAGATCCAAGCAGTGCCCAGCTTAGACTTTGGAGACTTAGGTTTGGTTCCTGGGGTAGTCATTCCCCACAAATTCAAGATCCCTGTCTTTGCCAAGTATGATAGGATCTCATGTCCTAAGCTTCATCTAAGATCATACGTTCGCAAGATCAAGCCACACACCACTGATAAGAAACTATGGGTGCACTTTTTCCAAGAAATCTTATCTGGAACCCAGTTAGAGTGGTTATACAAATTATAAGGGACAAACATCCATACATGGGAAGATCTGGTTGCTGCCTTTTACCGCCAATACCAATATAATGCTGATTTGCACCAACCCGTGTGTAACTGCAAGGCACGACAATGGGTTCAAATGAGGGCTCAAGGAGTACCCCCAAAAGTGGAGACACCTGGCTGGAAGGGTGCAACCACCTATCACTGATAGAGATTTGGTAGACATGTTTATGGGAACACAGACTGGTCGCTTCTTCAACTTACTAATTGGGAGTTCATCATCCAGATTTACTGAATTGATCTTAACTGGCGAGAGGGTTGAAAGCGGGATTAAAAGCGGGAAGATGCCCATGGCCTCCACCTCTAACGTTGTGAAAAAACCATTTACTGGAAAAAAGGAAACCACTTTCGTGTATGGATCAAGAAGCCATACGTAGAATGATCGTCATCATTCAGTAGGGGCAGTATATATTTCCAACCCAGCTCCAACTCAACGACCGTGTTAACAAAATAACCAACAAAGGTCGGATGCCCATAGAAGACAATTTACTATAATCAATATGCAATTATATCAAGCTCTTCAACACATGTTTAAGGCTTATTTGGTAACACTACGAGATCCCCCTTCTAACCCTAACAAAACTTCTTCGAAATATAATCCCAATGCGAAATGTGCTTACCATTCAAATAGTCCCGAACATGATACCAATGATTGTTGGGCATTAAAGAACAAAATCCAAGACCTAATTGATAATAAAAAAATTGAATTTGACCCTCTACCGACTCCCAATGTGATCACTGCACCCATGCCCAGTCATGGTAAGGGTGTTAATGCCATTTAAGATGCCTCTTTCGTTTCCTCCATCAATGATTTGACCACTCTTTTGAAGACTGTTAAAAATAATTTGTTGAAAGCCGGAGTATTTCCAGGATGCCATGAAGACTGTTAGCATTGTGCTGCACAAATTAATGGTTGTATATGGCTGAGAAAAGGTGTCCAACGCCTGATTGATAGCCAAGAAATTCTATTTGAGAAAACTCCATCTGTGAAAAGTTTGACCAAAAGTGTATCTCAAGAGTTTGAAGACGTGTCTATAATTACCATTTCAAATACTCATGTTAAGAACACCTCCAAAGGCCCTATAAGAATCCCCGTTGAACCAAGAATAGCTCCATTGATTATCACTACACTGGGGCCAGTCCCGTACTCTTTTGACAAGGTTGTGCCCTAGAACAATGGGGCGGAAGTGTATTATCATGGTGTCAAAAAAGATCCATGGATTGCCAAAAATGAGAATGCTGAGATTACAAACATTGCTGGATCAAGTAAAGTCAGTAGGATGGAAGGATCTTCTCTCCGAAGATCTCTCCTCCAACAACCACTACTACACCCATTCATATTACCGTTGTTAAACTTGTTGTTGATACTCGAGGAAAGGAAAAATGACTAAGCCTGCCCGGATGGAGGAGCCCACAAAAGATATTGCAATTGAGGACCCATCTAGCCAAGAGATGGAGGAGATTATAAAAATTATCCGAAAAAGTGACTACAAGATAGTGGAACAATTGGGGCAGATGCCATCAAAGATATCCATGTTATCTCTATTGTTATGCTTCGAAGCACATGCCCAAGCACCGTTAAAATTCCTGAAAAATGAACATGTCCCACGAGAAACTACTGCTGACCAATTTGAGAAATGTGTAGCAAGCCTGACTTCTGACAATGGTTTAGGATTTTCAGATGCAGATTTGACTCCAGCGAGGAAGAATCATAACAAATCTCTACATGTTTCCATCGAGTGTAAAGGCACCACTTTAGCACATGTGTTAGTGGACAAAGGGATCTCCCTCAATGTTTTACCAAAAGGTGCATTGGACAGATTGGACTATGAAGGGTTGGTGCTGAAACCATGTGATGTCGTGCTAAGAGCCTTTGATGGGTCGAAAATAATGGTCCATGGAATGGTTGATCTTCCTATCAAAGTTGGATCTCAAGTCTTCAACTCAACATTTTATGTAATGGATATTCGCTCAGCCTATTCTTGCTTGCTCGGAAGCCCGTGGATTCATGGGGCAGGTGTGGTTACCTCCATATTACATCAAAAGCTAAAGTATCAGATCAAAGGAAAAATTATCACAGTCTTCCGAGAGGAGGAGTTCATGACCAGTCATTTGAATTATTTCAAATATGTTGAAGTCGATGGAGAATTCATTGAAACCCCTTGTCAAGCATTTGAAGTGGTCCCTCTAATGATTTTTGTTGCCAAAACCACTCCTGCTACTCCCAAAAAATATATGGATACACAAAGAATGGCCTTTCTTAAGGATGCTCATGCTATTGTTGAAGACGGAGGTTGCACCATCTGGGGATAACTTATTGATATCCCCTACAAGTCAGAAAAATTTGGGTTGGGCTTCAATTCCAAGGCTCAGAAAGAGGTTTGACATGCTCGTGCTGGGAAACCACCTCTCCGTATTAGCAATAATGAAGTTAATGGATCTACCCAACTGCTGACGGAGGACTCAACAACTGGCAGACCAAAGACTTCAACTCAATCTCTTTCAGCCAGGAGTAATTTCCATTTCCTGGTTTTTATTGCTTTGAGAAATTTGTCTATAATTTCCATTAAAATAATGATTTTAAATCATGTGCCTTGCCCGAGGCATAATGGTCCACTTGTTAAGGGTTTGTCTTTTTCATATATCATATGCTCATATTAATGAAAACATTGGACTATTTTGCATTCAAATTTTGCGCTCCTTGTATTTCTTTACTTTACTGCATTTTCAAATAGCCATGTGACCTTACATGCACACACACACACACACATTTGCAGATCCATATCCACTCCGGATCTCATTGACAATAATTCTTCTATTGCCATCTATGACTTTGAAAATCCAATCTATCAAGTCGAAGACAAATGTGAAGAAGATTGTGAGATCCATGGGAAACTCACCAGACTCCTGATATAAGAGGAAAAGGCCATTCAACCGCACAAAGAAAAAGTTGAAGTGATAAACTTGGGTACTGAGGAAGATAAGAAAGAAGACAAGATTGGCGCCAACCTGGAAGGCAGTGTCAAGGCAGATTGGTTCAGATTTTGCATGACTATGTTGAGGTGTTCGCTTGGTGATACAAAGATATGTCGGGGCTTGATACTGATATCGTGGTTCATCGTCTGCTGATGAAGGAAGGTTGTTCTCTGATCAAGCAAAAGGTTTGTTGCATGCGGCCATATATGTCTTAGAAAATCAAGGATGAGGTAATGAAACAGTTCAATGCAGGTTTCTTGGTAGTGACGTCGTATCCCCAATGGGTTGCAAATGTTATCCCAGTACCGAAGAAAGACGGAAAGGTATGTATGTGCGTAGAATACTGGGATTTAAATAGGGCAATCCACAAAGATGATTTCCCATTACCATATATTGATGTCTTAGTTGATAACATTGCAGAACATAAGGTGTTCTCCTTCATGGATGGCTTCTCCGGGTAAAACCAAATCAAAATGGCGCCTGAGGATATGGAGAAAACCACTTTTGTCACCAAATGGGGCACCTTCTATTATAAGGTCATGCCTTTTAGGCTGAAGAACGCAGGCGCAACTTAACAACGGGCTATGGTGGCTCTATTTCATGACAGGATTCATCATGAGATAGAAGTTTATAATGATGATATGATAGCAACGTCCCAAACTGTGGAAGAACACCTTGATCATTTGCACAAGCTATTTGAAAGGTTGAAGAAATACAAGCTGAGGTTAAATCCAAACAAATGCACCTTTAGGGTGAGTTCTGAAAAACTCTTAGGCTTCGTCGTTAGTGGAAAAGGTATTGAGGTCGATCCTGCAAAAGTCAAAGCCATACAAGAAATTTCAGCTCCCTGTACTGAGAAGGAGGTCAGAGGTTTCTTAGGTGGACTCAACTACACTGCTCGATTCATCTTTCACTTAACTGCTACTTGTGAGCCAATCTTCAAATTGTTGAAGAAATATCAAGTAGTCAGATGAAATGACGATTGCCAAACAACTTTTGACAAGATCAAGGAGTATTTACAAGAACCTCCAATCCTAATGCCTCCAGTTGAAGGAAGACCTCTGATTATGTACTTGACTGTATTAGATAATTTATGGGGTGTGTGATGGGCCAACGTGACGAGTTTGGTCGAAAAGAGCATGCAATATACTACCTTAGCAAAAAGTTTATCGATTGTGAAACAGGATATTCACTTCTCAAGAAAACTTGTTGCGCTTTGGCATGGGCTGCTCGCTGACTAAGACAATATATGTTGACTCATACTACTCTCTTGATCTCTAAGATGGATCCCATCAAGTACATCTTCGAGAAGCTAACTCTCTCCGGATTAATAGCCAGATGAAAATGATTTTGACTTAATATGACATTCAGTACACTACACAAAAATCAATCAAAGGAAGTGTACTGGCAGATCATTTGGCCCATCAAGCTGTTGATGACTACCAATCCATGAACTTTGAATTCCTGGACGAGAATACCATGCTGATAACCGACTATTCAGAGCCCAGACCATATGAAGGACCTGAAAAAGGATCCCGATGGACTATGGTTTTTGATTGAGCTTCCAATTCATTGGGTAACGCAATTAGTGCTATGATCATTTCTCCTGAAGGTTGCCATACACCTTTCACTGCCAGACTCTTCTTTGATTGTACAAACAACACGGCTGAATATGAAGCATGCATCTTGGGTCTAAAGGATGCTATTGACCTAAGAATCAAATTCTTAAGCGTATACGGATATTCGGCCTTGGTAATCAGTCAAATTAAAGGAAGAGTGGGATACCAAACATCCAAATTTGATCCCTTACAAAGAGCTTGTGCTAACCTTGATCCCATACTTTGAAGAGGTCACCTTTAAGTATATCCCAAGGGAATAAAATATGTTGGCAGATGCCTTAGAAACTATGTCATCTATGTACAAGGTCAATTGGGATAATGAAACTCCCAGAATTACTATCGAGATATTTGACGAACTGACACACTGTTGTGAGATTGACACTTATGAGGAGAAGCCTTGGTTTTATGAGTTGAAAAGGTACCTTGAAGCACAAGAGTATCCTGAGGGATCTTAGATCAACGACAAGAAATTCTTGCGGAGGATCTGAGCCAAGTTCTTCCTAAGCAATGGGATTTTGTACAAGCACAACCATGATTCAACTCCGCTCCGTTGTGTGGACAAGAAGGAAGCAGAGAAACTTATGGAAGACATACATGAAGGTATATTTGGTACTCATTCCAATTGACACACTATGGCCAATAATATTCTTGGGGATGGTTACTATTGGTCGACTATGGAAATTGATTGTCACCACCACTCGAGGACTCGCCATAAGTGCCAGATTTATGCTGACAAGGTTCTTGTGCCTTCAATACCTTTAAATGTCATGACTACTCTGTGTCCATTTGCAATGTGGGGCATTGACATGATCAAAGAAATCAAGCCTACTGCATCTAATGGACATCGTTTTATCCTTATCGCCATTGACAACTTCACCAAATGGGTCGAAGCGCCTTCATTTGCCTCAGTTACCAAGAATGTTATAGCCCATTTCATCAAGCATAACATCATTTGTCGGTACGACATCCCTGAGAGGATCATCATTGACAATTGTACCAACCTCAACAATACCATGATCACTGAACTATGCATGCAGTTTAAGATTAAGCATCACAACTCATCTCCATACAGAACCAAGATGAATGGCGCAGTGGAAGCCACCAACAAAAATATAAAGAAGATTGTACAAAAGTTGGTGGTGACCTACAAAGACTGGCATGAGATTTTACCATTTTATCTTCATGGCTATCGTACTTCAGCGCGGACATCATTTGGGGAAACCCCTTTCTCTTTGGTCTATGGCATGGAAGTTGTCATGCCTGTCAAAGTTAAGATTTCTTCTCTAAGGATTATGAAAGAAGCAGACTTAGATGAAGACGTGGGTTCAGACTAGATTGGATCAGTTGAATTTGTGATGAAAAGAGACCGGTTGTTGTCTGTCATGGTCAAATGTATAAAAAGCGTATGATCAAGGCATTCAACAAGAAGATCAAGCCTCAAGTATATCAGACTGGCGACTTGGTAATAAAGCACAACATTTTACCACAAGGCGATCCAAGGGGAAGATGGACTCCCACTTATGAAGGGCCATTTGTTGTCAAGAAAGTATTCTCTAGCGGTGCTATGATGTTAACCACTATGGTAGTAAAGATTTCCCGCACCCTGTGAATGCGGACATAATCAAAAAATACTACGCATAAGAATGACCCGCTAGGTTGACATACCTAGGCAAAAATAAGGGCATCCCGGCGAACCAAAAATGTTTGGACAAAAATTAAGGATATATACAATAGATTATACACACAGCAAGTCGAAAACCTGAAAGGGCGGCTTGGGTAAAAAAGGGTATCCTGGTGGATTGAAAACCTGAAAGGGAGGTCCAGGAAAAAGTTAGGGATTAAAGCGTACGATTATGTCCCGTTGAATCACTTGCAGACAACATTATTACCAAAGTGAAAAGTTCAAATGGTACAAGATCAGTTCAATCAACTTCTTCTGATGAAAAGGGATGATATACTCTAAGACATATGGGTAATAGAAGAGTTGGGACCCAATGAGATTACTTTCCCATGGCTATACATTTTTGTTTTCACTTTGTATTCTTTTTCACAACGACTTCCTCTTACTAGGATTCCTGTCTCTTTGTACAAAAACACATGTTTATAGGAAAATCATCAATAACAAATACATTTTGAAGTGCAAACCTTTTGTTTTTTCTGTTTTGATTGAATAAAATGTCCAATGACTATAATTGAATGAACATATGCATATGAACATGATTAATTGTTAACAAATATACGCATAAGAACAGGAATAAGTACTTATTCAAAGAGCCAGGATGACAATTATGCTATCCATAAATCCCTACAGAGTAAATTCATACATTCTCCACAATTTCCTTTTGGAGTTCTAATCACCATATCTCTTGGAAATTCTCTTCCCCGATCGAGTTTGGCCTTCCAAAACTGAAAGAGAAACCTTGCAAACTCTTCCCCGTAATATTTTGTTTCCCCGGTGAAATCTCCAGAAAATTTTCCTCAACAGGGTTTATTTCCCCAACGGATTATAATCTTCCCAACTTGAGTCTATTCCTCAGACCACTATAAATCACTGACAAAACTCCTCTTCCCTAGTAGAGTTGCCACTGTCCCAAGAAAGTTGCTGCAAAACCTGAAGCCTGACCAAAATACCAGTTAACTTTACTCTCCCCAGACAAATCGGAAGTTTAATCATCTCTTTTATCCCTAGTCAGGGTATATAAGAATTAAATTCCCCAGTAGAGCAATGGACAACCAAGGCTCTTGAACTGTACTCCCCAAGCAAAAATAAACATCCTCTGCAGAGTTTAGTCAAACAACAAATAGGAATCCCCAGCGGAGGTATTCAAGACAAAATTAAATATACACATACTTTTAATCCACAATAATAGTCAGGGATTTATTTTCCCAGACAAAGATACATTTCAACAACATTTATACATCATGACATATGCATACGAAACATATAGAACAATCACATTTAATTTGAGAACATCTTTAAGCAATGCATTTCATACATCATGACATTGCATACAACTAACTCTTTACCCTTTCAGAAAAGATCAGTCACCAGATGAATATCATCAACAACAAACATTTCCTTCACAAGAACTCTGCTGGTTCAGTTTAAATCGACCAATGATTTATCCTGATTTGTTTCCGGTAGACACTTTCTATGGTTCAGTTAAATCTATCCTAAGATTTATGCTGATTCAATATCCAATTAAAGACCATTTTAGACCTCTGTTGGTTCAGTTTAAATCGACCAATGATTTATCCTGATTTGTTTCCCGTAGACACTTTCTCTAGTTCAGTTAAATCGATCCTAAGATTTATGCTAATACGTTATCCAGTTAAAGACCATTTTAGACCTCTGTTGGTTTAGTTTAAATTGACAAATGATTTATCCTGATTTGTTTCTGGTAGACACTTTCTCTGGTTTAGCTGAATCGATCCTAAGATTTATGTTGATTCGATATCCAGTTAAAGACCATTTTAGACCTCTGTTTGGTTAAGTTTAAATCAACCCGTGATTTACCTTAATTCATTTCCGGTAGACACTTTCTATTGTTTAGTTAAATCAAACCTAAGATTTATTCTAATTCTTATCCAGTCAAATACAAATACAGACATCTGTTGTTTCAGTATAAATCGACCAAAGATTTATTCTGATACTTCTTCCAATCTTTATCAACAGTTACTTTGGATGGTATCTATAAGCCCACCTCTGATAACTCTTTATCACCTCTCAAAATGGCATCTTTATTCCCATTCCCGATACAATCAACCAACATCATTACTTCGTACACTAGCGAGTGCAAATTTATGGGCACTTTATGGTTCAATCATCTTCCACCATCAAGTTACGAATGGCGAACATACCAATCTAACTCTTCAGGTTTAAGAATATTGAACAGGGGCAGTTGTTATACCCCAAAATTTTCCCTCTCTTTTCTTAAAACATTTCTCACAAAGATCTTAAGTAGCTCAAGTTTGCACAAGTGTTGATTAGGTCAAACCACCTCCTAAGCATTGAGACCCCAAATTAGGGTTTTGATTTTCGCAAGGACAATTGGACTTATAATTACCCAAATAAATTTCATGATTCATTATAGACCTCCAAGATTACTCATGCCAAGTTTCAAGTCTTGTACCTCAAATTTGCTCAGTTAATTGATCAAATGACTGAAAATCAACTATATTGGGTAAAAAAGTCAATTGTGGTCAACCTTCAGTCAAACTTCAAGATTTTTTACCCATATCAAAATTTTGAAGTCATAGTTATCAATTGATCAAGTTTTGATCACAATTTCTCAAGAAAAGTGTTCAAATCATTAAAAGGGCAAAATGGTCAAAATTAGGGTTTTGACTGGGAATGACCAGTCATTGACTTTTGACCTAACACATGACTTAATGTTTTGAGGTATGATATAAATGATTCAAGCATATTATTTTGACTTAATTGCATGACTCGAGTCATTTCTCAAGATCAAACAATTGATAGTTGAAATTTGATAAACTAGTGAAAAAGTCAACTGTTACACAAAAAGTCAAACTTTAACTTTTTTGTCAAAATTTAGTTTCAAAGATCAATTTTCATCAAGATATTAAAAAATATGAAGCTTGATCATCAAGAATTAAGAAGGTCAAAAGTCCACAAAAAAGTCAAACTTTTCAATACTTAGATAATTTCTAAATGTTTTAACCTTAATAATTTCACAACTTCACGACAATTTGTCACCAAGATGCAAGATGATTCAAAGAAAACTTTCAACATGAAAGTTGTAGATCTTGATGAAATCTAAAAATTTTATATGCTGATAAAGTCCTAAAAATTCTTGGATTTTGAATGATAAACTCATGAAGTCATGACCTTTTTCTAAAAACACTTGGTGAAATTTTCACCTAGTTTAGGCAGATTTTTGTCCTAACATCTTGACCATTTTTCACATAGTTACAATTTGATTTAGCCAAAGTGGAAAACATGAAAGTTGTAGATAATGCTTCAAGCTTTCCAAAATGTCATAGAACTTGAAGAGATCATTTTTTAGCTAAGAGAATCGAAGAGAAGAAGTTGGGCATCCATTCTTGAATTACAAGTCATTTTGATGATGAACACATAACCAAAACCCTAACCTATGCTGAAAAATCTCACTTTTCAGACATTCTAACTTGAAAATCTATCCATGATCAGATGTTTACACAACTCATTGATCCCTTGTCCAAGTGTTTAAACCTTTATCCAAGCTACATTTCCATTTATGGCACAAAGGCACCATTGCCATTCTTGAAAAGTTGCCTTAATCATAAAGTCAACATGTCTTGAGCTTTGCAATTTTTCCTTCTGCACAAACTTCATCTATAAGATCATAGCAAACATGTTTAAAGCTTCTATCCACCCTACAAGCTTTGTACCTTGCCTTAAAACCATATTTGTCAAGGTTGCTTCAAAAACAAGTCAAAAATCCATAACATGTGATCTTGTGATTCTGATTATCCCAAGTCCTCAAACCTTTTCCTATAAATTGATATATGTTTTACAAACCAAGGATACGAATTTATAAGCTCTAAAACTCTCCCAAACTCCCTCATGCTAGAAATTGCCTCAAAACACCATTTTGTGCATATTCTGACCTTGCACCTCAAACTCATATTTCACTCGTGCATTTACACTCCAAATCAATCACAAAGCTTCCATACATGATTTAGAACCTATCCAAACACCTTTTTCTTGACTGTAACACCTCCATCACCATCATCCATTTTCAAAAACAGCATCTTGCACATTGACTTCTCTAGCACAATTCAGCCACTCTCAATCCAAAGCAAGCATTGCAATAGCTTCCTGGAGGTTCAGCGAAACTAACAAGATAATCACAACACCTTAAAGAGTGCTCAAACTCAAAACACGCTCTCCATTTGCAAGCTGATTTTTCTAAATTTCCAAATCTTCATACAAGCATCACTTGACTTTGATTTTAAAAGATAAAATGTAGACATCATAGCCCTAAAACTAACCATGTCCTTAGAATTCATTTATATTGCTTGAGCATGGAGAATTTTAAGTATGAACTTTTTGAAAAATACTAGGTCAGATTTGGTACCAAGCAAAATTCGATTTCACCTTTAATCCATACCTTAAGTTATTTACATATTTGAAATTATGGTGAAATTTCTAACAATTTTGATACTTACACTTTCTGAAATGGTTGAGAAATGAGCAAGATACGAAATTTAAAAATGGTGTTCTCGTTATGGCGCAAAGAAGAAGAAGATAACATGATCAGGACTTGTTTTATAATATAATGTGATGGTTGTGTTTAAACCAAAGGATGTATCACCACCGATGTGGTTAAAGCGTGCGCCTTTCACCTTTAGGACCTGGGTTCGAGCCCCAGCGTCCGGTTTGTTATTTTTTCAAAAAAAATTTGTTTCTTTTTTCTGCTTACTAAGCGTGTTAGGCCTCCCCTTTGGGCCTCTTCCAATTTACATTTCTTCTCACCCCCCTCTCTTACTAAAAATGCGCCAACCCATTAAATTTTCCTATTATTTTGTTTTTATTTTCTGATTTCAAAAATAGTTTTGGGTCTGAATTCAAAAATTCTTTCTCACACCTTCCTAATTTCTTTTCAACCCCCGAGACCCTTTTATTTTATATTTTTATTTTATTTTCCTTTCTTTTATTATTATTATTTTAATTTAATCAAAAAATACAACAATATATATTTTTATTAGATAATTAGACTAAAAACTTTTTTCACTTTATTTTATTAAAAACCCTAAAAAACATTTTCTTTCTTAAATTAATTAAAACTAAATTAGACTTAGGTTTTGTTTTTTTAATCATCTTAGACTTTAGGATTTTAAATAATTAACTTCTTTTCAAATTAGTTAGTCTAATTAGGACCCTTTCCATAAAATGCCATAAAAACAATTTCTCTTCTCTTTACATTCCTCCGTACCTTTATTATTAGGCACTATGAATTATGTTATTGTAAAAGCCTTGTAATAGTAATTAGGGTTTTTGTTGCTTGCATTCCCATTTGTAATTTGTACCCCATATCCCCTAAAGTATTGTATTAGCGTAAGACTTTTAAATTCCACAATTTACCGCTTTCCATATTATTGTTAGTAATTAGGGTTTGTATGGCAAGACTTAAAACCAAACAATAGACAACCCTAATTCAAGACAAATTAAATGAAAACAATACAGTTATCATACATGAACCTTTAGAGTTAACCCACACTTATTGCCTTAGATTAGAACAGTCATGTCCCTCGAACGTGGGATGTTTTAGCAAAGACCCTCGATTACAAGATCTTTGTCCCTCGATGTTTCCTTCAGTAAACGATCCTAGCACCTTATAACAAATTGCTAAATTGTCCTACAATATTGCCATTTATGACTGTACGATGACTCACGCATGTCCCTTCACATCCAATGATAAGGTTTCTTACTAACTAATGGTAAGATAACATTGTCTAAAGGAGGAGGAAAAGAGAAAAGACTTCTTTTGAGTAGGTAGAATGCTCATAGTTGCTTGCTCACAAACATTCCAAAACAAAACATATTTCAAACACACCAACACTTTCATGAAATATTTTCAAAAGTCAACACTTTGTATGCATTCCTTTAGAGACGAGAATCATTAAAAAGTTTTCCTAAACGAAGGCACTTTTCAAAAATACTTTCAAACAAACACAAGCACATTTTATAAAGCGTTTTCAAAAGTGAGCTAGCAACGAAGAGCCCGTAGATAACTACAGATGAAAAGGGTGCTAATACCTTCCCTTTTCATAACCTACCCCCCGAACTCAAGAAAATTCTCAAAAGATCTTTCTTGTTATTTTCACCCTTTCCTTTATTAGATAAAAGAAAAGTCGATGGCGACTCTTGCTATCTGCAACATTTGCAATAAAATGCAAAACACCAAAGTTAGTTCTTCCACTGTATTACAATATCATATTAGAGAAATGATATGTAGATCATTCTCCAATAACATGTACCACAAGTAAGAAAGGGATAAGATGAAAAGGGATGGGATGTATCAGATGAAATTAGTGAAGGGGTGAAAAACACAAGAAGGGGGGTTGAATTGTAAAACTGGAATCTTAAAGCAATTGACAAGATATTTTTATCCTGGTTCGTTTGATCTCAAACTACTCCAGTCCACCCGTCAAGGTGATTTCGCCTCTCTCCAACGAGGTCTTAATTCACTATATTCAACTGAATATTACAGACTGCTTTAACAACTGCTAAAGCCTTCTTGATTCAAACCACAATCCGGTTTGTCAAGGCAACACTTTCTTACAAAGGTATAAAACAATGTGTGTGAATGTTTTCTACAAAACTTTATCACAACTGTGATGTATACACAAATTAAGCTTAGAGACTAGATTGCTAAACACTAATGGAGTATCAGAGTTTGTTGGTTTAGCAGAACTGGTAGATGAAGATTATGGTTCAGCTTTGTGCGTGTAGAGATTTTGAGAGCATTAGCCATTATAATCTTCGAAGCTTTTTTTATATAGCACTTGAGAAGATGAACGTTGAATGCAAATATTCTTGATTCAATGCTAATAACAAGCTTTCCTTTTTGAGCAGATCTTGTCTGGAATGAAGCCGCTGGAATTAATTAGCGTTCAATGCACAGTACCGTTGCTTCTTCAATGCACGTTCTGGCTTGGCTCATTCTGATTCTGCTTCGCTGCTGATGAACTATTTGATTCTGTATCAGAGTGATTACGCGCAGTTCTGTTCATCAAGCTTCAGCATGTACGTGAGTTGATCATCTGATCTTGACGTTCTGATTCAGCAACTTCTGATGCTGGTGTATGAAATCAAATTCTGATGCTGAAGAAGTGATCTTGCTTATTTTAATCAGCGTATCTGCAAGTCAGAGCATAGTAATTTTAGGCAGCATATAGTTCAAACATGAAACATATAAATACTATATCTTTTCACTTTGTTATCATCAAAACTCAAATATAGGGTAGTAGATTCAAACATTGTTCTAACAATCTCCCCCTTTTTGATGATGACAAAAACTAGATATTTTAAATGAAAAATAACGTGAAAAGGTGTCTGGGAAATGTATCAGAATAAGAAGTACGGAAAAATCAGAGTTAAGAGATACTCCCCCTGAGTTGATTACTTCCCTTTGATGATACGTGTTCTTCAGGATCAGATCTTTGTCTTTCTTTGAACATCAGATGAAGAGTCTTTGACTTATCAGAGAGCAGAGCTTCAGAGCTTTTCCTGTCAGAGCTTTGCTTTGGATCAGAGTATTTGGTTGATCAGAACTTCATATTAGATCAGAGCAACATTGATCAGAGCTTCTACATTTTGATCAGAGCTTCTAGTCTTCATAGTGTTCAGGAGCTTCCTTGTGCCTGTAGACTTTAAACAAAACAGAAACACATTTCAAGTAATAGAGTTAGAATGTTTGAGAATTTCTGTCTAGTTAGCCGTTATTGATTTTAAATATCATTCTTGTTCTCCCCCTTTTTGTCAGTAATCAAAAAGTGTTGGTGATGTGCTAAAACAATTTAGATCAGAAAAATACATTATATTAAAATAGTTCATAATTAGAGCAAAAGAACATTACAAAACATAGTCAAAACAGTACATCAGAAAATGAAGAAAGCATGAAAAAGTTATGCATGAAAAAGATTTAAGGTTGAGGGGGCATGCGTGAGAACAGGCTTTCCAGCATCGCTTGAATCTTTTCAGAAGTTTCATTCTGCTTCTGAACCATGTTGACAACAGTGTCAATCTTGCTGTCCTGTACGTCCATTCTTGCTTTCATTTTCTGATCATTGTCGTCCATCCGCTGCTGGAGACGCAAGTCATTCAGCCTTAATTCTTCCAGAGCCTGCCTGTCCAAGGCAGCTTGAGAAGTGTCAGAAGGAGGAAGCTTCTCAGAACTTTCAGCTACATCTTCTGCTGGATTTTCTTCAGCCTGAATGGTCTTGTCTTCTTCTGATGGTTGCACCTTTGCAGCTTGCTCTTTCTCAGACCAAGATTCACTGTCCAGAGGGAGCACAACTTCTTGAGGCAGCTGACTCTCAACTTCCTTCAGCAGCTTGCTAAAGTTCTGTTGAGCCTGCTCGTAGTTGACGTCCTGCAGCTTGAGGGCTTCAGCACGTACCCATAGTCTGAACTGTGACCAGAGCTGATCAGAAGCAGCTGGGTCGATCATCCCAGGACAGACTTGCTTCAGAGAAGCAATCCATTGCAGCATACCTGTTTCAAAATTCAAGATACCAGAGCCAACATCTGGTTGCTTTGGTTTGGGTATGGTAATTTTGTGTCTTAGATCAGCAAGACGTTCAAGACTTGTTAAGTCAATGAAAGTTCTGCTGGGGTTTTCATCGGTTTTCTGAGAGGTTGTTTGTTTTGGAGGAGGGTTATCAGAATCAGAGTCAGATATTTCTATTGGAGTGGTTGGAGTTTTTGGAGGTGTTAATTCTAATGAGGATGGCAACTGGGGCCTGACAATAGTGGTTCCACATGGCAACTGGATTGCCAGCGGTGAAGGTTGAGGTGAGTGGGGGTCAGAGTGATGAGGAGAAGGGGTTTCATAGCGGTGAAACTCTGTTTGTGGTGAAGGTGGATTATTTTCTGGTTGAGAAGGTGGAATCTCTGATTGCTCAGGGATCAGAGGTTCTTCTGTGAGTGGTTGTTGTTGTTGTGGTTCTGGTTCTGGTTGATGTTGTATTTCTGGTTCAGGTTGTGGTTCTGGTTGAGGAGGAGGAATATTTGGTGGTTCAGAATTTGGTTGAGCAGAAGCATGTTCACGCTCAATATCAACTAGCACTCTATCAAGTGCTGGTGTTGTTGAAACAGTTGGTTGTTTGGGAATCTTAGTTCTGGGTCTTCTGAGTAGTAAGGCCTCAGAAGGGTCTTCTGGTATGGTTTCATCAATGGTAGGGATTGGAATGGATATTCTGTGAGAGGTTTGAGGAGGGGCAGCAGATGTTGGAATAGTAGATGAAATTGAAATAGGGGCAGCAGATGAAATACCTCTTTTCTTTGGAGTCTGATGAGATGATCCTTCTGTTGGCGCTTTCCTCTTCTTTGTCTTCTTCTGAGTCACTTCAGGTTGGGTTTGACTCAGATCTTTGATCTTTAGCTTTGAACCTGTATCTTCTTCCTTGTATGAATCTGGATACTTGAGAAACATATCAGGTTTGGATTCCATTTCAGAAAATTTTGGGAAATCACTCAGAGGCACTCTTCTGCTGGAGATGTCAGCAGTTGAAGTAGCTATGGGTTCCTTCTTAATATTTTCTATCAGCTTCATCTTTTTCAGGTTCTTAGCGTTCAGCGGTTTTCCAACAGTTGGTTCAATAGTGCTCAGCACTTGAGCTTCGCTCAGATACTCTATCAGATTATTCTCTGTCAGAATATCTGATATGAGCCTTCCAAACGGTATCCAGTCCCTTTTGGTCCTTTCTTCTTCTCTTGTTTCTTTGACACTGGTCTTGAGATGGTTGAACAGGAAGTGTGCCAGATTGATCTTCACCCTCTGATCAATAAAGTAGATCAGAAATTGCTGATCCACGTTTATATAATCAGGAGAACTTGTTGGTTTCCTGTGATTGAAGCATCCAAGAACAATCTTGGCCCATACTCTGCAGTGATCCTTCAGATCCTTAATTTTGCTGCTGGGCAATCCAAGAGTGAAAATGCTGTTGGCTACCACACCTATATCAGGGCATCTATCAGCCATGTCCACACAACGGACTCCACCACCACTTTGACCGATTAGCTTTGCAATGAGATCTTCAGAAATCACTATCTTCTTTCCCATGACAGAAGAGATGACTAGATGTTTATAAATCTTGGCGTGAATCCAAAATTCCTTGACTAGCGCTGGGAATGTTGGTCCAACCAACCTATCGAAATACCTCTCCCACTTTTGAGCCCTAATTTCTTCAGTTAGGTCAAATCCATTTTCCTTCAAACTTTCAAAGTCGATGATTAACTCAGAGAGAACTTCAAGATTCTTTACCGGTGTGAGAAGAGTTCTGAGGGGCACCTAATATTGTTCAGAGGTTTCTTTCTTCTGATTGCCTGCAGAAATGCTGGAGGATGCCATTGTTCTCACAGAAAAAGCTTTGAGAATGATTTGAGAGAAAAAGGTTTGTAGGAGATAAACTCAGAAATATGCAGAAAATGTTTCAGAGATTATGAGAAAGCGTAAAGACTAAAAATGAAGGATTAATGTGCTTAAATAGAGTTTTCAAAAAAAAATTATTTTGAAAAATTAAACGTTTTTAAGAGAGAAAAAAAAATAATGATTGCCATTTAACAGGCGTGATTACTTTTCATTAAATGCTTGCTGATTTTGGGGGATTTGAGAAAGATACTTAAAAACGGTTACCAGACATGTGTCTCAATGCACCCAATCAGCGCTTTGCCTTCTCAGAAGCGTGCACGCGTTCTGCTTCAGAGATATGCTGATGATTGGATGACACTTGTTTGATGTAGTGATCAGCACGTCTGTCTTTGAGATTAGACTCTCAGATCTTTAGACTTGCATCTGATACAATCTGCATGTTCTATCTTTCTGAAAGGAGATTGATCAGAAGTTCACAGTAATATAATTACATTCTGAAGATAAATACATGGAATTAAAACATTTTCATTCTGGGCATACTTTCATGCTGAGATGTTTCAGAATGAAATTAAACCTATCTTCTGAAAGGGGTTTAGTAAAGATATCAGCCCATTGATGGTCTGTATCTATAAATTTCAAGTTTAAAATACCTTTCTGAATATAGTCCCTAATGAAATGATGTTTTATTTCTATATGCTTAGCTCTAGAATGTAAAATAGGATTCTTACTTAAGCAAATAGCAGAAGTATTATCACAAAGAATAGGAATGTTACTCTCAAAAATCTGGAAGTCTTCAAGCTGACTTTTCATCCAGAGCATTTGTGTGCTACATCCTGCTGCTGCTATGTACTCAGCTTCTGCTGTTGACAGAGCAATTGTTGATTGCCTTTTGCTGGACCACGAGATCAGATTTTCTCCCAGAAACTGGCAGCTTCCAGAAGTACTTTTACGTTCCACTCTGTCTCCAGCAAAATCAGCATCACAGTAGCCTACTAAGCTGTAATCACTAGATTTTCTATAAAACAAACCCAGATTAGTAGTACCTTTCAGATACTTGAAAATTCGCTTAACAGCTGTTAAGTGAGATTCTCTAGGATCTGATTGGAATCTAGCACAAATACATACGCTGAATAAGATATCAGGTCTTGAAGCAGTCAGATAAAGGAGAGAACCAATCATACCTCTGTAGACTTTCTGTTCTACACTTTTGCTTACCTCTTCTCTTTCCAGAATGCACGTGGGATGCATTGGAATCTTTGATGGCTTACATTCTGAGAGGTCAAATTTCTTCAGAAGATCTCTGATGTATTTGCTCTGATGAATGTAAGTTCCCTCTGGAGTTTGATTGATCTGAATTCCTAGAAAGAATTTCAGTTCCCCCATGAGGCTCATCTCAAATTCTGCCTGCATACACTTAGCAAATTTTCTTCCAAGAGAAGGATTAGTAGAACCAAAAATAATATCATCAACATAAATTTGACAGACTAAAATGTCACTCTTAACTGTTTTACAGAATAGAGTAGTGTCCACTTTCCCTCTGGTGAATTCATTTTCAAGCAGAAAGTTACTTAGCCTTTCATACCAAGCTCTGGGAGCTTGTTTCAGACCATACAGTGACTTTTTCAGTTTGAAAACATGTTCTAGATGTTTTGTATTTTCAAAACCTGGGGGTTGGTGAACATAGACTTCTTCTTCTATATAACCATTTAAGAATGCGCTTTTGACATCCATCTGATACAGAGTGATGCCTCTATTAACAGCAAATGAAATTAAAAGTCTGATAGATTCTAACCTGGCGACTGGGGCAAAGGTTTCTGTATAGTCTATCCCCTCTTGCTGACTATAACCTTGTGCAACCAGTCGTGCCTTGTTTCTGATGACTTCACCTTGTTCATTTAGCTTGTTTCTGAACACCCATCTTGTTCCAATGACGTTGAATCCTTTTGGTCTGGGAACGAGATCCCATACGTCGTTTCTGGTGAATTGATTCAGCTCTTCTTGCATTGCCAGAATCCAGTCATTATCCAGAAGTGCTTCATCAATAGAAGAAGGTTCAATCAGAGACACAAGTCCCATAAGAGTTTCTTCAGAGTTTCTGAAGCTTGCTCTTGTTCTGATTGGATCTTCCTTTCTTCCTAGAATAGTCTCTTCTGGGTGATCCAAACTGCTTCTGGGCAATCTCTTCTGAGGTTGATCAGCAGCTGTTGTAGGATTTCTAGCATTGCTCCTTTCAGACGTTGAAGGAATGTCTGTGTTGAGAGCTTCTGATGACTTGTCTTCAGAACCTGCAAATTCAATTTCTATACCTGCAAGATTTTCATTCTGCTTTGACTTTTCAGAGTCAAGCTTGTCATCAAAACGAACACTGATTGATTCTTCCACAATCTGTGTTTCTGTATTGTATACTCTGTACCCTCTTGAGCGTTCAGAGTATCCTAACATAATACACTTCTGTGCCTTAGAATCAAACTTGTTCAAATAATTCTTTGTATTTAACATAAAGCAAGTACATCCAAATGGATGAAAATACGAAATGTTGGGCTTTCTGTTCTTCCACAATTCATATGGAGTCTTTTCCAGAATAGGTCTTATTGAGATTCTATTCTGAATGTAGCACGCTGTGTTTATTGCCTCTGCCCAGAAAGTCTTAGCAACGTTTGTCTCATTGATCATGGTTCTGGCCATTTCTTGCAATGTTCTGTTCTTTCGTTCTACAACTCCATTTTGTTGGGGAGTTCTAGGACAAGAGAAATCATGCAGAATGCCTTTGTCATTAAAGAATGACTCAAAATCTTTATTTTCAAACACAGAGTGTGACTCGTCCTTGTGTCTTAAGAACTTTACCCATGTCCATCTGCTATAGTCATCTACGATTACTAACCCATACTTCTTACCACTGACTGAAGCAGTTTTAACTGGTCCAAATAAGTCAATGTGCAGAAGTTCTAATGGCTTAGAGGTAGAAACAACATTTTTGGATTTAAAAGAAGGTTTTGCAAATTTGCCTTTCTGACATGCTTCACACAGAGCATCTGAATTGAACTTCAAATTTGGAAGTCCTCTGACCAGATTGAGTTTGTTAATCTGAGATATTCTTCTCATACTAACATGCCCCAATCTTCTGTGCCAGATCCACTGCTCGTTGTTAACAGACAGAAGACATTTTACGTTCTGACTCTTTAGTTCAGAAAGTTTGATTTTGTAAATGTTGTTTTTCCTCTTTCCATTAAACAGGATAGTCCCATCTTTCTGACTAACAGCTTTACAGGATTTTTGATTAAAGATTATATCATAACCGTTATCACTTAATTGACTTATGGATAACAGATTATGCATCAATCCATCAACAAGCAGAACATTATTAATAGAGGGAAGATTTCCATTACCTACAGTTCCAGAGCCAATTATCTTTCCCCTCTGATTGCCTCCAAAGCCAACGTGGCCTCCAGGCTTAAGTTCCAGGCTTTGGAACATATGCCTTCTTCCCGTCATGTGTCGTGAGCAGCCAGAGTCCAGGTACCATGACTGGTGTTTCTGACTTGCTGCTAAAGATATCTGCAACATGTATTATTTTATCCTTAGGTACCCAGATTTTCTTGGGTCCTGACTTGTTAGTTTTACCAAAACTCTGGTTGAATTTTGGTTTCACAGAGTGCTTACTGCTAGTGTATTTGATGTCGTGTGTGTGACCATACACAAAGTGTGAATTTAGAGGAGTGTGTTTAATAGTTAGATCCATGACATTCTTAGGTGTAGGAACCTTACCTTGGTATCCTATTCCTTTCCTTCCGTTTCTGCTAACTCCATAGATCATTGAAGCCATTCTGCTTCTATCTATGCTTTTAGCAAGGAACTTCTGGAAACTATGATCATACTCCTTGATGATCTCATCAGCGTTGCTGGGAGTTTCAGAAATTGGTTCCTTCTGAGAGTTTTGTAAAGAGTTTTCTAATTTTGAAATTTTATCTCTCAGCTCAGAGTTTTCCAATTTGAGACTCTCAGACTTATTAGAGTCAGATTCAAGATTCCTTTTCAGGTCTCTGTATTTAGCTCTAATCTGCTGATAGCGTTCCAGAATTTCATTGAGGCTTTCAGCAAGTTCAGCCTTTGTAAAATTAACAGCGAAGTTAGGGAATACCTCTTCTGTGTCTGATTCTGAGTCTGATTCAGAAGCTTCACTATCATCTGGAATGTTAGCCATGAGCGCTATGTTTGCCCTTTCATCATCTGATTCTGAGTCAGCTTCAGACGAGTCAGAGTCATCCCATGTGGCCATGAGACTTTTCTTCTTTTCTCTTCCAAACTTCTTTTTGGGCTTTTCCCTCTGAAGCTTTGGGCAGTCACTCTTGTAGTGTCCTTGCTCATTGCACTCGTAGCAGATGATGTCTTTTGTGTTTGGCTTCTTGCTACTGGAGGAGCCTTCAGATCTTCTGTATCCAGAGGAAGAATCTGTCCTTCTGTATCTGGAAGAAGACTCGTTCTGATCAGATCTTCTGGGATTCCTGAACTTCCTTTGTCTTTGCTTCCACAGTTGATTTACTCTTCTGGAGAGAAGGGAAAGTTCGTCTTCTTCTGATGAGGATCCATCAGATGTTTCTTCAACTGCCTGCAAAACTTTAGATTCAGATTTTGTTAGATTTTAAAGCTAAAGGCTTACCTTGCTTCTGAGGCTCGTCAGCTTCTAGCTCTATCTCATGACTTCTGAGGGAGCTTATAAGTTCCTCCAGAGTGATTTTGTTGAGATCTTTCGCTAGCTTCAGAGCAGTAACCATCGGCCTCCACTGCTTGGGTAAACTTCTGATTATCTTCTTGACATGGTCAGCAGTAGAGTATCCTTTGTCCAGAACTTTGAGACCAGCTACCAGAATCTGGAATCTAGAGAACATAGTTTCAATGGATTCAGATTCTTCCATTTTGAACGCCTCATACTTCTGAATGAGCGCCAGAGCTTTTGTTTCTTTGACTTGAACGTTGCCCTCATGCGTCATTCTGAGAGAATCAAAGATGTTCTTAGCTGTGTCTCTGTTGGAGATCTTTTCATACTCAGTATAGGAGATGGCACTGAGGAGGATGGTTCTGGCCTTATGGTGATTCTTGAAGTCACGCTTTTGTTGATCAGTCATTGATTTTCTTTCAATCTTCTGACCAGTTGCATTCACAGGGTGCGTGTATCCATCTGTCACCATATCCCACAGATCAGCATCATGTGCTAGAAAGAAGCTTTCAATTCTGTCTTTCCAGTAATCAAAGTTTTCTCCATCAAAGACTGGAGGTTTGCCGCTGAATCTGTCTCTGTCCTCATTGTTGTCATTGCTGAAATGAGAGTTGTTTCCTGCCATTGTGTTTTTCTGACGCTGGATCTTGTACTGACACGGTTAAGTGTTTTAGCTCAGAACCAGGCGCTCTGATGCCAATTGAAGGGGTGAAAAACACAAGAAGGGGGGTTGAATTGTAAAACTGGAATCTTAAAGCAATTGACAAGATATTTTTATCCTGGTTCGTTTGATCTCAAACTACTCCAGTCCACCCGTCAAGGTGATTTCGCCTCTCTCCAACGAGGTCTTAATTCACTATATTCAACTGAATATTACAGACTGCTTTAACAACTGCTAAAGCCTTCTTGATTCAAACCACAATCCGGTTTGTCAAGGCAACACTTTCTTACAAAGGTATAAAACAATGTGTGTGAATGTTTTCTACAAAACTTTATCACAACTGTGATGTATACAGAAATTAAGCTTAGAGACTAGATTGCTAAACACTAATGGAGTATCAGAGTTTGTTGGTTTAGCAGAACTGGTAGATGAAGATTATGGTTCAGCTTTGTGCGTGTAGAGATTTTGAGAGCATTAGCCATTATAATCTTCGAAGCTTTGTTTATATAGCACTTGAGAAGATGAACGTTGAATGCAAATATTCTTGATTCAATGCTAATAACAAGCTTTCCTTTTTGAGCAGATCTTGTCTGGAATGAAGCCGTTGGAATTAATTAGCGTTCAATGCACAGTACCGTTGCTTCTTCAATGCACGTTCTGGCTTGGCTCATTCTGATTCTGCTTCGCTGCTGATGAACTATTTGATTCTGTATCAGAGTGATTACGCGCAGTTCTGTTCATCAAGCTTCAGCATGTACGTGAGTTGATCATCTGATCTTGATGTTCTGATTCAGCAACTTCTGATGCTGGTGTATGAAATCAAATTCTGATGCTGAAGAAGTGATCTTGCTTATTTTAATCAGCGTATCTGCAAGTCAGAGCATAGTAATTTTAGGCAGCATATAGTTCAAACATGAAACATATAAATACTATATCTTTTCACTTTGTTATCATCAAAACTCAAATATAGGGTAGTAGATTCAAACATTGTTCTAACAATTAGGGTTTCAAATATCATCAACATCAGTCATCGATTTTGGTGGATTTGGTTTTTCAACCTATCAACACCCAAGATCCAATAAAGTTGAGGAACGTGTCCCACAATAACACATAAATCAGGACCAAACAAAAATAATAAAATAATATTCAATAAAACAATATTTAAATGATTATTAAAAGTGAAATAATTGGTAAAATACATAAAGTGTATTAAAACACCAAATAAAAATCCTTTAAAAAGTCAGAGCTCAAACAAGAGTAAATAAGTGTTGACAAAAAATTGCAGAATTTTTTAAAGTCAAAAACTATTTTTTAAAATTCAAAGAAATAAGCAAAATAAACCAAAAATTATAAAAAATAGTAAAATCAGAAATAAAAATAAAATAAGGTCACCAATATTTGTCAAGAGGTCATTTGGATCCTTCCATATTTTTTCCAGGTTTTAAAAATCAAGAAAGGTATTTTTAAATAATTAAAACTGATCAAATAAAGTGAAAAATCATAAAAAAATACCAAATCATAAAATAAGATTGTGAAAAAATAAGAATAAAAAATATACAAAATTCAAATGTATTTTTTATAATTTTTACAGAATTTTAGAAGTTTAAATGAATTTTTTATGAATTTTTGATGTTTGAAATAATTAAATAAAAAATTAGAAAATAAAAATAATGTCAAAATAATCTGGACCATCTGATCATAGTTAAAACGCGTTAGTAAATAGATCCAAAGGACCTGGCGTGTTGTGGTTGATATGGACCTTAGTGAGAAACACACGCAATCGACTAAAACGGGGCCAATGAAATTAAAACAATTGTCACGATATCATTGGTTGAAGAACGACATGTAGGTCATCTTCAACCTCCAGACCCTTGAGTGTTGGCTTTTTGTGAGTTTTTTTAAATGGAAAAATCAGAAACTCATAGTGGTATCATTGGATTAGTCTCCTTAAGTCTATCCAAACCCTACCCTCGCGAAAAATTTATTTAACTTGTGGTTCAGTCGACTTGAGAAAAACCAGAATAAAAAAGTTGGAAAGGGATTTGAAAATTCATGAGAAAAACTCACTTCTAGTTAAAAACTAATGATGCCATCAGTATCAGAGTGATGAGAGCTACATTGTAGCAACAAGTTTTGAGAGAAATGATGGAGGAATCTACCTGTTAAAACTCAACCTCAGGGCTCTGAAACTTGACTTTGCTAGCACGATTTAGGATACCTCAAGGCTTGGTTCTTCTTTTGTTAGCTTCAGTGAAGTTCGAGGATAAAGAATCAACAAAGAAATTGGATTGAAGAATGCTTTAAAACCAAATTTAAGTTTACAAAATTGAGAGGTATGGACGGAGTTCAATAGAGGTTCTTTGGCTCTCTAAAGCTTGTCAAATGAGTGGGATATTATCCTCTATTTATAGGAAAGTGAATTGAATCAAGAGGAGGGGTGGATGATGTAATTTGAGTTGAAATCGTGCACACCTGCATCATGAGCAAAGTGTGACTTGAAAGTTGTTAAAACTCAAACATTCATTTCATTTTAATGTGCTAAACCCTTCAGGAAATTTAGTTAATCATGTTTAAACAGCAAACGCATGACAAAATTGTGTTTAGAGGTCACACTAATCAATTTGCAATCTGACTGTAAATGAAACTTCAGCTTCAAGGTACCAACTTTGAACTCATGGTGCACAAATCACAAGAGGCTTTAGGGAATAATTATTGAAGCATTTGAAAGACAAAGACTCAATCTTTACAATGTTCCAAGAAAGACTCCATTTGGATAATTGAGCTGAAAGTTATGTCCATTTGAATTTGTGAAAAACACACAATATTTTGTACTTAGAAAAATTCTAAGTGTTGAACTTCAAAATGACCTATAATGTTCTTCCAAATTACATGACTTTCACTCAAAATTTGATCTTGATATCTGAAGATGACATGAAGTAGACCTCTCAAATTGAAGTATGGAATTGATATCACTTAAAAATCATAAAAATCGGAAGAGTTATGGTCTTTGGAAGATGATGAAATGATTTGGGGAAATTCACAAAAGACCTATAATATTTTCAAATCTTCAACCACTTTCCAAGCATCCTTAATTATTGCACATAAAAACAAATTTTTAGTACACACTCCAAAGATTATTTTGGAACAATAATGGGCTCGAGGAGATAAAAATTGACCAAGTAGTGATAATTTGAAGTTAAACCCTAAAGTTCAAAGGTTTTTGAAGGAGACTTGTAATCTTTATCAACTATTAGTGATCTTGCCTTCAAAGTTAGCCTCAGATTTATGAAGAGAGCTTGTTAAGGACCCTTTAAATAGAATCATGGCTTTGGAACCGATCAAAAATATCAAACAATGATCAAGATATGGTCCTTAGAATTCAACAAACCCTAGCTCAGAGAGTGTCAAAATAACTTGAAACCCCTTTCAACTTTTGATGATTTTTCTTGCACCATTCGATCTTGTCATGTTAAGAGAGGTTATTTTTTATGATGATAAAAATCCATAGCAAAGAAAACAATCTCCAAATGTTGAAAATTGAGAGAGTTATGCACTTGTGAACAGTGAATCAAGCATTTTTCAATTAGGTCAAACTTGTTAAGCCAACCTTGAATCTCTTTGAACTTTCTTGGCAAAATAAAGCATGATGAACCATAAGAGGTCTATAAATGATGTTGTCTTGAAGCACACTCAAAGGTGGAGCTTAAGTCTCAATGAAGCTTATTGAAGAAGGCATGGAAATAAACATATGAACCAATGAATCTTCTTGATGAATGCCACCTCCAACTTTGAGGAGGTCTTGACCTAAATAAAGTGAGAGAGCTCCTTGAACCACAAATATTTGATGTCATAGACATGACCTTAAAGATTGAACTCTTGTAATTCATTTAAGAATCATTTGACTAAGAACCACCCTTTAAACCCCTAGGTTAGATGGTGAGATGGATGCAATTGTGATCACCTATAATATGAATATTCAAAGAAACATATATACACATATTGATGTTAGTTAATAGAACACATGTACAAGATACACATTTCAATATGTTGCGTGATCCCTCAAGAGAAAACTTAAAGAGAGAAGCAACCCAAATCTGTGATTTTAATGTACTGATAAAAGTGAGATGATGAGATATCTTAGGGGGAAAATTGGGGTATAACAGATGCCCTTATTTAAGTGTCTTATATCCAGAGATAAGAACTTTAAAATCTTTGTCTCGACACGATTGAAGATACTTAAATTTAAAACAAACCCTATTTTTGGCCCAAATATGCCATGAAATGATTATGATCAAGAATGCAAACCACAAACTCCAAAGGTGACACAGAACACCATTGGGTAAGCAGAAGATAAAACAATATATCAAAAAGATAGTCCAAACAAGAAAATAAATCGTTGGGGGAACATAAGACTCAAATCTACTAGGGTAAAGCCCAAAGAGGAGATAAGGCATCACTAACTCAATAAATGAGGAAAAAGTAATGGAAGACAATGATCGCCAGATACCTGCTGTGATGCGGTGGGAGAACTGACTTGAGGTTTTGCGTTTGTGTTTGCAAATGTTGCGGTTTAGCAAGAGTCACCATCGACTTTTATTTTATCCAAAAGGAAAGGTAAAAAAGCACAGGAAAGACCTTTGAGATTGTTTTTGGGTTCGGGGGGTAGATTATGAAAAGGGAAGGTGCTAGCACCCTTTTCATCCATGGTTTTCCATGGGCTCTTAGTTACTTGTTTTAGATCACTTGCTTTGCTTTGACAATTGTTTGAAATGGTGCTTTGTGTGGTTTTGAAAGTATTTTGAAAAGAGGCCATCGTTTAGGCAATCTTTGTAATGATTCTTGTTCGTAAGAATGTATACAAAGATATTTGTCTTTTGAAAAATGTTTTAATGTTTTGAAAGTTGTTTGGAAAAATGTTTTAAAATGTGTGTGTTTGTTTGAAAATAGCAAGAATTTTTTGCAAATGATCAAGTAACTAGAAGCTTATCTACCTACTCAAAAGTCTTTCTTGTACATTTTTATTCCTTTGATATTGTTGGCCTACCATTGTTTTGGTAAACAACCCTATCTTTGGATGTTAAACGGGACGGGCGTGGGTCATCGTATGACCATGATAGCAATATTGCCAAGTATCTTAGCAAGTTTTGAGGGACCAAGATCATATTTGTTTAGGCAACCTTTTGATAGCGTCATCGAGGGACTATGATCTTTTGTTTTTGTTTTGTTTTGCCAAGATACCTAGCATGCATACCATCATCATTTTTTTAGGAAACATAATGGGTGAAACCCTAGGGGTGCTTGTGTGAGATGTGTTTTCATTTTACAAGCATTTTTGTCTTATATTAGGTCTTTGCTATTTGTTTGATTTTTGTCTTATCATACAAACCCTAATTTACTAAACATGTATATAATGCGATAAATTGCGTAAAGTAAATCTAAACTATTACAACAATATTATGCGAGGGGGGGTACAAGTTTTTGAATGGGGATATTTGCACGAGATAAAACCCTAATTCACTATTACAACCCAATTGAATTTATTGTACAATAAATAAATAAACAATTATTTAAATATTCAATAAAATGTAAATATGCAAAAAAATGTTTTATAATTGTTTTATGTATGAGAAAATAATTTATTAAATCCTAAAAATAAGAAAAAATAATATTATAATTTTCGAAAGGGGAAACCCTAATTTTGTTTTAAAAGGAAATATGTTTTCTATTATTATTTTATTCATTTTGTTCAAGAAAAATAATAATAATATTATGTATAAATATTAAAAATTAAATATGTATAAAAAATAAATATTTAATGTGTATGAAATATGAAATAAAATATTAAGTATTTTATTATTATTTACAAGTTTATTTAATAAAATAAATTCTATAAACCTAATAAACTATTTTTATGCCAAAAAAATAATAAAAATAATAAAATAAAATGCAAAAAATTAAGAAAATATTTTTGGGATTTTTTAATGTTCAGAAAAAAATACTAAAGTCAATAAACACAAAAGAAATAAAAAATATGCAAAAATATAAATAAAAAAATAGGCCAAGGGGTGCAAATAGGAAACGGGGGGGTGTGAAAAGTAGAAGGCCCAAGGCGCCAGGCCCAGAACACCAACTTCATCCCTGTCCTTGGCTTCGCGCGTGCATCCCATGTATAAACCTGCAACTCTCACATACGTGCACAAAAGCAAAAACCCATAACACAAAACATGTACCTCATGATCTCACGATTCCATTGATATAAAAAACATAATCTAACTCTCAAGGATCATGGAGAATTTTAATGGCCCTAATTTCTGACCTAGTTTTTTTAGCATGTTCAACAACCAAATACTCTTAGCTCAGTTAATATAAATGGAAAGTATGCATATGTACAGCTTCAGCAAGTTAAGGACTACATATTTACTTCACAAATCAAAGCCTAAGGATTCCTAAATAGAGAGATAGAACTTTGAAAAATACCTTGTTCAGTTGAGTTTGGATATGGCAATGTGGGAACTTTGAGTGAGGCCTGAAGATCTTGTGAGCTTCCTTGAAGTTCCCTCAACCTTTTCCAATGCTTAGTTGGCCTTGTAGATGCTTGAATCTCCTTGCACGAGTCAACCTGCGACCTTGCAAAATGAAAATGGTGAAGTGTGAAACTGAGCTCACAGTTGCAAGATGAATGCTTGGATAGCTTGGATGTGATGTAAGGAAGATGTTTCAAGGGTTGAAAGGCAAAACGCACGAGCAAGTTTCAAGTTGGTAAGTGTTCTGCAGATGATGCCCTGTTGGGGCAGAAAAGTGTGATTTTGGTGTTTAAGAGTGTTTGGGATGTTAGACAATCGTGTATTGGCTTATTACAAGGTTTTGAACTTGTTTCAAATGATGCTAAGGCTTCCCTTTAACAGATACACAAGTTCACTTGACTTTTGCAAGTTTGCTTGCTTTTGAAGAAATTTTGAGGTGACAATGCTAAAGGCCTGTATAGGCTAGCTTATGGACTGCATGGAGTTGGTACAAGTTTCCTGATGTTTGTGGACCTTGTTTGCAACAAAAGATTAGGTCCATGGCTCAAGAAATGTAAAGTTGGAAAAAGCAAGCTTTACCAAAGTAGTATTGTGAACTTTATGCCATTTTTGGATTAATTCATTGTGCAATGCTTCAAAAGTCAGAACAAGACCATTATCCATTAAGTTTACATTTAATTAGGGAGTGTAGAAGGGATTTTGGACCTTTAATGCAAGTTACAAGCATGCTAGGATAGATTTTCAACTTGAAGCATTTGTAAACATGGCTTGAACAAAAGTGACAAATTGCCATTTTCTCTTCTTCGATTCTCCCTAACCATAAATGATCTTGGAGAGTTCTTGGACATTTTGGAAAGCTTGTAACATGATCTACAATAAATCTTTGAAATTAAACTTGAGATAACTCTTGGAACTAGGTGAAAAGTTGCCATGAAGTTAGGTTAAAAACCTACCTAAACTAGGGCAAAATTTCACTAAGTTAAAAAGTTTATGGACCCCTATTCACAAAATCATAACTTGAGATCCAAGCATATTTTGGGAAAACTTTGTGGATCAAAGTTGTATATTTCATGGAGTTTTACAACTTTAAAGTTGGAAGTTTCCTTTGAATCCAATTGCATCATGGTGAAAAAGTTGTGGAAAGTTGGGAAAAAATAAGAAAATTTCCATACTTCGAAATTTTCTAAGTTATGAAAATTTTTCAAATTAAACCCTAGTTTGCAATTTTAAGTTTCTTGGTCAACAAGTTTCACATTTTGACATATCTTGATGAATTATGACCCTTGGCACTTGATTTTGACCAAAAAGTCAAAGTTTGACTTTTCAGTATACAGTTGATTTTTGATCAGTTGACTGCAAAATTCATCTGTCAATCCTATGCATTTGAGATCTTTTGAACTATGTGATTAAGTCAAGATGATTCCATTTAGTCCTTAAAATCATTCTTGAACCCAATTGGTCATTGGCTAGGTCAAAAAATCAAAAATTGCCCTTTCTCAGTCAAAACCCTAATTTTGACCATTTTGATGATCTGATCAAATTTGTTGAGGAGTTGTGATCCAAACTTGTTCAAATGGTACATAGGAGCCTAAAATGTTGTTGTGGATCAAAAATTATGAAGTTTGACTGTAAATTGGCCATGGTTGACTTTTTCCCCAATACAGTTGATTTTTAGGTCAAATGTCCAATTGACTGTGCAAAAATGTGATTCAAGGCTTGAAACTTGATATGAGCAATATTAGAAGTCCATAATGATATATGAAAGTAACATGAAGCATTGATGGTCCAAAAATCCTTGTGCAAACTCAAACCCTAATTTCAAGCTATCAGTGCAAGAGGAGGTCTTGAGCTGAGCAAACCCTAATCTTGTCTTGAGTCCAAGAAGTATTGTGAGGAAAAATCTTGATAATATGAGAGGGAAAATTTTGGGGTACAACAGCTGCCCCTGTTTAATCTTCTTGAACCTGAAGAGTTAGATTGGCGAGTTTTGTCGTTCGTGACTCGAAGGTAAAAGATGATTGGACACTAGAGTGCCCGTTAATTTGCACTCGTCAAAGTATTTGAGGAAATGGGATTAAAGTTGCCATTTGCAGAGTGTGATACGGTGGGAGAACTGACTTGAGGTTTTGCGTTTGTGTTCGTAGATGTTTCGGTTTAGCAAGAGTCGCCACCGACTTTTTATTTTATCCAAAGGAAAGGTCAAAAAGCACATGAAAGACCTTTGAGACGTTTTCTTGGGTTCGGGGGGTAGATTATGAAAAGGGAAGGTGCAAGCACCCTTTTCATACATGGTTATCCATGGGATCTTAGTTACTTGTTTAGATCACTTGCTTTTTCTTTTCAATTGTTTGAAATGGTGCTTTGTGTGTGTGGTTTTAAAAATGTTTTGAAAAGAGGCCATCGTTGTGGCAACCTTGGTAATGATTCTTGTTTGAATGTATACCATGGTGTATTGTATTTTGAAAAGATGTTTCAATGTTTGAAAGTTTGAAAGTTTGTTTTGGGAAATGTTTTGAAATTGTGTTGTGAGGTGTGTTTTGAAAATAGCAAGGATGTTTTTTGCAAGTTTTGATCAAGTAACTAAGAGTTGTATACCCTATCTACTCAAGATTCTTTCCTACACATTTTAACCCTTTTACATTGTTGTTTTACCATTGCATTTGGTAAATAACCTTGTATTTGGATGTTAAACAGGACAGGCGCGGGTCATTGTATTGACCATGATAGCAATAGTGCTAAGTATCTTTAGCAATTTTTGAGGGACTAGATCATTTTGTATAGGAAACCAAGATAGCATCATCGAGGGACTACGATCTTTTGTTTTGTTTTTGTTTTGCCAAGATACTCAACATGCATACCATGGCCATTTTAAAGGCAACAAGTGGATGAAACCATAGGGGTGCATGTGTGCATTGTGTTATCATTTTCATCCATTTCATGTCTTGTATTAGGTCTAACTATTTGTTTTGATTTTGGATATTGCATACAAACCCTAATCTCTATCATGGCATATTTGAAAACTATAAATGCATAAATGTAATCTAAGCTATTACAACATTGATATGGGGAGGGGGTACAATTTTGAATAGGGGATTATTTTGCAAGAAATTAAAACCCTAAGTTATTACAACCAAATTGAATTTCTTTACCCAAATGATAAATAAGCAATATTTAAATAGACAATTAAATAAATATGCAATATATTATAAATATGCAAAAAATATTTTTTGTATTATTTTTATGCATGTAAAAATAAACTATTTAATGTACAAAAATATTAAAAATAGTAATGGTTATTTTTTTTGGAAAGGGGAATAAACCCTAATTTTGTTTTAAGAAAACATATATATTAATTATATTATTTATGTATAATAAAATAAAATAAAAATATATACAAATGTCAAAAAATAAAAATATGTTAGGAAAAATATTATTTAAGTATGTAAATAATAAAAATAAAAATATAATATTTTTATGTATTATTTTCAAGTTTTTATTAAAGAAAATAAAAGTATGTTATTTAATAATTATTTTTATGTTAGGAAAAATAATAAAAAATACAAAATAAAATGTGAAAATTTATGAAAATGTTTTTGGTAATTTTTTATGTTTAGAAAAAATAAAATAAAATCAGAAATGAAAAAGAAATAGAAAAACATAAAAATATAAAATAATGGGCCAAGGGGGGTGCAATCAGCAAGCTGGGGGTGTCAAAAGCAAGGAATAGGCAGGCCCAGCCCAACTACTTCATCTTCAACCTTCGTTCACACAAAACGCGTGTTTTGAGTTCAAATTTGTATCTCCTGTTTCAGTGCTTAAAAACAAAAACTTGTAACATGAAAGTTGTAGAGCATAATCGAACGATTCCAACCTTATAAAAAACTTAATCTAACTCTCAAAGACCAGAGAGAATTTCTCTGGCCCTAATTTCTAACCTAACTTTTTCAGAATGTTCATCAATCAAATTCTCTCAACATACTTAACTTAAATGAAATCTATGCATATGTATAGCTTAAGGGCTATGAGTATTACATTTTTTATTCACAAACCTAAGCCTAATGATTCCTATATAGAGAGATAGAAAGTTGGAAAATACCTATTTCAGTTGAACTCATGTATGGCAATGTGGAGGTTTTTAATGAGGCCTGAGATGTTTGTGAGCTTGCCTGAACTTCCTCTGACCTTCCCCAATGCTTTGTTTGCTTTGAGCTTGCTTAAATAAGCCTGTAGAAGTCAACCTGCAAAAGCTGAAATAAAAAATGGTGAAGCTTGCAAATGGAGTTACAGTCAATGGCCAATGATTGGGATAACTTAGATGGGTTATATGGAATGTATTGGAACTAGTTTGGAACAAAACGCACGAGTGGTTTGTGATCTTGCAATCAAAATGCAGAAGCTGCCCTGTTTTGCAAGAAGGTGGTGTTTTTGTGTTTTGGAAGGCTTGAGGGTTGGATGGCTCGTGTTTATGGCTCAAAGTAATATGCAAAAGTTGTTTGGAATAGTCACCAAGCTTGGTTATAACAGATACAAGAGTTGTGTAGACTTTTGCACATTTCTTGGTTTTGAAGAAAAGTGTGAAGTGATACAAGACAGGCATGTACAGGCTATCTTCAAGCATGCACAAGAGTGGTTGTCCTTTGCCTGAGTTTATGGAACTTGTTTGCTGCAAAGAGAGGGGTTCAAGGCTCAAGGGAAGCAAGTTGACATAAAGTTGCCTTTGTCAAAATGGCATAGTTAGCTTTTTGCCAAAAATAGATTAAACCCTTGTGTAAACTTCCAATAATCAGAATAATGCCTTAAACCAATGAGTTTGCATTAAATTTTTGAGTGTGGAAGGTTTTAGAGACCTGTGAGCAAGTACAAGTGAGGATGGATAGAGTTTGCAATTTGTGTCAACATGAAACATGCCATGGATCAAAGTGAGTTTTTTCCAAATTCAAACCTTCGATTCTCCCTAACCATAAATGATTTTGGAGAGTTCTTGGACATTTTGGAAAGCTTGTAACATGCTATACAATCCATATTTGAAATTCATTTTGATATTCCAAGTGGAACTAGGTGAAAAGTTGCCATGAAGATAGGTCAAAATCCTGCCTAAACTAGGGCAAAATTTCACTAAGTTAAAAGTTTCATGGACCCTTGTTCCAAAAATCTTAACTTGATATCCAAGCTTCTTTTGGGAAAACTTTGTGAATAAAACTTGTGGATTTTGTGGAGGACTACAACTTTCATATTGTAAGTTTTGTTTGAATCCAATTGCATCATGGTGAAAATGTTGGGCAAAGTTGGGAAAAAATAAGAAAATTTCATAACTTGGAAAAATTCTAAGTTATGAAATTTTTCAATCTTAAACCCTAATTTGCAAAATTAGGTTTCTTGATGAAAAAGTTTCATGTTTTGACACATCTTGATGAAAAATGACCCTTGGCACTTGATTTTGACCAAAAAGTCAAAGTTTGACTTTTCAGTGTACAGTCAAATTTTGATCAATTGACTGGAAAATTCATCTGTCAATCTAATGCATTTAAGATTTTTTGAACCTTGTGAATAGGTCAAGATGATGCCATTGAGTCCTTGAATCAATACTTGAACACAATTTTCCATTGGCTAGGTGAAAAATCAGAAATTGCCCTTATACGGTAAAAACCCTAAAAATGACCATTTTACCCTTTTGATGATCTGATCAAATTTCTTGAGGAGTTGTGGTCCAAACTTGATCAAATGGTTCATATGAGCCTATAATGTTGATGTGGATCAAAAATTATGAGGTTTGACTGTAAATTGGCCACAGTTGACTTTTTCCCCAATATAGTTGATTTCTAGGTCAACTGTCCAATTGCCTGGGCAAAAATCTGATTCAAGGCTTGAAACTTCGTAGAGGCAATCTTATAAGTCCAACATGAAGTATGAAAGTCACTTTGAGCATTGGAAGTCCAAAAATCCCTGTGCAAACTCAAACCCTAATTTCAGGTCAACAGTGCAAGGAGATGTCTTGAGCAAAGCAAACCCTAATCTTGTCTGGAGTCCAAAGAGTCTTGTGAGGGGAAATCTTGATAAAATGAGAGGGCCAATTTTGGGGTACAACAGAGAGGTGACATAATCTTGTTGGGGATGGGCTTAAATATGCCATCCAAGAATGTTTGCTGAGTTGTAAGTTGTAAGTCAGAAGAATAGGTATCCGAATGGCTTCCATGTCTGGAACGTATCTGTACTGTATCTGGAGACTGAATCTGAATGAGCAGAGGAATAGAATCCGTATATGGAGTGTATACAAGTTATATCTGAATGTTGAATCTGAATGAACAATAGAATAACATCCGTGTCTAGAGCGTCTCTGAGCTGGGGAAAATCAAAATAGGTGACAGAATGGCAATCGTGTATGGAGCGTATCTGGACTATATGTGAATGTTGAGGTATGAAAGAGAAATAGAATAGCATACGCGTCTGGAGCGTATCTAAACTGTATCTGAGATCTGAGATCTGAATGAGCAACAGAATGACTTCCGTTTCTGGAGTGTATGTACTGTATCTGAATCGGAAAACTGAATAAGGACCAGAATGGCATCCGCGTCTGGAGCGTATCTGAACTAGAATCTGCCAAACTGTTGTAGAAATTTGCTTAGGAAATCCATGGAACTTGATGACTTCTATCGGGGATTATACAAAGGAAATCCTTGATCTGCTGGAGAATAAGGAAGACTCTTGATGACTTCTGCGGGGAATTAAGAATGAGAATCTTCATCCTGTTGGGGAGTAATGAAAACCTTGGTGACTTCACTGGGGAAAATGAGAATGAGAATCTTCAATCTGTTGGGGAGTAAAAACTTAATGGGAAGAAGGCTTACTGCTGGAGAGTAAGTTCAAGAGTTTTCGGTCGTATGCCACTCTACTGGGGAAGTTATCCTAGGTTGGGGAGAGATAAAAGTTAACTGTTATCTGGTTGATTTCCGGGTTTCAAGATAACTTGCTGGGGAGTTTGGAGAAACTAGATGGTTTCCGCTGGGGAATAGAAGTCTTGACTCGACTAGGGATGAAGGTTTCAGCTCTGTTAGGGATCTGTAACTCAAAGGTTTTGCTCCGCTGTGGATTGGGAGCTCGAAAACTTAACTCTGATGGGAATTAAGGGTTTGAAATTATAACTCCGCTGGGGATCTGTATTTCAAGGTTTTAGCTCCGCTGGGGATCTAGATGATGTACGGTAGGGATTGCTCCTGGAATAGCCTAAAGACATTTTCCTATCCTTTCAGTCTGTCAGTAATTATTCTTTTCCACTTTGTTTATTTGTAAACAGTAATTATGTTCGAATGCATATGTTCATCAATGAATCATTGGATGTTTTTGCAAATAAAAACACAAGTGTAAATAAAAAAAAAAGCAAATAGTTTTATGTACTTTTAAAGAGGTATCTTTGTATTAACTTTGAGTAAGTGTTTTGTACAAAGGAGACAGACATCCTAGTAAGAGGATGGTGTCATAAAAGTAAGAAAATTTATACAAGGAAAGATAGCTATGTGTGTAAAAATCCCATGGGGTTCCCATTCCTCTATAGCCTTCGTAACTCCGAATATCTTGTCCATTCGCTGCTTCATCCGAAGATGATTGGATTGATCAGAAGCTTAAAGTTTGTATGTGAAGAGATTGTCCTTAAAGTGATCCGACGAGACATAGTTATACGCTTTAATTCCCTAACTTTTGCTTGGACCGCCCTTTCGGGTTTTCAGTCCACTGGGAAACCCTTTTTTGCCCAAGTCGCCCTTTCGGGTTTTCAACTTGCCGGGTGTACAGATTTTTTTTCATTTATCCCTAATTTTTTCCTGAACCGCCCTTTCGGGTTTTCGATTCACTGGGATGCCCATTTTTTGCCTAGGTGTGTCAACCTAGCGGGTCATTTATGCGTAGTATTTTTTTACTATGTCTGCATTCGCAGGGTGCGGCAGGTCGTCACCGTCCATGGTGGTTAAGATCATCGCCCCACCAGAAAAGATGTTTTTGATTACAAATGGTCCTTCGTAGGTAGGATTCCATTTTCCCCTGGGATCACTTTGCGGCAAGATGATCCACTTGATATGTCTAGCGTCTGACTTTCTTGTTGAAAGCTTTGATCATCCGTTTTTGATACGTCTGACCGTGGCAAACAGCAGTAAGTCTTTTCTCATCAATTAAGTTAAGTTGATCAAGTCGGGTCTGAATCCAATCGTCTTCACTCAAACCAGCATCTTTCATGATTCTCAAAGAGGGAATCTGAACCTCGATAGGTAAAACAGCCTCCATGCCATATACCAAGGAATAGGGTGTTTCCCCAGTTGATGTGCGTGTCGTGGTACGGTACCCGTGAAGAGAAAACGGTAGCATTTCATGCCAGTCCTTGTACGTGACTGTCATCTTTTGTATAATCTTCTTGATATTTTTGTTAGCAGCTTCGACAACACCATTCATCTTCGGTCGGTAGGGAGATGAATTATGATGTTGAATCTTGAACTGCTCACACAAAACGGTGATCATAGTATTGTTAAGGTTTGTACCGTTATCAGTGATGATCCTTTCGGAGATACCGTACCGGAAAATAAGGTTCTGCTTGATGAAGCGGGTAACAACATTCTTAGTAACGGATGCGAAGGAAGCTGCTTCGACCCACTTGGTGAAATAGTCAATGGCCACCAGAATGAAGCGGTGTCCATTGGATGTTGTAGGCTTGATCTCTCCAATCATGTCGATTCCCCACATAGCGAATGGCCAAGGAGCTGTTAGGACATTTAGAGGAACTGGAGGCACGTGTACCTTGTCTGCACAGATTTGACATTTGTGACAAGTGAGGGAGTGTTGATAACAGTCAGCTTCCATAGTAGACCCTTAGTAGCCTTCCCTTAGAATCTTCTTAGCCATCATATTCCCGCTAGAGTGAGTGCCGAAGGTACCTTCATGCAATTCTGCCATGATCTTTTCAGCTTCAGCTTTGTCCATACAACGGAGCAGAACAGAATCGTGATTGCGCTTGTACAGGATGCCATTACTTAAGAAGAACTTGGCCGAGAATCTCCTTAAGAACTTTTTGTCATTGACTGAAGCCCCTTCAGGATATTCTTGAGCCTCGAGATACCTTTTGACTTCATGAAACCACGGCTGGTCCACTACTTCATCTGTATTAATCTCGTGACAATGTGCAGGTTCGACCATCCGTTCAATAGAGATTTGGGGAGCCTCATTGTCCCAATTAAGTTTAAACATGGATGACATTGTAGCTAGAGCATCTGCTAGCTGATTTTCTTCTCGCGGGAAATGTTCGAAGGTAATCTGCTCGAAATGTGGTAACAATTTCAAGACATGTTCTTTGTAAGGGATGGGGTTTTTATTTTTAGTATCCCACTCTCTTTTGATCTGACTAATAACCAAAGCTGAGTCCCCAAACACATCTAAGGATTTGATTCCCAAGCCTATGGCAGCCTTGAGTCCAAAGATGCAAGCTTCATACTCTGCCATGTTGTTCGTACAGTTGAAACAAAGTCGGGCAGTGAAAGGTGTATGGAAACCTTCTGGGGAAATTAGTACCGCGCCGATACCGTTGCCAAGTGCATTGGAGGCCCCATCAAAGTACAGGGTCCATTGGGATCCTTGTTCAGGTCCGTCATATGGTCTGAAATCTTTAACATTGTCCAATGTCATGATATCCTCGTCAGGGAAGTCAAACCTCATGGATTGGTAATCTTCGACATCTTGACGAGCCAGATGGTCCGCTAGCACACTCCCCTTTATAGCTTTTTGGGTCGTGTATTGTATGTCGTATTCCGTTAGGATCATCTTCCATCTAGCTATCCTCCCGGATAAAGCAGGCTTCTCAAAGATGTACTTGATCAGATCCATCTTAGATATCATCAAAGTGGTATGAGTCAACATGTACTGCCTTATCCGGCGAGCAGCCCATACCAAAGCGCATCAAGTTTTCTCGAGCAGTGAGTATCGGGTCTCAAAGTCGGTAAATTTTTTGCTAAGGTAATAAATTGCATGCTCTTTTCGGCCAGACTCGTCATGTTGGCCCAGTACGCACCCCATTGAATTCTCTAGGACGGTCAGATACATGATTAACGGTCTTTCCTCGACAGGTGGCATCAGGATAGGAGGTTCTAGCAAATACTCCTTGATTTTATCGAAAGCAATTTGACAATCATCATTCCATCGAACTACCTGATCTTTCTTTAACAGCTTGAAGATTGGTTCACAGGTAGATGTTAGGTGAGAAATGAACTTTGCAATGTAGTTTAGGCGTCCCAAGAAACCTCTGACCTCCTTCTCAGTGTGAGGAGCGGGCATTTCTTGTATAGCTTTGACTTTGGCAGGATCAACCTCGATGCCTTTGTTGCTAAAAATGAAACCTAAGAGTTTACCGGATCGGACTCCGAATGTACACTTGTTTGGATTCAGTCTGAGCTTGTACTCCTTCAATCTGACAAACAGCTTTTGCAAGTGATCAAGGTGTTCTTCTTCTGTTTATGATCGGGCTATCATGTCATCTATGTATACTTCTATCTCATGATGTATCATATCATGAAACAAAGCTACCATGGCGCATTGATAGGTTTCCCCGGCATTCTTCAGTCTGAATGGCATCACTTTGTAGCAGAACGTACCCCACTGTGTAACAAAAGTAGTTTTCTCCATGTCCTCAGGTTCCATTTTGATCTGGTTATAGCCTGAGAATCCATCCATGAAAGAAAATACTTTGTGTTGAGCTGTGTTGTCGACCAGGATGTCGATGTGCGGTAGTGGAAAGTCATCTTTAGGGCTGGCCCTGTTTAAATCTCTATAATCCACGCACATTCTCACTTTTCCATCCTTCTTAGGCACGGGCACAATGTTAGCAACCCATTGTGGATAGGAAGTAACAGCCAGAAAGCCAGCATTGAACTGCTTCATAACTTCTGCTTTGATCTTCTCTGACATGTCAGGTCTCATGCGGCGGACCTTTTGTTTAACTGGTGGACAGTCTTCTCTTGTGGGGAGTGGTGTACCACAATGTCTGTATCAAGTCCCGAAATGTCTTTGTACGACCAGGCAAAGATCTCAACATAATCATGCAGTAGCTGAATTAGGCGCTCCTTGACACTCGGCTCTAGATTGGCACCTATCTTGATTTCCTTTTTGTCATCCTCAGTACCCAAGTTGATTGTATCCAACTGCTCCTCATGAGGCTGAATTTCTCTTTCCTCTTGCTGTAATAATCTGGCTAATTCCCCTGGCACCTCACAATCTTCCTCACCTTCGTATTCAGCTTGGTTGATCAGATCTTCAGAGTCACTGAAGGCTATAGAAATATCGTTACCCATGGGTTCCGGAATGGAAGGGTACCTGCATTTGTGAGTGTGGGTGCGTGTAAGGACATAGCCATCTTAAAACAACAGAATGTAAAAGAAAGACAATGAGCACAAAAGGTTTATATATGAAAAGCGTCCATGATTCATTAAAATGACATATGAAATGAAAATAAGAACTCTTACAAATGGACCTATGTGCCTTGGGTAAGACACAAGGTTGAAAAAGTACGAATTGTTTGTGAATTATTACAGTCCAACATAAATGGAAAAGATAAATTATTGCGGTATGAAAGTAATGGAAACAAAGTCTTTTGCTTCCCAGTTGCACAGTCCTCCGTCAACAGTAGGGAAAATCCAGTCTTCCAAGTTGTCCTCTTCTTAACTGTCCTCTAGTGCATTAACCCCTCGGTGGCTGATCTTCACAGGTGGCCCTCCGGCGCGGGAGCGGCGCACGGCCTTCTGACTATTCGAAGTAAATCCCAAGCCGAATTTGTCTGATTTAAAGGGAAAGTCAGGAAGTTTCCCCCAAATTGTGGATCCGCCTTCTTCCACCACTGCCCTAGCATCCTTGAGAGATTACATCCGAGGCGGAAGTCTGGTAATCATAGGAGTTGAGGAAACTGCCTTGGTCGTCGCTATCTCTTCAGAGACTTCTTCGAAGTGTTGGAAAGGGGTCTCTATGAATTCGCCGTCCAATTCCACATAACGGAAGGAATTAAGATGACTGATCATGTATTCCTCTTCTCCATGAACAGTTATGATTTTCCCCTTGACAAGGTACTTGAGCTTTTGATGCAGAGTAGAAGTGACAGCTCCAGCATGGTGGATCCAAGGTCTTCCCAACAGGCAAGAATAGGAAGGACGGATGTCCATCACGTAGAATGTTGAATTGAATGTTTGGGTACCTACCTTGATCGGGATGTCCACCTCTCCATGGACCATCCTCTTAGAACCATCAAAGGCTCTAACAATTATATTGCTGGGTTTCAGGGTTAGGCATTCATAATCCAACCTATCCAAGGATTTCTTCGGTAAGACATTTAGAGACGACCCAATATCAACCAAGACATGAGCTAGGGTGGTTCCCCTACACTCCACCGAGACATGTAGCGCGTCATTATGTTTTCTCCCTTTGGAGGTCAAGTCTGCATCGGAGAATCCCAGGCCATTGTCAACTGTTAAGCTGGTCACACACTCTTGGAATTGATCAGCGGAGGTTTCTTGCGGAACGTGGGTCGTCTTCAAAAACTTGACCAAAGCTTTAGCATGTGCCTCAGAGCACAACAACAGGGCTAACATAGATATTTTGGAGGGGGTCTGCCCCAGTTGTTCAACAACATTATAATCATTTTTCTTAATGATCCTCAGAATCTCTTCCATCTCTTTCTAGGATGTTTTAGGAATGACTAGTGACTGAGCCTTCGTCAAGATAGGCTCCTCTTGAACATTCTTTCCTTTTTTCTCAGCAGCGGAAATAGGGATGGGAATTTCATTGTCATTTTTGGTGGGTACAGTTGTAGGTACAATCACAGGGGTAATCTTCGGGATGGTCGCAGGTCCAAAGACTGTTGTTGGAGGAGCAATCTCTGGAGAAAATATTCTCCCACTACGAGTAATTTTTCTTGTTCCGGCGATGTTACTGATGTCGGGATTATCTTCCTCGGAGCTTTCTTCTTCAATGGTCTGCTCAATCTGTTTGACACCATGGTAGTAGATTTCTCCACCATAGTTCCATGGTACCATTTTATCGGTTTTGTAAAGGGTTGGCCCTGGCATTGTTATCTTCAACGGAGTAGTCATAGGAGCAGATGTAATCCTAACAGGGTTTTTATGAACCCTGGAAGGATTGGCGTATATGGTTATTATTGAAACTTCTGGAACTGGAATGGGTGAGACAGGAGCTTTCTCAAACAAAATTTCCTTGTTATCAATCAGTTGTTGGATTCCTTTCTTAAATAGAGGACAGTCAAATGGGGAGGACAGGAAAGCATGGCAATCTTTGTCACATCCTGGGGACACCCCAACCTTCAACAAATTCAACTTGATGGTTAGGAGAGGAGTTGACAGTTCATCCACAGTAGAAACAAACAGATCTTCTTCCACAACATTGGCATTATATCCATGCCTGGGCATCAGGGCGGAGATAACATTCGGCTTTTCAGGAGATTCAAATTCAACTTCCTTGGTGTAGATCAGATCTTGAATCTTGTTCTTCAGGGCCCAACAATTGTTGGTGTCGTGCCCTGGACTTTCTGAATGGTAAGCGCATCTTGCGTTGGGATGGTAATGTGGAGAAGCAGTGTTAGGATTTTTAGGGGCCTCCTTTAGCATGGCTAGGTTCAACTTCAAGAGATGGGGTAAGACTTGAGCAGGAGTCATGTTTATCTTGGTGAATTTCCTTACAGGCCTTTCCACCCTTTGCTGGTTATTTCCCGGCTGATCATTTCTCAGCTGGTTGTTTCTCGATTGGTCTGACGCAGACTTTTGAATCATGAAGGCCCCCACTGTTAGTCGTCTTTCAAATCTTCCCTGATTTCTCTGGGCATAGACAGCAGACACTTCCTTCTTTCTAGTGAAGGGCTTTTTGGCAACTGCAGAGGTAGACACATATTTCTGAATTTTTCCGCTTCTAATACCGGCTTCCACCCTCTCTCCAGTTAGAATCAACTCAGTGAAACCTACAGAGGAGCTTCCAATAAGGTGATTAAAGAATGGACCTGACAGAGTCCCCAAAAACATGTCCATTAGATCTCTTTCAGATAATGGTGGTTGCACCCTTCCGGCCAAATCCCTCCACTTTTGGGCGTAGTCTTTGAAGCTCTCATTGGTAGCCATAGCCATACTCTGTAGCGGAGTACGGGTTGGTGCCAAGTCGGTGTTGTATTGATACTGTTTGTAGAAGGCGGCTGCCAAGTCTTCCCAATTATGTACATCAGACTTCTCCAACTGGTAGAACCAATCTAGCTGCGTCCCCAACAAACTGTCCAGGAAAAAGTGAACCCACAAATCTTTGTCAGAAGAATGCGGTTGAATTTTCCTGACATCAGATCGTAGGTGCATCTTTGGGCAAGACACCCCCATCATACTTAGCAAATAGAGGTACTTTAAATTTGGGAGGGATTACAATTCCAGAAACCAACCCTAACTCCTCAAAATCCAGCCCCGGTACTCTTTGCACTTCCATAGCAGCTAGACGTTCTTCTAAGTTTTGGTATTTGTCATCAGCCGGAGGATACTGCTGTTCAGAATAGTCCTCATCTTCCTCTTCCTCTGCTTCAGAATCAAATGGCACTGCAGTTCCCTTTCCTTTTCCTTCCCCCTCTTCAGATGTTGATGGGAATTCCAAAGTCCATCTGGCTTGTCCTTCAAACCTTCTGCCCAAGATAGCCACACCGTCTCGCTTCTTCTTCTTTTTCTATTTTTCCTTCTTTAGTAGAGTCTTGAGCTCCTCCTGCCCCTTAGCCAAGGTCAAGAGTAGCTGTTGAAATTGTGAATTCTGAGCTTGTAAGTCTTTGACCATTTGTTCAATATCCATCTTGCTAAAATAAACAGTAGAGAGATGAGGAAACTTGGTGTGAAGACCTGCTTATACATATGATGAATGATATGTATTCATGTAATGCTTTCAAGGATTCAGAAATTCAAATTTGTTTTAAACAAAAAAAGAAACACACGTCATATTAATAAGATAGAATTTGTTAGTACATCAATGCCCCATGGGCAAAATAATACAAAATTCTAAGGTAAAAAGATGTTGTGCATCCTCTTTGGTGCAATGTAGGTGTTGAGAGTCTGCTTTTCGTGAAGTAGCCGAGTGAGTTCCAAAACCTTTTTCTCACTTGCATAGAATTGGGCTTCGAAAGTATCACGCTCTCCCTTGAGCTGTATCCAACTCCTTTGTAGATCTTCTTGTGATGTTGGCATGCCAGGATGTAGGAGGGTGTATGGAACCTCTCCTTCCTTAACGAGCTCTATAATCACTGGGAGAATGTAGGGGTAAGGCATCATAAGACTTTGGGCGCGGATTTGTACCCACTTGAGGTAAGGCTCAAGAGGGATGGAAATCTTGTGTCCCAAGGTCTTACTGTCTACCTTGTTGGGCATCCTCCAAGCTCGGATGAACCTTTGTCGGAGTCTTTGATTATCATTGTCGAAGTCGAAAACCAAACCTTGAATCAGCATATCATGTGGGCCATCCCTTCGGGCATACCCAAACTGTCTCAGAGATAAGAAAGGGTTGTAGGTGATGCCTCCCCTAATTCCAAGTAGAGGGACATTAGGAAATTCCCCACAATGGTCAATGATGATAACATTCTCTTTGGATCGAGAACACTAATGAATGTCTGAATGGGTAAGAGTCATTAATCATTGTGACCACCTCAAACCTTGATCATTCTTCAAAACTGATTGGGGAAGATGAGAAATAAACCATCTTGCCAGTAGAGGAGTGCAACACATGAGAACACCTCTTTTCCTCATTGTACCAGTGTGAAAAGAGTGGAGGATATCCCCAAGCAATGTAGGCACTGGGTTGCGAGTCATAAAAATTTTGACAGTACTCACATTTATGAGTTGGTCAGGGTTAGGGAACAAGACCATCCCATAGATGAGAAGAGCTACAATCTCCTCAAAAGCTTGCAAGTCTAGAGAATTCCAACATCTTTGGGCCTTCTCAAACAAGAACTTTGAAAAGAAGCCTTTGACACCACTTCTAGTTTCCCAATGTGTTGTGACATCAGAGGAGTGCAAGTGTAAGGCTTGAGCAATCTCTTTTGGCTTTGGATCTCTTTCTGTACCGTTGAAGGGTAGTTGATTGAGAATAAGAATCCTCAAGAGTTGAGAAAATTCCTCCAAAGTAGGCACAAGTTGGTAGTCAGGAAATGTGAAGCAATGATGCAAAGGGTCAAAGAACTGGAAGAGAACTTTCACCATATCCTCCTCAGTGTTGGAAGTGACTAGGTTGAGTAGACGTTCATGCCTCTCGGTGAATGGAGAATTCTCAGGAATCCTTGAATCTAACTCCTTGAGTTGCAGAGGAATTCTTACAAGGTTGACTTGGATAGTTTTCCTGCGAAGTGAATCCATAACCTACAAAACAGCAACAAAGATGAAAATCCAAATCCTTGAAATGGTTAGTTGATGCATATAATGCTTCATGATGTCCATGATGTTATGCACAAGTATATATGTACAAGAAAATCACACAAGTTCCTAGTTTAGGCTTGCATGTGGTTTCATAGGTAAGTACCCTCTTGAAGTTTAGTTGGCTCAACCTGTCCTAGAAATAGTAACCGGGTTCTAAGGAGCTCAATATCATTGGATTGTTTCCTTGTTCATTGTTTCAATTCAGCCTCTTTACTGGCGACCGAAATATTCCAAGGAACCAACCCTCAATGAGTGTAGTATCGAGTATCTACCAACTTCGGACTGCACCAAAGTCGGTCATCTCACTACATCCTAAAAGGCCAAGTTGGTCAAGTAAAGGTTCTAAAAGTCCATTAGTGCTTCATGACATCACTCAGTGGCCCCGTATTCTCTTTGATTGACTCAAAGGCTACCGGTACCCACAAATATGTCGCACTAATATAGCTATTGCTTAGACCATGTCAGTATACCCCGCACAGTTTCCACAACGTATTACTATTTACCTATAAATGTTTCCCAAATCTGGGTAGAGGATTCAAACCCAAACAATAGAACCAAAGTGTAAAGCAAACAAGTCAAGCAAGATAAGCATGTAAAGGTTATCTAAACCCTAAGGTAACCCCACTTTTATCCAATTTCCCCAGCAGAGTCGCCAGTTCTGTGATGCGGTGGGAGAATTGACTTGAGGTTTTGCGTTTGTGTTCGCAAATGTTGCGGTTTAAGAAGAGTCACCACCGACTTTTATTTTATCCAAAAGGAAAGGTAAAAAAGCACAGGAAAGACCTTTGAGATTGTTTTTGGGTTCGGGGGGTAGATTATGAAAAAGGAAGGTGCTAGCACCCTTTTCATCCATGGTTTTCCATGGGCTCTTAGTTACTTGTTTTAGATCACTTGCTTTGCTTTGACAATTGTTTGAAATGGTGCTTTGTGTGGTTTTAAAATTATTTTGAAAAGAGGCCATCGTTTAGGCAATCTTTGTAATGATTCTTGTTCGTAAGAATGTATACAAAGATATTTGTCTTTTGAAAAATGTTTCAATGTTTTGAAAGTTGTTTGGAAAAATGTTTTGAAATCTGTGTGTTTGTTTGAAAATAGCAAGGATTTTTTGCAAATGATTAAGTAACTAGAAGCTTATCTACCTACTCAAAAGTCTTTCTTGTACATTTTTATCCCTTTGATATTGTTGACCTACCATTTTTTTGGTAAACAACCCTATCTTTGGATGTTAAACGGGACGGGCGTGGGTCATCGTATGACCATGATAGAAATATTGCCAAGTATCTTAGCAAGTTTTGAGGGACCAAGATCATCTTTGTTTAGGCAACCTTTTGATAGTGTCGTCAAGGGACTATGATCTTTTGTTTTTGTTTTGTTTTGCCAAGATACCTAGCATGCATACCATGGCCATTTTTTTAGGCAACATAGTGGGTGAAACCCTAGGGGTGCTTGTGTGAGATGTGTTGTCATTTTACATGCATTTTTGTCTTGTATTAGGTCTTTGCTATTTGTTTGATTTTTGTCTTATCATACAAACCCTAATTTACTAAACATGTATATAATGCGATAAATTGCGTAAAGTAAATCTAAACCATTACAACAATATTATGGCAGGGGGGATACAAGTTTTTGAATGGGGATATTTGCACAAAATAAAATCCTAATTCACTATTACAACCCAATTGAATTTATTGTACAATAAATAAATAAACAATTATTTAAATATGCAATAAAATGTAAATATGCAAAAAATGTTTTGTAATTGTTTTATGTATGAGAAAATAATTTATGAAGTCCTAAAAATAAGAAAAAATAATATTATTATTTTTGAAAGGGGAAACCCTAATTTTGTTTTAAAAGAAAATATGTTTTCTATTATTATTTTATTCATTTTGTTCAAGAAAAATAATAGTAATATTATGTATAAATATTAAAAATTAAATATGTATAAAAAATAAATATTTAATGTGTATGAAATATGAAATAAAATATTAAGTACTTTATTATTATTTACAAGTTTATTTAAGAAAATAAATTCTATAAACCTAATAAACTATTTTTATGCCAAAAAAATAATAAAAATAATAAAATAAAATGCAAAAAATTAAGAAAATATTTTTGGGATTTTTTAATGTTCAGAAAAAAATAATAAAGTCAATAAACACAAAAGAAATAAAAAATATGCAAAAATATAAAAATTAGGCCAAGGGGGTGCAAATAGGAAACGGAGGGTGTGAAAAGTAGAAGGCCCAAGGCGCCAGGCCCAGAACACCAACTTCATCCCTGTCCTTGGCTTCGCGCGCGCATCCCATGTGCAAACCTGCAACTCTCACATACGTGCACAAAAGCAAAAACCCATAACACAAAGCATGTAGCTCATGATCTCACGATTCCATTGATATAAAAAACATAATCTAACTCTCAAGGATCATGGAGAATTTTAATGGCCCTAATTTTTTACCTAGTTTTTTCAGCATGTTCAACAACCAAATACTCTTAGCTCAGTTAATATAAATGGAAAGTATGCATATGTAGAGCTTCAGCAAGTTAAAGACTACATCTTTGCTTCACAAATCAAAGCCTAATGATTCCTAAATAGATAGATAGAACTTTGAAAAATACCTTATTCAGTTGAGTTTGGATATGGCAATGTGGGAACTTTGAGTGAGGCCTGAAGATCGTGTGAGCTTCCTTGAAGTTCCCTCAACCTTTTCCAATGCTTAGCTGGCCTTGTAGATGCTTGAATCTCCTTGCACGAGTCAACCTGCAACATTGCAAAATGAAAATGGTGAAGTGTGAAACTGAGCTCACAGTTGCAAGATGAAAGGCAAAATGCACGAGCAAGTTTCAAGTTGGCAAGTGTTCTGCAGATGATGCCCTGTTTGGGCAGAAAAGTGTGATTTTGGTGTTTTAGAGTGTTTGGGATGTTAGGCAATCGTGTATTAGCATTTTACAAGGTTCTGAAGTTGTTTCAAATGATGCTAAGGCTTCCCTTTAACGGATACACAAGTTCACTTGACTTTTGCAAGTTTGCTTGCTATTGAAGAAAGTTTGAGGTGACAATGCCAAAGGCCTGTACAGGCTAGCTTATGGACTGCATAGAGTTGGTACAAGTTGTCTGATGTTTTTGGACCTTGTTTGCAACAAAAGATCAGGTCCATGGCTCAAGAAATGTAAAGTTGGAAAAAGCAAGCTTTATCAAAGTAGTACTGTGAACTTTATGCCATTTTTGGATTAATTCATTGTGAAATGTTTCAAAAGTCAGAACAAGACCATTATCCATTGAGTTTGCATTTAATTAGGGAGTGTATAAGGGATTTGGGACCTGTAATGCAAGGTACAAGCATGCTAGGACAGATTTTCAACATGAAGCATTTGTAAACATGGCTTGAACAAAAGTGACAAATTTCCATTTTCTCTTCTTTGATTCTCCATAACCATAAATTATCTTGGAGAGTTCTTCGACATTTTGGAAATCTTGTAACATTATATACAATCCATATTTGAAATGCAACTTGAGATACCTCTTGGAACTAGGTGAAAAGTTTCCATGAAGTTAGGTCAAAAACCTGCCTAAACTAGGGCAAAATTTCACTAAGTTAAAAAGTTTATGGACCCCTATTCACAAAATCATAACTTGATATCCAAGCATCTTTTGGGAAAACTTTGTGAATAAAATTTGTAGATTTCATGGAGGAATACAACTTTCATGTTGGAAGTTTCCTTTCAATCCAATTGCATCATGGTGAAAAAGTTATGGAATGTTGGGAAAAAATAAGAAAATTTCCATACTTAGAAATTTTCTAAGTTATGAAAATTTTTCAAATTAAACCCTAATTTGCAATTTTAAGTTTCTTGGTCAACAAGTTTCACATTTTGAAATATATTGATGAATTATGACCCCTGGCACTTGATTTTGACCAAAAAGTCAAAGTTTGACTTTTCAGTGTACAGTTGATTTTTGATCATTTGACTGCAAAATTCATCTGTCAATCCTATGCATTTGAGATCTTTTGAACTATGTGATTAGGTCAAGATGATTCCATTGATTCCTTGAAATCATGCTTGAACCCAATTGGTCATTGGCTAGGTCAAAAAATCAGAAATTGCCCTTTCTCAGTTAAAACCCTAATTTTGACCATTTTGCCCTTTCGATGATCTGATCAAATTTCTTGAGGAGTTGTGATCCAAACTTGATCAAATGGTACATAGGAGCCTAAAATGTTGTTGTGGATCAAAAATTATGAAGTTTGACTGTAAATTGGCCATGGTTGACTCTTTCCCCAATACAACTGATTTTTAGGTCAATTGTCCAATTGACTGGGCAAAAATGTGATTCAAGGCTTGAAAATTGATATGAGAAATCTTAGAGGTCCATCATGATATATGAAAGTCACATGAAGCATTGATGGTCCAAAAATCCTTGTGCAAAATCAAACCCTAATTTCAAGCTATCAGTGCAAGATGAGGTCTTGAGCTGAGCAAACCCTAATCTTGTCTTGAGTCCAAGAAGTCTTGTGAGGAAAAATATTGATAATATGAGAGGGAAAATTTTGGGGTACAACACCTGTGAACTACCCACTCCTAGAGGGGGTAGAAAAATTATATCAATATCGACTCACAGGGGATCAAAAATTAACGAACCTGAAGGATGCAAATAGAAACAGTAAGGTAATACTGTTAAATACCAATATTAGGGTAGGTAACAAAGTATTGGAATCAGTACTTAGGACTATAAACAATCGGTTGACATCAACACTTATGGCTGGGAACAAAGCAACTCTATTAGAGTTAAGTGATTTTCAATGACGGACCATCTTCCATAATGAAGCGACTACCATCCATCAGAGTACAAACCTCAATAATGAACTATCTCCCATAATGAAGAGAGCACCATCAATCGGAATATAAATCTCAACAACGAATTATCTCCCATAATAAATAGACTACCATCCATCAGAGTAAAACATATCAACAATGAACTATCGCCCATAATGAAGAGACTACCATCTGTAATACGGTGGGAGAATTGACTTTACTGGTTTTGCGTTTTTATCGCAAATGTTGTGGTTTGGCAAGATTCGCCACCGACTATACTTTTATCCAATAAAATAAAGGGTGAAAAGAATAGGAAATACATTTTTAAAGATTTTGAGTTCGGGGGTTAGGTTATGGAAAGGGGAGGTGTTAACACCCTTTCCATCTGTAGTTATCTACGAGCTCTTAGTTGCTAGCTCACATTGAAAATGATTTTTTTGTAAGTGTGTTTTGAAAATATTTTGAAAATATGCCTTAGTGCGGAAAACTTTGTAATGATTCCTGTATCATTGAGAACGCATACAGAGTGTTTTTGTCTTTTAAAATATTTAGAAAAGAGAGTGTATGTGTGAGAAAATTGTTTTCTCAGCAAGCAACTACAAGTTGTCTACCTACTCGAATAGTCTTTGTTCTTTTCTTATTTTATTTTAGATAGTGTTATCCTACCATTGTTTAGTAGGTAGCCCTATCATTGGATGTTTGAGGCACAGGCGCGGATCATCGTTCAGTCATGAAAGCAACTTGTAGGGCACTTTAGCAATTTTATTGTAAGGGACTAGATCATTTACCGAAGGCAGCATCGAAAGGGTCATCGAGGGACTACGATCTTTTTAATCGATGGTGTTTGCTAAAGAATCCTACGTTCGAGGGACATGACTTATTTTCCAAAGGCAACAAGTGAGGGTTACCCTAGAGGTACGTGTGTGCGAAGTGTGTTGTGTTTCAGTTATATTTGTCTTGAATGTTAAATTTTCTAACGTTTGCTTTTAGTCTTCCCATACAAGCCTATTAGCATACATCTAGCAATTAAATATATACAAGTGCGGAAAGTAAAAATGAGGAATTTAAACTACACTATTACATCGCTTCGGGGATGGGGAATACAAACCAAAAATTGGGGAATAAAATGGTAAAGGTCCTAAGTAGCTATTGCAAACATTGGACAATTACAATATTGAAAAAAATGCGAAAAAGTAAATAAGTGCTCGGAGATTGAAGAGAGCAAGATATCTAAAAAAACCTAAAAAATTCTAAGTATAAGAAAATATTTTTGGTGTTTTTATTTAGAAAAATAATTGAATGATAATTAAAGCCAAACTCTAATTATATTTTAATTAATAAAATAAATTTAAAAAGTGATTATGTTAATTAATTTATTTGTGAAAATAAAGTTAATTAATTAAAATCTATATCTAATTTTTTTTATGACTTTATTAAAAAAAAAGATTATTAAAAGAAAAGAATTAACTTAAATTAAAACAAAATAAAAAGAATATTTATGGGCCTTGTTGTAAGAAATTGGAGGGGTGTGGAAAGAAGGAAAACTAAGCCCAAAAAAATGAGACCTTAAGCTGGTGGTGGTTCTGCATGACCGGTTCCCTGGGGTTCACCATTTGGACTTCATCAGGGGCGTTGGATCTGAATCTTTCAAGATCTGGAGGTCAAAGCATTATGTATACCATGCTTACATGTAAAACAATAGAAAAATTCAATAAATACATATGAATGGAATAAGCATGATTACAAGGATTTAAACCATGAAAATCTTGAGAAAATTAAACCTACCAATCTTACCAATCGGATTTGACGTGAGGGTGGTTTCTGGGGTTTATTTGTGAAGGGTAATGGTTGATTCTGACTCCTGGCAACGTTAAGAGGACATTGGAAGGTTTGGATCGATTTAAAAACCACTGGAGACGCGAGATATGATTTTCAAAATTTCTTTGAAGTTGGAGAACTTTTTGGAGAGCTTTGGTGCAAAGTTCCGTGGTCCTTTTGAGCTTGTATTGCTTGAGTATTTATAGGGAAGTGAAAGAGGTAGATATATATATATATATATATATATATATATATATATATATATATATATATATATATATATATATATATATATATATATATATATATATATATATATATATATATATATGGTAATGAATCGAAGCCATGAAGGCCTTTTTCAAACCAATATCAAACACCTTAATTTGTTTCCAAACTTTCCATATCTTTTCCATTTTCGTTTTTAGCATGATCCTAGACACATTTCTGGCTTGCATAAGTTTGTTGGGCTTGCAAAAGATTTGAAATCCAAAGGCCCAAGTCTTCACACTCTATTTTTATATTTTTATTCATTTTTAAATGAATAAAAAATCAAATAAAAGAAATAAAAATCATGAGAAGGTGTGAATGTTTTTTAGAGGTCCTTCCACATATTATAAACATGTTTGAATATCAAAAACTAGGCCCATTAGTTCAAAATTGCAATTTTGCTCAATTTGCATTTCATGAATTTCTTCAAAATCTCCAAACTTGTGCAACTCATAAATTTATCAATTTTCTACTTTTGAAGATAATCTTGGAGTTTTTGGAAATCTCGAGATACCATCTACAATATTTAAGTTGATCATTTTTGCTTTTGAAGACTTTATCTTGATGTAAGTTGCCTTGACAAAAAGTGTCTTTTGTTGACTTTTGAAAATGACCTATAATGTTTTAGCTCATATCTTTCAAATGAAGCATTCTTTGGACTTGAGCTTAAAAACAAAGTTGTAGAGAATTGAATTTTCTTCAAAATGAGCTTTGTTTGGGGAAAAGTTGATGTAGCAGGTGAATGTTATGCCTAGTCAAGGTTCAGTTGACTTCTCCTAAGGAAACCCTAATTTAATAATTCTTGACTTTTGATGATTTGAGAGCTTTCCTTGGTTAATCATGATAAAACCTTGATTAAATAATGAATATCACTTCAAAATGTTGATGCTGACCAAAAATCTTGAAGTTTGACTGTATGTTGACCTTAATTGAGTTTTTGACCAATATAGTTTATTTTCAATCATCTGAGCCATTGACTGAGAAAAATGTTGATGTAGGACTTGAAACTTGACATGAACCTTATTGAAGACCTATGGAGATCCATGAGAGCCACTTGAGACCTTTGCAAACCAAATTTCCTTTAGAAACTCAAAATCCTAGTTGTGGGCTCTTGATTTAGGAGGAGCATTTGACTGGTCATCCCTTGAGACTCTTAAGTATTTGAGGAGCCTTGAAAGAATGCCTTGAAGAAAATGTGAGGGCAAATTTTGGGGTACAACAGCTGCCCCTGTTCAGTCTTATTAAACCTGAAGAGTTAGATTGGCATGTCCGCCATTTGTGACTTGAAGGTAGAAGATGATTGAACATTAAGTGCCTAGAAATTTTTACTCGTATATGCAATAGGTAATGTTGTTGGTTGATTGTATTGGGAATGGGCTTATGGATACAATTTTGAGAGGTGATGGAGAGTCGTCGGAGATGGGCCTATAGATGATATCCAAAGTAACAATCGACTTCAAACTGGAAGAAGTATCAAAATATATATTTGGGCAATTTAAATTGAACCAACAGATGTCTTAAATGTCTTTAACTGGATAACAATCAAAATAATTCTTTGAGTCCACTTAAACTGAACCAGAAAAGTTTCTATTGGAAAAGAATCAGAATAAATCATTGGTCGATTTAAACTAAACTAGCAGATGATTGAACTTAACTTTAACTGGATAAGAATCAAAATAAATATTTGAGTGATTTAAATTGAACTAGAGAGAGGTCTCGATTGTCTTTAACTGGATAAAAATTAGAATAAATCTTCTGGCAATTTGAAATGAACTAGAAAAGTGTCTACTAGAAAAGTCAGGATAAATCATTGGTCGATTTAAACTGAACCAGCAGATGTCTATACTTAACTTTAACTGGATAAGAATAAGAATAAATGAGTGATTTAAGCTGAACCAGAGAAAGGTCTTGATTGTCTTCAATTGGATAAGAATCAGAATAAATCTTCGGGCGATTTAAATTGAACCAAAGAATGGTCTACTGGAAACGAATCAGGATAAATCATTGGTCGATTTAAACTTAACCAGAAAAAGTGCCTACTAGATAAGAATCAGGATAAATCATTGGTCGATTTAAACTGAACCAGTTGATATCTATAATTGTCTTTAACTCGATAAGAATCAGAATAAATATTTGGGTGATTTAAACTGAACAAGAGAAAGGTGTTTACTAGAAAAACACCAGGATAAATCATTAATCGATTTAAACTGAACCAGCAGATGTCTATAACTGGATAAGAATCAGAATAAATCTTTGGGGATTTAAAATGAACCAGAGAAAGGTGTCTATTGGAAAAGAATCCGGATAAATCATTGGTCGATTCAAAATGGACCAACAGATGTCTATAATTGTCTTTAACTAGATAAGAATCTGAATAAATCTTTGGGCGATTTAAACTAAACCAGAGAAAGGGGTCTACTGGAAAAGCATCAGGATAAATCATTGGTCGATTTGAATTGAACCAGCATTGGTCTTTAATTGTCTTTAATTGGATAAGAATCACAATAAATCATTGGGTTTATTTAAACTGAACCAGAAAAAGATTCCACCAGAAAAGAATTAGGATAAATCATTGGTCGATATAAACTGAACCAGCTGATGTCTGTACTTGAAAATAACCTTATGAGGAAAATGCTGAAATAGCCTTTCGTCAGGTGTAGCCTTTGAAAAGACTGTCAGGTCATATACGTAGTTAATGATGTTTGTTGATTGATATTTCCTGAAAAGGTAAAGATTTAGCTATATGCAATGTCATGATGTATGAAATGCGTTGCGCAATGATGTTCTCAAAATAAATGAGTTTGTGCTATATGAGTTTTGTATGTATATGTTATGATATTGGTAAATGATGTATGAATGTGAAATGTTATTGAAGTGCATTTGTAAACTCGAGCAGCATCTTTGTCTGGGGAAAATAAATCCCTGACTGTCGCTGGGGTTGAAGAGTATGTGTATCTTTGATCTTCTCGGGATTGTTTCCGCTGGTGAATCCTGCTTTCTTATTTAAGGAAAATCCGCTGGGGAACATTGATTGCTCTTTGTTTGAGGAAACTCGGTTGGAGAGTATTAATTCCTGCTTCGTGAGAAGAATTCAATATCATTGGTTGTTCATTTCTCTATTGGGGAATTTATACCCTGACTGCGGATGGAAGAGGTAGATAAACTTCCGGCTTATCTGGGGCAGATAAGGTTAACTTGTATTTGATTTGATTCCAGGTTCTATAGCAACTCTCTGGGGATAGTGGAAACTTCACTGGGGAGAGGATTTTAGCCGGTGATTTATGGTAAAAGCATACTTAAGCTGGGGAGTGTCAGAATAAATCTATGCCTTAATTGTATCTGAAGATGTATTGAATGTGTATCAGAATGATATCCATATCTTGAATGTATCAGAACTGTATCTGAAAGATGTACTGAATGAGTATCAGAATGAATCTATATCTTGATTATACCTGAACTGTATCTGGAAGATGTACTGAATGAGTATCAGAATGAAACTATATCTTGATCGTATCTGAATTGTATCTGGAAGAGAAATCTGGAATGAGTGCCAGAATGAATCTGTATCTTAATTGTATCTGCACTGTATCTAGAAATGGATCTGTAAAGAGTGTCAGAATGAATATATAATTAGAATGTATCTGAAGTATATCTAGAAATGGATCTGGAATGAGTGTTAGAATGAATATGTATCTTGATTGTATCTTCACTGTATCTAGAAGAGAGCCTGGAATGAGTGTCAAAATGAATCTATATCTAGATTGTATATGAATTGTATCTAGAAGAGAATCTCGAATGAGTGTCAGAATGTATCTATATCTAGACTGCATCTAGAATATGATAAACTGTTGGAGAAATAAACCATGTTGGGTAAGTACTCTTGTTGAGGAAACATCCTTGTAAAGGAAATGAACTCTGCTGGAGAACATAAGTCTGAAATGGGGTTTTACAACCTTGGAGGAACAAGCTCAACTGGGGAAGAGAAACTCCATGAACTGTACTGATTGAAACTCCATAGGTTTGTGATATTTCTAGGGAGAAAATCATACTCCTTTATCATCCAGGGTGATCTGTTGTGGCAATTGCGGGTAATGTATGAACTTGTGAAGATTACTCTATGGGGATAATCTCATGGAAGTGGCTCTGTGGGGATTCGTGGAGACTTAAACATACCTCTACTTCTAGAGCCCTTGGTGAATGCTGATCAGGGTGATAAGTCTTCTACTAATAGACAAATGATGAGATAACGGGACATAGTCGTACGCTTTAATCCCTAACTTTTGCCAGGACTGTCCTTTCAGATTTTCAGTCCACTGGGATACCCTTTATTGCCCAAGCCACCTTTTCAGGTTTTTAACTTGCCGAGTGTACAGTTTTATTTATATATCTCTATTTTTTTCCCGAACTCTTTTGGTTCATCGGGATGCCCTTATTTTTTCTTAGGCCAGTCAACCTGGCGGGTCTTTTTTCATGCGTAGTATTTTTCGATTATGTCTGTGTTCATAGGGTGCGGAGAATTGTCACTATCCATAGTAGTAAGTGTGGTAGAACTTCCAGAAAATGTTTGCTTGATCGTACACGGCCCTTTGCTGGAACTCATGTTCACTTCCCCAAGTGATTCAGATGGAGATCTGCCCCTAGTTATTCAACACTTTTGAGAGATTCTTTGAATCTTGACTTGACTTCCATAGATCAGTTACACACCATGTCATGCCCCTGGATTATGAAAGGCCTGTTACTGGAAATGTCTTTTCATTTGGGTGATTCTGTTCATTGAGAGGATTTTTGTTCATTGAATATTCGTTGTGCGAATTTCTCTATTGTCGAACAATTAGTCATATGCAAACAGTGGTATTAGAAATTCAAAGCTTATAACTGTCTTGAAGTTCTAAAAATGCATTTTTAATAAAAATAAATTTGTAAGAATGTGATATCATCTCAGGATTTACGGCAAGCCTTACAAGAGTTAGGATACCTTTTTTGTAACAATATGCTTTCGAACTAACCCATGCTTCAGTTAGGACTTTTAAGGGTTGTAACATGGCCTGGTTCACGGTTTAAGAAACAAAGGATAAAGGCTTAAATTTTATTTGTACCCGACCTGTTCTTCGTGATGTTCTTAAGTCATATACTCAGTCAATTGTGCGTTTGGATTTCAATTGAGTCTGGAATCTTTGCCCTTATATTCCGATAATGGTTTGGATACTGAAAGTTTATTTGGGAAAGCAGTCATCATTCATTTTTTTTGTAATTTTTTTTTGTTGAGGATTCGTAGCGGCCTCTTTTTTTACTTTATAATCCCTATTTTTGCCTGAACTATTTTGAAATTACAGTCAGCGGGATGCCCGATTTCGACCTAAGTCTCCTTCACAGGTTTTGGATTATCGGGCTTTTCTTTTGAAAGGTGAAGACTGCTTGTTTTAGTGATTACGAGGAACCATCATTGTCTTTTAATTTACAAGAGTATATTCGACATTAGTCGTTGTATACAAAGGTAAAGCTTGCGATTGAATGAACCATTGAATTAACTGAGAAACTACCATGCCCCAGGTTATAATTAAAGTTTTCAATTCGCGTGAAAAAGAAAACTCCTACTTCTTAGGCTCAAAGGGGTTTACTAGGGATAAACTTCCTTATAACTCCATTGTTTAGGATTTGAAACAATGCATGTACATCCTCAACAAGGTCTATTCAAAAGCATATTGTATGAGATTAGGGCATTGTTTTCGTCATCCTCCCTCTAAAGCCTTATATCTTTTAACAAGAGTCGAATATCAAAAAAAGGAAGTAAAAGCATAGTTTCAGTATAGTGAAAACAAATGGATTAAATTAAGACAAACATATGCAATGCATTAATGAAATAAAAAAGTTTGACATAAGTGTTCGAACAATCAAAAGAAATTACAATTTGAAAATTATAACGATCAAAAACCCTTTATGTCTGAACTTGTCACTTTAGATGGTGTGCCTTTGAGAGATGACAGAATAATCCAGTCTGATTGTCTTGTGTGAACTATAACACTCCTGCGTCGATCAAGTCTTGAATCTTGTTTTTTAATGCCCAACAATCATTCGTATCGTGTCCAAGACTATTAGAATGGTATGCACACCTCGCGTTCAGATTGTAATGAGGAGAGGAGGTGTTGGGATTCTGAGGAGGATCCTTCAACATAATCAACTCCATCCTCAACATGTATTGAAATGTTCGAGCCAAGGACATGTTGATTTTGGTTAATTTCCTTTTGGGTGTGTCCTTCTTACGCTTGTTTCCCTGTCGTGGCTATCGCATCGGTGCTGGCTTGGAGATTTGCACCGCTCCCACAGATTGACTGAGATCACTCTTATTACGACCTTTCTGGTCATACACAATACTGGACTCCTTCTTTCCATTGTATGATCTCTTTTGAGTACTCGAAGATGCAATCCCCTGAATTTTCGCTGCTCCTGAGTTTATTTTCAATATGTTCCCGCATGAACATGTCACTAAATTCCCCAGACGATCACATTTGTCTTGATGAATCTTGATGATGATAATCCTCAACTCTTCTTGCCCCCAAGCTAAATTTTGGATAAGAGCCATATGACTGCTCATCAGGATTCTCCTCCTTTCCATCTCAGCTTGCAGTTGTTCCAACTGGTCATCCTTGTTATCTTTAGGGTTTTTCTTGGCCATGTTCCCAGCGAGGAGTTTTTTCAATTCTTATTTCCCCTTAGATAGATTTAGAAACATTTTCTTGAACTGGGCATCTTGAGCTTGGAGATCTTTGTCAGTCTGTTCGAGAGCCATTTTTTCTTACTAAAATAAACAGCGAGAAAATGAGAAACATGTCTTGAGAATATCTATTATGTAATGACATACATGATATGTGTATGCAATATTTTCAAGGATCTCACAAGATAAATACAAGAAAATGTTAGAAGTTTAATTTTGATTGCAACTTCAATTTGAAGAGCTTTGTATCGTTGAACGTCCTTCTACGAGAGTCAAGCTCACCATGTCGAGTGGGTCCTAGCTACTGACTCATGACATTATTCTTTGACGGCATTGGCTAGAGGAAAATAAATCCCATTTCCCCTTGCTAGACGTCCAGTTCATCATAACCTGCCTTATAGGCCCTTGAGATCCTCGAAATGGTTAAGAAAATGATATGTCATGATGTCATAATGTTATGATGTTATGTTCGAACAATTTAATCATACAAAAGCAAGACCCACAAGGCCTTAGGTTTAAGCTTGTATGGAGTTGTAGGTAAGTACCCTCTTGATGTTTTTTTGGTTCAACCTATTCTAAAAGAAGTAATCGGGTTCTAAAGAATCTCAATATCATTGATCTTTCTTTATCGGGCATTGTTTCAGCTCAAGCGATCTTTTCTTGCGGCCAAAGTATCCCGAAATTCCAATCTCAATGAGTGTAGTATCGAGTATCAACCAACCTTCAGTTTTTCACCAAAGCCGGCTATCTCACTATTTTCTAATGGCCAAGTTTTTTCAACTAAGGTTCTAAGGTCCGTTAGTGCTTCATGACACCACACAGCGGCCCCGTATTCTCCTTGATTCAACACAAAGGATACCGATACCAACAAATGTGTCACACTAACGTAGCCATCGCTTCAACCATATCGGTCTACCTAAACATAAATCTGAAAAGTAAGGCAAGCAAGTCAAACAAGTTAAGCATTTTAAATATGATCTAGCTCTAAGGGAACCCCAGTTTTAGTTTTACATTCCCCAGCAGAGTCGCCAGTTTTGTAATATGGTGGGAGAACTTACTTTACTGGTTTTGCATTTTTATCACAAATGTTGTGGTTTATCAAGAGTCACCACCGACTTTTCTTTTATCCAATAAAGGAAAGGGTCAAAAGAACAGGAAATACCTTTTTAAAATTTTGAGTTCAGAGGGTAGGTTATGGAAAGGGAAGGTGTTACCACCCTTTCCATCTGTAGTTATCTACGGGCTCTTAGTTGCTAGCTCACTTTGAAAATTCTTTTTGTGTAAGTGTGTTTTGAAAATATTTTGAAAAGATGCCTTAGTGCGTCAAACTTTGTAATGATTATTGTATCGTTGAGAACGCATACAAAGTATTTTTGTCTTTGAAATTTTTTAGAAAAGAGAGTGTATGTGTGAGAAATTTGTTTTATGAGCAAGCAACTACAAGTTGTCTACGTAATCTAATGGTCTTTGTTCTTTTCCTCTTTTCCTTTAGATAGTGATATCCTACCATTGGTTAGTAGGTAGCCCGATCATTGGATGTTTTAGGGACAAGCGCGGGTCATCGTACAGTTATAAAGGAAACTCGTTGGGCACTTTAGCAATTTTATCGTAAGGGACTAGATCGTTTATCGAAGGAAGCATCGAAAGGGTCATCGAGGGACTACGATCTTTTTAATTGAGGGTCTTCTCTAAAGCATCCTACCTTCGAGGGACATGACTATTTTTGCGAAGGCAACAAGTGAGGGTCACCCTTAAGGTGCTCGTGTGTGAAGTGTGTTGTGTTTTAGTTACATTTGTCTTGAATGTTAAATTTTCTAACGTTTGCTTTTAGTCTTCCCATACAAGCCTATTAGCATACATCTAGCAGTTAAATATATACAAGTGCGGAAAGTAAAAATGCGGAATAAAAACTACATTATTACATTGCTTCGGGGATGGCGAGTACAAACCCAAAATTGGGGAATAAAAAGCTAAAGGTCCTAATTAGCTATTACAAACTTTGGACAGTTACAATATTGGAAAAATATGCTAAAAAGTAAATAAGCGCTCGGAGATTGAAGAGAGCAAGATATCTAATAAAACTTAAAAAATTCTAAGTATAAGAAAATATTTTTGGTGTTTTTATTTAGAAAAATAATTGAATAATAATTAAAGCCTAATTCTAATTATATTTTAATTAATAAAATAAACTTAAAAAGTGATTAAGTTAAATAATTTTTATTGTGAAAATAAAATTAATTAATTAAAATCTATTTCAAATTTTTTTAATGATTTTATTAAAAAAAGGTTATTAAAAGAAAAGAATTAAATTAAATTAAAACAAAATAAAAAGAAGAAAGATTTATGGGACTTCTTGTAGGAAATTGGAGGGGTGTGGAAAGAAGGAAAACTAAGCCCAAAAAAAATGAGTCCATGAGCTGGTGGTGGTTCTGCATGACCGGTTCCCTGGGGTTCACCATGGAGACTTCATCAGGGGCGTTGGATCTGAATCTTTTAAGATCTTAAGGTCAAAGCATTATGTATACCATGCTTACATGTAAAACGTTATAAAAATTCAGGAAATACATATGAATGGAATAACCATGCTTACAGGGATTTAAACCATGAAAATCTTGAGAAAATGAAACCTACCAATCTTACCAATCGGAGTTGACGTGAGGGTGGTTTCTGGGGTTGATTTGCAAAGGGTAATGGTTGATTCTGACTCTTGGCAACGTTAAGAGGACAATAGAAGGTTTGGATCAGTTTGAAAACCGCTGGAGATGTGAGATATGATTTTCATAGTTTCTTTGAATTTGGAGAATGTTTTGGAGAGATTTGCTGCAAAAATTTGTGGTCCTTTTGAGCTTGCATTGCTTGAGTATTTATAGGGAAATGAAAGAGTTAGATATATATGGTAATGAATCAAAGCCATGAAGGCCTTTTTCAAACCAATATCAAACACCTTAATTTGTTTCCAAACATGCCATATCCTTGCAATTTTCGTTTTTAGGATAAACCTAAACATATTGATGGCTTGCATGAGTTTGTTGGGCTTGCAAAAGGTTTGAAATCCAAAGGCCCAAGTCTTCACACTCTATTTTCATTTCTTTATTCAATTTTATTCATTCTTAAATGAATAAAAAATCAAATAAAAGAAATAAAAATCATGTGCAGGCGTGAATGTTTTTTAGAGGTCCTACCACATCTTATAAACATGTTTGAATATCAAAAACTAGGCCCATTAGTTCAAAATTGAAATTTTGTTCAATTTTCATTTCATGAATTTCTTCAAAATCTCCATACTTGTGAAAATTATTACATTCTCAATATTAAACTTTTGAAGATGGTCTTTGACTTTTTGTAAAGATCTAGATGTCCTCTACAATCTCTATGTTGATCATTTTTGCTTTTGAAGATTTTATCTTGATGTAAGTTGCCTTGACAAAAAGTGTCTTTTGTTGACTTTTGAAAATGACCTATAATGTTTTAGCTCATATCTTCCAAATGAATCAATTTTGGACTTGAGCATAAAAACAATATTGTAGGGAATTGAAATTTATTCAAAATGAGCTTTGGTTGGGGAAAAGTTGATGAAGCATGTGAAAGTTATGCCTGGTCAAGATTCAGTTGACTTCTCCCAAGGAAACCCTAATTTGACAATTCTTGACTTTGAGGATTTGAGATATTTCCTTGGGGAATCATGATAAACCCTTGATAAAATAATGAATACACTTCAAAATTTTGATGTTTTACCAAAAATCTTGAAGTTTGACTATATGTTGACCACAGTTGACTTTTTGACCAATATAGTTTATTTTCAATCACTTGAGCCATTAACTGAACAAACTTGTGATGTAGGATTTGAAACTTGACATCAACCTTATTAAGGACCTATGGAGAACCATGAAAGCCACTTGAGACCTTTGCAAACCAAATTTCCTAGTTGTAGGCTCTTGACTTAGGAGAAGCATTTGACTGGTCATTCCTTCTGATTCTTGAGTATTTGAGGAGCCTTGAAAGAAAGCCTTGAAGAAAATCGGAGGTAAAGTTTTGGGGTAAAACTCCATGCATCAGAGTAAAACATCTAAACAACAAACTATCTTCCATAATGAAGAGACTACCATCCGTCAGAGTACAACATCTCAACAATGAACTATCTCACATATTAAAGAGACTACCATCCATCAGAGTAAAACATCTCAACAATGAACAATCTACCATAATAACGAGACTACCATCTATCATAGTAAAACATCTCAACAACGAACTATATCCCATAATGAAGAGACTACCATCCATCCGAGTAAAACATCTCAACAACGAACTATCTCCCATAATGAAGAGACTATCATCCATCGGAGTAAAATATCTAAACAACAAACTATCTCCCATTAATGAAGAGACAAACATCCATTGAAGTAAAACATCTCAACAACGAACTATCTCCAAGAATGAAGAGACTATCATCCATCGGAGTACAAATATTTTCTGGCATTAACAGACTTACTGGGGAAGAACAGGTTGCTCAAATAAAGAGACCTGCCACTTATTGTTTACGATAAGAATTGCGATAACGCTGTTGGAAAATAAATCCTGACTTCTGAGGGAAGTGCCAATACATTCCTCCTGAGGAGATAAAGTCTTCTTGTGAAAAATAAATGCACATTCTCAATCCAGGGCTTAAAGCCTACATAAATTAAAATAACAATGTTGTTGGGGACCAACATTCAAACCAGGAACATATCAGAGTGTAACAGTCAACCAAGACACCACCCAATAAGGAATAAACTCAATTGGGGATCAAATCCCAACCAGATAATGAACTGGTAGGAAGGCTAAAGCAAAATTCTTCCACATGGGATAACTCAGTGAAGAAATTGAAAGGATATACACTTTTTTCTTAAGGTTGATAATATATTGGAGAGAGGGTAATGTTGTAACCGGTTTTAAAATTAGAGTCGTCACCCTTAATATTTATCCTTAGGAAGGGAATATAAAGGATAGCCCTAATTTGGTCAGAGATTCTAAGTTGTTTACTCGTTTTAGGCAAAGGGAAGGTGTTAGGCACCCCTCATCTACCTTGTTCACAAGGATACTAGGGTTTAGAATTGTATTTTTTTTAGGAAATAGGGTCTTAATTTTTGGTCGTATGCCTACGTATCCTCTTATGAGGAATCAGAGTCTAAATTCATAGTTTGCAGTTGGTTGGTGTTTTTTATGGGTTACAAAAATATTTTGAATTAATCCTTGAACCAAGTCTGGGATTGAAAATAGCAGAGCGTTTAGACGAAGTTCGCGATTAATGAGAAATATCTCCATAATCCTTTTTGAAAATGATATCTTGGATTTTAAATTATGCTGGTCAAAAATTGTTTGTAATCTGATTTGTTAGATATTTTTTAAATATATTAAAAAAAGAAAAATATTTTTAATGCATGAGGAAAACAATTTTAATGCAATTTAAAATTAATTAATAATGAGTTCGTGAGAAAAATGAATTTTCAATTTAATAATAAAATATATATTAAATAGTAAAAATATTAATAGTAATAAATAAAATAAATAAATGAAAATATAAAATATAAAAAAAGAATAAAAATCATAAAAATGCAAGGGGTGTATTTTATTTGGAGTGAGTAATTCAGGGGGGTGCAGGTAACAGGGCCTTAAATCCAAATATTGGATTTAGGCCCGAATCACAAAGGGGGGGTGTTAATTTGTACTACGTAGCAAAATTGGAGGGTTTGGTTTAGCAAGGGCCCAAGTTCATATATTGAATATGGCGCAATAGCGCGTGAGGGGTGTAAATTATATTGAGAGAGTAATTTGAAGGGTGTAGGAAGCGTTGGTCTTAGCCCAAGACAAATGCTGGAGCTGTTGGCCAGTTTGTGGGAAGGTATAACATGTTATAGTGCATTAGCGAGATCAAAGACATTTGATCTGAATCAAAGGGAAACCAGATTCCAGTTCTAGAGCGTTGATTCAAAGTAAGACAAGCCAAGGGTTGAGATGTAAGTTTGACTAGGGTGTATTCTAAGAGTGAAAACATGGAGAGACAGAGGGATTATACAAACATCTTCATCCTATTTTCTTCATTCTCCCATTATTTCTCTCTCTCTCTCTAACCTTGTTCTCTCACTCCAAAAAAAAATTCTAGAGAGAGATGCTCTCCCATCTCTCTAGAATTCAGGTGACCAGGAATCATCTCAGCCGACGGTGCTGCCTTGCACCGCTCTGAGCCACCCCTCACCCGTTGTAGAAACCTAGTTCTCTAGTTGAACTTCAACTATGAACTTCATATGATCATCTGAACCACCACCAAAACCCATAATCCTTTACACATTCAACCTAAACCACTGTGTATGGTCGTGAAGGCCACCGTATCATGTATGAGTCTGCCAAGGACTCCACCAGATTCTGGGAAATGCCAAGAAACCTAAAAACTTCATCCTCAAACCCTTATAACCCTAAGTGTTTTAAACCTACCCCAGGTTCTTACATTAACCCTGACAATCCCCTAACCTCGAAACATATGCTCTTATGAACCATAACCCTAGAATTGAAGAATCCTAACCCTAAGGATGAACCCTAACCCTAGAAAGCCCAGAAAAAACCCCCAAATTCCAAATTACACAAAAGTACAACACCAAACAAAGATTACGCAAACATCATAACAACAAATATGAGTCCTAAAGCTAAGTGATTCTCGGCTTACCTCTCTTGAAGTGACTCTAGTCGTATAATCCAATTATGATTTTCCTTTATCCTTATCTAACTCCTTCTTTTTTTCTAATTACAGGTGCGAAGTGTGGTGGCAACGACAGAGATGATGGAGGTGTGGCTTGAAGCATAGATCTAGGGTTTCAGAAATTGAAACCCAGATCTCAGGAGGGTGGCTAACTCACGGGGTCTACTTCTGTGCTTACAATTTCTTCTCCTCCAGTTTCTTCTCCTCCTCTCTCTTTTAAGATTTATCCTCCTCTTTCAATTACTTTTAGGTTTTATTCATAATTTAGAAATTATATCAGATTAGGAAATATATTAATTTGTCATTACAGTTTGTTGATTAGGGACTTGGAGATTTGATTTTGTTAGGAAATTAGAGATTTGGTTGTAAAATAATTTTAATTCGTTTGTAACTGATCCTAATTTGGATGTCTTTGTATTTGTAAATTCAATTAAGCATTTGTGCAATATTTGATTTGATTTTGTTTTATGAAAGATTTGATCCATATTTTTTTTATCAATATAATAATCGTTTCCTTTGGATAGCTTGGTGTAACACAAAACAGGGCGACGCTGCTATATCCTGAGAATTAGGGTTTCAAAGACCCTTGTTGACTTGGTCAACATTAATCAAAATAACAATAATAATAATAAAAAGTTACTAAAAATAATAATATTAATAATGTTTTGAATAATAGAAAGTAAATATAACAAAAAACACAGATGAACCTATATCAAGAAGAGAATGGTCCTTCCCAAAAAACATGACATAGGCCCAATTGATTCAAAAAAACATGCACCCCCGTCTTTTGTTAAAAAACGAGCCAACCCTTAATGGGCCATCAGATTTTGATGGCCCAAAATACCACAACCCTGTATTGTAAAAACACACCTCCTTTTTATAACTTGGGATGGATTCTTAAATGATCCCAAAATCGTTAATGAGCCAGCTGATTTTGATGGTCCATTTTGAAATAATGCACCCCTTCTTGTGAATTTAAACCCCCATAAAAGAATATTAAAAAAATACAATTTTAAATACCATGACTATTAAATTGGAAACACACTAATAATACGACTATTGGATTGATACGGAAAAATTGGGGTATGATAACTGCACGTATTTAACTACTCTTCGATTGAGGGTGCAAGAATACGCAGATCTCGCACATTTGAATCAGAGGTTTATTAAATAATGGAAGACCCAAAAATTTGACCAAAGGTTGGCTAGATAAGGATATGATGTACAACGTTCCCCAGAAGTTTGAAAAAAAATAGGCAAAAATGGTGATGTATCATCCTACCAGAATTTGAACTGAGGTTTTAATCTGACTTAGTTGTTATGACACGGAGAACTAATCAATTTTTAAAAGGTGAGCGAAGATTTCTCGCGTATTTAGCATGACCTAGAAGGTAAATAAAACTGGCTTGAAAAATGATTTACTAATGCCTCGTGACTAACATAGTAAGCTTAAGACATACATTTTGTTCATCATAACCTAGGAGATGAATGAAACAAAGTTTGATAACACATCACTGCATGGAGATTGATGCAGAGAGTTACATTGTAGGTTTCGTCATGTTTACTACAACCTATGGAGTAAACAATATGAGGATGAACCTGTGCACTTACCACAACCTAGAGGATAAATGATACAGGGATAAGCTTATGAATTCATCACGGCCTAGAGGATGAATAGTATAACCCTGAAAATCCGCATACCTATCACAACCTAGGGGATAGATATTTGAAAAGGTTTGTTCATTTATCACGACCTAGAGGATAAACGACACGAAGATAGACTTATTTATTCATTACGACCTAGAGAATAAATAACATAAACCTGACAACCCGCACATCTGCCACGACCTAGAGGATAGATGATTAAAAATTTTGTATGTTTATCACGTCCTAGAGGATAAATGACACGAGAGAAGTCTTACGTATTTATCACGACCTAGTGGATAAATAATGTAATCGTGAAAATTCACTTACCTACCACAACCTAGAAGGTAGATAATTGAAGAGTGCTTTTTTAGTAATCAAATATTAGATAACTAGACCCAAGATAAGATCTGAGTTCATCAGGTGTGTCTGTTCTCAACCAAGGTGTTTGTTTATTTTCTGGATCGAAAAATTTGATGATGAGCCCCAAGAAAGTTCGTAGTTTTATCCAAAGATGTGCTCAGGAAATGCCATGCATAATGCCCTAAGCTGATATGAACCCAAAATGTATATGCACCGAGTATTTGTATGTATATGCCCCAAATGTATATGCACCAAGTATTTGTATATGCTCCAAATGTTTATATATGCACCAAATGCTTGTTGTGAATTTTTAATGTTCCCTCCTTTTAAACTATTGGTTTTGTGTCACTAACTCCCCCAACATTGTATGTTGCGTTATCGTGGTGTTTTCGAGTTGACTTGAATATGATGAACAAGGGTCAACAAGATTTTAATATCTATATCACAGACACGGGCATGGACATAGATGCGGACATAGGCGTCGACGTGGATGCAGGAATGTATTTTCTTTTGATGTTTTTCTGACCAAAATGCTTTTTGATGTTATATCAAATGCATTTATTTGTTAAATCCCCAAAATGATTTAAATGCAGTATTCACAAGAAATAACCGTAGTATATTTTGCAAACATGTCAAAAAAAACACAATTGAAAGATTGAAAAAGTAAATGTTTTATTAATAAATATGCCTCTGAGTAGGCATGAGTACAAGATGCAGTTCCTAGAAAGAGGTAATTACAAAAAGTTTTAAAACTGAAAATGGAAAAGAAAATGATAATTGCTATTGTTGTTTCTTTAATGTCCTTTTGATAATTTTGATCTCCTTTGCTTATAAGTCGAATGATTTAGATCAATCCCTCTCCTTCGTGGTCATAGTCGTGGCTCTTAGATCACTGTCTTTTTGTTCTTTATTTATGAGCCAAATCCTTAACTTTTTCCTTGTTACCTTTTCGGGTTTTTAATCCACTGGGATAACAATTTTTGTATATGTCCCTAATTTTTTCCTGGATTTCCCTTTAGGGTTTTCAATCCACAGGGACGCTCATTTTTTCCTAAGTCGCTCCTTTAGGGTTCGAACTTAGCGAACTTTTTATACATAGTATTTTTTAATGTGTCTGAATTTGTCGGATGTGGAAGTTCTTCCCCATCCATTATTGTGAGGATAATACCACCACCCGAGGATGTTATTTTTACCACGTACCGACTTTCGTAGTCGGGTGTCCATTTACCACTTGAATCAAGGTGAGGTAGTAGAATCTTCTTGGGCACCAAATCTCTTTCTTTGAACACTCAGGGGCAAACCTTCTTGCCGAATGCTTTCTTCATTCGCTTTTGGTATAATTGATCGTGGCAGAGCTGTCAAGCGTTTCTCTTCAATGAGGTTAAGTTGATCAAGTCGTGTCTGAACCCATTCTGGCTCTTCAAGCTTTGTTTCCATTTGAACTCGTAATGACGGAATCTTTATTTCAACAAGGAGTACTTCCTCCATACCATATACAAGAGAGAAAGGATTTGCACTTGTTGATATATGTATGGATGTACGATAGTTGTGTAGAGCAAAGGGAAGCATCTCATGACAATCTTTGTATGTCTTCACTATTTTATGAATGATTTTATTGATGATCTTATTGGCAGCTTCAAAGGCCACGTTCTTCTTGGGTCGATATGGTGAGGAATTATGATGCTCTATCTTGAAGTCATCACATAACTCCTTCATCACTTTGTTGTTCAAATTGGACCCGTTGTCTTTAATGATCCTTCTAGGAACCCCATATCTGTATATAAGATTTTTCCTTATTAACCAAGTAACCAGTTGTCTTGTCACATTTGCGTAGGATGCAACTTCCACCCACTTGGTGAAGTAATCAATGACAACTAGTATGAACTGGTGTCCGTTGGAGGCTTTCAGTTCAATCATTCCTATCACATCAATTCTCCACATCGAAAAATGGCCAAGGCGGACTCAGGACATTCAAAGGAGTTGGTGGCACATGCACTTTATCTAGATCTACCTCAATACCACGCTGACTTACAATAAAATCCAATAGCTTTCCTGACCTGACACAAAATGTACACTTTTTTAGATTTAACCTTAGTTTGAACTTTCACAGATGCTCGAATAATTTGTGTAAATGTACGATGTGATCATCCTCCATATGAGATTTGGAAATCATATCATCTACGTATACCTCAACTTATTTGTGGATCATATCATGAAATAGTGTAACCATAGCCCATTGATAAGTTACCCATGCGCTCTTTTGACCAAAAGGCATCACCTTGTAAAAGAAAGTACCCCAAGGAGTCATGAAAGTAGTCTTTTCCATGTCTTTGGGTGCCATTTTGATCTGATTATAACCTGAGAAACCCTCCATGAATAAGAATACCGAAGATTGAGCTGTATTATCCACCAAAATATCTATGTGAGGTAACAGGAAATCGTCTTTGGGAATTACATTGTTCAGATACTGATAATCTAAACACATGTGTACTTTTCCGCCCTTTTGGGGTACTGGATCAATGTTATCTATCCAAGGTGTATAATCTATCACTTCTAAGAACTATGCATCAAATTGTTTAACGACTTCTTCTCGAATCTTGATAGACATGTCTGGACGAGTTCTTCTGAGCTTCTGTCTAACTAGAGCATAACCTTCCTTGAGACGTAGTCTATGCACCACAATATATGTATCCAACCCTGGCATATCTCTATAAGACCAGGAAAATATATCCATATATTCATGTAAATACTTAATCAGTCTTTCTTTTACGCTTTCCTCTAATGTTTCCCCTAGCTTGATCTCTTTTGGATCCTCCTTTGTGCCAAGGTTGATGATGGTCTCAATAGATTCTTGGTATGGTTGTATATTGTCAGCTTTTTTCTCTATCTCCCTTGCAAATCCTTGGATATTACCAATAATGTTATCGATGATTTTAGGCATGGATCTGCACATTTATCATGTTTTGGTGTGGTTTTAGTATGTGAATTTTGGAAAATTAATATGAAGAAAAGTTTTTCCATTTTTAAAATATAAGAGATAAATGCAAGAGAAAGGAAGGGATCTTAATTGAATGTGAAATATAGCTTTTTATTAATTCTGAATACTATCTGAAGTAAATCGGGGGACCCTTACAAACTACCCATATGCCTCGGGCTTGACATAGGTTCTTTCAAAAACAAGAAAAAATTACTTTGGAAAGAAAAAGATCTTTGGAATCTCCATGGTTGTCCAATTCTTGAGCTCTTCACCTGAAGCACATTCACAAATAAAGTCAAATGATCTCTTGGTGTTGCTCTTGTTAGATATCATCGCCACTTACCTGCCATGCTCCATTCCTTTGTTGATGAAGGTTTCCTGGATATGAGGAAATTATGCCTTGCCTTTCAGGGTAGCCTTTGATGATTCGTAGCCTAAACCAAATTGATTCTTCTTCTCAGGTATCTCCACAAGTTTGCCCCAGCTTTTTAAGGTACCATCTTCCACAGTTGTTTGTAAATCTCTCCATGAAGTCACATTAGGTTTCTTGGTTCTCTCCACGGGTAGGGTTACCATCAAAGCAGCCTCTAAGACTTGAAATGGTGTTGCTATACAGTCTTCATCAGCACTGATATATCTATAAGACTCTATGTGACTTACAAAGATGTCTTCTTCACCTTTGATTATAACCAATCTTCCTTCAATGATGAACTTTAATTTTTGGAGTAGAGTTGAAGTAATATCCTGTGCTGCATTAGTCCAAGGTCATCCAAGTAAACATGTATATGATGGTTCCATATTCATCACTTGAAAAGTGATATAAAACATATGTGGGCCGATCTTGATAGGAAGATCCATTTCTCCTTACACATTACTTTGAGAACCATCAAAAGCTTTAACCATCGTAGAACTTGGCCTTATTACAACACCATCCAATGTTAGCTTCATCAAGTTGGATTTCGATAATACATTGAGAGTAGAACAAATATTGGTGAGTACCCTAGATAGGCTTGTGGTACCTATCTGAATATAAATATGTAATGCCTTGTTGTGAGATCTTCCTTCTTGTGAGCTCTGACTTGTGGAGGAAACTCACTGTCATTAAAACCTAGATATGATCCAGATGTCAGATTTGATACAACATTGTCAAACTGATTAATAGTAATATCTTCAGCGACATGAGCAGAACTTAGAACCTTCAATAGAGAGTCTTGATGCGCTTCTGAGTTGAGGAGTGACGAGAGTATTGAAATCTTTGATGGGGTTTGGTGTAACTGATCTACCACCCTATAATGACTCATATTGATTATTTTCAGGAATTCTTCCGCCTCTTGGTCAGAAAAATTCTTGCTCAGAGGATCTTGTTCTTGGCTTTCCACCACAGCCTTCCCTTTATCTTAACTACAACATCATTCTTCTTTTGTGGTTTGGGACCATAGATTCGACCATTGCGGGTCATGCCCCTTGTTCATCTATATTATGATCCTCGGGCCTTGACTTGTCAATGGTTCACATTCCTGCTTTAAAACATTGACATATACAGTAGAATCATAACTCCAAGGTACTATTTTTTTACTTTCATAAGGGGTAGGAGATGGTCCCATAATCACCATCGTAGTCTTCGGTATCACTGGTATCTTCAGAGTCTGTCGTGGTATCATCACTGGTGCTTTGTTGACTCTCTCCATGGAATCACAAGAGTCCTTTTCTTAAGGTTTGGCCCTTGGCATGGAATTACCAATGGCTTATTTGCACTTCCATCAATTGCAGCTACATATTCTTCTTTAGGGTATTTCCCAAATTGGACTATCCCCTGATCCACCCATTTTTGCAATGTCTTCTCAAAAGATTCATTATGTTCCAAGAGGAACCCACACTCCAACAGATATTCCTTCAAAAGTTTTATTGGGGCCTTTACTTGTCTAGCTACCCCAAAGTCAGTGACCACTTCAATTGCATTCACGGTTGTCCCACCATGCGGAGGCATATGGTTTGTTTTGATGTTCGGTTTATGAAAAGTAATATCCTAAGAGTCCAACAAATCCTGAACCTTGTGTCTAAAGGCCCAACATTTTTCTATAGTATGCCCCAGAGAATTGGCATGATACTCGCACTTGGCATTTGCATCGTACTTTGGTGGGAGTGCCCCAATTGGAGGAGTCATAAGCTTTCTCTCTACCAAATATTCTTTGATTAAGTGTTGCAATAATTGATTGTGCAGCATGGGGAGGGGATCAAATCTTCTCTGAGGCCTTTCTAACTTGTTCTGTTGTTGTTCTCTTGGAATTATTAATGATTGTTGTGCCCTTGGATGCGATGCTACAACATTAATTTCTCCTTCCTTATTTTTCTAGAAGTTAGGAACATGTATCTTTGCATTATAAGGGGTACTAGATGATTTCTTTATATCCTCCCTCTTTTTATAATAGTTTCAATTCTTTCACCAATAGTTACCAAATCTGAAAATCCAGAAGAGACGCTTCCCACCATCTTATCGTAGTACACTCCTTTTAAAGTGCCCATGAACATATCGACTAGTTCTTTCTCCAAGAGTAGTGGTTGTACGCGGGCTGCCATTTCCCTCCTTCTTTGAGCATACTCCTTGAAAGACTCCTCTTAGACTCCTCTTAAGTCAAATTTTGGAGTTGCATACGTTTAGGAGCCATGTCCAAGTTATACTTGTACTGTCTCAAGAAAGCATTGGCAAGATCTTCCTGTGTCTGGATATGAATTTGCTCCAATTGCATGTACCAATATACCGATGCCCCACTCAAACTGTCTTGGAAATAATGGATTATCAACTTCTAATCTTGAGCATAGGCATGCATTTTTCTGCAATACATGCATATAGAGTTCCTCGGACATGTGATCCCCTTATATTTTCCAAAGCCAGGAAATTTGAATTTTAGAGGGATCACCACATCTGGAACTAGACCCATTTCGATAGCATCGACATCGAAAGCACTGTAACCCTCCACAGCCTTCAACCTTTCTTCAAGGGCTTTATACTGATTAAGCGCCAAGGTATTTTCAGTAACATAAGTATGGGTTTTCCTTTGGGGTTCTTGGTTGATATCTTCTAAGTCATGGTCTTTGTACTGCAAGTCTATGTAGTTATCCGTGTTTTTAACTGGAATTTGCAAGGTATGAGATGCCCCTACCTTCGGTGGAGGTGGGACAAACCCTTTGGTATCATCTTGTTTGACCTCTTGTTAAGCCATAGTTGACTTTTCTACTAATGATTTAACACAAGATGATTTTGAAAATTTATGAGTTTTTTTGTTATGAAATGTGAAATTATGCGATGTTTGTGAATGCATGGATGCGTATGAATATGCTAAACGTTTTTATTTTTTAATGCCTTATTCACTCGAATACACATACATATTTTTTTATATGTATATTTTTTAGGTTTTTCTTTTTTATTGGCGAGCGTTTTAAAAATAAATACACAAGCGAGATATGGAAACAAATGCCTCTATTGAAATAGTAACTGTCTTTTAAAAGAAGAGAATCTAATCAGATATTGAAAAATATTCAAACTAAAACATTAAAACTTGCTAAAAGAAATAATAAAGGGAAACAAAATCTTCTAATTGCGCCTACGGACTTCTGCTCAGAAGCCATCAACCATAGCCCTGCATAGCTTGAGGAAGTCTTCAACATCTTTTGGGAGCCAGACCATCACATTTTCCGCGTCTCTCAAACTTCTAGGGATGTCACCAATGAGATTGTTGTCTAAGAAGGCGGGTTTTGCATGCTTGTCTTTGTAAAATCGATACTATTGGTAGAGGTATGGAATTATCTTATGATTATCCTTTCCTGCTTTGGAGATCTTTGCATACTGCTCTTCTTAATATAATTTTTCAGCCCTCATCTTCCTATAGAGCTTCCTTTCTATGAGGAAATTCTTTCGGAGGTCTTCTAACTCAAGGCATACTTGCTCTTACTCATCAGTTTTTTGTACGAGAAATATTTCTTCCATCACCCTCTTGAGACGTTCCCCTACCTCTGATTCCTGGCTATCTCGGAGCCTCATAGTAAGATACTTCATTTTCTCTTCTTGATCTAAAAAAGCTTGTACCAAACTTTGAATTTGAGCCCTCAAACCTTCTTAAATCTCCTTTTGGTCTTGCATTGCCTTTTCGTACCACCTACTTAGTTTCCCGATTTACTAGCGGCATTCTCCAAGCATTGGTTCTGGGAATAGAATTTAAAGGTAGCCCTCAATAACCATTCAGTCGAACGTTTTTGCTTAAGACTTTCACTTTCAAATGCTTCATGGTCCATCTGAATTTGTTGGTCTTTGGACTCCAGCTCACATTGCATTTGTCTTTTCTCCTTAGCCAAAGTATGAAGGCTAAACTCCAATTCTTCTATCTCCTTTTGAGCTTGATTCACAGCTTACTTCAAGTTGTCTATTTCTTCTAAGGACATAGGAAGAGGATCTAGGACATCTGGCTTGTACTCAGGATCAATTTCAAATGGTAACTTAACAACTTGAACTGTATCCAAAACTCATCGAGTGTAAGGTTCTCTCGCCATAGTATTCTTCCTTTCACCTTTTCTCTTATTAACCCTATTCCAAGCTCGGATGATTTTGTTGAGAAATTCTCGGTCATTTTGGCCCATGTCATGAATGATTAATTCTTGAAGTTGTTCATCGAAGGGTTTATCCTCCAAAGGGTATTCTAGTTATCGCAAATCGAAAGAGGTATTGTAGTTGATGCAACCCCGTGATCCAATCAACGGAATATTTGGAAAATCTCTGCAACTATAAATGATATCTCCAATGTCTATCTTCCTCGCATACCATAATACAGAATTAGCAATAAGAGACCTTAATTTTTGAGGCCACTCGTATCTTGTCAAATTTGGAACCAAGTAGTCTTATTTATAGAAGTGATTCATAAACCAAGAATATAAGAGCAGGATACAACAGTTTAGCGTACCTCTGTTTTTCTCATGCCGAGTGTTAAATGCTTAATAAATATCAGCAAGTAAAGCAAGAGTTTGGTACACATTCAAAGCTTTTGCACCCCAAAATACACTATTAGTTGCAGGGTCAATATAGTCCAAAGTCCGCAGAAACACGATTACACCAAATACAAGTAGCCCTAAACAATCAACACAAGACTCCAATTCTTTTCTATTGGAAAAATAAAGGGCTTTAGCTTCCAAATAGTATCTTTTAATCCTTTGTACATCACCTTCTTTTTTGTAATTAAGTGAAAATTCATGATAAGGGATCCCTAAACCATTTGTTAATTCCTTAACATCAATAGTTTTCCAAACTCCCACATAAGCTTTTCCCTTAGAAAAGTTCAAGAGTCTATCAAGTTCTTCCAAAGTCGGCACTAGCTGAAAGTCTTGGAAGGTAAAGCACCTCAATGGAGGATCGTAGAAATTATCCAAGGAAGAAATAACATCTAATTGTACATCCATTTTTGTCAACTCAAGGTTATCCCCTTAACGACGAGTAAACATCTTCAAAGCTCTTTCAGACAGTTTCCATTTGATGGTCTTGATCTTCGCCATATCTGTCTTGATGGTATTAACACAGACATGTTGTTTCCCTTTGGCATTCATTTTTAAAACCCTTCACCAAAAACCTTTGACTATTTTATAATCATGTGAATAAGACATACAAAAAAATGGAGAATAATGACTATGTGAAATGTAAGATGCATGAATGCATGATTGTGTGGCTTAGTAACGAGATTTCGTTAAAGGTATCCTTAGATGGTAGGCTCCTAGTTTTGGCCAACGGGTATTCCACCCTCCCCATAATGTGGTTTCCTTAAGGATATCATAGATAACACTAGAGGTAAAGGCACAAGGGCCTACATTAAGTGAAGCCTCTTTGCAGACCGAAATTGTCGTCTCTAAGGTCCTGAAAGGTCTCACCGTGAGTTTTTAGTTTAGGGTTTATACAAAAAGCCATAGGTTTTGTTCCAAAGTCCTACCCCCCAAAAGGATATCTCTTGAGACATATTTATTTTTTGTAATTCCACCGACTCTAGGCGAAGTCGTCATAAAAACTCATAGGGATGATGTATCCCCCTAGCCAATAGACGAACCTTCTTTCTAAGGTTTTTTGAAAATAATATTTTCTCAAATAAAATCCCACCAACAAATGATAAAAGATAAAAAAATATAATAACAAAACAACAATAAATAAATAAATAAAGCAAAAATAGAAGAATAAAAAAACCATAAAAAACTCTAAACCAAAAGAAAAGGTTTCTAAACCCTAGGATTGAGTTTCCAGTGAAGTCGCCAATTGTTGTAACCGATTTTAAAATGAGAGTCGTCACCCTTAATTTTTATCTTTAGGAAGAGAATATAAAGGATAACCCTAAGTTTGTCAGAGTTTATAAGTTGTTGACTCGTTTTAGACGAAGGAAAGATGTTAGACACCCCTCATCTACCTTATTCACAAGGATACTAGGGTTTAGAATTATAGTTTTTTAAGAAATATGGTTTTAATTTTTATTAGGGAAACTCACCACGATTTTGAGTCGTATGCCTATGTATCCTCTTATGATGAATCAAAATCCTAATTCATAGTTCGCAGTTGGTTAGTGTTTTTTATGGATTACGGAAATATTTTGAATTAATCCTTGAACCAATTCTAGGTTTGAAAATAGCGGAGTGTTTAGACGAAATTCATAGTTAATGAGAAATATCTCCATAATCCTCTTTGAAAATGATATCTTGGATTTTAAATTATGATGCTGGAAAATTGTTAATGATTAGATTGGTTAGATATTTTTTAAATATATTAAAAAAAAGAAAAATATTTTTAATGCAAGAGGAAAATAATTTTAATGCAATTTAAAATTAATTAATAATGAGTTAGTGAGAAAAAGAAATTTTGGATTTAATAATAAAAAAATATTAAATAGTTAAAATATTAATAGTAATATATAAAATAAATATTTAAAAATATAAAATTAAAAAAAAAGTATAAAAATTATTTAAAATGCAAGGGGTGTATTTTATTTGGGCAGAGTATTCAGGGGGGTGCAGGTAACAGGGCCTTAAATCCATATATTGGATTTCGGCCCATATCACAAAGGGGGATGTCAATCTGTACTACGCAGCAAAATTGCAGGATTTGGTTTAGTAAGGGCCCAAGTTTAGATATTGAACTAGGCCTAGTAGCAAGGAGGGGTGTAAATTGTATTGAGAGAGTAAATTGAAGGGTGCAGGAAGTATTGGGCTTGACCCAAGACAAATGTTGGATCCGTTGGCCAGTTTGTAGGAAGTGTCATTCCCCAAATTTTCCCGCCCCATTTTTAAAATATTCAAATTATTTTAAAACTTGGTTTCATAATTTTTTTTAGATATTATAACATTTGGTTTAACAATAACTTATTTTGCTTATTTAAAATATATAATAATTTACTTTAAATTATTTTTGTTTTTAAAATAACAAAATATTTTTCCACCTTCATATTCTTCTATATGTCTTTTTTATCTCGAATAGAATGGCATAATACAGTTGGTAACAGAGTAAGGCTTGCAAGTAAGTGGAAAGTCCTCAGTTCAAGTTTTGTTACACTATTTTTTGGTATTTATCTTCTTTTGTGTGTTTATTCAATAAAAAGGATAAAAAAAAGTTATTTTTCAATTATTTTATTATTATTTTCATTTTCTATTTTAACGGTATTTTAAAATTCTTTTATTATTTTTTAAATCTTTGATTTTATACACTTAATAGTCAAGTTGTTAAAAATAATTGAAATCTTTCAAAATCAATTTTTATTAATCACCAAATCAATCACAATATTGAGAAAAATCACAAAAGTGTGTAAGTTCATAATCTTGTCCTTCAAGGTTCAATCAAATCTGAATTGGTATAAATCTTCCTAAAAAAATCACGTTTTTATTACTAAATTGTTATTTTCGTATTTTTTAATTAATAAATTTTCAAAAATAGTATTTTTCTCACTTTTCAATTTTTAATTAAAAAAAAACCAAAAAATTATATAAAATATAAAAATAACAAAATCACATGATTTGTCACTTTCTGATTGGTTGCATGTTGACAAAACTGATTTCTCATTGGTCAGAGTTTGTAGACATGCTAACCAAGATAAAATTATAAACTTTAGACTTTTCTTGTTGTGGACTATTTCTTTTTTGGGGTGTCTTTAACCTAATTTCAAATTTATAAATAGGGTTCTCTTCACCATAATATTTCATCAACAATTACATAACTAATTTTCTATCTTTCACTGACAAACATTCTTTCTACGCAACTCTCTTGGTTAATTTTAGGATTTTGAATAAAACACCTAGAATTTTTCAATCAACAATTATTTGGATGATCAGCATCCATTTGGAGAATCAATAATCATTTGTAGATCAACAACTCACTAGAGTTCTCCCAAAAGTTGTTGATCTTCACATCGAAGAACAACAACAAAGAAACCTTTAAGTCTCCATCAACAATTATTTTAGGGTTCTGAATAGAACAGCTTAAATTTTTCTCACAATTGGAGGGCGAGTTTTCTAACAATATCTCACTCAACCTCTCTCTCGGAATGCTTCCCGTCAGGTGCCACCTCATTTTTTTTCCTTTTTTTGCTTTAATGAAAGACAAGTTATATTTGGTTGTTCTTCTAATATAAGTTGTTTATGTTTTTAGTATAATATATATTATTATTATTATAATAGTTGTTGGTATTATAATATTGGTTGTTATTATAATTTGTGGTCTTTGTAAATCAAGTTATGTTGCTATTTAGAAGCAAGCGGCGGTACGTCTCCCCTATCCTTCTCTTGTTGCTTTTTATTTTTTTATTTATTTTTACTAATTAGTTATTTTTACTAATTTAATTGTTTATTAGAATTAGGATTAATGATGGGCTTGAACCCTCCTCTTTTAATCCACACCCCCTCTATGCATTTTGGGTTAAGTTCAATTTATGAACTTGGACCCTTAATTCTTGCACCCCTAATTTTACTAAGCCATTGTAAAATGAAACTCCCATGCGCTTAGGGCCCAAATTCAACATTTGAATTTAGGGCCTTACTCTTCATACTCCAACCTTTTACTAAGTGATTGAAAATACACCCCTTGTTTAAATTAATTAAAATTATATTTTTTACATTTTCTTTTATTTATAAATTTATTTATTTATACTTTCATAATTAAATTTTATTTTTATAATAAATTATAAATTTATTTATTCACTAATTAAAATCTTTTTTACCAACCATTTAAATATCTTTTTTAATTGCATTAAAATCATTTTTCCTCATGTATTAAAAAATATTTTTTATATATATTAATATATTTAAAAAAATATCTAACCAATTAAATTAATATTAATTTTCACTAACCAAATTCAAACATTATATCTATTTTCAAAAATGATTATGGAGATATTTCTCATTAACTGCAAACTTCGTCTAAAAACTCTGCAACTTACAAATCCGGACTTGGTTCAAGGATTAATTCGAAATATCTTCGTAATCCATAAAAACACCAACCGGAAACTGTGAACTGCGAATTGAGACCCTGATTCCTCATAAGAGGATACATAAGCATAGACTAAAATCGTGGCGAGTTCCCCTAATAAAAATTAAAACCCTATTCCCTAAGCCGTAATTCTAAACGCTAGTATCCTTGTGAACAACGTAGATGAGGAGTGCCTAACATCTTCCCTTCGTCTAAAACGAGCGAACAACTTAGAATCTCTGACCAAGTTATGGTTATTCTTTATATTCCCTTCCAAAAGATAAAAATTAAGGGTGGCGAATCTCAATTTAAAACCGGTTACAAAAGCTTGCGACTCTGCTGGGGATTCAACTCTAAGGTTAGAAGCATTTCTTTGGATTTAGGGTTTTATGGTTTTTCTATTTTTATCATTTTCTTTAAAGTTATTTATTTTGGTTTATTTTTATTTTTATTTTACTTTTCAATGTTATATTTATTTGTGATGGGATTTTATTATTTTAATATATATATATATATATATATATATATATATATATATATATATATATATATATATATATATATATATATATATATATATATATATATATATATATATATATATATATATATATTCAAAACCCTTAGAAATATGGTTCGTTAATATCCAAGGGGATACATCAGCCCTATGAGTTTATGTGACGACTTCGCCTAGAGTCGATGGAATTCCGCGAAAGGAATACGTCTCAAGAGACATACTCTTGAGGGGTAGGACTTTAGAATGAAACCTATGACTCTTTGTATAACCCTTAAACCAAAATCTTATGGCGAGACCTTTCATGACCTAGAGACGAAAGTTTCAGTCTATAAAGAGGCTCCACTTAAGGGAGGCCCTTGTGCCTTTCCATCTAATGTTATCTATGATACCCTTAAGGAAACCACCTTATGGGGAGATTAGAATACACGAAAGCCGAAACTAGGAACCTACCAACTAAGGATACCTTTCACATCCCACTACAATCCCTAAACCCACAAGGGTTATCTTTTCGTCCATTATTGTCTTTAGCCCGTAGGGCTTCTGTATTTATGATATAACTCCTAGCCAATATGGATTTTATTTTGAAAATATCGATCCCTAGCCTGTAGGGATCCCCCTTTTTTCCTTCATTATCTTTAGGGCGTCTTTGTTGATGCACGCCATGTGGCCTATATCAGGCCATGGGATTTGGTGATTGTTCACCAGTCACCATGTTCTCTCTTCCACACTATTTACTCAGTCAAAGCATCATCTCAACTGTCCATTGGCTTATCATAATCCCTAGTTGGTAGGGGGTTATCTTTTGGTTGTCTTAATCCCTAGCTTGTAGGGGTTTCCTTTGGTGCATAATAATACCTAGCTTGTAGGGGTTTTGCATTATATATATATATATATATATATATATATATATATATATATATATATATATATATATATATATATATATATATATATATATATATATATATATATATATATATATATATATATATATATATATATATATATATATATATATATATATATATATATATATATATATATATATATATATATATATATATATATATATATATATATATATATATATATATATATATATATATCCCTAAAACTCGTGTAGGGTGTTTTTAGGTCTATCTTCGTTCTAACCTCGCACTACATTCCATCTCCATAAAAATATTTTTTCATAACCTCAAAAGCCAAAAAATATTTTTTGCATACCTATGCGTTTTCATACATTCATACATTTGCATTTCATGAATTTCCACCTTCTCCCTTGGTCACTATCAATCCAGCTAGCAAGATTTCCCGAAACTCAAAGAAAAAATTCCAAGTATGCTTCAAGAAGGTTGTGAAGGGATTCAAGATTAGTGAGAGGGAGGTCGAACATTGGAGATTCAATGAAGCTCGGCTCTACAAATCTTATTGTGGAGAAAAGGCAGCCCTTCACCATGAAAACTACAGGTTTACACAGCGCCTCGAATTCCACTACTACTGGTGATTCCCCTACATCAAGAACAATTTCCCTATCAACAAAATTGGTATTCCCAAGAAGAGTCCAGGGTCACCCCCATGCTATGTTAAGTCCAAGAACTACGAAGCATCTCTTAAAGTTAGTGGATCAACAAAGAGATCATCTTTAGGATCATTAGACTTTATCAATTTCAATTTGTAATTTCCAACTTTCTAAGTTGTGATTGGTGTAAATTTGTATATTTTGATTAGTAATACAAATAAAATGAGAATGCATGTTTTGAAATCAATCCATTTGTATTCACTCTTCTATCACTTCCCATAAATATCAATTGTTCACTTCCATCTTCCATTTCACCACTTTAGCAAACTTTTAGGGAGAACGATGAAAACTAATTAACTAAATTGCGCTGACATATGGTTTCAATGGTAAGACCGAGATGACGATGTAGGGTATTATTTCAATTCCTAAACAGTGGAGAAATAAGGAGTTAATTTGTAGTCAACCCCCTCGAGCTAGGAGTTAGAGTTTTGTTCTATTTTTTAAAATTAAAAAAAAAACGTAATTTCAACCAGGGGCAGGGTATATTTCAATTAATTCAACGATGTAGTTAAATCCTAGGAGAATCGGGCCATCTAAGCAAAGGTTCAAGCATATATCCTTCCTCGATACATCATTGAAGAAACGATCTAAGAAAAGGTTCGAGCACATAATCTTCCTCGTGCACATCAACAAAGATTGAGGAAGCAATCAATAAAGACAAATTCCACAATGCCTTCTTCCTCAGTACATCATTCAAGATCGAGGAAACAATGAAGACGAAGCTTACAATAATCTATATGGCAGTCAAAAATGTTCAAAATGAAAAATAATACTAATAAAGCTCGCTAAGTCAAGTAAAAATATAAAAAACTTGACTTAGGAAAAAGTTATAGTATCCCGATGGATCAAAATTCAAAAGAATCGGTCCATGTAAAAATAAGGGATTAAAAACAAACAAATTGGAGAACAATATTATGACTTCCACCTCAAAAATCTTTAAGGCTTCTCATCAATTCTTGGATCTTATCAATGCCTTTCATTGGTGATTGGATCTTTATCTACGCTTCTCGTCATTTGCGTGACTACGAAATTTCTTTTAGAGGTTAAACCTATCTATTGCATTATTTGAAATTAGGAATGGAGAACATCAAGGAGAACAGGGTGGGATAAACAAATTTTGAGCCTTGTATCTTTTGTTTCTTAAACCACAAACCTTGGCCATGTTACAACCTTCAAAAGTCCTAATTGAAGCAAGGCTAACTATGAAAGCATATTTGGAAAAATTTGTGTTAAACTGACTCCTATGTTTGTTAAAATTATTACTAACCACTTCTCTTCTTCGAATCTCCATCTCTAATCATATATTTCTATTCAAACTTCGATTTCAAAATTTGCATGTGCATCAAACAGAACTACTTTTAAAAAATGTACAATTTTATATATGAATGGACACTTAGGATCAAAGGAGATCTCAAGAATTGTTTTAATCAAAAGCAATCGATTTCAAAATGCTCCTAACTAGGGGGGAAATCATATAAGGAGGAACCATATGATCATAGGCAAGACTAATGATCATAGGGGTATATCGTATGAAGATACTATTGGCAAGGGGTGATCATTCTGAGGTTCAATCAACTTGGATCAAGTTTCAAAGCATCTTTAAATCAGGGGCATACCTTTCAAAGAAGCATTCCTTAATTAAGTCGTATCACAATAGGGTATGACTCAGTTTCCTCATTTTACCAAAACTTCTTAAGGCCTTGATAATCAGGGGCAACCTTCCAAGATTCAAATGTTTGGGTAGTATGTATCAAGTTCATCCTATTGCATGTAGGGTCCAAGTTCCCTTTTAAACAACTTCAAGAACAAAACTTTTCAAGCTTCGAATACTTGGGGAAATCCATGTTGGGTTCACGTCACGTCATGGTGAGTTCCAAATTCTTTCCAAGGGTACTTCCTCCAGATCCTGGAGATTGGGGACATATCTTTCAAAAATTGGAATGTAGGGGAAAACCACTACGAGGCTCGATCAATAGAAGATTGATCTAAAAAAGTTGTTCATCAAGGGCATAATGTTTCAAAGTCCAAGATAGTAGGGTCATTCATACTATGATCAAACTACTCTCTGAAATCATATCAAAAAGAATCTCTCCAAGATCCTACCAACAAATTGGGGCAAGACAGTCCACATAGGGGCAAGCTCGATGCGTACTTTTATAATCTCCAGTAGATCTTTCTCCTACATCAGCAATCTTCGAGTTCAAATCGAGTATCGGGAAATCATGATAGCATAACATTCAACCATCATGTGGAAAGCAACCTTGTTGCATAGGCAGACTCTTTACATCTTAACCACCTGCATCAATCAAAAGCATACGAGTCGGCATAAATCATTGTCATGAATTCATTAGGTTACTTCTATCCAGAATCAAGCTATACCTATCATCTCATTCGACTTACGAATTCCAACAACATGGATCTAAACAATGGCCCAATCTCACTTGGTGTCAACCCTTAAGCCCGATTGGCACCTCAAAAGTCCAACATTTATTGATATATATCCGAGTTACGTATTACATGCATTGGTCAGTCATTCTATTCATTAATGCCTACATCTGCAAGCATAAATGACATATCATAAACCAGTACTAAGGACCACCCATAAAAAAAGCCATAGTCAATTTCCAGGGGAGTCACTATTCTCGATCCAAGTATAATCTCCAGCTAAGTCAGTAACATCTATCTGACTATTCCACCCAGTGAGTCTATCTTACAAGAATTCTTCGTCAAACTGAATCGTAAGCAGTCTTACATACAACCGTGCAAGACGCCTTACGTACATCCATCAAATTCATGAGTAGTCTCACACTTTCCAATCACCTGATCAACGTCTCTCAGTGACCTTACTGATGTTAGCAACCCTGCCATATGTTCCACCTTTCCAAGCTACCAAGTTGATACTATTCCAGTAGCCCTACTGACATTGGTGTAAAGTCCAGTTCTCATCTGGAAGTGTCCAATTTCCATTTGGAAGGTAATCCTTATCACCAGTTCTCGGTTGGTAGCCTGCCTTAGGCACTAATTCCGTAGTCAAATAAAATGGGCATTGCATTTCTCAATCATCGTATCATTTTAATTCATAATATTATCATATTAGAAATACATACCACGCATCATGCATACATCAAGCATAATCATATCAAACATGCATACATGCATTACATTTAATCATATATGCCCATGAAAATTGCGGAAAAATCTCAAGGCATGACTACCAGCTAAGACAAACTCAAATTCAAATCCAAATTTAACACTATCCATTCATCTTGCTATCACTATAGCTACCTCGGTTGAGAACGTACACAACCGTCAAAGGTACCGCTATCAAAATTTCACTAGACAGCTTACCTAAGATTCATATCCAAGGCCTAGTCATCATCAGCCTCTGGGCATTCCACTTGCAATTATAAAATTCAAACCTTTCAAGTTCAAACCTTTCAAAAACATTCAATTTCATTTAATTATCAAGCCTTGGTTGAGAACAGACACAACTGGCATCATCTGTGAAATTTTGGTTTCAATCTTTAAACCTAGCATTCTTCATGCTAAATAATTACCTTGGCTGAGAACAGACACAACCAGTAAAAACTCGGATCTCGTCTTTGATCTGGTTATCCAAGATTTGATCATCAAAACACTTTTCAATCATCTACCCCGTAGGTTGTGGTAGGTGTGAAAATTGTTGGGTTCATATTATCCATTCCCTTGATTGTAATGAATGTGTGAATCTATCTTCGTGTCGTTTATCCTTTGGGTCATGGTAAACGAACGAATTTTACAAATATATATATCCCCTAGGTTGTGATAGGTATGCACACTTTCATGATTATACTATTCATCCCCTAGGTCGTGATGAATAACATAAGCATATCCCTGTTGTCTTTTATCCCCCAGGTCGTGATAAATGCACAGGTTCATCCCTGTAATTTTTACTCCATAGGTTGTAGTAAACATGACGAAATATGCGATATAACTCATTGTGTCAGTCTCCATACAATGATGTGTTATCAAGCTTTTTCAATTATCTATTCCCTAGGTTGTGATAGGTATGCAAAATTGCAGGGTTATATTATTTATCCTCTAGGTTATGATGAATACATAAGCCTATCCCAGTGTCATTTATCCTCTACTTTGTGATAATTGCACAAGCTTAATACTCGTGTCATCAACCCTTAGGTTATGGTAGGTATGCGAAAATATGCGATATAGTTCATTGCGCCAGTCTCTAAGCGGCGATGAATTATCAAGTCTGTGTTATTTATCCTCTAGGTCTTGATAAATACAAAAACATATATTTGTACTATTTACTCCCTAGGTTGTAGTAAATATACTAAATTTGCGATATAGATCATTTTGTTAGTCTCGAAGCAACAATAGGTTAACTGTCTCTCTGCAATATAATTCACTGTGTTAAGTCTCCATGTGGCAATGGATTATCAACTCTATTTTATTCATCCCCTAGGCTGTGATGAATAGACAAAATATGCATTATAAGCTTACTATGTTAGTCTCGAAGCATTAGTAAGTCAACTTTCAAACTTGTATTTTTTACCTCCTAGGTTACGGTAAATATGCAAAATCTATGATCTCTCTTCTAGGTATTGGCGAGTTGTCTGCATCGTTATATCTAGGTCAATCTCACTTTTCGCTCTAACTCTGGTAGGATGATATATCATCATCTTTACCTATTTTTCCGTACTCTTTGGAATGTTTTACAGTGTATCTTTATAATCTTTGGTCCAACTTTTGGGGTCTTCCATCATTTAATAACCCTCTGATCCAAATATGCAAAACTTCGTATACTCGCACGCTTCAACCGAAGAGTAATTAAATAGGGGCAGCTATCATACCCCAAATTTTCCCGCCCCATTTTTAAATATTCAAATTATTTTTAAACTTGGTTTCATAATTTTTTTGGGTATTAATAACATTTGGTTTAACAGTAATTTATTTTGCTTATTTAAAATATATAATAATTTACTTTAAATTATTTGTATTTTTAAAATAGCAAAAAATCTTTCCACCTTCATATTCTTCTATATGCCTTTTCATCTCGAATAGAATGTCATAGCACAATTGGTACATGAGTAAGGCTTGCAAGTAAGTGGAAGGTACTAAGTTCAAGTCTTGTAACACTAATTTTTTGTATTTATTTTCTTTTGTGTGTTTTTTCAACAAAAAGGATAAAAAAATCATTTTTCAATTACTTTATTATTATTATTATTATTGTTTTTTATTTTAAGGGTATTTTAAAATTATTTTTTATTTTTTTTAATCTTTGATTTTATACACTTAATAGTCAAGTTGTTAAAAATAATTGAAATCTTTCAAAATCAAATTTTATTTATCACCAAATCAATCACAATATTGAGAAAAATCACAAGTGTCTAGGTTCATAATCTTGTCCTCCAAGTTTCAATCAAATCTCAATTGGTATAAATCTTCCCAAAAAAATCACTTTTTTTATTATTAAATTATTATTTTCATATTTTTTAATTAATAAATTTTCAAAAATAGTTTTTTCACTATTTTCAATTTTTAATTAAAAAATAACCAAAAAATCATATAAAATATAAAACAACAAAATCATATGATTTGTCACTTTGATTGGTCACATGTTGACAAAACTGATTTCTCATTGGTCAGAGTTTGTAGACTTGCTGACCAAGATAAAATCATAAACATTGGGTTTTTCTTGTTGTGGACTATTTCCTTTTTGGGGTGTCTTTAACCTAATTTCAAATATATAAATAAGACTCTATTCACCATAATTTTTCATCAACAATTTTTTATCTCTCTCACAAATATTCTTTCTACACGACTCTCTTGGTTAATTTTAGGGTTTTTAACAAAACACCTAAACTTTTTCCATCAACAATCATTTGAAGGATCAGCAACAATTTGGAGAATAAATAATCATTTGCAGATCAACAACTCACTAGAGTTCTCACAAAATTTAATTGTTCTTCACATCGAAGAACAACAACAAAGAAACTCTGAAGTGTCCATCAACAATTATTTTAGGGTTCTGAACATAACACCTAAAATTTTCTCACAATCAGAGGGCGAGTTTTTTAACACTATCTCACTCAACTTCTCTCTCTGAATTCTTCCCGTCAAGAGCCACCTCTCTTTTTCCTTTTTTTACTTTGATGAAATAGAAGTTATGTTTGGTTATTCTTTTAATATAAGTTGTTTATATTTTTAGTATAATATATGTTGTTATTATAATATGTGTTGGTATTATAATACTGATTGTTATTATAATTGGTGGCATTTGCAAATCAAATTGTGTTGCTACTTAGAAGCAAGCGGCAATATGTCTCCCTTATCTTCTTCAGTTGCTTTTTATTTATTTATTTATTTTTACTAATTAGTTATTATTACTAATTTAATTATTTATTAGAATTAGGATTAATGATGGGCTTGGACCTTCTTCTTTTAATCCACACCCCCTCTACGCATTTGCGTCAAGTTCAATTTCTGAACTTGGGCCCTTAATTCTTGCACCCCTAATTTTACTAAGCCATTGTAAAACGACACTCTCCTGCGCATTGAGCCCAAATTCAACATCTAAATTTAGGGCCTTACTCTTCATACCCCCGGCTTTTTACTCACTAATTGAAAATACACCCTCCTGTGTAAATTAATTAAAATTATATTTGTTTATATTTTCATAATTAAAATTTATTTTTATAATAAATTCTAAATTTATTTATTTACTCATTCAAATCTTTTTTACCAACTCATTCAAATATCTTTTTTAATTGCATTAAAATCATTTTTCCTCATGCATGAAAAAATATTATTTTATATATTAATATATTTAAAAAATACCTAACCAATTAAATTACTATTAATTTTCACTAATCAAATTCAAACCTTATATCTATTTTCAAAAAGAATTATGGAGATATTTCTCATTAACTTCGAACTTCGTCTAACAACTCCGCAATTTACAAACTAAGACTTGGTTCAAGGATTAATTCGAAATATCTCTGTAATCCATAAAAACACCAACCAGCAACTGCGAACTGCGAATTGGGACTCTGATTCCTCATAAGAGGATACGTAGGCATACGACTAAAATCGTGGCGAGTTCCCATAATAAAAATTAAAACCCTATTCCCTAAGCCGTAACTCTAAACCCTTGTATCTTTGTGAACAAGGTAGATGGGGAGTGCCTAACACCTTCCCTTCGTCTAAAATGAGCCAAAAACTTAGAATCTCTTACCAAATTAGGGTTATTTTTTATATTCCCTTCCTAATGATAAAAATTAAGAGTGGCGACTCTCAATTTAAAATCGGTTACAACAGGAAGGTACAAAATTATGGTGTGTTAGCGAGATCAGAGACGTTTGATCTGAATCAAAAGGCTACCAGAGGCCAGTTATGGAGCATTTATTCAAAGTAAGACAAGAAAAGGATTGAGATGTAAGTTTGACTAGGGAGTATGCTAAGAGTGAGAACATGGAGAGACAGAAGGCCTATATAAACATCTTAATCCTATTTTCTTCATTTTCCATTCTCTCTCTCTCTCTCTCTCTAACCTTGTTTTATCACTTCAAACAAAATTCTAGAGAGATATGCTCTCTCATCTCTCTAGAATTCATACGATCGAGAATTGCCTCATCCCACGGTGATGTCTTGCACTTCCCTTAGCTACTCTTCACCCATCATAGAAATCTCGTTCCCCGGTTGAACTTCAACCGAGAACTTCATATGTTCATCCGAACCACCACCAAAACCCATAACCCTTTACACATTTAACCTAAACCATTGTGGGTGGCCGTGAAGGCCACACTCTCAGGCATGAGTCCACCAGGGACTCCACCTAATTCTGGGAAATGCCAAGATCCCTAGAAACATTATCCTCAAACCCTTATAACCATAAGTGTTTTAGACTTAACTCTATGGTTCTTGCATGAACCCTAACAATCCCATAACCCATAAACGTTTGCTCGTATGAACCCTAACCCTAGAATTGAAGAATCTTAACCCTAAGGATGAGCCCTAACCCTAGAAATCCTAGAAAAACCCTAAATTCCAAATTCCACAGAAGTACAACACAAAACACAGATTAAACAAGCATCATAACAACAAATATAAGTCCTAAAGTTAAGTGATTCTCGACTTACTTCTCTTGAAGTGACCCTAGTCGTATAATCCCTTTATGATTTTTCCTTGCTCCTATTTTAACTCCTCCTTTTTTTTGATTGCAGGTGCGAAGTGCAGTGGCAACGACGAAGATGATAGAGGCACGAATTGAAGCACAGATCTAGCGCTTCAGAAATTGAAACCCAGATCTTAGAAGGGAGGCTAACTCGCAGGGTCTGCATCTCTACTTACAATTTCTTCTCCTCCAATTTATTCTCTTCCTCTCTCTTTTAAGATTTGTTCTCCTCTTTCAATTAGTTTTAGGTTTTATTTATAAGTTAGAAATTTGAATAGATTAGGAAATATATTGATTTGTCGTTACAGTTTGTTGATTAGGGACTTGGAGATTTAATTCTGTTAGGAAATTAGAGATTCAATTGTAAAATAATTTTAATTCATTTGGAATTGATCCTGATTTGGATGTCTTTGTATTTGTAGATTTAATTAAGCCTTTGTGCAATATTGATTTGATTTTGTTTTATGAAAGATTTGATTCAGTATTTTTTATCTATACCGTAACCGTTTCCTTTGTATAGCTTAGTGTAACACAAAACAGGGCACCACTACTGTATCCTGAGAATTAGGGTTTCAAAGACCCTTGTTGACTTGGCCAACATTAATCAAAGTAACAATAATAAAAAAAAGGTATTGAAAATAATAATATTAATAATGTTTTGAATAATAAAAAGTAAATATAACAAAAAACACAGATGGACCTCTGTCAAGAAGAGAATGGGCCTTCCAAAAAACATGACATAGGCCCAATTGATTAAAAAAATGTGCACCCCCTCTTTTGTTAAAAAAAAGTAGTCAATCGTTAATGGGCCATCAGATTTTATTGGCCCAAAATACCACACCTCTATATTATAACAACACTCCTCCTTTTTATTACTTGAAATGGGTTCTTAAATGATCCCAAAATCTTTAATGGGCCATCATATTTTGATGCTCCATTTTGAAATAATGCACCCCTTCTTATGAATTTAAACCCCCCATAAAAGAATATTCAAAACAAAAAATTTTAGATACCGTGACTATTAAATTAGAAACTCGGTAATAATACGATTATTGGATTGATAGGGCGGATTTGGGGTATGACAGACAACATAACTCTGCAAAGAGGAAAATATGCCAACAGAAATAATTAATGAGTGCAAATGAGCAATGATTTATAAATTAGTTATGCATTTATGTGTATGAATGTAAGAATGTTATCATGTATATGATGACAAAATAGACATACAACACTGGGAATGACCAGAAAAAATAACTTGGGTAAAGACAACACTCGGCTAAATCACATCCAGGATGAAGATTCCATAAGAGAATAAGCACCAGCTAAGGAAACAAATTCCTACTTCACGACTTAACTCCACTGGGAATAAATATGGCTTGAAAAATAGTCAAAGCAACAAATCTGATAGCAATAAACCAATACAGTTGTAAAGATATAACACCCTCCTCATGGCTTCACCAGGGAATAACATACAGGCATCACTAAGGAATACAAAACGATATCGTCTAAACTTCGACTGGGGATTTTGTACTGACTTCACTAGGGAAAACAATGCCACGTCATAAAGGGGAGCCCAAATATAATCTTCAATATAAAGAGTAATGGTTGTGCAAGCTTCTCTGGGGAGAAATTATGAAACTTCATGGGGATAAAATTTTTAGAGAGAAGCATCATCTTTGCTTCATTTGGGGATCTAAGAAGTTAACAACACAGCAGGAAGTCAAAATTATGGGGATTTTAAATCAAACTCGGCACTTGGAGAGAGAAAACAAAAATATTTGACAGTTGTATCAACACTTCTTATGAAAGATACTTCCCTTGTCTATCTACTTAGCTGGAAAAATCCGTGTTCAGTCCTGACTGGAGAATCTGGGATAGAGGCATTAAACCATGCAAACCCAAAACCAAATAATCAATCGGGAGAAAAATTTAAACCAAGACATAACTGGGGAAAATAGGGTTACATGCCCAACAATGCACCATATATCAATTGGTATGAAATCCAATTATCCAAGGAATTAAACACAAGTGGATCATGTGAATATCAGCAATAGTAATCCTAAGATACTTCTTGGGAATCCTTTCAAAACATCGGAGTTCGTCCATCCTTGTAATCACCACCTTTTTCCACTTAAATCACAAAATCTGAAGTAAAAACTAATTTGCAAACTATTTTAAAAAAAAAATTTATTATTAAGTCTTTTTGTTTTGAAAATTACTATCAATAATAAATGAAATTTTTGTAAACATAATATAATAAGAACTACAAAGATCACAAAGTTTATTAATAGAATGGTAGTCCAAAAATGGCGTGACTCCATGGATGATTACAAAGTTTTGGAAAATTGTAAATACATGGAAAAGATACATTAAAATACGATGACCATTATTCTCCCTAACAAATTTGAACTCCTGAGCAGAGGCTTCAGCTGAAGTGTGGTGAGAATCCGAGAAGATTGTTGCTTCAATGATCAAGTCTTGTCTGACGCAGTTACTTGCCAGGAAATCCCTACCTTTTTCCTAGGATGCCATCGCGGGTTTTTAACCTACCGGGAAAATTTATTTTGTTTGTGTCTCTAACCTTTTCCTAGACCGCCCTTTCAGGTTTTAAGCCTACCGAGACGCTCTTTTTTTCCTAATCCGCCCTTTTGGGTTTTCAACTTAGTGAGATGTTCTTTTATTTATTTAGGCAAAGTATTTCTTGACTGCGTCAACATTCATGGGATGTGGGAACTCCTCACCATTCATAGTTTCAAGAATCAATTCACCTCCATATAAGGCTTTCTTGATAACATATGGGCTTTCATAATTAGGAGTCCACTTGCCCCTAGAATCAGCGTTAAAAGACGTGATCTTTTTGAACATGAAGTCTCCTTCTCTAAATTCATGAGGCTTGACCTTTTTATCAAAAGATTTCTTCATTCTTTTATGATATAAATGATCATGGCACAAGGCCTTTATTCTCTTTTCTTTAATCAAATTCAACTGGTCAATCCTGTTCTAGACCCATTCAACATTTGACAACTTGGTTTCCATTACTACACGTAAAGAGGGAATCTCAACCTCAACGGGGAGAACTGCTTCCATACCATACACAATAGAGAATGGGGTTTCCAATGTTGAAGTGTGGATGAATGTACGATACCCATGCAAATAAAAAGAGAGCATCTCATGCCAATCCTTATAGGTAACAACCATATTCTGGATGATCTTCTTAATGTTTTTATTAGCAGCTTCAACAACCCCATTCATCTTAGGCCTGTAAGGAGACAAATTATGATGGACAATCTTGAATTCTTCACAAAGTTTTGTCATCATCATATTATTCAAATTTTAGTCGTTATTAGTGATAATCCTACTTGTCATACCATATCGACATATAAGATTATTCTTGATAAAGCGTACTACCACCTTCTTGGTGACATTAGCATAGGAAACTTCTTCCACCCACTTTGTGAAGTAGTCAATTTCCACCAAGATGAAACGATGTCCATTTGACGCCTTGGGTTCAATCATTCCAATCATATCAATACCTTACATAGAAAAAGGCCATGGGAAGAAATAACATTGAGAAGCTTTAGAGGTACTTGAATCTTGTCAACATAAACATGACACTTATGGAACTTCTTCACAAACTTGTAACAGTCAGATTCCATTGTCATCCAATAGTAACTTGCCCTAGGCATCTTCTTGACCATCGAATGTCCATTGGCATGGGTACCAAAGGAACCTTCATGGATCACATGCATTAACATGTATGCTTCATGACTATCCACGCATCTGAGCCAGACCATGTCATAATTTCTCGTGTATAACACATATTCGTTGAGGAAAAAGCTACATGCCAACCTTCTCAATGTCTTTCTATCTTTGTTTGAGGCACCAGGAATGTATTCCTGAGTCTGAAGGAAGTGCTTGATATCATAATACTAAGGTTTTTCATTTGATTCCCCCTCTGTAGCAAACACATGAGCTGGTCTATCAAGATGTCAGACTGTAATCAGAGGTATGTCATTCCAAGTGTTCACTTGATACATTAAATCCAGAGCGGCCAACACATCAGCCATTTGATTCTCATCTCTGGGAATATGATGTGATTCATTTTATTGAAGAAAGGTAATAATCTCCTTGCATAATCCTTGTAAGGACTAAAGCCAATGTGACGAGTATCTAATTCTCCTTTGATCTAATTTATTACCAAAGCTGAATCACCATAGACATCAAGAATTTTAATTTTGAGATCGATAGCCTCTTTACGACCCATGATACAAGCTTCATATTTCACCATATTGTTTGTACAATCAAATGTTAACCTTGCAGTAAAAGGGATATGTGACCCATAGGGAGTGATAATCACATCACCAATTCCTTTTCCATAAGCATTTATAACCCCCATCAAACACCATACCCCATCGAGATTCAGGATCAGGACCTTCCTCAGGCAAAGGCTCATCACAATCTTTTACTTTCAAATACATCACGTTCTCATCAGGGAAATTATATTTAATAAACTAATAATCATCAACTGGTTGGTGGGCAATGTACTCTGCCAACACACTGCCTTTAATGGCCTTCTGAGTACGGTATTCAATATCATATTCAGACAACAGCATCTGCCAACGAGCAATTCTTCCAATAAGAGTAGGATTTTCAAAAATATACTTAATTGGATCCATTTTGGAAATCAACCAAGTAGTGTGACTCAACATATATTGTCGCAATCGCTTTGCCGCCTATGCCAAAGCACAACATGTTTTTCTATCATAGAATACTATGACTCACAGTTAATGAACTTCTTGCTGAGATAATAAATGGCATATTCTTTTTTACATGTTTCATCTTGTTGTCCCAAAATACAACTCATGGAGTTATCCAACACTGTCAGATACATAATCAACGGTCTTCCTTTAACAGGAAGGAGAAAGATAGGAGGCTCAAGCAAATACTCTTTAATGCTTTCAAATTCCCTCTGGAAATCATTCATCCACACACAACCATGATCCTTCTTCAATAGCCTAAATATTTGTTCACATGTTGCAGTCATATGGGAGTTAAATTTGGAAATGTAATTCAAGCATTCAAGGAAGCCTCTGACTTGCTTTTCAGTTCTTGGTGAAGGCATTTCCTGAATTGTCTTAACTTTATCAGAATCAACTTCAATTCTTTTTTTCTGACAATCAAACCTAGCAACTTTCCTGAACGAACACCAAAAGTACACTTGTTTGGGTTCAAACGGAGACGATACTTCCTCAAACGGTGAAACAATTTCAACAAGTCTTCTATATGCCTTTCCTCAGTATGAGATTTGGAGATCATATCATCAACATATACTTTAATTTGCTTATGCATCAGATCATGGAATAAGGTTGACATCGCCCTCTGGCACGTTGCACCAGCATTCTTCAAACCGAAGGGCATTACTCTGTAACAAAATGTTCCCCAAGGTGTGATAAACATTGTTTTTTCCATGTCCTCAAGAGCCATCCTAATTTGATTGTATCCATAAAATATTCCATGAAGGAGAACATTTGAATTTTCTATGCTATCAACCAATATATCAATATGTGGTAATGGTAAATCTTCTTTCAGACTTACTTTATTTAAATCTCAATAATCGAAGCACATGCGAACTTTTCCGTCTCTCTTTTGTACTGGAACAATATTGTCAATCCACTGAGGGTACACTGATGTCACAAGAAAAACAACATCAATCTTATTCAAAACCTCTTCTTTAATCTTCACTTCCTTGTCATAATGAGTTCTTCGCAACTTCTACTTGATCGGTGGACATTCTGGCTTTAGTGTAAAATAATGTTCCACAATTTCGGTATCTAAAAATGGCATGTCTTTGTAAGACCAATAAAAGATATCCACATACTCTTTCAGCAACTCAATCACCCTGCTCTCCACCTTAGGATGAAGCAGTGCCCCAATCTTGACTTCTTTCAGATCTTCCTTTATACCCAAGTTAATCGTCTCCAACGGCTCTTTATACGGATGAATGGTATTTCCCTCATGCTCAAGAAATCGTGAAACCTCTTCTGGGATTTCATCATATTCTTCTTCATCATCCAAATAAACAGGAAATTCAAAGTTGGGAGAGGGTGCAGGGTCATTGCACTAAACGAGTTTTTTAATTAATCTACACATAAGATATATGATTGATTTTAGAAACGGACACATGTAACAAGTGATTATGTATAATTTACAATTATTATTTATTTTGAAAGGTTTTTTCTTATTACCATTTTTCAAGAAAAAGCATTAAATAAAGACATAATTTAGAATTCACAAACAACTTTTATTAATGATCTTAAAATTCAAAACAAAAGACACGCCCACACAATCATTACTTCCACCATGGGCAGAGTGAAAGACTTTTGAAAAGACCAACAAAAAACAAATTACTTTGAAATGTACATGCAATAAGGAACATCAACAGTGATCTAATTCTGGATTTTAACTCCATGTGTCACAAAGTTCGGCATCTCTTGCTCTGACTCATCTTCGAGAATAGTGTTGATCCTCAGAGTAGTCGGGTAAAGATATCCAGTTCTGTGAAAGATCTCTTGTTATTTACTCAAAGCAGAATTTGGCTTCATAATTTCCTTCTTCATGGAGAAACCTAAACCAGTCCCATTCTTGTTTACGGGTGGATTAATAACTTTCCCCCACACCTTGCTAGGGCCCTTTTACACTACATGGTGCCGATCATTAAATAAGGTGATAGAATCTTCATTCTTTCTTATATTGTCAATGGACAAAGCTTGGAACTGAGTTCCAACATTGGCTTCATCAACTTCTACAATGCTAAAGGAAGACAAATGAGATATCAACAAAGCTTGCTCACCGTTCACAATGACTACCTTTCCTTCACGGATAAACTTCAGCTTCTGATGCAAGGTTGAAGTAACAGCTTCTGCTTTATGGATCCATGGTCATCCCAATAAACAACTATAGGCAGGGACAATATCCATAACTTAAAAGATGATTTGGAATAGGTGCGGACCTATGTGAATAGGTAAATCCACTTCTCCGATGACATACTTTCTCGAACCATCAAAATCTTTCAATATAATGCCACTAGAGCGCATAGGAGTTCCTTGGTACTTAAACTTCATGAGAGTACTTATCGGTATGACATTCAAAGCAGATCCATTGTCTATCAGCACATTAGACAAATATTCATTCTTACAATTCATAGATATATGCAGAGCCAGGTTATGGTTTCTTCCTTCATCAGGAAACTCGTCATCACAAAAGCTTAGATTGTTACAAGATGTAATATTCCCCACAACATTGTTGAACTGACCCATGTGCATATCACTTTAAACAAAAGCTTGATCCAACACCCACATTAGAGATTCCCGATGAGTATAGAAGTTCATCAACAAGGCTAAAAAGGAAATCATAGAGGGAGTTTGCAACAGATGATCCACAATCTTGTAATCACCCATCTTGATGATTTTAACAGATCATCAACATCCTTTTCCAAGGCGGTGCCACTAGATCCTCCTTCCACTTTCTTAGGCTCAACATAAGTCTCAATAATCTTTTTTCCAGGATTAACATCTTCTCGAAAGGTAAGGGCAAAGACACGAACACTACGAGTTACCCGACTAGCTTCAATAATATTCTTAACATAGGACAAAGGTCGGATAGGAATTTCCACACCATCTTCCAGGATAGTTGCATTGTACTTATAAGGCACAACTTTATCTGATTCACATATGATAGGACCAAGCAGACAGATAATTACAGGAACAACAACAGGCTTGATGTGGTACTCAATCTCTACAAGAGTGTGATCACCAAAACACAGCACAGTGACATTTACCCCTACTTCTTCAGAATACTCAGGAATCACACAATCATTATTAGAAAACATACCTTCATCAGAAGAAAAGAACTCATCAGCAGAAACATACTCATCATTATACATGACCTTAATAGAGTATTCTTCAATCATATTGACTCCATTATAATCATTTCTTATTCTTGAGATTCTGATAGTACCATTATCTAACAACAATTGAACACCTCTTCTTATAACAGAACAACCACGGGAATCCCTACAACAGATCTAAGAGGCCCATAATGATGTACCTCCTGGCCATCCATGTGACAAAATGTGGCATGCAACTATACCAGATCAACATCCATATAGTTCACATCAAAAATATGGAATTAAAGGGGATATTCATAAACCATATTCACATCTTCTTCATATTCAGTTTTTGGTCTGATTATATGGATAAGCCCATCATCCATCATTTCTTGAAGATCAGCTCTCACTTTATCGCACCCATGGATATTTGAACTGCAAATACTACAACCAGCATGGTCATGTGTATAATAACTGAACTCATGAGGATCAACATGAATCTTCACTAAATCTCCTCTTACCAGATTGATATCAAAAATTTTGAAGTCCCCAAGACAACCAGCAACCATATTTACTGCATTCCACCTCTATGTTTGGGTAGTGGATTATCCTTTTACATTGGGACCAACATCTTTAAAATATAAGAGACCAGATCTTACCATTTTCTGTACCTCATACTTCAATGAAAGTAGTTCTCAATGTTATTCCCTGGGGCTCTTTGATGAAAATCACAAGTGTGATCCGCCTTACAATACCATTGTAAAGTTGTTGGCATAGCAGGGGGAGGCCTAGTCTGCACCAATTTCTTTTTATTCAAAGACGAAAACAATTATTCATAACTCATTGGGGTAGGATCAAAAGCTTCTCTCTTATTACCTTTCCCTTGAATACCTTAAGGAGGTGCTCTCGATAGGGAATAGTAGTCGGAGCTACATTGACGACTGGAGTCATAGAAGCAACTTGTTGTTAGGACTGATGATGTCTTCTCGGAGGTAAAACCTTTATTTCCTAAATGACAATATTTGTTTCACTTTCTTTCTTGTTAGAAAACCCATGTGATGATTTCCTTATTCCACTAGAACCTTTATCTTTTGTCAATCGTCCTTGCTTGACGGCTTCCTCTAGACGTACACCCCTACTTACCATTTTAGTGAAATCACTCAGTGCACTTGCAACCATCCTTTCATAATAAAATGATCCAAGGGTTTTCAGGAAGACCTTGGCCATGTCTTGCTCTCTCATCGGGGGTACCACTTGGGCAACAACTTCTCACCAACATTGCACATACTCTTTGAATGACTCCTTATTCTTTTGAGCCATCACTCTCAATTGGTCACTGTCAAGTGCCATAAACATGTTGTACTTATACTATTTTATAAAAGCTTCACCCAAGTCATTGAAGGTGCGAATGTTGCTACTGTCCAATCCCATATACCATTTCAAAGCAACATCGGTTAAACTATCCTGGAAGAAATGAATAAGAAAGCGTTGATCATCACTATGAGCGGACATCCTTCTTATATACATCACCAGGTGGTCACAGGGACAAGAGTTGCCCTTGTACTTTTCAAATTCTGGAACCTTAAACTTTATTGGAACTTTCACATTAGGAACTAAGCAGAGGTCACTGACATTCTATCCAAATAACTCTTTCCCTCGGAGAGCCTTCACTTCTTTCTGCATTTCATTGAATTGATCGTGAGAGTCATCAAATTAGTCATAGAAGCCCAAACTTTCACTTAGTGGAGGAGCAGATTGATAAACTTCATCATTAATAATAGGAATAGCATTCACTATAGGGGGTGCAACATGATGAATCTCATTATTAGCAACAAGAACAGCATGCACCATAGGAGGTGCAGAAACAAAAGTATTTTGAGTAAATGGAGAACCTTGAGCAGCAGGGTTGTAACCTTCTGGCACGAAATTCTCAAGCATTCCCCATGGGTAGCCGTAAGGCATACAGTATTCAGCATCAGTAATTGGAGAAACAAAGATGGGAACTGGCAAAACTTCTGAAGTAACGGTTGACTGTTGTGGCTGAGCAGCATGAGGAGACGGAGTAGGGGGATGGTGGTTGATTTTGAGCAACCATCAACGATTCCACCAAAGAAGTCAGATTGGTCATACCAGCCCTCAAAGTAGTAACTTCTTCATGCAACTCACGATTCTCTTGTTCAAGATTTCCATCTTCTTCCTAGAATTAGCCCGGGTATTATAGTGATGAGACAACTTGCAAATTGAACGATGTAGAGAAACACACTAAGACACCTGGTAGTGAACAAGAATGCTAAAAAATATGTACAAACAATGTTGCATGATATGAAATGCATATTATTTTTTGTGTTTATCCAAGGAATTCAAAGTATTAAAGACAATTACAAATGTTAAAACACTAACATTTTTGGAAATACTTAAAGTTTCAATTTAATAATTACTTCGAAATGGATTACAACTTTTAGTACAAATTTCAAAATTTCTAAGTATAACAGAATAAATATAGAGTCTAAAAATCCTAAGAACTAAAGGTTATAAAGATCTCTCCACGCACTGACATTTTCCCCTGGGTCTTGAAATCTGAGCCTTCAATTGCTCGTTCTCTTCTGCATATTTGTTGGCAACTTCTTTCAAATTACCAGAGTCAGAAAATGAATGACTGGGACCTGGATGAGCTCTAGAGGAAAATAAATCCTCTTGCTTCTCCATCATCTCTATAGTACGACTCTCAAGAATCTTGATCAAGTCATTTTTATCTTTTAATCATGTTGAGTAGGATACCTCTAGAGTCTGGTACTTACTCTTTCATGCTTCCTTCTCTTGTATATCCTAACCAGGGGAAGCTAAAGTTCTTCCACATCATTTAAGAAAGGAGGAGTAGTCCTCATAAACATATCAGATATAGGTTCTTCACGAGAATAAGGCATCTTCAACTGAATTGCCCTTGCTTGTACCCAACAGAGATGAGGCTCTAAGGAAACAACTCTTCTTGGTCCCAGGTCTTTTCTACCCTTTCTATGAATATGGAGCCAAGCCTTCTCAAATTGTTTCTTAGCTTCCTTGTGATCTTCTCCTTATTTAAGAAAGAAACAAATCAAATGAATGTTGTTTGGCTTGTCTCTCATTAGATATCCAAGTTCACCCGCAAGAACAAGATTGTAGTTAATTCCTCCCTTTGCACCAAGAACAGACACATTGGGGAAACTACCATAAGTATCAATAATCACCACATTATAATAAGCTTGATGATACCAAACAATGTCAGAATGAGTGAGATCCATAATCTTTGGGGCCCAACGAGGTTCCTTCTTAATATCTGAAAAAAGCAACAGCCTGAGGTAAGTGAGAAATAAACCACTGATATAACAATGATGTGCAACAAATGAATATCCCTCCCTGATAGAAATTCTGAAGATGGATGGAATAATAAGTATCTCCTAGCAGCATAGGGAATGTATTCCCAATCAGAAATATCCTAATGGCATTAACATCCACAAATTTATTTTTGTTAGGAAACAAGAACAACCCATAGGCAAACAAACAAAAGAGAGCCTCGAAAGTAGATGTACTCTTCATCCTGACGAAGTAACAAGCTTTCTACAATAGAAAATGACCAGGTAAACCCCTGATTCCTCCTTTGGTAGTCATGTTATCCTCAATATTAGATTTCTTCAAATGAGACTCAGTGGCAATCTCATGAGACTTTGGCTCTCCTTCTAAGCATGTGAAAGGAACACAATCACTAACCAAGTAAGTAAGAATACTCCTCCAATGTGGGCATCAGCTGATAATCCAGGAAAGTAAAACACTGACAAAATGGATCATAGAACTGGACCAATGGAGAAAGAATACCCTCCTTCATCTTGAGCTTCATAAGAGGCACTACGGATCCATACTTCTTCCGGATATATGTAGAACTCTCAATCTTAGGATCCTTGAAACTGTACTTCCAAGTCTTTCTTCTTCCAAAATCCAAGGTCAAAAAGTACCTGAGATATTTGCAAAAGTCAACCTTAAGTTCCTTGAGTCAACTGTTTTAAAGAATGCTCATGGGTGTATGAATACATGATGCAACAATCACATACAAGATCATAAACATGGAGGATCATAGGTTCGACGTCACGAGCATGAAGTCAAAGGTACTACCCACAAGGAAAGAACTAATAGTTTATCACCTGCCGAACAAGGTTCTAAAAGGTTCCCATAGTGTACATTCTTCCTTTGGATATTTCTAACGTCTTGGTTAACCAAGTAATCAACAATATTCTCAAGAAATACTCATCTAAGTGTAGCATCGCATGATAAACACTTTCAAATTTCTCCATCATAGTTTCTGCACTACACCTAAAAGGCCAAGATAGGTTAAGGGGTTCTACGGTCCTCGGCTTTAGTAGGCTCCCAGGTCGAAAGCAGCACGTCTTCCCAATTTCTCGGTAAATGAATACTACAGCCAAAGGGGCCTAGACTGAGTGGGGGATCTCATGTCTCCTTTTTTTGGATTCCACTCTCAAAGTTAACATGACTATAACGCCCATCCTATCTTAAGTTTTCCCAAGTTCGGGTAGAGGACTTATGAGAAATCACCAAGCACCCTAAAAACCAGGAAAATTCAAATGAACATATACGCAACACATAATATTCAACAAGTAATAGCATATACACAAATAAACAAAGATAGGCTCAACCCACTTAGAGATGGACCAGCATTTGGTCGATCTTTCCCCCGTGAAGTCGTCAGTTCTCTGTAGCGGTAGAAATATCGAGACTAGGCCATTGGATTGACTTAACTCGCACAAATAAAATAAAAATATCCACTATGCTTTATTGTTTCCAGATGAATTAGAAAAGAGCGAATAAACCCAAAAAGAGGGAGAGAGAATATAGGTATGGAAGTTGGTTATGCAAAGGGAAGGTATTAGAATCCTAAACATATCCAGTACTTCGCATAAACCTCTTTGAAAATTTGTATATTTTGGCTATAAAAGGTGTATACAAAAATAGATGGTGGAGATGAGAAAAGAATTATTTTTTTACAATTTTGCACCTGCCACAGTTGCGAATCTTTAGTGCCTACTGTAATACGGTGGGAGAACTGACTTGGGTGTTTTGCGTTTGATTGAAATTTTTGTGGATAACAAGAGTCTCCATCGACTTTTATTTTATCCAATAAGGAAATGGTGAAAAGAACAGGAAAGACCTTTAGAGATGTTTTCTTGAGTTTGGGGGTAGGTTATGAAAAGGAAAGGTATTAGCAACCTTTTCATCTGTAGTTTTCTGCGGGCTCTTAGTTGCTTGCTAGATCACTTGCTTTGTTTGAAAATGTGCTTGTGGTGTGGGTTTTAAAATATTTTGAAAATGTCTTTGTAATGATTCTCATCTCTATAAGAATGCGTACGAAGTGCTGATTTTGAAAATAGTTCAAAGAGGTGTTTATTGTGGAAGATGTTTTTGAAAGTGATTTTGAAAAAGTGTCTTTGTAATGATTCTTAGCTCTATAAGAATGCGTACAAAGTGTTTTAACTTTTGAAAATGTTTCAATTGAAAGTATTGGTGTGAAAATGGGTTTTTAGTTGTGAGCAAGCAAGCAACTACGAGCGTCCTACTTACTCAAAAGGTCTAATGTTATTTTCCTCCTCCTTTATATGTTGTTATCTTACCATTGATTTGGTAAGAAACTCCTTCATTGGATGTAAAGGGACGGGCGTGGGTCATTTCTATAGTCATAGAAGGCAACCTATGACACGTTTTAGCTATTTTCGTTAGGGACCAGATCGTTTACCGAAGGCAACGTCGAGGGACATCGAGGGACTATGATCTTTTATCGAGGGCCTTTTCTAAAATGCACATATTCGAGGGACATGACTATTTTTTGAGGCAACAAGTGAGATTACCTAGATGTGCATGTGCGAAAAGTGTATTTGATTGCATGCGTTTTACGTTTGAGATTAGGTTTTGCTAATGGTTGATTTTATCTTATCATACACACCCTATCTTACTAGCGATTATATGAAAAGCGATAAACTTGCAGAAATTAAAATCCTAAGTTATTACATCATTAGAGGGATGGGGATTAAAGTTTTAAATGGGGATGAAATAGGTGTCTAATTATTACAACCATATCGAATAAGTGGGCAGTAATGAGGAATATATATATATATATATATATATATACAATGCATAAACAGTGTAAAAAGAAGGAAAACTGCATTTTGAACTATTATGTGTCGACACATGCTGTTATGCATCGACACATATCTTTTACTTTCCCCTGCCAAACCAAATCAACTCAGTATGAGTCGACGCATAATGGGATGTGTCGACTCATTTCCTGCTTGTATCGACACATACGCGTTTTGTATCGACTCATGCACCTTCCATTCTTCTATTTTGGGACCTGGATAGTAGTATGAGTTGATGCATAAGGCCATGTGTCGACTCATACTCTGTTCTGTCACTAGGATGACTCGACCCATGTGGGCATGTGTCAACTGATGCTGTAATTTTTTTCCTCTATCACCATTATTTTGCATGTATCAGTCAGTTTTCAACGTATAAATGATAAAAATGAACATCAAGTAAATGATTAACTTCAAGAGTAGTGATTTCTACATTCTATCTTTAGAAACAAACCAAAAAATGATGTATGAAAATGCAAGGTTAAGATTACTTACCTTGAAACTGCACTTTAGGTTTTGAGTCTGAATACCCTTCAAGATGTTGTGTGGACCTTAATGAAACTCCAGAAAGCTGCTAAACCTCCCTTTATGTTGAAGGTTGTTGAACCAACTCCAAACAGTCAAGTTTGTGTAGTACTGTCTTTTGTTTATAAGTTGAGAATAAGGGCACTACAGAAATTGTTCTTGTGCTTGAACAATATCTATGTGATGTGAAGTATTTAGAACGTTTGTGGGAGAGTTTGCAAGGTTGAACAATAATGGGTTGAGGATTTTTCTGTTCTTTGGGTGAAAGGAGAGTTGCAGATGAGCAGAGTTTTATGAAAATGAGCTGAGTTTAACAAAAGTTCTGTTTTTCTCTTCTCACTTTTTCTCTCCAAAAAAATCCCTCCCTATGTCTTATGAAACAATCCCTTTTGTAGATCCTTGACTGAGGTTTAGGAGGGAAACAAAATTAGTTATTTTGAACTGTTTTGGCCTACTGCTTTGATACTTTTTCCACACAATTTTCTTTTGCCATTCTGGTTTAATTTTGTGGCTGTTATGATGCAGGTTGGAGCAGACTGCATAGAGCAGTTTTGGACTGCTTTTTTGGATATATTTTGGACTGTATAGGACAGCATATGCAGGTTTTTGTAACAGGTTTATGGTGCAGCATAGCACAAGGTTTTTTGTAGGGCAGCAATGGAGCAGGTTTTGGAGTGTTGTGGCAATGTATAGAAGTAACATATCATACTTTATTCAACAATAACTTGGACAACATAGTTTGCAGCATGAAACAAGTTTGGTTTGTGGAGCAATTTATGCAAATTGTATCAAAGACAAAGCATTATGGCAAGGTTTTGAGTTAAAGGAAAAAGTCCAAACAATACAAAGTTTAGGATTTATAAACTTGCAAAAATGACACTTTGTAATAACTTGAATTATTTGTAACATCTTGAACTATTTTGAAATGTAGTGACAAGATGTCATGAAGCAATGAACTTAACTTAAAAAAATTTCCAAGTCTTGCAAAAGTTGGATTTATTGAATTTCTTGATTTTTGATGATCAAATTTCATATTTTGGATGTCTTGATGAAATGTGATTTTTGGGACTCAACTTTGGTCAAAAGTCAAAGTTTGGCTTTTTAGTGTATAGTTGACTTTTCCCATCAGTTGACCGAATTTTGTTTATCAATCCACTGATCTCAGGAGATGAATTGAAATGTGCAATTAGGTCAAAATGACGCACTCGGATCCTTGAGGTCATGCTTCCAACCAATAAGCCAGATATTAGGTTAAAATCAAAGTTCAGTCATTTTTAGTCAAAAATCCTAATTTTCTCATTTTGCCCTTTTGGTAATTTGAAAGACTTTCTTGGAAAATTGTGATCCAAGACTTGAAACTTGGAAATAATATTCTTAAGGGTCCATAATGATCCATGAAAGTCATTTGAAACATTAGAAATCCAACTGCCTTTCTATAAACTCAAACCTTAATTTGAGGCATCAGTGTTGAGGAGATTATTTTTCCTATTCGATACTTGTGAAAACTTGAGGCATTGAAGATCTTTGTAGGAAATATCTTGAGAAATGAGAGAGAAAATTTTGGGGTACAATAGTTGCCCCTGTTCAATCTTCTTAAACTTAAAGAGTTAGATTGGCAAGTCCGCCATTCGTAGCTTGAAGGTAGAAGATGATTGAACACTAGAGTGCCCAGATATTTGCACTCGATGATGTTGTGGTTGACTGTGTAGGGAATGGGCTTAAATATTCCATTTGGAGAGGTGACAGAGAGTTTCCTAGGATGGGCTTATAGATGCCATCCAAAGGAGATTGTTGGTAAAACTTGGAAGAAGTATCAGAATAAATATCTGGTCGATTTATACCGAATCAAGCGGAAGTCTTGAATAATCTTTAACTAGAGAATAAATTAGTATAAATCTTTGGAGCGATTTAACTGAAACAGAGAAAGTGTCTACCGGAACGGAATCAGGATAAACCATTATTCAATTTAAACTGAACCAGCAGAGATCTTGAATAGTCTTTAACTGGAGAATGAATCAGTATAAATCATCAGAGCGATTTAACTGAACCAGAGAAAGTATCTACCAGAATGGAATCAGGATAAACCATTGATTGATTTAAACTGAACCAACAGAGGTCCTGAATAGTCTTTAACTGGAAAACGAATCAGTATAAATCATCGGAGCAATTTAACTGAACTAGAGAAAGTGTCTACCAGAATGGAATCAGGATAAACCATTGATCGATTTAAACTGAACCAAGAGAGGTCTTGAATAGAGTTTAATTGGAGAGCGAATCAATATAAATCATCAGAGCGATTTAACTGAACTAGAGAAAGTGTCTACCGAAACGGAATCAGGATAAACCATTGATAGATTTAAACTAAACCAGCTAAGGTCTTGAATAGTCTTTAATTGGAGAACGAATTAGTATAAATCATTGGAGCGATTTAACTGAACCACAAAAAGTGGCTACCGGAACAAAATCAGGATAAACCATTGATCGATTTAAAGTGAACTAGTAGAGGTCTTGAATAATCTTTAATTGGAAAAGAATCAGAATAAATATGTGGATCGATTTAACTGAACCAGAAAAAGCGTCTACTGGAAAAGTATCAGAGTAAATATTTGGTCTATTTAAACTGAACTAGAAAATGTCTGAAGGAAGTCTTCGTCATGTAGATAGTCACCTTGTCCTGTCTCGGGAGTTGATCCACAATAAATTTATCTACAGATAGTTGTACTGTCTTGTTTCAGGTATTAATTGGGAACTTTTTGAAAATTGGTAATGATATTTATTTGCTTACTAACTTTCCTGAAAAAGGTAACGAGTTAGTTGTGTGCAGTGTCATGATGTATGAGATGTATCGAGTAATGATGCTCTCAAAACAAATGAGATTGCGATATATCATTTGTGTTGTCGATGGTATGATGTTTGTAAAATGATGTATAAATGCAATGTATGAACGTATCAGTTATTCTACTGCGGTGTTGTTGGACTGTGGAAAATGAATCCTTGACTGCTGTTGGGGATGAAGAGCGTAAGTCTTCATATTATGTTGAAGTTGAAGTGCTGAGAGACGGATTTCCATTGATTAGAGAAATGAACTCTATTGAGGAAGGGAAACTTTATAAACTAGCTTTGGGATTTTTATGAAGTCTTGCCAGGGAATCCTGACATCACTAGGTTGTATGCCGATGATATGGAAGTGATTTTATAGTAGGATGCCCCTGCCTCTGTACCTGTTGGAGAAAGTACCTGTGGGGATTTTATGGATGGCCTTTAGGCATTGTCCTGTTTCTTAAAGCCATTAGTAACGGTCTTTCAGTTTTTTATGTATGGTTTTGTATACATTAATCACATTCAAATGTATATGATCAAAAATAATCATTAGACATTTTTGCAAGCAAAACAGAAAAATAAAAAACAAACAGTTTTGTACTTTCCAAGAGATAATTTTGTATTAATTTGAATAAACATTTTTTGTACAAGGAGACAAACATCCTAGTAAGAGAATGTCGTCATAAGAATTAAAACTATACGAAATGATATACAAAGAAAAACAGTTATGTGAAATAATCCAGTTGATTTCCTATTCTGCTATTGCCTTTATGTCTTCAGGCATCCCATCTCATTGTTGCTTGTCCGAAGTTGACTGGATTGATTAGTACCACTTGAGCTTAGTAGTTGTTATCGAAGATTGGTTGTAAGATGATCCAACGGGACATAGTTATACGCTTTTGTTGTACCCCAAAATTTGCCCTCCCATTTCCTCAACATTTTCTCACCACAAGACCCTTGGAGCTCAAGATCCAGTTGGGGTTCCCTCTGCTCAAGACTTCTCCTCGCACTGTTGACCCAAATTAGGGTTTGTGTTTGCACAAATATGTTTTTACCTAAAATGCCTAAGATGAATTTCATGCTTCATGTTGGACTCCCAAGTTTACCCATACCAAATTTCAAGCCTTGATTCCAATCTTTGCCCAGTCAACTGGACAGTTGACCTAAAAATCAGCTGTATTGGGGAAAAAGTCAACTGTGGCCAATTGACAGTCAAACCCCATGATTTTTTACCCATATCAACATATTGAACTCATATAAACCATTTGGTCAAGTTTGGATCACAATTCCACAAGAAATTTGATCAGATCACCAAAAGGGCAAAATGGTCATTTTTAGGGTTTTGACTGCACAAAGGCAATTTTTGACTGTTTGACCTAACCAATGGCAAACCAAGCTCGTATATGGACTCAAGGACCCAATGGAATTGTCTTTACATGTTCAACAAGTTCAAAAGATCCCAAATGCACAAGATTGACAGATGAATTTTCCAGTCAATTGATCAATTCTTGATTGTATATTGAAAAGTCAAACTTTGACTTTTTGGTCAAAATCAAGTGTCAAGATTCATTTTTCATCAAAACATGTCAAATTGTGAAACTTGTTCACCAAGAAATCAAAAATCACAAATTAGGGTTTGAAATGAAGAATTTTCATAACTTAGAATTTTTCTAATTTATGAAAATCCCTAATTTTTTCCTAACTTTGTCCCACTTTTTCATCAAGATGCATTTGGATTAAAACAAAAGTCAAAACATGAAAGTTGTAGTCCATTTTAAAATCTACAACTTTTATTCACAAAGTTTCCTCAAAAGAAGCTTGTAGATCAAGTTATGATTTTTGGAACAAGGGTGCAAAACATTCTTAACTTAGAAAAATTTTGACCTATTCTAGGCAGGATTTTTGCCTAATTTCATGGCCACTTTTCACATGCTTCCACTTGGAATTTCAATTTGCATTACAAAGATGGATTGTAGTACACATTCCAAGATTTCCAAAATGTCCAAGAAGTCATCAAACAACCTTATGGTTAGGGATAATCGAATTTGGCAATATGGGCAAAACTCACTTTGTTCATGGCCAATTTACATGTCCATAACTTTGCATTTTTGAACTCAGCATGCTCTAAGCTAGATTACAGGTCCTTTATCTCATCCACACTCAATAATTTAATGCAAACCTCTTGTGTTCAAGCCTTATCTTATGTGTTTAAGCATTGCATACAAGATTGAGCCATAATTAGAGAAACCATAGGAGTCCTTTCCGTCCATTTTGGTCCTTTTTGGTTCAGCCCATCCTTCTTTATTTCAATTTGTAACTCCATTATCTTATGTTTCAGCCCATCCTCCCTTTCCTTTAGATGATGTATCTCCATCTTTGCTCCATCAAGCTCATTTTGCAGCTTCTCCAATGAACCAAAAAGGACCAAAATGGACGGAAAGGACTCCTATGGTCCTTTTGAAAGAATTATAGGACCAGTTTGACACTTTTTTTAGATAAAGGACCAAAATGGACCTTGGGGTAAACTTAAAGGACTAAAAAGGGTATTTTGCCATTTTATTTTTGCTTATTTGACACATAAAAAATACTTTTTTTTTCATACATATAAAAAACCATTTTTTGCATCTTGCACCTTTATTATATTTTTTATTTAATTGTTGTATATTAAATAATTTGTATAATTCAATTTGGATGTAATAGTTTAGGTTTAATTTCTTGCTAAAATATCTCCATTTGAACATTTGTATCCCCCATCCCATATATTGTGTTGTAATAACTTAGGACCTTTATTTTCCGCATTTTAAAAAAGCTTTCTAAATATGCCATGTTAGAATTAGGGTTTGTATGCAAAAATCAACCAACAAATAGTTTGACCTAAATTCAAGATAAACAAGCATGAAAATGGACAACACTAATCACACTTGCACCCCTAGGGTACTCCACTTGTTGCCTTCAATAATGGGCCATATTGCATGTTAGGTATCTTTGGCAAAAAAAACAAAACAATCAAATGATCATAGTCCCTCGATGACGCTTTCAAAAGTTGCCTAAAAATGATCATAGTCCCTTAAAGAAAAATTGCCCAAAGATACTTGGCACCATTGCAATTATGGTCTAAACGATGACCCGCGCCCGTCCCGTTCACATCCTAACACAAGATTGTCCACCAAATACAATGGTGGAACAAAATTGTTAAAAGGGTTAAAACATAGCAAAGATCTTTGAGAAATTTAGGGTAGATATCTCTTGGTTACTTGCCAACTTGCAAAACAAAAACACTTGCCTATTTTTCAAAACCACACATCATACACTTTCAAAACAACTTTCAAAAACATTGAAAACCTTTTCAAAATACATACACCTTTGTATACATCCCAACATGGATCATTACAAAGGTTGCCACCACATTGGCCTCTTTTCAAAACATTTTCAAACCCACACACAAAGCACCATTTCAAACAATTGAAAATCAAGGCAAGTTGATCTAAGCAAGTAACTAAGAGCCCATGGATAACCATGGATAGAAAGGGTGAAAATACCTTCCCTTTCTATAATCTACTCCCCGAATCCAAGAAAACAACTCAAAGGTTTTTGCTGTGCTTTTTAACCTTTCCTTAGGATAAAATAAAAAGTCGGTGGCGACTCTTGCTCAACCGAAACATTTGCGAAAACAAACACAAAACCTCAAGTCAGTTCTCCCACCGTATCACAGAACTGGCGACTCTGCTGGGGAAAACTTTAAAGTGGAGTAACCTTAGGGCTTAGATCACCCTCTTGCATGACTAAATTGTTTGTTTTGATTGCTTTACATCTTGGCTCTCTTGTTTGGGTTTGCAATCCTACACCCAGATTTGGGGAAACATTCATAGATAGCAATACATTGTGGAAACTGTGCGGGGTATACCGACATGGTTGAAGCAATAGCTATATTAGTGCGACATATTTGTGAGTACCGGTAACGCTTGAGTTCAATCAAGGAGAGTACGGGGCCGCTGAGTGATGTCACTAAGCACTAATGACCTAGAACCTTAATTGACCATCTTGGCCTTTCATTAGGGATAGTGAGATGACCGGCTTTGGTGCAGTCCGAAGTTGGTAGATACTCGATACTACACTCATTGAGGATTGTTTTCTTGGAATATTTTGGTCGCTAGTTAAGTGGCTAAACCAAAACAATGAACAATGAAAACAATCCAATGATATTGAGCTCCTTAGAACCCGGTTACTATTTATAGGACAGGTTTTTAAGCCAACTACACTCAAGAGGGTACTTACCTATGAAACCCCATGCAAGCCTAAAACTAGGGTTTGGTGTGAATTGCTTGTACATATGTTTTGTGCATACATCATGAACATCATAAAGCATCATATGCATTCACTAACCATTTCAAGGGTTTAGATCTTCATCTTTGTTCTTGTTTTGTAGGTCATGGAAATTCCTCGCAGAAAAACCATCCAAGTCAACCTTGTGAGAATCCCTCCTCAACTCAAGGAGCTCACATCAAGAATTCCGGAAAGTTATCCCTTCAGTGAAAGACATGGTAGACTGCTCAGCTTAGTCAACACCAACATTGAAGAGGACATGATGAAGGTGCTGTTCCAGTTCTTTGACCCTCTTCACCACTGTTTCACTTTCCCTGACTACCAGTTGGTGCCCACTTTGGAGGAATTTTCTCAACTCCTGAGAATTACTATCCTTAATCAACTACCCTACAACGGTACGGAAAAGGAACCAAAGCCTGAAGATGTTGCTCGAGCACTACATCTACAGCCATCTGACATCAAGGGGCATTGGGAAACTAGAAGCGGTGTCAAAGGTTTCTTAGCCAAATTCTTGTTTGAGAAGGCACAAGAGTGTTGGAATTCATTGGACCTACAAGCCTTTGAAGAAATTGTCGCCCTCCTTATCTATGGGTTGGTCTTGTTCCCAAATCCTGACCAGCTTGTAGATGTCAACGCCGTCAAGATCTTCTTATCCGGAAATCCAATACCAACATTGTTTGGGGACATTCTTCACTCATTTTACACTCGAACAATGAGAAAGAGGGGTGTTCTCATGTGTTGTACTCCTCTCCTTGCAAGGTGGTTTATTTCGCACCTTCCACAATCTGTCTTGAAGAATGACCAAGGTCTAAGGTGGTCACAAAGGTTGATGACCCTCACTCACTCTAATGTACATTGGTGTTCTCGGTCCAGAGAAAATGTCATCATCGTCGATCGTTGTGGAGAGTTCCCTAATGTTCCATTACTTGGCATTAGAGGAGGCATTACCTACAACCCTTGTCTAGCCTTGAGACAATTTGGATATGCACGGAGGGATGGCCCTCACGACATGTTGATTCCTGACCTAGTTTTTGACTTCGACAACGATGCGCAAGGACTTCGCCAAAGATTCATTAGAGCTTGGAGGATGCCTAACAAGGTTGACAGCAAGACACTGGGGCACAAGAATTCCATCCCTCTTGAGTCTTACCTCAAGTGGGTACGAGCCCGAGCCCAGTGTCTAATGATGCCTTATCCTCATGTTCTCCCTGTGATTAAAGAGCCCGTTAAGGAAGGAGAGGTTCCCTACACCATCCTATATCCTGATATGCCTACATCGTGGGAGGAGATGCAGAAGAGTTGGATCCAACTCAAGGAGGAACGGAACACTTTTGAAGCCAGCTTCTACGCCAGTGAGAAGAAGGTTCTAGAGCTTACCTGCCGACTCCACGAGGAAGAGACCCTCAACACCTACATCGCACCAAATAGGATGCGCAATGTCTTTTTACCTTGAGATGTTTTTTGTAATATTTGGCCCATGGGGCATTTATGTACTGACAAATTTCTTCTTATTAATATGACGTGCGTTCTTTTTGTTTGTAACAATTTTGAATTTGCTAAATCCTTGAATGCATCGCATACATAAGCATACCATTCATCATACGCATAAGCAGGTCTCCACACCAGGTTTCCTTATCTTTCTGCTGTTTATTTCAGTAAGATGGATCTCGAACAGACGGTCAAGGACTTGCAGTCTCAAAACGCACAGTTTCAACAACTCCTGATGACCTTGGCTAAGGGTCAGGAAGATCTGAAAGCCCTGCTGGGGAACAAAGACCAAGTGAAAAAGAATAAGAAGAGAATCGGGGTGGCTACCCTAGGGAGAAGGTTTGAGGGTGAAGCCAGAAGAGTGCTTGAATTTCCCCCTACTTCTGAGGAGGGAACCAGTAAAGGGAATGCGGCTGCAGTGTCTTCCGAGTCCGAGGTTGAAGAAGAGGAGGATGAAGAAGACGAAGACTACTCTGATCAACAATACCCGCCCGCCGATGATAAGTACAAAGGCTTAGAAGACAGGTTGGCAGCTATGGAGCTGCAGAGAGTTCCTGGCTTAGATTTCGAAGATTTGGGATTAGTTGCTGGAATTGTGATCCCCCCGAAGTTCAAAGTGCCAGTTTTTGTAAGATATGACGGGCTATCCTGCCCGAAGATGCATCTCAGATCATATGTAAGGAAGATCCAACCTTACACTGCAGATAAGAACCTTTGGATCCATTTCTTTCAAGATAGCCTTTATGGGGCTCAACTCGAGTGGTTCTATCAGCTGGATGGAGCCAGTATCTAAAACTGGGAAGACTTGGCCACCGCATTTTATAAACAATATCAGTACAATTCTGACCTCGCTCCTACGCGTACCCAACTTCAGGGTATGTCACCGGGGACAGGCGAAGGATTCAAGGAGTATGCACAAAAGTGGAGAGACCTGGCTGGCAGGGTGCAGCCACCGTTGACTGACCGTGAACTTGTTGACATGTTCTTAGGGACCTTGTCTGGTCCGTTCTTTAATCATCTGATTGGTAATTCCTCTGCTGGGTTTACAGATTTGATCTTGACTGGTGAGAGGATAGAAGCTGGTATCAAGTCAGGGAAGATACAGAAAGGTGTCGCTGCGAGTACTGAGAAGAAGCCCTTCAAGAAGGAAGCTAGTGCTGTTTATGGTCCCAGAAGACAAGTTAAACTGGAACGCCGCCAAGCTGTCAACGTATTGGTAATTTCAAAGCCTGTTGCTGCTCCTCAGCAGTATAATCAACAAAGGGGTGAGAGACCCAAAAGGCAATACACTCGGCTCAGTATGACCCTGTCTCAGATTTTGCCGCAACTACTGTCAACCAACCTGGTAACTGTCAAGGAAGCTCCGAAGGTAGTGAATACAGCTTCTCCAAAGTACAACCCCAACGCCCGTTGCGCTTATCACTGTGATAGCCCCGGGCATACTACGGACGATTGCTGGGCTCTGAGGAATAAGGTTCAAGACCTTATTGATGCTAAGGAAATACAGTTTGAGGCGCCCGAAAGGCCCAATGTTGTGACTGCTCCCATGCCCCAACATGGAGTGAATGCTGTGGAAGAAGACCGATATGTAGCCTCCGTGGAAGAGATTGTTACTCCGTTATCAACTGTTAAAAGGAATCTGTTGCTAGCCGGTTTATTTCCGGGATGTGGTGAAGATTGCCTTCTATGTGTTGTTTCCCCTTTTGGTTGCCCTTTGCTAAAATCAGGTATCCAAAGTCTGATGGATAGCAAAGAGATCTTATTCGAGAAGATTTCCGTCCCTGCCGTCCCTACCGAAGAAGTTTCTATTGTCACTATTTTCAACAAACCTCCCAAGGCTCCTTCAAAGAAGCCTGTCAAAATCATGTCCACTCAGAAAATTGCTCCCATCATCATCACTGTTCTGGGTCCCCTCCCTTACACATCCGACAAAGCTGTCCCATGGCACTATGGGGAAGATGTTTATGTTCTTGGAGTGAAGCAAGAGTTTGATACAAGTACCGTTGTCCGTAACATCACCGGGCCTGCCAAGATTACTCGCAGTGGTAGGTTGTTTTCGCCAGATATCGCACCACCAGTTATTCAGAAACCTCTTATCATCACACCCTCAAGTGTGCATGTTTCCCTTCCTAATCAAGTTCCTGTTTCTACCCCTGCCGCCGAGTCCTCTAACGCTCGGGGCAAAGGGATTGCTACTGATTTGCCTGCCCTGACGGAGGCACCTAAGACAACTGCTGTTGAAGCCTCCCAGCAAGAGATGGAGGAGATCCTCAAGATTATCAAGAAAAGTGATTTCAATGTTGTTGAGCAGTTGGGGCACACCCCATCAAAAATTTCTATGCTATCATTGTTGTTGTGTTCAGAGGCCCATGCCAAGGCCCTGATCTCCTTCCTGAAGACGGCTCATGTGCCGCAAGAAACATTTGATGATCAATTTACTGATTGTGTGGCCAACTTGACTGCTGATAATGGTCTGGGCTTTTCTGACGCTGATCTGACTGCAAAAGGAAAGAACCATAATGACGCCCTGCATGTCTCTATTGAATGCAGGGGAACTACTCTTGCCCATGTGTTAGTAGACACCGGTTCTTCATTGAATTTATTTCCCAAGAAGGCCCTAGACAGGCTAGATTGTGAGGGTCTGGAGCTCAAGCCCAGTAACATTGTTGTCCGAGCCTTTGACGGTTCGAAAAGGATGGTACATGGCGAGGTTGACTTCCCAATCAGGGTTGGTTCTCAAGTTTTTTATTCAACTTTCTATGTGATGGACATCTGTCCATCGTACTCTTGTTTGCCGGGTCGTCCGTGGATCCATAAGGCTGGAGCTGTGACCTCCACACTGCATCAGAAGCTTAAGTACCCAGTCAGAGGAAAGATTGTTACAGTTCAAGGGGAAGAGGAGTATATGGTCAGCCACTTAAACTCGTTCTGATACATAGAAATGGACGGGGAATTCATTGAAACCCCCTTTCAACACTTTGAAGAGGTGCCTCAGACACTGGCATCAGCTGAAACTGTGATTGAAGACCTTCCTTTGAAGATGGCTTCCTTAAAGGATGCCCGGGCTATGATAGAGAAAGGTGAATGTGCAAACTGGGGCCGACTTCCTGACTTCACTCCAAAGACTGACAAGTTTGGTTTGGGCTTCACTGTGGAGGCTCAGAAGGCTATTCGGAAGGCGAGGATTGGAAGACCTCATGTGTTCATCACCAACCCAGGAGTGACTGCTATTGAAGACGGCGCGGAGGAATCGGAATTTGACAGTTGGATCTACCCAACAACCGACAGTGGACCAAGCAACTGGACTGCCAAAGACTTCACCCCTATTACTTTTGTCACTCAGTAATGAACTCTTTTGTTTTCAATTTGTAACAAACAATACGTTGAAACTTTTATGGCTCGGTGTCCTACCCGGGGCACCGTGGCTCCATTTGTGAGGGCTTTTGTATGACATTTTCATATATCATTAATCAAAACATTGGATGTTTGTTGCATTTCCAATCTTGTGCTCCTTTTATTTCTTTATCATATATTGCAAAACAGCTATATTTACACACACTCACTTATACAGGTTCCAATCCACTCTGGATCTCACTGGTAACGACTTTGCTACTGCCAGTTATGACTTCGAAAATCCGATCAACTTAGCCGAGGACGAAGGTGAAGATGATTGCGAAGTGCCTGGGGAACTTGCAAGACTGCTACTCCAGGAAGAGAGGGCCATTCAGCCACATGAAGAGCCAGTGGAAACGGTAAATCTGGGTACGGAGACAGATAGAAAGGAAGTCAAGATCGGTGACAATCTAGAGTTCAGTGTGAAACAACGGTTGATTCAGATGATGCATGACTACATGGAAATCTTTGCTTGGTCTTACGAAGACATGCCTGGTTTGGATGCCGACATTGTGGTTCATCACCTGCCTACCAAGGAAGACTGCCCTCCGGTAAAACAAAAGGTCCGCCGTATGCGTCCAGAGATGTCTGAGAAAATCAAAGCTGAGGTTATGAAACAATTTGATGCCGGGTTTCTAGCAGTGACTTCTTACCCTCAGTGGGTTGCCAACGTGGTTCCAGTGCCGAAGAAAAATGGTAAGGTCCGAATGTGTGTTGATTACAGGGATTTGAACAGGGCCAGCCCCAAGGATGATTTCCCTCTGCCTCATATCGACGTTCTGGTTAATAATACGGCTCAGCATAAAGTTCTCTCCTTCATGGACGGCTTCTTCGGTTATAATCAGATCAAAATGGCTCCTGAAGATATGGAGAAGACCACTTTCGTCACTCAGTGGGGCACCTTTTGCTACAAGGTCATGCCATTTGGATTGAAAAACGTTGGGGCAACTTACCAACATGCCATGGTCGCTTTATTTCATGATATGATCCACCACGAGATAGAAGTGTATGTCGATGATATGATTGCAAGGTCCCAAACTGAGGAGGAACACCTTGACCATCTGCGGAAGTTGTTTGACCGTCTAAAGTTGTACAAGCTGAGGCTGAACCCAAACAAGTGCACCTTTGGGGTGAGATCTGGAAAATTGCTAGGCTTCGTCGTAAGCGATAAAGGCATTCAAGTGGACCCTGCCAAAGTGAAAGCCATACAAGAGATGCCAACTCCCAAGACAGAGAAGGAAGTCAGAGGCTTTCTAGGATGTTTGAACTACATTGCCCGATTCATCTCACATCTAACTGCTACCTGTGAACCAATCTTCAAGCTACTGAAGAAAGATCAAGTGGTACGTTGGAACGATGAATGTCAGGCCGCTTTCGAAAAGATCAAGGAGTATCTCCAAGAGCCACCCATTCTTATGCTACCAGTTGAAGAGAGACCTCTAATCTTATACTTGACAGTACTTGACAACTCAATGGGGTGTGTGCTGGGGCAGCATGACGAGTCTGGCCGAAAAGAGCATGCTATTTATTACCTGAGCAAAAAGTTTACCGACTGTGAGACTCGGTACTCACTGCTCGAGAAAACTTGCCGCGTTCTGGTATGGGCTTCTCGACGGCTGAGACAGTATATGTTGACTCACACTACTCTGTTGATTTCAAAGATGGATCCAATCAAGTACATATTCGAAAAGCCTGCTCTGTTTGGAAGAATAGCAAGATGGCAAATGATCTTGACAGAATATGACATCCAGTACACGACTCAAAAAGCAATCAAGGGAAGTGTATTGGCAGACCATTTGGCACACCAACCGGTGGACGATTACCAGTCGTTGAACTTTGAATTCCCAAACGAGGATATCATGGTAGTGACTGATTGTGAAGTACCTGGACCGGAGGAAGGACCTGAGGAAGGATCCCGATGGTCTATGCACTTTGACGGAGCCTCGAACGCTTTGGGTAATGGTATCGGCACCGTGATCATATCCCCCAAAGGCACTCATACTCCACTCACTGCCCGACTATGTTTCAACTGCACCAACAACATGGCGGAGTATGAGGCATGTATCATGGGTCTTCAAGCTGCAATTGACTTAAGGATCAAGTTTCTGAGTTTCTTCGGAGATTCCTCTCTCGTGATCAATCAGGTCAAAGGCGAGTGGGATACGAAACACCCGAATCTTATTCCTTACAATGAGTATGTGCTAACATTGCTTCCCCACTTCGAAGAGATAACTTTTGAACACTTCCCAAGAGAGGAGAATCAATTAGCGGATGCGCTAGCTACAATGTCTTCTATGTTCAAAGTCAAATGGGATAACGAGGCTCCTCGGATCATTATCTGGAAGTTGGATGAACCTCCACATTGCTGCGATCTCGAGACCGAAGAGGTAACGGAAAAACCTTGGTATCATGAGGTGAAGAGGTACTTGGAAGCTCAAGAATACCCCGAAAGTGCATCTGTTAATGACAAGAAGTTCCTGAGAAGGTTCGCGGAAAAGTTCTTCCTCAGCAATGGCATTCTATACAAGCGGAACCACAATTCAACCTTACTACATTGTGTGGATAAAACTGAAGCAGAAAAGATCATGGCAGAGCTACATGAGGGTACCTTCGGAATGCATTCCAGTGGACATACCATGGCAAAGAAAATCCTTCGGGAAGGATATTTATGGTCCACAATGGAAGCTGACTGTTACCAACATTCTCGGACGTGTCACAAATGCCAGATCTATGCAGATAAGGTGCACGTTCCTCCAGTACCTCTGAACGTCTTGACAACACCTTGGCCTTTTGCAATGTGGGGCATTGATATGATCGACGAGATCCGAACTACGGCGTCTAACGGGCATCGCTTCATCCTGGTAGCAATTGATTACTTCACGAAGTGGGTTGAAGCAGCTTCCTACGCCACTGTAACCAAGAGCGTCGTGGCACGATTCATTCGGCACAACCTGATCTGTCGATATGGTGTACCCGAGAGGATCATTACGGACAATGGTACCAATCTTAACAACAAGATGATCACTGAGCTCTGCGAGCAATTCAAGATACAGCACCACAACTCTTCTCCCTACCGGCCAAAGATGAATGGGGCTGTCGAAGCGGCAAATAAGAATATTAAGAAGATTGTGCAGAAGATGGCAGTGACCTACAAAGATTGGCACGAAATGTTGTCGTTTTCTCTTCATGGGTACCGTACCTCAGCACGGACGTCAACAGGGGCGACTCCCTTTTCCTTGGTCTATGGCATGGAGGCAGTCTTGCCTATTGAAGTCCAGATACCCTCTCTCCGGATAATGAAGGATGCAGATTTGAGCGAAGATGACTGGATCCAGACTCGGCTTGATCAATTAAACCTGATTGACGAAAAGAGACTCACTGTTATTTGTCATGGTCAGACTTACCAAAAACGGATGATCAGGGCATTTAACAAGAAGGTCGAACGACAAGACTATCAAGTCGGAGACCTGGTAATCAAGCACATCATTCTTCCACAAAGTGATCCCAGGGGAAAATGGACCCCTACATACGAAGGGCCATTTGTGGTTAAACATATCTTCTTAGGAGGAGCTATGATTCTATCTACCATGGACGGTGACGACCTTCCTCACCCTGCCAATGCAGACATAGTAAAAAAATACTACGCATGAACAAAAGACCCGCTAGGTTGACACACCTAGGCAAAAATAAGGGCTTCCCGGCGAACCAAAAGGGTTCGGGCAAAAATAAGGGATGAAATGAAAAAAAATCTGTATACCCGGCAAGTCGAAAACCTGAAAAGGCGGCTTGGGCAAAAATGGGTATCCCGGTGGACTGAAAACCCGAAAGGGCGGTCCAGGAAAAATTTAGCGATAAAGCGTAATACTATATCTCATTGGATCACCTGGCATCCAGAATTCGGTATCAACTATCAGACTTCAGCGTCGATCAATCAGCTTCATCTTCAACTAAACAACAAAGTGATGAGACGCTTGAAGACATAAAGGCGATAGCAGAGTTGGAACCCAGTGGGATTGTTTTTCACATAGCTTTTTTGTTTCCTTTTCAAAATTGTATAAACTCTATGATTGTTCGGCGGCGTTCTCTTACTAGGACGTCAGCCTCTTGTACATAAAACACCTGTTTACAGGCAAATTTCAAAATCAATACAAGTTCACTTCTCCATACAAATTGCCAATTGTTTTTCCTTTTTCTGTTTTGTCTTGCGAACAACGTCCAATGTTCATTTTTGATATATGCATTTGACATTAATTTCTAATCATGAATATCTGCATATGAAACAAAGGACTGATTATATGTGACATCAGAAACAGGGGCAATTTTGAATTGTCCAAGCAATCTAGTTGCTCTGTCCACCAAGGTACCAAGGTAAGTTCAACTGAAGAATGAAACCAGGTTACCTCAATTCCCCACAGAGTAGTCCCAACAAGTCAGCAATACTCTCCCCAAGCAGAGATAATCCACTGTCAGCCTTAAGGAAGTTGAGCATCCCCAGAAGATCTCAACATTCCCCAGCAGATTATAGGCATTCCTCAGCAAGCATCCCCGGCAGTCTTAATCTAAGATTGTTCCCCGGTGGAATACCAACACCCCAGTACAGTCTGAAAAGTTTCCCAGGAAAGTTGAATCATTATCCCCGGCAGGTCTTGGAGCTTATCCCTAGTAGATTCTGGAAGCTTACCCCCTGCAGAGTACGGACGTCTCTCCTAGACTTTATTCAAAGTTATTCCTCACAAGAGCTTATAATTGGGTTATCCTCAGCTAATTACCAAGGAAAGTCCGTCCTCGGCGAAATTCTTCCTATCCCCAGCGGAGTCTACCATTGGAATCCCCGGCGGAGCTCTCATCAAAACCTCAGCGAGATATCTCTTCCCACAGAGTAATTTCCCGTGGAGTAATCTCTCCAGCAAGTTTATTCCCCAACGGAGTCATCTTCTCCTACCGGTTTATTCTTACAACCATTATCCCCAGCGGGAACGAAGAACTTTACTCTTCAACGTCAGTCCAGGATTTGATTCCCCGGCCAGTCATCAAGGATTTATTTTCCTAGACGAAAATACATTCATAAACATTTCACATTTCATACATCCTGCTTGCATACATAACAAAGTGCATACAACACTATCTCATTTTGAGCATCACGACATCATGAATCTCATACATCATAACATTGCATACAACTGATGTTTTGCCTTTTCAGGAAAAGGTCAATCCAAAGATGATTACTATCAACTATCGCAATTCCAGATTCGATTCATGTATCTAGCCAGGGCATATCTGTGAGCGACTGATTATAGATTAACACCTGTAACAAGCCAGGAAATTATCTACGTGAAGAGATTTGAAGATCAACCCCTGTAACAGGCCAGGAAATTATCTTATTCTCAGGATGGAGGCTTACACCCGTATCCATCCAGGAAAGCTACCTCTACCAACCTTTTGCAATTCCAGATTCGATACCTGTATCCAGCCAGGGCATATCTGTAGACAACATTTCCAGATCCGATACATGTATCCAGCCAGGGCATATCTGTAGACAACATTTCCAGATTCGATACCTGTATCCAGCCAGGGCATATCTGTAGACAACATTTCCAGATTCGATACTTGTATCCAGCCAGGGCATATCTGTAGACAACATTTCCAGATTCAATACCTGTATCCAGCCAGGGCATATCTGTAGACAACATTTCCAGATTCGATTCCTGTATCTAGCCAGGGCACATCTGTGAGCAACCAATTGTAGATTCGATACCTGTATCTAGCCAGGGCATATCTGCATGAAGATACTGAAGATCAACACCTGTAACAAGCCAGGAAAACATCTTCCTTTCTCAAAGTACGCAAGTTCTCGCTAAGGAATCTCTTATGCGATCAACATCTCCAAATGGCATCTATAAGCCCATTCCCGACAAGGTTCTGTCACGTCTCCAGATGGCATCTATAAGCCCATCTCCCTATCCACCATCTCTCCAAATGGCATCTATAAGCCCATTCCCGCCATCATATTGCTAATACTCCAGCATGCGAGTGCAAATTTAAGGGCACACTAGTGTCCAATCTCCTTTTACCCTCGAGTCACGAAAGGCAAACTTCCCAATCTAACTCTTCAGGTTCAACAAGATTGAACAGGGGCAACTGTTGTACCCCAAAATTTTCCCTCCCATTTCCTCAACATTTTCTCACCACAAGACCCTTGGAGCTCAAGATCCAGTTGGGGTTCCCTCTGCTCAAGACTTCTCCTCGCACTGTCGACCCAAATTAGGGTTTGTGTTTGCACAAAGATGTTTTGACCTAAAATTCCTAAGATGACTTTCATGCTTCATGTTGGACTCCCAAGTTTACCCATACCAAATTTCAAGCCTTGATTCCAATCTTTGCCCAGTCAACTGGACAGTTGACCTAGAAATCAGCTGTATTGGGGAAAAAGTCAACTGTGGCCAATTGACAATCAAACCTCATGATTTTTGACCCACATCAACATATTGAACTCATATAAACCATTTGGTCAAGTTTGGATCACAATTCCACAAGAAATTTGATCAGATCGCCAAAAGGGCAAAATGGTCATTTTTAGGGTTTTGACTGCACAAAGGCAATTTTTGACTGTTTGACCTAACCAATGGCAAACCAAGCTCGTATATGGACTCAAGGACCCAATGGAATTGTCTTTACATGTTCAACAAGTTCAAAAGATCCCAAATGCACAAGATTGACAGATGAATTTTCCAGTCAATTGATCAATTCTTGATTGTATATTGAAAAGTCAAACTTTGACTTTTTGGTCAAAATCAAGTGTCAAGATTCATTTTTCATCAAAACATGTCAAATTGTGAAACTTGTTCACCAAGAAATCAAAAATCACAAATTAGGGTTTGAAATGAAGAATTTTCATAACTTAGAATTTTTCTAATTTATGAAAATCCCTAATTTTTTCCTAACTTTGTCCCACTTTTTCATCAAGATGCATTTGGATTCAAATAAAAGTCAAAACATGAAAGTTATAGTCCATTGCAAAATCTACAACTTTGATTCACAAAGTTTCCTCAAAAGAAGCTTGTAGCTCAAGTTATGATTTTTGGAACAAGGGTGCAAAACATTCTTAACTTAGAAAAATTTTGACCTATTCTAGGCAGGATTTTTGCCTAACTTCATGACCACTTTTCACATGCTTCCACTTGGAATTTCAATTTTCATTACAAATATGGATTGTAGTACACATTCCAAGATTTCCAAAATGTCCAAGAACTCATCAAACAACCTTATGGTTAGGGAGAATCTAATTTGGCAATATAGGCAAAACTCACTTTGTTCATGGCCAATTTACATGTCCATAACTTTGCATTTTTGAACTCAACATGCTCTAAGCTAGATTACAGGTCCTTTATCTCATCCACACTCAATAATTTAATGCAAACCTCTTGTGTTCAAGCCTTATCTTATGTGTTTAAGCATTGCATACAAGATTGAGCCATAATTAGAAAAAGCAATATATCCATTTTTGAAAAGTTAAACTTTATGTCAAATTTGCAAATCAAGAAGTATAAGGCAAATCTCTTTGGCACAAGTTCAGAAGCATATCACACTGATCAAGAGGGATGGTTGCAGCAAATTTTGAGGGGCCTGCACAAGTCCAGAAACCAAGTTGACATTTTGTTGCTTAAGTGTGAAGAAACTTAGCATAACACATAACAACTCTCATTTTTGCCAACACAAGCTAAGACAAACTTATTGTACACCTTCCAAACATCAAACCTAAGCTAAGGCATGAGCAAAACACCCTTCAAACATCATCAAACCTCAAAACACCCTCCTACTGCAGAAAACAGAGTCACCTCTGTAGTTGGACTTCCATAAGCCAATCCACTCGTGCATTCTTGCTAAAACCAGTTCATACACACTCCATACCACATATACAAGCTATCCCAAGCATTGTACACGACCTGTAACACCTCTAACCCACTTCACCATTTTCACTTTTTTTGTTTTGCAGGTTGATTGCCATAGCTTGATTCACTTGGTTTCAAAGCAAGCTAAAGTTTGGAATAGCATCCCTGAACTTCAAGCAAGTTGTACCAATCCTCACCTTGCCTTGAAAGTGCCTCCATTGCCAGACACGATCCAAGCTAAACAGGTAAGTTCATGGACTTCTATCTCTCAATATAGGAAGAGTTAGCTCTAAGTTTATGAATGAGAAATGTTCTACTCATGGCCCTGAAGCTATACATATATTCACTTTCCATTTATATTGCATATGCTGAAAGTATTTTGAACCTAAACATTGACAAAAACTTAGGTTACGAATTAGGGATGGAGAAATTCTCTCTCATTTCTGAGAGTTAAGTTGAGTTTTTTATATGTATGGAATCGTGGCTTGATGCTTGACATCTTTCATGTTATAAGTTTTTGCTAAAAGTCCAGGAATCAGGAGATAGCAGGAATCACGTGTTGCTCTGTTTGTTGTTCAGAGGTTGAAGACAACCTTTCATGGGTTGGGTCTGTGATATTTTTCCTTTTTACACCATGATTTTACATTTGCACCTCCTTGGCCCATTGCATTTTATTTTCATTATTTTTTACTTTTGATTTTTGTTTCTGACTTATTTATTTTTGACAAAGCATAAAAAATATTAAAATTATTTTTTCCATATTTTTTGCATTTTTTTTACATTTATTTTGTTTCATTTAGTTTTGTATATAAATAAACATAAATATACTATTATTTAAAATAACTAAAAAAATAATACAAACATATTTTATTTCTGATTTTTAATTTATGTTATCTCTTGAAAACATTTTATAATAAAAATATACTTTTTTTAATAATATTAAATATTTTATTTTTGTACATATAATATATATTTAATAAATAATGTAAAATACTTATATATTTATTAGTATATTTAGGGAAAATACAAAGAATTAATACATTTTATTTTTATTAATATGTTGACCTCAAAAATACTTTTTTTACAATATACCTTCTTTTATTTATTTTTTGTACATAATTAATAAATATTGCATGTATTATATAATAAATACCTTTTATTTATAAAATTAGGGTTTTACCCTAAATACATAAAAATACCAAAAATTAATTAATTTTATTTTTGCTTATTTGACACATAAAAAATACTTTTTTTCATACATATAAAAACCATTTTTTGCCTCTTGCACCTTTAATATATTTTTTATTTAATTGTTGTATATTAAATAATTTGTATAATTCAATTTGGATGTAATAGTTTAGGTTTAATTTCTTGCTAAAATATCCCCATTTGAACATTTGTACCCCCCATCCCATATATTGTGTTGTAATAACTTAGGACCTTTATTTTCCGCATTTTAAAAAAACTTTCTAAATATGCCATGTTAGAATTAGGGTTTGTATGCAAAAATCAACCAATAAATAGTTTGACCTAAATTCAAGATAAACAAGCATGAAAATGGACAACACTAATCACACTTGCACCCCTAGGGTACTCCACTTGTTGCCTTCAATAATGGGCCATATTGCATGTTAGGTATCTTTGGCAAAAAAAACAAAACAATCAAATGATCATAGTCCCTCGATGACGCTTTCAAAAGTTGCCTAAAAATGATCATAGTCCCTTAAAGAAAAATTGCCCAAAGATACTTGGCACCATTGCAATTATGGTCTAAACGATGACCCGCGCCCGTCCCGTTCACATCCTAACACAAGATTGTCCACCAAATACAATGGTGGAACAAAATTGTTAAAAGGGTTAAAACATAGCAAAGATCTTTGAGAAATATAGGGTAGATAGTTCTTGGTTACTTGCCAACTTGCAAAACAAAAACATTTGCCTATTTTTCAAAACCACACATCACTACACTTTCAAAACAACTTTCAAAAACATTGAAAAACTTTTCAAAAGACATACACCTTTGTATACATCCCAACATGGATCATTACAAAGGTTGCCACCACATTGGCCTCTTTTCAAAACATTTTCAAACCCACACACAAAGCACCATTTCAAACAATTGAAAATCAAGGCAAGTTGATCTAAGCAAGTAACTAAGAGCCCATGGCTAACCATGGATAGAAAGGGTGTTAATACCTTCCCTTTCTATAATCTACTCCCCGAACCCAAGAAAACATCTCAAAGGTTTTTGCTGTGCTTTTTAACCTTTCCTTAGGATAAAATAAAAAGTCAGTGGTGACTCTTGCTCAACCGAAACATTTGCGAAAACAAACGCAAAACCTCAAGTCAATTCTCCCACCGTATCACAGCTTTCAATCCCTAACTTTTTCCTGGACCGCCCTTTCGGATTTTTAGTCCACCGGGATACCCTTTTTTGCCCAAGCCACCTTTTCAGGTTTTCGACTTGTCAGGTGTATAGATTTTTCTTATGTATATTCCTAATTTTTGCCCAAACCCTTTTGGTTCGCTGGGATGCCATTTTTTTTCTTAGGTCATTCAACCTAGCGGATCTTTGTTCATGCATAGTATCTTTTAACTATGTTTGCGTTTACAGGGTGCGGAAGGTCGTCGCCGTCCATAGTGGTTAAGATCATGGCTCCACCAGAAAATATGTTCTTGATCACAAATGGTACTTTGTATGTAGGATTCCATTTTCCCCTGGGATCACCTTGCGGCAGTATGATGCGCTTGATTACTAGGCCACCAGCCTGATATACTTGATGTCTGACCTTCTTGTCAAAAGCTTTAATCATACGTTTTTGGTATATCTGACCATGGCATACAACCGCGAGTCTCTTCTCGTCAATCAGGTTCAATTGGTCAAGTCGAGTATGAATCCATTCATCTTCATTCAAACCTGTATCTTTCATGATTCTCAATGAAGGTATCTGGACTTCAATAGGTAGGACAACTTCCATACCGTATACCAAAGAGAAAGGAGTTGCCCATGTTGACGTGTGCACCGTTGTACCGTAACCGTGAAGAGAAAATGATAACATCTCATGCCAGTCTTTATAGGTCACTGTCATCTTCTGTATGATCTTTTTGATGTTTTTATTAGCGGCCTCCACAGCGCCATTCATCTTCGGCCGGTAAGGAGAAGAGTTATGATGCTGGATTTTGAATTGCACGCATAGTCAGGTGGTCATAGTATTATTGAAATTGGTACCATTATTTGTAATGATTCTTTCTAGAATACCATACCGACAGGTAAGGTTATGTCTGATGAATCGAGCCACAACGTTCTTGGTAACAAAAGAAAATGAAGCCTCCTCGACCCACTTTGTGAAGTAATCGATGGCGACGAGGATGAAACGGTGCACATTAGAAGTTGTGGGTCTGATCTCTCCAATCATATTGATGCCCCATATTGCAAATGGCCATGGAGCAGTCAATACGTTTAGAGGAATCGGAGGCACGTGTACTTTATCAGCATAGATCTGGCATTTGTGACAAGTCCATGAATGCTGAGAACAGTCTGCTTCCATAGTGGACCAGTAGTATCCTGTCCGTAGGATCTTTCTAGCCATCGTGTGCCCACTAGAATGGGTGCCAAAGGTACCTTTGTGCAAATCAGACATGATCTTTTCTGCCTCACTCTTGTCTACACATCAAAGCAAAGTAGAGTTGTGGTTGCTCTTGTAGAGGATTCTGTTATTGAGGAAGAACTTGGAAGAGAACCTTCTTAGGAACTTCTTATCATTGGCTGAAGCTCCCTCAGGATATTCTTGGGCTTCGAGGTATCTTTTAACTTCATGGAACCAAGGTTTGTCCACTACCTCTTTGTGATCGGTGGATCTGGAACTGACTGTTTAACGCTGGTTTCGCGAAATGTCGCGGAAGCAAGAGTCGCCACCGTCTTTTATTTTCTCCAATATGGAAAGAACAAAAGCACAGAAAAATTCCTTATTGAGATTAGTTCTCAGTTCGGGAGGTTGATTTATAGAAAGGGAAGGTGTTAGCACCCTTTCTATCCATGGTTATCCATGGGCTCTTAGATACTTGCTCATTGTGTTTTCAAAATGTTTGTTTGCTTTTCAAAGTGAGTGGGTTTGAAAAAGTTTCGTTTAAGATTTCAGTTCGACTCTTGTATCAGTCATCAAGAGTGTTTGAAAAGTTGTTTTTGAAAGATTTTTGCAAAGTGTCGGTGTGAAAAGAAGTTTTTGATTTGTTTTGAATTAGAGAAAGTATCTACGATTCATCTACCTACCCTAAGGAATTAGGCTGTGTAAATGTCCTTTAGGTAGTGCCATCCCACCATTGAGAGGTAGGTAGCACCACCGTTGGAGGTGTTCGGGTCAATTCGTTTATAGGGACAGTGTGGTCACCAGAGCAACAGTAGGACACCTTAGAAGCTACCCTTATGCCATGTTCATGGACATAAGGACTTACTAAAACGTCCTATACTCGACGACCACGTTTCGAGGGGCAAGGCAACAGTGAGGCGTACCCTAGGAGTGGTGTGTGAATTGTGTGTCATTTTCAGTTATTATTTGTCTTGTCATGCATTTGGTGATCTACGCTTTGATTTTATTTGGGCATACATTCTTTCATGTGATTAACAGTTTAAAGGTGCGGATTTTAATGTGCGGAAAATGAAAGTCCTACGCTATTACAAGGCGCGGGTCTTATACATCGCCAAATTAACAAAACCCGATTTTTGAATAAAAGTGCGGAAAGTAAATGTCCTAATTATCTATTACAAGGGTTTGGGGCAAATACATTATATTTAAAAAAGGAAATAAAAGACAAACGCGCGAAAGGACATTGGAATCGAAAATGCGAGGGCGTTGGACCCTTTAAGGAAATTGAATTGAAGTTACAAATTAATTAATGATTAAATAAAGAAAAGAACTTGTTTTTATGTTTTTTGGTATTTATGAAATTTAATGAGAATAAAGAAAATTAATATTGAAAGAAACCCTAATTCTAAATTGTTTTTAATTATTAAAGAAAAATGCTTAAGTTTTAACCTAATTTACCTTAATTAATTAATTGCATATTTATTTACAAGATAATTAATAATTAATAATGATGAGAATAAAAAGTTATTTATTAAAAAAAAAGAGTAAAATGCTAAAAAAACCTAATTTTTATGTATTTTATTTATTTAAGAAAAAAAACATTAAAGTTAAACCTAAAATTAAACTAAATTGATTATTGGAATTTATTTACAAAATTGATAGAAATTAATATTAATAAAACATATTTTATTTTTTGACTTTTCTGATTTTTTGTATTTTGTATTATGAGAATTAATTTTATGGAATTAAATAAAACAATTAACATGATTAAAATAAATAAAAGAAAAGAATAAAAAGAGAGAAAGAAAATGCAAACATGGGGGTTTCTGGCCCAATTATGGAGGTGTATGGGAAGCATTTTGATCCAACAGATTCAAGGCCTTTGTGGACTTTTCTGGCGCGTGTGAGGAGTGGTTGACTGGTGTCCATGGTGGACTGCCCATCCTGGCCTTTAAATTGATCCCTGGGGACATGTGGCAGACCCAGGCGTTGGGTGTTTGATGGACCACTAAAGAGCATGCAATTCTTGAGGTCAGGGTTTATGTTCTTGATTGCAATCCTTTCCTGGATGTGTAAGCAAGCTATTGGAATGGCTTTGAGACCTTGAATCACACTGCAACTATGAAAACAGTTTTCAAAAAATTGGTGAAAAAGTGCAAGTTTGTTCTCCTAGTTTCTGCGTAGCTTTCTTGTGTTCTTCATTAGGGTTGTGTTCTTGCATATATGTGGAATGAAATAGGTCAACAATCCAAGCCCAAAGCCTTATATTCAATCATTTTCAAAATTTGATTTTCATGATCTTTTTCAATCTTTTCTTGCCATGAAACTTGCCTATTTTGGAAGATCTTGCCTCTTGATCATGTGCACGAAATATTTAGGTCATAAAGAGTGAATATGCTGCATAAAAAGATTCAAAACCTTTATTTTAGTATTTTTCTCATATTTAATTTTAATTAAATGAATTAATAGGATTATAAACTCAATTAATTAATTAAAAATAAGAAAATAACTTCCCTTTGGGTCAATGGGTCGTGCATAGCTTTTGGGTGATGATTCTTGGAAGAAATTGAGGCCCATTAGCAATTTTGAGGCATTTGAAGCAAAGTTGGCTTTTCAAAATTCCCAAAACTTTCCCAACTTCCACAAGGCATATCTTGCTCAATTTTTAAGCTTTGATCATGTTCTTAGACATTTTGGAAACATCTAGAAGTCCTCTAACCAATGCATTTGGTCCCATGTCATTTTGATTCACCAATCTCAAGTTATGGTCTTTGACTTAAAGTGCCTTTTTGTTGACTTTTGAAAATGACCTATAATGTTGAGATTCATAACTTTTTGTGAGAGCATTTCTTGGACTTGAAGTGTGAAGATGATTTGTAGAAAATGTCATTCTCTTCAAAATGAGCTTTGGATGGGATTTTTCTGATGAACCATGTGGAAGTTATGCCCTGGTCAATTTGCAGTTGACTTATTCAACTGTCCAAAAATAGAAACTTTTGCATCTTGAGAATTTTTGAGCCATGCCTTGAGAATCATGATCAAGAATTAATCAAATGATGTTTGTGGCTTCAAAATAAGATGTTGACCAAAAATTTGGACTTTTGACTGTCAAATGACCATTTTGCCCCTGTAGTTGACTATTGAGCAATTAGGGTTTTTGACTGTGCAATTTTGTGCTGTGAGTCTTGAAACTTGACATGAGGATGCTTGACAATGTTTATAGGTATGTGGGACTTGATTGGACCCTTGGAAACTTCAACTTCTTTGCCAGAACCAAAACCCTAATTTTTTACTGTTAGGAGGCCATTGGACTGTGCAACCCTTGGGAGATTTTGAAGCATGCTCTTAGAAAACCTTGAAGAATATGGGAGGGCAAATTTTGGGGTACAATAGTTTCCCCTGTTCAATCTTCTTAAACCTGAGGATGTAGATTGGCTAGCGTGCCTTTCGTAATCCGAAGGTGGAAGATGATTGAACACTAGAGTGCCCAGAAATTTGCGCCCACATAGTAGTGTAATGGTGGGAATGGGCTTACAGATGCCATTTGGAGATTGATGGATAGGAAGATGGGCTTACAGATGCCATGTTGAGAGGTGATGGATAGGAAGATGGGCTTACAGATGCCATGTTGAGAGGTGATGGATAGGTGGATGGGCTTATAGATGCCATCTGGGTGTCGATCGCGTAAGAGATTCCTTAGCGAGAACCTGCGTTCCTGAAAAAAAGAAAGGTGATTACCTGACCTGTTACAGGAGTTGGTCTTCAAACTCTTTGTGTAAATGTGCCCTGACTGGTTACAGGAATTGAATCCTTAAACCTCTTCAGACGTGCCCTGGCGAGATACGGGAATCGAGTCTAGAGCTTCAAAGGGTTATGAATGAATCAGGGATGGTTACTACCTCAACGGGACGGTGAGAGAACCTTGGATGATTACTACCTCAATAGTAACGATGAGAGAACCTTGGGCGATTACTACCTCAACAGTGACGATGAGAGAACCTGGGGCGATTACTACCTCAACAGTAACGATGAGAGAATCTGGGGAGATTACTACCTCAACAATAACGATGAGAGAATCTGGGGCGATTACTACCTCAACAGTAACGATGAGAGAATCAGGGGAGATTACTACCTCAACAGTAACGATGAGAGAATCTGGGGCGATTACTACCTCAACAGTAACGATGAGAGAATCTGGGGTGATTACTACCTCAACAGTAACGATGAGAGAATCTGGGGCGATTACTACCTCAACAGTAACGATGAGAGAATTTGGGACGATTACTACCTCAACAGTAACGATGAGAGAATCTGGGGCGATTACTACCTCAACAGTAACAATGAGAGAATCTGGGGCGATTACTACCTCAACAGTAACGATGAGAGAATCTGGGGCGATTACTACCTCAACAGTAACGATGAGAGAATCTGGGGCGATTACTACCTCAACAGTAACGATGAGAGAATCTGGGGCGATTACTACCTCAACAGTAACGATGAGAAAATCTGGGGCGATTACTACCTCAACAGTACCGATGAGAGAATCTTGGGCGATTACTACCTCAACAGTAACGGTGAGAGAATCTTGGATGTCTTCTACTGAGTCTTCATCAGGAAAATCTTTAGGAATCGATTTAACTGGACCAGAGAAGGCCTTTGACTGGATCGGTATCAGAAAAATCTTTAGGAGTCGATTTAACTGAACCAGGCAAGGTCTTGGTCTCTTCAACTGGAATAAGAATCAGGGAGATCTTAGGGTCGATCTGACTGAACCAGAGAAGGCCTTTGACTGGATAAGAATCAGAAAAATCTTTAGGAATCGATTTAACTGAACCGGACAAGGTCTTGAAATCTTCAACTGGAATAAGAATCAGGGAGATCTCAGGGTCGATCTGACTGAACCAGAGAAGGCCTTTAACTGGATAAGAATCAGAAAAATCTTTAGGAATCGATTTAACTGAACTGGACAAGGTCTTGGAATCTTCAACTGGAATAAGAATCAGGGAGATCTTAGGGTCGATCTGACTGAACCAGAGAAGGCCTTTGACTGGATAAGAATCAGAAAAATCTTTAGGAATCGATTTAACTGAACCAGGCAAGGTCTTGGAATCTTCCACTGGAATAAGAATCAGGGAGATCTTAGGGTCGATCTAACTGAACCAGAGAAGGCCTTTGACTGGATAAGAATCAGAAAAATCTTTAGGAATCGATTTAACTGAACCGGACAAGGTCTTGGAATCTTCAACTGGAATAAGAATCAGGGAGATCTTAGGGTCGATCTGACTGAACCAGAGAAGGCCTTGGATTGACTTTGACTGGATAAGAATCAAAAAAATCTTAGAATCGATTTAACTGAACCAGACTAAAGTCTTGGAATAACTTCAACTGGATAAGAATCAGAAAAATCTTAGGGTCGATTTAACTGAACCAGAGAAGGTCTTGGACATAGCTGAGAACTTAACTGGATCTTTTCCTGAAAGGTAAAGGTCAGTCATATGCAATGCATGATATGGATCAAGCCATGATGTTCTCAACATAGATGAGATCGTATGTTCATGATGCATATATGCATGCTATAAATGTATGGAAATGCGATGTTTATGAATGTATGTTTTTGTCTAGGAACGTAAATCCTTGACGGGTGCCGGGAAGTCACATCCTGGGCTGATGTTGGAGAATAGTGTTTTGTTGTTTCCACTGGGGATGAAGATTTCAAGAATACTGGTAGGAGAAGATAACTCCGTTGGGGAATAAACTTGGCGAATGAATTACTCTGTGGGGAAAAATTACTCTAGCTACCTTGCTGGGGAACAGTACTCTGTGGGGAGAGAGATATGCTGTTGAGATGTTGATGGTAACTCCACTGGGGATACCGTTGTTATGATGGAAGCTTTAATAGACTCCGCTAGGGATAGGAAGACTTCGCCGAGGACGATCTTTCCGTGGCTTTTGGCTGAGGATAACCCAGTTATATCCTGGTAGGGAAATAACCTTTGAATAAAGTCGGGGGACGCATTCGTGCTCTGCGGGGGAAGCTTCCAGAATCTACTGGGGATGAACTTCCTGCTGGGGATATGAATTCAAACTTTCCTGGGGAAATCTTGAACTATACTGGACTCTCATGGGGAAATTTTGAGATGTACTGGAAGTGACTCCACTGAATGTCTGATATACCGTCGGGGAGCAGTCTTAGACCAAGACTGTCGGGGATGCTTGTTAAGAATATTCGTATATTGTGCTGGGGAATGTTGAGATATGCGGGGGATACCCAACTTCCTTAAGGCTGATTGCATAACTTTGCTTGGGGAGAGTGCATTGACTTGCTGGCTCACTCTCTGGGGAATTAAGGTATATTAGTTATGTTCTTCAGCTGAACTTACCTTGGTACCTTGATGGACAGAATAATAAGATCGCTTAGACCACTCATTATTGCCCTTGTTTCAGTGGGAGAAGGCACCTGTGGGGGTAGTTGACAAATCTTCTGGTAGACAGGTGACTAGATGCCGGGACATAGTCGTACGCTTAAATCCCTAATTTTTGCCTGGACCTCCCTTTCGGGTTTTCATTCCACCGGGATACCCATTTTTGCCCAAGCCGCCTTTTCAGGTTTTCGACTTGCCGGGTGTACAGATTTTTTCTTTTCATCCCTTATTTTTGCCCGAACCTTTTTGGTTCGCCGGGAAGCCCTTATTTTTGCCTAGGTGTGTCAACCTAGCGGGTCTTTGATTATGCGTAGTATTTTTTGACTATATCCACTCTCTCAGAATGTAGGGAGTTGCCCCTGTTAGAAGTGTTTTGTCATGCCACCAGAAGGTGATTGATTAGGCAAGATTCGTTGTTGGAATGCCCCAAGTGACTCAGGCGGAGATTTGCCCCAGGCTATTTGGCCTTTGAGAGATTCTCTGAATCTTGATTGGACTGCCCCAGATGATGGACCATGATCATGTCATGCCCCTTGATTGGAAGTGCTTTTGTTCACTAGGTATTCATCGTGCGAATTTCCCTGTTGTTCAAACAAATAATCATATGCACACAATGTTATATAAAAAATGCAAAGCTTATGTCTGTCTTGAAGATTTTGAAAATGCATTCTTTTTTCATAAAAACAAGTGAATTTTTTTGTAAATAGTGATGTCAACTCGTTATTTTACCGCAAGCCTTAAGGAGTCAGGATACCTTTTGTAACAGTATGCTTTCGAACTAACCCATGCTTCAGCTAGGACTTTTAAGTGTTATAACGTGGCTTGGTTCACGGTTCAAGAAACAAAGGATAAAGGCTCAAATTTATTTGTACCCACCCGCTCTTCGTTATGTTCTTCAAACCTAAACTCAGCTGATCGTGCGTTAGACCTTGTTTGAGTCTTTGCTCTGATATTCCAGTGATGGTTCGGATATTGATGATTTATTCTGAATAGGCAATCATTTTTTGTTTATGTTGAGGGTTTGTATGAGCTCTTTCTTTTTGATTTCGCTATCCCTAAATTTTGCCTGAACTGTTTCTTTTGTGATTACAGTCAGCGGGATGCCCCAGTTTTGTAAGTCTCCTTCATAGGTTTTGACTTATTGGGTTTTTTTTTTTTTTTTGGTAATGACTACCTGTCTTTATGATTATTCGGAACCATCACTGTCTTTCTTTGTTTTGTAAGGACCTCTTTGGTGCCATTTGTTATGCACTTGGATCAGCTGAGGGAACTACCCTGCCCTAGGTTATGATTAAGGGTTTTAAATTTCGAAAAGAAAAACTCCTACTTCTTTGGCTCAGAGGGGTTGACGAGGGATTATCATCCTTATAACTCCAGTGTTTAGGAATTGAAACAAATGCATGTACCTCATCAGCGGGGTCTGTTCAGAAGCATACTGTAAAGATCGTGGTATCATTTTCGTCATCCTCCCTCAAGAGGCTTAGAATTATTAATTGATAGTTGATCATCACAGAAAAAATATGAAAACAGTTTGCATAATTATTTCAAAACAGACATGTGTAGTGCATTAATGAAATAAAAATGTTTAACATGAATAAATGTTTGAACAATCAAAAGAAAATCGCAACTTGAAAAATTCTAATGAACAAAAGTCTTCTAATCTCAGGACTTGTTACTTCGACTGGTGCATCTTGTAGGGATGGCAGGAGCATTCAGCCCGGCCCATCTGGGTGAAATCCACAGCTCTTTCATTGATCAGGTCTTGGATCTTATTCTTCAGAGCCCAGCAGTCGTCGGTGTCATGTCCTGGACTGTCAGAGTGGTATGCACATCTTTCCTCAGGATTGTACTTTGGGGAGGCTGTGTTGAGATTCTTAGGAGGGTCCCTTAACGTCACCAGATTCAACCTCAACAATTGTTGTAAAGCTTGAGACGGTGACACGTTGAGCTTGGTGAACTTCCTTTTAGGCTTGTCTGGCTTGCTCTGATCAGTCCGTTGTTCTTGGCGAGGTCGTTGTTGGACCTGTGAAGTAGTAGCAGCTTGGAGAGGCCCAAACCTTTGACTTCTTGGAAGCTGATTAATGACTTGGTCCCTGACTTGGGCTGGTTGCTTCATGTCTTGATGAAGCTGACTGATCATGGCCCTCAGCTCTCCTTGCTCCCGAGCTAAACTTTGGATGAGAGCCCTTTGCCCCAGCATCTGGGCTTTCAATGTGTCTACCTCAGCTTGTAGACGTTTCAGCCGTTTGTCCTTGTCGTCCTCAGCACTGTTCCTAACCAAAGTCCCCGTGAGGAGTGTTCTCAGCTCTTCCTGCCCCTTGGATAGGCTTAAGAAGATTTCCCCGAACTGAGTCTCTTGAGCATGAGGTCCCTGGTTGCATTGTTGAGAAGCCATTGCTGAAATAAACAGCGCAGGTGGTAAGTGACCTGTAAATAAAGGTACCTGTAATGCAATGATGTATATATATGCATGCAATGTTTTCAAGGATCTCGCGGGGTAGACAAGAAAAATTTGTTAGAATTGGGATCCGGTAGCTTGATTGAAGGAACTTCATGTTGTTGAGAGTCCTTCTTCAAGGGTCAAAGGCTCACCATATCCAGTGGGTCATAGCCCCTGACAACCTTGGCTAGAGGAAAATAAATCCTCTTTGCCCCTTGCTATACAGTTTGATTCATCATGACCTGCATCACAGATCCTTGAGGTCCTTGAAATGGGTTAGTCCTTATGCAGGATGCATGCAATGGTATGATGTTATGCTATGCATGGGGTAATGTAAGTAAGCCCTGTTACGAGTCCCAATTAAGGACTATAAATAAAACCTGCAAGAAACTCAAGTGTCAGATAACAAGCATGCAAGTAGTCAAGTATGAAAGCACACAAGTCACACCACAGCCCTTAGAGTTTAGGCCAACATGGGGTATAGGTATTACCCTCTTGAAGTTTGTTGGTTAAGACCTGTCCTATTAGAAGTAACCGGGTTCTAGAGGATCCCAATATCACTGACTACCCTCAATCGGTCATAACTCCAGCATCGCAATCTTTTCTTGCGGTCAGAACCATCACGAGAGTTTAGCCTCAATGGGCATAGCATACTGCTATTGTTCTATTGGCCAAGTTGGGTCATTTAAGGTTCTACGGTCGGTTGGTGCTTAATGACTCCTCAGAAGACCCATATTCTCCTTGTTGCGACACAAGGGATATCGGTACAGACCAAGGTGTCACACCAACGTAGCCACTGCTTCACCCATGTCGGTCTACGCCGGACAGGTCCCTCACAGCTTATGCTACCTAACAGGGTATCCCCAGATCCGGGTTAGGATCTATGTAACTCCGAAACAGTACCCAAAATAATAAAGCAAACAAACACAGCAATTGAAAACACAAGTGATCTTAGTCCTAAGGTACACCTCACTTTAAAGTAATCCCCAGCAGAGTCGCCAGTTCTGTGATCGGTGGATCTGGAACTGACTGTTTAACGCTGGTTTCGCGAAATGTCGTGGAAGCAAGAGTCGCCACCGTCTTTTATTTTCTCCAATATGGAAAGGACAAAAGCACAGAAAAATTCCTTATTGAGATTAGTTCTCGGTTCGGGAGGTAGATTTATAGAAAGGGAAGGTGTTAGCACCCTTTCTATCCATGGTTATCCATGGGCTCTTAGATACTTGCTCATTGTGTTTTCAAAATGTTTGTTTGCTTTTCAAAGTGAGTGGGTTTGAAAAAGTTTCGTTTAAGATTTCAGTTCGACTCTTGTATTAGTCCTCAAGAGTGTTTGAAAAGTTGTTTTTGAAAGCTTTTTGCAAAGTGTCGGTGTGAAAAGAAGTTTTTGATTTGTTTTGAATTAGAGCAAGTATCTACGAGTCATCTACCTACCCTAAGGAATTAGGCTGTGTAAATGTCCTTTAGGTAGTGCCATCCCACCATTGAGAGGTAGGTAGCACCACCGTTGGAGGTGTTCGGGTCAATTCGTTTATAGGGACAGTGTGGTCACCAGAGCAACAGTAGGACACCTTAGAAGCTACCCTTATGCCATGTTCATGGACATAAGGACTTACTAAAACGTCTTATACTCGACGACCACGTTTCGAGGGGCAAGGCAACAGTGAGGCGTACCCTAGGAGTGGTGTGTGAATTGTGTGTCATTTTCAGTTATTATTTGTCTTGTCATGCATTTGGTGATCTACGCTTTGATTTTATTTGGGCATACATTCTTTCATGTGATTAACAGTTTAAAGGTGCAGAATTTAAAGTGCGGAAAATGAAAGTCCTACGGTATTACAAGGCGCGGGTCTTATACATCGCCAAATTAACAAAACCGGATTTTTGAATAAAAGTGCGGAAAGTAAATGTCCTAATTATCTATTACAAGGCTTTGGGGCAAATACATTATATTTAAAAAAGTAAATAAAAGACAAACGCGCGAAAGGACATTGGAATCGAAAATGCGAGGGCGTTGGACCCTTTAAGGAAATTGAATTGAAGTTACAAATTAATTAATGATTAAATAAAGAAAAGAACTTGTTTTTATGTTTTTTGGTATTTATGAAATTTAATGAGAATAAAGAAAATTAATATTGAAAGAAACCCTAATTCTAAATTGTTTTTAATTATTAAAGAAAAATGCTTAAGTTTTAACCTAATTTACCTTAATTAATTAATTGCATATTTATTTACAAGATAATTAATAATTAATAATGATGAGAATAAAAAGTTATTTATTAAAAAAAAAGAGTAAAATGCTAAAAAACCTAATTTTTATGTATTTTATTTATTTAAGAAAAAAAACCATTAAAGTTAAACCTAAAATTAAACTAAATTGATTATTGGAATTTATTTACAAAATTGATAGAAATTAATATTAATAAAACCTATTTTATTTTTTGACTTTTCTGATTTTTTGTATTTTGTATTATGAGAATTAATTTTATGGAATTAAATAAAACAATTAACATGATTAAAATAAATAAAAGAAAAGAATAAAAAGAGAGAAAGAAAATGCAAACATGGGGGTTTCTGGCCCAATTATGGAGGTGTATGGGAAGCATTTTGGCCCAACAGATTCAAGGCCTTTGTGGACTTTTCTGGCGCGTGTGAGGAGTGGTTGACTGGTGTCCATGGTGGACTGCCCATCCTGGCCTTTGAATTGATCCCTGGGGACATGTGGCAGGCCCAGGCGTTGGGTGTTTGATGGACCACTGAAGAGCATGCAATTCTTGAGGTCAGGGTCTATGTTCTTGATTGCAATCCCTTCCTGGATGTGTAAGCAAGCTATTGGAATGGCTTTGAGATCTTGAATCACACTGCAACTATGAAAACAGTTTTCAAAAAATTGGTGAAAAAGTGCAAGTTTGTTCTCCTACTTTCTGCGCAGCTTTCTTGTGTTCTTCATTAGGGTTGTGTTCTTGCATATATGTGGAATGAAATAGGTCAACAATCCAAGCCCAAAGCCTTGTATTCAATCATTTTCAAAATTTGATTTTCATGATCTTTTTCAATCTTTTCTTGCCATGGAACTTGCCTATTTTGGAAGATCTTGCCTCTTGATCATGTGCACGAAATATTTAGGTCATAAAGAGTGAATATGCTGCATAAAAAGATTCAAAACCTTTATTTTAGTATTTTTCTCATATTTAATTTTAATTAAATGAATTAATAGGATTATAAACTCAATTAATTAATTAAAAATAAGAAAATAACTTCCCTTTGGGTCAATGGGTCGTGCATAGCTTTTGGGTGATGATTCTTGGAAGAAATTGAAGCCCATTAGCAATTTTGAGGCATTTGAAGCAAAGTTGACTTTTCAAAATTCCCAAAAATTACCCAACTTCCACAAGGCATATCTTGCTTAATTTTTATGCTTTGATCATGTTCTTGGACATTTTGGAAAGGTCTTAAAGTCATCTAACCAATGCCTTTGGTCCCATGTAATTTTGATTCACCAATCTCAAGTTATGGTCTTTGACTTAAAGTGTCTTTTTGTTGACTTTTGAAAATGACCTATAATGTTGAGATTGATAACTTTTTGTGAGAGCATTTCTTGGACTTGAAGTGTGAAGATGAGTTGTAGAAAATGTCATTCTCTTCAAAATGAGCTTTGGATGGGATTTTTCTGATGAACCATGTGGAAGTTATGCCCTGGTCAATTTGCAGTTGACTTTTTCAACTGTCCAAAAATAGAAACTTTTGCATCTTGAGACTTTTTGAGCCATGCCTTGAGAATCATGATCAAGAATTGATCAAATGATGTTTGTGGCTTCAAAATAAGATGTTGACCAAAAATTTGGACTTTTGACTGTCAAATGACCATTTTGCCCCTGCAGTTGACTATTGAGCAATTAGGGTTTTTGACTGTGCAATTTTGTGCTGTGAGTCTTGAAACTTGACATGAGGATGCTTGACAATGTTTATAGGCATGTGGGACTTGATTGGACCCTTGGAAACTTCAACTTCTTTGCCAGAACCAAAACCCTAATTTTTGACTGTTAGGAGGCCGTTGGACTGTGCAACCCTTGGGAGATTTTGAAGCATGCTCTTAGCAAACCTTGAAGAATATGGGAGGGAAAATTTTGGGGTACAACACTCTTCAGTATCAATCTCATGACAGTATGCTGGTTCGTCCATCCTCTCAATAGTGATCTGAGGAGCCGCATTATCCCACCTAACTTTGAACATGGATGACATAGTAGCTTGTGCATTAGCTAGTTGATTTTCCTCTCGTGGGAAATGGTTAAAGGTAATTTCTTAAAAATGTGGAATTAGTGTCAACACATGCTCCTTGTAAGGGATGATATTAGGATGCTTCGTGTCCCATTCTCCTTTGATTTGACTGATCACTAAGGTCGAGTCTCCAAACACACTCAAGGATTTGATTCTTAAGTCGATAGCAGCTTTGATACCTATAATGCATGCTTCGTATTCAGCCATGTTGTTGGTACAATTGAAACATAGCCTGACAGTGAAAGGAGTATAACAGCCTTCGGGAGATATGATCACAACACTGATGCCATTGCTGAGTGTGTTGGAAGCTCCGTCAAAAACCATAGTCCATCAGGATCCTTGTTTAGGTCTGTCATATGGTCTAAGTTCTTCACAATCATTCACTAAGATGATGTCCTCGTCCGGGAGTTCAAAATTCATGGATTGATAGTCATCCACAGCCTGATGAGCCAAATGATCAGCTAGTACACTTCCTTTTATTACTTTTTGGGTAGTATATTGAATGTCGTATTCGGTCAGGACCATTTGCCATGTTGATATTCTTCCAGAGAGAGCGAGCTTCTCGAACATGTATTTGATAGGATCCATTTTAGATATCAATAAGGTAGTGTGAGTCAGCATATACTGTCTTAGCCAGCGAGAAACCCATGCCAGAGCGCAGCAAGTTTTCTCGAGCAGTGAATATCTAGTTTCATATTCGGTAAACTTTTTGTTTAGGTAGTACATTGCATGCTCTTTTCGACCAGACTCGTCATGCTGCCCCAGCACACACCCCATTGAATTCTCTAATACCGTTAAGTACATGACCAGAGGTCTCCCTTCAACCGATGGCATCAAAAGTTGAGGCTCTTGAAGATATTCTTTGATTTTGTCAAAGGTGGTCTGACAATCATCATTCCATTTCACTGCTTGATCTTTCTTCAGTAATTTGAAGATTGGCTCACAAGTAACGGTTAGATGGGAAATGAATCTGGCAATGTAGTTTAGACGTCCCAAGAATCGACTAACCTCCTTATCAGTGCGAGGAGTTGGCATTTCTTGTATGGCTTTAACCTTTGCAAGGTCTACTTCAATACCTTTGTTGCTGACAACGAAGCCTGAGAGCTTACCAGATCTTACTCCAAAGGTGCAATTATTCGGGTTCAGCCTTAATTTGTATTTCTTTAATCTTTCAAATAGCTTTTGTAGGTGGTCAAGGTGTTCCTCTTCAGTTTGAGATCTAGATATCATATCATCAACATAGACCTTTATCTCGTGATGGATCATATCATGAAACAAAGTTATTATGGCACGCTGTTAGGTTGCCCCGACGTTCTTTAACCCAAATGGCATAACTTTGTAGCATAAAGTGCCCCACTGCGTGACAAAGGCCGTTTTCTCTATGTCCTCAGGTTCCATTTTGATCTGATTGTACCCGGAGAAACCATCCATGAAGGAGAATACCTTGTGTTGTTCGGTGCTGTCAACCAGAACATCAATATAGGGAAGCAGAAAGTCATTCTTGGGGCTCGCCCTATTCAGGTCTCTGTAATCCACAGACATACGTACCTTACCATCCTTCTTAGGTACCAGAACAACATTAGTAACCCATTATGGATAAGAGGTAACATCTAAGAAACATGCGTTTAACTGTTTCATGACCTCAGCCTTAATCTTTTCTGACATCTTTGGCCGCATACCACGAACCTTCTATTTTACTGGGGGGCAGTTTGCTTTCGTCGGCAGACGATGGACCACGATATCAGTGTCGAGTCCTGGCATGTCTTCATATGACCAGGCAAAGACCTTAACATAGTCATGTAGCATCTGAATTAAATGCTCCTTGACACTATGCTCCATATTGGCACCTATCTTAACTTCCTTCTTGTCCTCTTCAGTACCCAAGTTTATCGTCCCAACTGGCTTTTCATGGGGCTATATTTCCCTTTCTTCCTGTTGTAACAGTCTGGCAAGTTCCCCTGGTACTTCACAATATTCCTCACCTTCATCCTCGGCTTGGTAAATCAGATTTTCAAAGTCATAATTGGCCATAGCAGAACCTTTATCAATGGGATTCAGAGTGGATGTGGACCTGCATTTTGATATATGAGTGTGTGTAAGAGCATAACTATTTTTGATAAAGTAAAAAGTAGAGAATAAGAACAAAGAGCGTAAAATTTGCATGCAAAACATCCAATGATTTATTAATGACATATGAAGATGAAGTAATAACCCTCACAGATAGACCATTGTGCCTCGGGTAAGACACCAGGTTTTAGAGTTTTAATTGTTTAAATATTACATATCCAAAAACTAAAAGACAATTACTCTTTAATAAAAGTAATAGGAACAAAATCTTTGGCCTCCCAATTGTTGAGTCCACGCTGATAGTTGGGAAGATCCACTTTTCCATGTCACAGTCGCTATGATTGTCCTCCAATGCATTGACTCCATGGTTGCTGATGCGTAGTGGCGGTCTCCCAGCGCGAGCACGACGAACAGCTCTTCCAGCCTCTGAAGTAAAACCCAAACCAAACTTGTCAGATTTATAGGGAATATCCGAAAGTTGGCCCCAAGAGATACATCCACCCTCTTCAACTACTGCTTTAGCATCCTTTAGAGAAGTCATCTTCAACGAAGGTCTGGTAATATTAAGAACCTTAGTAGCAGTCTTGGTTACAACAACTGTCTATGGAACCTCCTCAAAGTTCTGACAGGGGTTCTCAATGAACTCGCCGTCCATTTCAACATACCTGAAAGAGTTCAGGTCACTCACCATGTATTCCTCCTCACCATGGACTGTGATAATCTTTCCATTGACTGGATACTTCAACATCTGTTGCAGGGTAGAAGTAACAACACCAGCCCCATGGATCCAGGGTCGACCCAATAAACAAGAATAAGACGGGCAGATGTCCATCACGTAGAAAGTTGAGTCAAAAGTCTGAGTACCAACTTTAATAGGGATGTCCACCTCCCCGTGCAACATTCTTTTGGAACCATCAAAGGCCCTCACCACAATGTTACTAGGCTTCAACGTGATTCCTTCATAATCTAACTTGTCCAAAGCATTCTTGGGTAAGACATTCAGCGACGAACCTGTATCCACAAGAACATGAGCTAGGGTAGTGCCCTTGCACTCAATGGAGACATGCAGGGCATCATTGTATTTCCTTCCCTTGGGAGTTAGATCAGTGTCGAAAAAACCCAGTCCATTATCAGCAGTCATGCTGGCCACGCAATTCTCGAATTGATCAACGGAGGTCTCTTGAGGCACATGGGAAGATTTCAGGAATTTTACCAAAGCCTTAGCATGGGCTTCGAAGCATAAGAGTAAGGCTAGCATTGAGATCTTTGAAGTGGTCTGCCCCAACTGCTCCATAACATTGTAATCACTTTTCCTTATGATCTTTAGTATTTCTTCCATTTCCTTTTTAGAAGCCTCGGGAATGACTTCTTTGTATGCCTTCGTCTGGTCAGGCTCAACCGGTAACTCTTTGCCCCGAGTCTTGGTTGACTCAATAGCAGGGATAACAGTAGGGATAGGAGTAGCAATGGGAGTACTAACAGGATTAGCAGCAAGAATAATCAAAGGAGTAGAAACAATCTTCCGGGAGATTTTGGGAGAGAAAACCCTTCTGCTTCTCATAATTTTACTGGTCCCGATGATGTTGTCGATGTCAGGATCAGTGTCTTCGGCAACTTTATCTTCAACAACTAACAGGTCTTGCTTGACGCCATGGTAGTAGACGTCAACCCCATAATTCTAGGGAACAGTTGTATCAGAGGAATATGGTATCAGCCTAGGAAGGGTGATAATCAGAGGAGCAAACTTGGGAACGGGTGTAATCCTGATGGGTCTTTTGGTGGAGACCCTGGGAGGATTGTCAGAAATGGTAATTATTGAGACATCTTCACACAAATTTCTTGCAAGGGGAACTTTCTCAAACAAAATTTCTTTATTAATCATCAGGCGTTGGACACCCATTTTTAACGACAAACAACCATCTGGTAGAGACATACATAAGTGGCAACCCTCACCACAGCCCGAAAATAAACCGGCTCACAATAGATTCTCTTTAACAATCAAAAGAGGAGTGGCTAATTCATCCGCAGAGGAAACAAACAGGTTATCATCAACAGCATTGACACCCTGACCATGTTTGGGCATTGGCACAGTTATTACATTAGGTGTCTCTAGAAGGTCAAACTTGATCTCCTTTGCCTCGATAAGATCCTACACCTTATTTTTCAAAGCCCAATAATCGTTTGTATCATGCCCCGAACTCTCGGAATGATAGGCGCATCGAGAGTTTGGGTTGTAGAGGGGATATGCGGTATTAGGATTCTTGGGAGCTTCCTTTAGAGTCACCAGATTGGACTTCAATAGGTGTGGCAAAACTTGGGACAAGGTCATATTGATCCGGGTGAACCGTCTTATGGGTTCATCCAGTCTGCACTGATTGTTTCGTTGTTGATTTGATATAGAATTAGAGATTATAACAGCCCCTACTGTCGGACGACGTTCAGTTTTGTTTTGATTCCTCTTGCCATAAGCAGCACTGACCTCCTTCTTTCCACTGAAGGGTTTCTTCATCGTACTTGAGGATGCATCCCTCTGAATTTTGCCACTCTTAATACCAGCTTCTACCAACTCACCAGTTAAGATCAGCTCAGTAAACCCAGCTGAAGAGCTTCCAATCAGATGGTTGAAGAATGGACCAGACAACATGCCCAAGAACATATCCATCAGTTCTCTATCAGATAGAGGGGGCTTGACTCTTCCCGCAAGATCCCTTCATTTCTTGGCATGATTTTTGAAACCTTCTCCAGAACCCATAGACATACCTTGCAGTTGTGTACGAGTTGGAGCGAGGTCAGCATTATATTGGTACTGCTTTTAAAAAGCAGCAGCCAGGTCTTCCCAATTGTGAATGTTGGTTCCTTCCAACTGATAGAACCAATCTAATTGCATCCCTGACAAACTTTCCTAGAAGAAATGTACCCATAGGTTCCTATCAATAGTATGGGGTTAAATCTTCCTGACATACGACCTTAAGTGCAGCTTAGGACAGGAGACACAGTCATATTTAGCAAATGTGGGAACTTTGAACTTTGGTGGAATGACCACCCCAAGAACCAAACCCAGTTCTTCAAAATCCAGACCAGGTACTCTCTAAATTTCCATGGCATTGAGACGATCTTCCAGTTGTTTAAATTTGTCATCAACAGGAGGATATTGTTCTTCAGCATAGTCAGTCTCTTCTTCATCAGACCCCAGACTGTGAACTCCTTCTTTTGCCTTCTCTTCCTGATTGTCTCCCTCATTTGACGGAGTTGCGCATTCTAGATATCTCTTTGCTGGTTCTCTGAACCTCCTTCCCATGTTTAGGACACCCATAGTTTTCTTTGTCTTCTTCTTCTTGTCTTTGATCATGAGAGCCTTCGGGTCCTTTTGTCCTTTAGCCAGAGCCAGGAACATCTATTGGAATTGAGCATTTTGTGCTTGAAGATCCTTCCCCGTTTGTTCAACATCCATCTTATTGAAATAAACAGTAGAAAGATAAGGAAACCTGTTATGAAAAACTTCTTTGTGTTATGATGTATGAACATGCGTATGTGAATGATTTCAAGGACAAAGAAGATTTTTAGACAAAAAGAACAAAGATCAATTTCATTAATAAGTTCAAATTGAGTACAAACATGCCTCTTGGGCTTACAACGAAGGAAATAAATACAAAATAAAACTCCTAAGACAAAAAGGTCAAATGCATCCTCTTTGGCGCAATGTAGGCGTTCAAACTTTTATCTTCATGAAGTTGTTTGGTGAGCTCTAAAACCTTCTTCTCACTGGCATAGAATTGGTTCTCAAAGGTATCTCTTCCTTCCTTGAGCTGGATCCAAGACTTTTGCTATTCTTCGATGTTTGTTGGCATATCAAGATGAAAATGATGTGAGACTCGTCCTCTTGAATAATAGACTCGGAAATCACTGGCAGGATAGCAGCGTACGACATTATGATACTTTGAGCGCGAGCTCGCACCCATTTAAGGTAAGGCTCCAAAGGGATGGAATTCTTGCCCCCTAAGGTATCGCTATCAGTCTTCTTCACCATGCCCCAAGCACGGATGAACCTCTGGTGATAACCTTGCAGATCATTTGAATAGTCGAACACAACACCCTGGATGAGCATATCATGGGGACCATCCCTCCAGGCATGACCAAACTGGCGTAGGGATTAAGAGGGATTGTAGGTGATGCCTCCTCTAATGCCAAGGAGTGTCACATTAGGGAATTATCCTCAATGGTCAATAAAAGATATATCTTCTTGAGAGTGAGGGTACCAATAAATATCAGAGTGAGAAAGAGATATTAAACTTTGATTCCACCTTAATCCTAACTCATTCTTCATTAACGACCGAGGAAGGTGCGAAATAAACCACCTATAGAGAAAAGTCATACAACGCATAAGAGTCCCTCGTTTATTCATAGTACGAGTGTGGAATGAATACAACATATCTCTGAGCAATGTAGGAACTGGATTGTGAGCAAGGAAGATGTTGGTGGCACTGACATCTATAAACTGGCCTAAATTGGGGAACAGAACCAACCCATAGATCAAGAGAGCTAAGACATCTTCAAAGGCATGGTAACTCATAGCATCTAAGAATATTTGAGCTTTATTCATTAGAAAATTTGCCAGGAGGCCCTTAACTCCACGTCTTCTTTCCCAATTGGACTCAATGTCAGATGGTTTCAAATGCAACGCTACGGCAACACTTTCAAAAATTGGATCTTGTTCTAAACCAGTGAAAGGTACTTGTTCCAATATAGGCGAACCAAGTATTTTGGATAATTCTTCCAGTGTGGGAACCAACTGATAGTCCGAAAAGGTGAAGCAATGGTGCTTAGGGTCGAAGAACTGGAGCAGGACACTCATCATACCTTCGTAAAAACCGGTAGTAACCAAATTGAGCAAGTGACCATATCTCTTGTTGAATGATGAGCTCTCAAGAAATTTTAAGACCATTTCCTTGAGTTTGGGAGGGACCTCTACAAAATTGATTCTGATGGTTTTTCTGCGAGTTGAATCCATGCTCTACAAAAAAGATAGATCCATAGGCCCTTGAAATGGTTAGTGTACATGTCATGATGCTTATGATGTTATGATTGTGCTTTTAAAATCACAGATATGTTAAACAAGTCACACAAAGACCTTAGGTTTAAAGGCTTGCATGAGTTTTAAAGGTGAGTACCCTCTTGAAGTTTAATTGGTTTAACCTGTCCTATTAATAGTAACCTGGTTCTAAGGAGTCTCATATCACTGACCTTTCTTTTAGGCATTGTTCTAGCTCATGCACCGAAGTATTGCGGCCAGAATACCCCAAAAGTCCAATCTCAATGAGTGTAGCATCGAGTATCAACCAATCTTCGGTCAGAATCAAATTCGTCCATCTCACTACTTTCTAATGGCTTAGGATGAGTCAATTAAAGGTTCGAAAGGTCATTTAGCGCTTAATGACACTATAAGGAAGCCTAATGTTATCCTTGACTAACTCAAGGAACATTAGTACAAGTCAGAGTATCACGCTAACGTAGCTATCACTTTGTCAATATCGGTCTACGCCGTACAACCTCCATGATTTATTGCTACTTACCTAAAAAGGTGCCCCAGATCCGGGTGTAGGATCTTTAACAATAACCCAAACAAAGACCCAAAAATGTAAAGCAAGAAAATAAAACAATGAAAGCAATTAAATGTTATCTAGCTCTAAGGTAACCTCACTTTTAAGCTCTTTCCCCAGCAGAGTCGCCAGTTTTGTAATATGGTGCGAGAACTGACTTGGGTGTTTTGAGTTTGATCGCTATTGTTACGGATAGCAAGAGTCGCCACCGACTTTTCTTTTATCTAATAAGGAAAGGGTGAAAAGAACAGGAAATACCTTTAGAGATGTTTTCTTGATTTGGGGGGTAGGTTATGAAAAGGGAAGGTATTAGCACCCTTTTCATCTGTAGTTTTCTACGGGCTCTTAGTTTCTTGCTAGATCACTTGCTTTGTTTGAAAATGTTCTTGTGGTGTGGGTTTGAGAATATTTTTAAAACGTCTTTGTAATGATCATTGTCTCTATAAGAATGCGTACAAAGTGTTCATTTTGAAAATAGTTCAAAGAGGTGTTTGTCGTGGAAGATATTTTTGAAAGTGATCTTGAAAAAGTATCTTTGTAATGATTCTCATCTCTATAAGAATGCGTACAAAGTGTATTAACTTTTGAAAATGTTTCAATTGAAAGTGTTGGTGTGAATAGTTTTTTAGTTGTGAGCAAGCAATCAACTACGAGCGTCCTACTTACTCAAAAGGTCCAATGTTCTTTTCCTCCACCTTTAGATGTTACTATCTTACCATTGATTTGGTAAGAAGCCCCATCGTTGGATTTGAAGGGACGGGCGTGGGTCATTTGTATAGTCATAGAAGGCAACCTATGAGACGTTTTAGCAATTTTCGTTAGGGACTAGATTGTTTACCGAAGGCAACATCCAGGGACATCGATGGACTATGATATTTTATCATGGGTCTTTTCTAAAACGCCCATATTCGAGGGACATAACTATTTTCCAAGGCAACAAGTGAGATTACCTAGAGGTGCATGTGTGAAAAGTGTATTTGATTAAATGCGTTTTGTCTTTGAGATTAGGTTTTGCTAACAGTTGATTTTATCTTATCGTACACACCCTATCTTACTAACGATTATATGAAAAGCAGTAAACTTGCGGAAATTAAAATCCTAAGCTATTACATCATTACAAGGATGGGGATACAATTTGAAAATGGGGATGAACTAGGTGTATAATTATTACAACCATATCGAATAAGTGGACAGTAATGAAGAATATATATATACAATGAAAAAACAATTAAAAAGAAGGAGAAAACTACATTTTGAACTATTATGTGTCGACACATGCTGTTATGCATCGACGCATAACTATTACTTGCCCCTGCCAAACCAAATCAACTCAGTATGAGTCGATGCATAATGGATGTGTTGACTCATTTCCTGCTTGTGTCGACACATACGCGTTTTGTGTCGACTCATGCACCTTCCATCCTTCTGTTTTTGGACCTGGATAGCAGAATGAGTCGATGCATAAGGCCATGTTTCGACTCATACTCTATTTTGTCACTAGGATGAGTCGACCCATGTGGGTATGTGTCGACTCATGCTGCAATTTTTTGCCTCTATCACCATTTTTTGCGTGTATCAGTCAGTTTTCAATGTATAAATGATAAAAATGAACACCAATTAAATGATTAACTTCAAGAGTAGTGATCGCTATATCCTATCTTCAGAAATAAACCAAAAAATGATGTATGGAAAATGCAAGGTTAAGATGACTTACCTTGAAACTGCACTTTAGGTTTTGAGTCTGAATACCCTTCAAGATGTTGTGTGGACCTTAATGAAACTCCAAAAAGCTGCTAAACCTCCCTTTGTATTAAAGTTTGTTGAACCAACTCCAAACAGTCAAGTTTGTGTAGTACTGTCTTTTGTTTAGAAGTTGAGAATAAGGGCACTACGGAAATTGTTCTTGTGCTTGAACAATATTTATGTGATGTGAAGTGTTTAGAAGGTTTGTGGGAGAGTTTGCAAGGTTGTACAATAATGGGTTGAGGATTTTTCTGTTCTATGGGTGAAAGCAGAGTTGAAGATGAGCAGAGTTTTATGAAAATGAGATGAGTTTTACAAAAGTTATGTTTTTCTCTTCTCTCTTTTTCGCTCCAAAAAAAGCCCTCCCTATGTCTTATGAAACAGTCCCTTTTGTAGATCCTTGACTGAGGTTTAGGAGGGAAACAAAATAAGTTATTTTGAACTGTTTTTTCCTACTGCTTTAATACTTTTTCCACACAATTTTCTTTTACCATTTTCGTGTAGTTTTGTGGCTATTATGATGCAGGTTGGAGAAGACTGCATATAGTAGTTTTGGACTGGTTTTTTTGGACAGCATTTGGACTATATAGCACAGCATATGTAGGTTTTTGTGACATGTTTATGGTGCAGCATAGCACAAGGTTTTTTGTTGGACAGCAATGGAGTAGGGTTTTGGAGTGTTGTGGCAATGTATAGAAGTAACATATCATACTTTGTTCAGCAATAACTTGGATAGCATTGTTTACAGCATGAAATAAGTTTGGTTTGTGGAGCAACTTATGCAACTTGTATCAAAGACAAAGCATTGTGGAAAGGTTTTGAGTCAAAGGAAAAAGTCCAAACAATACAAAGTTTAGGATTTGTAAACTTGCGAAAATGCTACTTTGTAATAACTTGAATTATTTGTAACATCTTGAACTATTTTGAAATGTAGTGACAAGATGTCATGAAGCAATGAACTTAACTTAGAAAAATTTCCAAGTCTTGCAAAAGTTGGATTTTTTTACTTTCTTGATTTTTGATGATCAAATTTCATATTTTGGATGTCTTGATGAAATATGATATTTGGGACTCAACTTTGGTCAAAAAGTCAAAGTTTTACTTTTTAGTGTACAATTGACTTTTCCCATTAGTTGACCGAATTTTGTCTATCAATCCACTGATCTCAGGAGATGAATTGAAATGTGCAATTAGGTCAAAATGACACACTCGAATCCTTGAGATCATGCTTCCAACTAATAAGCCAGGTATTAGGTAAAAATCAAAGTTCGGTCATTTTCAGTAAAAACCCTAATTTTGCTCATTTTGCCCTTTTGGTAATTTGAATGACTTTCTTGGAAAATTGTGATCCAAGACTTGAAACTTGGTAAAAATAATCCTAAGGGTCCATAATGATCCATGAAAGTCATTTGAAACATTAGAAATGCAACTGCCTTTGTACTAACTCAAACCCTAATTTGAGGCATCAGTGCTGAGGAGATTATTTGACCTAGTCGATACTTGCGCAAACTTGAGGCATTGAAGATCTTTATAGTAAACATCTTGAGAAATGAGAGGGAAAATTTTTGGGTACAACACCTACATACCACCTTTCATGCAATAGGTGATTAGGGTACTCGAAGTTCACCTAAAAAAAATTTAAAACACAAGCGTGTTGGTTAATTTTTAGAGAAGAGACATCATCGTCATATCCGAGTGGAAAACATACTTACTACCCATGATTATGAGAAAGGAGAATTTACATCATCTCAAAGTGGAGGATATGGCTTGGATTTAAAATCAACAAAGCCTCACTCAACACCCAAGTGGAAAATATCTCACTTTTCTACATATCATAGAAGTATAGTAGCTCGCATCACTACAAGAATCGACAAGAGTCTAGTCTTTTTGAGAAAAAGTTTTAAAGTAAAAAGCCAAAGTGGCAAAATCATTTAAATGAGCTTAGATCAAAGCATCCTAATAATGAACCTCAAAGTTATTGGATCAAATTTTTCAAATTAAACATACTTGGGCTTGCAAACATAGGTTTGGGCCACAGATGATCATTTTTCAAATCGAGACAAATTTAGCGATATGGTAAGAAATCGTAAGTGGACTTATGTAGAAGTCGCACCTATTTTGAGGCTGGTCAATAACAATCTATGTATAACATGTTAGAGAAGTGATATGTAGATCATTCTCTAACAACATGTAGCACAAGTAAGAAAGGGATAAGATGAAGAGGAGGGGATGTATCAGATGAAATTAGGGTTTCAAATATCATCAACATCATTCATCCATTTTGGTGGATTTGGTTTTCCAACCTATCAACACCCAAGATCCAATGAGGTTGAGGAACGTGAACCAAAATAACACCCAAATCAGAACCAAACAAAAATAATAAAATAATATTCAATAAAACAATATTTAAATGTTTAATAAAAGGGAAATAATTGGTAAAATACACAAAGTGTACCAAAACACCAAATAAAAATCCTAAAAAAATAGTCAGAGGTCAAACATGAGTAAATAAGTATTGACAAAAAATTTCAGAATTTTTTAATGTCAAAAACTATTGTTTAAAATTCAAATAAATAAGCAAAATAAACTAAAAATTGTAAAAAAAAATAGTAAAATCAGAAATAAAAATAAAACAAGGGCACCAATATTTTCCAAGAGCTCATTGGATTCTTCCCTATATTTTCCAGATTTTAAAAATCAAGAAAAGTTTTTTTAAACAATTAAAATAGATCAAATAAAATGAAAAATTATAAAAAAATACCAAATCATAAAATAAAATTGTGAAAAAATAATAATAAAAAAAGAGAAAAATAAAAGGTATTTTTGAGAATTTTTTCAGAATTTTAGAAGTTGAAATGAATTTTTTATGAATTTTTGAAGTTTAAAACAATTAAATCAAATCAAAAAATAAATATAATGTCAAAATAATGTGGGCCATCTGATCATAGTCATAACGCGTTAGTAAACAGATCCAAAGGACCTGGTGCACTGTGCTTGATATGGACCTTAGTGAGAAATACACACTATCAATTAAAACTTGGCCAATGAAATTAAAATAGTTGTGACGCTATCATTGGTTAAAGAACGACGCGTAGGTCATCTTCAATCTCCAGACCCCTGCGTGTTGGATTTTTGTGAGATTCTTCAAATGGAAAAATCAAAAACTAATAGTGGTATCGTTGGATTCATCTCTTCAAGACAATCCTAACCCTACCCTCACGAAAAATTTATTTAACTTATGGTTCAATGGATTTGAGAAAAACCAGAAGAAAAAAAGTTGGAAAGGGATTTCAAAATTTATGAGCAAAACTCACTTCCAATTAAAAACTAATGATGCGATCAGTATCAGAGTGATGAGAGCTACATTGTAGCAATAAGTTTGGAGATAATTTATGGAGGAATCTACCAGTTGAAACTCAACTTCAGAGCTCTTAAACTTGACTTGGCTATCACGATTTAGGATACCTCAAGGCTTGGTTCTTCTTCTGTTAGCTTTAGTGAAGTTCAAGGATGAAAAATCAACAAAGAAAATGGATTGGGGAAAGCTTTAAAACTAAATTCGAAGTTACAAAATTGAGAGGTATGGATGGAGTTCAACAAAGCTTCTTTGGCTCTCTGAACTTGTCAAAAGAGTGGGATATTGTCCTCTATTTATAGGGAAGTTAATGGAATCAAGAGGAGGGGTGGATGATGTAATTTGAGTTGAAATCATGCACACCAGCATCATGAGAAATTGTGACTTGCAAGTTATCAAAACTCAACCATTCCTTGTGTTTTGATGTGCTAAACCTTTCAGGAAACTTAGTTAATCATGTTGAAACATCAAATGCGTGACAAAATGGTGTTTAGAGGTCACACTAATCAATTTTCAATCTGACTGTAAATGAAACTTCAGCTCCAAGGTACCAACTTTGAATCCATGGTGCACACAACTCAAGAGGCTTTAGGGCATAACTCTTGAAGCATTTGAAATCCAAAGTCACAATCTCTAAAATGTTCCATGAAAGAATCCATTTGTATGATTGAGCTGAAAGTTATGTCCATTTGAATTTGTGAAAAACACACAAATATTTTGTACTTAGAAAAATTCTAAGTGTTGAACTTCAAAATGACCTATAATGTTCTTAAAAATTACATGACTTTTGACTCAAAGTTTGATCTTGATATCTAAAGATGACATGAAGTAGACCTCTCAAATTGAAGTGTGGAATTGAGATCACTCAAAAACCATAAAAATTGAAAGAGTTATGGTCTTTGGAAGATGATGAACAAATTTGGGGAAATTCACAAAAGACCTATAATCTTTTTAAATATTCAAAAACTTTCCAAGCATCCTCAAGTCTTGCACATAAAAACAAAATAGTAGTAGACATCCAAAAGATTAATTTGGAAAAAGAATTGGCTCAAGGAGATAAAAATTGACAAAGTAATGATGATTTGAAGTCAAACCCTAAAATTCAAAGGTCTTTCAAGGAGACTTGTAATCTTTCTCAACTATTAGTGATCTTCCCTTCAAAATTAGCCTTAGATTTATGAAGAGAGATTGTTAATGACCCTTTAAATATAATCATGGTTTTAGAAAAAATAAAAAATCTCAAACAATGAGCAAGATATGGTCCTTAGAAGTCAACAAACCCTAACTTAGAGAGTGTCAAAATTACTTGAAACCCCTTTCAACTTTTGATGATTTTTCTTACACAATTTTATCTTGTCATGTGAAGAGAGGTTGTTGTTGATGATGTTTAGAATCCATAGCAAAAAGAACAAAATCCAAATGATTAAAATTGAGAGAGTGATGCACTTGTGATCACTGAATCAAGCATTTGTTCAATTAGGTCAAAATTGTTGAGCTAACCTTGAACCTCTTTGAACTTTCTTGGAAAAATAAAGCATGATGAATCATAAGATGCCTTTAAATTATGTTGTCTTTAATAAGAATCAAAGATGGAGCTTAATTCTTAATGAAGCTTGTTTAAGAAGGCATGTAAATAAACACATGAACCTATGAATCTTCTTGATGAATGCCACCACAAACTTTGAGGAGGTCTTGACCTAAATAAAATGAGAGAGCTCCTTGAACCACAAATCTTTGATCTCATAGACATGACCTTGAAGATTGAGCTCTTGTAATCCATTGAAGAATCATTTGACTAAGAACCACCCCCTTAAAACCCTAGGTTTGTTGGTGATATGAATGCAATTGTGATCACCTACAGTATGAACATTCAAAGAAAAATATATACACATATTGATGTTAGTTAATTGAACACATGTACAAGATACACATTTCAAGATGCTTGGTGATCCCTCAAGAGAAAACTTAAAGAGAGAACCAACCCTAATGTGTGATCTTGATGCACTGATAAAAGTGGGATGATGAGAAATCTTATGGGCAAAATTTGGGGTATAACAATATCCATGACCTAGAAATCAATGGGAAAGAAAAAGTTGTCAATTTCCACCAATACATCTTCTGCTATCTCGTATGACTGCTTGTTGGTGTGATCGACAAATTTTAATTTTGTCCCACTCCCGCTTATCTTTTCAACACCAAGATTTTTTAAAATATACAAGCGAATAAAACTCACACTAGAACCAGAATCAATTAAAACCCTCTTAAATTTTCTTCCTTTTATGGTGCACGGTATTGCAACAGATCCTGGATCCTTCTGCTTGATAGGAATTTTTTCTCGGGTGTGATTGCACATAATTTCTCATCAACGGGTACCTGTTCATCTTATATTGGTCTCTTTTTTTAGAGTACCCCTTTCATGAATTTCTGCTACAAGGGAATTTTCTCGAGTGCTTCAAAGAGTGGTACGTTGATCTCCAGCTTTTTAAACAATTTTGATTATTTATCAAACTCTTTCTCTTTCATGTCCTTCTTTACCACTCGAGATGGATACGACAACTTGATCACTGGTTTAGTATTCTCTTCAATTAGCTTTATAGGTGGTACCATTTATTCCTATTTTTTCTTGTTCTCTCTCACTTCTAAATATACTTCTATGATACTATCATCAAATTTTACCTCATCTTTTTTTCTTCAACAGGTTTCTCGTTCCTTGTTGTGATAGAATTAACATTCTCATGATTTTTCATATTTTCTTGTGCTCGCATCGCTACCTGTTATGCAATCTATTCCATTTGAACTTCCAAATTTTCTATTGCAGTTGTGGTATTCATGTGATTACTCCTTGTCTCTTCTTGAAACTTAGAGGTGTAGGAAGCCATCTTTTCAATAGCCTCCTCCCACTCTTCCTTCTGAGGAGCTTGTTTTTGTAGATCTTTCCAGGAGAAGTTAGGATGATTCTTTCACCCAGGATTATAGGTGTTAGAATATGGGTTATTTTGCTTCAAGAATTTTATCCCCTCAATTTGTTATGGAGTTGCAAGAAATTATACTGTAATGTGTGGTCCACTACCAATTTCAAATACAAACTTATGTACCTTTTGAACTTGAGCTACCTGTTGAGTACTCATGTTCATTGCTTTCAGCATTTTCTCTACTTCTGTAGCAATTGCTTCTTCAATTTTTCAGTTGCTTATTAATTTCTAAATTCATATCAATCATCCCTTCTGGTTTACTCACAACCCTATCATATAGCTCCAGATGCTCATTTTAATCCATGGCTTCAATAATCTTCTTCACACTAGTGGATGTTGTAAAGTTGGATGAGCCACCGGTTGCTATATTAATAAGTTTCTTTGTCTTCATTCGAATGCCATTTACAAACATTTGCATTTGCTCAGTTTAACCCATGTTGTGAGTGGCACAGGCTACTAATAACCTCTTGAACCTCTTATAAGCATCACCTAGCGACTCTCTTTCCTTCTGCTTAAAATTCAAAATATCACGTCTTTTGAAAATATAAACAGAAGCAGGAAAGTAGTCATCAAAAAAAGTCTTCTCCATATGTTCCCGAGTAGTAAAACTCCCAGCAGGTAATCGATAAAACCACTCTTCAGCATCTTTAGAATGCGTGAACAGGAACATCCTTAATCTTTTTGCTTCTTCAGAGTTCCCCTCAATCTTCAAAGTAGTACTCATGGTGAGGAATCTCTGTAAATGCTTATTTGCATCTTCATTGATCTTTCCGGTGAAAGATTTGTTCTCGAGCTGGCAGATGGTTGAAGGGTGCATCTGAAAATTTGCAATAGTTACCAGTTGATTCACGATAGTCAACCGACCTGTTGGGGCATTTTTCTCCTCCATAGTCCCCAAGAAGTCTCTCAGGTGGTGGTGGGTCTTCAGCCATTGGTTTTCCTTTCCAGATTCTGAACCTGAATGATCTGATGAACCTTCTGATTCATGTCTAACTAACCGTGCTTGTCTGTGCCTTGCGTGAAAAGTTCTTTCAATTTCTGCATCAAAAGGAAATTTAGATGAGGGCATTCCTCGCATGCAAATGTTAGAAAAATCAGTAGTGACAAAAATCTAAAAATTAGAGAAAAGAAATTTTAGTTGTAGAGCAACAAAATTCTAATTGAAATCAAATTACACACAATAACTAGGCAGTCCCCGACAATGGCGCCAAAAACAAGATCGGTAAATTAGCAAGTGTACTAATTTGCAAGTGTAGTAATAATTGGAAATCCCAAAAATCGATCTCAAGGATTGTGTATCAGTATTGAGCTCAATTTGTGATTCGAATAGGCAAAACTTGAATTGGGGTTTTGATTTGGAAATTGTCACTTAACAATAATTAAAAATAAGCAGAATGTAAATTAAGACTTCTTTTCAGATATGAGGAGCATGCTAGGGTATGGTGTATAATTTTCTTTATAATAACCTTGAATTTTTATTTCTTCAACAAGTTCATAATACCAATTACCAGCCCTTTAGATTATTTTCCCCTAAGTCCTTAGTGGGAAAACCTTTGAACATTCGTCCTAAATCCTAAGTCCTTAGAGATATATGATGGATTCAAGCCTTTGTTTTATCAAGAGTTATCTGGTAACTATAGTGTATCCCTAGTCCTAGGTGATATATATTATATTCTAAATGTATGAAAACCTTAACAATTGTGGTTCAGCAAATTTTTAACCGTAGAACAATCCTTATTTGTCTGATAAAGAAAGCATGAAAAACCTTGTACAATTAAATCAAATAATAGAAACCTTGTAATTGATTAAATTAGAAATTCAAAGTGATTATAGAATCAAATCAGGGAAACCCCCTAGCATTCAGGGGTTTAGCTAATCATGTTGTTCAAAGTAATTTCAGAATAAAAATTAAACATTACACATAGATGGTGAACTTTGATCTTCAATCACTTCCGCTCATGAAAGGTCTCTGTTCTCCAAAACTTGTATAGGTTTCAATCTTCAATCCTCAATTCTTTATCTGGCAAAAGAAGTCCTTGTTTTCATCGTGGAAACTTCTCTTAATAGAAAAAACTCATTTAGGTCGGTTGGAAGTACCCAAAATGCCCCCACAGTTTAACAAATGAACAAAGTAACCTGAAATACTGAAATCAGGGTCGCAACCCAACACGGGTTGTGTCAGGAAACACGGGTGCCTGTGTTGGACCTCTGGGAATTTGTCTTTTATTTTTTGATACAACCCTTCTGACATGGGTCGTGTCAGCTGATATGGGCTCCCGTGTCATCCCCCTAACTTCCCATTTCCTTTGTCTCATCCTAGCCTTCATCCTAACACGGCCAGTGTCAGGTGACACGGGTGGCCGTGTCAGGCCTCCTATAGGTGGATATTTGTTTTTCTTCCAAAACTCTGAGTTTTGCACTGATTTGTCCCGATTTATACTTTTGAACCTGAAAACATTAAAACACAAAACCAAAGCATAAAATGCGGAAACATAAAGTAAAACACCAAAATAAGGAAAAGATGATTAAAATCAAAGGTAAAAATTATGTAAAAACCATTGATCAACATGCCAGGTCTAGATACTAATATTGTGGAGCATAGATTGTCGTTGAAACCATAATGTCTACGAGTACAATTTCATTATTAGATGTTTGGAATGATGTCAAAACTAGGAAAAGTTTGCATTTATATATATTGGAAGGTATCTTTATGTCTTGTGGCACTCCTTTGCATTAGGGGTCTTAGGAACCATTAAAAACCACATTGAAATTGATCTAAATATTGAAAAATAAGTTTTTGCATAAATTTTCATTGCATGTGTCGACCGACACATACGTATTTCAAATTGACACATGCAACTCAGTTTTGAAGTCTGTAGCTTCTAGAAGGCTCAGGTCAACACATGAATCATACAGGTCGACACATACTGAAGCTTTTCTTAAATTGCAGAAAAACTTATTTTATTTGTCGCGACATACAAATTTTAGGTCAACGAATTTACTATTGTTTTAAAGCCTGTAGCTATTGACTTGGTTCGGTCGACACATTCATATTTTCAGGTCGACACATACCGTTGAAACTTGACGTATGTGTCGACACATACGATTTTTAGGTTGACACATACTATTTGTTTAGGTTAATTTTTCAATTATTTTTAATTCCAAAAATTTCCTTTTTGCATCTAAAACTCCTTAACTATAAATACATCATTCATGCATCACTCCAACTTGATGATACCATAAAAACTTCCTACAATTTCTCTTCACCTTCAACCTCTAACCTATGCATACACACTAACAAATCATCATAGTAATCTTTTGTTGGGTTCCATCTAGACAAAGATCGATAATATCTAATTAGGTTCTTATGTATCCAAGAATATTGGGTTGAGATTTGCAGGGGCCTTCATTCTAAAAAACTTTGGGTTTGTCCTCCTAGATCATTGATTGATTTGGGGGTTTTCGTGCAAGACATTCAAGAGAGAATTGCGGCCTAGTGAAATACTTTGGAGATAAAGACCACAAAGAATCCTTTGGAGATAAAGAATGCAAAGGAAGTAGTTTGAAAACGGCTAGTCAAATTGAAGTCTTGTGTTACAATAGGTACAATTGATCGTGCATGAAAGCTTTGGAGATATAGAATGCAAAGGAGTAGAAATATCAACAACTAAATTAGGATCTATTGTGTCTTGGTATTTCTCAAGATCAAAGGAAGAGAAGGGGTTAAATCAACAACAAACGTTAGGGTTTATAGAGTTTCTCTTGGAACACTTTTCTTGTATTAACTTTTTGCATAGTAGGAGTTATCCTAATTCCATTAGAATTAGACGCAGACGTACCCACAAGCAAGGACAAAAGTGGAGAAATGTGAAGATAAATCTCGGGGTCTCTTTTTCGTATTATTTCACTTGCTTTAATTTTCATCAATCAATTTGACTAATAGCATTGCGTAATCGATTGACTCGTAGGAATATTTCTGGACTATTTTTTGTTTTTAATCAAGTGTTGATATTGTTTATAATCACTTTTGATTATAAGTGCTTTTTGTATCAACACAACTCAGAGGAAAATTCTAAAAAACTCAATAGCGCACCAAGTGTTCTACAAATTGTTTTCTTAGTTCTTTTAATAAATGCCATTGGAAATAGTATTGCTAGTAATTTTCTATGAACGATTCATAACTTGTTACTTGATTGAAGTAAGATTATTGTATTCATTGCATAATCAATTTTATATTTGCATATCTGACTTCCAATAACATGGTTCGTATAGATGACATATTTTAAAACCTTCTACTTGCACTCTTTTACTAAACAATATTTAAAACCTGATTTTTATCTGGACTTTTTGTTTGGTGATCTATTCACCCCCTCTAGATAAGGCGCCATCATTTAACAAGTGGAATCAAGAGCCCGATTCATTTCGGCTTCGAATATTATTATAAAATGGTGTACGAACCTAAAGGGGATTATAAAAGAGCCCTAATTTTCACGGGAGAAAACTATAGTTGTTGGAAAGCTTGTAAGCAAAATCATGTCAACTTTAAATGACAAAGGTGCGTGGTAAGCCATTCAAAATGGTCCAACACCGGTGACATATGAGGTTGATGGTGCTATTGTACCAAAGCTGGAAAAATTATGGAATGTGGATGATAATAAGAAGTAGGAATGTGATTGGAAAGCGAAAAACATCACCAATAAATTACTATTTTATTAAGTATATCAAAATTAACATGTACCAAACGTTTATGCCATAGCCAAGAGTCTTCACTCATGGTAACAAGACATTGGGCGTTATTCAAGAAAACTTCTCTTAACTCAAGCATATAGATATTATTAACCCTCACACCATTAAACATACAATCCTTCTTTTAATTATATTGTATTATGCAACAATCTTTGGCAAAAGTCACTTTAAACCCATTTTCACATAATTGACTAATGCTAAGAAGACTATGTCTAAGGTCTTCAACTAACATAACATTTGAGATAGTAATAGTTAAGGGATTACCTATACTACCTTTTTCGATTATTGAACCTTTGTTGTGATCACCGTAGAATACAAAACCTTTTTTCTTCACTACAAAGTAAGAGAATTGAGATATGTCTTCTATCATGTGTCTTGAACATTCCCTATCAAGAATCCATTTTCCCGTCATAGCGTTAAGATAATCAACCTACAAAAATCAAACAAAAATGAGAGGTACCCAATTCTAATTGGTTCATTGGGAGTGAGTGAAATAATTGTTGCTTTTGGGCAACCATTGGAAATTGCCTTTAGGAACCAAAAAGCACCTAAATTTGCATTTTTCAGTAGTATGGCCTTTCTTGCAATAATAGTGACAAAAAAAACTTATGATGATGTTTAATTTTGCTATTTTTAATCACTTTATCAAATTATAACTTTTGCGAGGCTTTTAAACCTTTAAAGAATTAATAGCAAAAATATTAAGAACTTGTGATGCCTTGTAAACTTAGGCTTCAACTGTACTCACTTCTTTTTGCCAAATTTGACAAGTTACACAAGCAAACCGATAAGGTTCCTCATCCAAATTTTCATAATTTTGACTATATACAATAAATCTTTTTAAAGCTTCAAATTTATTATTGATTTCTTAAACATTTGCTTCCAAGTATGTAAAAACTTTTTCATTTGAAGCAAGTTTCTTAGAAGCACATAATGTTTCTTTTCTAGAATTCATATAGTTATTTCTTTGGCCCTTTCCAGTCTTATTTGCAAGAGATGGAAACTCTGTTCTATAATGACCGGCTTTATGCATTCATAGCATATTCATTTTACCATATCCTTTTTGTTGCCTTCATCTTTAGAGGATGTGGATTGTCTTCTAAATGTTATAAGATTATTGTCAGAGTGTTTAATACCATTCTTCTGAATGTATCGATTGTATCTCCTCACAAATAATCCCATTTGTTCATCATCCGAGTTACTTCATCACAAGAATCACTATCATTAGTATGCTCATCCTTTAAGGATTTAGAACTTGAAGCCTTAATAGCTTTATACTTCAATACTTCCTCCTTATTGGTGTCTTTATCCTTTTTCTTCTTTCTCTCAAGCTTCTTTTTATGTTTTTCCAAACAATTGAGTTTTTGCTCGTGTTCCTCTAACTATCCGAACAAAGCAATGAGATAAAGTATTGCAAGATTATTGGCTTCCTTGATCACGGTGACCTTTGGTTGCCAATTCCTAGTAAGACATCTCTAAACCTTGTTAGTAGCAATAGCATTGAAAATAGGATTACCTAGAAAATTTAAACGATTAATAAGATGCGAGAACCGCTTTTGCATTTGAACAATGGTTTCACCATGTTTCATGCGAAAGAGTTCAAACTCTTAATTAAGTGTATTAATCCTATCTTGTTTGACCTTATTAGTTCCCTCATAGGTAAATTGTAGAGCATCCCACATAGCTTTATCCGTTTGACAATTGGAAATACGATAAAAATCATCAACACCATCAACAATATATGTCACCAGTGTTAGACCATTTTGAATGGCTTCCCAAACACCTTTGTCATATGAGTTAACATGAATTTGCATACAAGTTTTCCAATAACTATAGTTTTCTCCCGTGAAAATTGGGGCTCTTTTATAATCCCCTTTAGGTTCGTACACCATTTCTAATAAGATTTGAAGCCGGAATGAACCGGGCTCTTAATTCCACTTGTTAGATGACAATGCCTTATCTAGAGGGGTGAATAGTTCACCAAGCCAAAATTTAAGATAAAAATGTGGTTTGAAAAATTGATTAAAAGAGTGCAAGCTAATTACTTTTAAGATGTATCGTCTATAGTTGTTATTGTAACTCGGATATGTAAATATAAAATTGAGGTATGGAATGAAAACGATAATATGAATTAATTGAACTTAAATCAAGTAACAAGTTATCAATCATTTATAGCAAGTTACTAGTAATTCAATTTCCAGTGGTAATTATCAAAAGAACTAACAAAACAATTTTCGAACACTTGGTGTGCAATTGAATTTTCAAAATTCTCCTTTTAGTTGTGCTGATACAAAAGCACTTATAATCAAAAGTGATTATAAGCAATATAAACACTTCAATCAAAACAAAAAAAAATAGTTCGTAAAAATTCCTACGAGTCAGTCGATTACGCAATGCTATTAGACAAATTGATTGATGAAAATAAATCAAGTAAAGCAATACAAGAAAGAGACACGAGGATTTGTTTTCACAGTTCCCCACTTCCTTCCTTGTGTGTGGGTACGTTTGTGCCTAATTCCATTGGAATTAGGAAAATTCTTACTATGCAAAAAGTTGATGCAAGAGAAGTGTTCAAGAGCAACTCCATAAACCCTAATGCTTGTTGTTGATTCAACCCCTTCTCTTCCTTTGATCTTGAGAAAGACCAAGACACGATAATTGCAAATTGACTATCTGGATCTTGCTACTCCTTTGCGTGCTTTATCTCTAAAGCTTTCATGCACTGTCAATTTCACCTATTGTAACACAAGACTTCACTTTTTATTTCTTCGTTCTCGTGCTACTTCCTTTGTGTTATTTATCTCCAAGAGATCCTTTGTATTATACATCTCCAAAGGCTTTCACTATGATGTAATCCTCTTATGAATATATTGCACAAAACCCCCCAAATCAATCAATGATATTGGTAGACAAACCTGCGGTTTTCTAGATGAAGACCCGTGCAAATATCAACCCAATATTCTCATCTAGACAAGAAAATAATTAGACGTTATCGAACCTTGTCTAGATGGCACCCCAACAAAATATTATTTGTAATGGTTTGTTAGTGTGTATGCATAGGTTGGAGGTTGAAGATGAAGATAAAATGCATGATATTTTTATGATATCATCGAGTTTTAATGATGCATGAATGATGTATTTATATTTTTGGAACTTTAGAGAAAAAGGGAAATTTTTGGAATTAAAAAATTTGAAAAATTGACCAAAATAGTCAGTATGTGTCGACCTAAAAATTGTATGTGTCGACACCTACGTTAAGTTTAAGTTGAAGTAGTGAAAAACACAAGAAGGGGGGTTGAATTGTAAAACTGAAAATCAATGCAATGAACAAGATATTTTTATCCTGGTTCGTTTGATCTCAAACTACTCCAGTCCACCCGTCAAGGTGATTTCGCCTCTCTCCAACGAGGTCTTAATCCACTATATTCAACTGAATATTACAAACTGCTTTAACAACTGCTAAAGCCTTCTTGATGCAAACCACAACCCGGTTTGTCAAGGAAACACTTTCTTACAAATAAGATAAATCTAAGTGTGTGAATGTTTTCAACAAAACTGTATCACAACTGTGATGTATACACAACTTTAAGCTTATGAAACTAGATTGCTAAAACAAAGATTGAGTAAGAAGATATGTAGTGTTTAGCAAACTGGGAGAAGGAAGATTATGATTAGCTTTTAGGCGTGTAAGATGTTGGAGAGCATTAGCCAATTCAATCTTCATAGTCTTGTTTATATAGCACAGAGATTCTTGAACGTTGGATCAATATTCTTGATTCAATGCTAATAACAAACTTTCCTTATTGAGAAGATCTTGTCTGGAATGAGGCCGTTGGTAATAATTTGCTTTCAATGCACAGTACCGTTGCTTACTTAATGCATGTTCTGGCTTGGCTCATTCTGACTCTGCTTAACTGCTGATGAACTGTTGTTTTCTTTATCAGAGTGTTGAGCGCAGTTCTGTTCATCAAGCTTCAGCATACACGTGAGTTGATCTTTTGATTCTGGTATTCTGATATAGCAACTTCTGATGCTGATGTCAAGAACCAAATTTCTGATGCTGATTAGGTGTGATCTTGCTTATACCTATCAGAGTTTCTGCAAATCAGAACGTCATAATTTAGGTAGCAAATAGTTCATACATGAATCATATAAATAATATATCATTTCATTTTGTTATCATCAAAACTTAAACATAGGGTAGTAGATTCAAACTTTGTTCTAACAATCTCCCCCTTTTTGATGATGAGAAAAACTGGATATTTTTAATTGAAAATAACGTGAAAAGGTATCAGAGAGATATATCAGAGTAAGAGGTTATCAAAGATAAGGGATAAGAGTTGAGAGATACTCCCCCTGAGTTTATTGCTTCCCTTTTTGATTCCAAGAGTTCTTCAGGATCAGATCTTTTTGCCTTTCTTTGAACATTAGAGTATCAGAGTCTTTGACTATCAGGAGCTTTAGATCAGCATATCAGAGTAGAGCTTCAGATCAGCGTATCAGAGCTTTTCTTGTCAGAGCTTTGCTTTGGGTCAGAGTATCAGAGCGGGTCAGAGTTTCAGAGCTTTAGTCTTCAGAGTATCATGGAGCTTTCTTGTACCTGTAGACTTAAGCAAAACAGAAAACATATTCAAGTATAACAGAGTTAGAATGTTCGAGAATTTTTGTCTTAGTAATCCGTTATTATTTAAAATATCATTCTTGTTCTCCCCCTTTTTGTCAGCAATCAAAAAGTGTAAGTGATGTGCTAAAACAATTAAGATCAGAAAAAAACTTGTCATATTAAAAGGTTCAGAATCAAACAAAACATATTAGAACAGTACAACAGATAATCAAGGAAAACATGAGAATGACATGAATGAAAAAACTAAGGTTGGGGAGGAAAGCGTGTGAACAGGTTCTCCAGCATGGCTTTGATCTGATCAGCAGTCTCATTCTGTTTGTGAACCATGCTAACAATTGTGTCAATCTTGTTATCCTGCACATCCATCCTTTCTTTCATCTTCTGGTCGTTTTCATCCATCCTTTGCTGCAGACGCATGTCATTTAGCTTCAGCTCTTCCAGAGTCTGCCTATCCAAGGCAGCTTGAGAAACATCAGAAGTAGGAAGCTTCTGAGAGCTTTCTGCAACATCTTCTGCTTGACTTGCTTCAGCTTGAATGGTCTTGTCTTCTTCTGGTTGCACCTTTGAAGCTAGTTGTTTCTCAGACCATGGCTCACTATCCAGAGGGAGCACATCTTCCTGTGGCAGCTGACTGGAAACTTCCTTCAACAGCTTGCTGAAGTTCTATTGTGCCTGCTCATAGTTGATATCCTGCAACTTGAGGGCTTCAGCACGTACCCAAATTCTGAATTGTGACCAGAGCTGGTCAGAGGCAGCTGGGTCAATCATTCCAGGACAGACTTGCTTCAGAGAAGCAATCCACTGCTGCAAACCTGTTTCAAAATCCATAATACCAGAGCCAACATCTGGTTGTTTTGGTTTTGGGATGGCTATTTTATTTTTCAGATCAGCAAGACGGTCAAGGCTGGTTAAGTCTATGAAGGTCCTGTTGGGGTTTTCGGTGGTTTGCTTGGCAGCTGTTTGTTTTGGAGATGGAGTGGGAGAATCAGAAATAATGATTGGATTGTTTGGTGTTTTGGGAGTATTGGGTGGTGTAGATTCTGATGAGGATGGCAGCTGGGCCATTGTGACTGTTGTTCCACATGGCAGCTGGATTGCCATAGGTGATGGTTGAGGTGAATGAGGTTCAGAAGGTGGAGGAGAAGGAGTTTCAGAGTGATGAAACTCAGGTTGAGGTGATGGTGGATGAATTTCTGGTTGAGGAGAGGGAGACGGAATTGCTTGTTGAGGAGAAGTTGTTGGAATTTCTGGTTGTTCAGGGATGACAGGTTCTTCTGGAATGGATGAGAGAGGTTGTTGTTGTTTTGGTTCCTCAGTAGATTGTTGTTGTTCTGGTTGTGGAGGAGGGACAATTTGTGGTTCAGAGTTTGGATTGGAGGAGTGATCAGAAGTGTGTTGATCAATGTCAGACAGCACTTTGTCAATTGCTGATGTTGTTGATATTGTTGGTTTTGGGTGTTTGGTTCTGGGTCTTCTGAGTTGTAATGCCTCAGAAGGGTCATCTTCTGGTTCAGTTTGATCTATTGTTGGGATGGGGATTGAGATTCTATGAGAGGTTGGTGGTGGAATAGATGCTGGAATAGTAGAAGAATTTAAAACAGAAGCAGCAGATAAATTACCTCTTTTCTTGGGTGTCTGCTGCGATGATCCTTCTGAAGGTGCCTTCCTTTTCTTCGTCTTCTTCAGAGTCACTTCTGGTTGAGGTTGATGTAGATCTTTGATCTTCATATTTGGATCTGCACCATCAGCTTTGCACGCGTCCATATATCTGAGAACTACCACTGGCTTGGATTCTATCTGAGAGAATAAAGGAAAGTCACTCAGTGGAACTCTTCTGCTGGTGATATCAGCAATAGGAGTAGCGCTGGGTTCCTTTTTGATATTCTCTATCAACTTCATTTTCTTCAAGTTCTTTGCGTTCAGAGGCTTCCCAACTGTTGGTTCAATGGTGCTTAACTCTTGAGCTTCTATCAGATGCTCTATCAGCCTATTCTCTGTCAGAATATCTGATATAAGCCTTCCAAAGGGTATCCAATCCCTCTTTGTTCTTTCTTCTTCCCTGGTTTCCTTCACGCTTGTTCTGAGGTGGTTGAACAGAAGATGAGCCAAGTTGATTTTTACCTTCTGATTGATAAAGTAGATCAGAAACTGTTGATCCACATTTATGTAATCAGGGGAACTAGTTGGCTTCCTATGGTTAAAGCACCCCAGAATTATCTTCGCCCAAACTCTGTGATGATCCTTCAGATATTTGATCTTGCTGCTGGGCACCCCATGGGTGAAAATCCTTTCAACTATGACGCCCACGTCAGCACATCTCTCAGCCATATCAATACAGCGGACGCCACCGCCACTGTAACCAATTAACCTTGCTATGTGATCCTCAGTGATCACAATCTTCTTCCCCATAATGTAGGAGGTGACTTGATGCGTTGAAGTCGTCGCATGAATCCAGAACTCCTTCACTAACATAGGGAATGTTGGTCCAACCAACCTGTCAAAATACCTTTCCCATTTCTGTGCCCTAACTTCTTCAGTTAAATCAAAACCGTTTTCCTTCAGACTTCCAAAATCAATGATCAATTCAGATAACACTTCAAGATTCTTCACGGGAGTGAGGAGTGTTCTGAATGGCACTTGATACTGTTCAGATGATGCTTTCTTCTGAGAACCTGCAGAAGCACTGCTGGAGGTTGCCATGTTCACACTTAAAGATTTTTGAGAAGAAAAGCTGAGAAAATGGGTTTGAGAGAGATGAACACGGAAAAATGCAGAGAATGCTTGAGAAATAGTGAGAAACTGTAAAAGATTAAAATGAGAGGTTAACGTGTTTAAATAGAGTTCAGAATATTTTGAAATTGTAAACGTTTTTAAGAAAGAGAAATAAAATCATGATTACGTTTTAAACACATGATTACTTTCATTTAATGCTTGCTGATTTTGGGGGATTTGAGAAAGATACTTAAAAACGGTTACCAGACATGCGTCTCAATGCACCCAATCAGCGTTTTGCCTTCTCAGAAGCGTGCACGCGTTCTGCTTCAGAGATTTGCTGATGATTGGATGACACTTGTTTGATGTAGTGATCAGCACGTCTGTCTTTGAGCTTAGACTCTCAGATCTTTAGACTTGCATCTGATACAATCTGCATGTTCTATCTTTCTAAAAAGAGATTGATCAGAAGTTCACAGTAAAACAAATACATTCTGAAGATAAATATATGGAATTAAAACATTTTCACTCTGGGCAAATTTTCATGCTGAGATGTTTCAGAATGAAATTGAACCTATCTTCAGAAAGGGGTTTAGTGAAGATATCAGCCCATTGATGGTCTGTATCTATAAATTTTAAGTTCAAAATTCCTTTCTGAATATATTCCCTAATGAAATGATGTTTTATTTCTATATGCTTAGCTCTAGAATGTAAAATGGGATTCTTACTTAAGCAAATAGCAGAAGTATTATCACAGAGTATAGGAATGTTACTCTCAAAAATCTGGAAATCTTCAAGCTGACTTTTCATCCAGAGCATTTGTGTGCTACATCCTGCTGCTGCTATGTACTCAGCTTCTGCTGTTGATAGCGCAATTGTTGATTGCCTTTTGCTGGACCAAGAGATCAGATTTTCTCCCAGAAACTGGCAGCTTCCAGAAGTACTTTTACGCTCCACTCTGTCTCCAGCAAAGTCAGCATCGCAGTAGCCTACTAAACTATAATCACTAGATTTTCTATAAAACAAGCCCAGATTAGTAGTACCTTTCAGATACTTGAAAATTCGCTTAACAGCTATTAAGTGAGATTCTCTAGGATCTGATTGGAATCTAGCACAAATACAAACACTGAATAATATATCAGGTCTTGAAGCAGTCAGATAGAGGAGAGAACCAATCATACCTCTGTAGACTTTCTGTTCTACATTTTTGCTTACCTCTTCTCTTTCCAGAATGCACGTGGGATGCATTGGAATTTTTGATGACTTACATTCTGAGAGGTCAAATTTCTTCAGAAGATCTCTGATGTATTTGCTCTGATGAATGTAAGTTCCCTCTGGAGTTTGATTGATCTGAATTCCTAGAAAGAATTTCAGTTCCCCCATGAGGCTCATCTCAAATTCTGCCTGCATACACTTAGCAAATTTTCTTCCAAGAGAAGGATTAGTAGAACCAAAAATAATATCATCAACGTAAATTTGACAGACTAAGATGTCATTCTTAACTGACTTACAGAATAAGGTAGTGTCCACCTTCCCTCTGGTGAATTTATTTTCTAACAGAAAGTTACTTAGCCTTTCATACCAAGCTCTGGAAGCTTGTTTCAGACCATATAGTGACTTCTTTAGTTTGAAAACATGTTCTGGATGTTTTGTATTTTCAAAACCAGGGGGTTGGTGCACATAAACCTCTTCTTCTATATAACCATTTAAGAATGCACTTTTGACATCCATCTGATACAGAGTGATGCCTCTATTAACAGCAAATGAAATTAAAAGTCTGATAGATTCTAACCTGGCGACTAGAGCAAAGGTTTCTGTATAGTCTATCCCCTCTTGCTGACTATAACCTTGTGTAACCAGTCGTGCCTTGTTTCTGATGACTTCACCTTGTTCATTTAGCTTGTTTCTGAACACCCATCTTGTTCCAATGACGTTGAATCCTTTTGGTCTGGGAACAAGATCCCATACGTCATTTCTGGTGAATTGATTCAGCTCTTTTTGCATTGCCAGAATCCAGTCATTATCCAGAAGTGCTTCATCAATAGAAGAAGGTTCAATCAGAGACACAAGTCCTATGAGTGTTTCTTCAGAGTTTCTGAAGCTTGCTCTTGTTCTGATTGGATCTTCCTTTCTTCCTAAGATAGTCTCTTCTGGATGATCCAAGTTGCTTCTGGGTAATCTCTTCTGAGGTTGATCAGCAGCTTTTGTAGGATTGCTAGCAGTGCTCCTTTCAGACGTTGAAGGAGTGTTTGTGTTGAGAGCTTCTGATGACTTGTCTTCAGAACCTGTAAATTCAATTTCCATACCTGCAAAAACTTCATTCTGCTTTGACTTTTCAGAGTCAAGCTTATCATCAAAACGAACACTGATTGATTCTTCCACAATCTGTGTTTCTGTATTGTATACTCTGTACCCTCTTGAGCGTTCAGAGTATCCTAACATAATACACTTCTGTGCTTTAGAGTCAAACTTGTTCAAATAATTCTTTGTATTTAACATAAAGCAAGTACATCCAAATGGATAAAAATATGAAATGTTGGGCTTTCTGTTCTTCCACAATTCATATGGAGTCTTTTCCAGAATAGGTCTTATTGAGATTCTATTCTGAATGTAGCACGCTGTGTTTATTGCCTCTGCCCAGAAGATCTTAGCAACGTTTGTCTCATTGATCATGGTTCTGGCCATTTCTTGCAATGTTCTGTTCTTTCGTTCTACAACTCCATTTTGTTGGGGAGTTCTAGGACAAGAGAAATCATGCAGAATGCCTTTGTCATTAAAGAATGACTCAAAATCTTTGTTTTCAAATTCTCCACCATGATCACTTCTGACTTTAACGATTCTAAGATCCTTTTCATTCTGAACTTGGTTACAGAAGGTAACAAACACAGAGTGTGACTCGTCCTTGTGTCTTAAGAACTTTACTCATGTCCATCTGCTATAGTCATCTACGATTACTAACCCATACTTCTTACCACTGACTGAAGCAGTTTTAACTGGTCCAAATAAGTCAATGTGCAGAGGTTCTAATGGCTTAGAGGTAGAAACAACATTTTTAGATTTAAAAGAAGGTTTTGCAAACTTGCCTTTCTGACATGCTTCACACAGAGCGTCTGAATTGAACTTCAAATTAGGAAGTCCTCTGACCAGATTGAGTTTGTTAATCTGAGATATTCTTCTCATACTAACATGCCCCAATCTTCTGTGCCAGATCCACTGCTCGTTGTTAACAGACAGAAGGCACTTTACATTCTGACTCTTTAGTTCAGAAATTTTGATTTTGTAAATGTTGTTTTTCCTCTTACCATTAAAAAGGATAGTCCCATCTTTCTGACTAATAGCTTTACATGATTTTTGATTAAAGATTATATCATAACCGTTATCACTTAATTGACTTATGGATAACAGATTATGCATTAATCCATCTACTAGCAGAACATTATTAATAGAGGGAAGATTTCCATTACCTACAGTTCTAGAGCCAATTATCTTTCCCCTCTGATTGCCTCCAAAGCCAACGTGGCCTCCAGGCTTAAGTTCCAGGCTTTGGAACATATGCCTTCTTCCCGTCATGTGTCGCGAGCAGCCAGAGTCCGGGTACCATGACTGGTGTTTCTGACTTGTTGCTAAAGATATCTGCAACATGTATTATTTTATCCTTAGGTACCCAGATTTTCTTGGGTCCTGATTTGTTAGTTTTACCAAAACTCTGGTTGAATTTTGGTTTCACAGAGTGCTAACTGCTAGTGTATTTAATATCATGTGTGTGACCATACACAAAATGTGAATTCAGAGGAGTGTGTTTAATGGTTAAGTCCATGACATTCTTTGGTGTAGGAACCTTACCTTGGTATCCTATTCCTTTCCTGTCGTTTCTGCTAACTCCATAGATCATTGAAGCCATTTTGCTTCTATCTATGCTTTTAGCAAGGAACTTCTGGAAATTGTGATCATACTCCTTGATGATCTCATCAGCGTTGCTGGGAGTTTCAGAAATTGGTTCCTTCTGAGAGTTTTGTAAAGTGTTTTCTAATTTTGAAATCTTATTTCTCAGCTCAGAATTCTCCAATTTGAGACTCTCAGTCTTATTAGAGTCAGATTCAAGATTCCTTTTCAGGTCTCTGAATTTAACTCTAATTTGCTGATACCTTTCCAGGATTTCATTAAGGCTTTCAGCAAGTTCATCCTTGGTAAAATTAACAGCAAAGTTAGAAAATACCTCTTCAGTATCTGATTCTGAGTCTGATTCAGAAGCTTCACTATCTTCTGAGATGTTAGCCATGAGAGCTATGTTTGCCCTCTCATCATCTGATTCTGAGTCAGCTTCGGACGAGTCAGAGTCATCCCATGTAGCCATGAGACTTTTCTTCTTTTCTCTTCCAAACTTCTTTTTGGGATTTTCCCTCTGAAGCTTTGGACAGTCACTCTTGTAGTGTCCTTGCTCATTGCACTCATAGCAGATGATGTCCTTGGTGTTTGGCTTTTTGCTACTTGAGGAGCCTTCAGATCTTCTGTATCCAGAGGAAGACTCTGTCCTTCTGTATCTGGAAGAGGACTCGTTCTGATCAGATCTTCTGGGATTCCTGAACTTCCTTTGCCTTTGCTTCCACAGTTGATTTACTCTTCTGGAGAGGAGGGAGAGTTCGTCTTCTTCTGATGAGGATCCATCAGATGTTTCTTCAACTGCCTGCAAAACTTTAGACTCAGATTTTTTGTTAGATTTCAATGCTAAAGGCTTACCTTGCTTCTGAGGCTCGTCAGCTTCTAGCTCTATCTCATGACTTCTGAGGGAGCTGATAAGTTCCTCCAGAGTGATTTTGTTGAGATCTTTTTCTAGCTTCAGAGCTGTAACCATTGGTCTCCACTGCTTGGGTAAACTTCTGATGATTTTCTTGACATGGTCAGCAGTAGAGTATCCTTTGTCCAGAACCTTGAGACCAGCTACCAGAATCTGGAATCTTGAGAACATTGTTTCAATGGATTCAGATTCTTCCATTTTGAACGCCTCATACTTCTGAATGAGCGCCAGAGCTTTAGTTTCTTTGACCTGAACGTTGCCCTCATGCGTCATTCTGAGTGAGTCAAAAATGTTCTTTGCTGTGTCTCTGTTGGAGATCTTTTCATATTCAGTATAGGAGATGGCGCTGAGGAGGATGGTTCTGGCCTTGTGGTGATTCTTGAAGTCACGCTTTTGTTGGTCAGACATTGTTTTTCTATCAATCTTCTGACCGCTTGCATTCACAGGGTGCGTGTATCCATTTGTCACCATATCCCACAGATCAGCATCATGTGCCAGAAAGAAGCTTTCAATTCTGTCTTTCCAGTAATCAAAGTTTTCTCCATCAAAGACTGGAGGTTTGCCGCTGAATCTGTCTTTGTCCTCATGGTTGTCATTGCTGGTGTGAGAATAGTTTCCTGCCATTGTGTTTTTCTGACGCTGGATCTTGTACTGACACGGTTAAGTGTTTTAGCTTAGAACCAGGCGCTCTGATGCCAATTGAAGTAGTGAAAAACACAAGAAGGGGGGTTGAATTGTAAAACTGAAAATCAATGCAATGAACAAGATATTTTTATCCTGGTTCGTTTGATCTCAAACTACTCCAGTCCACCCGTCAAGGTGATTTCGCCTCTCTCCAACGAGGTCTTAATCCACTATATTCAACTGAATATTACAAACTGCTTTAACAACTGCTAAAGACTTCTTGATGCAAACCATAACCCGGTTTGTCAAGGAAACACTTTCTTACAAAGAAGATAAATCTAAGTGTGTGAATGTTTTCAACAAAACTGTATCACAACTGTGATGTATACACAACTTTAAGCTTATGAAACTAGATTGCTAAAACAAAGATTGAGTAAGAAGATATGTAGTGTTTAGCAAACTGGGAGAAGGAAGATTATGATTAGCTTTTAGGCGTGTAAGATGTTGGAGAGCATTAGCCAATTCAATCTTCATAGTCTTGTTTATATAGCACTGATATTCTTGAACGTTGGAGCAATATTCTTGATTCAATGCTAATAACAAACTTTCCTTATTGAGCAGATCTTGTCTGGAATGAGGTCGTTGGTAATAATTTGCTTTCAATGCACAGTACCGTTGCTTACTTAATGCATGTTCTGGCTTGGCTCATTCTGACTCTGCTTAACTGCTGATGAACTGTTGTTTTCTTTATCAGAGTGTTGAGCGCAGTTCTGTTCATCAAGCTTCAGCATACACGTGAGTTGATCTTCTGATTCTGGTATTCTGATATAGCAACTTCTGATGCTGATGTCAAGAACCAAATTTCGGATGCTGATTAGGTGTGATCTTGCTTATACCTATCAGAGTTTCTGCAAATCAGAACGTCATAATTTAGGTAGCAAATAGTTCATACATGAATCATATAAATAATATATCATTTCATTTTGTTATCATCAAAACTTAAACATAGGGTAGTAGATTCAAACTTTGTTCTAACATAAGTTATATGTGTCGACTTGAAGGAATATATGTGTCTACCAAAGCAAGTCATAGGCTACATGCTTTAAAATAACAGTAAACGTGTCAACCTAAAATTTATTTGTGTCGACCTGAAATTATGCAGAAACTGTTTTCATGACTTGGATCAATTTCAAAATGATTTTTAATGTTTTCTAAGACCCCTTATGCAAAGGAGTGCGACAAGACATAAAGATATCATCCAATATATAGAAATGCTAGCTTTTACCTTTTTTGACATCATGCAAAACATCAAATGACGAAGTTGTACTCACACTTAGAACCTTCTTTCACACTAATAACTTGTTCTATTTTTTAATTCTCAAGAGCCTCAATGTCAAGATTATCAGTTTATACCAAGCATGTTATAACATTCGGCACAACATTAGTATCAGCTTCAAGAGCAAGAATTTTACACAGGACTACATTAATAGAACCATTAACATCATTCACATTCTCATAGATGAATTTTTAAGTTGTTCTATTATTACCCACTACATTTGAAATAGTAGAACCTTTATTAAAAGTGCCAACATTCAGAGTTTGAAAAGGACCAAGATACAACCTTATCACAGAGTCAGGTTTCTTGACAGCCTCACAAGATTCAACACTTCTAGGAGAAATGTGAATATGGGGTGTAGAAAATAAAATACATAAAGTTTGGGAAATTGTGGCACTTTAAAAACAGATGAAGATTGATGTCCCATCACCAAACACAATGTCAAGACAGATGTTAAGACATATGTTCCTGATATAACAATTTCAAGAAGATGAATTGTGTAGAAAGATAAATTGCTGAAGATAAAATAACATAGTTAATTGTTGACATAGTTCAGAAAACTGTCACCTACTCTGGGGGCTACCAAGCCTGGAAAGAATTCCTCTATAATAGTATTAGTTCAAAGCTAAACAACCCTAGTTTAAAACGTATCACCTAATCCCTAACATATGCAACTTATACCTAAACACCTTTTAAATATGAGATCCCACTCTCACTTTCCACAATCACCTCAGGGATAAACCTTTCACAAACTAGTGACAAGAACCAAAATAGAAGACTACACTTCCAATAAACAATAATCAACTCTTTCCTTAAAAGCTCATGAGTGAGAATAATAACTTGATACACAATCAACTCTTTGCATAAAAGCTCATGAGTTCTTTCTAGGTAACAATGAACAATCAGTCTACCTCAATGTATAAGAAGATACATGAGTGACATACAAAAAAACACAAAAACTCTAAAAGACTCCCAAATCCCAAAACCCTTATACACACAAAGTTTCTTGTTATGAATGCTTCCTTTTTTTAGGTTTAGAAAGTCCATTTAAATAAAATCTTGAAGTATGGGCTTGGAATCTTCAATCAAATCCATTCTTCCAGTTGTAAATCACCTACAGAATCTTTTCCCAAAAAATAGGAACAAATCTTCAAAGTTTCCTAATAAGTCTCCAAGATCCTTTTTATGAAACCAAATTAAATAGGCATTGTTCATAAAAAAATCCTTGCTTGGTTGAGCCTGTAGAGAACTAGAATCATTTAGAATCTCATATTTTAAAATCAAATCTTCAAGAATTTTAACACTTGTACTATTATAGTGTTCTGGTATAACATGTCATAACATATGTCGGAACATCTATCGAAAATAGTAACAGCTGACTCTGTTGTACTAGTGGGTCAAGATATCATGACATCTTGCTCAACATCAGGATGTGATACATGTTTTCAACATGAAACATGTTTTACAAAAAAAATTCCAATCCTAAAAGCACAGACCTAACAATCTCCCCTTTTGGCAAATTTTTGTTAATAAAACCTCTGTACAATAATTCTGGAGAGAGAAATAAAATTACAATCACACAACACAAGCTACATGATAACATATATACTGCAAACATAAAAATATATCAAAGATACATTGCAGTTAAAGATCACCATCTTCAACACTCTAGAAATCAGATGTCAAGACATTAGGTCTAACATCACACAACATAACCAAATAACTCAACATCAGTCATATCCTAAGTTCAACAACTCCAACAATACACAAGTGCTTAGTACCAAAGCACCACAACATGGTACTCAACAACTTTAGATAGGTTCATCGTCCCCCTGTCAAACATAATCAATACTCCCCCTCAAGGGAATATCTAAAACAAAAATTTGAATTATCCAAGTTCACACATCAGAGGAACATGCAGAAAAAGACAAAAATAAGCCTCATAAAGAAACACAGAGAAACCAAAGTTATCCATAAAACACATCTGGCAAGATGTCAGGACATTTAGTTTGACATCATGCCACATACACACATAAGCAGTAGCAGTAGCAGTTCCCATAAGCACAACACAGATCAAGCCTGACAGATAATCATACTCCCCCCAAAGAGTTACATACAAAAAGTAACACTACAAAGACTACTCTCCAGTATTACAGTCTTATCAAAGAATCAACATGTCAAGACATCAGACACAACATTAGTATCAGGTTTAGGAGCGAGAATTTTAGACAGGACTACATTAACAGAACCATTAACATTATTCACATTCTTATAGATTAAATTTTTAAGTTATTATATTATTACCCACTATATTTTGAAATAGTAGAACCTTTTGTAAAAGTGCCAACATTGGGAGTTTGAGAAAGACCAAGATACATCCTTATCACAGAGTCAGGTTTCTTAACAGTTACACGGGATTCAACACTTCTAGGAGAAATTTGAATATGGAGTTTGGAAAAGAAAATACATAAAGTTTGTGAAATTCTGGCACTTTACTCCCCCTTTTTAGCTAAAAATTGACAAAAATAGAGTAATTGTAAAAATAAAATTGGAAGAACACATGCATACAAGCATATATAGTAGATGGAAGCAAATATTCATTACACCATTTTAATGAAAACATAAAGAATTAGAAACAAACACTCAGTGCATATCCCACAAATGACAGAGATGCAAAAGCAAATAAAGCTTTGCACTTATCTATATCTTTTCAGGTATCCTTCAGCTCAACAATGATTCCTTTCCTTGAAGTTAAGCCGGCAGCTTTTTTACCAGATGTCACAATAATTTTTGGGACATATGTTCCTACAAACAACCCAAACCTATAACAATGGTATATGTATGATTGGTGGGAACCCAATTGGAAGCCCCAATCCTATGAAGCACAGCATACTTCACACTCAACTTGCTAGCAGACAGTTTGTCCTTCTTTGGCCATTGTTTGACTTGTCTAGTTATGATCTCCTTGCAAATAGTATTATTATAATCATCTTCCTCATCACCAATAGATTTACCTTCATACACAACCTCTTGATATTTTTCAGGGGACTCAATAGGCACAGACTCCTTGTTAGACTCATAGTCTACCTCATTTTCTAGAGCATCAGTTTGCTGAGATGATGTTCCAACACCTTTGTCGACACCAGTCCCTTTCTTAATGATAAAGTCATCAATTATAAAATAAGTATGGGCTATAAGACTAGTATCAACAACCTTAGGTTTCCACTCCTTTCTAAATTTAATACTTACATGATTAGCCCTAGGTTGAGGTGAATGTTTTGGATAACCATACAATCTGTAGTAGAATGGTTTTATGTGACTATATTTACCACAATAATGACACTTACAAGGCTTGAGCTTTGGCTTTAGTCTGAGTTTTCTGAAGTCTGGAAGGATGTTGTAATATTTTGTCAAACAATATGAGCTCATCCTTCACTTCAGCAGGAACAAATTTTGTTATAGGGGTTTTTCTTTTATTATTTAAAGACTGATAATTAAACCTTATACTAATAAATATTTAACCTCATTTCCTAACTTGAAGAATTTCATCCAACACAAGTGATCCATTGTTCAACATTCTTATGGATTTGGTCATGTTTTCAAGTATAGAATTCAATAAGTTACCTATTTTTTAAGATCAAAGATAGTAGATGACAATTTCTCTATTTCAGCCTGCAGTTGAGAAATAATTACCTTCTGTTTTTCTCCTTGTTTACAAACTTCTTCACTTTTGATGCCCAATTTTTTGTAAGAAGCAACCAACTCATCATAAGTTATTTATTCATCATAAGATTCTACATCAGAAGCCCATCTTCCAGTTAAGACAATAACAGGCTTAGTAGATTTCATCATCAGGATCACTTTCCTCATCAGACCAAGAAATATAAATCCCCTTAAGTTGTTTCTTGATATAGGTATGGGATTCTGCTCTAATATATCCAAAGCCTTCACATTCATTACATTTAATTCATTTACTTTGATTGGAATTTTCTTCTTTTCCATCTTTTCTTTGAGCATCAAAGTTCTTACTAATGTCAGGATTGATGTTCTTGACATTTGGTCTTGACCTTCTATCCACTTTCCTTAGTACCTGGTTGAATTGCCTCCCAAGTAACACATTATCATTGGATAACCCTTCATCAGTATCCAGGTCACATTGCTTCTCTTCACCTACAATGTTGGATACAAAACCTATCCTTTTGTTCTTCTTTTCATATTTGTTATTTATAGTCAGCTCAAAGGTTTGAAGTGACCTAACAACTTCACCTACTCTCATGTTTTTTATTCTTGAGCTTCTTCAATGGCTTTCACCTTCATGTTGAATCTCATGGGTAGAGACCTAAGTATCTTCTTGACCAACTTTTCTTCTGAAATCTTTTTTCCCAAGGCACTGAAAGCATTTGATATTTCAACAATATTCATATGAAAGTCATGAACTCCTTAATTATATTTCATCTTTAAGCTTTCAAATTTGGTGTTGAGCAGCTTACGTCTAGACATTTTCACCTTACATGTGCCTTCATGAGTGGTCTTACGAATTTCCCAAGCATCTTTAGCCATAATACATGTATTTATCAGTCTGAACATATTTTTATCAACTCCATTGAATATGGAATTCAAAGCTTTTGAGTTTCCAAGAGCACGTTCGTCTTCTGCCTTAGACCAATCTTCTTCTAGCTATAATTCAGATGTACCCTTTACCACAAGGTGTTCATAACCTTTAATAACATCTTTCCAGGTTTTTCTATCCATAGATTTTAGAAAAGTCATCATACGAGCCTTCTAGTAGTCATAGTTGGTGCCATCCAAAATAGGCCGTCTGTTAAAAACTCATCCTTCCATAGTACCAGAAAATATCTTCCCTGGAGCTCACCCAAAATACAACTGGGTGCCTTCTCTAATGCCAATTGAAATTGTGGCACTTTAAAAATAGATGTTAAGACTGATGTCCCAACACCAAACACAATGTCAAGACAGACGTTAAGACATATGTTTCTGATACATCAATTTCTAGAGGATGAATTATGTAGAAAGATAAATTGCTGAAGATAAAATAATGCAGTTAATTGTTAACACAGTTTGGTGCAATATCACCTACTCTGGGGGCTACTAAGCCAAGAAGGAAATCCACTATGATAGTATTAGTTCAAAGCTAAATAACCCTAGGTTAAAAATTATCACCTAATCCCTAGCTTGTGCAACTTTTACCTAGACACATTCTAGATATTAGATCCCCCTCTCACTTCCCACAATCACCTTAGTGACAAACCATACATAAACCAGTGATGAGAACTAAAATAGAAGATTACACTTCCAATAAACAATACTCAACTCTTTGTTTAAAATCTCATGAGTGAGAACAATAGCTTGATACATAATCAACTCTTTGCTTAAAATCTCATGAGTGATTGCCAAGTAAAAATAAACAATCAGTCTACCTCAATGTATTAGAAGATACATGAGTGACATGAAAAAACACAAAAATCTAAAAGACTCCTAAAACCATAAACCCTTATACACCCATGGTTTCTTGTTGTGACTGCTTGCTTTTTTAGGTTTAGCAAGTCCCTTTAAATAGACTCTTGGAGTATGGGCTTGGACTCTTTAATCAAATCCAATCTTCCAGTTTTAAATCACCTATAAATTATTTTCCCCAAAAAATAGGAACAAATCTTCAAAGATTCCTAAAAAATGAAATATGCATTGTTCCTAAAAAAATGCTTGCTTCGCTACGCCTATATAGAACTATAATCTTCTTGAATCTCATATTTAAAAATCAAATCTTCAAGGAATTAAACAACTGTATTATTATGATGTTTTGATATAACATGTCAAAACGTCTGTTAAAAATAGTATTAGCATACTCTGCTGTACCAGTTGGTCAAGATATCATGACATCTTGCCCAACATCAGGTTGTGATATATGTTTTCAACATGAAACATGTTTTACCAAAATTATTGTCAATCATAAAATCATAGACCTAACAATTTTTAATGCATTCACTAAAGTTTCATGCTCTACCAAATGGATGGAAGAGAAAAGATCATTTGAACGTCTCCATACCTATAATAGCTATAACTCATCAACAATACAAATTCCCATTGCATCCCTTTCATTTTCAACCTTCTTTGCATGAGAAATTTCGGCAAATATATCTGCCAATTGATCTTATGTGATTACATTCCTAAGAGATAAAAATTTTGTCTTCAACAAGGTCCCTAATAAGATGATGATGAATGTTAACATGCTTTGTCCTACTATGTTGAAAGAGATTCTTAAATATGTTAATAGCAGTTAGATTGTCACAATATAATGTCATGACATATTGCTTGACATTATACTTTCTTAACATCTACTTCATCTATAATTGTTGAGAACAACTACTTCCTCCTGCAATATACTAAACCTCAGTAGTAGATAATGAACCACAATTAAACTTCTTGTTGAACCAAGAGATGAGATTATTCCTCAAGAACAACAATCCTCCAAAAACACTCTTTCTATCATCACCATACCGCGTAGACTCAATGTTATACTCAATGTCATCCTCGTGTTCTGGATCATCAGTCTGATGTGATGATATTCCAACTTTCTTTTTGACATCAACCAAGTGTTGAATGATAGAGTCATCAACCACACCATTTAGAGATTCCATTATGGCTTTAGTTATGGAATTAAAGATCATATAACCTCTTTTATCCATGAATATCCCTTTTGTTCTTTTAGGATCCATCTTCCTTCTTTTTTTCTTTGAATGCATTTACAAAGATCTTTAAGGATTTCAAGGATATACGATTTTTCTTTGGTAAAGTTCACCCAAGTCCATCTTGAAAAATCCTCAACAACTTCACAGACATATCTCTTTCCACCAGAATTGTCAACCTGCATAGGTCCTATTAAATCCATATGAAGAATTTCTAACCCCTTTGAAGTAGTCTGATGTTCCAAATTTGGATGTGACATCTTGATTTACTTCCTAATTTGACACTCACCATAGTCTTTACCTACTTCAATCTTGAGTTTTGGCAGACCTCTAATAGTTTCTTCAGATATGATTTTCTTCATACCTTTGAGATGCAGGTGTCCAAGCTTCTTGTGTCATAACTTCACCTTATCCTTCTTGGTTATTAAGCATGTGGAATAATAGGTAGTTCCTTGAGGTACCCACAAATAACAATTGTCTTTGGACGTGATCCCCTTCATTAGAACAACATCTTCTTTAGTTGTGAACAAACATTATGATTTTGAACAGATGACTAGCAACCCTTGATCACACAGCTAACTACTACTGATTAGATTAGTAGTTATACCTTTCACAAGAAGAATGTCTTCTAGGCTAGAAGAGCCCGTACATGATATATTTCTAACTCCTTTAATTTTCATTTGGATCCATCACCAAATGTGACAAAACCTTTAGAATTAGATATGATATTCATCTGAAACTCCTGAACCCCTGTCATATGTCTAGAACAATAATTGTCAAAGTACCAATCTTCTATAGATAAAGTTTTTAAATAATTATGGGTTATAATATTAGTGTCCATATCTTTAGATGTTATCTTTTTACTTAAAATATTAGCCTTAGAATGAACTGGAGGTTTTTGAACTCCATACACTCTGTAAAAAAAAGCTTTATGTGACCATACTTACCACTATAATGAAATCTCCAAGGTAAGGACTTGGCCTTAGTTAGAGTTTTATGATGTCTGCCAGGATGTTATAACATGTGGGTGGTCATGGTGATCACTTTCCTCTTTTCAGAAGGAGTGAAGCTTTCTACAACCACTTTATCTTTTTGATTAGGATATTGATCATTAACACTCATATTTCTAGCCTCTTTCATAATATTAGTTCCATTGTCCATCCTTGTCAAGGATTTGGTCATGATGTCAAGTATGGAATTTAGGAAAGTTACCTTATCTTGAAGATCAGACACATCACTCAGAAGTTTCTCCATTTCATTCTTCAGTTGAGCTATGATTCTTTTATGATTAGGGATGGCAACGGAGTGGGCTAGGGGCGGGTTTAAGCACACCCAAACATGCACCCGCCATCCAGACCCAGAACCGCCTTCTCCCCCAAACTCGGTCAGGGTTAATATTTGTTCCCCCGCCCCAATAAGAAACGGGTTTCCCTGCACCCGCCCTACACTCGCCCGAATAAAATATTAATTTTCTTAAATTTATAATTTTTTCAATAAAAATAAAAATCAATAATTAAACTAATTAATTAATTATTTTAAAAGCATTTTTTATGTTTGATATTTTTACTTAAATTGTATTTTAAAAAAGATAAATAATAATTCTAACAAATATGATATTATAACATTAAGAAGTGTAAATGAGTAATAAAACTATTAAAAATAAATGAAAGAAATTAAATTTAGTTGGCGGGTGCGGGGCGGGTGTGGGTGCAGGGAGGGTACTAGCATCACTCGCCCCTGCACCCGCACCCGCCCCTGGTTAAACCGGGTTTTCCCTGCTAATTTTGGGGTGGGGGCGGTCGTAGCCTGGCGGGGACGGGTTTATTTACCATACATATTTATGATCTTCTTCTGTCTTATAGATTTATTTACACTTGACATATGTCTCCTTGCAACACACATTCATATCTTTATAAAGATTATTCTCATCACAAGAATCTACATCAAATCCCTATCTGTCAGTGAAAGCAGTCACATGCTTAGCATTCTCAAGTTTAGGTCCATCATCTGATTCATCGTCATCAGACCAATACATAGAAAAACCTTTCTTTTGTTTCTTAAGAAAGGTGGGACATTCAGACTTAATGTGACCAAAACATTCACATTTAAAACATTGAATACCTCTATCTTGAATGAACTTTTCTTCAGTTCTGGTTTTTCTCTGAAAATCATAGTTTTTACTGATATCAGAGGGGATGTCCTTGATATTTGGTTTTTCCCTTCTGTCCATTCTATTTAGTAGTTTGTTGAATTTCCTCCTAAGTAACATAATAGCATCTGAAATTCCTTCCTCAGTATCCATGTCACATTAGCCCTTTTCATCTTCAGTGTTGGAAACATAAGATATGCTATTGATTTTCTTTTCAAATTTTCCAATTCAAATGTTTGAAGTGGCCCAACAAGTTCATCCACCCTCATGTTGCTAATGTCTTGAGCTTCTTCTAAGGCAACCACATTCATGTCAAATCTCTTAGGTAGAGACCCGAGAGTTTTTCTAACTAGCTTTTCTTTTGATATCTTCTCTTCCAAATCACTGGTAGAGTTGGAAATATCAAGAATGATCATGTGAAAATCATGAATAGATCTATCATCCTTCATCCTAAGATTATCAAATTGGGTAATGAGATGTTGAAGTCTTGACATTTTAACTTTTGAAATCCTTTCATGAGTGTTTTTGAGAATTTCTCATGCATCTTTTGCCACAGTACATGTATTTATCAACTTGAACAAAAAATTTCAACACCATTGAATAAGGAATCCAAAGCTTTGGAATTTCCAAGAGCAAGTTCATCTTCATCCTTAGACCAGTCCTGTTTTGGTTTCGAAGTCTCATTCCCATATTCGTCCTTCACAATAGGATGGTTCCAACCTTTTAAGACAGCTTTCCAAGTTTTGTTATCCATATATTTTAGGAATGATACCATATGCTCCTTCCAATAGTCATAATTGGTGCCATCTAAGAGTGGTGGTCTGTTATTGAAACCTTCTTACTTGTCCATGGTACCATAAAATATGTTCCCAAGATATCACCCAAACCACAACATCGTGCCTGCTCTAATTTCAATTGAAATTCTGGCACACAACTACCAGATGTCGAACCAGATGTTACGACACTGGGATCAAATCAGTAACCGCAATAAAAAAACTTATGCAAATAAAATAAATTTCTTAAAATAAATGAAACAAGTAAATTGTTGATCCAGTTCGGTACAACGTCACCTACTCTGGGGGCATTCAATCCAGAAAGGAACTCCACTATAATAGTATTAGTTAGAGGCCTAAACAACCCCTATTTACAAAATCTCTCCTAATCACTACCAATGCAACTTCTACCTAGGACATTCTTACATATGAGAACCCATCTCACTTGTCACAATCATACCCATGTGATTTTCAACAACAATGATAGATCAAAAATAGAAGACACTCTTCAAAGACAATAATAGTTCAGCTTAAAAGCTTTTGACTGATGAACAATAGGCAACTTGACATATAATTTACTCTATCTTAAAAGCTCATGAGTGATTGACAATGAACAACCTAAACTCAGTCCAACTTTAATATCATAAGATAATAGAGTGGATCACAATGAAAAAAGAACAAACTAAAAAACCTAAAACTTTATCTCATGCACATGGCTTCTCCAAGTGTTTTTAGGTATAGAAAGTCCTTATAAAAAGGTTTTTGTGGTATGGTCTTGGACTCTTCATAATCTTTAAGCTGCAAATATTTTACAAAATACTCTCCACAAAAATAGGAACTAAAAAATAAAGTTTCCTAAAAAGTCTCCAAGATCCTTTTTATGAAACCAGATCAAATCTGCAATGTTCCAAAAATATCCTTGCTTGGATGCGACTATATGAGAACTAAAATCATTCAGAATCTCATATCTTAAACACAAATCATCCAAGACATAAAAACCTAAATTATACTGATGTTCTGGTATAACATGTTACAACATCTATCAGAGCATATGTCTTCAGTGATGTCTGATCAATATGTCAAGATATTTGTCACAACATCTTGCAGTGAACATGTTTTAGAAAAATTGCGGCCAATCATAAAACCATGGATCTAACAAAAATTAAGAATTCAGATAAATGTTTAAACTGCAGGGAGAAAACACAACACCTCTATAATTGGAAGACAATTGCAGCAAACATGCCAAAAAGTTATGAGCCCATATCAACTTAAACTCTCCTAGGCATAAAGAGCAGGCAACCTCATTTCTAAAAACCATCATTGCATAAAAGAGTTTATGCAGAACTAAACATTCAACTCTAGCTTATTCGGTCACACTCTAAGTTTCCTGATATTTTATGAAGATCTTGATTTATTAATTATCATTCATCTTCTTCATTTTTTCTCATAACTCAATTTCTAAGAAAAGTAGAATCACTCCTTGTAAAAACAACTAAGTCACTAAATCTGGAAACCCTCAATTCTAATTTTCACTTCAAAAAACAATCTTAATCGAAACCCAGAAACTGAAATCAAAATCAAAGCTGATATTGAAATTAAAATTGAAACTGAAATTGTACATACATTATTTTGAATCTGGTTTGTGGATCTTTGGATCTGGTTAGTGAAATCGAAATCCATAATTCGAAACAGAAATCAAAATCTTAATCAAACATTGCTTCAAGTTTGTGGATCTAGTTTTTGTAGATCTTTGGATCTGTTACATTATTTTGAATTTTTAGTGATAATTTTTTGGAAAAAATTTATCAGAGATCCTTTAAGTTATTTTATTATAAGAAGGTAGTCCTTAAATTTTTTTGCTACATGTTGGTCCTTTAAGTTAACTAACATGTGCACCATTACCCTTTTTTAACAGAGAAAATATACTAATTGTGGATTCAATTGTTTTGGGTGGTATGAAAATGATGAAGGGAAACCATAAATACAATAATCAACATTTCTAAACATTCAAGATATGAGAAAAAGGAGGTAGAAAACATCCTAAAGGACCAAGTTGTTACAAAAAAACTTAAAAGACCACATTGTTACAATAAAATAACTTAAAGGACTTCTGGTATTTTTTGCCTAAATTTTTGGTGTTATTGTTGGAAAGAAGAAAGAGAATTTGTCAACTTGGATCTTTTGGGAATGGGAGCAATTTTAAGCAGAAAGTTCACTCAGTTCAAATCTTAAATTTCATGACCCAGAAGCTGAAATGGTGTTGGCAAGTTAGGGTTCAAATTTCATTCCTCAAATTCATTATCAATTTTGTTCCTTTCAACTTCTGAGAACATTTATTTGGTTCAATGTCCATCTTCATCAACTTTTTAATTTTCCTTTTCTCCTAATTGACCATTCATTTATTTAATTTGTAAATTAAATTAAAAAAAAAGGTGAAGTGGCCTAGTGGTACAATATCTTGCCTAGTAACTAGTGCGACAATGGTTCGTGAAGGAAAGATTTTAGAATTTTTCTTAGAATTTTGATGACCTTGGTGATCTTGGTAATGAACATATTCCACATCATAGCCCGATGTATTCCACGTGGACCTTTATTTTGAGTTTGACTAACATATCTAATGGAAAGGACTAATGTGGCACTGTTTGAAGATATAAAGGATTGAATCAGTCTTTTTAAAAGTTAAGGTACCAAAATGAACTTCGGGGTAAAGATAAGAGAACAAAAAGGGTACTTCGCCTTATTTTTATCATCTTATTTAATTGTTCTTGAGTTTAAATATATTTGTTCGTTTACGAGAACACAAACTGTTATTAGATACATAGAGATTTATGTCGTTAGTTTACTTATCTGATCTAGGACATTTATTCAACTTAGTAATTAACTAGGAATAGGCCTAAGAAATTAGAGAATTTTTGTATAAATTATGAGTTGTATACCAAGGAATTAGGTGTAGTGGTCTTGTTAGTTCATAGTAAGATAATATATTAATTGCAATTAAATAAATACACGGCTCATTAACAAGTATAATAAGGGGATTTGATATAAAAGACCTAATCGTTTTTTATCTTAAATTTTATTCTCTTAGTTTTCTCGTTCTTTTTTTGGAACCAGATAAAATGACCCCCCCCCCCCCCCCCCCCCCCCCCCCCGCATTTTTGTTATTATTTTAATTCGTACATAATTACTTTGTTAAAATACAATCCTGGCATAGACTATCTTTTTAATTATTACTTTGACACTATTGGTACACTTCCCGAAAGGTCATCGTGTTTTTGGCACTGCTGTCGGGGATTGTTGATTTTAACAAGGCAATTTAGTGCGGCACTTTTAGTTTTAATTTATTGCAACTTATTTTATTTTTAGTTTTAAATTTTGAAATTTAATTTTTAATTTTAATTTTAATTTTAATTTTATTTTGTTCTGTTTGGTGCGTTGCTACTAAGATATTTCTTGTTTGTTTATGCAAGGTATTGATTCAATACTAATAGCAATTGACCTCAAATGGAAAGAAAACCACGCGCAATTTGCAAAGCGAAGCGAGAACCTCTGCAAGTTACTAAGGAAGTTACAAAAGAGAAAGTATACATGATTTTTCCACCACATCAAACATTGGGGGACTATTGTAGGAAAATCGATGTAGTGCAAATATGTTTAGGATTTCAACCATCTAATCTAGTAACCTTCAATATCAAGAATTGTGTACTTTCAGATTTAAGAGAAAACTCATTCGACGGGCAAGAAATCATAGATCCTTGGAGCACCTTGTTAAATTCTACGATACATGCTCGATGTGAAAACCAACTTGTGACGTCTTCGTTGATCAGGTAAAATTATGTTTGTCTAGGTTTTCTCTAATAGGTTGCGTAAATGATTGATTGGAATGAATTCCAAATGGCATGATTCAGACTTGGAAAGAGATAAAGGACAAGTTCTTGGAAAGGTATTATTCAAATTCTCAATTTATAGAGAGAAAAGAAGCAATTTGCAACTTTGCTTAAGAAGAGTTAGAGTCAATATCTGATGCATGGGAAAGATTCAAGTTATTACTCAAAAATTCTTAGAATCATAATATGAGTACTATAGAACAAATGACAGCCTTTATCCACATACTGAGAACACAAACAAGATTTCTTCTTGATGCCTCAGTTGAACGTACATTGAGATTAAAGACTGTGAAGAGTTAAAAAAAGGTTGATTAAGAATATGTGTCAGAATGAGTACCTCTCAAGCGAGCGAGCGATGAAACAAAAAGGTATTAATGTTGTTGATTTGACCACAACCTTATCAGTTTAGATATAAGAACTTACTAAATAGTTATATGTAACACAACTAGCCCAAGCAAATCTTTTCCAATTTCAGACACTTCGTTGTGATTTTTATGGAGGAGAACATACAAATAGTAACTATACATTAGAGTTTGAGAGTGTAGAAGTTCAGTATGATAATTTTCAAAAGAATAATACATATTCTAACACCTACAATCTGGGTTGGAAAGATCATCTGAACTTTAAATGGTGAAACAATCTTAGTTTAAATCTTAACCAAGGTGTTCACAAGCGCCTCAAGCACCTCAATGTAAACCTTCACTTCTTGAAGAGACATTATAAAATTTCATGAAGGCTACTCATGAAAGCTTCGAACAAGTAAAAATGTCTCAAGACAACATGGTTAAGACTCAACAAGAGATGACACATAATTTGTTCCTCATGAACAAGAAAACAGAAGAATCCATAAAGAACTTAGAGATGCAAATCGTTCAATTAACCTGACAAGTGGAATCTCAATCTAGTTCAAATGAAACATGTAAGGTCTTCAAGTTCATAAATAGAGTGGTACCTTCTGAACTAAAAGTTAGTGATAAAAAGAAAAAATCGAGTAACATTGAGAAAGAGAGAGGATAAGAAGTGCTAGTTGAGAAGGAGATTGAGAAATTTTATAAGGGAGAAAAAAGTGAGAATAATAGTGATGATGAAGTTAGAGGGTACACCTTTGACCAATCCATTGATAAAAAATCACCCTTCATAATAACCAAGAAACAAATCTTGATTGAACCAAATTTGGAGCTACCAGATTACATCAAACCACCTTATCTGGTTATGAAGAAGAAACCTAAGAAAGAGATGGAAGTGGGTTACTTTAAAATTTTTATGGATATGTTAACAGAATACAAGTCAATATTCTCTTTTGTAAAGCTCTTGAACATATGCATTTTTTTGCGAAATTCATGAAAGAGCTTTTGTTGGGAAAGTGTAAGTTAGAAAATGATGAAAACATCACTTTAGCATAAGAATGTTGCACAATCATCCAGAGGAAGCTTCTGCCTGAACTCACTTTTTCGTGTAGGTTCACTATTTCTTTTTCCACTAAATATTGGCCATGCCTTATGTGATTTAGGATCTAGAACCAATTTGATGCCATTATCCATGATGAGAAAGCTAAAATATGGCGAACCAAAGCCAACACAGATGACCTTGACACTAGCTGATCGCTTGATTACATATCCTTACAGAGTTCTTGAAGATGTCCTTGTTAGGGTCAATGGTTTACGACTAACTATAAATATTGTGATCATAGACATACCGGAAGATTTTGAGACACTACTAATTCTTGAAAGACCATTTTTGGAAACCACTAAAGCTCTTATTGATGTTGAACTGGGTTAGTTAAATTTGAGGTTTAACAAATAAAATGTAGTTTTCAACGTGTTTGAAGCAATAAAACACCATGAGGATAACCCTCAATGTTATCAGGAAGACATGATAGATAAGGTTTTTAATGAGGTTAATGATGAAAGTACAACTATACAACTAATGGATCATGTCGTTCATAATTCAATAGAACATGTTGAAGATGATTCGGATATGGAAGTAGCTAAATGTTTACTTCAACTTCAAGCAACATAAGTGGAGATGCGCCAAGAAAAATTGCAAAATTAAGTAGGGATAAACAACAAAGCCAGCAAGTAGTTCAAAAAGATACAGAATTGAAGGAATTTCTAAAGTACTTGAAATATGTGTTTTTAGGTGAAAATCCATTAAAACCTGCAATTATCAGCAGATCATTGTCAAAATTGGAAAGGAAAAATTATTAAGAGTGATAAAAGATGATAAGAGAGCACTCAATAGTTGTGTGAGTCATCTTAAAGGCATTAGAATAGCCTATTGCGAGCATAAGATAAAATTGGAAAAATAATTCAGGCATGTAGTTCAACCCCAAAGAAGATTGAATCTTACCATGAAAGAAGTGGTTAGGAAGGAAGTCTTAAAATTGTTGGAAACGGGAATGATTTATCCAATTTCTGATAGTTCATGGGTGAGTCTAGTACATGTAATCCCTAAGAAAGGAGGCACAAGCGTCATTAGAAATTAAAATTATGAGTTAATTCAAACTTGAACAGTTATCAGATGGCAGATGTGTATCGATTATAGGAGTTTGAACCAAGCAACAAGAAAATATCATTTTCCATTTTCTTTTATGGATCAAATGTTAGAGATATTAGTAGGTCAAGCTTATTATTGTTTCTTGGATGGATATTCGGGATATAATCAAATTTTTGTAGATCACAAAGATTAATAAAAGACGTCATTCACAGGCCCTTTCGGAGTTTTTGCATACTGCAGGATACCATTCAGTTTGTCCAAAGCACCCGTCACTTTGCAAAGGTTTATGATTTCTATCTTTTTGGATATGATTGAATCGTTTATTGAGGTATTTATGGATTATTTCCTAATTTTGAAATTAATTTTCTTATACACCTCAATGTTGTTCTTGAGAGGTGCACTGAAACGAACCTAGTTTTGAATTGGGAAAATTCCATTTTATGGTAACGAAAGGTATTGTTACAGGGCATAAAATCTCAGCAAAAGGTATACAGGTAGATCCATCTAGATTAAGGTGATTGAAAAATCACCCTCTCCTGTGAATGTAAAGGAAGTAAGAAATCTCCTGGGACGTGTCAGTTTTTACTAAAGATTTATAAAGGAATTCTCAAATATCTCAAAACCTCTTTGAAATTCGTTAAACAAGAAAAACGATTTTGTTTTTGATAAAAATTTCCTTAAATATTTCTCTCTCATTAAAGAAAAGTGTATAACTGCACCCATAATCATTACACCAAATTGGGAAGTACCCTTTGAGATGATGTGTGATACAAGCAATTATGCGCTAGGCGTAGTTTTGGGACAGTGGAACAATAAATTTTTCCATGTGATTTACTATGCTAGTAAAGTTTGGAATAAAAACTAGATGAATTATACCACCATTAAAAAATAATTACTAGCCGCAGTATTTGGTTTAGAAAACTTTCGGGCATATCTCATTGGTTCAAAAGTGGTCATTTTACAGATCATGGAGCGTCAAAATACCTTTTCAAAAAGGGAGATTCAAAACCAATGCTATTGTTTATTAGTCAAGTGCCACATGAAAGTATACATGTATGTTTGATTGCAGTAAGTGATAAGGATAACAGTGTCGAACCAACAGGGAGTGATATACTTACTTAGGTTAATTTTTGCAATTAACTATATTTGAGTTTTAAGCATGAGCAGAGAGAGAAATAATATGTGTCTGAGTGTTCAACTTTCACTTACAACATAAAAGCATGCAAATAAAGGGCAAGGGAACAAATCTCTAAGCCTCACTTATAACCCTATGATGCGTCTATTTGTATTATGAAATCCTCAATAGTTGCAACTCCTTATCTCTAAGAAAGTTAGGTAAGTGAATATATGTATCCTACTCATTCAACCATTTTTATTAAGAAACCTACTTATTGTTGGATCTCTCACAATAACAAGTAGTTATTTATTCCTAAGTTGGCTAGACAAAGAAACACATTTATAAACAAGTTAGCATATAATAAAACAAGTCACTAAACTACACATCATATAACATAAAAACAACTTAATATTAACTTCACATTGCTCAACTACCAAAGGTTTAGCTCATGATGAGCTGAGTACAAACTATAAACTCGGTTCTCAGAAGGAACATCCTTAAACAAATAATGGAAAAGAGATATAAACCTAAGAGAGACTTGAGAACTTCTTAATGAGGATAATCTTCAAGAGGTGACTCCAGTCGCACCAGAGCTCAGTAGCTGGTACAAGATTTAGTGAGAAGAAGAAAACTCTTTCTACTCTCCACTTTCCTTACACTTAGTATCTTCTATATTTTTATTAGAAAATGTTGAACTCCCTTTACAATTTCCACAAGGTTCTATTTATATACTTGAGTTAGGGTTTTGTGACGCATTGGATCATGTGCCTAATATGAGGAAAACCCATCAAGCCCATATAATAATCAGGTACAATGGAACAATTATGAGGGACAAAGCATCCTATAGCAGACTGCCACAGTAAGTTATAGGATGCCATAGCAGGTTCCGCATAGTACTTTTGTACTATATTTTGTCTTCTAGTGCCTCCAATCCTTATCCTTTAAATTCAAATGAAATTTCTTCAAAACACAACAAATATTCCCTCCATTGCTTTCATCCTTCCATGATTTCCCTAGAAACCAGCTGACTTCATTATTATTTTCCCTTTTCCAAGTCCAACTTCTCTCTTCAGCTTGTGCTCTTCGTTATAGACGACTACAGTCTTATCTCAGCTCGACAAAGTTAACCTTAATTCAAGCACAAAACACATTAAAACATAAAATGGGGCACCTATTATGCTCCAAGCAAATTCTTATAAAAACAACTAAGATGCAATAAAACAACAATTAAAAAGAAAATTAAGTACTAACTAAAATAAAGATTAAAGCATGTATTGACTCACAAAAGTGGGTTAACATACCTCCAAACTTGAATCAATATCTGTCCTCAGGTGATGCAACAGGAAATGACAGACATAACATCTTCCAAGCAACCATCTTTAACAGGACCAGCATTTTCAAACTGAAAAATCTTCTCAATGGGCTTGTCTCAAAAATAGGTATAACTCGGTCCTAAAGCACACTCTTGACTGTGTATGCTCTTTGAATCAATAATACACTATGTCACGACAGAACTCTTTAGTCAAGATAGCCAGCCTAATTTCAAATTTTGATTTCTTTTTCCTATGATCCAACAAGTTAGTTTTCAGCTTCAGTGGGGGGGTGACTTCTTCTTCTCAAACTTTCTCACATAGGATCACACATGCATTTATTCAAAAGAAAATTTTTTTAGTTGCCCCACCTTTTCACCTGATTGGATCTCACTTGTAATGAGTCCAGCCTATTACTAATGGTGAGACAAACTACTGTTTCTCCATACATGGACACAAGAACTTATTTTAAAAACTCGCTCTTCCAATTTCGGACACAGGAGTTGTTCCTCTAGACACGGGCACTAGAACTTATTGAGAAGTTCTCTTTCGCAAGTTTTATTTCACACTTTAGAGTGCTTTATTTATGAAGTGTGTCCAACGTGTTTCAATCATTAAATAGATGTACTAACCACCGCTACTAAACCTTACATCTGGTTCTTATTCCATAATCAAAAACAATTCAATCTTATCTAGAGGCTTCCTACTTTCCAGACTACTAGAGTCACGACAGAGGTTATCAGTAATATAAGACCAATGCAAAAGATACTCATCAAGTCTTTGTTCCCTGTATTGTAAAAGTCCCACTAGACTTTCCTATAAGTCTTTCTAAGATAGTTTGTTCTAAGGGGGATATGAACACAAATTTTTTCTTCTGTTTTTATTCTATTTTTTGTTTTTTTTAAACATAAAAATGAAATAAACAACTACTAATAAAGGCAACAAGGGTGCAAGCAGCCAACAAAACAACAATATTTAAAGAAAACTAACAAAAACTTGCAAGAAATTAATCAAATGTAAATGATATGATATGATTTATGGGTTGATGGTCAGGGTCACGGCATAAGCCACCACTATCCCAAACTTAAAGTAAGGACAGTGTCCCCACTGTCAGTGAGAAGGGATATGGCATGCAAGTGGTTACCTCAAAGCTTACCAGCTAGGCCCTAAGTTTGCTGCTCTAACGAATGAGTTCCTCTTTTTCATTATTAACCCTCAGCAAGCAGTCGTCAATCAACAACATCTAAAAAAAGGCACAAAGTAAAAATAAAAGTTACGTTGGGCTACCTCCCAGTAGCGTTATTTTAAAGTCTTATAGCGTGACTACAGTAAAACCAAGAATAATCATGTAAATCCAAAGTGACCCTTGTGTTATGCAAGGATTCACCAAGATAAGCCTTCACTCTTTGCCCATTCACCTTAAATTATTCACTTGTTCTTTCATTCAATAAGTCAACTTCCCCATGAGAATAAACTTTAATCAATTGGAAGGGGCCAAACCATCTAGACTTAAGTTTACCAGGAAAAAACTTAAGCCTAGAATCAAACAAAAGAACATGTTTTACTTCTATATCTCTCTCTTCAGGCATTTACTGTCATGCCACCTCTTTGTCTTTTCCTTATACCACTCAGTATTATCATTTTTTACCACTATCATACCTCCTTTCTTAGGCACACGTTGAATTGACTTACACATACACTATTAGAGATAAAGTAGATAATATCAGCATCTAACCACTTAATTATCTCATTTTTTACCACTTCTTTCTTGATAGGATTCAACCTTCTTTGGCTTTCAATGATATTATTGGAATTTTCCTCCAACAAGATTCTATGCTTACAAACTATGAGAGTGATCCCCTTAATGTTAGATTTTCCAAGCTATAACTTTCTTGTGTTTCTTCAGAATTTACAATTGGTGATTCTTCTATTCATGAGATAAATTTGCAGCAACAATCACAGGAAATTTCAGTATTACCTCCACATAAGCATATTGAAAATTAATAGGCAATTGCTTAAGTTCTAACCCAGTAGGAACTTCTCCTGAAGGTGAGTTTTGCTTATGTAATATAGTGGATAACTCCAATACCTCCATAGGCTCTTCTTCAGTACATGGTTTTCTCAAAGGTCCACTAATGATTCCACCATGTTGAATTTTATCATTTTCCAACTTTCATAACCCTTGATCCAAAACATTACTTGACTTGAGTAAGTTCTTGTGAACTATTCCTTCCAAACTAGAGATCACGGAATAGTCAGCCACATATTCCTTAGGATCATGCAATGCTTTGAGTACATTAAAGACTACTTGTTGTCTATTTAATCTCATGGTAAGTTATCCTATTTCTACACCAATCAAAGTTCTACCCATGACAAGGAAAGGTCTTCCCAACAGAATGGGAGTCTTTTCATCAGCATCAAAATCCATAATAAGGAAATCAGTAGGGAACATAAACTTGTCAACTTTTACCAACACATCTTATATCTTCCCTTGAGGGTAGAAAATACTTTTATCTTCTAGTTGGAGAGTGATTGTTGTAGGCCTGTCAACTCATATCCCTAGCTTTTTTAAGATGGACAATGGCATAAGATTTATGATAGCCCCTAAATCACATAGAACTCTACAACAAAAGGTATCTCCAGTGGTACAAGGGATGGTAAAAATTCTAGGATCTTTCAACTTTGGAGGAAGTTTGCCTTGAACTAATTAACTACACTCTTGAGTGAGTGCAACTGTTGCAAATCTCCCACTTTTTTCCTCTCGGTGAGTACATCCTTCATGAACTTAGAGTAATTTGGCATCTATTGAATGGCTTCAATCAGAGGTATGTTGATGGGAAGCTGCTTCAAAATTTCCATGAATTTTCCAAATTTTTGTTCCTCTTTAGCTTTCCTAATCCTTTGGGAAAAAATAGGTGGAGGTCTTTCTTGAACATACTTCCTTATATTGTCAACTTTAGGCTTGACTTCTGATTGTTTCTCAAGATTATAAGTCAGACCAGTAGTATCTTTGTCAACATTCTCTTGTTTTTGTCCAAATAAGGACGGTTCCTCATTGGAAGTTTCTTCGTCTTCAGGACTTTATAGATCAGGAAGTTCTCGACTCTTTGCTTTTAGGTGTGGGTCCTTCACATTCTTTTCCACTTCTAAGTTTGATAACCTAGCATGTTTCAACATTCTTAACTCCAAATGTTGTTGTTGGAGTTTTAGTAGAACATGGGAGTGTTTCCATGTTTCTTGAACTAAAGGCAGTAGCAATTTTCCCCACTTGGTTTTCTAGATTTTTTATGCTCACTCATTGTGCTTGAAATTGATTTTTGGCCTCTTTAATGAAGAACTTCAGAATATTTTCCAGCTAGTTATTACCTTGATTTGCCACAATATAGTTGGGTATGTAAAAATCAGGAGGAACTTGTGGTGCTTTATTTTCTTGAGGCTTATGTTGATTTTTATTATTACTCCATGAAAAATTGGGGTGGTTGTGTCATCCATGATTGTATATGTTGCTGTAAGGATTTTTGTATCTATTGTTGTCATTTTTTCCAACATAGTTGGTTGAAACAGGATTTGCAGAACATTCTTCAATCAAATGGTCTCATCCACAGTACACACAGGCAACTTCAAACGTGTCAGTAACTACCTTCACAGGCTCTAACTTAGTCACATCAGGAGTCATCATGTTCTTCATCATCTGATGGATTTGAGCCACTCTAGCAGCAAGAGATGTTGTCTCAGTGACCTCATAAACTCTAGTTGGTCTTGTTTGAGTTAAATTTGTAGTAGCTCTTGTGACTGGCCATTGATATGTGTTGTTCGTAATACTCTCAATCAATCTATAACCCTCTTCATAAGACTTAGACAAAAGAGCTCCACCACTTGAGGCATCTAGCATATTCCTTGAAGAAGGAATCCATCCATTGTAAAAAGTTTCAATTTGAATACATATGGGTATCCCATGGTGTGGACATTGTCTAAGTAGCTCTTTAAATCTTTCTGAAGCATCAAATAAATATTAATGATCTCCTTTCCAAAATGAAGTAATTTCATTTCTCATCTTTGCAATCTTGGAAGGAGGAAATTACTTAGCTTCTCAACTAGATCATCCCATGTGATAATGGAATTAGGCTGTAAAGAATTCAACCAACTCTTCGCTCTATCCCTAAGAGAATATGGAAAGAGCCTCAACCGAAAGGTATCATCAGTCACGCATGGATTCTTGAAATTTCTAGCAACATCCAGGAGTTATCTCGGGTGCAAGTGAGGATCTTCATGAGGAGAGCCTGAGTACGGGCCAATGGTTTGCAGCATCTGAAACATCATAGGATTGAATTCAAAATGAGTTGCAGTGATTTCTAGTAGTATAATACCAGTACTCATGGCATTAGGATCATATACATCATAATCTTGGATGTTATGTGCCATATCACTGGAAATGCCAATAATGTCAATATCATCCATGACAGCTTCTGCCAATACTTCTCCTTCATGCACTAGTACTTCTGGTTCAGGATGACCTCTGTAAGCTAGACGTAACAACTTGTGCTTACAACGGCTAAACACTTTCCGTGGCACCAGACTACAGGAAACGTTAAAAGCTCAAATGCTTAAAAACAACAAAAAAAAGTGAAAATTACAAAATAAGAAATGTAACAAAACACTCCCCGGCAACGGCAACAAAAACTTGTTCGCTAATCAGGTATCACATATAAGTATACATGTATGTTTGATTGCATCAAGTGATAAAGATAAGAGTGTCAAACCCACAGGGAGTGATATAGTTACTTAGGTTGATTTTTTCAATTAACTATATTTGAGTTTTAAGCATGATCAGAGAGTGAAATAATATGTGTGTGTGAGTGTTCAGCATTCACTTAAAACAAATCTAAATAATTTAAAAAGAGAGAGTGGAAATATATCAAGATTGAATGAGTTGAGCCATGATCCATTAACATTTAAGAGGTAAATATGTGTGATGATGTGTAGTGTCATGACATGTGAGGTCATAGTGATCTTGTGGTGTATCTCTATAACATCAAACCATGCAAATAAGGGGCAAAGGAACAAATATTTAAGTCTCACTTATAACCTTAATATGCGTCTGTTTGTATTCTAAGTTCCTCAAAGTTGCAGCTTCTTATATCTAAGCAAGCTAGGTAAGGGAATATATTTGTCCTGTTCATTCAACCATTTTTATTTAGAAAACCACTTATTGTTGGATCTCTCACAACAAAAGGCAGTTATTTATTCCTAAGTTGGCCAGACAAAGAACCATATTTATAAACAAGTTAACATATAATAAAACAAGTCACTAAATCACATATTATATAACATAAAAACAACTTAATATTAACTTCACATTGCTTAACTACAAAAGGTTTAGCTCATGATGAGCTGAGTACAAACTACAAACTTGGTTCTCAGAAGGAACACCCTAAACAAATAATGAAAAATAGATATAAACCTAAGAGAGACTTGAGAACTTCTTGAGACGGATAATCTTCAAGAGGTGACTCCAGTCGTGCCAAAGCTCAGCAACTGGTACAGGATTTGGTGAGAAGAATAAAACTCTTTCTACTCTCCATTTTCCTCACACTTAGTATCTTATGTATTTTTTTCTTAGAAAATGTTGAACTCCCTTTTCAATTTCCACAACGTCTTATTTATGGACTTGAGCTAGGGTTTTGTGATGCATTGGATCATGGGCATAATATGAGGAAATCACACAAAACCCATTTAATAATCATGTACAAGGAAATAATTGTAGGGGACAAAGCATCATATGGCAGACTGTCACAGCAGGTTGCAGGCTGCCACAGCAGGTTGTGCAGAGTACTTTTGTACTATATTTTATCTTATAGTGCCTCTAATCCTTATCCTTTTAATTAAAATGAAATTTCTTCAAAACATAACAAATATTCCCTCCAATTCATTCATCCTTCCACACTTTCCCTAGAAACAAGCTGACTTCCTTATTATTTTCCCTTTTTCCAAGTCCAAATTCTCTCTTCATCTTGTGCTCTTCGTTACAGACGACTGCAGTTTTGTCTCAGCTCGACAAAGTTAACCTTAACTCAAGCACAAAACACATTAAAACATAAAAGGAAGCACCTATTATGCTCCAAGCAAATTCTTATAAATATAACTAAAATGCAATAAAATAACAATTAAAAAGCAAATTAAGTACTAACTAAAATAAAGATTAAAGCATGTATTAACTCACAAAAAGTGGGTTAACAGCTACCCCGGTGGATATTATTGTTACAGGAGTTTGACTTGGAAATAAGATATAAAAAAGGTGTTAAAAATATTGTAGCATATCATTTGTCTCGATTAGAGAATTAATAAGTAGCTAAGAAGGAAAATATCATTAATGAAGAGTTTTCAGACGAGTACTCGATGGAAATTACTAAATGAAATTTTTTTGTTGATATGGCTAGCTATAAGGACACAAAAAGTGTTTTATAAGACTATACTAGGAAGCACAAAAAATAACTCTACAAAGAGGCTTATCGTTATTGGTGATATGAGCCTTATCTGTTTAAAGTTAGTACTATCGGTGTGATCTACAGGTGTGTTTCATGTAAAGAAACTAGAGATATTATATAGCACAACCATAGCTCATCTTATGGAGGCCACCATAGTGGTGAAAGAAAAATAACCAGAGAGGTTTCTGGTGGCCAACACTATTTAAAGGTTGTAAGTCATATGTGCAACAATGCTCAGAGTTCCAGAAAACAGGTAATATTTCAAAGCCAGATGAAATGTCGCTTAAAGGTATAATAGAAATTATAACTTTCAATTGTTTTAGAATTGACTTTATGGGTCCCTCTCCTCTATCCAAGTCTAATGTTTACATCCTGGTTTGTGTTGATTATGTTACTAAATGAGTTGAAGCAATAACTTGTATTGCTAATGATGCAGAAACCGTCTCTATTTTTTTTTAAAAAGAATGTTTTTACTAGGTTCGGAGTCCCTAGAGTGTTGATTAGTGATGGGAGGACACATTTTTGCAACAAGTACTTGAAAGTGTGTTAGATAAATATAATGTGAAGCATAAAGTATTCACACTATATCATCCTCAAACATGTGGACAAATAGAAGTTTCGAACAAGTAGCTTAAATAGATCGTAGAAAACATGATATATATATATATATATATATATATATATATATATATATATATATATATATCCAAAAAGGATTGGTAAAAAAAGTTATAATGCTCTATGGGCTTATAGAAAAGAATTTAAGACTCATCTTGGATTATCACCGTGTATGTTGATTTATGGCAAGGCTTGTCATTTACCAATCGAGCTAGAACATAAATCATATTATGCAGTCAAGTTCTTGAACTATGATGAAAAAGAAGTAGGGAGGAAGAGATTGTTGAAGTTGGATAAGTTATAAGAGATCAGACAGAGAGAATATGAGAATATTGTGATCTATAAAGAAATAACCAAGAGGTATCATGATAATAATTTGGCAAGAATAGAATTTCAGGAAGGACGAAAAGTTTTGTTGTACAACTCTCTACTCAGGTTATTTCCAAGAAAGTTAAAAACAATATGGTTTGGACCCTTTATTTTGAAGAAGGTGTTTGCAAATGGGGTTGTAGAAATACAAGATCTAGAAGATTCTCAAATTTTCACTGTAAATGGACAAAGGTTAAATATCTATGCAGGAAGTGAAATAGCATCAAATAAGGTTTCCCTGGTGCTTGGAGAACCTTAGACAAAAGGGTCAAGCTAGTGAACTTAAATAATCGCTTAATATGAGGAAAACCATCAGAGTTTGAATTTCATTTTTTTCCATTTTAGTTCAGTGTTTTTATTTTATATTGTGATTCAAAGAAGAGTACTTTCCAGAGCTTAAGAAAGATTTTCCCCTTATATTTTTATTTGTTTGAATTTAATAAACTTGTTTTTTTTTGTTTCTTTCAATTTTAATTTGCTATCTTACTAGTTCCCGTATGAAGCAAAAAAAGAAAAAGTCACAAGAAAAACAATGAATGAAATAAATCAATAGTGAAGTCCCCGTGCATATTGAAAGTTGATGAAGAATAGGAAACTGACTACATGTACTCAATCTCCAGATACATCAACTAGTAAGATTTGAGCCAAATATTTCCACAGTTTACTTTTCCTTCTTATAAGAGTGTGTGTATATTAGTTATTTTCTAAACTTTTCATTGTTTCTAATTTGAGTCTATTGGTCTAATAAATGCACATCGAGGCATTTGTTTATGAAAAATTTGAGCCTTTTTAAGCAACTATGTTTCAATATTATTATATCTCTTGCTAACCAATTTGAGCCTTAGTCATTCTTTCGGTGACATAACCTTTATTATATAGCCATTTGACTGAAAGATTAATTATTCCCACCCTCTTTGGAGTTAGGTAAAAATAATTGGTTTACATGTTTAATCCAAAAGTATAAGTTTGGGGTTGCTCTTGAGAGTGAGAAACGAATAAGTTTGGGGTTGGGGTACTAGAGAAATTGGTCAAAAAAAAAAAAAAGATGACAAAAAGTTAAAAATAGCTTCTTCCAAAAAAAATTGTGTGAAAAAGAAATAAAAATAGGACCAACAAAATAAATTCTCTAGTACTAAGTGAAACAAGAAAAGTGTGATACGAAAGGATACAAATAACACCAGGACAACTAGGTACCTAACTCTAAAGGTTTAAGCCTACTATCCCAAAATATCCTACCCTAACATAAGCCACGTCACAACCTTGAAAAGATCTCAAAAGTATGGGTTTAAATATGAATTTAATTTATTTTGATAGAAATCTTACAAACTCATTGTGAAATGCTTTTATGTGTTTATTGTGTGATTACCTTATCAAATTGAGTGAATAAAAGTTAGATGAGAGATACGTTGAGTACTTCGCTCGAGCAAGAAAATTGATCAGGATCTTCTTTGGCTCCTCCAATCCTATTTTTTCTCTTAAAATGTAGTCCGACCTTAATCCCTTATAGAAAATGTAGAATTTAAATGTGTGATTAGCTCCTCTGAATTTTACAACTTTTTTGGTGAATTTGTCAATGTATTCCCAAAGCATATTTTCTTCCTCTAAGGTATGACTATGAGTTCGATCTTCATATGACGTCTACGAAATTATGGAGTAAGAAGTAAATTCATCAACCAATTTTTCCCCAAGAGGAGATTGGGTTGTCTTTCAAAGTATTGAACCAGGTCATGGCTACATCCTTGAGATTTAGTACGAAAAGCTTGCACTTAACTGCACTTATGTCTTAGTGGTAATAAAATATGGTATCCACATGATTGACGTGCTCATAAAGATCATCAGAATCGTCATAGGTCTCCAACTTTGGAGGCTTCACCAAAGATTTAGGAACATAACATTCAATAATATGTTTTATGAATGGTTTCCAACAACAGTAATCACTGGCATGCCCCACTGATGTGTGTTTGTGTCAGTTTCAAGGATAATGGAAGGAAGATCTCCTTAGGAGGTGACGCTCTAGTGGTGTACAATTATTGTCTCCCCCTGTAGTCATGGCCAGGAGAGTTGTTACCATGGTAGGGTGATGCATCATTTCCAACTCTTGAGCTCTTGACACTTGTGATATGGCTCGACAGAAGTATTTCTGGGGACTGCTTCAGAGTGGATGTGTTGCAACGACTCCAACTACTTTGTTATTGTAACAGATTGAAATTTGCAACACGGGTTCATTTGCATCTACTACTTTTAATGAAGCTTGGAACTATTGAAAGTCATGTGACATTATAGGTCCCAATTAGGGAGGAGGAAGAGTATGATGCTAAAATGTAGAAATTGGCCGAGAATCTTGAATGGCCAGTTGAAGAATCTCTATTGAAGCTTTAAGATCTTGTTTTTGTATATGTTCTTCGTTTATGGGAGCGAGAACGGCAAAACTGTGTTTTGAAAAATGTGAAAATCACGGATTGGAGATCGTTACTTGTAATGTGAGTACGAAATGACTTTGAACCTGTTATAGGAGAAGATAATAGATAAAGTAGTTATAAAATAGTTACGACTGTCAGAAGTCGAAACTGTAACAAAAAAACAGTTACAGTGATGCAACAACGTAAGCTTGAGAGGTTGAAGAAGAAATCGAAAGAATCGGGATATGTTTCTCACAGATGGCGACAATATATCGTACTTGAACAGAAATAGATGAAAGGTTGAAGATTATCACTATAGTGAAGCTACCATTACGATGATTACTGTTCTCCAGTGATCAGAGAGGGTGCATGCAAAAGGTTAGAAATTCAACATTCAAGTTTGAGTTTGAATGAGGTGAAATTTTAAACGTGTGTAAAAAGTACATGAGTGTAATTTAAGATCACACATATGTAGAAGAGATAATTGAAATTGTTTTCAAATAGTCAACATAAAGTATGGATGACTGCTGAATGTGGATCAACAATCAAAATGAGTAAAGAGACTGTGCTCAAATGTAGTGTCTAAGAAAGAAAGTTCATGTATCCGTTAATGAACAAAGTGTTCATATTGAATTGACTCTATTTATTAAACCAATTTTAATGAACCTTTGACACATAATAATTTTATATACTCTTTGGTCACTATTATAAACAAATTTAAAAAAAAAATTCTTACATGTACTAGATACATTAAATGAATTTAAAAAATTAAATTTGATTATAGTGATTGGATGGAGTAACTGAGTAAAAATTAGTCATAAACTTATCTACTACGCCTAAAAGGAGATTAGTCTCTAAAATATTGTAACCATAAAGACATTCGGTGGAACCACTACCATCCCAAAAGTCCCAATAATGCTGTTTTCCTTATTAAAAAAAGAGATCCTTAACCTATCCTCATCATTTGGAATTCTTTTTACTACAAACAACATTAACTTTGTTTCTTTCTTTAGTTTTTATTCCTCCATTATACTCTTGTCATCTAATAGAAAACAGAAACATCCCTGAATCATCAAGATAGAATTAGGTCACTCACATAAATATTCTATGGGCGCATTATCTATCTGTAATGAAGGCAATTGATGGAGGGGTAGGTAGGGACACATTGTCTGAGGGCCCTACTCATATATACTTATGATAGGAATTGAAAAAGTATTATGTACTCGCAACAATCACGGAAAGGTACACATTTGTATATGGTACCGCAAAAACAATATCAAGATTCAAAATAAATGAAAACCCACTGCCACAGTGAAATTAGGTCCTGATAAGACAATTTGGAGTACCCTATTGCAAGATGACTCTTAGTGGGTATCATAATCCATCATTAGTAATTTCAACTACTAAGGTGTTTTGCTTCATTTCGTCTCTTAAATATTCATGACCTTCTAAGTGGCTAACATTCATTCCCCACTTGTTCAAATATCTCATAAATATAGTATTAAATATCTACCATTTGTGATTAATTTTAGTGAGAATATTTTTTGATGAACTCTCTTATCCTAACCAAGTTTCTAATTTATATGCAGAATTTTATTTTTTTCACCCTTAAAACTTTTTTAATAGAATTCAGCATTGTCAATTCATCATCAAATATGATGAATATAAACATTTTATTAAATTTTATTAAAGAGATGAAATTTATAATATAAGAAAACTCATTCTATCGTAAAAGTCTATTTTGTCCTTTTATTCCAAAAACACACTATGTGGTTTTATTAGAAAACAGAAAATAATTTATTTCAAATTTTAATTTTTCTTTATATTTTGTTCCATTGAGTCATCACTGGCAGTGGGTACGTTTTTCTCCTCATTCCACTACATCTGTATAGCGGTTACATTTTTCATTCATCTGCTCTATCTCTCTCTTCCTATTCTTATTTTGTGCGTGTTCTAAATCGTTCCTACATTCGCCGTACCGTTTCTCCATCCACCAACTATCCCCGTTTCTTCCAAACCCTAACCCCCAAAACCATTACTTCCACCATCGTTTCTTCCTCTCCCACAAAACGGAAACGAAAGGTAGGCGACTCTGCTCCACTTGAAGAGGAATACAAACAGTGGGTGAAGGACGCCAAAGCTCTGAAACTAGCTCAAATGAACAGAAAAAACAGGGTTGATAACTTCAAGAGTGCTTCTGAATTAAGGCCAACAAAAACCGGTTTGAAAGAAGGGGACGCGGGTTATGATCCATTTTCAAGGAGGTGGACAAGATCAAGAAACTACTATGTTGCGAAACCCGGAGTTGACCGGTGAGAGGTCGAAGACGGTGTAGATTTGTCCGTGGAAAATCCATGCTTTGTTTGCAAGCTTGATGTCTTTGATACCGACTCTGGTGATCACAAGGTACTCTGATGCTTTTGCAACCTTATACATATTATTGAATTTGATTTGATTTTTTAAAACCTAGATCTACGGTGTTCGGTTTCTTTGTGGTAGATCTGCGGTTGCAACAACGTGTTAACCCTAACATCGTTCCCATTTCCCAATTAACCAAACACTATCATCCTGACATGGCTTCCTGAACCAAAACTGGCCATCGCGAATGATAGACAGAAATTATTATGAAGAAAAGTGTTTTTTTCTCCATTCTCTTTCTTACAAAAACTCCAAATACATATATCTCAGCGGTCCTGAATAGTCTGTAGATTGTTTTTTACTGAAACATCCACTTTTTTCTTGAACCACAAGTTTATTCTTGTATTTTTGTGTGTAAAGCTGCCAGAACTTCCCAACTAATTTTGTTTTTCTTTTGTATTTTCCTTTATATGTCTTTGTCAGAAACAATTTGACTCTTCCTAAAATTTGAATTTGATACAGGTTAGAGTCTGCAGAGAGAAGATTACCGATCATGTATTCGCAATGAAAAAGCTAATTGATTTTTTTAACAGATAGTGAATTGTTTTTTGATATGTGGATGCTTTAGTGTGCTAGAATCAGTGTAAGTGCTGATTAATTGAACTCCAATTAGTTATTATAACATATTCACTTTTAACTGATGTATTTGATGTTTTTTGTAGTTGAAGTTGTGGGAAACTTGGGGCTGTATGGAAACGCAACACGTATCGACAATTACTTCCACCAAATAGTGTTTTCATTCTGTTGTGTGCAGAGTTCCTGTTTTGGAAGTAGTGTTTCCATCCTGTTTCCAGTAGAAAGATTATGGTAAAAAATTTGGTAATTGATGTTTTGATCTTACATAGTTGCGACGTCGATTTCATAATTTTATTTTGTTTGATAAATTCTATTATAGATTGTTGATAGCTTATAACATCTTATAACAACTTCTATTTTGATGTTTTGTTTTCAATTAATGTATTTTGAGGTACTGATTTGATATATAATTTACTGTTAGAAATTGTTGCTCTATAAAATGTTGTCTGAGTGGCTTGATTTGTTTGACAAAGTTAATAATTGTTTCCTTGTAGTTGCTCAGCGTCCCATGCCTCTTGTGTTCCGTAAAAGTTTAATTACAAAAGAGATATATTATCATTGACACAAAGTCCTAACGATGGTACTTTGTATTCTTTGTGGAGCAAGGTCGAGAGCATTAAGAAAGCTCGCAAATCGTTTTTTACAGAGGAGGTAATTAATAGCTTAATCGTCAAATCCTAAACATTTCATTATGAATATTCATTACTCACTATGGAATTCCAATTTGAAGTGCAGAAGGTCTGAAAGTGGCTAACTCAACTGTTGATAGCGGTAGTCTACTTGCATTCTAACCGTGTAATCCACCGAGATCTTAAGATGTTACATATTCTCTTATACTAAAAAAATGAAATGAAATTCGTGTGATGTTTATTGAATGCAATTTAATGTAAATTCTCAGTGTTCCAACATATTCCTCACCAACGGCAACAAGTGTTGAAGATTTTGGTATATCGGTGTCGTCAAACTGATGGTTCGAGAGAGCGGTACGTTTCCTACATGTTTATAACACCTTCACTAAAGAGCTATTTTGCGGATATAACAGTGTCAATCTTGAAATTATCTATCAAGTTGTTATTTTCTTCAAGCATATTGACTGTTGTGATATTATGCTTCGATATATTCGTGTTCACTCTAGTCTACTGCGGAGATGGAGAAGCGAAAATAAAACTTTACGAAAGAGCTTGATTTTGTTTGTGATGATGTGGTATGCTATACATTTTTGCTGCTGTATTATTTAAATATAATACCAACTGCTTCTACCATCGCAGATTCTACAGAAAATAAGCCGACTACACCTGAGAAAGTTGTTGTTGCTGCTACTAATGGTGAACTGCAACATCTTTTTAACACTATACAAATTCATTTTATCTTGCTAAATTCTATTTGGACAAAAAATCTTACCGTGTTATCTCTTTTCATCGATCGCGCGAATTCGTTGAGCTGGCTGTTGAAACCTGTCACAGAGAGCACCTTGCAGCTGTTTGTGAAGACAATTTTGGTATATTATTCATTCTGTTTTATATATTCTTCATGAAGATTTTGGTATCATTTTAAGGGTTTAGGAAGAGTATTATATTTTACTGCTACCATGTTTTTAGGATATTGTTGTATCAAGGATGTGGCTCATGATATATTTGAACCTATTGACCAGTACTGATATTTTATAATTTATAGTTTGATGACACATGTCAGTTATTAAAGTTATATTATGGTTCTATCTTCTTCCTTTTTACTGCCTATGATTTTTTAAATCTTTATCATTATATTGTATCTCCTACCTTCACATTTTCATATAGTCAATTGGAGAAATTATTTAAAATATCCAGAAGAAGCTAAACTATTAGAAGAGGCAAAGGATCTTATTAGTAGACTTCTATGTAATGTGGAACAGAGGCTTAGAACCATAGAGGCTTATGTCATGCATGACTTCCTGCTTATCAAGCCTTTTGTGTCATCTAATGAGTTTTCCTTCAAGAAATTTCCTATTTGTTAGCTTGCAAGTTGCTAGCAAGTAAGTAGCAACTTTCTAAAGAGATATTTAATCCTGTCATTGTCAATTGTCCTGATATATAAATTTATTTTAATTAAATGCTCAACTTTCTTTCCTCATACTTTGAACATGTTAAGTTTAGTAATACTTAACTAATCAAGCCAATTAGGTATCCTTGATTTAAGTACGATTTTTGTTTATAAATACTTGAGCATTTGCAATGGCAAGACTTCTTTAAAATCATTTAAATAGTGTCTATTGGATGTGATTGTAAATGATGAATGAAATGAGGTGCTAAAATATTTTTTCAAGATTTATTGTATAGAAACAAATTTAGTTTTACCGAAACTGCTGAATTGAGTTTCTTCCCGTACTTTAGTTGAAATGGTTTCCCTACATACTCCCTTGAGGACAACCAACTATGGCCACGACATATGCTGTAGTTACTCTACCAGCTAGCAATTACAGTTTATGTTATTTACCGATCATGGAACACTCATCCCCTTAAATATGTCAATGTTCCTATTATAAATGCAGGAATGGTCAAATATGGGGAGAAGACTTAGTCGTTGCAGTCAATTGGATCAAGAGATCAAGAGATAACGTTCAGTTGTTCATTCAAGGGATCTCGGCTGGGTTGAAGATTCAGAAGGGGGCTTCGAGGAAAAACCAAGGGTTTGTCCTTCAAGAGCTGGTGTGTTCTTGAGGGTTTGTTAGTCACGGTCGCACAAGTCAGATTCAGCCGTAGTGAGGAGTTTGGAAATCAAAGGGATTTTTGCAAACAGGTCGTGGAAGCGGATGATTGATTGTGGATCTTGCAGGGAATTTTGATAGGCTCATATCAAGTGGAGGTTCTTACAAGAAGAAGAAGATCATAGGGATTTAATTATGTCTTTGTAGTATAACCTTGTATACAAACTTTCAGCAAAATTGATATAAGAGTTCTCAATTTCAATTTTGGAATTGAGAGGGAGACGTACCCACACGCGAGAACGACAGTGGAGAACTTCCTTACCAAACTGCCTGTGTATTATTTTTCTTTCTCTATATCTCTTTACATTTTCCGTAATTTTGTGATTCAATTGGCTTGTTGAGTTTTCTATTTAATGATAAAATAGTGGTTCAAATACTTTCATCAAATCACCATTATTAATCATCTTGGTGCTATAAATAGTGGGTTGGGCTTGATTGGTAACAATGTCCAACTTGCTAATGAACCAGGCACTTTTGATGGCTATACCTCAAGTTATGACCACAATCACAAACCAGTAGTGCAGGGTAATCTTTCTTACTTAGTTTAGTTGTATCACCTTTTTTAGTTAATATTAATATTATTTGTTGGTATGTCTATCTGTCTGGGTATATGTCTATATTTTTTGGCTTTAGAAATTAACATTTGTCATAATGGGTAACAATTTTATTATCAGGTGATGGATATGGACTGAATAATGTTGACCCTTTTGCTTTTGGAAACTTTTATGGATCTGTGGCATCTTCTAGGTCTATAATGAACACTTAGAACACAAATTCAGTAAGATTGCCATTTTAAATAAGAATGATATGTTTTTGTTACTATTTCAATTTTATATTATTTTTTTAATTAAAACTATTTCATTTTATTGTTTTATACTCATCACAAACTAACAATGCAAAATAGAATTTTTACAAATTTAATTATTATTTTATTTAAATTATTTTTTATTATAGATAATATTATAATATTTAATTATTTTTTCTTTCAAAATAAACTCGACTAAATTCAATGAAACTGTCAGATCGGTACTCGTGCAAACGTACGGGTATCATATTAGTTTAACTATAAGTTACATGTCAATCACCAACAATTAGATATGAAAAATTGAAAATATTAATTAAATATAAATAAATTTATAGATTAAGCAAATTAGCATTTAACCAAAGAAACATCTAATTAGTTTAGTTCATAAGAACTATATTAGCCAAATATCAAAAACGTGATTCTAATATCACCGTGGTTTTGAAATCGCATGTTAGTGAGCCGGATATGTTCTTCATTTATGACTAACGAACAACGATATTCTATATTAACCATATTTTTTGTGTCATAGTGATTGAGATAATGATTCATTTGATCTCATTTGCCATTTAGATCAGACATTGTAACATCAAAATTGATTATAAACAAGTGAGGATAAATTTCTTTATTTTATTAAATTATTGTTAGATCTTTTCAGAAACCTTATCATTTCTATTAATATAGAAATAAAAAAACAGAATTCTAAATAAAACTATTAAATTCATATCTGAATACAATTATGAGTATGAAAGCAGAAGTGTATCTGAATTTGTTATTGAGAATCAGCGAAGGTTTACGGGTATGTGATCTTTTAATTTGTAGAGTTTCTTACGGCTCTTTGATTCTCCTCTAATGTGGATGAAGAGAGAATTACAGATAAGTCATTTTGCATTATCTACAAATGGGGACTATAACCCTTATAAATAACCTTAAGATTATTTCTTATTATTCAATATTCTAATTTGACCCCTCATCAAATTAGATATTGACTTATGGTATCTACATAATAACCTGACCTTTCATGACATTTATGCTTTTAGCCACAAACTTAATATTATATTAATTAAACCCTTTTAAGTATTGACTAATTAAAATAATGGCACTGACACCTTAAATGTTATATTTGTGACCCAAAATTCTAACAATCTCCCACTGGTCACATATGTGATCATATACATGTGTTAGACTTTATGAGTTCAAAATACACCATTATATTCCTTAAGCGTATCTAAATTAACTCGTCTATTAATCATGTCACTATTCAGAACCAAAGTGATTTTCGTTATAGCAATCATAACTAAACTCATCAATGATCACCAAAAGTGACACAACTAAATGACATAGATCCATCATGAAATATGTAGCATGAAAATCACATGAATTTGGTCTGTATATGTCGATTTTCAATTGGTCCTACTTTACTTTAGTGAAATCATTCAATAACTTTATTGTACAAAATGTAAACTGCTGAATATCAAAAGTTAAATAATTTGAAAAATATCCAAAATTATTGTATGCATACATAATACCAAAAATAGAACATAAAATTCATAATTGACTAACTCCCACTAAATCAAAGACTCCTCTAAAGATTAACACTCATGTGAGCAGTGTGCTCATGAAAGACCTTGAGCGAGAGATCTTTTGTAAGAGAGTCTACTATCATGGAGTTTGTCCCCAAATGTTCTATAAAAATATGTCCACTTTGTATCCTTTTATTTACCAACTAGGAATTTGATGTCAATATATTTTTACTTGGCTGAGCTCCTATTATTGTTACAGGATGGCTGATTTATTGTCACAATATAACTTAAGTGGTCTTTCAATTATTTCCATAATTAACATCCCAGTGACAACATACCTCAGCCAAATATTATGGTTGGATGCCTCATAACATGCTATAAACTATGTTGCCATGGTGCATGAAGCCGTTAGAGCTATCTTGACACTGCGCCAAGACACTGCACCACCTGTCAACATGTATATATAGTGTGGGTCTTTTGCTCTTTTGGCATCCAACAAAATTTGAGTCATATTATCAAGTGATCTCTAACTGGTCTAACCTCCTATATGTGAGCATATAGTCTTTTGTTTTCTTTAAATACCTTATAACTTTTTGGTTGCTTTCTAATGATCCATTCCTGAATTGCTCAAATATCTACCTAACATCTATTGATGAATGTCGTCTTGACATCCATTTGATGGATTTCTAGATTATAATGTGCAACGAGATCCATGATTGTCTTAAAAGAGTCTTTCGATAAAACCAGAGAGAAAGTCTCTTTAAAGTCAATACCTTCCTTTTGAGTATAACCCTTAACCAAAAGACGAGTTTTATACATTTTCACATTACCATTAGAATCCTGTTTGGTCTTAAAATTTCATTTGCAACCAATGGGTTTCACACCTTCTGGTAATGGGACAAGTTCTCAAACTTTATTGTCTTGCATGAACTTATACTCCTACTTCATTGCTTCAATCCACTTACCATTACTTTCCTCATGTTCTTGAAGAAATTCTATGTAATCATCCGGAATAGCATTTATCCTTTTCTCTAATGGATCTTTGCAAAGGTATTGGTTCTTGTAACACTTGTTATTGAGGATTCTGAGTTTGTTCTTCATGAATTATCAAATCATCTTGAGTAGGAGGAAAATAAACAATGTCTTGTGGAGGTTCCATCCTTACTTGATCAAAAACAACTGTATGAATCAAATCTGAAATTGTTACTGATTCTTCCTCTAAAACAAAGTCTATAACCTTATTTTTTTCCCCAAACTCAATATCCTAAAAAATGAGGTTGTTCCTATCTCAAAAATTAAATTAAATTTGGGATCATAAAGTTTGTAGCCTCTAGATCTTTAAGAATAACCAATAAAGTAGTTTCTCACTGTTTGAGAGTGCAATTTAATTTCATTTGGCTTATAAGGCCTTGCCTCAGCTATTCAAAAAATTTCTATAGGATTCTATTGTGTAAAGCAAATATAGATTATCATGAATCATAAGTGAACCAATCCCAACAGTATTTAAATTAAAATACAACTTAAACATATTATTCCCAAATAAACACAAATAACCCAATTTGTCCAATAAAGAAATTGAAATTAAATTCCGTCTAAATAACGATACAACAAAAATGTCTTTTAAATCCAAATAAAATTTCAATACATAATAATAATAATAATCTAAAATTCCATACAACTTCCACCTCCACTGACTTGCCATCTCCAACATAGATGTATCTTTTAACATTATTTGACTTCTGGTAGTTCAGGAAATCCTGCATTGAACCACTGATGTTAGTAGTTATACCTGAGTCTAACCACCAAGTGTTTCTAGGCACTGAAGCTTAATTGACCTTAGAACAGACCAAAGTATGAATTATACCTTTCTTTGCATGCCAAACATGATATTTAGGACATTTCTTTTTTACATGTCCAGACGATTTGCAAAAGAAACAATTATCATGTTTTTTTGCTTCTTTTATGCTGAAATAATTACAGCTTCATTCTCAGGCTCATAAGTTTTCTTTCTGCCCTTGTCTTTAGAGGTGCTAACAAAATCAGCATTTTCAGTCTTATCTTGTTTCATCCTTCCTCTTCTTGCACACAAAATGAAATGAGCTCATTAAGAGACCATTTCTCCTTCTGAAAGTTATAAGATCTCTTAAACTGACTATATTGTGAAGGAAGAGAAAGTAATACTAAATGAATGAGCAAGTTTTCAGACAACTCAAGCTTTAGTGCCTTAAGTTTTGAAATAATGTTTGACATACTTGTTAGAACAAGATTGTTTCTGATCATATCTCAGAGTTTTGATGATAACAATAAAATATATTTTATATAATTGATACTCTGATGAACATATTTATTTGTTTCAGATAATGTTCTGACTGAAGTATTTTCTTAGATGAAAATCATTTTGACATGCTGAGCTGAAAATAAATGAAGAAGTTCTTTGATGAAAGAACTATTTGTTTTAGTGCAAGTTCTGATGCTGACTCTGATAGGAAACTATTTTATGCATCTTCTAAAGCTTAGCAAGTTTCCATGTAAACTATGTTCAGAAGTACTTTGAAAGCAAGCGCTGATAAGAAGTTATTTGCAAGCATATTCTGAAGCAAGATGTGAAGCTAGTTCTGATAGAATAAAGAAGCTAACAAGTCTTGTCAAGTTTCAGGAAACATGCTCTGACAAGTGTCATTTGTTCATTTAATGCAAATACGGCTACATGCACTCAAGTGTCTACGCTAGTTCATTGGAAAATGCAATACTGCAAGCAAACACGTAAACATTAATTTCTCTCCACTTTTGAAGGCAGCAACGGTCATTTTCTTCATGCTATAAATAAAAGATCATTTATTGCAAGCCAACTACCCAACTACGTGAAAATATTCTACTGCTCACAAATCATTTTACAAACACTTTGTGCAAAATTAATCTAAGTGAAAAATCACAGTTTGTGATATAGCTTTCTAAGAAGCAATTTGTTTCACTATCTGTAAAGATTTAATTCTTGTATTTGTTGCTTGAGAGACCAACCTTGGTCAGATTTCTCAAGAAGGGTGGGACTAGTTTGAGTCTTAGTGGTGTTAGTCACTTGTAAGTTTACTTGTGCTTTGAATTGTTAGTCATAACAGTTTGGTTGTGTGATTGTAATCTATTTTATTATAGTGAATTAAGTTCTTGTTGAGAAAGGCGAAATCGCCTTGGCGGGTGGACTAGAGTAGTTTGAGTTCAAACGAACCAGGATAAAAATAACTGTGTATTTCCATTATTGTTGAGCCTTTAAGAAAAAGAAAAAGAGAAACTTATTCAACCCCCCCCCCCTTCTAAGTGTTTTCTCACCCTTCAATTGGTATCAGAGCTTGACTCTGAGCGCAAACACTTAACCGTGTCAGGAAAAGATCCAGAAAGAAAACACAATGGCAACTGAACAAAACAACAATAATTACACCAAACCTCCAGTGTTTGATGGAGAAGATTTTGATTATTGGAAAGATAGACTAGAAAGTTTCTTTCTAGGTCATGATAGTGATTTATGGGATATAGTCTTGGATGGTTACACACATCCTATAGCCTCAGAAGGAAACAAGATTGATAGAAAAAAATATGGATAGACAACAAAAATCTGATTTCAAAAATCACCACAGAGCTAGAAATATTTTTCTAAATGATATCTCTAAAATGGAATATGAAAAGATCACAAATAGAGATACAACACATAATATGTTTGAGTCTCTCAAAATGACTCATGAAGGAAACACTCAAGTGAAAGAGTCTAAAGCTCTGGCTCTCATCCAGAAGTATGAAGCCTTCAAAGTAGAAGAAAGTGAATCTATAGAAGCTATGTTCTCAAGGTTCCAAACTCTGATCGCTGGCCTGAGAGTTCTAAACAAGGGATACACTAAGGTAGACCACGTTAAGAAGATCATCAGAAGTTTACCCAGAAGATGGGCACCTATGGTCACTGCTTTCAAAGTATCAAAAGATCTGAACAACGTGTCTCTTGAAGAACTCATCAGAGCTTTAAGAAGTCATGAGATAGAACTTGATGAGCACGAGCCTCAGAAGAAAGGTAAGTCTGTTGCCCTTAAATCAATTAAAAAATATGAAACTAACGCTTTTCAGGCTGAAGAAGGAAACTCTGAAGAATATGCGTCAGAAGAAGATGAACTATCCTTGCTCTCCAGAAGGATCAATCAGATGTGGAAGCACAGACAGAAGAAGTTCAGGAACTTCAAGAAGTCAGAAGATAAACCAGAATCTTCTGGACACAAAAAGTCAAACAGAAGAGAGATAATCTGTTATGAATGTAAAGAACCTGGACACTACAAGAGTGATTGTCCAAAACTTCAAAGAGAAAAACCAAAGAAAAATTTTGGTAGAAAGAAAGGCATGATGGAAACCTGGGATGATTCAGAATCCTCTGAAGATGAATCTGATTCTGAAGATGAGAATGCCAACCTAGCTCTGATGGCTACCACAGCAGATGACTCAGACTGTGAGCCAGAACCAAAAGAGGTATTCTCTTAATTTACTAAAGCTGAACTTGCTGAAAGTTTATCAGAACTTCTGGAAAACTATAGTCAACTCAAAATCAAATACAAGAAACTCAAAAAGAGTCTTGCATCTGATCTTGAGAAACATGAAACAGAAAAATCTGAACTCAAAGAAAATAATTTTAAACTTAAAGAGGAAATTCAAAAAGTTCAAAAAATTTCTAGTTCAGATTATGTGTCAAGTTCAAAAGATATTCTTAAAGAATATGACTGTGGCTTTCAAACTTTTCTTGCTAAAAGAATATATAGAAGCAAAATGGATTCTGTTAGAACAAAGTTTGAATCTACTACCCTATGTTTAAGTTTTGATGATAACAAAATGAAAAGATATATTATTTATATGATTCATGTATGAACTATTTGCTACCTAAATTATTACGTTCTGATTTGCAGAAACTCTGATAGGTATAAGCAAGATCACACCTAATCAGCATCAGAAATTTGGTTCTTGACATCAGCATCAGAAGTTGCTACATCAGAATACCAGAATCAGAAGATCAACTCACGTGTATGCTGAAGCTTGATGAACAGAACTGCGCTCAACACTCTGATAAAGAAAACAACAGTTCATCAGCAGTTAAGCAGAGTCAGAATGAGCCAAGCCAGAACATGCATTAAGTAAGCAACGGTACTGTGCATTGAAAGCAAATTATTACCAACGGCCTCATTCCAGACAAGATCTGCTCAATAAGGAAAGTTTGTTATTAGCATTGAATCAAGAATATTGCTCCAACGTTCAACAATCTCAGTGCTATATAAACAAGACTATGAAGATTGAATTGGCTAATGCTCTCCAACATCTTACACGCCTAAAAGCTAATAATAATCTTCCTTCTCTCAGTTTGCTAAACGCTACATATCTTCTCACTCAATCTTTGTTTTAGCAATCTAGTTTCATAATCTTAAGTTGTGTATACATCACAGTTGTGATACCGTTTTGTAGAAAACATTCACACACCTAGATTTACCTTCTTTGTAAGAAAGTGTTTCCTTGACAAACCGGGTTGTGGTTTGCATCAAGAAGGCTTTAGCAGTTGTTAAAGCAGTTTGTAATATTCAGTTGAATATAGTGGATTAAGACCTCGTTGGAGAGAGGCGAAATCACCTTGACGGGTGGACTGGAGTAGTTTGAGATCAAACAAACCAGGATAAAAATATCTTGTTCATTGCATTGATTTTCAGTTTTACAATTCAACCCCCCCTTCTTGTGTTTTTCACTTCTTCAATTGGCATCAGAGCGCCTGGTTCTGAGCTAAAACACTTAACCGTGTCAGTACAAGATCCAGCGTCAGAAAAACACAATGGCAGGAAACTATTCTCACACCAGCAATGACAACCATGAGGACAGAGACAGATTCAGCGGCAAACCTCCAGTCTTTGATGGAGAAAACTTTGATTACTGGAAAGACAGAATTGAAAGCTTCTTTCTGGCACATGATGCTGATCTATGGGATATGGTGACAGATGGATACACGCACCCTGTGAATGCAAGCGGTCAGAAGATTGATAGAAAAACAATGTCTGACCAACAAAATCGTGACTTCAAGAATCACCACAAGGCCAGAACCATCCTCCTCAGCGCCATCTCCTATACTGAATATGAAAAGATCTCCAACAGAGACACAACAAAGAACATTTTTGACTCACTCAGAATGACGCATGAGGGCAATGTTCAGGTCAAAGAAACTAAAGCTCCGGCGCTCATTCAGAAGTATGAGGCGTTCAAAATGGAAGAATCTGAATCCATTGAAACAATGTTCTCAAGATTCCAGATTCTAGTAGCTGGTCTCAAGGTTCTGGAAAAAGGATACTCTACTGCTGACCATGTCAAGAAAATCATCAGAAGTTTACCCAAGCAGTGGAGACCAATGGTTACAGCTCTGAAGCTAGCAAAAGATCTCAACAAAATCACTCTGGAGGAACTTATCAGCTCCCTCAGAAGTCATGAGATAGAGCTAGAAGCTGACGAGCCTCAGAAGCAAGGTAAGCCTTTAGCATTAAAATCTAACAAAAAATCTGAGTCTAAAGTTTTGCAGGCAGTTGAAGAAACATCTGATGGATCCTCATCAGAAGAAGACGAACTCTCCCTCCTCTCCAGAAGAGTAAATCAACTATGGAAGCAAAGACAAAGGAAGTTCAGGAATCCCAGAAGATCTGATCAGAATGAGTCCTCTTCCAGATACAGAAGGACAAATTCTTCCTCTGGATACAGAAGATCTGAAGGCTCCTCAAGTAGCAAAGAGCCAAACACCAAGGACATCATCTGCTATGAGTGCAATGAGCAAGGAGACTACAAGAGTGACTGCCCAAAGCTTCAGAAGGAAAAGCCCAAAAAGAAGTTTGAAAGAGAGAAGAAGAAAAGTCTCATGGCTACATGGGATGACTCTGACTCGTCTGAAGCTGACTCAGAATCAGATGATGAGAGGGCAAACATAGCTCTCATGGCTAACATTTCAGAAGATAGTGAAGCTTCTGAATCAGACTCTGAATCAGACACCGAAGAGGTATTTCCTAACTTTGCTGTTAATTTTACTAAGGCTGAACTTGCTGAAAGCCTTAATGAAATCCTGGAAAGGTATCAGAAAATTAGAGTTAAATTCAGAGACCTGAAAAGGAATCTTGAATCTGACTCTAATAAGACTGAGAGTCTCAAATTGGAGAATTCTGAGCTGAGAAATAAGATTTCAAAATTAGAAAACACTTTACAAAACTCTCAGAAGGAACCAATTTCTGAAACTCCCAGCAACGCTGATGAGATCATCAAGGAGTATGATCACAGTTTCCAGAAGTTCCTTGCTAAAAGCATAGATAGAAGCAAAATGGCTTCAATGATCTATGGAGTTAGCAGAAATGGCAGGAAAGGAATAGGATACCAAGGTAAGGTTCCTACACCAAAGAATGTCATGGACTTAACCATTAAACACACTCCTCTCAATTCACATTTTGTGTATGGTCACACACATGATATTAAATACACTAGCAGTAAGCACTCTGTGAAACCAAAATTCAACCAGAGTTTTGGTAAAACTAACAAATCAGGACCCAAGAAAATCTGGGTACCTAAGGATAAAATAATACATGTTGCAGATATCTTTAGCAGCAAGTCAGAAACACCAGTCATGGTACCTGGACTCTGGCTGCTCACGACACATGACGGGAAGAAGGCATATGTTCCAAAGCCTGGAACTTAAGCCTGGAGGCCACGTTGGCTTTGGAGGCAATCAGAGGGGAAAGATAATTGGCTCTGGAACTGTAGGTAATGGAAATCTTCCCTCTATTAATAATGTTCTGCTAGTAGATGGATTAATGCATAATCTGTTATCCATAAGTCAATTAAGTGATAACGATTATGATATAATCTTTAATCAAAAATCATGTAAATCTGTTAGTCAGAAAGATGGGACTATCCTGTTTAATGGTAAGAGGAAAAACAACATTTACAAAATCAAACTTTCTGAACTAAAGAGTCAGAATGTAAAGTGCCTTCTGTCTGTTAACAACGAGCAGTGGATCTGGCACAGAAGATTGGGGCATGTTAGTATGAGAAGAATATCTCAGATTAACAAACTCAATCTGGTCAGAGGACTTCCTAATTTGAAGTTCAATTCAGATGCTCTGTGTGAAGCATGTCAGAAAGGCAAGCTTGCAAAACCTTCTTTTAAATCTAAAAATGTTGTTTCTACCTCTAAGCCATTAGAACTTCTGCACATTGACTTATTTGGACCAGTTAAAACTGCTTCAGTTAGTGGCAAGAAGTATGGGTTAGTAATCGTAGATGACTATAGCAGATGGACATGGGTAAAGTTCTTAAGACACAAGGACGAGTCACACTCTGTGTTTGTTACCTTCTGTAACCAAGTTCAGAATGAAAAGGATCTTAGAATCGTTAAAGTCAGAAGTGATCATGGTGGAGAATTTGAAAACAAAGATTTTGAGTCATTCTTTAATGACAGAGGCATTCTGCATGATTTCTCTTGTCCTAGAACTCCCCAACAAAATGGAGTTGTAGAACGAAAGAACAGAACATTGCAAGAAATGGCCAGAACCATGATCAATGAGACAAACGTTGCTAAGATCTTCTGGGCAGAGGCAATAAACACAGCGTGCTACATTCAGAATAGAATCTCAATAAGACCTATTCTGGAAAAGACTCCATATGAATTGTGGAAGAACAGAAAGCCCAACATTTCATATTTTCATCCATTTGGATGTACTTGCTTTATTTTAAATACAAAGAACTATTTGAACAAGTTTGACTCTAAAGCACAGAAGTGTATTATGTTAGGATACTCTGAACGCTCAAGAGGGTACAGAGTATACAATACAGAAACACAGATTGTGGAAGAATCAATCAGTGTTCGTTTTGATGATAAGCTTGACTCTGAAAAGTCAAAGCAGAATGAAGTTTTTGCAGGTATGGAAATTGAATTTACAGGTTCTGAAGACAAGTCATCAGAAGCTCTCAACACAGACACTCCTTCAACGTCTGAAAGGAGCACTGCTAGCAATCCTACAACAGCTGCTGATCAACCTCAGAAGAGATTACCCAGAAGCAGCTTGGATCACCCAGAAGAGACTATCTTAGGAAGAAAGGAAGATCCAATCAGAACAAGAGCAAGCTTCAGAAACTCTGAAGAAACTCTTATGGGACTTGTGTCTCTGATTGAACCTTCTTCTATTGATGAAGCACTTCTGGATAATGATTGGATTCTGGCAATGCAAGAAGAGCTGAATTAATTCACCAGAAATGACGTATGGGATCTTGTTCCCAGACCAAAAGGATTCAACGTCATTGGAACAAGATGGGTGTTCAGAAACAAGCTAAATGAACAAGGTGAAGTCATCAGAAACAAGGCATGACTGGTTGCACAAGGTTATAGTCAGCAAGAGGGGATAGACTATACAGAAACCTTTGCCCCAGTCGCCAGGTTAGAATCTATCAGACTTTTAATTTCATTTGCTGTTAATAGAGGCATCACTCTGTATCAGATGGATGTCAAAAGTGCATTCTTAAATGGTTATATAGAAGAAGAGGTTTATGTGCACCAACCCCCTGGTTTTGAAAATACAAAACATCCATAACATGTTTTCAAACTAGAGAAGTCACTATATGGTCTGAAACAAGCTCCCAGAGCTTGGTATGAAAGGCTAAGTAACTTTCTGTTAGAAAATGAATTCACCAGAGGAAAGGTGGACACTACCTTATTCTGTAAATCAGTTAAGAATGACATCTTAGTATGTCAAATTTATGTTGATGATATTATTTTTGGTTCTACTAATCCTTCTCTTGGAAGAAAATTTGCTAAGTGTATGCAGGCAGAATTTGAGATGAGCCTCATGGGGGAACTGAAATTCTTTTTGGGAATTCAGATCAATCAAACTCCAGAGGGAACTTACATTCATCAGAGCAAATACATCAGAGATCTTCTGAAGAAATTTGACCTCTCAGAATGTAAGCCATCAAAGATTCCAATGCATCCCACGTGCATTCTGGAAAGAGAAGAGGTAAGCAAAAATGTAGAACAGAAAGTCTACAGATGTATGATTGGTTCTCTCCTCTATCTGACTGCTTCAAGACCTGATATATTATTCAGTGTTTGTATTTGTGCTAGATTCCAATCAGATCCTAGAGAATCTCACTTAACAGCTGTTAAGAGAATTTTCAAGTATCTGAAAGGTACTACTAATCTGGGTTTGTTGTATAGAAAATCTAGTGATTACAGTTTAGTAGGCTATTGCGATGCTGACTTTGCTGGAGACAGAGTGGAGCTTAAAAGTACTTCTGGAAGCTGCCAGTTTCTGGGAGAAAATCTGATCTCTTGGTCCAGCAAAAGGCAATCAACAATTGCGCTATCAACAGCAGAAGCTGAGTACATAGCAGCAGCAGGATGTAGCACACAAATGCTCTGGATGAAAAGTCAGCTTGAAGACTTCCAGGTTTTTGAGAGTAACATTCCTATACTCTGTGATAATACTTCTGCTATTTGCTTAAGTAAGAATCCAATTTTACATTCTAGAGCTAAGAATATAGAAATAAAACATCACTTCATTAGGGACTATATTCAGAAAGGAATTTTGAATTTAAAATTTATAGATACAGACCATCAATGGGCTGATATCTTCACTAAACCCCTTTCTGAAGATAGGTTCAATTTCATTCTGAAACATCTCAGCATGAAAATCTGCCCAGAGTGAAAATGTTTTAATTCCATATATTTATCTTCAGAATGTATTTGTTTTACTGTGAACTTCTGATCAATCTCTTTTCAGAAAGATAGAACATGCAGATTGTATCAGATGCAAGTCTAAAGATCTGAGAGTCTAAGCTCAAAGACAGACGTGCTGATCACTACATCAAACAAGTGTCATCCAATCATCAGCAAATCTCTGAAGCAGAACGCGTGCATGCTTCTGAGAAGGCAAAACGCTGATTGGGTGCATTGAGACACATGTCTGGTAACCGTTTCTAAGTATCTTTCTCAAATCCCCCAAAATCAGCAAGCATTAAATGAAAGTAATCATGTGTTTAAAACGTAATCATGATTTTATTTCTCTTTCTTAAAAACGTTTACAATTTCAAAATATTCTGAACCCTATTTAAACACGTTAACCTCTCATTTTAATCTTTTACAGTTTCTCACTATTTCTCAAGCATTCTCTGCATTTTTCTGTGTTCATCTCTCTCAAACCCATTTTCTCAGCTTTTCTTCTCAAAATCTTTAAGTGTGAACATGACAACCTCCAGCAGTGCTTCTGCAGGTTCTTAGAAGAAAGCATCATCTGAACAGTATCAAGTGCCATTCAGAACACTCCTCACTCCTGTGAAGAATCTTGAAGTGTTATCTGAATTGATCATCGATTTTGGAAGCCTGAAGGAAAACGGTTTTGATTTAACAGAAGAAGTTAGGGCACAAAAATGGGAAAGGTATTTTGACAGGTTGGTTGGACCAACATTCCCTATGTTAGTGAAGGAGTCCTGGATTCATGCGACGGCTTCAACGCATCAAGTCACCTCCTACATTATGGGGAAGAAGATTGTGATCACTGAGGATCACATAGCAAGGTTAATTGGTTACAGTGGCAGTGGCGTCCGCTGTATTGATATGGCTGAGAGATGTGCTGACGTGGGCATCATAGCTGAAAGGATTTTCACCCATGGGGTGCCCAGCAGCAAGATCAAAGATCTAAAGGATCATCACAAAGTTTGGGCGAAGATAATTCTGGGGTGCTTCAACCATAGGAAGCCAACTAGTTCCCCTGATTACATAAATGTGGATCAGCAGTTTCTGATCTACTTTATCAATCAGAAGGTAAAAATCAACTTGGCTCATCTTCTGTTCAATCACCTCAGAACAAGCGTGAAGGAAACCAGGGAAGAAGAAAGAACAAAGAGGGATTGGATACCCTTTGGAAGGTTGATATCATATATTCTGACAGAGAATAGACTGATAGAGCATCTGATAGAAGCTCAAGAGTTAAGCACCATTGAACCAACAGTTGGGAAGCCTCTGAACACGAAGAACTTGAAGAAAATGAAGTTGATAGAGAATATCAAAAAGGAACCCAGCGCTATTCCTATTGCTGATATCACCAGCAGAAGAGTTCCACTGAGTGACTTTCCTTTATTCTCTCAGATAGAATCCAAGCCAGTAGTAGTTCTCAGATATATGGACGCGTGCAAAGCTGATGGTACAGATCCCAATCTGAAGATCAAAGATTTGCACCAACCTCAACCAGAAGTGACTCTGAAGAAGACGAAGAAAAGGAAGGCTCCTTCAGAAGGATCATCCCAGCAGACACCCAAGAAAAGAGGTAATTTATCTGCTGCTTCTGTTTTAAATTCTTCTACTATTCCAGCATCTATTCCACCTCCAACCTCTCATAGAATCTCAATCCCCATCCCAACAATAGATGAAACTGAACCAGAAGATGACCCTTCTGAGGCATTACAACTCAGAAGACCCAGAACTAAACATCAAAAACCAACAATATCAACAACATCAGCAATTGACAAAGTGCTGTCTGACATTGATCAACACACTTCTGATCACTCCTTCATCAATCCAAACTCTGAACCACAAATTGTCCCTCCTCCACAACCAGAACAACAACAATCTGTTGAGGAACCAGAACAACAACAACCTCTCTCATCCATTCCAGAAGAACCTCTTATCCCTGAACAACCAGAAATTCCAACAACTTCTCCACAACCAGCAATTCCGTCTCCCTCTCCTCAACCAGAAATTCATCCACCATCACCTCAACCTAAGTTTCATCACTCTGAAACTCCAACTCCTCCACCTTCTGAACCTCATTCACCTCAACCATCACCTCTGGCAATCCAGCTGCCATGTGGAACAACAGTCACAATGGCCCAGCTGCCATCCTCATCAGAATCTACACCACCAAATACTCCCAAAACACCAAACAGTCCAATCATAATTTCTGATTCTCCCACTCCATCTCCAAAACAAACAACTGCCAAGAAAACCACCGAAAACCCCAGCAGGACCTTCATAGACTTAACAATCCTTGACCGTCTTGCTGATCTGAAAAATAAAATAGCCATCCCAAAACCAAAACAACCAGATGTTGGCTCTGGTATTATGAATTTTGAAACAGGTTTGCAGCAGTGGATTGCTTCTCTGAAGCAAGTCTGTCCTGGAATGATTGACCCAGCTGCCTCTGACCAGCTCTGGTCACAATTCAGAATTTGGGTACGTGCTGAAGCCCTCAAGTTGCAGGATATCAACTATGAGCAGGCACAACAGAACTTCAGCAAGCTGCTGAAGGAAGTTGAAAGTCAGCTGCCACAGGAAGACGTGCTCCCTCTGGATAGTGAGCCATGGTCTGAGAAACAGCTAGCTTCAAAGGTGCAACTAGAAGAAGACAAGACTATTCAAGCTGAAGCAAGTCAAATATAAGATGTTGCAGAAAGCTCTCAGAAGCTCCCTGCTTCTGATGTATCTCAAGCTGCCTTGGATAGGCAGACTCTGGAAGAGCTGAAGCTGAATGACATGCGTCTGCAGCAAAGGATGGATGAAAACGACCAGAAGATGAAAGAAAGGATGGATGTGCAGGATAGCAAGATTGACACAGTTGTCAGCATGGTACACAAGCAGAATGAGACTGCTGATCAGATCAAAGCCATGCTGGAGAACCTGTTCACATGCTTTCCTCCCCAACCTTAGTTTTTCATTCATGTCATTTTCATGTTTTCTTTGATTATCTGTTGTACTGTTTTAATATGTTTTGTTTGATTCTGAACCTTTTAATATGACAAGTTTTTCTGATCTTAATTGTTTTAGCACATCACTTACACTTTTTGATTGCTGACAAAAAGGGGGAGAACAAGAATGATATTTTAAATAATAACGGATTACTAAGACAGAAATTCTCGAACATTCTAACTCTGTTATACTTGAATATGTTTTTCTGTTTTGCTTAAGTCTACAGGTACAAGAAAGCTCCATGATACTCTGAAGACTAAAGCTCTGAAACTCTGACCCTCTCTGATACTCTGACCCAAAGCAAAGCTCTGACAAGAAAAGCTCTGATATGCTGATCTGAAGCTCTGCTCTGATATGCTGATCTTAGGCTTCTGATAGTCAAAGACTCTGATACTCTGATGTTCAAAGAAAGGCAAAAAGGATCTGATCCTGAAGAACTCTTGGAATCAAAAAGGGAAGCAATAAACTCAGGGGGAGTATCTCTCAACTCTTATCCCTTATCTTTGATAACCTCTTACTCTGATACATCTCTCTGATACCTTTTCACGTTATTTTCAATTAAAAATATCCAGTTTTTGTCATCATCAAAAAGGGGGAGATTGTTAGAACAAAGTTTGAATCTACTACCCTATGTTTAAGTTTTGATGATAACAAAATGAAAAGATATATTATTTATATGATTCATGTATGAACTATTTGCTACCTAAATTATTACGTTCTGATTTGCAGAAACTCTAATAGGTATAAGCAAGATCACACCTAATCAGCATCAGAAATTTGGTTCTTGACATCAGCATTAGAAGTTGCTACATCAGAATACCAGAATCAGAAGATCAACTCACGTGTATGCTGAAGCTTGATGAACAGAACTGCGCTCAACACTCTGATAAAGAAAACAACAGTTCATCAGCAGTTAAGCAGAGTCAGAATGAGCCAAGCCAGAACATGCATTAAGTAAGCAACGGTACTGTGCATTGAAAGCAAATTATTACCAACGGCCTCATTCTAGACAAGATCTGCTCAATAAGGAAAGTTTGTTATTAGCATTGAATCAAGAATATTGCTCCAACGTTCAACAATCTCAGTGCTATATAAACAAGACTATGAAGATTGAATTGGCTAATGCTCTCCAACATCTTACACGCCTAAAAGCTAATAATAATCTTCCTTCTCTCAGTTTGCTAAACGCTACATATCTTCTCACTCAATCTTTGTTTTAGCAATCTAGTTTCATAAGCTTAAGTTGTGTATACATCACAGTTGTGATACCGTTTTGTAGAAAACATTCACACACCTAGATTTACCTTCTTTGTAAGAAAGTGTTTCCTTGACAAACCGGGTTGTGGTTTGCATCAAGAAGGCTTTAGCAGTTGTTAAAGCAGTTTGTAATATTCAGTTGAATATAGTGGATTAAGACCTCGTTGGAGAGAGGCGAAATCACCTTGACGGGTGGACTGGAGTAGTTTGAGATCAAACGAACCAGGATAAAAATATCTTGTTCATTGCATTGATTTTCAGTTTTACAATTCAACCCCCCCTTCTTGTGTTTTTCACTTCTTCAGATTCAATGATCTATGGAGTTAATGGGAACAACATAAGAGGAATTGGATATGAAACTCCCAAAGGGAGGGAGACATATATACCAAAACCTGTTGCTAAGATGACTTTTACATATAAACCTCTGAACAAACAATTCAAATTTGGACACACACATGATATTAAATATACATCACAATCTGGAAACTCTTATGCTAATCCAAAGTTCAAACAGAACTTCAAATACTCTAACCCAAGAGGACCCAAAAAGATATGAGTACCTAATGAGAAAATAATATTTGTTCCAGATGTCCTTAACAACTCAATTGAGACACCAGTCATAGTACCTGGAATCTGGGTGCTCACAACACATGACGGGAAGAAAGTTTGTGTTCCAAAACCTGGAATTTAAAGTTGGAGAAGACGTCAAGTTTGGAGGTAATCAGAAAGGGAAGTGTAGCGGTAGAAATGTTCAAGACTAAGCCATTAGATTGACTAGACTTTATACAAATCAAAATAAAATCGCCACCATGCTTTATTGTTTCCAAAGGAATGGGAAAAGAGCGAATAACCCAAAAAAAGGGGAATGATTCAAGGTAAGGGGATTGGTTATGCAAAGGGAAGGTATTAGCACCCTAAACATCTATGGTGCTCCGCATGAACCTCTTTGAAAAATCTGCATATTTTGGCTATACAAAATGTGTTGTATATAAAATGGATGGTAGAGATGAGAAAAGAAATATATTTTATGATTTTTGCACCCACTGCGGTTGCGAACCTTTAGTGCCTACGTACCACCTTTCGTGCAATAGGGAATCAGGGTACACGTATTTCCTCTTTTAAAAATTTGAAACACAAGTGTGTTAGTTGATTTTAAGAGATAAGACATCATCGTCATTGTCCGTGTGGAGAACATACTTACTACCGACAATCATGAGAAAGGAGAATTTGCATCATCTCAAAGTGGAGGATATGGCTTGGATTTTAAAATCAACAATTCCTCACTCAACACCCAAGTGGAAAATATTTCAATTTACTACATATTGTAGAAGTATAGTTGTTTGCATCACTACAAAGATTGACAAGAGTCTAACCTTTTGACAAAAGTTTTAAATATAAAAGCCAAAGTGGCAAAATGGTGTGAAATAAGATTAATTGACTTTTAGTCTTCTCACAAAAAAATGTCAAGGTATTATTAAATTGATTGGAGTTTATTTATGAAAATATTTTGAAATGCATGGACCTAAGTCCAAGTTTATTATGAAAGTGGTTTAAGTTTCAAAACAAGAAGAGTTTTCAAAATAACGGAGAAGATTTTTAAAATTGAAGAAGATGGGAGGAGAAAAAGAGACTATCCTAAAGCATAAGGTAAAAGCTAAGGATAAGAACCATCTAACCAACAAGAAGCCAAAACTTGACATTATGAGCCAGATAGAATTCTCATTCTTTTGATTGAAACCAAGCAAGCAAATATACTAGACCTCTTCAAGTGTATTAAGTCTTCACAAAAATTGGGCAGAGTAATGGCTGTATACGAGTGAATTCTAGATTACAAACAAAGAGTGTAATCACAAAAAAAACCTGCACACAAAACAAACAAGCAACACAATGTCTTGAGGTAAACCTCAAGAGCTCCAGACAAAATAATCAGATAAGATCACAAGGTCTCCAAGATAGGCCAAGGTTTCTAATCCTAAGTCCAAGAAAAAGTCCCATGCTCCATAATGCCAAGGATAGTAACCAAATAGTCCAAGTACCATTAAAGATTTTTTTAGGGTTTATGTTGATTATTAAGTATCTTAAGAAAAGAAAAGAAAAAGCTCAAGTGAGCAAAATAAAAAAAAAAGACAAGAAAATAAATGCCTAAATGAGCAAAGATGAAAATGATATGAAATGAAAAATGCTAAAAAAATAAAATAAATAGTACATAAAGCATAAAAGAGTAAAGGCATAAAATAAACAAGTCAATAATTAGTGGTTAGTTGATGACCATCTTAAAACTTGCATTTAGAACTCATTAGAGGATTGGTAGAACCAAAGCCTCCACACAACAAGTTGCATTTGCTTTTTGTCAAGTATATCATCCATTTGGAATTCCCATAAGTACCATTTAATGATCAATGATGTTTAAGTGATCCGCGTTGACCAAAGGTGTTGTAGATCCATTAGAGGATTGGTAGAACCAAAGCCTCCACACAATGAATCTCAATGTTATTGGATCAAAGAGATCAAATTAACATACTTGGGCTTGCAATCATAAGTTTGGACCAGAAATGATCATTTATTCGAATCGGGACAAAATTTAATGCTATGTTAAGCAATCATAAGTGGACTTATATAGAAGTCACACCTATTTTGAGGTCGGTCAATAGCAATCTATGCACCATTTGTTTTGAGACATGATATAGAGATCATGCTCCAACAACATTTAGTGCAATGAGAAGGGGATGAGATGAAGATGAATTAGGGTAAAAAGAGAAACCACATTTTGAATTAATATTTAATCAAACTATTATTAAAATCATTCATCCATTTTTGTGGAGTTAAACTCAACACCTTAGATCCAATGATGTTAATAAAGCCATGATCAAAAAATCAACCCAAGACAACCAGAAAATAATCACAAAATAATAATATAATTAATATATACATTAAAAGGTTTAAAAATGTTTTAAAAAAAATGGAAAATAATGAGGAAAATATCAATTATATTCAAATTAATCAAGAAATGAAAAATAAGACCATAGAAAAATCAGAAAAGAGGCCAAGTAATTTTATAAAAATTTTGGTAATTTTTAAAAGTCAGAAACTATTTTTAAAAGTTAAAATAAATTGGAAAAATAAACAAAAATAGTAAAAAATAGTAAAGTCAGAAACAAAAATAAAATAAGGTCACCAATATTTGTCACAATATCATTGGATCATTCCATAATTTTTCAGAATTTAAAAATGTATAAAAGTATTTTTAAACATTTTAAACAAATCAAATAAGTGTAAAATTCATAAAAATATACCAAAACACAAAATTAAATTGTGAAAAAATAAGAATCAGAAAGATAATAATCAAAAATATTTTTCATAATTTTTTCAGATTTTTTGGATCAAAAATGAATTTTCTATGATTTTTTGAAATTTAAAACAATTAAAATATAAAAATCAGAAAAAGAAAATAAAAGTAAAAGATGTGGACCATTGGATGAGAGTCAAAACGCGTTAGTAATCAAATCCAAGGGATCTGGCGCGCTGTGCATATCATGGTGTTTAATGAATAATGTACAGAATCATTAATAAAATCAGATTTTGAAAATAACAAATGTCACGCCTTCATTGGTCAGAAGATGACACGTTGGTCATCTTCAACCTCCAGCCATCACGAATTGCAGATCTCTCAAACTATAAAATCAGAAGCTCAGACATATGCCATTCTCTTCAGTTCTTCAAGACGAAAACAACCACACCCTCGCGCCAAATTTATATAAAATGTAGCTCAAGCAATTTGGAAAGAAAGTTTTGAAAAGGGATTTGAAAATTCATGGTCAAAACTTGCTTCCAGTGAAATGTAAGTGTTACAACTAGAACAAGGGCAAAGATAGCAACATAATGATATTAGAGTTTTGAAGAATTGATGAAGGAATCTACCTATTGAAGTTGAGTTGTAGAGCTCTGAAACTGGACTTCTATGGAGCAATATAGGGTACGATTCTTGAATGTAATTATATGGTTAGCTTCAGGGAAGATCAAGGAAGGTGAATTGAGAGAAAAAATGGATTGAAAAAGGCTTGAGAATAGATTTCGAAGTTGTTGAATTCTGAGTTGTGAAGCAAGTTTGGCAGGGTGATTCTGGCTATCTAAGCTTGGGAAATTGAATGGGGGATGACCCTCTATTTATAGGGAATCAAATGGAATGTTCAAGCGTGTGAAATGATGAAGTTTGGAGGGAAATCGTGTGAACCTGATGCACGAGAAAAGTGTGATCTGATTTGCATCAAAACTCATCCAATCCTTGCGTTTCAAGGCTCTAATCCACTTTGGCAACTTGGTTAAACATGTTTAGATCACAAACGCGTGATAATTTGATGTTTAGAGGCCAAAACATGAATTTCAAATTCTGACTTATGGAGAAACTTCAGTTCCAAGTTACCAAGTTCAATCCAATGGCATTTTCACCTCAAGGGGTCTTAGGGAAAAATTCTTGAGGCTTTGGAAAGATGAGGTTACAAAATTTGCAATGGAAAAAGAATGGAATCAAATGGATGCTTGAGCTGAAAGTTACATGAAGTCAAAGTTGAAGAAAAAGAGTTGACTTTCCATACTTAGAAATATTTCAAATTCTTCTTTAAAAAGGACCTATAATATTTTACATCCAAAAATGGCCTTCCACTTAGAATTTGATCTTAACCAAAAAAAAAATGGAATGAAGTAGATTTCTTGAATGACATTTTGCAATTTGAACCACTCAAAATCTCCAAAAATTGAACAAGTTATGACTTGTTGAAGTTGGCCAAAAATCATGAAATGACCTATAATCTTTTGCATTATTAAGGCAACTTCCATCCATTTTCTCACTTTTCACATAAACGAAGGCATGAAGTACACATCCTTAAGATCATCATGAAAAAATAATGGGCTTAAGGTGATAAAAATTTACCAAGTTATGACCATTTGAAGTCACATATGGAAAATTGGGGATTCATCTAGATGACTTGTAATCTTTCTTCTTCACCAAGTTTCTTCCACATGGAAACTCCTTGGAACTTTTGAAGTGATTTGTTGGTAACTCTTTGAAGAGAAGAATGTTTTTGGAATCACTCAAAAATACCAAAATATGAGCAAGATATGTCCCTTTGAAGTCCAAAACCCTAGCCTCTAGATCAAGAGAATGCTTTTGAGGAACTTTGCTAAGTTTGTACAAACTTTTTGTGCCAATATTCTTCCTTTGTGAATAGAAATTGTTGAGGATGATGATGAGGACTCGTGGCCACCAAAACCACTTCCATACCAATTCTTCCAAAACAACTTCAATGGTGAGGTTTGAGTTTCTCAAGCTATTGACTAGGGCATGGAAATAAACTCATGAACCCATGAAGAAACTTGCTAAACCTCATTGCCTTTACCTACATTATTAACAAGTAAGACAAACTAATATTGCATTTTGTTAATTAGAGAGAAAATCAAAGCAAAATATCCATGATCACAAAAGAAAACAAATCAAGGTGCTTGGTAACTCCTCAAAAGAGCAAGGCTAAAGATAGGGAGAAGAACCAAAAGCCCTAATGTGATCTTGTTGTGATTGAAGCAATATGGTATGATGAAGGGATCTTAGGGGCAAAAATTTGGGTACAGCAGCTGCCCTTATTTAAGTTTCTTCTATCCGGAGATACGGAGGTTGAAAATCCTCGTGTCGACATGATCAAAGATACTTAAATATAAAACAAACCCTATTTTTGGCCCTAAGATGCCATACAAATGTTTATGTATATGAATGCAAATGAACAGTACCAAAGGAGCGCAAAGTAACATTGGGGATGCAACAAAAATGAAGAAACAAAGGAGCAACCCCACTAGGAAAATAAATCACTGGTGAACCACTAGAACAGAATCAGAGAGGAAGATAACAAGCATCGACGTTCACTGCCGATGTCTACCAACGTTCACTGAAGGTAGAAAGAGAAAACATATCATATCACCGCCATTCACTGACAATGAACTATCAACGTTCACTGAAGATAGCCAAAAAAGATAACAAACACCAACGTTCACTGCCGATGTACTACCAATGTTCACTGAAGGTAGAAAGGGAAAACATATCATATCACCACCGTTCACTGACGATGAACTATCAACGTCCACTGAAGATAGCCAAAATATAATAAACAACGACATTCACTTCCGATGTACTACCAACGTTCACTGAAGGTAGAAAGGGAAAACATATCATATCACCGTCGTTCACTGACGATGAACTATCAACATTCACTGAAGATAGCCAAAAGATAACAAACACCGACGTTCACTGCCGATGTACTACCAACATTAACTGAAGGTAGAAGGGAAAACATATCATATCACCTCCGTTCACTGACGATGAACTATCAATGTTCACTAAAGATAGCCAAAAAATAACAAACACCAACGTTCACTGACGATGTACTACCAATGTTCACTAAAGGTAGAAAGGGAAAACATATCATATCACCTCCATTCACTAACGATGAACTATCAACGTTCACTGAAGATAGCCAAAAGATAACAAACACCGACGTTCACTGCCGATGTACTACCAACGTTCACTAAAGGTAGAAGGGGAAAACATAATCGAGTTATCCCAAAATTATGGCGTTCCACCTAGAACGAGTCTCAACTTCTTCTTTAACCAAGGAAATCTGCCTGGAAAAGATCAAACATAAGTTGTCTCAAATAAAGAGACTTGTTACTTGTTGTCAAGGGGAATTGCAAAGAGAAATGACTTCCTGGGGATAGAAATATGACTTCCCGCGGAAATGCCGCAATATTCCTGCTGAAGAGATAAAGTCTTCCCGTGCAAAATAAATGCACAAACTAAAACTCAAAGTTCTCAGAAATCCAAAGTAGGTAAAGTTGTCATGCAAACACAAATCCAATTCAGAAATAAACTGGAGCAAGACGGCCAATGCAGATACACCCTTTGAGAAATAAACTCAAGAGGGAAAACCAAATTCAACTAAGCAAAGAGCACTGCAGGAAGATCAGAACACAATGTCAATGAACGATGATTTTTAGCAATGCATGATGTATGTATGAATGTAAGAGTGATATCGTGCACATGCTGGTAAAAGGATACATAATCAGCGCAAACAAACAAAACCGCCTCAGGTACTAACAACATTGGGCTAAACTTCGACCAGAAATATCAATCCAAGAAAGGTAAAAGCAACCGCGGAAACCAAAATTATTGCCTGTCCTAACATCACTGAGGAGAAACATAATCCAGATGTAACCAAATCAAACAGATACCGGGATAGAACATCCTTCGTTCGGTTTCCTCAGAGAAGCAGTTTTACAAAAGCAACATGCCTACCGGAGATTGCAAGACCAACCTCAAATAAAGCATACTGACGCCGAAACAACCCAAACCTCACTGGGGGATTCAAGCCTACCTCTCTGGAGAAAAACTGCGGATTGAAAATTTTCATCACGAACACTCATTCCAACAAGAGATGCCCTGGGATAACCTTCCCGGGAAATCAAGAAGTCAACACTAGTGCCAATACTGCAAAAAGAGCGACATCTTAGTACACCAAGGGAATGAAACCTTTCATCATAAGAGGGAAAACTTTGCTGGGGGAATCTGGGACGGAGGCTTCTGACCATGCGAACCCAAAGTCAAAAGCGAATCATGACTTGACTTGGGATAATGGGGATCACAAACCCAATATTGTACCTTGCACCCACTGATATCGTCTTTAACTATCTGAGAAACACACAAATATTGTGCACAAACCAGCAAAATGATATGAGGAAACCTTCACGAAGGGAGTAAATCTTCTTAAAACAACCGGAGCTTGTTCATTCTTAGGATCACCATTCTTGTTGTCATTGTTTCATCACAAATCCCAAAGTAAATTGAATTGTAAAGATCTCTTTTCTTTGAAATGTTAATTTTGCTTTTTTTTATCTTTTTGCTTTAACAGTTATTATCAGTAATAAATGAAGTCTTTGCAAGCTAAATAAAATAGGAACACAAATAATTGGATAAAAGCTCGATTTTCATTAATAGAATGGTAGCCCGCGAATGGTGAGACTCCATAGATGATTATAAAGTTTGGGAAATGGTAACACATAATGGAAAAGATACATTGAGATACAATGACCACTATTCCCCCTAACAACTTTTGAAATCCCGAGCAGTAGCTTTTGTTGATGTATGGTGAGGATCCGAGAAGATTATTACTTCAACGATCAAGTCTCGTCTGACGTAGTTACTTGCCAAGAAGATCCCTAACTTTTTCCTAAGCTGCCCTCACGGGTTTTCAACTTAGCGGGAAATTTATTCTGATTATGTCTCTAATTTTTGCCTAGATTGCCCTTTCAGGTTTTCGGCCTACCGAGACGCTCCTTATTTCCTAGGCCGCCCTTTCGGGTTTTCAACCTAGCGAGCTGTTCTTTTATTTATTTAGGCAAAGTATTTCTTGACTGCGTCAGCATTCATGAGACGTGGGAACTCCTCGCCATCCATAGTTTCAAGAATTAATGCACCACCCGATAAGGCTTTCTTAACAACATACGAGCCTTCAAAATTGGGAGTCCACTTGCCCCTAGAATCAGTGTTGAAAGACATGATCTTCCTGAGCACGAGGTCGCCTTCTCTGAATTCACGAGGTTTGACCTTTTTATCAAATGCTTTCTTCATTCTTTTCTGATATAACTGCCCATGACATAAGGCTGTCATCCTCTTCTCTTCAATCAAATTCAATTGGTCAAACCTGTTCTGGACCCATTCAGCCTCTGTCAACTTGGTTTCCATTATCACACACAACGAGGGAATCTCTACCTCAACAGGGAGTACAACTTCCACTCCATACACTAGGGAGAACTGGGTTGCTCTTGTTGAAGTGCGAACAGATGTTCGATATCCATGCAGAGCAAAAGGGAGCATTTCATGCCAATCCTTATAAGTGACAACCATTTTTTGGATAATTCTCTTGATATTCTTATTAGCAGCTTCAACAGCCCCATTCATCTTTGGCATGTATGGAGATGAATTGTGATGGACAATCTTAAATTCTTCACACAGTTCTGTCATCATCTTGTTGTTCAAATTCGAGCCATTGTCAATGATTCTGCTCGGTACACCATACCGACATATAAGATTATTTTTGATGAAACACACAACCACCTGTTTGGTAACATTGGCATATGAAGCAGCCTCTACCCATTTGGTAAAGTAGTTAATTGCGACCAAGATGAAACGGTGTCCATTCAGAGATTTGGGTTCTATCATCCCGATCATGTCAATACCCCCACATAGAGAAAAGCCATGGGGAGGAAATCTCATTGAGAAGTGTCGGAGGCACATGGACCTTATCTGCATAAATCTGGCATTTATGGCACTTCTTTTCAAATTTGTAACAGTCAGACTCCATTGTCAACCAATAGTAACCTTCCCTTAGCATCTTTTTAGCCATCAAATGTACATTAGCATGAGTGCCAAATGAACCTTCATGGATCTCATGCATCAACATGTATGCTTCGTGTCTATCCACGCATATGAGCAAGACCATGTCATAATTTCTCTTGTATAACACATTTTCACTGAGGAAGAAACTTCCTGCCAATCTTCTCAATGTCTTTCTATCTTTCCTCGACGCACCAATCGGGTATTCCTGAGTCTGAAGAAAATGCTGGATGTCATAATACCAAGGTTTTTCATCTGCTACCTCCTCTGTCGTAAACACATGAGCGGGCCTATCCAGCCGTCGAACTGTAATTTGGGGTATATCATTCCAAGTATTTACTTGGTACATGGAAGCCAGAGTTGCCAGAGAATCCGCCATTTGATTTTCATCTCTAGGAATGTGATGGAATTCAACTTTATTGAAGAAGGGTAGTAACCTTCTAGCATAATCTTTGTAAGGGATCAAGCCAGGGTGACGAGTATTCCATTCTCCTTTAATCTGATTTATTACCAAAGCTGAATCACCATACACATCTAGAATTTTGATTCTGAGATCAATAGCTTCCTCAAGACCCATGATGCCAGCCTCATACTCTGCCATATTATTAGTGCAATCAAACATTATCCTTGCAGTAAAAGGAATATGTGATCCATGAGGAGTGACAATCACAACACCAATTCCTTTACCATAAGCATTCACCGCTCCATCAAATATCATACTGCAACGAGATTCAGGGTCGAGGCCTTCCTCAGGCAATGGTTCATCACAATCTTTCACTATCAGGAACATCATATCCTCATCGGGGAATTCATATTCTGAAGACTGATGATCCTCCACCGGCTGGTGAGCAAGGTAATCTGCCAACACACTACTTTTGATAGCTTTTTGAGTGCGGTACTCAATATCATATTCAGATAACAACATCTGCCAGCGGGCAATTCTCCCAGTAAGAGCAGGCTTCTCAAAAATATACTTGATTGGATCCATTTTGGAGATCAACCAAGTGTTATGATTCAACATATACCGCCGCAAACGCTTTGCCGCCCAGGCCAAAGCACAACACGTTTTTTCTGGCATGGAATACCGTGACTCACAATGAGTGAACTTTTTGCTGAGATAATAAATGGCGAACTCTTTCTTCCCTGTTTCATCCTGTTGTCCCAGAATACAACCCATGTATTTATCTAACACTATTAGATACATAATCAACGATCTTCCTTCTACGGAAGGGAGCAAGGTAGGAGGTTCAAGAAAATACTCTTTAATACTCTCAAATGTCCTTTGGCAGTCATCCGTCCACACACAACCTTGATCTTTCTTTAACAACTTAAAGATCGGTTCACACTTTGCAGTCGTGTGGGAAATGAATATGGAAATATAATTCAAACGCCCGAGGAAACCCCTGACTTGCTTTTCAGTTCTTGGTGCTAGAATTTCTTGAATTGCTTTGACTTTATCAGGGTCAAATTCAATTCCTTTCTGGCTAACGATAAAACCCAACAATTTCCCCGATCTAACTCCGAAGGTGCATTTATTTGGATTCAAGCGGAGACGATACTTCCTCAAACGATGAAACAACTTCAACAAATCTTTTATATGCCCTTCTTCAGTTTGGGATTTTGCAATCATATCATCAACATATACTTCAATTTCCTTGTGCATTAGATCATGGAATAGGGTTGTCATAGCCCTCTGGTACGTTGCACCAGCATTCTTCAACCCGAAGGGCATCACTCTGTAACATAATTTTCCCCAGGGTGTGATAAACGTTGTTTTTTCCTTGTCCTCTGGAGCCATTCTTATTTGATTATTCCTGGAAAATCCGTCCATGAACGAGAATACTTTGAATTTTGCTGTGCTATTCACTAACATGTCAATGTGAGGCAATGGAAAATCATATTTTGGACTAGCTTTATTTAGATCTCTGTAATCTACGCCCATGCGGACTTTTACGTCTTTTTTCGGTACTGGGACAATATTGGAAATCCATTGAGGATACACTGACATCACAAGAAAACCAGCATTAATCTGTTTTAGGACCTCTTCTTTGATCTTTACTGCCATATCTGGGTGGGTTCTTCTCAACTTTTGTTTAACTGGCGGACACTCTGGCTTCAACGGCAAACGATGCTCGACAATGTCTGTATCTAGACCAGGCATATCTTGATAAGACCAAGCAAAAATATCCACATACTCTTTCAACAGCTCAATCAACCCGCTCTTCACATCAGGATGCAACGATGCTCCAATCTTAACTTCCTTCGGATCTTCTTCTGAACCCAAATTGATCACTTCCAAAGGCTCCTTATATGGCTGAATGGTATTTTCCTCGTGCTCAAGAAATCGTGAGACCTCTTATGGAATCTCATCATAATCTTCTTCTTCAGCCCCAAACACAGGACAATCAGAGTTAGGAGAGGATGCAGGGTCATTGTATTCAACGGGTTTTTTAATTAATTTGCACATGTGATTTATGATTTCTTTTAGAAACTGACACATATAACAAGTGATCATGAAGATTAATTTCAGTTATTATTTATTTTGAAAAGGTTTTTTTTTATTACCATTTCCCAAGAAAAAGCAGAAAATAAAGACATAATTTAGGAAGTAAAGACAACTTTTATTAATGATCTTAAAAGTCATAGCAAACAGATTAGCCCTACAACATTAATACTTCCACCTTGGGCTGAGTGAAAGCTTTTCAAAAGAAAGAAACATATTAACAAAACAAATTACTTTGAAATATGTATGCAAGAAGGAACATCAATGGTGACCCAATTCTGAACTCGGACTCCATGCGTCACATAATTCAGTACTTCCTGCTCTGCTTCATCCTCTTCAACAACATTAATTCCAGAACCAATTGGATGGAGGTAGCCTTCGCTGCAGAAAACATCATGATAACTGTTCACAGAAGACTTTGACTTCAATTTTTCGCCTTTTCCATTCCTCGAAGAGAAACCCAAACCAAATCTGTTTTTGTTCACGGGTGGATCTACAAGCCGTCCCTAAACTGCATTACGACCATTGCGCACAACCTGCTGCGCGTCCTTCAGCGAAACCACAAAATTCTCATTCCTCCTTATGTTGTCAATGGATAGGGCTTAGAACTGGGTTCCAACAACAGCCTCATCCACTTCTACAATACTGAAAGAGGATAGATGGGATATCAACAACGCCTGCTCCCCATTTATGATCACTACCTTCCCTTTACGCACAAATTTTAACTTCTGATGCAGAGTTGAAGTGACAACCTTTGCTTCGTGTATCCACGGCCTTCCTAGCAAACAACTATATGCAGGAATAATGTCCATGACTTGGAAGGTTATCAAGAACAAATGTGGTCCTATATGGATGGGCAAATCCACTTCACCGATGACAGATTTCCTCGACCCATCAAAAGCTTTCACAATGATGCCACTCGGGCGCATAGGTGTTCCCTGATACTTTAACTTCATGAGGGTACTCCTCGGTATAACATTCAACGCGGATCCGTTATCAATTAGCACATTGGACAGCGAATGATTCTTGCAGTTCATAGATATGTGGAGGGCCAGGTTGTGATTCCTCCCTTCATCTGGTAACTCATCATCGCAGAAACTCAAATTGTTACATGACATAATGTTTCCAATTACGCTGCTGAATTGATCTAATGGCATGTCATTATCCACAAAATCTTGGTCTAGTACTCTCATCAGTGATTCTCTATGAACAGAGGAATTCATCAATAAAGCTAGGATGGATATCTTTGAAGGAGTCTGCAATATCTGATCTACAATTTTGTAGTCGCTCATCTTAATTATCTTTAAAATATCATCCACTTCTTTCTCTAATGTAGCTCCACTAGTCTCTCCTGCAACCTTCTTAGGCTCATCATTCTCAACAATTTTCTTTCCAGCAACAACATCTCTTCGAACAACCGGCGCAAACACACAACCGCTACGGGTCACCCTGCTATTATCAGCTATATTTCCAACATCTGGCATTGGTTGGATGGGAATTTCCACCCCATCTTCTAATATTGTAGAGTTGTATTTATAAGGCACAACCTTATCTTATTTATAGGGAACAAGACCTGGCAGACTAATTACCAGTGGGATAACAGCTGGTTTGCTATGGTACTCCACCTTAAGATGAGAAGGTGCACCAAAATAAGGTACACGTTTACCCCTTCCTCAACACAATCAGCCATCAAAAGGTCATTTCCGGCAAACAGATATTCTTTTGAAGAGAAATACTCATCTGTAGAGGCATACTCTTCCTTTGACTCTTCTTCCATCAAACAAACTTTAACCATATCAATCTCGTGATAATCATCTCTATGACCTGTGATCTTGATAATTCCATTGTCTAACAACAATTGAACACCCTCTCTCACAATAGAACATCCTCGGGGGTCTCGACAACAAACTACGCAAGATCCATATTGATGTTCCACCTGACCAGCAGTACGACAGAAGGTAGAATGCAACTGCACGAGATCCTCATTCAAATGCTCCACATCAAAAATTCTGAATTCACCCGGACATCCAGAAACCATATTCACTTCCTCTTCATATTCTGCCCTAGGCCTGATTATATGGATTAAACCTTCATCCATCATCTCCTGCAAATCAGCCTTTATCTTCTTGCAACCCTGTATGTTTGCACTGCAAATAGCACAACCGGCATGGTCATGCATATAATAACTGAATTCATAGAAGTCTGCGTGCATCTTCACCAAATATCCTCTAACCAGATTAATGTCAAAAATTCGAAAGTCGCCTGGACAACCGGCCACCATATTTAAAGCATTCACTTCCCCGTGCTTGGGTAGAGGATTGTCTTTCACATTAGGTCCCACGTCTTTGAAAGATAAAATTCCAGACTTCACCAACCTTTTCACTTCAGTCCTTAGAGGATAACAATTCTCAACACTATGCCCTGGTGCTCCCTGATGAAAGGCACACGTCTGGTCTGCTTTGTAATACCAAGGCAATGGTGATGGTATGGTGGGAGGTGGTCGTGTCTGGACCAACTTTATCAGAATCAATGCTGGTAGTAGCTCTGCATAGCTCATGGGAATAGGATCATAGTTCTCCCTTCTCTAATTATACCCTTGATTCCCCTGCTGGGACGATCTCTGATAAGCAACGGTAGTCGGAGCGGCATTCATAATAGGAGTAACTGAGGCGACTTGCTGATGACGCTGATAATTCTTTCTAGGAGTGTTTACCCTTCTCTCTTGCATAACAACATTTGTATCCCCATCTTTCTTCTTTGTAAACCCATAAGTTGGCTTTTTCACCCCTCCAGATCCTTCACCCTTTGTCAAACGACCTTCTCTTACTTCCTCTTCTAGGCGGACACCCATTCCTACCATCTCTGTAAAATCACTTGGGGCACTTGCTACCATTCTTTCGTAGTAGAAAGCGCCTAGCGTCTTCAGAAAAATCTTAGTCATTTCTTTCTCCTCCATGGGAGGAATCACTTATGCAGCCACTTCGCGCCATCTCTGTGCATACTCTTTGAACGATTCTCTGTCTTTCTGAACCATGGCCCTAAGCTTGTCACAGTCAGGCGCCATGTCCACATTGTACTTGTATTGTTTAATGAACGCTTCTCCCAAATCATTAAAAGTATGGATGTTGGCGCTGTCTAAACTCATGTACCATTTCAACGCTGCGCCAGTCAGACTATCCTGGAAAAAGTGAATCAGCAGACGCTGATCATCAGTGTGGGTAGACATTCTTCTCACGTACATCACCAAGTGAGCACGAGGGCAAGTGTTTCCCTTGTACTTCTCAAATTCGGGACCTTGAACTTAGTAGGCACTTTAACATTTGGGACCAAACACAGCTCATTCACATTCTTCCCAAATAGCTCTTTTCCCCTAAGAGCCTTCATCTCTCTTTGCATTCTATCAAACTGTTCTTGGAAATCATCCATTCTGTCATAAAGACCCAAGTCTTCACTCAGCGGAGGGAAAGGACGACACATATCTTCATTAACAAACGAAACCAAATTCACCGAAGGAGGTGCAGCAGGAACAATATGCACCACATGAGGTGCATGAGTAACAACATTTTGAACCACTGGAGTATCTTGAGGGCCAAGATTGAAACCTTCAGGTGCAAAATTCTCTGGCATTCCCCATGGATAACCCTGAAGCATACGGTTTTGAACAACAACCGGAGTAGCGGATACAAGAACATTTGAAACTTCAGCATTTGCCCTTGTTGGTTGAGGTTGAACACTCGGTGGCTGATTCTGAGCAACCATCAGAGCTTCCATCAGAGTAGTCAATTTGGCCAAGCCAGCCTTCAAAGTGGAAACTTCTTCGTGCAGCTCGCGATTCTCCTGTTCTAAGTTGTCCATCTTCTTTTTGAAATTAGCCTGAGTGTTGTAGCGATGAGTCAACTTGCTGAGTGAAGTAAAGAAGCTGGGTAAGACACCTAGATATGCATAACAAATGAAATAAATATGTGCAATATGATGCATGATATGCAAAGCATATGATTATTTTTACTTTATCATTTAATATTTCAAAGGATTTATGGTTTATAGACATATTGCAAACATCCAAGTAATAAAGCTGTTGAAATACTAAATTTTTTTATTATAATAACTTCAAAATGGATTACAAGTTTCAATGATCCCAAGTACAAGATGAAAATACAATCTAAAATCTTGAGAAGAGGAACTAATGGAGATTAATCTGTACGCTGACGCTTCCCTGTGAGCCTGACAATCTGAGCCCTCAACCTCTGGTTTTCTTCCACATGTCTGATGGCAACCTCCTTCCAATCACCTGAAGCAGGAAGTGAGTAATCAACACCTATTTGAGGCTTAGGAGAAAATAAATCCCCTTGCCTCTCCATAGACTCCACCGCTCGACTCTCAAGGATCTCGATCAAATCATCTTTCTCCTTCAGGTCTACTCTGTAGGAACTCTCTAAAGTTTGGAACTTGTTCTTCCAAGCATCCCTTTCCTGTTGCATCCTAACCAAAGCAAGTTGCAGCTCTTCTAGATCATCTAATAAGGGAGAAGTGGTGTTCGCAAACAAATCAGGCATGGGTGTCTCCCGAGTACACGGCATCTTCAACTGAATGGCTCTCGATCGGACCCACTGAAGATATGGCTCCAAAGAAACAACACCTCTAGGTCCCAAATCCTTCCTACTCTTCTTATGAATGTGACGCCAGGCCTTCGCAATCTGCTCCCTAGCTTCCCTGTGGTCTTCTCCTTCCTTCAGAAAGAAACTACTCAAATGAATACTATTCAGTTTATCCCTCATCGGGTAACTAAGCTGTCGCCGTGCAAGAACATGGTTATAGTTAATTTCTCCCTTTGTACCAAGAAGAGGCACATTGGGGAAACTACCACAACTATCAATAACCTCCACATCCTGGTAAGCTCGATGATACCAATCAATATCCGAGTGAGTAAGTGGCATGGTCTTAGGAGCCCAGCGGGGTTCCTTCTTGACATCCCAAAAAGCATCAGACTGAGGCATATGAGAGATGAACCACCGGTACAACAAAGGCGTGCAACAGATAATCATTCCCCCATGATAGGAACTTCGAAAATGAACAGAGTAATAAGCATCCCACAAAAGTGTAGGAACCGGGTTTCCAATCATGAAAATCCTAATAGCGTTAATGTCGACAAACTTGTCCACATTAGGGAATAAGAATAATCCATAGGCGAGTAAAGCAAAGATGGCCTCAAAAGCAACCGTAATCTTCATCCTGGCAAAGTAACGAGCTTTCTCCAATAAGAACTGAGCTGGTAATCCTCTAATCCCTCCTTTGGTAGTCATATGGGCTTCTACCTCAGACTTCCCCAGATGAATCAAAGCAGCAATCTCATGTGGTTTTGGCTCACCCTCCAAACCAGTAAAAGGAACACGATCGGTAACAGGTAAATCCAATAGATAGGAATACTCTTCCAGTGTTGGCATCAACTGATAATCGGGAAAAGTAAAGCAGTGATACACCGAATCATAGAACTGGACCAAAGTTGAGAGAATACCCTCCTTCATCTTCAGCTTCATGAGAGGAATAATGGATCCATACTTCTTCTGAAAGTCTGCAGAACACTCGATCTCGGGAATTAGACTGATCAACTCATCTATCTTAGGATCCTTGAAACTGTATTTCCTGGTCTTTCTCTTTCCAGAATCCATGGTTTAAAAGTACTTGAGATATTCACAAATAGTCAACCTTTAAATTCCTTGAAATATTGTTTTCTTAAAAAGATGCTTATGAGTGCATGGATGCATGATGCAACAATCACACACAATATCACACATATAGGGTTCATAGGTTCAACGTCACGAGCATGAGGTCGAAGGTACTACCCATAAGGTATTGGTCTAAAATGTTATCACCTGCCAAACAAGGTTCTAAGAGGTTCCCAGAGTCTACATCCTTCCTTCGGATATTACCAACTTCCCGATTAACTCGGTAATTAGTAATATTCTCAAGAGAGACTCGTCCGAGCGTAGTATCACGTGACAACTATTTCCGGATTACTCTGTCATAGCTTCCGCACTACACCTAAAAGGCCAAGATGGGTTAGGTAATCTACGGTCCTCAGCTTTAGCAGGCTCCTAGGTCAAAAGCAGTACGTCTTCTCGATTACTCGATAAACGACACTACAATCAAAGGGGCTTCCACTGAGTGAGGGATCTCATGCCTTCTTTTTTGGGATTACTCCCTCAAAGTTAACATGACTATACCGCCCGTCCTATCTTAAAGTATGCCCAAGTCCGGGTATAGGACTTATGAGTAATCACCAAGCACCTTGTAAACCAGGAAAATCCAGACAAATATATATACAAAATATAACACATAAACACAATAACACATATACAGATATAAACAAAGATAGGCTCAACCCACTTAGGGATGGACCAGCAAGAGGTCAATCTTTCCCCAGTGAAGTCGCCATTTTTCTGTAGCGGTAGAAATGTTCAAGACTAAGCCATTGGATTGACTAGACTTTATACAAATCAAAATAAAAATCGCCACCGCGCTTTATTGTTTCCAAAGGAATGGGAAAAGAGCGAATAACCCAAAAAAGGGGGAAAGATTTAAGGTAAGGGGGTTGGTTATGCAAAGGGAAGCTATTAGCACCCTAAACATCTACGGTACTCCGCAGGAACCTCTTTGAAAAATCTATATATTTTGGCTATAAAAATGTGTTGTATATAAAATGGATGGTGGAGGTGAGAAAAGAAATATTTTTATGATTTTTACACCCGTCACGGTTGCGAACCTTTAGTGCCTACGTACCACCTTTCGTGCAATAGGGGATCAGGGTACACGTAGTTCCTCTTTTAAAAAATTGAAACACAAGTGTGTTGGTTAATTTTATGAGATAAGACATCATCGTCATTGTCCGTGTGGAAAACATACTTACTACCCACAATCATGAGAAAGGAGAATTTACATCATCTCAAAGTGGAGGATATGGCTTGGATTTTAAAATCAACAATGCCTCACTCAACACCCAAGTGGAAAATATCTCTCTTTACTATATATTGTAGAAGTATAGTTGTTTGCATCACTACAAGGATTGACAAGAGTCTAATCTTTTAAGAAAAGTTTTAAAATAAAAAGCCAAAGTGGCAAAAATGGTTTGAAATGAGATTGATTGACTTTTAGTCTTCTCACAAAAATGTCAAGGTATTATTAAATTGATTGAAATTTATTTATGAAAATGTTTTGAAAATGCATGGACCTAAGTCCAAGTTTATTATGAAAGTGTTTCAAGTTTAGAAATAAGAAGAGTTTTAAAAGGAGGGAGAAGATTTTTGAAATTAAAGAAGATGAGAGGAGATGAAGAGACTATCCTAAAGCATAAGGTAAAAGCTAGGGATAAGAACCATCTAACCAACAAGAAGCCAATACTTGACATTATGAGTCAATATAGAATTCTCATTCTTAGGATTGAAACCAAGCAAGCAAAGATACTAGACCTCTTGAGAGAACCAAACTTCAAGTGTTTTAAGTCTTCGCAAAAATTGGGCAGAGCAACGGCTGTATACAGGTGAATTCCAGATTACAAACAAAGTATGTAATCACAATAACCTGCACATAAAACAAACAAACAACCCAATGTCTTGAGGTAAACCTCAAGAACTCCAGACAAAATAATCAAGTAAAGTCACAAAGTCTCCAAGATAGGCCAAGGTTTCTAATCCTAAGTCCAAGAAGTCCAATACTCCATAATGCCAAGGAAAATAACCAAATAGTCCAAGTATCATTAAATATTTTTATGGTTCATGTTGATTATTAGGTGTCTTTAAAAGGAAAAGAAAATCTCAAGTGAGCAAAATAAAAATGACATAAAAGTAAATGCTCAAGTGAGCAAAATAAAAATGGCATAAGAATAAATGCTCAAGTGAGCAAAATAAAAAATTATATGAAATGTAAATGCTAAAATTAAATGGTATATAAAGCATAAAAATAAAAGCATAAAGTAAAGTCAATTGTTAGAAATTAGTGGTTATTTGGATGACCATCTTGAAACTTGCATTTGGAACTCATTAGAGGATTGGTAGAATCAAAGCCTCCACACAACAAGTTACATTTGCTTTTTGTCAAGTATATCATCCACTTCTGGAATCCTCAATAGTAACATTTAATGATCAACGATGTTTAAGTGATCCGTGTTGACCAAAGGTGTTGTAGATCCATTAGAGGATTGGTAGAACCAAAGCCTCCACACAATGAATCTCAAGGTTATTGGATCAAAGAGATCAAATTAACATACTTAGGCTTGCAATCATAAGTTTGGGCCACGGATGATCATTTATTCGAATCAGGACAAAATTTAGCGCTATGTTAAGCAATCGTAAGTGGACTTATATAGAAGTCTCACCTATTTTGAGGCCAGTCAATAGCAATCTATGTACTTCATGTTTGGATAAATGATATAGAGATCACCGTCCCTTAACATGTAGAACAATTAAAAAAGAAAGGGATAAGATGAAGAGGGAGGGGAATGATAAGCTAATTTGGATCAGCATCTCAAAATTCTTTCATCTTTAAATTCAACTACTCCTCTAGATGGATTAAAGCACTAAACATTTCATTAATCCAAAGCACCAAAAATGAACTAAATAATTCACTCTTAGGTAAATTTGAATTGATGAACATTTATCCAACTTCATCTACATCACAAAGTCCATTGAGTTTAAAGACAAATTGGACATTTAAAATTTGTAATCCAAATTATCCATCAAAGAGAGTGAGCAGAAAAAAATATTTGAGTCAAAACATCCCCAAAATAAGGAAAAAAAAGTATTTTTGGCACTGTTACAATCAATTGTGCTTAGACAGCAACCAATTGCATCAGTGCCATTTTTTTCAAATCAATTTTCTATGACGAACAATTGCAATGTTACAACAATTGATTGCAACCTGTTAAAATCAGTAGAAAACAACATTTCAAGGATCAAATTCTTGTTCCAACGTTTCATCAAACACCTTATGATCATGGATCCAATTGAGCATGAAAATTCCATCAAATTATGAGAAAATAGCACTAATGGAGTCATAAAACAGTGCTCAATTAATCAAAACCAGAAATCCACAAGAGATCACATTGTGAAAGATGATGATCTAACTTACCAAAGGTAGAATTAGAGAATTATCAAACAACTTCCAGAATCTACTTCAATTTAACCACAAGAATCAATTACCAAAGCTTGGATATAGAGAATTGATGAAGAAAAAGTGTTTGGAGGAAGGTTTAGCTCAAAGATTAGTAAGCTTCAATGCAAAGCTTACTAACTTTTTAAAAATGGAGCTTTGAGTGAATTTGGTAGATGGAGAGAATTGAGAGATTTTTTAGCAAAGTGATTTTGGCTATCAAAAGCTTCAAATTTGAATGAGATAAGGGCTCTATTTATAGAGTTTAGGATTGGGATTAGTGGTAATTTGGTAATTGATTCTTGGAGCCAAAAATTGAATTAATGATATAATTTTCAAATTATGCAGAAAATTGGAGCCAAAAAGATGACAGTTTTGAAATTGCTGGCTTTTTTTTTCAAATATCACGTGTGTTTTGCTGCTATGAGTCGACACAAGAGTCGTATGCATAGACACATTCTAGTTGTATAACACAACATGAGTCGACGTAAGCTTCTATGGATCGATACAAGCTGCTATCTCAACACAATACATAATCAAACAATTTGCATGAGTCGACACATAACATGTATGTGTCGACACATGCAAGTTATACAAAACAGGATGAGTCGACACAAGCCTCTATGGATCGACAGAAGCTGCCTTTTCGACTCAATACATAATCAATCACTTTGCATGAGTCGACACATAACATGTATGTGTCGATACATACTAAAAAAAATTTGGTTTTGAAGGCTAAAAATACACTTTTCTCAAAGATTGTGCACAATACACTGTGCAATTGATTGCACTATGGGAGCAATCGATTGTACAGGAAAACAAAAATGAAAAATTTTAATTATTTTTTTTTTTTTTCAAATAGAGATTTTAGGGAAATAATACCGGAAAACCTTATTTGTCAGATCCTTTGACTCGGTACCTACAAAACACAATTTTGCAAAGACAAAGACAAATATTTTTTTTTTTTGTATTTTGGTTAGAGGTTAATTATCAACGCATATACAAAATACCCAACTAAGGTGCTTGGAGATTCCTCAAGAGCAAACTTAAAGATAGGAGATAGAGAAAAGAGAAAGAACCAACCCTAATGTGATTTTGTTATAATCAAGTTGACATGATATGATATGGGAATCTTAGGGGCAAAAATTGGGGTACAACACTCCCTCGAAGTTAACTTACATCGGAACCCGCCTTTCTTTGAAAGAGGAGAAGAAGATCATAATAATAATAAAATAGAATGTGGATCTATTTGCGTGGAAGTCGTTCGACATGCCAGGAATAGATCCCAACTTGATGTGTTATCATTTATCTCTGAAATTAGATACTAAATCGATTTCTCAGAAGAAACGTAAAGGTAGCGATAAGAAGAGGAAAGATGTGATAGAAGAGGTCAAAAAGTTATTATATGCTGGATTCATTAAGGAAATCAAATATACGACGTGGTTGTCCAACATGGTAATGGTAAAAAAGAAAAATGGGAAATGGCGGATGTGCGTGGACTTCACAGACCTCAATAGAGCCTTCCCCAAAGACCCATATCCACTGCCTCAAATAGACAGACACATTGACGAAACCTTCGGGTATCAACTACTCGGCTTTATGGATGCCTACTCCGGGTACAACCAGATCCATATGAATCCGGTCGACGCTCCAAAAATGAATTTCATGACCGATAGAAACAACTATTACTATGAGGTAATGCCTTTTGGTCTCAAAAACACAGAAGCTACCTACCAAAGGCTGATGGATAGGATATTTGCGACCCAAATTGGAAGAAACTCGGAGGTGTATGTGGATGATATGGTGGTGAAAACAATCTCGAAAAATTGACATGTTGAAGATCTCATAAAGACTTTTGTATTAATAAGGAGCCACAACATAAGGCTAAACTTGGACAAATGTATCTTTGGCGTACAAGCCAAAAAGTTATTAGGGTTTATGCTTACAAACCTGGGAATTGAAGCTAACCCAGATAAATGCCAGGAAATTATTGACATGCGAAGTCCATCTTCAAAGAAGGAGGCTCAACAGCTTACCAGGAGATTGGCCGCCTTATCACGATTTTTATCTTGTCTAGGTGATAGATCAATTTATTTCTTTGTAGCTCTCAAAAAGTCCAAGGAGTTTGAATGGACTACGACATTCGAATAAGCTTTCCAAGACGTGAACTGTTTCCTGTCTTCCCCTCCAATCCTGGAAAGGCCTGTAGAAAACATACCATTAATCTTGTACTTGGCTGTATCTGACAGGGCCATGAGCTATATTCTTGTTCAAGAGGGGGAGGATTGAAAGAAACCAATTTACTTTGTTAGCAAGTGTTGTACCCCAAAATTTTCCCTCCCATTTTCACACAAGACATACTCCTAAAGATTCTCAATTACTCAAAGGTGACCAAGAATTGACCAGACAAATTCTCCTCCTAAGGAAATGGGCCTCAACTGGGGTTTCAATTTTCATCAAGATGGTTGAGTTCCAAGGATCACAAATGTTCCCCATTGTCCTAATATGTCCTCAAGATTATCCATGCCAAATTTCATACCTTGCACAATAAGTTTGCTCAGTCAACTGTGGCCCATGTACAGTCAAACTTTAAGATTTTTGGTCAACATCAACATTTTGAAGTGATATCCATCATTTGATCAAGGGTTGATCATGATTCCTCAAGAAATGCTCATAACCCATCAAAAGTCAAAAATGGCAAATTAGGGTTTCTATAGGAAAAGTCAACCAAACTTTGACCAAGCATAACTTTCGCATACTTTGTCAGAAATTTTCCAACCAAAGCTCATTTTAAAGAGAATCCAATTCCCTACAACTTCTCTTCAGCACCCAAGATCAAGAAATTCACCATTTGAAAGATATGAGCTCAAACATTACAGGTCCTTTTCAAAAAGTCAACAAAAGCCACTTTTTCCAAGACCTTTTACATCAAGATAACATCTTCAAATGCAAAATTGATCAAAAGAGGGATTGAAGTAGACATCTCTGGCTTTCCAAAAAGTAAAAGATAATCATCATGAGATAAAAATTGAGCAAGTTATGGCTTGCCCAAGTTGGGAAAATTTTGGAAATTTCAAGAATGGTGCATTGAGAAAATTTGAATTTTTGGGTCAATGGCCTAACTTTTTAGGGTTCAAATATCTTCCTAACGTCATAGAAGACCTCTAATCTTATTTTTGCATGGCCTTGCATTTTCTACCTATTTTTTACATATTTATTTTAATTTATTTCAAATAAATATAAAATAAATGGTACAAAATAATTGGAAATGGGCTTAGGCATTTGGGCTGTTGTTTTGACTTGTCTTGAAGCCCAAGATTTCATGCACAAGTGACCAGGTTCATTCAAGCAATGATAAGGCATGTTTTGGAAAATTTGGAAGGCTTTGAATTTATTGGATTCTTGTTGGAAAACATGAGTTATGGCCATAATCTTTTCCATTCAATGGTGTCTCCTCCATCTACACTATAAGAACAACACTTTAGCCAGCCAAATGCACACACAAAAAGCCTAGAGAGTTACTGCACATTTCACTCAAAAATTCAAAAATTGTCAAACCTGAATTTCAAATTGCAGTTGGGTTTAATCCCAAACAAAGGCTCAAACATATTCCTGGAAGCCTCCTGGATCGTTCCCAGCCATTACCAAGTCCCAAAACAGTTTGAAGCGTGTTCTAACCACCCCACGGTTTGCATTTTTTTCTTGACTTTGATTTCCTTGATTTATATTATATAAACATATTTTAATCATGCATTATTAACCACTCTTGTGTTTGCAAGCTTTCTGTATTGTTAGATTTGAGTTTTGATGCAGGAATCGAATACCACCATTGTTAGGGTTTGGACCTTAGAATTGGGGCTTCCATTGTTAGGCAAAATTAGGCTTGGCTATTGATACCATCATGTTCAGGGAGACAAGACCAGTTGATTCATGGTCTCACAATATATTTTTGTTGCATATTCTGTTTATTTCAAATGCAGGGGTTCCAGTGACGGACATAAAACCGTCACTATAAACCTTGTTGTCTAATACGACTGACAGAGGTGGAAGACAATGCGTGGCAGCCTACAATTGGCCTGTTTGAATCAGCGCGCATATTTTTTTTATATTTTTTCCAATATTGACATTCTTTGTATATTATATTAATTGACTTTATGTAACGAATGGCATGACAATCCAGGTAGCAGTGAAGTGTGTATGTGAAGGGGAGGACCTGGGTTCGAGCCCCAGGTCTAGCATATTATTTTTCTAATATTTGTTAAATGTAGATCCAATACGCGTTAGCTACGCCAGTCTATCATATGCCTCCAGATCACCACCACTGGATCTTGATTGATCTAGATCAAAGGGTTCCCACATGCAAGTGCACCATGAGCCATCAAAAGCGCTACTCACTGAATCCCAGTACAACCCTGATTCTCTATTTGGGCCCAGTGATTTTTCCAAACAACACTCCCCATTGGTTTTTGATGCCAGGCCCATTGTTTTATTTGTTTTCTAATTTCATTTTATTTTTGTTTATTATTTTCAAAAGTCATTTTTTAATAAGTCATAAAAAATAAAAATAAAATAAAAATTAGGATTAGTTTCTTTCTAAAATTATTAATTAATTAATTAATTATTTTAATGTTATTTTATCAATTTAAAATCAAATTAGACTTAGTTTCATTTTAATTTAAGTTATTTTCTTAATAAAAATTACAAAAATATTAGAATTAGGATTCATTTCATTCAAATTTTATTTTCTTAATTAAAAATAAATTTAGAATTATTTATTCTCTTAACAAAACTAAAAAAGATTTTTTGTTTATTTTTATTTACTAGGTTTTTTAGACGTTTCTTTATTTCGCGCGCTTATATTATTATCTATCTGCCTATGATTTGTAATTTTGCTGCGCACGCATTTTATTTCCTGATTATGTATCTGCCTATGGATTGTAATAGCACTAATTAGGATTTTTATTTTCCGTATTTTACACTTTTAGTCAGATATAACTGTAACTGTCCCGAAGCCCTGTCATAGTTGTATGACTTTATTTCTCGCTTTTTATTTTCTTATATGCTTGTATATAACTGTTAGTAACTTAGGCGTGCATGACAAGATTAATCAAATGAATCCTTAGATCACTAACATAAGATAAACATCTGAAAATTGAACACATTTCTCACACTTGCACCCTTATGGCATACCTCACTTGGTTGCCTCGAAAAATAATGGTCATGTCCCTCGAACGTAGGGATATCTTAGCAATGAAACTCAGTTTAAAAGTCATCATAAAAGATCATGGTTGTTGTACCCCAAAATTTTCCCTCCCATATTCTTCAAGATGTGTCAAGATCAAACTTCAAAATCTCTCAAGGATTGCACAGTCCAATAGCCTCCTAAGCCAGTCAAATTAGGGTTTTGGTTCTTGCAAAGAAAATGATATTTCAAGGGTCCAATCAAGTCCCATATGCCTATATACATTGTCAAGCATCCATATGTCAAGTTTCAAGATTCACAGCATCAAGTTGCATAGTCAAAAACCCTAATTGCCCCACAATCAACTGTAGGGGCAAAATGGTCATTTGGCAGTCAAAAGTCAAAAATTTTGGTCAACATCTTATTTTGAAGCCACAATCATCATTTGATCAAGTCTTGATCATGATTCCACAAGCATGGCTCAAAAATCATCAAGATGCAAAAGTTTCTATTTTTGGACAGTTGAAAAGTCAACTGTAACTTGACCAAGGCATAACTTTTTCATGGTTCATCATAAAAATCCCATCCAATGCTCATCTTGAAGGGGAGGACATTTCCTACAACTCATCTTCACGTTAAATGTCCAAGAAATGCTCTCACAAAAAGTTATCAATTTCAATATTATAGGTCATTTTCAAAAGTCAACAAAAAGGCACTTTAAGTAAAAGACCATAACTTGAGATTGGTAAATCAAAATGACATGGGACCAAAGGAATTGGTTAGAGGACTTCAAGACCTTTCTAAAATGTCCAAGAACATGTTCATAGCGTCAAAATTGAGCAAGATATGCATTGGAGAAGTTGGGAAATTTTTGTGAAATGGCCAAAGTCAACTATCCATGAAACTTCATTTTTTGACAAAAAGGGCCCACTTTTTCCACTTGAGTCAGCTTTTCCATGTCACCCACGTGTCCCACAATTTATTTAAAGATTAAAAATTAATTTTTCTATTTTTATTTAATTTTATTTGATTTAATTCATTTTAAATCTTTAAAATTCAAATAAAAATCAAGAAAATTAATTAAGGGATATATTTTGTGTTGAATAGCTTTGATACACCATGAAACATATTCCAAATTCGTGTAAGGCTTATTTCAAGCACAAAATTCAAAATTGGACACAAAAGGCAAGTTTTCTTCAATGGAGTTTATGACAAAATCAAAAGCATAATTGCATTGGTTTATTGTTCATTATATTGATGGATACTCATTACAAAACACATACGCAAGCTTCTGAGACCAAGGACACGACCTAGAACACTCAGAAATAGCATAAGCAATTTCAAAATTTCAAAGAAAAAGTGAGAAACTGAAAACCTATTTCCAGCGTATTTCAAGCCTCTCCTCTGATCCAAACACACTCCTGACCCTTCCAGGAACCTTTTGCAATCAGAATTAAGCCAAATCACTCAAGGAATCACGCTACACAAGTCACACGGTTTTCATTCTTTCTCAAAATTACAGTCATACATTTACGCATTTTTAACTCTTTTCATTGATTGCATTGTACTCACAGGGTCCAAATGAAGCTTTCCATATAATTCAATTTGAGTATAATGCCCTGGATTGAAAATTACCATTAGCGATTTCTAGGTTTTCAAAGCTTTGAAATTGGGGTTATTCTCATGCTGTAAAATTAAAACTCCAAACAGGCATGGTTGAAATCAGCAGGAGGAGACGGACAGAATGGATACCTCGCGCTCTTTTTATGTTATCCCTATTTCTATTTGCTATTTTCTGTCACTGTATTTAGTGGGGGTTAAAACCCCCCGCTATCTTATTTCTTTTTTGTAGATATGAGGAAGACGATGATGAGGTGTCTAGGCGTGTATGGTGGATTCAAACCACGCGCGCTTTTCTTTGTTTTTCAGCATATAATGCATTTACTTTATATTATATTTCTTTTCCATTATTCTAACACACGCGCATGAGTGGTTCAGTGGCTGGAGACGTGGCCAAGCATCCTTTGAACCTGGGTTCGATTCCCAGGTCCCCCATAATTCCAATGTTATTTTTTCCAATATGTTCTTGTGCAGACTCCCAAGCGTTAGACACCATAAGCCTCACACATCCAGCGTGCCATGTGTCATCAGTGCAGATCCAAAGGACAAAAAGTGAGGAATACCATGTTCCAAGTCAAACGCGCTCTGGACAATCAAGGAGAGTCAAACGTGGCTTCTTAATGGGCCAGAATTCAGCACACCCTCCTATTTGGCCCAACCCCCCCCCCCCCCCCCCCCTTGGGTTTACTCTTCTTTCTTTTTATTTTTTTTTTCATTTTTATTTTTATTATTTGTCTTATTTTGTTTTAACTATTAATTTAATTAACATATTTTCATAAAAAAATCAAAAAATAGAATTAACATTATTATTATTATTATTCTAATATTATTTTTGTAAATAAACATTAATTGAAATAGTTTAATTAGGCAATTTTGACTTTTCTTTTAACAATTAAAATAATTTAGAATTAGGTTAACTTAGAATTTTAATTCTTTTATTTTATTTCATAAAAACATAAAAACACAAAAAAAATATTTTCTTTTAATGAATTAATTAATTAGATTAGGTTTATTTTATTAATTTCATTTAATCACCAAAAAGACCAAAAAAATTCAATTTCTTTTCTTAAAAGGGTCAACACCCTTAGAACATTTCCGATTTAATTTTTATTCGCGCATAGTTTATTATTATGTAATTGCTTTCAAGATTGTAATAGTAATTAGGTTTATGGTTTTTATTTAATTTTCCGTACTTATTTACCAAAAACGGGTCTTTGTATTTTTGGCGATGTATAGACCCGCGCCTTGTAATAGCGTAGGATTTATGTTTCCGCAATTTACTTTCCGCACCCCCTAACTGTTAAATGCATGAAAGAATGTATGGTAAATAAAAACAACTCGTAGCTCACTAATTACAAAGACAAACATTAACTGAATACAACACACAAAGCACATGCCACTCTTAGGGTACGCTTCACTCGTTGCCTCGAAACGTGGTCATCAAGTATAGGACGTCTTAGAGGTCACCCTTTGTCTAAAGATCCAGTTGCCTCGAAACAGTTGCCTCGAAACGGTTGCCTCGGATAAAAGGATCTAAGATATTAGGGTTACTTCTAAGGTATCCTACCGTTGCTTCGGTGACCACACTGTCCCGATAATCAAATTGACCCGAACACCTCCAACGATGGTGCTACCTACCTCTCAATGGTGGGATAGCACTATCTAAAGGACTCTTACACAGCTTAATTCCTTAGAGTAGGTAGATTCTCTTAAGTACTTGCTCTTTTCAAATAAACAAAAATACTTTTCGCACCCACACTTTCAAAAGCTTTCAAAGCAAATTTTTCAAACACTCTTGAGGACAGATACAAGAGTCACTCAGAAATCTTTCAATGAAACTTTTTCAAACCCACTCACATTTTGAAAAGCAAACATTTTGAAAACATAAAGAGAAAGTACCTAAGAGCCCGTGGATAACCACGGATAGAAAGGGTGCTAACACCTTCCCTTTCTATAAATCTACCTCCCGAACCGAGAAACATTCTCATAAGGAATTTTGCTGTGCTTTTGTCCTTTCCATGTTGGAGAACATAAAAGACGGTGGCGAATCTTGCTTCCGCGACATTTCGTGAACCAGCTTAAAAAACAGTCAGTTCTATTTCCACCGATCACAATGGTCCCTAAACGTCCCTCGAGTTGCCTACGAGAAATGATCTTATCCCTCGATGTTGCCTATATGATGACAATCCCTTCGAATGCTAAGATATCCTTACATGTTACCTTCAATGACCATAAACGTCCCTTTCGATAGTCCCTCAACATACAACGATAGGGTTACCTACTCACTAATAGTAGGATAGCACTATCTAAAGGGTAGGAGGAAAAGAACATCCTTTTTCGAGTAGGTAAATGACTCTTAAGTATTTTCTCAAACCTAACTTTTCACACTTACACACTTTTCAAAAACTATTTTCAAAAATGCTTTATCACACTCTTGAGGACTGATACAAGAGTTACCATAAAGCAAACATAATTCTTTCAAAACACACAAACACAAATAGTTTTTTTTCAAAAATGAGCAAGTACCTAAGAGCCTGTGGAAAACCATGGATGGAAAGGGTACTAATACCGTCCCTTTCCATAATCTACCCCCCTTACACAGAAAATCTCGAAAAAAAAGGTATTTTTCTGTTCTTTTCACCCTTTCCTTTGTCGGATAAAAGAAAAGTCGGTGGCGACTCTTGCTTATTGCGACATTTGCGAACAAAAAACATAAATCAGTATTAACAGTCGATTCTGCCACCGTGTCATAGAACTGGCGACTCTGCTGGGGAAAATATAAAAATTGGGGTTTACCTTATGGTCTAGATCATTTCTAAACTGTTTTCTTTGTCTGTTTGATTGCATTATTGTTAATGGTATTGTTTAGGTTACTATAGATCCTACACCCGAATCTGGGGAAACCTTTTAGGTAAGTAGAAATAGATCGTGGAAACTGTGCGGGATATACTGACACGGTTGAAGCGATGGCTATGTTGATGCGACACTTTTGTTGGTACCGGTAGCTCTTGAGTTAATCAAGGAGAATACGAGGATGCTGCGTGGTTCATGAAGCGTCAACTGGCCTTAGAACCTTTAATTGAACAACTTGGCTATTAGGATGTAGTGAGATGGCCGTCTTTGGTGTATTCCTAAAGACGGAAGATACTCGATGCTACACTCATTGAGATTTGACTCCTGAGTTTTGTTTGGTTGCAAGTCAGTTGCCTATCGAATGAAACTTGTGGGAAAGATCAGTGATATTGAGATCCCTTAGAACCCGGTTACTATTTATAGGACATGTTAAACCAATCCAACTTCAAGAGGGTATGACCTTAAAACCTATGCAAGATTTAAACCTAAGGTCTTTGTGTGATTTGCTTGTGCTTTCTATATATGTGATTTATTAGCATAATCATGACATCATAACATGGCATATCATACTAACCATTTCAAGGATTTTCTAGGGCTTATTTTTGTCTTGTTTTGTAGAACATGACATCCGCTCGCAGGAACACTATCCAGATCAATATTGTGAAAATACCTTCTCAACTCAAGGACTTAGCATCAAGGATTCCTGAAAGCTATCCCTTCACTGAAAAACATGGTTGACTTCTCAACTTGGTCACTTCAAACCCTGATGAAGAAATGTTAAAAGTGCTCTTTCAGTTCTTTGACTCGTTGCACCACTGCTTCACTTTTCCTGATTACCAGTTAGTGCCTACTATGGAGGAGTTTTCTCAGTTATTGGGGATACCTAGCCTGGATCAGTTACCATTCAACGGTATGGAAAGAGACCCAAAGCCTGAAGAGATTGCTCAAGCTCTTTCATTACAACAGTCTGATGTAGTGGCAAATTGGGAAACCAGAAGAGGTGTCCAAGGGTTTCTAGTCAAGTTTCTATTTGAGAGAGCTCACTATTGTTAGCATAACCTGGATTTACAAGATTTTGAGGAAGCGCTGGCCCTTCTCATCTATGGGATGTACTATTCCCTAACACAGACCAAATCATAGATATGAATGCGGTTAAGGTTTTTCTGTCTCATAATCCGGTGCCTACTTTACTTGGGGATATTTTACACTCTCTACATACTCGCACTCTGAAGAGAAGAGGGACCCTTCTATATTGCACTCCTCTATTGGCTAGGTGGTTTATTTCGCACCTACCTCAGTCTGTCTTGAGAAATTAGCAAGGTATGAGATGGTCTCATAGGTTGATGTCCCTTACAAATTTAGATATTCAATTGTGTTCCCTGTCCTTGGAGAGTGTCACCATCATTGATTGTTGTGGGGAATTCCCTAATGTCCCTCTCTTAGGCATTAGGGGAGGAATCACTTATAATCCTTGTTTGGCATTACGACAGTTTGGTTTTGCTAGAAGGGATGGTCCTCACGACACACTCTTCCAAGGAATCACATTTGACTATGAGAATGATGTTCAGGGTTATCGTAAGAGGTTCATCCGAGCTTAGGGAATGATAAACAGAGTTGATAGCAAGACACTAGAGCACAAGAATTCCATCCCTCTTGAGCCTTACCTAAAATGGGTGCGAGCGTGTGCTCAATGTCTTATGATGCCTTACCCCACCATATTACCTGTGATTATGGAGCCAATTATGGAGGGAGACACTCCTTATATTGTTCTTCATCCTGGCATGCCGACTGATCTTGAGGAGCTATGGAGGTCCTGGATACAACTCAAAGAAGAACGAGATACTTTCGAAACCCAATTATATGCCAGCGAGAAGAAGGTTTTAGAACTCACCAGGTTACTTCACGAAGAGAAGAGTATAAATGCTTATATTACACCAAAAAGGATGCGCCTGTGGGAAGCTTGAGTCTCTTTTCTTAGAGAGTTACTTTTGCTTTGTTACTTCCCTTGTAAGCCCAAGAGGCATCATTGTAATTAATAAAACTTCTTAATGCAATTGACGTTTGTTCTCTTTCTATTTAAGCAAATTTGAGTCTTAGAAATCCTTGAAAACATTGCATACATATATCATACATATCATTGCATGAACAAGTTTCAAAACAGGTTTCTCATCCTCTGTGCTGTTTATTTCAGCAATGGCTCTAGAATAAACAGTGAAGGATCTACAGACTCAGAATGTTCAGTTTCAACAGATGATCATGGCTCTGGCCAAGGGGCAAGAAGAACTGAAAGCCCTGATTGTTAAAGAAAAGAAGAAGCCAAAGAAACCAGCTGGTGTGGTGAACTTGGGAAGAAGGATCAGAGGACCAGTGTGGCGACCTCTGAATTGGTAACTTCATCAAAGGAAGGAGATAATCAAGAGGAGGAAACAAGAGAGGAAGACTCCAGTCTAAAAGAATTTGATGATGAATTTGACTATGATGAGGAGCAGTATCCTCCCGCTGATGAAAAATACAAATAGCTGGAGGATCATTTGAATGCAATGGAGGTCCGGAAGGTACCGGGTCTGGATTTTGAAGAGCTGGGTTTGGTCTCTGGGGTTGTCATCCCGCAAAATTTCAAGGTGCCGGTGTTCGCCAAATATGATGGGGTTTCATGTACCAAGATGCACCTCCGATCTTATGTGAGGAAGATCCAGCCTCACACTGCTGACAAGGAATTATGGGTCCACTTATTTCAAGATAGTCTATCCGAAACTCATTTAGAGTGGTTCTACCAGTTGGAAAGGACCAACATTCATAACTGGGAAGACCTGGCTGCTGCTTTCTACAAGCAGTATCAGTATAATGCATACTTTGCTCCTACCCGTACACAACTCCAAGGTATGTCTATGGGTTCGAGCGAAGGTTTTAAAGACTATGTATAGAAGTGGAGGGACTTAACAGAAAGAGTCCACCCCCCCCTGTCTGATAGGGAGTTGGTGGATATGTTTCTAGGTACCCTATCTAGTCCGTTCTTCAATCACCTGATTGGAAGCTCCTCAGCCGGCTTCACTGAATTTATCTTGACAGGAGAAAGAGTAGAAGCTGGAATTGGGAGTGGGAAGATTCAAAAAGATGCATCCTCCAGTGCAGTAAGGAAGCCATTTGCTGGGAAGAAAGAGGTTAGTGCTATGTACAGCCAAAATAATCAGGACATAACTGAACACTGTCTAATGGTAGGGGCTGTTATGATATCCAAGCCTGCACCTACTCAACAAAGGAACAATCGGCCGAGAGCAGAAAGGCCTGTAAGAGAAATTACCCGGATAAACATGACTCTGTCTCAAGTTTTGCCGCAACTATTGAAGTCCAATCTGGTAACTTTGAAGGAAGCTCCGAAGAATCCTAATACTGCCTCTCCCCGCTACAATCCAAATGCTCGATTCTCCTACCATTCTGAGACTTCGGGGCATGACACGGATGACTGCTGGGCCTTGAAAAACAAGGTGTAGGATCTGGTCGAGGCAAAAGAGATTGAATTCGATCCCCCTGAGACTCCCAACGTCATAACTGCACTGTTGTACCCCAAAATTTGCCCTCTCATTTCTCAAAGGATCACCCTGAATCCTCAAGTTTTCTTCCATCCAATTCTAAGCCTTGAATTACAAGATTTTTTCAAGAAAGTCATTTACAAGGGCAAAACAGTCATTTGCACACTGAAAAGTCAAACTTTGACTTTTGGATCAAAATCAAGTTCCCAGAATCATATTTCATCAAGACATGTTGGAATGTGAGATTTGTTTCATCAAGATATTCAAAAGTCAAAATTACTTTGAAAAGTCAAAATTCTAAATACTTAGAATTTTTCTAAGTGCTTAAGAAATATGACAAGCTCAGAACTTCTGATCAGATTCCCACCATGATGCAAGCTGATTCTGGAAGAACTTCTGGCACAAAAGTTATAGATTTCAATAAGATCTAAAACATTGCAGAACAAAACTTCTCATGGAAATGCTAGAGTTTCTAGTTATAAATGTTCAAAGACACGTCCATGAAACTAAAGCACTCAGCAAATTCTGGGCACTTTCAAAACAGATTCTGGTCAGAACTTCTGGGCTAGTTTTCACAAAGGTTCAGTCAGAGTTTGCAAGGGAAATTTAAAGAAGGTTACAAAGAATGCTGTAAGCTTCCTGGAAAGTCTGAGAGCTCCTTCAGAATATGTTGGGGCAAGGATATGCAAGGATCAGAAGTTGGATGTTTATTCTAAGTCACGTTGAAGCTGAACTTCTAATCCAGAACTAAGCAATGATGCAGAATATCACGTTGCAGGATTTCTGGTTTGATCAATCTCATCATCATTTAATGCTCACAACCACTTATGGGTCTTTATTCAAAGGATTTCTCCATGTGTGGCATAGAAGTACCTTTACTATCTTGGAAAAGCAAACTCTTGTACAAAAGCATGTTGGGCCCATGCGCTGCTTTTGCTTTGGAAGTTACCATTCCAGCTTAGGCGCTGCTAAGGCTACTAACCACCATAATTGCTTCAACAGCAAGACAACACCCTAGCATGTGATGGTTACACTCTCCAAGCTACAAGATCTCTGCCTATAAATTGAAAGCCATTGGCTACTGTAAATAGGTCGAAAAGATTGAAAAAGAAAAATCCTTGAACCCCTACTAAAATTTTAAGAGTCCAAAGTTGCAAACAAAAATACAAAACCTGTTAACTTTTGATTCCTTGCATTCAAATTCCATTTATTCTCAAGTGTTTCTTGACTAAAACCATCCACACAGTTTATGATTCATATATTAGAAGCTATCCTAACTTCTGTGTTCATAGTGTAATACACTCTTCATCCACCTCCACCTCAAAGAAGTCAGAACATTACCCTTTGGCTATTCCAGAAGTTGAAAACTTCCAGCCTGTTGAGTACGTGAAGAAGCTGCTCAGAACATCACCAGAATTCAAGACCAAACTCCAGTTCACAGAGTCTTTTCCAGCTGTAAGGTAAGCTTCTGCTGACTCTCACCATATTACTTAGGCATTATCAGATTTGCATGTTCAAAAAAATACAATGTAGACATCATATTTCTGAGGCTGTACGTATTCTGAGGTTTCACGTATTTGTATGCCTAAGTAGGGCGTAAATTAGTTTAGAACTTCTTAAGGAAAGTCAGGATTAGAAAATTCATGCTTTCCTCTAATTTATAGTTATGATACTTCTTGTTTCTGAAACACTGTGAAACCAGCCATAACTGTTATATGCGCATCTTCTGTTCTGTTGAGAAATGACTAAGTTGCAAATGTTCTGACTAGCATGGAGAGGGATACCAAGTTCTGCCGGTGGTATCAGAACTTCTGAAATCTTCTTTGTTCCCAGCGGGCCCAAAACTTCTGAATTTACCTGTTTTTACTAATATGATCTTTGTTTTGCAGCACGCCAAGAGTCAGAACTTCTGATCTCCTTTAGTCAACAATATGCTGATTCTATTTTCTTTTTCCTTACTATTTTTGCTATCACTTCTATTTTCACTAATCAAAAACACCAAAAACATTTTACATTTTACATGCTTTATTTTCTTTCTTAAAACAAAAAGATTAAAAATATTTTCTTAAACAAACTCATTTCTTTTCTTAAACAAAATAAGTCCATTTCACATTTTCTTGTACATTCTTATCCATTTCAATATGGTTGTAATAGTTAATTAGGATTTAAATTCTTGTAACTCCCATTCATAAATATGTACCCCCATCCCTAAAATATTGTAGTAGCGTAGGACTTTACATTTTTGCAATTTATCGCTTTTAAGTATAAATGCTAGTATTTAGGGTATGTATGGCAAGACATGAAATCAACAAATAGATCACCCTATTCAAGATTAAAATTCATGCAATCAAACACACTTGCACACTAGCACCCTTAAGGTTAACTCCACTTGTTTCCTAAAAAATGGTCATGTTACGCATGTGGGGTGTCTTAGCAAAAACAATCAAAATATAAGATCATAGTCCCTCGATGACGCTATAAATGTTGCCTTTCAAAATGATCTTAGTCCCTCAAAAAGAAATGCTAAGATACCTCACAACATTGCTAATCATGGCCATACGATGACCCATTCCCGTCCCGCTTACATCCAAAGATAGGGTTGCCTACCAAATCAATGGTAAGACAACAATGTCAAAGGAAAAGAAAATGAACAAGAAAGACTTTTGAGTAGGTAGATCGCTCCTAATTACTTGCTCCATCTCAAAAAACATCCTTTCTATTTTCAAAACAAACACCAACACTTTCAAAACACCTTTCAAACTTGAAAACATTTTTTCAACACTTTGTATACATTCTTACGAACGAGAATCATTACAAAGTTTGCCTAAACGATGGCGCCTTTTCAAAATACTTTAAAAAACCACACATAGCACAATCTTAAACAAAAGCAAGTGATCTAGCAAGTAACTAAGAGCCCATGGAAAACCATGGATGAAGAGGGTGCTAATACCTTCCCTTTTCATAATCTACCCCCCGAACTCAAGAAACAATCTCAAAGGTTTTTCCTGTGCTTTTTCACCTTTCCCTTTGGATAAAAGGAAATTCGATGGCGACTCTTGCTAACCGCAACATTTGCGATCAAACGCAAAACCTTCAAGTCAGTTCTCCCACCGCATCACAGAACTGGCGACTCTGCTGGGGATTAGAGTCTAAAAGTGGGGTTACCTTAGGGTTATATCACATTTACTTTCTTTCTTTGTTTGACTTGTGTGCTTTACATTTTGATTCTTTGTTTGGGTTTGAATCCTCTACCCGGATTTGGGATACCTTATAGGTAAGTAGCAATACGTTGTGGAAACTGTGCAGGGTATACCGACACGGTCTAAACAATAGCTATGTTAGTGCGACATATTTGTGGGTACCGGTAGCCCTTGAGTAGTCAAGGAGAATACGAGGCTGCTGAGTGATGTCATGAAGCACTAACTGACTTTTAGAACCTTTACTTGACCAACTTGGCCATTAGGACGTAGTGAGATGACCGGCTTTGGTGCAGTCCGAAGTTGGTAGATACTCGATACTACACTCATTGAAGTTTGGTTTTTAGGATATTTCGGTCGCTATTTAAGAGGCTTGCGCTGAAATAATGCCCGAGAAAACAAATCAGTGATATTGAGCTCCTTAGAACCCGATTACTATTATTAGGACATGTTTGAGCCAACTAAACTTTAAGAGGGTACTTACCTATGAGACTCCATGCAATCCTAAACCTAAGGACTTGTTTTATTTGTATATATATATATATATATATATATATATATATATATATATATATATATATATATATATATATATATATATATATATACTTGTACATAACATCATAAGCATCATAACATCATACTCGTATTCACTAACCATTTCAAGGATCTTGGGATTTATCTTTGTTCTATTTTGTAGGACATGGATTCTCTTTGCAGGAAAACTATTCAAGTCAACCTTGTTAGGATCCCTCCTCAACTTAAGGAGCTAGCTTCAAGGATTCCTGAAATTTCTCCATTCACCGAGAGACATGGTCTCCTACTAAACTTGGTCACCTCCAACACTGATGAAGACATGATGAAGGTGCTCTTTCAGTTCTTTGATCCTTTACACCATTGATTCACGTTTCCCGATTATCAACTTGTGCCAACTTTTGAAGAATTCTCCCAACTCTTGAGGATTCCCATTCTCAATCAACTAACTTTTAACGGTACGGAAAATACCCAAAGCCAGAAGAGATTTCTCAAGCTCTACGCTTGCAACCATCTGATGTCACAACTAATTGGGAAACAAGGAGTGGTGTCAAAGGCTTCCTAGCAAGGTTCTTATTTGAGAAAGCCCAAAGCTATTGGAATTCCTTGGACTTGCAAGCCTTTGAGGAAATTGTGGCTCTCCTCATCTATGTGATGGTTTTGTTTCCAAATCCTGACCAACTCATATATGTGAACGCCGTCAAAATCTTCATGTCTCGTAACCCGGTGCCTACTTTGCTAGGGGATATCCTACATTCCTTTCACACTCGCACAATGAGGAAAAGAGGTGTTCTTATGTGTTGCACTCCTCTCTTGGCGAGATGGTTTATTTCGCATCTTCCCTAATCTGTATTGATGAACGAGCAAGGTTCAAGGTGGTCCCATAGGTTAATGACACTCAGACATTCAAATATTCATTGGTGTTCCCGCTCTTTGGAGAATGTTACTATCATTGACCGTTATGGAGAGTTCCCTAATGTCCCTTTGCTTGGCATTAGAGGAGGTATCACTTACAACCCTTGCTTAGCCTTAAGACAGTTTGGTTACGCCCGGAGGGATGGTCCCCATGAGATGCTTATCCAAGGATTGGTATTCGAATATGAGAATGACAATCAAGGTTACCGTCAGAGGTTTATCCGAGCATGGAGGATGGTGAACAAGGTGGATAGCAAGACACTAGGACACAAGAATTCCATTCCCCTCGAGCCTTACCTTAAGTGGGTACGAGCTCGTGCTCAGAAACTTGTGATACCTTATCCCTCCATCTTACCAGTCATTGTGGAGCCTGTGGTCGAAGGAGATATTCCTTACACTATCCTCCATCATGATATGCCTACTTCTATTAAATACTTACAAAAGGGTTGGATCCAGCTTAAGGAAGAACGAGATACTTTCGAGGCTCAATTCTATGCTAGTTAAAAGAGGGCCTTGGAGCTTACGAAGCAGCTACAAGAAGAGCAAAGTGAGAACGCTTATCTCACGCCAAAGAGGATGCGTTTTGTATTTTTATCTTAGAAATCTATTTTGTAAGCCCAAGGGGCATAATGTAATCTTTCTTGTTTTGACTAATGAAAGTTAACGTTTGTTCTTTCTTTTGCCTATACAAATTTAAATTTCATTAATCCTTGAAATCATTTGCATATACATATCCCATGCATCATAACATGACAGGTTCTCGCATAACAGGTTTCCTTATCTTTCTGGTGTTTATTTCAGCAAGATTGATCTAGAGAAAACTGTGACGAAACTCCAAGCCCAGAATTCTCAGTTTCAGGAAGCTCTACTCGCCCTAGCCTAGGGGCAGCTCTACTTGCCCTTGTGGATGATTTTCTTGAAAAGTTGTAATTCAAGACTTGGAACTTGATAGAAGCAAACCTGAGAGTCCAGTATGATTTTTTGAGAAATGAGAGGTCAAATTTTGGGGTACAATAGTTGCCCTTGTTCAATCTTCTTAAGCTTGAGGATGTAGATTGGTTGGTCTGCCTTTCGTGATCTGAAGGTGGAAGATGATTGAACACTAGAGTGCCCATAAATTTGCACTCGCATGAAGTAATGCTGATTGGTGATATCGGGAATGGGCTTACAGATTCCATTTGGAAGGCGACAGAGAATCATCGAAGATGGGCTTAAAGATGCCATCCCAAAAAGATCGGTTGCATAAGAGATTCCTTGGTGAGAATTCCTGTACCTGCTGTTGAGGAGGACTTTGCCGAGGAATGTTGGTTTATGCCCTGGGAAGTAAAATCTAGGAGCTTCGGTTGTCCATTACTCTACCGAGGAATTAACTCTTGATTGAGGGAGTGAAAGTAGAATGTATACCTGGTCAGGGTTCAGGCTGTATAGCGACTTACTGGGGAAATGTGAAACCGACCGTATCTTATCGGGCCTGGGCCTTAAAGTGTTGTAAACTGTTTCCTGAAGATAAGGGAGAAGGAACCTGGATACTAGGGTTACTACGAGATGAAATCCTAGATAGTAGGGCTATGAAAAGGAACCTGGGTAGTAGGTGTTGCACCCCAAAATTTACCCTCTTGATTTAGGCTTATGCTTCATCATGAATATCATATTGCATTGCATTCATACATTGTGATGGGATCAAAATACTTTGGTTATCAAGTTTTCCTCAAGCTTTGAAGGTTGATTGCATTGACTAGTGGCTCAAGTAGAATCTTATCATCTAAACCTCTGGATCTTTCAAGCTCAAAAGTTATTGCATATCTCCAGTAAAATTAGGGTTTTTCTTGATCAAGGCTATTGATGCATGAGCAAGTCTTGATTTGGAAGCTACAATATCTCATTGGTATTTGGAAGGTCTTAGTACAAAAAATTGGCCAGGATGCCCAGAAGATTTGAAGTTTTGAAGATGGTTCATCAGTCTCCTAAGATATTAACCAAAATTAGGGTTTGGTCCAAGTTGAAGTAATTGGGGTCTAGATGATCCAATTCATGAAGCATCAATATCTTATCATCATTAGAATAAAACTTAATCAAAGAGTCTCTCATGATGCCCAATGGAATTAGGGTTTTGAAGCTTGATCAACTATCTCCTAGTACATGGTACAAAATTAGGGTTTTGGATTTAATCAGGATTTCTTTGACTTTTTTACCCAAACTTGTTTCCATGATTCACCACATGTTATTAAGCATTTAGGATTGAAAAATTGAGGTTCAATTTGGATTGGAAATGTTTCAATTAATCAAAAGGGGCAAATTGGTCATTTTGACCAAAGTCAGTAAAATCAGGAGTTGACCAAGTGGACTTTTGATCAACCATCAATTCAAGCACCCTCTTTTCATATTCCATACCCAAATTCATCTTTGAATCATGAGAAATGGTGAATTTGAGTGTAACTTGTTCAAGAAGTAACTTAAAAATTGAAAAAAATTCTAAGTGCCAAGATGACTTCTCTTGGGCAAGTCATGCGCGTAATTTCATAAAACACTTGGCATGCCATTTTGTGGGATCATTTTCTTGTGACTCAAGCCTCAATTTGAAAAATTAAAAAGAGAATTTTGTTGTTTTCCATGAAAGCTTCTCATTAAACTTGGAATCACCCAAATTGGATTAAAATTGAGGAAGTTGTGATTTGAGGAAGTTGGGTGGCAAAACCAGATTTTTGAAGGCACATGGGCAGGCCAGCGCGCGTGCAGTCTTGGGCAAGATGGCTTGACTTTCCCAGGAATCCTAATGTCCACATCTCTTTCATTTCTCCACCATTTTTGATGAATCAAAGATCATTGTGAAGCTCATCATATGAATTTTAATTGGCTCAAAGAAATTTGGAAAATGCACGAGCCAATTTGAAATGGCCTCAGTTGGAAGTCAGCTGATTTTTGGTGTATGCTTGGCCATGGAAATTTTTAAGTTTTGGTTTAGTTTTGATTAAATCATTTCAGAGTCCACTTGCACATGCTTGGCATGAATTGGACACCTCATGTTCTTGCCAAAAAAGGCCAAACCAGGTGCATAGCTCGTGCCTCTCTCATTTTCACATTTTTGACAAAATGGGAAACTTCTCACTCAAGAAAATCAGTCCCATGTGCAAAAGAGGACAACTCTCCTCATCACACTTTTTCACTCACTCACACACTCCCTTTGTTTCTCAAAACGACTGCAAGCATTGCCTGAATACCAAGCAAAACACAAATGGCCATCACACTTATTTTGGTTTGACAGAAAATTCACTTTTTTCCCTCCAACGACTCTCAGCTTGAATTACCACTCTAAACTCACTCCAAACACTCTATATAAGCTGCTCAAACTCTCCTTTCACAAACACACACACTGCATTGGAAGAAGCTCCTCAGAATTTTCTCATTTTTCTTGCTCTGTAACTTGAATCGAGCAACTCAATTCTCTTGATCCAGTCCTCATTTCTCTACTCAAACACCTTCATTGGAGCACAAGAAAGCTATTTGGAAGGGCTTCTTGTTATATTTCAGAGACACCAAGTGAATTTATTTTTCACTTTTGCAGGTATGCTCACTGAATCTGAACCTTGATTTGAGCATGAATTGAAGTGTTTTGTGGTGTGCATTGTGTTTATAACTGGCCAATCATTAGGATTGATGTATATTTGAGCTCTGATTCAAGCAGATTTGGTGAAATCGTGTTTCTGGTTTTGACGTTTGCAATGTGTTTTTCCAGTTTTTGAGATTTGATTTCTTGATCTATGCTTGATCTCTGAGTTTGATTCGAATTGCATGATGTAGTATGATATGTTAGCTTTAATTCGAGCTTAATCTCGTGGATTTTGGTTGAGAATCATGTTTGTTTGATGGATCTGAAGTAAGCATGTTGGAACTGAAGGAAGCAAGTGTTTTGCCTTAGCTAGAGGTTGAAGATGATGCGTGGCATCATCTCATTGGCCTGGTTCTTGTTTTTGATATTTAAATTTTCATTGATTCTCTGATTTTATTTTCTTGATCAAAACTTGATTAAAAATTATGAAAAAATTCATGAAACTTAAAAATAATATTCCTGACCTTGTGCATTTTTTTTTTTGATAATTTTTGAAAATGTTTTGATTGGTGTAAAAATTTGTGTTATTATTTAATTATTTGTTTAGTGTTTATTTTTCTTTTAATATTTCTTTGATTTGAAAAATTCCACAAAAAATATTTTGGACTCATAAAATAAGATAAAATTTTATTCTGAAATTTGTTTAGCATTTTTTCTAATTTTGATTAGAAATTTAATTTGAGAAGTTTATTTTGAATTTTTGCTTTATAATTTTTATTTTAATACTTCCAATAATTCAAAAATCCTCAAAAAAATCATGCAAGCTTGTTTTTAATCATAGAATCTGAATATAATTTTATTTTTTACCTTTTCATGATTTTTGGCTAGGGTTTGCGTTTTTGCCTTTAGATAATAGTTTAATTGTTAATTGTTTGTTATATTTTTTATTTTAATATTTCCTTTAATTAAAAAATTACATAAAAAATCAGGGATGTGTGTTTTTAATTCTAATATTTGAATATAATTTTGGTTGGACATTTTTCTGACTTTTTGATTAAAATTTTGTTTTGAGATGTGATTATTTGTTTAATTGATTAATTGTTTGAATTTTATTTTATTTTTGACTTTTATTTAATACAAAAATGTGAAAAAATATGTATTCTGACATTTAGGGTTTCCTTGTGATTTGTATGATCTTGGTTTGAATTGTTTGAATTTTGATCTTATCTAATCAATATTTAAGATTAAAAGTCAAAAATTAGGGTTTTGTTGCTTATTGTGCAAGTTTCTTTTTCAAAACCATTATGCCCTGGATTTCAAATGGAACTTAGGTCTTGATTATGGTTCACTAATGCATTGAGGATTTGAAAACCATTTTTCTTGAATTATTTGGCTTGGTTTGATTATTTTTCCATGAATTATTTTGAAAACTTGTCTAGTTTTGGTAGTTTTGCCAACTAGTTTTGAACTTTGGGTCTCATTTGATCCCCTCCTCAAATATTCATGAACTTAAGACTTACTTTCTGACTTCTACACACTTCAAAGATGCTAATATTTTTTTGGCTTGAATTATTGAAATCATTTTCTATTTTTGATGTATTTTTGAAGTGAAGGTATCCAATTAATGTTGCATATGTTGTTGCAATTTGCTTGATGGCCAATGAACTTGAGTGAGGCCTATAATTGGGTACCTAATGATCAAGTTAGTTCTGATTATCCATATAAACTCAAGTCATTTCACTTAATTCTCTATATTTGAATGATTGAACCTTTTGATACATTGTGTGGAATTCCTCTTCTATTATGCTTGTGAGCTGTGATGAATTAATTGTGCATGATTGAATTGTGTTTGCTACTGACCTTCATGGTATTTGATTGTATTCTTCTCAAGCTCCCATGATCCTTGATTGATATTCAATTTTCAACTCAATATGGTGATAGAAAGGAGCAACATTCCTCTAATTTTTGACCTAATTGTGCATATGCCTGTTTCTTTTTGTCTACCATACCTAATGCTATGATAATTGTTATCATGTTTTTCTCACTTCATCATGTTTCATCCATCCCTTATGTGAATCATCATTCAATTTATGGGAATAGTAACTTGGGTGTTGAATGTGCGAGGTACTTTGAGAAAAGTTTTTCCAGTCTTGACTTAGGGCTATTGTGTTTCACTTTATTTGTGGAACACAATTTATTATATTGGCACTACTCGTGTGTTTGGCATATTTTCTAGTCCATGCAGGATATATACATGTGATTATGAATGCTATACATTTCCCATGGGATCTGTTCATATCTGATGACCTCATTACTTACATCCTGATGGCGTAATTTCTGACTTGATTTATCTGATGATGCCAGCTTGCTTGAAGTTCTCTGGGTTTATTTTATTCTTGCTCAGTTGCTACGGATAGTTATCTATTTGGTATTGCACTATTTCCTTTATTCTATTTTGCATAGTTCTATGTTGCATGATGGGACCTCTGTTGCTGATATATGTCAGGAGGCCCTCTGCTTTTTGTTTGATACATGTGTTGTGTTTGCTTTTGATCGATGAGTCACTCAATTTAGAAATTGAGATCACGACTTCGCTCTCAGTACATGTTCCCTATAGGATATTTATTGTTTTTCTTCTTTAATTGTTGATCAATGAGTCACTCAATTTAGAAATTAAGATCACGACTTTGCTCTCAGTGCATGTTCCCTATAGGATGTTTATTGTTTTTCTTCTTTAATTGTTGATCGATGAGTCACTCAATTTAGAAATTGAGATCACGCTTCGCTCTCATTGAATGTTCTCTATAGGACAGTTTTGTTAGGCCTTCTTTAACATGTTAATTAAGGTAGGGTTTTCCTTTATCCTCAACCTTAGGATCAATCATTGTATGATAACACTAGGGATAGTGCTAGGCTAGTTTCCCTTAGTTGTTTTTTTTCTTCCTTTGCATTTTGCATCTTAAAAAACAAATTGTTTTCTTGTCAAATCCTAAAACACTTCTAATAAACTCAAACCCTTCTTCAAGGTAAAAGATACAAATTAATCTTATTTGTGTATGTGCCTCTTGGCTTTGTTTTTGAACCCGGTTAACCGATGTTTCGCCATCGCACATGTTTGTTATCCTACTTTGGTTCTCAATATCATTGTTAAGTGTGATATTTTACTATCCGTTTGTTGATGTTTCGCCATCTTTGCCATGATACTTTGTTATCTTATAGCCGATGTTTTGCCATTGTACACTTATTTGAAGCCGATGTTTCGCCATCACACATGTTTGTTATCCTACTTTGATTCTCAATATCATTGTTAGGTGTGATATTTTACTATCCGTTTGTTGATTTTTCGCCATCTTTGCCATGATACTTTGTTATCTTATAGCCGATGTTTCGCCATCCTACACTTGTTTGAATCCGATGTTTCGCCATCGCACATGTTTGTTATCCTACTTTGATTCTCAATATCATTGTTATGTGTGATATTTTACTATATGTTTGTTGATGTTTCGCCATCTTTGCCATGATACTTTGTTATCTTATAGCCTATGTTTCGCCATCGTACACTTGTTTGAAGCCGATGTTTCGCCATCGCACATGTTTGTTATCCTACTTTGATTCTCAATATCATTGTTATGTGTGATGTTTTGTCATCTGTTTTATTGATGTCTCGCCATCTTTGCCATGATGCTTTGTTATCTTTTAGCCAATGTTTCACCATTGCACATTTGTTTGAAGCCGATGTTTTGCCATCACACATGTTTATTATCCTACTTCGACTCTCAATGTCATTGTCAGGTGTGATTGTTCTATCATTTGATGTTTCGCCATCTTTGACATGTTACCATGTTATTAATTAGTCGATGTTTTACCGTCTCATTTGTTTGTTGTTTTATTCGATGTTTTGCCATCTTGACTATTTTTGTTGTCTTAACTAAAAAACACAAACCAACCAAAATACATAAGCCGAACTACGGCTGCTCTGATTCCTTAAAAGGGATACATAGGCAAAGGGGTAGGGCCCGATCGAGCACAACTTTTATTTTCCCTACATTGTTTTCTTCTTTTCTTTCACATGCATTCCCTTTTTCAGTTTTAAGCCATAGACATAGGATTTGACCACACCCATTAGATTAGACAACAAGAGTGGATACCGTAGAGTACTACAGGCGTGTGGGGTGCTAATACCTTCCCCTCGCGTAACAGACTCCCTTACCCAATCTCGCGGTCGAAAGACCATGATTTCTCCCTTTTTCAGGTTTTCTCGATGTTTACCTTTCCCTTTTGGCGGGATAAAAGACGTTCGGTGGAGGCTTTATTGATGTTTCATTACATCCAGACGCCAGGTTACAGCCGGGTGGTTTCAGCTGGCGACTTCACTGGGGAAAGATTGACCTCTTACAGGTCCATCCCGGAGTCGATCCTAGCTCTTGTTTGTTTTCTTTTTGGGTGTTTATTTTACTGCTTTGCATATTTATCTGTTTGCATTTCATCCTATGTGCGCTTTACTTTCTGCATACTGGATTTGGCTGGACTGTTTGGATTCTGGATTTCTTGGTGAGTGGGTTGTTCCATGAGGTAAAAGGCCTCATACCCAGGCTATGAGTGAATTCCATAGGAACTAGGAATATAGTGGCCATGGCAGCTATGAGGCGGATGCTTTGTAGATATGACCATGAGACCCATGACTTTAGAGGTAGTTCAGATAGGTGTTATCGTATGATGATACTGACATTCAAGCTCTTGTACTCTGATTTGGCTTTTAACCTTACCTTGACACCTATGAGAGGGGCGGGAAAAATTTTCTTACAGGTACAGGTACTGTTGGTGACTTTGTGTTGTGAAGGTGACTCAGGTTCCCATGATAGTTTTGAAGCTTTGGGGTTTTCTTTTGATCTTGATTGGTGCAGTTCTGTAATGGTCCATCCTTGATCCAGTGTGAAATTTTTATCCTGTCATGTTGCATCATAGCATATTTATTTCTAAAAAATGATGTATAAAAAAATAACTAGCATACGCATGTCATCTTCCAGGGACATTCAAGAGTCTTCTTTCCATCAGAAATGGCTGGCCTCCTGTCAGATGAGTTTGATTCAGTTCATGTTGAAGAGCCCACCAGGCATACATTCTCTTATCAGATTCCTACTATTGATGTGTCCGAATTGAAGAGGTTGAGTTCTTATCTGAAGGGTGATGTTCTGAATAATTTTAACAAAAATTATGGCAATTTGTTACTAATCCTTAACACTCCAGTTGACCCAATGGATTTGATCACCCTCTTCCAGTTCTATGACAAGGAGTTACGGTGTTTTACTTTTCAAGATTATCAACTGGTTCCCACACTAGAAGAGTATGCGTATCTACATAATATCAAGTTGTCCAATGAAGTTCCTTTTGTCCAAATGTCGGAGAAGCTGAAGTTCGAAGTTATTGCCGAAATTCTTCATTTGAGTTGGAAAGAGGTGAAGGACAATTGGAAATCAAGTGAGGATACTACAGGGTTTTATTTGGATTTCTTAGTGAAGAAAGCTGAAGACTGGGCAAAGAAAGGGAATTGGAATGACTTCAGCTTCTGTTTACTCTCATGATATACGAGATCGTCCTCTTCCCTCGCAAAAGGAATTTCGTGGATTTGACGGCTATTTGAGTTTTCAGAAATAAGAACCCGGTACCGACACTCTTGGCAGATACTCTTTACACCATTCATTTCAGGCATGGAAAATGAGGTAATGTAAGTTTATGTCATTCGATGTTGTATCAATGGTTTAAGTTACACCTACCGACAAGTGGCCCTTTCGTGGATACCAGACATTCTCTCTGATGGTCATCAAGACTTGTCAACCTTATTTCATTTGATATCCGGTGGAATTATGAAATGGGGGAAGTACGAAGTATTATCACTAGCTGCAGAGATTTCCCTAATGTTCCCCTCATAGGAACTAAGGGGTGTATCAACTATAATCCTGTGCTTGCTTATCGCCAATTGGGATATGCAATGGTTGGACCTCCAAAGGTTGAAGACGTGTCTGAGACAATGTATTTTGTTAGAGGAAGTGATCCTGCAATGTTGAAAAGAGTGACAAGTGCTTGGAAGGGAATTCACAAGAAGGATAGAACTACTTTGGGCAAGAAGGTTCCTATTGCCAGGGTTCCTTATTTGGATTGGATTAGAGCCAGGGTTAAGATTTTACGATTACCATTTGCAAAGTCGGCTCCTATATGTGAGCAACCTCCTACTATTCTGAGTAACACGGTGCCTACCGAGATGTTCACCCAGGTTCATGTTGAGAACATTCAACTTCGTGTAAAAGACCGCGAGGCAGGAATGAAACTTTATTGGGTAGATCAAGAAAGGGCCGACTTAGCTCGCAAACTCAAAGAAGCTCAAGGGGAAACTTATGATGCAACCAGTTTTAGGAAGAGATCTCATGCTGAAATGGAAGAAGAGTTGAGTAAGACCCAACAAGAGTGCCTGAAGCTTCAGGCATCTGAGAATAGGTACAGGAAGAAGATTCAAAACTTGGAGAAACAACTCAAAGACAAAGATGCTCAGTTTAAGAAGGAAGTGGCCCAGAGGCGTGTGTTGCACCCTAAAATTTACCGTCTTGATTTTAGGCTTATGTTTCATCATGAACATCATAGTGAAATGCATTCATACATTATGATAGGATTAAAGTACTTTGGTCATCAAGTTTTCCTCAAGCTTTGAAGGTTGATTACATGAACAGGTTGCTCAAGAAATATCTTACCATCCAAATCTCTGGATCTTTTGAGCTCAAAGGTTATGGCATATCTCAAGATGTTTTTACCCATCTCTTTGGATCATCAGAGGATTGAAGTTTGTGTTTGATCACAAGGAGAATCACTCTTTGGATTCACCAGTCAAATTAGGGTTTTTGTTTGAGCAAGGCTATTGGCCAATGTACAAATCTTGAATTTGGAAGCAACAAAATTCCTTTGATATTTGAAAGGTCTTTGTACAAGGATTTGGTCAGGATGTCCAGAGGATTTGAAGTTTTGAAGATGATTCATCAGTCTCCTAATGTGTTGACCAAAATTAGGGTTTTGGTTTTCATCAGGTTTTCTTGAGAATTTTGAAGTGAAACTTTGCACATGGCATTTATATGTTTGGAAGTTCATATGTTTGAAGTTTTGATCATCAATTTTGAAGGGAAGTGGACCAATTGATTTAGAGGGGCAAAATGGTCATTTTGGTCAAAATCAGTCAAAATCAAAGTTGACCAAGGGAATTTTTGGCCAACCATCAATTCAAGGATGTACTTTTCATATTTCAAGTCCATTTTGGTATTTGGATCAAGGAGATTGAAGTTTGGGTTGAAACTTGTTCTTGAAGAAACCCTAAAAGTTTCTAATTTTGGAAAATAAGGGCTTAAGTTCAAAAATTCATATTTTATTCATCCTTGATCAAGAAAATGCAAATGAAATATGCTTGGAAAGCTAATAGAATGATCTTTCACCTCCTTTTGGTCTCATATTCAAATTGGCAAGGAATCAAGAGTTATGGTCTTTTGAAGTTACAATATTATAGGTAATTTTCCAAATTTATTGAATTTGAAGCCAAATTTTGAGAACCTCAATGGATTAATTTGCAAAAGCTCAAAACTAAGGGATTGTAGATCCTTTCAATACCTTTCCAAATTGTTCCCATTTGTGCCAAAACTGAAAAGTATGAGCAAGTTATGGGTTTTGAAATTTTGGGGCATTTTATTGAAATGTGGCAAATATGCAAAATGGCCATTTCTTGCAAACTCAAGTTTTAGCCATTCCTCTTGCTTCCAATCAAGCCCATTGGTAATTCGTGACATGCTGAGGCCCATCACACTCACTATTTCGTGCCCCATATGGTATTGCACATGTTGCATTGAAAAAATGACAAACTTGCTCAAAATTGCAAATTCACCAACACTCTCTCATTTCAAGTAATCATGAGCTGGCATTTTGGGAGTGTAATTATGAAGTTATTTGGCTCACAAAATGCATGAGAACCAAGAAAACGCACGGGAAAAAGGGCTGATTCAGTATGCACTTCATTTTTGGCCAAAATTCCCAATCCTGTCCTCCAACGGTTTACAAGTCAAACTTCCACTTCTATCCTTCTCTACAAACTCTATAGAAGTGAAAGCAAGCAAAGAGAGAGAAGGAGAACGCGCCATTTGCAAGAATTCCATATCTGAAATTTTCTTTCTTCTTTTGCAACTTGATTTGATTCTCTCAATTCCTTGGTGTTTTCTTCAAAATTCTTGTGGATTATGCTTCAACAAAGCAAGTAGATCAAGCCAGCACCATTTGTTTGCATCTGGAGTGAAGGAGACAGTATATCACTTTTCGCCTTGAGGTAACGATTTCAAACTTAGATTTCTGAGATGCACTTGTTTTTTGAGATGTTTGAGCTTGGATTCATGTTCAATGATGTTAATGGAATGTTTCTGAAGCTTTATAGCGTTTAATTTGATGAATTATGCATGTTTGGATGTTCTGAAACTCGCGATTCAGAATGTTTTTGTTCATGTTCATGACTTGATTGTGGATAATGTGGTTGATGATTTGATTTGATTCGAATTGCTATGGATTCCTTGCCATGCTAGATTTGATTTGCCTTTGATTTCATAAAAAATGATGCAAAATTGAGCATGTTATGCTGATCTGAAAGTGAGCCCTAAGCCTGAGAAGATGCGCGCGTTTTTGAACCATCCAGAGGTTGAAGATGATGTGGTGGCACATCATGATTGGTCTGTTTGAATTTTTTGGTTTATTTGAATTTTTGTTTTATTTGACATTTTGTTTAATTTTTTTCTTCTGATCAAAACACATTCAAAAAATATATTTCCTAGTATTTGACATAGTTTTTTTTTGGATTTTTTTAAAATAATTTGATTGGTTTAAAAAATTCATAGGCTTATTTAATTATTTATTTGAATTTTATTTTTATTTTAATAGTTCTATTGACTTAAAAAATCCGCAAAAAATATTCTAGACTCCTAAAATAATGTAAAAATCGATTCTGACTTTGGTTCATCATTTTTCTTATTTTTGATTAAAAATTTAATTTGAAAATGTTATTTGTAATATTTGTTTGTTTTTTTTTTTATATTTTTAATACTTCTATTAATTCAAAAATTCCCAAAAAATCATGTACTCTTGTTTCTAATCATAGAATCTGAGTATATTTTTATTTTGACCATTTCTTGATTTTTGGTTATGGTTTGTATTTTCTTGCCTTTAAATAATAATTTTATTATTAATTGTTTGTTTTTTGTTTTTAATATTTTCCTTTTATCCAAAAAATTCACAAAAAATTAGGGGTGTTTTTTTTTAGCCCTAATATTTGAAAATAATTTTGGTTGACCATTTTTCTGACTTTTTGATTTAAATATTATTTTGACATGTGAATATTTGTTAATGGCATAATTGTTTGAATATTAATTTCTTTCTTGACTTTTCTAAATTCAAAAAAATATGAAAAAAATATATTTTCTGACATTTAGGGTTTCTTGATATTTTGCATGACCTTGGTTTGTTTTGTTTGGGTTTTGATCCTATTTAATTAATATTTAGGATAAAAAGTCAAAATCTAGGGTTTTGTTGCTTATGGTGCAAGTTTCATGTTCAAAACCCTTGGGCCTTGGCGTTTATTGGATTTCAGGTCTTGATCATGGTTCATGAGTGTGTTGGGAATTTGAAAACCATTTTTCTTGAATTATTTGACTTTGTTTGACATTTTTCCACAAATAATTTTGAAAACTTGTCTAGTTTGGTGGTTTTGCCAAGTAGTCTTAAACTTTGCACTTCATTTGGCCTCCTCCCCAATCATTCATGAACTTATGGCTTGCATTCTGACTTCTAAACACTTCCAAGATGTTAATACTTTTTTGGTTTGAATTATGGATCCTTGTTTCTATTTTTGATTTGATTTTGAAGTGAAGGTACCCAATTATGTTTGCATGTCTTGTTACAATTTGTTTGATGGCCAATGAACTTGAGTGAGGCCTATAATTGGGAACCTAATGATCATGTTGGTTCTGAATTGTCCATGTTAGCTCAAGCCATTTCACTTAGAAGCCTCATGTTTTAATATTTTGAACAATCTAAGGCATTATGCAGGTTTCATCTTCTATTGTATTCATGAAGTTGTGTTTGAATCAATTGTGCATGATTGAAATGTGTTTGCTACTGACTTTCATGGTCTTTGTTTATATTATTCTCAAGCTCTTATGATCCTTGATTGACATTCAATTGTCAATTCAACATGGTGATAGAAAGGAGCAACATTCCCCTGCTTTTCTTGACCTAATCTGTGCATATGCTTATTTTTTTTATTGTTTATCATGTCTAAAAGCCATCATGTTTGTTCTCACTTTTTCACCTTATGGAATACTAACTTAGTTGTTGAATGTGCGAGGTACTCTGAGAAAGTTGCCACTTCTAGCTAGAGGCTTTTTTGTGTTTCACTTTATTTATGGAACACAATCTATTATACTGGCATTGTTTTTTGTGCTTGACATATTTGATGGTTTATGCAGGATATATATACATATGATTGTGAATGCCATACATTTCCCCTAGGACTTGTTCATATCTGATAGATTCCTGACTCAATTTGTTTACTGGTGCCAGCTTGCTTGAAGTTTCTCTGGGTTTCTTTTATTCTTGCTTGATTGCTACAGATAGTTATCTGTTTGGTATTGTACTACTTCCTTTTTCCCATTTTCATTTTGCACAATTCTCTGATTGCATGATGGGATCTCTGTTGCTGATATATGTCAAGAGGCCCTCTGGTTTTTTATCTGATGCATGTGTTGTGATTGTTGATCGATGAGTCACTCAATTTAAAAATTGAGATCACGACTTCGCTCTCATTGTATGTTCCCTATAGGATGTTTATTGCTTTTCTTCTTTAGTTGTTGATCAATGAGTCACTCAATTTAGATATTGAGATCACGACTTCGCTCTCATTGCATGTTCCCTATAGGATGTTTATTGCTTTTCCTCTTTAATTATTGATCGATGAGTCACTCAATTTAGATATTGAGATCACGACTTCGCTCTCATTGCATGTTCCCTATAGGATAGTTTTGTTGAGTTCCCTTTAGCATGCAAATTAGGATAGGATCTTCCCTTTAACCTCAACCTTAGGGTCAACCATTGTATGATAACTCTAGGGATAATGTTAGGCTAGCTCCCCTTAGTTGTTTTTACCTTTCTTTGCATTTTGCATCTTAAAACAAAAATTGGTTTTCTTGTCAAATCATAAGACACCTCTAATGAACTCAAACTCCTCTTCAGAATAAAAGATACAAACCAATTTTACTTTGTCTGTATAACTCTTAGCTTTGCTTTCAAACCTGGTTTGCCAATGTTTCGCCATCGCATATTTGTTTGAAGCCGATGTTTCGCCATCGCACATGTTTGTTATCCTACTTTGATTCTCAATATCATTGTTAAGTGTGATATTTTGTCATCCATTTTAATGATGTCTCACCATCTTTGCCATGACTTTGTTATCTTTTAGCCGATGTTTCACCATCGCACATTTGTTTGAAGTCGATGTTTCTCCATCGCACATGTTTGTTATCCTACTTTGATTCTCAATATCATTGTTAGGTGTGATGTTTTGTCATCCGTTTTATTGATGTTTCGCCATCTTTGCCGTGATATCTTGTTATCTTGAAGCCGATGTTTCGCCATTGCACTTGTTTGTTATCCTTCTTTGATTCTCAATATCATTGTTAGGTGTGATGTTTTTTCTTCCGTTTTATTGATGTCTCGCCATCTTTGCCATGACTTTGTTATCTTTTAGCCGATGTTTCGCCATCGCACATTTGTTTGAAGCCGATGTTTCGCCATCGCACATGTTTGTTATCCTACATTGATTCTCAATATCATTGTTAGGTGTGATGTTTCATCATCTGTTTCGTTGATGTGTTGTCTTCTCTGCCATATTATCTCTTAGCTGATGCTTCACCATCGCACATTTGTTTGAAGCCGATGTTTCGCCATCGCACATGTATGATATCCTGCTTTGACTCTCAATGTCATTGTTAGGTGTGTTGTTTTATCACTTGATTGTTTCGCCATCTTTGACATGTTACCTTGTTATTATTTATTCTATATTTGACCATCTCATGCTTTTGTTGCTTTATTTGATGTTTTGCAATCGTGACTATCTTTGTCCGTCTTAACTAAAAAATACAAACCAACCAAAACATATAAGCCAAACTACGGCTGCTCTGATTCCTTAAAAGGGATACGTAGGCATTCGGATAGGGCCCAACTGAGCACAACTTTTATTTTCCCTACATTATTTTATTTTTTCCTTTCGCATGCATTCCCTTTTTTGTTTTAAGCCATAGACATAGGATTTGACCACACCCATTAGATTAGACAACAAGAGTGGATACCGTAGAGTACTACGAGCGTGTGGGGTGCTAACACCTTCCCCTCGCGTAACTGACTCCCTTACCCGATCTCTCGGTCGAAAGACCATGATTTCTCCCTTTTCAGGTTTTCTCGATGTTTACCTTTCCCTTTCGGCGGGATAAAAAACGTTTGGTGGCGACTTCATTGATGTTTCATTAACATCCAGATGACACGTTCCGGCCGCGTGGTTTCAACTGGCGACTTCACTGGGGAAAGGTTGACCTTTTGCTGGTCAATCCCGGAGTCGATGCTAGCTCTTGTTTGTTTTCTTTTTGGGTGTTTATTTTACCGCTTTGCATGATTATCTGTTTGCATTGCATTCTATATGCGCTTTACTTTCTGCATACTGGATTTGGCTGGATTGTTTGGTTTCTGGATTCTCTTGGTGAGTGGGTTGTTCCATGAGGTAAAAGGCCTCGTACCCAGGCTATGAGTGAATTCCATAGGAACTAGGAATAGAATGGCCATGGCGGCTATGAGGCGGATGCTTTGTCGACCTGACCATGAGACCCATGACTTTGGAGGTAGTTCAGATAGGTGTCATCTCATGATGATACTGACATTCGAGCTCTCGTACTCTGATTTGGCTTTTAACTTTACCTTGACCTAGACTACACCCGTGAGAGGAACGAGAAAACTTTTCTTACAGGTACAGGTATTGTTGGTGACTTTGTGTTGCGAAGGTGACTCAAGTTCCCATGATAGTTTTGAAGCCTCGAGTTTCTCTTTTGATCTTGAGTGGTGTTGTTCTGTAATGGTCCAGCCATGATCTAGTGTGAAACTTTGATCCTGTCATATTGCATCATAGCATATTTATTTCTAAAAAAAATGATGTAAAAAAAATAACTAGCATGCGCATGTCATTTTCTAGGGACATTCAAGAGTCTTCTTCCCATCAGAAATGGTTGGTCTCCCTCCAGTTGAGTTTGATTCAGTTCGTGTTAAAGAGCTCGCCAGGCATACTTTCTCTTATCATATTCCTACTATTGATGTGTCTGAATTGAAGAGGTTGAATTCTTATCTGAAGGGTGATGTTCTGAATAATTTCAACAAAACTTATGGCAACTTGTTACTAGTCCTTAACACTCCAGTTGACCCAATGGCTTTGATCACTCTCTTCCAGTTCTATGACAAAGAATTACGATGTTTTACTTTTCAAGACTATGAACTGGTTCCCACCCTAGAAGAGTACGCGTACCTACTTAATATTAAGTCGTCCGATGAATTTCCTTTTGTCAAAGTACCGGAGAAGCCGAAGTTCGAAGTTATTGCTGAGATTCTTCATTTGAGTTGGAAAGAGGTGAAAGACAATTGGAAGTCCATTGAGGGTACTACAGGGTTTTATTTGGATTTCTTAGTAAAGAAAGCTGAAGACTGGGTAAAGAAAGGCAATTGGAATGACTTTAGTTCTTTGTTTTCTCTCATGATATATGGGATCGTCCTTTTACCTTGCAAGAGAAATTTTATGGATTTGGCGGCTATTTATGTTTTTAGAAACAAGAACCTGATACCGACACTCTTGGCAGATACTCTTTACACCATTCATTCCAGGAATGGAAAAGGTGGTAATGTAAGTTTATGTCATTCGATGTTGTATCAATGGCTTAAGTTGCATCTACGGGTAAGTGGCCCCTTCGTGGATACCAAGCATTCTCTCCGATGGTCATCAAGGCTTGTCAACCTTACTTCATTTGATATCTGGTGGAATTATGACATGGGGGAAATACGAAGTGTTATCACTAGCTGCGGAGATTTCCCTAATGTTCCCTTCATAGGAACTAAGGGGTGTATCAACTATAATTCGGTGCTTGCTTATCGTCAATTGGGATATGAAATGGATGGACCGCCGAAGGTTGAGGAGGTGTCTGAATCAGTGTATTTTGCTAGAGGAAGTGATCCTGAGATGTTGAAAAGAGTGACGAGTGCTTGGAAGGGAATTCATAAGAAGGATAGAACTACTCTGGGCAAGAAGGTTCCTATTGCCAAGGTTCCTTACCTGGAGTGGGTTAAAGCCAGGATTAAGATCTTACGGTTACCATTTGCAAGGTCGGATCCTCTATATGAGCAACCTCCTGCTGTTCTGAGTAACACAGTGCCTACCAAAATGTTCACCTAGGTTCATGTTGAGAACATTCAGCTTTGTGCAAAATACCGTGAGGCGGGGATGAAACTTTATTGGGTAGATCAAGAAAGGGCCGACTTAGCTCGTAAAATCAAGGAAGCTCAAGGGGAAACTTCTAATGCAACCAGTTTTAGGAAGAGGTCTCATGCTGAAATGGAAGAAGAATTGAGTAAGACTCAGCAAGAGTGTCAGAAGTTTCAGGCCTCAGAGAATAGTTACAGGAAGAAGATTCAGAACTTAGAAAAACAACTCAAAGACAAAGATGCTCAGGTCAAGAGGGAAATGGCCCAGAAGCGTGTTGCAGAAGATCGGTTCCAGGAAAGTAATATAGTTACATCCAAAATTTTGAAGGAGAAAGCCAGGCTTGAAGAGTACTGTCAAAATCTTGAAGCATGTTTAGTTTCGGAGATTTAGTTTTGTTATTTACTTTTAGTATGTTTGGTCACCCCCGGAATTGTTGGAAGGGGACCAATTGTTTGTTGTTACTATTCAGTTCTTTTTGCTTTATTTGTTAAGACATGTATTTAGTTGTTTATCCTTTTACTCTTAATTGACCGAAGACACTTAGACATCATTTCTTTTGTTTGTAAATAATTGAAATGTTCATCTTATTATCCTTTTTCTTTTTGTATGATCGCACACCGTGACTGATGAATAAAAGGACTCTTGGATACTTGGAAATGACAAACATATCATGCACATCATGCATTTCATAACATTACAAGTTATCTCAAGACAATTATCTTATTGTGCTTCTTTTCTTATTCAGAATTCAAGACGACTACTCATCGATATTCCACAAGAAACAACATGCCATGACAGATGGAACAGGTTCAAGCTGAACTCGCTGAAATGAGGGCCCAGATGGCTACTCAAATGACTCAGTTCATGAAGGTCATCACCAATGTGAGTCGCCGACAGGAGGAACTAGCTTCCATTGTCAACAACCAGCACCGCCATCCAGGGGATGGTGGAAATCAAGGGCTTTATCAGGACATTTCTGTAGGATTGGGGGATGTGCAAGATCAGCCTACTGGAAATTTTCACGGGATGTCGGGAAACCCTTTTGTGCGCAATGTAGGGAAGTTTCCTCCGTCTCCTAGACCTCGTCTTGTAGGGAACAGAAGAGCTAATCAGGGTGGTGTAAGGAATTATCAGGAGCAGGATTATGACTTTGATTAGGATGAAGATCAGTTTTCTGTGCGGAGTTCAGAGCCGGGGGTTCAGATCTAGGATATGAAATATCGTTTGTTGGAAGAGCGTCTGAAGGCTGTGGAAAGGCAAGGAATCCTTGGTATGGATGCTAATGATCTCGGGTTGGTGTCTGGGGTGAAAGTTCCCCCAAAGTGCAAACCTCCTACCTTTGAGAAGTACAACTGAACGTCGTGTCCTATTACTCACGCAACTACTTATTTCCAGAAGATCTCAGTACATACAGAGGATCAGGGGCTTTTGATTCACTTTTTCCAGGATAGTCTATCTGGGGCATCCCTGGAGTGGTACATGAAGATGGAGAAAACCCATATTCGTTGCAGGAATGATCTTGCTCGGGCTTTTTTCAAACATTATCAGTATAATGTGGACATGGCGCCCAATCGCACTCAGTTACAGAATATGTCACAGGGACCAAAAGAATCTTTCAAGGAATACGCTCAGAAGTGGCGTGAGTTGGCTGCGAGGGTTCAACCTCCACTCATGGAGAGAGAACTCATTGATATGTTTATGAGTACCCTGCAAGGGACATTCTATGAGCACATGATAGGAAGTACTTCGGCAGGATTTGCGGACTTGGTTATGGCTGGTGAAAGAATTGAAGTGGGTTTGAAATTGGGGAAAATTCAAATATGAGGTTCTAGCAATTCATCAGGGGGCAGTAAGAAACCATTCAAAAATTACCCTAAGAAAAGGGAAGGCGACACAAGTGCAGTTTACTCTCATAGATGACGAAGAGAGGATCATCAACACCAACAAGTCAATGCTGTTTCTATTCCTGTTAATGCTCCTCCGCAGCAGAGACCGAATGCAGTGCCTCAACAACAAAGGCAACAAGATGCTCCCTGTCAGTATAATAACCAACAACAGAGACATCCAAGGAAATTTGATACCTTGCCAATAACTCTCACTGAAGCGCTCCACCACTTCCTTGACTTGAAGTTGATCAGTTTGAGGAATATGCCACCACCACCCGCAAGACTCCCTGTTAACTATGATGCTAATGCAAGATGAGAATTCCATTCAGGCGGAGTGTGTCATTCTACTGACAACTGTTTTGCGTTGAAGTGCAAGGTACAAGACTTGTTGGATTCTAAGGCGATTGAGTTTACTCCAGTGACTGGTCCGAATGTTACTCAGAACCCAATGCCAAGGAATGAAAGGGTGTTGTTAATATGGTTGATGATAACAGTGAAGTGTTGAATTTGATCATGAATGTGGAACAAGTAACTACTCCATTGTGGTATGTTAAGAGGTATTTGCTTGACAATTCTATTTTCCTGGGTTGTACTTCAAAACGTGCCAAGTGTAGAGAGCAACCGAAGGGCTGTGATGATTTGAAAGCGGGTATCTAGTGGTTGATAAAAGAGGGTTCCTTACAGTTTAATAGAAAATCAAGATGCCGCAAGATTACTGAAGAGGATGTTGCTGTAATATCTATTACTTACACCCCCGCACGCATTCCTGCCCCATCAAGGGCACCCCCTCTGATGATTACGGTACCTGGTCCCATATCGTATACCAGTGAGAAGGTTGTTCCGTGGCATTACGGTGCCGACATTTATTACCATGGGGTGAAGCATGAAGTAAATGATCGTTTGTATGAGAAAGAATGTGCTGAAGGTGGTGAAGAGGAAGTCCATAACTTTTCTGGTGTGGGTCGAATGACTAGAAGCGGGAGAGTATTTGGTCCTTCTAATGTGCAAGAGACGGAAGATGCCTCTGCAAGAGAAAAAGGAAAACAACAGGTAATGATTGGTAATCCAAGGATTGTGCCAGCCAATGTGACTCAACCAATTCCTATACCAGAAACTTCTTCAGTTCCCGATGAGGTTGAATAGTTGATGCGAATTATCAGAAAGAGTGATTATAGAATAATTGATCATCTGAGCCATACTCCTTCTAAGATGTTTATCTTGTCTCTATTGATTTATTCAGAACCTCACATAAATGCTTTGATGAAGTTATTAAAGAATACGTTCGGGCCACATGAAATAACAGTCAATCAGTTTGAGAATGTCTGTGCTAATATATCTGCCGGGAATGGTCTGAGCTTCACCGATTTTGATCTTCCTCCAGAGGGACCAGACAATAAAAAAGCGTTGCATATTTCAATGGAGTGCAGGGGCACTACTTTATCCCGGGTTTTGGTAGACACAGGATCGTCCTTAAATGTATTACCCAAGTCAGCATTGATGAAGATTGATTATTCTGGACTAGAGTTGCGCCCAAGCGATTTGATGGTGAAGGCGTTTGATGGGTCTCGAAGGTCGGTATTTGGGGAGGTGGAGCTATCAATCAAGGTTAGTCCTCGAACCTTCACGGCTACATTTTTCGTGATGGATATACAGCCAACATACTGTTGTTTGTTAGGGAGGCCGTGGATTCATAGAGCAAGAGCAGTCACTTCTACTCTTTATCATAAACTTAATTATCCTGCAGAGGGAAAGGTGATAACTGTATGCGGCGAAAAAGAGTACACCGTAAGTCATTTGACATCATTCCGCTATGTTGAAGTTAAAGGCGAGATTCATGAGACTCCATTTCAAGCGTTCAAGACAATTTATGCTGTCAATTTTCCTCCTCCAAAGCAGAAAAAGAAATCGGAAACCGTTATGTCTTCTCTCAAAGATGCAAAAGCTGTAGTGGAAGGTGGTAACCCTGAATGTTGGGGTCAGGTGCTGGACGTTACTCCAAAGTTTGATAAATTTGGTCTTGGTTTTAGCCCAGGTCAGGAGAGTGCAGCTCCCAGAGCATCCAGTTTATCTACTCCTGTGAAGTTTTCCCATCCGTGTGCTGCTCAAGAATGGCATGTCATTGCAATTGGAGATGATAAAGTTGATGGCTACAATGTTGAAGATTGGATCCGTCCGAGTATTCCAGGCCAGCCACTCAACAATTGGACTTCTGTGGATGTTATCCAAGTTTCAAGCGCTGAGGAGTAACTTTCTTGTTTCTTTTATTGTCATATCATAATTCCTACGCTCTGCCCAAGGCGTAGTGAATCATTTGTGTAGGGCCACCATGTTTATTTTCAAGTTTATCATGAAATAAAGGATGTTTTTGCATTCGAAATTTTTTTTTTGCTCTTTTTATTTTTAAATGTAAATGTTTCTCTTTTCACACACTGTCACTAAAAAGCGCAAAAATGTCATTCATGCAGATGCACTTCCACCACCGATTCTATCGATAACGAATCTACTATCGCTCATTATGACTTTGATACTCCTATTTATCAAGCTGAAGAATAAGCGTATGAGGATTGTGATATTCCTGAGGAATTAACAAGACTTTTGAAACAAGAGGAGAAGGCTATTCATCCGAATCAAGATTCGATTGAGGTGGTTAATATTGGCACATAAAAGGTAAGAAGAGAGGTCAAGATTGGGGCCGATCTCGAAGAAAGTGTAAAGGTCAGATTGATCAAGCTACTCCGTGAGTATTCTGATATCTTCGCCTGGTCTTATGAGGATATGCCCGGGTTGGATACATACATAGTGGTGCATTAATTACGGCTCAAAGAAGGTTGTTCTCCTGTCAAGCAAAAGCTCCGAAGAACTCATCCTGAGATGTCCAAGAAGATCAAGAAGGAGGTCCAGAAGCAGTTGGACGCAAATTTATTAAAAGTTATCAATTATTCGCCATGGATTGCAAATATTGTGCCTGTGCCCAAGAAAGATGGTAAGGTCAGGATGTGCGTGGATTATAGGGATTTGAACAGGGCCAGCCCTAAAGATGATTTCCCTCTTCCGCATATTGATGTGTTGGTCGATAACACTGCTCATTCCAAAGTGTTCTCATTCATGGATGGCTTTTTGGGTTAAATAAAATTAAGATGGCTCCATAGGACATGGAGAAGACGACATTCATCACGCCTTGGGGAACCTTCTGTTATAAAGTGATACCGTTTGATTTGAAAAATGTCGGGGCAACATATCAGCGCACCATGGTCACTCTCTTTCATGGTCTGATTCACAAAGAGATTGAGGTATATGTGGACGATATGATTGCTAAGTCTGGCACGGAAGAAGAACATCTTTTTCATCTGGAAAAATTGTTTGAGAGACTGAGGCAGTTCCTGCTAAGGTTGAATCCGAATAAGTGCACCTTCGGGGTGAGATCCGGAAAGCTGTTGGGTTTTATTGTAAGTGAAAAAGGTATCAAGGTGGACCCGGCTGAGGTAAAAGCGATACAGGAAATGCCAGAGCCAAGGACAGAGAAGGAAATACGTGGCTTCTTGGGAAGATTAAACTATATTTCCTGATTTATTTCTCATCTCACAGCCACCTGTGAACCTATGTTCAAGTTGTTAAAGAAAGGTCAGACAATGAAATAGAATAAGGATTTTCAGAAGGCCTTTGACAAAATAAAGGAGTATTTGCAGGAACCTCCGATACTCATGCCGCCGGTGGAAGGGAAGCCATAAATCATGTACCTAATTATGTTGGAGACCTCAATGGGTTGTGTCCTAGGTCAGCACGACGAGACGGGGAAGAAGGAACAGGCTATTTATTACTTGAGTAAGAAGTTTACAGAATGCGAGTCGAGGTACTCATTGCTGGAAAAGACTTGTTGTGCGCTTACCTGGTCCGCCAAACGTTTGAGGCAATACATGTTAACTCACACCACCTACTTGATATCCAAAATGGATCCAATCAAGTACATTTTTGAAAAACCAGCTCTTACAGAAAGGGTAGCCTGTTGGCAGATGATACTCACTGAATATGATATCCAATACACTACCCAAAAAGCAATTAAGGGTAGTGTACTGGCCGACCATCTTGCTCATCAGCCCATGAATGATTATGAACTAATGAAGTTTGATTTTCCAGATGAGGAAATTGTGTATATTCGGGATTGTAATATACCAGACCCAGACGAAGGACCCGAGCCGGGATCACGTTGGACGCTTGTTTTTAATGGTGCCTCCAATGCCATGGGCAACGTCATCGGAGCTATTATCACCTCTCCTGAGGGATACCACATTCCTTTCACAGCTCATATCTGTTTTGATTGCACTAACAACATGGCCGAATATGAGGCTTGAATTTATGGCATTGAAGCAGCGATCGACCTGCGCATCAAATTCTTGAAAGTTTACGGGGATTCCAATCTTGTTATCAGCCAGATTAATGGAGATTGGGAGACTCGCCATCAGAACCTAATTCCATATCGTGAGCATGTTATGAAGCTGATTCTGTACTTCGAAGAGATCACGTTTGAGCACATTCCCAGAGAAGAAAACAATCTAGCTGATGCACTGGAAACTTTGTCCTCCATGTTCAAGGTTAAGTGGGCTAATGAGGCACCTTCCATTACCATCAGAAGTTTGAGTGAGCCAGCTTTCTGTTTTGAGGCCTGTTTGGAGCCAGATGGTAACCCTTGGTTTTATGATGTTAAACGATATCTCGAAACACAAGAGTACCCTGAAGGGGCGTCCGTCACGGATAAGAAGTTCTTGAGAAGATTTTCAGCCAAGTTCTTTCTCAGTGGTGGCGTGTTGTACATAAGGCATCATGACGGTTTACTGCTCAGATGTGTTGACAAGAAGGAAGCAGCTAGAATCATTGAGGAGATACATGAAAGTGATTTCGGGACCCATTCCAACGGGCACACCATGGCTAAAAAGATCTTGCGAGTAGGTTATTATTGGTCCACCATGGAGACTGACTTTTACAATCATGCACGGGTTTGCCACAAATGTCAAGTCTATGCTGATGAGGTGCACGTGCCGCCGGTACCTTTGAATGTCTTGACTTCCCCTTGGCCGTTTGCGATGTGGGGAATTGATATGATCGGCAAAATTGAACCGACTGCATCCAACGGGCACCATTTCATTCTGGTTGCTATCAATTATTTTACAAAATGGGTCGAAGCTGCATCCTATGCCAATGTCACCAAGAAGCTGGTAACTCGGTTCTTTAAGCACAACATTATCTGTCGCTACGGAGTGCCTGAAAAGATTATTACTGATAATGGGTCTAATCTTAATAACAAAATGATGAAGGAGCTTTGTGAGTCCTTCAAAATCAAGTATCATAACTCTTCCCCATACCGACCAAAGATGAATGGCGCTGTCGAAGCGGCCAATAAGAATATCAAGAAAATTATGCAGAAGATGGTGGTAACCTATAATGATTGGTATGAGATGCTACCTTTCACTTTGCATGGTTATCGCACCACTGTGCGTACTTCGATTGGGGAAACCCCATTTTCATTGGTTTACAGCATGGAAGCAGTGTTGCCAATAGAGGTCGAGATTCCTTCTCTTAGGGTCATGAGAGATGTTGAGCTGGATGAAAGTGAATGGGTAAAAAATCGGCTGGATCAGTTGGAACTTATTGATGAAAAGATATTGACGGCCGTATGTCATGGTCACGTATATTAGCAAAGGATGAGAAAAGATTTTGATAAGAGGGTACATCCCCAGTGTTACAAACCAGGTGACCTTGTGCTCAAGAGGATAGTTTTCCCCCAGGGAGATCCCAGGGGCAAGTGGGTTCCGACTTATGAAAGTCCTTTCGTGGTCAGAAAACTTTTCTTTGGAGGAGCGATGATGCTCACGACTATGGATTGAGAGTACTTCCCTCTCCCTGTAAATACTGACGTAGTTAAAAAAATACTTTGCGTAAATAATAATAAAAACCCGCTAAACCAAAAACCCGAAAGGGCGGTTTAGGCAAAAAGAGGGTGTCCTGGTGAATCGAAAACCCGAAAGGGAAATTCAGGCAAAATTTAGGGACTTAAAGCAAATGATTACGCTCAACATGAGCCCTTTGTTTCTTTCCTTCGTTCTATCACCTGGAATAAGCTCGAGGCTAATCCAGGAATGATCTGTCTGAAAGCAAGAAGCAGGAAGATGAGACTCATCAGAGTCATAGCAGAGTCGGGACTTGGTGGATATTCACATTTACATTGCCATTTGTAAACACTTGTTTGCTTTGATTTTTTAATTTCTTGCTTCCAAATGTAAAGACTTTTTTTCACAGGCTGATTTCTCAAAATCAATAAAATATCTTCTTTCAAGTATGCATAGGCATTTTTTCTCTCTTTTACTATTTTGTTTGCAAAAACGTCCAATATTTTTGATAAGAATGAGCATATAAACTGTGTGGACCTTACATGAAAATGGTAGTACAAGTCATGGTTGGTCGATCGCTTGAAATGCGGATAACAAACACAACCACCGCTGCGCAAGGGGCATGTTGGTTCTCTGTTTGGTGGATCTCTCCTTCACTCTTTTAGGAATTTTGCCTTGCGGTTTTGCTTCACAGCTCCGGGCCGCTGGTAATAATCATTGGTCGGGGTAATATCAAGGTTACGGCAAGTCGGCAGGACCGGTGAACTTGGCTGGAGACACTGCTTCCCTATAATGGCTTTCATTACGTTTCGTTGCCGCACTTTCATGTGTTATCTTGATTGATTGTTTTAGCATTGTCTGCATATAGGATTTTGTTTATAGCCGAATGTCAGTCTTGATGCGTTGAATATTTTTGCCTTGAAAAATTGTTGTTTCATTTTACTTAATCCATCCAGTATCACTCTTTAAATCAATTTTTTTGGGCATTTTGATGTCAACTGTGCCAATTCTTTTGCTTAGCCAAGAGTTTGGAGGAAGGAGTTTAGATAAAAAGAAAAAAACAGTGACTGTAGTGGTATGCTTTCGAGTAGAACCCTGTTGACGATGTACATGCATTGTTTCAATTCCCAAACACTGGAGATATAAGGGAGTTAGTCCCTCGTTAACCCCTCTGAGCCTTCGAAGTAGGAGTTTTCTTTCTGTTCGAAAAATAAAAATAAACCTTCTTTTTAACTAGGGGCAGGGTAGATGTTCAGTTGATTTGCCCAAGCATTCAAATTTCAAAAGGAGTGTCCCCTTTGAGGATCACTGCATTTTATCTTCCACATCATAAGATCAAAAAATGTCTAAACTGTGATTTTCATTTTCCTCACAGAATCCTGAGCTCGAGATCGAATCGATACAATAATGGCTATCCCTCGCCGACCAAGGAATGAGGCATTTGTTTTCTTCAAAAAAAAAGGAGAAAGAAAGAAAAATTTCAAAGATCTAAAGTCACATTGACTTGTTCAAGGTGGAAAGCATGAATAAGAAAGAAACAAAAAGCCCCGCTGAGTCGAAACTTAAAAACAAGCCGCTTAGGCAAAAGTTAGGACGTCCCGCTGGATTCCCAAAATTGAAATTCAAAAGATTTTGTCTAGACAAAAGATAGGGAAAATAAGAGCCTAAAAGGCCGAGGAAAAAAGATTATTCAACAAAATTTTCATCAAAAGAAGAGGAACAAAAATATCAACAACAAAAGCAACAGAAGTTAAGTGACAATCATGTTGGAGAATTTATCGTGATCACCTCAACCATTATAAATCTTTTTTAAAAATGAATTCTTGTGATAAGTCAACTGAACTTAGGATAGGAGAATATCACGAAGGGGGTGGGCACCAAATAATTTGAGCCTTGAAAAAACTTTTTTCAAAAGAACCTTGAACCAGGCCACATAACAACCTCTAAAAGTCCTAACTGAAACTAGGGATTAACTCGAAAGCATACTACAACAGGATAACATTTCCTAAACTCCCAAAATATGTGTTGCACATCCATGTTGATATCTTAACACCCACATCTCGACTCGTTTTTTCAAAAGGGGAAGAAAAGTTTTAAAACTTTTTGCACTCTAGCCAGTGATTCATTCAAAACAGAGATGCGACACTTTGTTAAGTTCTTCAAGGTTTAAATAATCATCGCATCAGGTCTATCATTCTTAATAAACATTTTTCTGTATGCAAAACAACTGTTTGACATCAAAAGAGTTTACACGTTGAACACTTGTAAAGAGCTTAATGATTGTCAAGAGGGGAATGCTTGGTTTTCTTCCATTTTGACAAAGCCCATGTTTGATTAGGACTCTGCTTATCCCCTGTGAAGTTTCATTTCCATAGTGAACTTTCCTTTCCCCGGTAAAGTTTCATTTCCGCGGCAAAGTTTTGTTACTCCAGGGATTTTCTTTCAAAAGCCTCAAGTTTGGATATGTCGCCTATCCCCAGTGGAGTCGTTAAGTAGGAACCCACATTCCGAAGAAGTTTCAACTCCCCTTTTAGATTGCCAATAGAGATCCCTCGCTTTGACCTCTAATTTCCCAGCCGATCTGTTGACCGAGGCATCTTTATGTTAAGGATTTTCTCTTATTCCCCAGTAAAGTTTTGATACCGTGTGACTATCTGCAGGATTCATCCTTTGGTTGAGTTCCAAGAGAATATCTCTCCAACAAGATAATCCTCAACAAAGTTCTATCTCCCCGATGAAGTCTCACCTCTTCAGCAGAACTTTATTCCCCCGACAAATGTTTTCGTCCCTTTACAGAAGCTGTAGTGTCAACCCGATCTTCCCTAGGAATTCAGAATTTATTTTTGCAGCTTCTCTCAATGTTTGCAGCCCGTTTCTACTGGTTTCTCGGTTGTTGTTCTCCGCAAAGCTTCATCTCTTCGAGGTTCCCTCTCTAGCGGTTCCCCGTATCTTCTCCTCTCCCTTGGATTTTACAATTTATTTTTTGCAAGTCATGTCAGTTGCTGACTCTTTGTTTTTTTGGCTTCTCAATTGGCCATTCCCTAGTGGGACTTGTAAACATACATCATTGAATTACATCTACCAAAACGCGTAGCATTTCCATTATATGGAGCATTGTGCTATATAAAAAGAATTCAAACATGCATTGGAACATAAGCCATTATTTTTTCCGTTATTCCCAGTGATTTGCTAAAACTTCAGACTAAATCCCCAGCGAGACCTTCATCCTCGTTATCTCGGTTTCATCCCCATGCCAATATCCTTCTGACGTCAATCATCTTTTGTTGTAGCGTCTACTGTTGACTATAGTTCAGTTTCACCCTGGAGCAGTCTTCTCGGGTTTAGTCTTCACTATCCTCTCTGGTTCATTCCAATGTCTATTAATGCACCTTTTCGAATACCAGTTTCATCCTGATATTCGCTTTCAGCAGGTTTTTAGGTGTACGCCCTAATCTCCTCGCTTTGGGTTGAGCTCAGAGTTTCGTCTCCTCACCTTGTGCATGAAATCTAGTTTCGTCCTGGTACTCATCTAGGTTAGTTTCGCCTAACTGGTTATTGAGTCGAGTCTCGTCTCGTTTTTGCTTTCCTACCTTGGACTCTTTGATGGTGTTCGTTTACCAAGTACAATGTCCATGCTGCGTCCCTGGTTTGAAATCAGTCTCCTTTGTTCCTTGGATTCTCCTACCAGTTTTTGTCAATGTTTATCCATTGATCTGAGACCAGCAGGTGCTCTGAGAAACATGCACTCTCATCACTTCACTTTGGGTCGAGTTTCGCCTCGTTACCCATGCGTGAAATCCAGTTTCGTCTAACTGGTCTTTGAGTCGGGTTTCGTCTCGCTTTTGTTCCTCATTTCTGAGATTATTTCAGTTCCTTCATACTGTCTATCTTAGTTGAGATTAGCAAGTGCTCCTAGAATCACGCACTCTAGCCACTTTTGTTTTGGGTTGAGCTTAGAGTTTCGTCTCCTCACCTGCGTACGTTTTCTTTTCCAAGAGTTTAGTTTCGCCTACTCTATAGTTTGAGTTTTATCTCACCTTTTCTAAAGCCCAGTTTTTCCCTGGAACATCTGTCCGGAAGTTTAGTTACGTCTACTCTTCTTTGTTTTCGTTCTGTCTCAACCTGCGTTGCAACTTCATTCTAGCACATGTCTTGGGAGTTTTCTGTTTCTGTTTCTTTCAAGAGTTTAAATTTTCGGGTTCTTTCGTATTCAAACATCTTCAACCCTGAATGCTCGAAAGTTATCACTCTTCTCACTTATCATGTTGAAGATATTTGAATAGGGGCAGCTGTTGCACCCCAAAATTTACCCTCTTGATTTTAGGCTTATGTTTCAATATGAACATCATAGTGCATTGCATTCATACATTGTGATAAGATCAAAGTACTTTAGTCATCAAGTTTTCCTCAAGCTTTGAAGGTTGATTACATGAACAGGTTTCTCAAGAAATATCTTACCATCCAAATCTCTAGATCTTTTGATCTCAAAGGTTATGGCATATCTCAATATGTTTTTACCCATCTCTTTGGATCATCAGAGGATTGAAGTTTGTGTTTGATCACAAGGAGAATCAGTCTTTGGATTCACCAGTCAAATTAGGGTTTTTGTTTGAGCAAGGCTATTGGCCAATGTAAAAATCTTGATTTTGGAAGCAACAACATTCCTTTGATATTTGAAAGGTCTTTGTACAAGGATTTGGTCAGGATGTCCAGAGGATTTGAAGTTTTGAAGATGATTCATCAGTCTCCTAATGTGTTGACCAAAACTAGGGTTTTGGTTTTCATCAGGTTTCTTGAGAATTTTGAAGTGAAACTTTGCACATGACATTTATATGTTTGGAAGTTCATATGTTTGAAGTTTTGATCATCAATTTTGAAGGGAAGTGGACCAATTGATTCAGAGGGGCAAAATGGTCATTTTGGTCAAAATCAGTCAAAATCAAAGTTGACCAAGGGAATTTTTGTCCAACCATCAATTCAAGGATGTACTTTTCATATTTCAAGTCCATTTTGGTATTTGGATCAAGGAGATTGAAGTTTGGGTTGAAACTTGTTCTTGAAGAAACCCTAAAAGTTTCTAATTTTGGAAAATAAGGGCTTAAGTTCAAAAATTCATATTTTATTCATCCTTGATCAAGAAAATGCAAATGAAATATGCTTGGAAAGATAAGAGAACGATATTTCACCTCCCTTTGGTCTCATATTCAAATTGGAAAGGAATCAAGAGTTATGGTCTTTTGAAGTTACAAAATTATAGGTCATTTTCCAAATTTATTGAATTTCAAGCAAAATTTTGAGAACCTCAATGGATTAATTTGCAAAAACTCAAAACTAAGGGATTGTATATCATTTAAAAACCTTTCCAAATTGTGCTTATTTGTGCCAAAACTCAAAAGTATGAGCAAGTTATGGGTTTTGGAATTTTGGGGCATTTTATTGAAATTTGGCAAATATGCAAAATGGCCATTTCTTGCAAACTCAAGTTTTAGCCATTCCTCTTGCTTATAATCAAGCCCATTGGTAATTTGTGACATGCTGAGGCCCATCAAACTCACTATTTCGTTCTCCATATGGTATTGCACATGTTGCATTGAAAAAATGACAAACTTGCTCAAAATTGCAAATTCACCAACACTCTCATTTCAAGTAATCATGAGCTGGCATTTTGGGAGTGTAATTATGAAGTTATTTGGCTCGCAAAACGCATGAGAAGCAAGAAAACGCACGGGCAAAAGGGCTGATTCAGTATGCACTTCATTTTTGGCCAAAATTCCAAATCCAGTCCTCCAACGGTTTACAAGTCAAACTTCCACTTCTATCCTTCTCTACAAACTCTATATAAGTGAAAGCAAGCAAAGAGAGAGAAGGAGAACGCGCCATTTGCAAGAATTCCATATCTGAAATTTTCTTTCTTCTTCTGCAACTTGATTCGATTCTCTCAATTCCTTGGTGTTTTCTTCAAAATTCTTGTGGATTCTGCTTCAGCAAAGCAAGTAGATCAAGCCATCACCATTTGTTTGCATCTGGAGTGAAGGAGATAGTAGATCACTTTTCGCCTTGAGGTAACAATTTCAAACTTCGATTTATAAGATGCACTTGTTTTTTGAGATGTTTGAGCTTAGATTCATGTTCAATGATGTTAATGGAATGTTTCTGAAGCTTTATAGCGTTTAATTTGATGAATTATGCATGTTTGGATGTTCTGAAACTCGCGATTCAGAATGTTTTTGTTCATGTTCATGACTTGATTGTGGACAATGTGGTTGATGATTTGATTTGATTCGAATTGCTATGGATTCCTTGCCATGCTAGCTTTGATTTGCCTTTGATTTCATAAAAAATGATGCAAAATTGAGCATGTTATGTTGATCTGAAAGTGAGCCCTAAGCCTAAGAAGATGCACGCATTTTTGAACCATCCGGAGGTTGAAGATGATGTGGTGGCACATAATGATTGGTCTGTTTGAATTTTTTGGTTTATTCGAATTTTTGTTTTATTTGACATTTTGTTTAATTTTGTTTTCTGATCAAAACACATTCAAAAATCACAAAAAATTTACCATAGGTCAATTTTATTTCCTAGTATTTGACATAGTTTTTTTTTGGATTTTTTTAAAATAATTTGTTTGGTTTAAAAAATTCATAGGCTTATTTAATTATTTATTTGAAGTTTATTTTTATTTTAATAGTTCTATTGACTTAAAAAATCCACAAAAAATATTCTAGACTCCTAAAATAATGTAAAAGTTGATTCTGACTTTGGTTCATCATTTTTCTTATTTTTGAATAAAAATTTAATTTCAAAAGGTTATTTGTAATATTTGTTTGTTTTTTTATTTATTTTTAATACTTCTATTAATTCAAAAATTCCCAAAAAATCATGTAATCTTGTTTCTAATCATAGAATCTGAGTATATTTTTACTTTGACCATTTCTTGATTTTTGGTTATGGTTTGTATTTTCTTGCCTTTAAATAATAATTTTATTATTAATTGTTTGTTTTTTGTTTTTAATATTTTCCTTTTATCCAAAAAATTCACAAAAATTTAGGGTGTGTGTTTTTAACCCTAATATTTGAATAGAATTTTGGTTGGCCATTTTTCTGAATTTTTGATTTAAATATTATTTTGACATGTGAATATTTGTTAATGGCATAATTGTTTGAATATTAATTTCTTTCTTGAATTTTCCTAATTCAAAAAAATTTGAAAAAATATAATTTCTGACATTTAGGGTTTCTTGATATTTTGCATGACCTTGGTTTGTTTTGCTTGGGTTTTGATCATATTTAATTAATATTTAGGATAAAAAGTCAAAATCTAGGGTTTTGTTGCTTATGGTGCAAGTTTCATGTTCAAAACCCTTGTGCCTTGAGCTTTTATTGGATTTCAGGTCTTGATCATTGTTCATGAGTGTGTTGGGAATTTGAAAACCAATTTTCTTGAATTATTTGACTTGGTTTGACATTTTTCCACAAATAATTTTGAAAACTTGTCTAGTTTGGTGGTTTTGCCAACTAGTCTTAAACTTTGTACTTCATTTGGCCTCCTCCCTAATCATTCATGAACTTAGGGCTTGCATTCTGACTTCTAAACACTTCCAAGATGTTAATATTTTTTTGGTTTGAATTATGGATCCTTGTTTCTATTTTTGATTTGATTTTGAAGTGAAGGTACCCAATTATGTTTGCATGTCTTGTTACAATTTGTTTGATGGCCAATGAACTTGAGTGAGGCCTATAATTGGGAACCTAATGATCATGTTGGTTCTAACTTGTCCATGTTAGCTCAAGCCATTTCACTTAGAAGCCTCATGTTTGAATATTTTGAACCATCTAAGGCATTATGCATGTTTCATCTCCTATTGTATTCATGAAGTTGTGTTTGAATCAATTGTGCATGATTGAAATGTGTTTGATACTGACTTTCATGGTCTTTGTTCATATTATTCTCAAGCTCTTATGATCCTTGATTGACATTCAATTGTCAATTCAACATGGTGATAGAAAGGAGCAACATTCATCTGCTTTTCTTGACCTAATATGTGCATATGCTTGTTTTTTCTTGTTTATCATGTCTAAAAGCCATCATGTTTGTTCTCACTTTTTCACCTTATGGAATACTAACTTGGTTGTTGAATGTGAGAGGTACTCTGAGAAATTTTCCACTTCTAGCTAGAGGCTTTTTTGTGTTTCACTTTATTTATGGAATACAATCTATTATACTGGCATTGTTTTTTGTGCTTGGCATGTTTGATGGTTTATGCAGGATATATATACATATGATTGTGAATGCCATACATTTCCCCTGGGACTTGTTCATATCTGATAGATTTCTGACTCAATTTGTTTACTGGTGCCTGCTTGCTTGAAGTTTCTCTAGGTTTCTTTTATTCTTGCTTGATTGCTACAGATAGTTATCTGTTTGGTATTGTACTACTTCCTTTTTCCCATTTTCATTTTGCATAATTCTATGATTGCATGATGGGATCTCTATTGCTGATATATGTTAGGAGGCCCTCTGGTTTTTTATCTGATGCATGTGTTGTGATTGTTGATCGATGAGTCACTCAATTTAGAAATTGAGATCACGACTTCACTCTCATTGTATGTTCCCTATAGGATGTTTATTGCTTTTCTTCTTTAGTTGTTGATCGATGAGTCACTCAATTTAGATATTGAGATCACGACTTCTCTTTCATTGCATGTTCCCTATAGGATGTTTATTGTTTTTCCTCTTTAATTGTTGATCGATGAGTCACTCAATTTAGATATTGAGATCACGACTTCGCTCTCATTGCATGTTCCCTATAGGATAGTTTTGTTGAGTTCCCTTTAGCATGCAAATTAGGATAGGATCTTCCCTTTAACCTCAACCTTAGGGTCAACCATTGTATGATAACTCTAGGGATAGTGTTAGACTAGCTTCCCTTAGTTGTTTTTACCTTTCTTTTCATTTTTCATCTTAAAACAAAGATTGGTTTTCTTGGAAAATCATAAGACACCTCTAATGAACTCAAAATCCTCTTCAGAATAAAAGATACAAACCAATTTTACTTTGTCTGTATAACTCTTAGCTTTGCTTTCAAACCTGGTTTGCCGATGTTTCGCCATTGCATATTTGTTTGAAGCCGATGTTTCGCCATCGCACATGTTTGTTATCCTACTTTGATTCTTAATATCATTGTTAGGTGTGATGTTTTGTCATCCGTTTTATTGATGTCTCGCCATCATTGCCATGACTTTGTTATCTTTTAGCCGATGTTTCGCCATCGCACATTTGTTTGAAGCCGATGTTTCTCCACCGCACATGTTTGTTATCCTACTTTGATTCTCAATATCATTGTTAGGTGTGATGTTTTATCATCCGTTTTATTGATGTTTCACCATCTTTGCCGTGATATCTTGTTATCTTGAAGCCGATGTTTCGCCATCACACATGTTTGTTATCCTACTTTGATTCTCAATATCATTGTTAGGTGTGATGTTTTGTCACCCGTTTTATTGATGTCTCGCCATCTTTGCCATGACTTTGTTATCTTTTAGCCGATGTTTTGCCATCGCACATTTGTTTAAAGCCGATGTTTCACCATCGCACATGTTTGTTATCGTACATTGATTCTCAATATTATTGTTAAGTCTGATGTTTCGTCATCTGTTTCGTTGATGTGTTCTCATCTCTTCCATATTATCTCTTAGCCGATCCTTCGCCATCACACATTTGTTTGAAGCTGATGTTTCGCCATCACACATGTATGATATCCTGCTTTGACTCTCAATGTCATTGTTAGGTGTGTTGTTTTATCACTTGATTGTTTCGCCATCTTTGATATGTTACCTTGTTATTATTTAGTCGATGATTGACCATCTGATGCGTTTGTTGCTTTATTTGATGTTTCTCAATCGTGACTATCTTTGTCTGTCTTAACTAAAAAATAGAAACCAACCAAAACATATAAGCCGAACTACGGCTGCTCTGATTCCTTAAAAGGGATACATAGGCATTGGGGTAGGGCCCAACCGGGCACAACTTTTATTTTCCCTACATTATTTTCTTTTTTCCTTTCGCATGCATTCCCTTTTCAGTTTTAAGCCATATACATATGATTTGACCACACCCATTAGATTAGACAACAAGAGTGGATACCGTAGAGTATTACGGGCGTGTGGTGTGCTAATACCTTCCCCTCGCGTAACTGACTCCCTTACCCGATCTTTCGGTCGAAAGACCGTGATTTCTCCCTTTTCAGGTTTTCTCGATGTTTACCTTTCCCTTTTGGCGGGATAAAAAATGTTCGGTGGCGACTTTATTGATGTTTCATTAACATCAAGATGACAGGTTCAAACAACGTGGTTTCAGCGTGTCGTAGAGGATCGGTTTCAAGAAAGTAAAGAAGTCGCATCACAACTTTTGAAGGAGAAAGCCAGGCTTGAAGAGTATTGTCAACACCTTGAATCATGTCTTGTTTCAGAGATTTAGTCTTTGTTTCTTACCTTTGGTGTATTTGGTCACCCCCATGATTGCTGGAAGGGATCGTTGTTTGTTTTTATTATTCAGTTTTTTGTATCTTGTTGTTTATCATTACACTCTTAAATGTCTGAAGTCACTTGAACATCGTTTCTTTTGTTTGTAAATGATTGAAGTGTTTGTCTTTTTGTCCTTTTTTTCCTTTGATTGTATGTTTGATCTTTGGTTGCGCGCCGTGATTGATGAATAAAAGGACTCTTGAATACCTAGAAATGATAAACATATCACGCACATCATGCATTTCATAACATTACAGGTTATCTCAAGACGGTATTCTTATTCTTCTGCTTTTCTTATTCAGAATTCAAGACGACTACTCATCGGTATTCCACCAAAAACAATTTGCCAAGACAGATGGAACAAGTTCAAGCTGAACTCGCTGAAATGAGGGCCCAGATGGCTACTCAAATGACCCAGTTCATGGCAGTCATCACCGATGTGAATTGCCGACAGGAGGAACTGGATGCCATTGTCAACAACCAGCGCCGCTATCAAGGGGATGGTGGAAATCAAGGGCTCTATCAGGACATTTCTGTAGGATTGAGGGATGTGCAAGATCAGCCTATTGGAAATTTTTACGTGATGCCTGGAAACCCTTTTATGCGCAATGTAGGACAATTTCCCTCGTCTCCGGGACCTCGTCTTGTGGGGAACAAAAGAGATAATCAGGGAGGTGTAAGGAACTATCAGGAGCAGGATTATGACTTTGACCATGATGAAGATTAGTTTTCTATTCGGCGTTTAGAGCCGGAAGTTCAGGTTGAGGATATGAAGTATCGGTTGTTGGAAGAACGTTTGAAAGCTGTGGAAGGGCAAGGAGTCCTTGGTATGGATGCTAATGATCTCGGGTTGGTGTCTGGGGTGAAAGTTCCCCCAAATTTCAAGCCTCCTGTATTTGAAAAGTACAACGGAATGTCATGTCCTGTTACTCATGCAACTGCTTATTTCCGAAAGATGTCGGTGCATACTGAGGATCAAGGGCTTTTGATTCACTTTTTCCAGGAGAGCCTATCTGGGGCATCCCTGGAGTGGTACATGAAGTTGGAGAAAACACATATTCATTGCTGGAATGATCTTGCTCGGGCTTTTATCAAACATTATCAGTACAATATGGATATGGCGCCTAATCGCACTCAGTTACAGAATTTGTCATAGGGACCAAGAGAATCTTTCAAGGAATACGCTCAGAAGTGGCGTGAGTTGGCTGCAAGAGTTCAACCTCCACTCATGGAGAGAGAACTCATTGATATGTTTATGAGTACCCTACAAGGGTCGTTCTATGAGCACATGATAGGAAGTACTTCGGCAGGATTTGCAGACTTGGTTATGGCTGGTGAAAGAATTGAGGTAGGTTTGAAATTGGGGAAAATTCAGATTGGAGGTTCTAGTGGCTCATCAGGGGGCAGTAAGAAACCATTATACAGTTACCCTAAGAAAAGGGAAGGGGACGCAAGTGTGGTCTACTCTCATAGAGAAAGAAGAGAGGATCGTCAGCACCAACAAATCAATGCTGTTTCCATTCCTGTTAATGCTCCTCCACAGGAGAGACTGAATACAGTGCCTCGACAACAAAGACAACAAGATGCTCCCCATCAGTATAATAATCAACAACAGAGACAATTGAGAAAATTCGATCCCTTTCCAGTATCTCTTACTGAAGCACTCCACCATTTGCTCGATTTGAAGTTGATCGATTTAGGAAATATGCCACCACCCCTCGCAATACTTCCTCCTAACTATGATGTTAATGCAAGATGTGAATTCCATTCAGGCGGAGTTGGTCATTCTACTGACAATTGCTTTGCATTGAAGTGCAAAATACAAGACTTGATGGATGCTAAGGCAATTGAGTTTACTCGAGTGACTGGTCCGCATGTTACTCAGAACCCAATGCCTAGGCATGGAGGGGGTGTTGTTAATATGATTAATGATAATGGTGAAGTGTTGAATTTAATCATGAATGTGGAACAAGTAACTACTCCGTTGTGCTATGTTAAGAGGTATTTGCTTGACAATTATATTTTTCCGGGTTGTACTTCAGAGTGTGCCAAGTGTAGAGAGTAACCAAAGGGCTGTGATGATTTAAAAGCCGGTATCCAGTTGTTGATAAAGGAGGGTTCCCCGCAGTTCGATAGAAAACCGAGCTACCGTAAGGTTACCGAAGAAGATGTTGTTGTAGTATCTATTCCTTACACCCCTGTGCGCATTCCTACCCTATCTAGGGCACCTTCTTTGATGATTACGGTACCTGGTCCCATGCTGTATACCAGTGAGAAGGCCATCCCATGGCATTACGGTGCTGATGTTTATTACCATGGGGTGAAGCAGGAGGTAAGTACCCGTTTGTCTGAGGAAGAGCATGTTGAAGATAATGAAGAGGAAGTTCATAACTTTTCTGGTGTGGGTCGAATGACTAGAAGTGGGAGAGTATTCCGTCCTTCCAATGTGCAAGATGCGGAAGATGCTTCGGCAAGAGAAAAAGGAAAACAGCAGGCGATGATTGGTAATCCAAGGGTTACGCCAGCCGATGTGACTCAACCAATTCCAATAACAGAAGATTCTTCAGTTCCCGATGAGGTTGAAGAGTTAATGAGAATTATCGGAAAGAGTGATTATAGCATAATTGATCATCTGAGCCATACTCCTTCTAAGATGTCTATCTTGTCTCTGTTGATTTATTCAGAACCTCACAAAAATGCTTTGATGAAGTTGCTAAAGAATGCATTCGTGCCACATGAGATAACAGTCAATCAGTTTGAGAATGTTTGTGCTAACATATCTGCCGGGAACGGTATGGGCTTCACAGATTTTGATCTTCCTCCGGAGGGGCCATACCAAAACAAAGCGTTGCATATTTCAATGGAGTGCAGGGGCACTACTTTATCCCGGGTTTTGGTGGATACAGGATCGTCTTTAAATGTATTTCCCAAGTCAGCATTGATGAAGATTGATTATTCTGGACTGGAGCTGCGCCCTAGTGATTTGATGGTGAAGGCGTTTGATGGGTCTCGAAGGTCAGTGTTTGGGGAAGTGGAGTTACCAATCAAGGTTGGTCCTTGCACCTTCACAGCTACATTTTTTTGTGATGGATATACAGCCAGCGTATTGTTGTTTATTAGGGCGGCCGTGGATTCATAGAGCAGGGGCAGTCACTTCTACTCTTGATCAGAAACTCAAGTATCCTGTAGAGGGAAAGGTGATAACCGTGTGCGGCGAGGAAGAGTACATTGTGAGTCATTTGACATTATTCCTCTATGTTGAATTTGAAGGCGAGGTACATGATACTCCGTTCCAGGCGTTTGAGACAGTTTATGCTGTCAATTTTCCTCCACCAGAGCAGAGAAGGAAGCCTGAGATTGTTATGTCTTCTCTCAAGGATGCGAGAGCTGTGGTGGAAAATGGTAACCTTGAAGGTTGGGGTCAGGTGCTGGACGTTACCCTAAAATTTGATAAATTTGGTCTTGGTTTTAGCTCAGGTCAGCAGAGTGCAACTCCCAGAGCATCTAGTTTATCTACTCCTGTGAAGTTTTCCCGTTCTTGTGCTACTCAGAAAGGACACGTCAATACAGTTGGCGACGATAGGGTTGATGGCTACAATGTCGAAGATTGGATTTGCCCTAGTATTCCAGGCCAGGCACTCAACAATTGGACTTATGTGAATGTTATCCAAGTTTCAAGCGTCGAGGAGTAATTTTCTTGTTTTCTTTTATTATCATATCATAATTCCTACGCTCTGCCCAAGGCGTGGTGAATCATTTGTGTAGGGCCACCATGTTTATTTTTCAAAAAGTTTATCATGAAATAAATGATGTTTATGCATTCAAATTTTTTCTCCATTTCTTTTCTTTTATTTGAATGGCAATGTTTCTCTTTTCACACACTGTCACTAAAAAACGCCAAAATGTCATTCATGCAGATGCACTTCCACCACTGATCATATTGATAACGACTCTGCTATGGCTCATTATGACTTTGATACTCCTATTTATCAAGCTGAAGAAGAAGCATATGAGGAATGTGATCTTTCTGAGGAATTAGCAAGATTGTTAAAACAAGAGGAGAAGGTTATCCAGCCGAATCAGGATTTGATTGAGGTGGTGAATATTGGCACATAAGAGGTAAGAAGAGAAGTCAAGATAGGGGAAGATCTCGAAGAAAGTATAAAGGTTAGATTGGTTGAGCTACTCTGTGAGTATTCTGATATCTTCGTTTAGTCTTATGAGGATATGCCTGGGTTAGATATAGACATAGTGGTGCATCGACTACCGCTCAAAGAAGGTTGTTCTCCTGTCAAGCAAAAGCTCCGAAGAACTCATCCCGAGATGTCCAATAAGATCAAAGAGAAGGTCTAGAAGAAGTTGGACGCGAATTTCTTAAAGGTCATCAATTATCCGCCATGGATTGCAAATATTGTGCCTGTGCCCAAGAAGGATGGTAAGGTCAGGATATGCGTGGATTATAGGGATTTGAACAGGGCCAGCCCTAAAGATGATTTCCCTCTTCCGCATATTGATGTGTTGGTCGATAATACTGCTCACTCCAAAGTGTTCTCGTTCATGGATGGTTTTTCGGGTTACAATCAAATTAAGATGGCTCCGGAGGATATGGAGAAGATAACATTTATCACGCCTCGGGGAACCTTTTGCTATAAAGTGATATCGTTTGGTTTAAAAAATGCCGGGGCAACATACCAGCGCGCCATGGTCACTCTCTTTCATGAATTGATTCACAAAGAGATTGAGGTATATGTGGACGATATGATTTCTAAGTCTGACACGGAAGAGGAACATCTTGTTCATCTGGAAAAATTGTTTGAGAGACTGAGGCAGTTCTTGCTGAGGTTGAATCCAAATAAGTGCACCTTCGGGGTAAGATTCGGCAAGCTGTTGGGTTTTATTGTAAGTGAAAAAGGTATTGAGGTGGACCCGACAAAGGTAAAAGCGATACAGGAAATGCCTGAGCCAAGGATAGAGAAGGAAGTACGTGGTTTCTTGGGAAGGTTAAACTACATTTCTAGATTTATTTCTCATCTCACGGCCACCTGTGAGCCTTTGTTCAAGTTGTTGAAGAAAAGTCAGACAGTGAAATGGAATGAGGATTTTCAAAAGGCCTTTGACAAAATAAAAGAGTATTTGCAGGAACCTCCGATACTCATGCTGCCAGTGGAAGGAAGGCCACTAATCATGTATCTAACTGTGTTGGAGAGCTCAATGGGTTGTGTCCTCGGTCAGCACGACGAGACAGGGAAGAAAGAGCAGGCTATTTATTACTTGAGTAAGAAGTTTACGTAATTCGAGTCGAGGTACTCATTGCTGGAAAAGACTTGTTGTGCGCTTGCCTGGGCCGCCAAATGTTTGAGGCAGTACATGTTAACTCACACCACCTACTTGATATCCAAAATGGATCCAATCAAGTACATTTTTGAGAAGCCAGCTCTTACAGACAGGGTAGCCTGTTGGCAGATGATAATCACCGAATATGATATCCAATACACTACTAAAAAAGCAATTAAGGGTAGTGTATTGGCCGACCATCTGGCTCACCAGCCCTTGAACGATTATGAACCGATGAAGTTTGATTTTCCAGATGAAGAAATTGTGTATATTCAGGATTGTAATATGCCAGACCTAGACGAAGGACCCGAGCCAGGGTCACGTTGGACGCTTGTTTTTGATGGTGCCTCGAATGCCATGGGCAACGGTGTCGGAGCTATTATCACTTCCCATGAGGGATACCACATTCCTTTCACGGCTCGTATTTTTTTCGATTGCACTAACAACATGGTCTAATATGAGGCTTGCATTTATGGCATTGAAGCGACGATCGACCTGCGCATCAAGTTTTTGAAAGTTTACGGGGATTCCAATCTCGTTATCAGCCAGATTAATGGAGATTGGGAGACTCACCATCAGAACTTAATTCCGTATCATGAGCATGTTTTGAAGATGATTCCGTACTTCGAAGAGATCACGTTTGAACACATTCCCAGAGAAGAAAACAATCTAGCTGATGCACTGGCAACTTTGTCTTCCATGTTCAAGGTTAAGTGGGATAATGAGGTGCCTTCCATTACCATCAGAAGTTTGAGTGAGCCAGCTTTCTGTTTTGAGGCCAGTTTGGAACCATATGGTAATCCTTGGTTTTATGATGTTAAATGGTATCTTGAAACACAAGAGTACCCTGAAAAGGCATCCGTCATAGATAAGAAGTTCTTGAGAAGATTTTCAGCCAAGTTCTTTCTAAGTGGTGGTGTGTTGTATAGAAGGCATCATGACGGTTTACTGCTCAGATGTGTTGACAAGAAAGAAGCAGCTAGAATCATTGAAGAGATACATGAAGGTGATTTCGGGACCCATTCCAATGGGCATACCATGTCTAAAAAGATTTTGCGAGCAAGTTATTATTGGTCCACCATGGAGACTGATTGTTACAATCATGCCCGGGTTTTCCACAAATGTCAAGTCTATGCTGATAAAGTGCATGTGCCGCCAGTACTTTTGAGTGTCTTGACTTCTCCTTGGCCGTTCACAATGTGAGGGATTGATATGATCGGAAAAATTGAACCGACTGCATCCAACGGGCACCGTTTCATTCTGGTTGCCATCGATTATTTTACAAAATGGGTCGAAGCTGCATCCCATGCCAATGTCACCAACAGGTGGTAACTCGGTTCATTAAGCACAATATTATATGTCGCTACGGAGTGCCTGAGAAGATCATTACCGATAATGGGTCTAATTTGAACAATAAAATGATGAAGGAGCTCTATGAGTCCTTCAAAATCAAGCATCATAACTCTTCCCCATATCGACCAAAGATGAACGGTGCTGTCGAAGCGGCCAATAAGAATATTAAAAAGATCGTACAGAAGATGGTGGTAACCTATAAAGATTACCATGAGATGCTGCCTTTCGCTTTGCATGGTTACCGCACCACTGTGCGTACTTCGACTGGGGAAACCCCATTTTCGTTGGTTTAAGGCATGGAAGCAGTATTTCCGGTAGAAGTCGAGATTCCTTCTCTTAGGATCATGAGATATGTTGAGCTAGATGAAAGTGAATGGGTACAGAATCGGCTGGATCAGTTGGAACTTATTGACGAGAAGAGGTTGACGGCTGTATATCATGGTCAGGTATATCAACAAAGGATGAGGAAAGCTTTTAATAAGAGGGTACGACCTCAGTGTTACAAGCCAGATGACCTTGTGCTAAAAAGGATAATTCTCCCCCAGGGAGATCCCAGGGGCAAGTGGGTTCCGACTTATGAAGGTCCTTTCGTGGTCAGAAAAGTTTTCTCTGGAGGAGCGATGATGCTCGCGACTATGGATGGAGAGTACTTCCCTCTCCCTATGAATGCTAACGTAGTTAAAAAAATACTTTGCATCAAAAAAAAAACCCCACTAAATTGAAAACCCAAAAGGGCGGTTTAGGCAAAAAGAGGGTGTCCTGGTGAATTGAAAACCCGAAAGGGCGATTCAGGAAAAAGTTAGGGACTTAAAGAAAATGACTACACTCAACATGAGATCCTTTGTCTCTTTCCTTCGTTCCTTCACCTGGCATAAGCTCTAAGCTAATCCAAGAATGACCTGTCTGAAAGTAGGAAGATGAGAGCGTAAGAGTTATAAGAGTCATAACAAAGTTGGGACTTGATGGATACTCACATTCACATTGCCATTTGTAAACACTTATTTGTTTTGATTTTGTAATTACTTGCTTCCATTTGTAAATGCCTTTTTCACAGGCTGATTTCTCAAAATCAATAAGAATATCTTCTTTTAACTATACGTATACGTTTCTTTTCTCCCTTTTTACTATTTTGTTTGCAAAAACGTCCAATATTTTTGATAAGCATGTGCATATAAACTTCGTGGACCTTACACGGAAATGGTAATTTAAGTCATGGTTAGTTGATTGCTTGAAATATGGATAACAAACACAACTACTACTGTGCAAGGGGCATGTTTGTTTCTCTGTTTGGTGGGATTCTCATTCACTTTACTGGCGGATGCCTTGCCATTTTGTCTCACAGATCCATGTTGTTGGTAAAGGTCATAGGTTAGGGTAATATCAAGATTACGGAAAGTCGGCGAGATCGGCGAACCTAGTTGGAGATATTTCTTCCCCCTAATGGCTTTTATTACGTTTCTTTGCCGCACTTTCATGTGTTATCTTGATTGATTGTTTTAAGCATTGTCTGCATATAGGATTTTGTTTATAGCCGAATGTCAATCTTGATGCATTGGATATTTTTGCCTTAAAAAAATTGTTTCATTTTACTTAATCCATCCAGAATCACTCTTTAATCATTTTTTTCAGGCATTTTGATACCAACTGTGCCAATTCTTTTGCTTAGCCAAGAGTTTAGAGGAAGGAGTTTAGCTAAAAACAATGACTAGTGGTATGCTTTTGAGTAGAACCCCGTTGACGATGTACAAGCATTGTTTCAATCCCCAAACACCAGAGATATAAGGGAGTTAGACCCTCATTAACCCCTCTGAGCCTTCGAAGTAGGAGTTTCTTTTCCGTTCAAAAAAAAATTTTTTTAAACCAGGGGCAGGGTAGATGTTCAGTTAATTTGACCAAGCATTCAAATTTCCGAAGGAATGTCCCATCTGAGGATCACCATATTTTATCTTTCGCATCTTGGAAAAATGTCTAAACCACGATGTTCATTTCCTCACAAAGTCCTGAAGTCGAGATCGAATCGATACAATAATGGCTATCCCTCGCCGACCAAGGAATGAGGCATTTATCTTTATCAAAAAAAGTAAGAAAAAAAGAAAAAAAAGTTCAAAGACCTAAAGTCACATTGACTGGTTCGAAGTGGAAAGTATGAATAAGAAAGAAACAAAAAGCCCCGCTAAGTCGAAACGTGAAAACAAGTCGCTTAGGAAAAAGTTAGGGCGTCCCGCTGGACTCCCAAGGTTGAAATTCAAAAGATTTTGTCCAGGCAAAAGTTAGGGAAAAGAGAGCCTAAAAGGCCGAAAAAGATTATCCAATAAAATTGTCATCAAAAGAAGAGGAACAATAATATCAAAAACAAAAGCAACAAAAGTTAAATAACAATCATGTTGGAGAACTTGTCGTGATCACCCTACCATTATAAATCCTTTTGAAAGATGAATGCTTGTGATAAGTCAGCTGAACTTAGGACAGGAGAATATCACGAAGAGGGTGGGCACCAAATAACTTGAGCCTTGAAAAACTTTTTTCTAAAAAACCCTCGAACCAGGCCACGTTACAACCTCTAAAAGTCTTAACTGAAACAAGGGTTTAACTCGAAATCATACTACAATAGGATAACGTTTCCTAAACTCTCAAATATGTGTTGCATATTCATGTTGGTGTATTATCACCCGCATCTTGACTTGTTTTTTCAAAAAAAGGGAAGAAAGGTTTTTGAAATTTTTTGCACTCTAGCCAGTGATTCATTCACAACAGAGATGCGACACTTTGTTAAGGTTTTCAACTTCAAGGCTTAAATAATCGTTGCATCAGGTGTGTCATTCCAAAAATAAACATCTTTCTGCATGCAAAGCATTTGTTTGACATAAAAAAAAGAGTTTACACATTGAACACCTGTAAAGAGCTTAATGATTATCAGGAAGGTGATATTTGGTTCGTCTGCTGTTAGACAGAGCCCATGTCTGAATAGGACTTTACCTATCCCCAGTGAAGTTTCGTTTCCACAGCGAAGTTTTGTTGCCCCAGGAATCTTCTTTCAAAGGATTCATTCTGAGACTTCAAGTTTGGATATGTCACACATCCCCAGTAGAGTGGTTTAAATGGGAACTCACATTCTGAAGAAGTTTCAACTCTCCAACAGAGTTGCCAACAGAGATCCCTCGCCGTGACCTCTCATTTCCCAGTCGGCCTGTTGACTAGGGAATCCTTATGTTGATATCTTTCCTTATCCCCAATAAATTCGATACTGTGTGACTATCTGCATGATTCATCCATTGGTTGCATTCAGAGAAATCTCTCTTCAACAAAAATCTTCAACGGAGTTCTGTATCCCTGGTGAAGTCCCGCCTCCTCAGCAGAGCTTTGTTCCCTCAGCAAAGGTTTTCACCCCCTCACGTCGGGTTTGTTGTCTTGGTATCATCCTCAACACGACCGCGTGCTGTCTTTTCCAGAGATTGCAGTCTTGCCCTGATTTTCTCCCTCAGATGTCTAATCTTCTCCATAAGCTACAATATCGATCTGATCTTCCCTAGATGTTTGCAATTTATCTTTGCAGCTCCTCTCAATGTTTGTGGCCTGTTTCTACTGGTTGCTTGGTTGTTATTCCCCGCAAAGCTTCATCTCTTCGAGGTTCCCTCTCAAGCGGTTCCCCGTGTTTCCTCCTCTACTTTGGATTTTGCAATTTATTTTTGCAATTCTTGTTAGATTCTGACTTCTTGGTTATTGGCTTCTCAATTAGCCATTCTCCAGTGAAACTTTTAAACATGCATCATTACATTGCATCTACCAAAACGCGTAGCATTTCCATTATATGGAGAATTGTGCTATATAAAAAGAATTCAAACATGCATCGAAACATAAGCCATTATTGTTTCAGTTATTCCCTAGTGAATTTGCTAATACATCGGGTTAAATCCCCAGCGAGGTCTTTGTCCTCATTATCTCTGTTTCCCCCATACCAATATCCTTTTGACGTCAATCATTTGTTTGTTTGAGTGTCTATTCTTGACTGTAGTTTAGTTTCGCCCTGAAGCGGTCTTCTCGGGTTTAGTATTCACTACCCTCTCCGATTCATCCCAATGTCTATTGATGCACCTTTAAAATACCAGTTTCGTCCTGATATTCGATTTCAGCAGGTTTTTAGGTGTACGCCCTAATCTCCTTGTTTTGGGTTGAGCTCGGAGTTTCGTCTCCTTGCCTTGCGCATGAAATCCAGTTTTGTTCTGGTGCTCATCTAGTTTAGTTTCGCCTAACTAGTTTTTGAGTCAAGTTTTGTCTCGTTTTTTCTTCCATACCTTGGAACCTTTGATGGTGTTCGTTTACCGAGTGCATTATTCGTACTGCGTCCCTGGTTTGAAATCAGTCTCCTTTGTTCCTTGGATTCCTCTATCAGTTTTCATCACTATTTATCCATTGATCTGAGACCAGTAGGTGCTCTGAGAAACATGCGCTCTCATCACTCTCGCTTTGGGTCAAGTTTCGCCTTGTCGCCTGTGCATGAAATCCAGTTTCGTCCTGGTACTTATCTAGTTTAGTTTTGCCTAACTAGTTATTGAGTCGAGTTTTGTCTCGTTTTTGCTTCCATACCTTGGACCCCTTGACGGTGTTCGTTTACCGAGTGCAGTGTTCGTATTGCGTCCCTGGTTTGAAACCTGTCTCTTGTTCCTTGGATTCTTCTATCAGTTTTCGTCACTATTTATCCTTTGATCTGAGACCAGCAGGTGCTTTGAGAAACATGCACTCTCATCACTTTGCTATGGGTCGATTTTCGCCTCGTTACCCGTGCGTGAAATTCAGTTTCATCCTGGTACTCATCTAATTTAGTTTCGCCTAACTAGTTATTGAGTCGAGTTTCGTCTCGCTTTTGTTCCTCTTTTATGGGATTCTTTCAGTTCCTTCATATTGTCTATCTTAGTTGAGATTAGCAAGTACTCCTAGAATCACACACTCTAGCCACTTTGCTTTGGGTTGATCTCAGAGTTTCGCCTCCTCGCCCGCGTACGTTTTCTTTTCCAGAGCTTAGTTTCGCCTATACTCTATGGTTTGAGTTTTATCTCACTTTTTGAATCCCAATTTTTCCCTGGCACCTCTGTCCGGAAGTTTAGTTGCGTCTACTCTTCTTTGTTTTTGTTCTGTTTCAACTTGCGTTACAACTTCATTCTGACGCATGCCTTGGAGGTTTTTCTGTTTCTTTTTCTTTCTTCTTCAAGAGTGTAAATTTTCGGGTTCTTTTGTATTCAATCATCTTCAACTCTGAACGCTCGAAAGTTATCACTTTTCTCACTTATCATGTTGAAGATATTTAAATAGGGGCAGTTGTTGCACCCTAAAATTTACCCTCTTGATTTAGGCTTATGCTTCATCATGAATATCATATTGCATTGCATTCATACATTGTGATGGGATCAAAATACTTTGGTTATCAAGTTTTCCTCAAGCTTTGAAGGTTGATTGCATTGACAAGTGGCTCAAGTAGAATCTTATCATCTAAATCTCTGGATCTTTCAAGCTCAAAAGTTATTGCATATCTCCAGTCAAATTAGGGTTTTTCTTGATCAAGGCTATTGATGCATGAGCAAGTCTTGATTTGGAAGCTACAACATCTCATTTGTATTTGGAAGGTCTTAGTACAAGAAATTGGCCAGGATGCCCATAAGATTTGAAGTTTTGAAGATGGTTCATCAGTCTCCTAAGATATTAACCAAAATTAGGGTTTGGTCCAAGTTGAAGTAATTGGGGTCTAGATGATCCAATTAATGAAGCATCACTATCTTATCATCATTAGAATCAAACTTAATCGAAGAGTCTCTCATGATGCCCAGTGGAATTAGGGTTTTGAAGCTTGATCAACTATCTCCTAGTACATGGTACAAAACTAGGGTTTTGGATTTAATCAGGATTTCTTTGACTTTTTTACCCAAACTTGTTTCCATGATTCACCATATGTTATTAAGCATTTAGGGTTGAAAAATTGAGGTTCAATTTGGATTGGAAATGTTTCAATTAATCAAAAGGGGCAAATTGGTCATTTTGACCAAAGTCAGTGAAATCAGGAGTTAACCAAGTGGACTTTTGATCAACCATCAATTCAAGAACCCTCTTTTCATATTCCATACCCAAATTCATCTTTGAATCATGATAAATGGTGAATTTGAGTGTAACTTGTTCAAGAAGTAACTTAAAAATTGAAAAAAATTCTAAGTGCCAAGATGACTTCTCTTGGGCAAGCCATGCGCGTAATTTCATCAAACACTTGGCATGCCATTTTGTGGGATCATTTTCTTATGACTCAAGCCTCAATTTGAAAAATTAAAAAGAGCATTTTGTTGTTTTCCATGAAATCTTCTCATTAAACTTGGAATCACCCAAATTGAATTAAAATTGAGGAAGTTGTGATTTGAGGAAGTTGGGTGGAAAAACCGGATTTTTGAAGGCACATGGGCAGGCCAGTGCGCACAGTCTTGGGCAAGATGGCTTGACTTGCCCAGGAATCCTAATGTCCACATCTCTTTCATTTCTACACCATTTTTGATGAATCAAAGATCATTGAGAAGCTCATCATATGAATTTTAATTGGCTCAAAGAAATTTGGAAAATGCACGAGCCAATTTGAAATGGCCTCAGTTGGAAGTCAGCTGATTTTTGGTGTATGCTTGGCCATGGAAATTTTCAAGTTTTGGTTCAGTTTTGATTAAATCATTTCAGAGTCCACTTGTACATGCTTGGCACGAATTAGACACCTCATGTGCTTGTATATAACTATTAGTAAGTTAGGTGTGCATGACAAGATTAATCAAATCAATCCTTAGATCACTAACATAAGATAAATATATGAAAATTAAACGCATTTCTCACACTTGCACCCTTAGGGTATACCTCACTTGGTTTCCTCCGAAAATAATGGTCATGTCCCTCGAACGGAGGGATATCTTAGCAATGACCCTTAGTTTAAAAGTCATCATAAAAGATCATGGTCCCTAAACATCCCTCAAATTGCCTATGAGAAATGATCTTGTCCCTCAATGTTTCCTATATGATGACAGTCCCTTTGAATGCTAAGATATCCTTACATGTTGCCTTCAATGACCATAAACGTCCCTTTCGATAGTCCCTCAACATCCAACGATAGGGCTACCTACTCACTAATAGTAGGATAACACTATCTAAAGGGTAGGAGGAAAAGAACATCCTTTTTCGAGTAGGTAGATGACTCTTAAGTATTTGATCAAACCTAAGTTTTCACACTTACACACTTTTCAAAAACTATTTTCAAAAACGCTTTATCACACTCTTGAGGACTGATACAAGAGTTACCATAAAGCAAACAAAAGTCTTTCAAAACACACAAACACAAACAGTTTTTTTTCAAAAATGAACAAGTACCTAAGAGCCTGTGGAAAACCACAAATGGAAAGGGTGCTAATACCTTCCCTTTCCATAATCTATCCCATTACTCAAAATCTCGAAAAAAGGTCTTTTTCTGTTCTTTTCACCCTTTCCTTTGTTGAATAAAAGAAAAGCCGGTGGCGACTCTTGCTTACCGCGACATTTGCAAACAAAAAACACAAACCAGTATTAACAGTCGGTTCTACCACCGTATCACAACAAGATTCTCAAAGGAGCTGAAGTCCGATACTAGAAAATTAAAAGATTGGCACTAGCGCTAGTAACAACAGCAGGAGAGATAAGACATTACTTCCAAGGCCATCTGATAACTGTGAGAATCAACTTTCCAATAAAGCAAATTTTGAAAAAGCCAGACCTGGACAGAATAGTGGTTAAGTGGGTTGTAGAGTTATCTAAGTATGACATTGAATTTACTCCAAGAACAAGCATCAGATCTCAGGTATTAGTTGTCTTCCTGGTGGAATTAAGTGCACCATCCCCTGACGACAGCCTGTCCAGGTGGATCCTCCATGTATATGGATCCTCGAACTTAAAAGGAAGAAGAGCCAGTATCATCCTTGAAGGGCCAAGAGAGTTCATACTCGAATACTCTTTGGCTTTTAATTTTTAGACTAGCAATAATCAAGCAGAGTACAAGGCATTGTTAGCTAGAATGAATTTAGGCAAGGAGATTAGAATAAGCCATCTGATTATTAAGATAGACTCACAATTTCTATTTGGGAAAGTAATTAGAGAGTATCAAACAAAGGATATTGCTTTATTAAAATATGTACAAATTGCATCGAGATTATCCAAGACCTTCTATGAGTTTGAGATCAAATATATTCCGAGAGAAGAAAATGTCTAGGCCGATGTGCTAGCCAAGCTTGCCAGCACCAAAGGGTCATGGCTGAATAAAACAGTGATACAATAAATCATTGAGAAGCTAAGCATAAATCAAGAAGAAGCCATGACAGTCGGGAACCTAACCGGTTGGATGGCCCCAATAGTTCAATACCTAACACAATGGATTTTACCCAAAGAGAACAATAAAGCGAAGGGCATAAAAAGAGTATCTGCACGACATATTATAGTTATCGACAAGCTGTATAAGATGGAAAAATCCACACCCATTTTGAGTTGTGTAGCAGAAGATGAGATTGAGTTGGTAATCAGAGAGGTCCACGAGGGAGCGTGTGACATCCATATTGACGGAAGGGCTTTATTAGGAAAAATCCTCAGAGCTGGGTACAACTAGCCTCGTATGTTACAAGACTGCATAGACTTTGTAAACAAATGTGAAAAATGTCACGTATACGCACCCTTCATACACTCACCAGCCAAGTTATTACATTTTATCTTATCTCCATAGATGTTTTATTAGTGGGGAGCAGACATATTTGGTCCATTCCCAACCTCCCTGGGTCAACTCAAGTTTTTAATAGTGGCAGCCATCTACTTTACAAAGTGGGTAGAAGAAAAAGTTGTAGCCTGTATCACGACTGAAACAGTATGATGATTTTACTGGAAGAATATCATATACAGATTAGGTCTACAAGAGTTATCAATTCTGACAATGGAACTCAATTTGCAAGTACCTCTATTATGGAGTAATGCAGAGATCTAGGCATCCAGAACATGTTTACATCAGTAGAACATCCACATGCAAATGGTCAAGCTAAAGCAGCTAATAAGATAATACTATCCAAGATGAAAAATAAGTTGGATGAATTCAAGGTCATGTGGTCTAAGTACCTCCACGAGATTTTGTGGTCATTCCATACAACGACACATTTAACTACCCAGGAAACTACATCTCGAATGGTATACGTCCCCGACGCAATGATCTCCGTAGAGATCAACATTCCAACATGGAGGCGAGAACACTTCAATTAAGATGTAAACCAAGAAGACTTGAACAACTCGACTGACTTGATCGTTGAAGTCAGGGAAGCCGCCCATATCCGGGAATTCACAGCAAAGGATAAAGTGACAAAGAAGTTAAACTTGAAGGTAAGACAAATATGTTTCCAAAGAGGCGACTTAGTCCTTAAATGAACCACTGATCCAAAAAATAAGGAAAAGATATCTCTAAATTGGGAGGGGCCATTTTGAGTCCTCCAGAAGCTGAACAATAGGGCTTACAAGATGGAAACTTTACATTATGTAGAAGTGCCTAGGACCCGGAACATATATAAACTTAGGACTTATTTCAGTTAGGATTATGTAATTCAAAAAATAAATAAATTTAATGGATGCACTTTTTTTCCCATGCAATGGCAGGGGTTTTTAATGAGGCTTCCAACTTTAAACATCTTTGTAATACTCTGATAAGGACTAAGTCGACGCATACTATAAGCCTCTCGCACGGTTCACCTTGCCTCCGGGCAAGAAAGTTTGACCGGACCAAGTTGATGCATACTCTAAGCCTCTCGCACGGTTCACCTCACCTCCAGGCAATAAGTTTTGATCAGACTAAGCCTATGCATACTCTAAGCCTCTTGCACGGTTCACCTCGTCTCCAGGAAAGAAGGTTTGATCGGACTAAGTCGATGCATACACTAAACCTCTCGCATGGTTCACCTCGCCTATGGGAAAGAAGGTTTGACTAGACTAAGTGGATGCATACTCTAAGCCTCTCACACGGTTTAACTCGCCTCCGGGTAAGAAGGTTTGATCGAACTAAGTTGATGTATACTATAAACCTCTCGCACGGTTTACCTCGCCTCCAGGAAATAAGGTTTGACTGAACTAAGTCGATGAGTACTCTAAGCTTCTCGCATGGTTCACCTCGCCTCTGAGAATGAAGGTTTGACCAGACTAAGTCGATGCATACTCTAAGCCTCTCGCACGGATCTCCTCGCCTCTGAGTAAGAGGCTTTGGCCGGATTAATGTTGAGACATGCACCCGAAAGCCTCTCATAACAATCAAACCTCGCCGAGGCTCTCAAAGTATTCTATGTGCATCCTTACATGGGGCTCTGACAAAACATAGCTCATCAAAAGACTAACAGTTAAAGCCGATATCTCGCAAAAATCCAACTAAAATGATAAAAAACTATACATATATCTAGGTTGGCATCATCAACCTCCAAAAAACAAATAGCAAGCCATCCTATAATGGTAAAAGGGTACGACTTGAAAGATAAGTGAAAACAAAAGCTTGGGGATCTTAAGTCCAGAGGCACTAATAAACCCAAGCGTGGTAACTCGGGTGACCCAAATATCTCAAAAGAGGAAGCTTGCAAAAATAAATCCTAGTGTTTTCATGATCGAACACTCAAAGAACTATGGACTTTGTGTCCGAGGGGCTAGGATATACGAATTATATTTTTTAAAACAATTGGTACGAAATCAAAAACCAAAAAGAAAAACAAAAAATGATTATGATAAAGGAATTAGCATAAGGTCATAAGAGGCGAAATCCAATACATGGCACCCGAAGGCGAGAATTCATTACATGGAAAGGGGGGACGAAACCACACTCCCCAAAACAAAACAAAATTACATAAATGCATCCTTATTAGATGACTAACAAAACCAGATAGAACTAAGCAGCCAAATTCTCTTGAAGGTCGTCATGGTTGTCATTCTTCATACCAAATAAGTTATCATGGTCTGATGGAGGAGCATGAGTCTTCTCCCATTTCTCAAGATCTACAAGGCGACCATTCTACACCACCTTGAAATAATCCATCTCGAACAAGTCCAGGTCGGGATAAGGGCATAACGCCTGATCTTTAGCCTGATCAAAGGCTTCATCCACGATAGAGAGGACTTCCACCTGGGACTTCTTGAGAGCCTCTTTGATATCACCATTTACACTCTTCACAAACTTAAGCTTGTCGGTGATTTGGGTAAGGGTCTACCTACTCTCCGTCTCTAGAGTATCCCTTCGAGTCTTCTCCTCTATTATAACCGATAAAAAATATAAAGTCGCCACCATTAATTTTTATCCTAAGATGGAAATATAACGGTATAACCCTAATTGATGATACAAAGATTCTAAGTTCTTGACTCACTTTAGACGAAGGTAAGGTGTTAGGCACCCTTCATCTACCTTGTTCACAAGGATACTAGGATTTAGGTTTAAGGTTTAGGAAATCGGATTTTAATTTTTATTAGGGGAACTCGCCACGATTTTTATGTCGTATGCCTACATATCCTCTTATGACAAATCAGAGCCCCAATTCGTAGTGTTTGGTTAGTTTTTTTTATGGATTGTGGAAACATTTTGATTTAATCCTTGAACCAAGTCTGAATTGATAATAGCGGAATCGTAGACGTAGTTCGTATTTAATGAAAAAGATCTCCACAATCCTTTTTGAAAATACCTTGAATTTATTTATGTTAGTAAAAAAATGCTAGCATTTGATTGGTTAGTTGTTTTAGAATATGTTATGCAATATGTAAAAAAATAAATTTGAATGAAAAAAAGATTTAATGCAAATTAGAAAAATAGGGTTAGTGTTTTAGAAAATATTTGATTAATAAATAACTATTTTTTTCTAATTATTAAAAATATACTAAATACGTTTAATAAAAAAATCCAATAATCATTTATTAATAGTTTTTATTAGGGGTGTTCAAAACCAAACCGACCCAATAGAAAATTGCAAAACCAAACAGAACCAAATCGAAATCGCAAGAAACCGTATTTGGTTTGGATGTGTTTGAGTCATTTTCTAACGAAACCGTGCGGTTCGGTTTGGTTTGCGGTTTGTATTTTAAAAACCAAACCAAACCAAACCAAACCGCATTATGTTATAAAATCTTACTAGCAAATATATATTTCTTTAATTCTTTATAGAAATCAACATGTACTATGTGTATATTTTATCATATTGTTTGTATGATATTTATTTTAATTTACAAATCATAAAAAATAAAAAATTATTCATTTATAAATACTATTTTCACAAAATATATTTTATCGTATTCTTTGTATAATATTTATTTAAGAATGCAATCTTATGTATAATGATTCTTTAGATTTAGATAAAATATAATACACAATTTTATGTATTAAATTATAATTTTTTTTTGACAATTATAATTTTTTTTATTGTAACGTATGAACGATTAAATAAAAAATTATATTTTTCTCTACACGTGTATGTATGGCTCAATAATTTTTTTGTAAAAAACGAACCAACCGAACCAATCCAAACCATATTAGTTTGGTTTGGTTTTATTTTTAAAAGCCAATCAAACCAAACTGAACCGCACGTTTTATTCTCTTGCAGTTCGGGTGATTTTTGCTTCAAAACTGCCCAAACCGCACCGCGAACATCCCTAGTTTTTATGCAAGAAAAATATTTTAATGCAAATTATGCTAAAAAAGTGATTAGATGACATAAATAAAATAACTAGAATAATAAAATAACAAGATTAAAATTAATTAACTTAGGCTCAGGGGGTGTAAAAGTTAAATCTGAAGTGTATTTTGTTATTCAAAAGAAACTAAAGTCATTTTTTAGATTTTTGTATTTTTGTATTATTTTATTTTTGTATTTTTAATAGTGAATAAAAGTTAAGATAAAAAAATTCTTTATTTTAATACTAATAATAAGAAGAAAAGTTAAAGTTAGAATTTTTTTTTAAGTTTAAAAGTTGACTTACTAACGTTTCGGGAATAACATACTAAGCTTATAACATAAATTTTGTCTATCAATCACAACCTAGGGGATGAATAAAACAGAGTTGATAATCCATTGCCGCGTGGAGACTGACACAATGAATCGTACCACAAATTTTATTATATTTACTACAACTTAGAGAGTAAATAATACGAGGATGGACCTATGCATTTATCACGACTTAGAGGATAAATGACACAGGGATAGGCTTATGTATTCATCACGGCCTAGAGGATGAATAGTGTAACCCTGAAAACTCGCATACCTATCACAACCTAGGGGATAGATGATTGAAAAAGTTTGTGTGTTTATCACGATGTAGAGGATAAATGACACGAAGATAGATTCATGTATTCATTACGACCTAGAGAATGAATAATATAAACCTGATAATTTGCACACCTACCACAACCTAGGGGATAAATGATTGAAAAGTTTGTGCGTTTATCACGACCTAGAGGATAAACGACCTAGGGATAGTCTTACGTACTTATCACGATCTAGAGGATAAATAACGTAATCCTGAAAATTTGCATATCTACCACAACCTAGAGGATAAACACTTGAAAAGTGTTTTGGTAATCGAATCTAAGACAACTAAACCAAATATAAGATAAGAATTTACCAGTTGTGTGTGTTCTCAACCTAGGTTGAATAGCATGAAGAATGCTAGGTTTGAAGATTGAAACTGAAGTTTCACCGATGATACCAGTTGTGTCTGTTCTCAACTAAGGATTAATAACCAAATGAAGTTGATTTTTTTTTGAATTTTTGAAAAGTTTGAATTTCATAATTGAAAGTATAATTTCCGGAGGCTAGTGATGACTAGGCCTTGGCTATGAATTGTAGGTAAGCTACCTAGTGAAATTTTAATAAAGGTACCTCTGATGATTGTGCCTGTTTTCAACTAAGGTAGTTATAGTGATAATACAAATAATGGATAATGTTGAGAACAAATTTGAAATTGAGTGTGTCTTAGCTGGTAAGCATGCCTTGAGATTTTCCTCAATTTTCATGGGCATTTATGTTTGAATGTAACACATGTATGCATGTTTGATATGATTATGCTTGATGTGTGCATGATGCATGTTATGTATGCTTGATATTATAATGTTATGAAATGATGCGATGATTGATAAATGCCAATGCACATGTTATTTGAACTATGGATGTCAAGATAAGGTATCAGACGATAATTGGGTTTTATTTAATTGTCAGACAAGAACTGACTATCCAACGGGAACTGGGAAGAAACATGGGTTAACAGTGTGGTAGAATGATCAGGGACGCTAGATTCTAATCAAAGGGCCCTCGGGAGTTCATCCTGAGGCGTTTGATTGAAAGTAGGATAAACGAACGACTTAGATGAACCGTTGACTAGGACCGACGGAGGAAAGGAGTGCATGGTGACCAGAAATTGGTCACCAGATCCCATGGCTCTCAAAGAGCCACATGGCGCATATTTTTGGACGTGTACTAGGGGTATGTGATGCCACTCACACCTTGTAAGACTGCTTATGATTATGTTGATAGAACTGGGTGAGGCTGCTCACGTCTTTTTCCAATTTAAACACGTGAGGTTGCTCACATGTTTTTGCTGATGACAATCTGTTGTCGAGTGTTTGGAGAATTAACTTGCTAAATCTTGGAGACTAACAAAATAAGTTATATCACAAATTTCTCTTTATCCATCACTACCTAGAGGATGGATAATGCGAGGTCGACCTTATCGTTGCAAAGGGATTAATCGGATAAGACTGAAGATTATAATGTATCACCGCTCGGGGTCTAACATGAACGGTTATGGTTTTACGTGTCTAATACAACCTAGGGAGTAGATGGTGTGAGTATCAACTTTGTTTATGTCAAGGGACTAAGTAGACACTATCAAATAAATCTGGAAAATATATGCTAAAGCTTGGAGACTAACATAGAAGGATATATCGTAGAATTTATACATTTATTTCTACCCGGGGAATAAACAACATAGGTTTGAAACAGGAGTTTCATGATGACATCGTTTGTATCCATTCTCAACCAATACTTTGATGAAAATGCTAGGTTAACCAATGAATATGATCATATATGCTTGCTGATAATGCTTATGCCAATTGATAAATGATAGTGCTTATGATTTTGTATATACGCAAAATGTTATTCTGAAACATCGTCTTCTTTTAGACCATTGGGTCTCTGAACTTCCTGACTTCCCAATACCTCTGTTTGTTGATATTGAATTGTATTTATACTTTATATTTCATTTATGCATGTAGATGCAAGTGTTAATGTGTAGTATGTAATGATTTTACTAATGCATGTAATTAGTGATTTGGACACACATCAATGGACGTCAGAATTTTGAAATGCCAATGAATGACTGCGACTGTGGGGTAAACATCAAGAGATATTGGGATTAAGGGTAAACTCTAAGTGGGATTGAGATTTTTATCTATCAGATCCATGCTGTTGGAATTCGTCAGATAGATGAAATGATAGGTATAATTCGATTCTATATTGAAGCGACCTAGTGAATATATTATGCAGCCTCATATGCTTTTGATGGATGCCTTTGTGATGGGTCGTAGGTGGTAGAGAATTATGCTAACATGATTCCCCGATACTTTTTTTGAATTTGAAGATTACTGGTGTAAGAGAAGGATCCATTGGGGGATCACGAAAGTACGCAGAGAGCTCGCCTCTTTGTGGAGGGTCTTGCCCCAATATGTCAGGTCTGGGAAGAGATTCTCCTTGATATGAGCTTGTAAATATTTTGATCGTAGTATGAATGACCCCACTATTTTGAATTCTGAAACATTATGCCTTTGACTAATGGGCTCTTGGATGGTTTGTCCTTGATGGGCTATTTTTTGAACCAATTTCTTCTGAATGAACCTTGTAGCAGTATGCCCCAACATTTTCACTTCTTGAAAGGTTTGCCCCCAATCTCCAAAATTTTAAGGAGGTACTCTTGGATGATTTTCCCTTGACGAAATGTTTTTGCATCAACTCCTTTTGATCGAGCCTCATAGTGGTTTTCCCCAACATTCAAATTATGAAAATTTTGTACTTGAAGTTGCTTGAAGGGGAACTTGGGCCCTACATTTCGTAAGATGAACTTGATATGCACTGCCCCAACATTTGAGTATTGGAGGGCCTTAAGAGATTTGTTGAAAAGATGAAACTTAGTCATACCATGTTGTGATATGACTTTATTAAGGAATGCTCCTTCAAAAAGGTATGCCCTTGATTGAACATTTCTTTGAAATGTAAACCAAGATGATTAAATCTAGAGTGATCACCTCTAGTCAATAGGATCTTTATGTGATATACCCATACGATCATTAGTATTACCTATGACCACAAGGTTCTTCCTTAGATGCTATGCCCCTAGTCAAGAGCTTCATGGAAAGGACCGCTTCTGATTAAACCAATTTTGGGATCTCCTTGATGCTAAGTATTGATTCATAGATAAAATTGTACATTTTGAAAAGTAGTTTCGCTTGATGCATATGCAGGTTTTGAAATCGAAATTTTCATGGAATAGAAATGGATGATTAGAGATAGAGATTCGAAGAAGCAAAGTGTTTAGCAATAATTTTAACAAACATAGGATTCAGTTTAACACAAATTTACCGAGTATGCTTTCATAGTTAACCTTACTTCAATTAGGACTTTTGAAGGTTGTAACGTGGCCTTGGTTCACGGTTTAAGAAACAAAGGATATAAGGCTCAAAATTTATTTTAACCCACCCATTCTCCTTGATGTTCTCCAATCCTATGTTCAATTAACTCAAGGGACATATCCAATCTGCAAGAGAGTTTTTGTAGTCATATTGATGAACAGATGCATTGATAAATATCCAAGCATCAAAACATTGATAAGATCCAAGCACTTACAAGAAGCTTTGACGATTCTTGAGGTGGATGTCACAATAATATTCTCCAATTTATTTGTTTTTAATCCCTTGTTTGTGCATGGACTAATCCTTTTGAACTTTTGGTCCATTGGGATACCCTAACTTTTTCCTAAGTCAAGTTATTATTTCCTTTGACTTAGCGGACTCTTTCTTTTTTTTTTCTTTTTTTTTGCATGCTTGTTACTGTCATGATTGTTGTATGCTTTGTCTTCATTGTTTCCTAGATTTTGAATGATGTACTGAGTTGGAAGACATCGTGGACTTTATCTTTGTTGATTCCTCAATCTTGGATAATGAATGCGAGGGAAAGGATGGGCTCGAACATTTGCCTAGATCGTTTCTTCAATCTTGAATAGTGTATTGAGGAATAAGATATGCTAGAAAGTTTTCTTAGATGGACTGATTCTCCTGATATTTGAATGCACCATTGAATTAATCAAAATCTACCCCATCCTTGGTTAAAATTAAGGATTTTTATCTTAGAAAATAGAACAAAACTCCAACTCCTGGATCAAGGTGGTTAACTGAGGATTAACTCCATTATTTCTACACTGTTTAGGATTTGAAATAATGCCTTACACCATCAGCCCAGTCTTACATTGAAAGCATAGTTTATCAAAATTTAGTTATTTAACTTTTGTCATTCTCCCTCAAAGTTTGTCAAAGTTGAAAAAATGAAAAAGAAGAGTGAAAATGAAAAGTCGTTGATTGTTTATAGAGAGTGAAACGAATGATTTGATTTCAAAAACATGAATGCTCATTTTTATTAGAATTACTAATGAAAAGATACAAAGTTACACCAAAGACAACTTAGCAACTTGGAAATTATAAATTGAAATTGATAAGTCTGATGATCCTACAAAAGAGATTTTTTGTTGATCCACTTGACTTTAGGAGATACTTCTTAGTTATTGGACTTGTCAAAGCATGGGAGTGACCCTTGATTCTTCTTGGGCATGCCTATTTCGTGGGGACATTGCTATTGTTGATACCATTGCTGGAAGAATCACCAATGGTAGTTGCATTTGAGGCGTTGTGTAGGCCTTTGTCTTGTATGAAGTAGGGCCTCCTTCTCTCCTTTGTAAGGCTCGTAGGACCAAGCTCAATTGAGTCTCCAAGGTCAGACTTCTCCTTCACCAATCTAGGATTCCTTCGCAGCTTTCATGAAGCGTGCTTGGAATTTTTTCTTTGAGCATTAGGTAATTTGCTAGGTGGATTGATAGCGGCCAAAGGCGAAGGTGAAAATGCATAAAATGAAAATGTATGGATGTACAGAAATGCATGGGTATGCAAAAAAATGTTTTTGGATTTTGAGGGTATGCGAAAATATTTTTATGGAGATACGATGCATTGCGAGGTTAGAACAAAGATAGACCTAAGGACACCCTACACGGGTTTTAGGGATATACATACACAATGTGAAACCCCTACAAGCTAGGGATTATGACTTACAAAAGATAACTTCTACATGCTAGGGATTATGATAAGCCAATGGACAATTGAGGTGATGATTTGACTGAGGGAATAACATGGAAGAGAGCACATGGTAACCAGTCAACAATCACCAAATCCTATGACCTGATATATGCCACATGGCATGTATTACCGAGGAAGTCCTTCATGGAAAGGTTTCATATGGAGAACAAGATCATACAAAGGTTCTAATGATAATGACGGGCTAAAAGGGGATACTGATGGGCTAGGGTAGTAACAGACACATGAAAGTCCCTACAAGCTACAAGCTATAACATACTTAAGGAAATCCCTATGGACCTAAGGTTTGTAATTGACAAAATGAAACCCTTGTGGGTTTAGGATAGTGAATACCCTATACGAGTTTAGGGTATGTGAATACCCTATATTGGTTCTTGGGATAGATTTAAAGATGAGCACACCCTTATAGGTTAAGAGGATAAGATGTTGATAGAATAACCTATAGGAGAATTCATATAAAGATTCTATGTTTTTCTACCCTTCCCCATAAGGTGGATTCCTTAAGGGTATCATAAATAACACTAGAGGGAAAGGCACAAGGGTCTCTCTTAAGTGAAGCCTCTTTGTAGACTGAAACTTTCGTCTATAGGCCATGAAAGGTCTCGCCATGAGATTTTGGTTTAAGGGTTATACAAAGAGTCATAGATTTCATTCCAAAGTTCTACCCCCAAGAGGATGTCTTTTGAGACGTAATCCTTTTTCAGAATTCTACTGACTCTAGGCGAAGTCGTCACATAAACTCATATGGATGATGTATCCCCTTGACTAATAGACGAACCTTGAACCAAGTCTCGGTTGAAAATAGCAGAATCGTAGACGTAGTTCGTAGTTAATGAAAAAGATCTCCACAATCCTTTTTGAGAATATCTTGAATTTAATTATGTTAGTAAAAAAAGGTTAGCATTTGATTGATTAGCTATTTTAGAATATGTTATGCAATATGCAAAAAATAAATTTGAATGAAAAAAAGATTTAATGCAATTAGAAAAATAGTAGTGTTTTAAAAAATATTTGATTAATAAATAACTATTTTTTCCTAATTATTAAAAATATACTAAATATTTTTAATAAAAAAATCCAATAATAATTTATTAATAGTTTTTATGCAAGAAAAATATTTTAATGCAAATTATGCCAAAAAAAGTGATCATGTGAGAAAAAATAAATAAAGAGAATAACATGATTAAAATTAATTAACTTAGACTCAAGGGGTGTTAAAGTTAAATGTGGAGTGTATTTTTTTTTATTCAAAAGAAATTAAAGTCATTTTTTTGATTTTTGAATTTTCTATTTTTTTTTTGTATTTTTAATAATGATTAAAAGTTAGGATAAAAAAAGTTCTTTTTTTAATACTAATAATAAGAAGAACAATTAAAGTTAGAAAAAAGAATTTTTAGGTTGAGAAAAAAAGGGGTTTTTCTATAATAATAATAATAAAAAAGCTTAAGGTTAAAAAAATATATTTTTAGGGTTAGAGAAAAGGTTTTTTTTAATAAAAAAACGTGAAAATAATAATAATAATAATAATAAAAAACACGAATATCATAAACCATAAACAAAACAAATAACAATCAAACAATCAAATCAAAACTCAAACAAGAATAAATTTTAATCTACATCAAATACAATATTCATACACATGCTTAAAAATATAAGAAATACCAACCTAGAATACCGTGAACAAATTAAGCTGCTCCCTCCATCCTTATTTTCCTTTTATTTGTGCTTTTCTCCTTTCTCCTTTGGTGCAAGATTTCCCTTTTTTTCTTCAGTACATGATCCTCTTTTTTCAAATTAATGATGGAATGGAGACCTTAGAGTTTAGTTGTTGTTGTTGTTCTTCTTCTATGTGAAGAGCAAAAACTTTTAGAAGAACTCTAGTGAGTTATTGATCTGCAAATGATTATTGATTATCCAAATGGTTGTTGATTCTCCAAAAGATTGTTGTTTCTCCAAATGATTGTCGATTCTCCAAATGGTCGTTGATGGAAAAATTTTAGGTGTTCTGTTCAAAACCCTAAAGTTAACCAAAAGAGTTGCGTATAAAGAATGTTTGTGAGAGAGAGATAGAAAATTATTGATGTAATTATTGATGAAAAATTATGGTGAAGAGAGCCCTATTTATAGATTTGAAATTAGATTAAAGACACCCCAAAAAAGAAATAGTCCACACCAAGAAAAACCCAAAGTTTATGATTTTATCATAATCAGTAAGTCTACAAACTCTGGCCAATATGAAATTAATTTTGTCAACATGTGACCAACCAGGAAGTGACAAATCATGTGATATGGTTGTTTTTATATTTTATATGATTTTTTGGTTATTTTTTAATTAAAATTTGAAAAATATGAAGAAAAAAAAAACTATTTTTAAAAATTTATTAATTAAAAAAATAGGAAAATAATAATTTAATAATAAAAAAGTGATTTTTTTGGCAAGATTTATACCAATTGAGATTTTAATTAAACTTGGAGGACAAGATTATGAACCTAGAAACTTTTATGATTTTTTTCAATATTGGGATTGATTTGGTAATTAATAAAAATTGACTTTGAAAGATTTCAAATATTTTTAACAACTTGACTATTAAGTGTATAAAATCAAAGATTTAAAAAAATAAAAAAATAATTTGAAAATACTCTTAAAATAAAAAACAAAAATAATAATAAAATAATTGAAAATGATTTTTTTAAATCTTTTTTATTAAAAAACACACAAAAGAATATAAATACCAAAAAGTAGTGTAATGAGACTTGAACTCAAGACCTTCCACATGCAAACTTACTCTCTTACCGACTGTGCTATGTCATTCTATTCGAGACAAAAAGGCACATAGAAACATATGAAAGTGGGATAATATTCTGCTATTTTAAAATTAAAAATAATTTAAAGTAAATTATTATATATTTTTAAATAAGCAAAAATAAATTATTGTTAAACCAAATGTGAGTAATACCCAAAAAATTTATGAAACCAAATTTTAAAATAATTTGAATATTTTTAAAATGGGGCGGACAAATTTGGGGTATGACATCCTCCAAATGGCTCTTCTCCAAAGCAGTTATCTTGTCAGATTTCACCTTCTGGTCATCCTTCAAGTTGTTTATCTCCTTCTGGAGCTTCAACTCATTTTGCTCGAAGTCACCGCCGGACTCAAATAAACTGCTTGACAAAACATCACACCTCATAAGGTAGGAGCTGATGTTCTGAAACATCTTCTGGCGACCTATGAACCTCACCTTCTTAACATCCTCATCCACTTTGATATGGTCATAGAAGAACTTGATCCCATAAAATTTATTGGACCAAAAATTAAATTCCTCGGTCGGGGCAGAAGCTCCCTCCCTGGAGTCCCTTATCAACAAAGCAATTTCTGTATCAGCCTGACAAACACCGCTACTCATAAAGGTGTTTAGTTTCTTAGGAGTACCCTGATGAGCCTCCTCAGGAATAGGGGGAATTGAAGATTTGTGCTCTGCTGAGCCTGCAATTACCTTGGTGCCCGTCGCCTTCTTCCTTTTTAAAAGACGAGTTTCAAGGCTGGTGAAGTCTGATTTGGATAGAGTGACCCCTCCGACCCCTTTCCTTACAGCACAAGCATCATGCATCAACTTCTTCTGCTCGGCAACACTGAGATCAGTCATCTTGTCTGCAAACAAAAAGAAAGAGGAGAAGGAATTAGGCACTGAATAATACGAAGCTTATGGTATGTCCCCTGAAGGACTAAATACAGAACATTTACCAAGGAAATATGGAAGTTCTTTATCATTCAGAGGAATCAATTCCTCCACCCTCATCATTCCAAAAGATTCAAGGACTTCTAGAGTTTGGTTCTCTAGCTCACTTAATTTCTCAAAAGAGAAACCAAAATTTGAAAGGGGATCCTGGGTCCCGTAATGAGGGAAGCGGGGTGACCTTATGGGGCCAACAACACTTATGGGCACAGCGGCCCATACTAAACCCAAATGAAGCGTTCTTTAAGCCCTTTTTAGTTGCTGGTGTAAACTTGGAGAAAACTCCTCTGAGAGATTCCACTAATCTGAACCCATCTATGCTTCTCGACCCTCTTCACCTCAAAGAATGAAAAGAACAAACCCACAATAGGGATAATGTTCAAAGCCTCACAAACTATTTCAAAGGCCTTTATGAAACCCAAGTCGGAGTTGAGAAGGGGCCACATTCATGACTTTCCGAATGTCTGCTTCAAAATCAGGGAAAGGGATAGGAACTTAGAAATCCTCCAATGCTCCCAGATATAAATAAAAAAAGAACTCCACCTTGGAACTTTCAGGCCGAAGAATGCATACTCGCTCTCCAAGAGTGAACGCCTCCAACAGGACGTCATATTTATTCCCGGTGGAAGAAATATGTCTTAGAGAGCGAAATTTACCTATCTTCACTTCATAAAAAATGCTATTCTTATAGCCCATTACTTCTAGATAAAAAGGGGAGGAGAATTTCATCACCATATCCACAAAACCTGAGGATGAAGAAGTAGAGTCAGAATCACTTTGAGAAGTGAGGATCTCTCTATAAACTTTATTCGTTACCCGAGTATATTCATCTACACTTAAAATAATTCGCATCTCTCGCATGCACTTATCCCATAAACCTTTTCTTTCCTCAGCATTTATGAGTTTTATAATAGTACCAGTACAGTCACACTGTCTTATGATAACCATCATTTTGAAAAATAGAAGTAGATAGAAATCAAAAAAGAAATTAGAAGAAGAGAAATACCCAGTGAAAGCATGCTTTATGTTTGAAAAAGATTTGCTGATGAGGAGAACGTCACAAGAATTGCAAACGAGAAAGATTAAGGGAAAAAAGAGGAAAATTAGGGTTTAAATAAAGACATTTAATGAACAGTGAAATGAATTGGGAACACGCACCTTATTAAAATCATCATTACGTTAGAAATAGAAAATCTCTACAAAAAATCATGACTCATCGCATGCCTACCACGTAACTAAAAGTACGGTCCAGTTGGAGGGTAAATTCCGAGTTCTTCATGATCGAGCACCTCGTCCCATAAAAGGGGCTCGTATTTGGGGGGCTTGTTATATCCCTAGGAACTTCAATTGGTAGTCGAGACCTCAAGACGGAGGAAGCATAAGAAGGAATACCACAAGGAATAAGACCACAGAGGAATACCACCATAAAGCAAACTACAAAAAACATGTATCAAAGATACAACGGTTACATAACACAAGCTACATGCTAAACCTGTAAAAAATTTACATGAGGAAAAAGATGGATATTACTCACACTCAAACACATAATAATTTCTTGCCACAGAGAGATAAATCTCCCCCTCAATAATACAACACATTAGAAGGACAAGCAGTAGAAGTAGCATACATAACTCAGAGCACAAGACACAACAATGCTCATAACTCAGAACACCAGACACAATAGACCAGACAAGATGTTATAACATCCTATAAGACTTTCTGTAACAACTACAACAGAAGCAACAGTAGAAGCAGAAATAAGATAGGCAGACTCAGACAATCCTAAACGGTTGCATAAAGCAAACAACACTTGACTTGACTCAATGACACATTTCCCCCCCTTTTTAGCCAAAAATTGAAAAAAACATAGTGAAAAAGAACTAACACACTAAGAATCAATAGAAGCAAGAATTGATTCAAGACAAACAACGAAAGACTCAAAACAAATAGACTAGAGACAAAAAATAGACATACCCTATGCTTGATACAAGACCAATTTCACTAAATTGACTCAAAAGGAAGGAAGAAAGAAAAATAAACTCACCTAAAGGGACACAAATTAAGGGTAAAAAGAAAAAATGACTCCCCTAAACAAAATTCAGTCTCTTCTAAGAGACCAAAACAAACGAGATGAAAGAAAGAAATAAGACTCTAAAAGACTGACTCAATAAAAACAAAAACAGAAAACAAACACACTTTTTTTTTTTTTTTGTTAAAATTTTCTTTGTTTTTTTTATAACATATAGAATATAACAGCTATCCAACAAACCCTATTGATTTAGTGAAATTGATCTAATCCTGATCAACATCTGAGTCTGAATCATGTATATGCACATGGTTCTTCATGAGGGACTTAACCTTGACTATAGGTCTTTTCCATGTCCTTGATGTTCTAGTAGATGTTACAATATTTGTTACAGTGTTGAACACTACTTTCTTTGAACCATAACCCACTTCCTTATTGATTTCCAGCAGAATAGTTTTCTTTTGCATCAACAATGTTGAAATGCAGCTTGTGAGGATTGTGAGGTTGTAAGATCTTTAAATACAAGAAGAGTTACTTAGGATGTAACAAAAGCTTGCTTGTAACGACCATTAAATCAATTAAAGTTTTTTTGGAAGAAGATAAGATCACCCTTAGAAATAGCGAACCAATCACCAAAGGAGAGAGACACGTTCTTGTTCAGCTTTCTCTCTTTCCAAGCTTTGATTACTCAAAAAATGTTACAAGATTTTAAATGAAATTTACCATGCCATTGAAAATGATTCTTCTGAGATTGCACACTCCACTAAGTGAAAGAATATAGTTGGCAGACCTTCCAAACAGTTACCTCAATAATTCTTCAATAGTGCAATTCCAAAATTACCCCTCATATTCTTAATGTAACTTGCACCTCAAGTTATGATGAATATACTTCTAGATCTTCTTAACCATATCAAGTTTAGGAATGTCAATATAAACATGTAGCGAGATCCCTAACACACTGATGAAAGAACCAATGACTTTGTTCTGCAAGAAGAATAAAATCTTTATATCTTGATTGCAGTAGTATGTCATACTACAATGTCGTGACATTCATTTTGACATTGCACTCTTTTAGTAATCAACTCAATTAAAAATACATGTTCCTTCAACAATTTACCTAATCTTAGAGATATAGCAGAACTTAATTAATTCTAATCTAGATTACAATAATATCCTCTATTAATACAATCTTCTCCAGACTTGTAAAATAAATCCTTACTCCAAGACTCACAATCATTCGATATTTCATCTCTGAAACACTTGATGATCACAGACCAAAACAAACTCCAAATAATTAATTCCCTCTTAGAATTCTTTCCCGAGAGCTTCCTTATTCAGTGCCTCCTAGCCGTTTAGAATCATCCATAATGTCAGAAGTATCAAACTGTTATGATGATGTTCCAACACCTGCTTTTAGATCAATACCTTTCTCAATGAACACATCACTGATTTTTGGTCCTAATGTTACTCATCACTAAAAGTACTTCTCTCAATAAAGTAACTCAGAAGCATACCTTGTTCTCGTTCAAGGAATAAATAAGAACCTTTAAAGACTTCACAGACAATTGATTTACTTTGTTATAGGAAACAAAAGAAAATCATATATATTTTTCTATCCACCAGGACACTCGTCTTCCATTGAACCAAACAAAAACATTGAACATGTTCTAGAGCTTTTGCAACTGTCTGATGTTGCACCTTCTGGTGAGACATCTTGACTTCTTATTTCTTGAGCACCAAGTAAAGGGATAAACAACTAAATACTTGTGAAATTCATAAATAGAAATTGTTCTTAAATCACCAGAGGAACTTTATACACCTCATTTGTGACAAAAAAATATTCCTTGATGACATATACCTTCAGACCTTGATCACACAACTGACTTATGTTTATCACAATAGTCATCAGTCCTTGAGTAAGAAGAAAACCAATTACCAAAACCTAGGGAATCCATACTGAATTATTTAGTTACCCAATGCCCTTAATCATCCCTCTTTGTATTAGCAACACAATAAGCATTGATGGAATGAGACTTAAAAAAACCACCAGGAACACTTTTACTGCACTTAAGTGTCTGGAACAATTAATATCAAAATACCAATCATCTTATTTGGAGACCTAAGAAAGGTATGAGAGATAAGGAAATAATGACCTTCCCTGAGTATTAACCACTGTTTGGTTAAACAAAACTGAACTTCACCTCTAAGAAAGTAACCAAAATTGTTAAAATCAACTTATAACAAAAGATATATCTCCAGTGCAAGTATATGCACGTAACATGAGTAAGATAATGTCCAACACAATGTTAAGACATTAAGATTGACATCCTTGTCTCAGCTTTCCTTTTGACAAAATAACCTATTATCACTTGGTTTTTTTCCTTTGCTAATCCTAGCTAAAAAACCCAACACTTGCAATCATCTTTCCTTTAGAAGAAACCTCTTTCAACAAAATTGAACTATCTTTACAGACTTGATCTTTGATATCAAGTTTTAGGATTAATAGAGTCACTTCAACTTACAAGTAATAAGTGGTAGACAATCCTTCATTCTCTTAAGACATAAGATCAGAAATAACTTGCCTTCTATTTCTTCATGGTTAATAACACCTTTATTCTAGATACACATATCTTTGAATAAAACACTCCGCATATCATGGTATAATTATTCAAAACAAAAATCTTCATTAGAAATCCATCTTCCAATCAAACCAGATATAGAAAACCTATATAGTTGCTCTTGAGATAAGTAGGGAGTTCTGCTATAAAAAGATCCAAGGTCATCACACTCATGAGAATGTTTTGACATTGATTGATCTATACTCCAGTTACAAACTTTTTCTTTTAGCATCACAAACATGTTGAAGTTAGTACAAATGTTCTTGATATTTGGTCCAAACATCCTGTTCAAACTCTTCAACAACCTGATTGGATTCCCTTCCCAGTGTTATTTATATGAAATTATGATTGGCATGAATTTTGGTAAAACTAACTTTGCAACAATATGATGAACAAGATGTTTCAACTATAGATTCAACATGTCGAATGGGATGTCCTAACCAGAAGTATAGGACATCTGTTCTGATACATTTTTGCAGTTTGAAAGATAATTCAACTTGCTGTTTGAACATGACAAAAGGGATTCCCTAACTAGAAGTATAGGACATCAGGTCTGCTAGAGCTGACTGTTTGGGTTCAGTTGTTGTGATTTAGTTACTGAATACTCTGGGAATATTTAGTAATCCTATGTGGAGTCCAAGATTGATAAATTAGATATTTTATGTTGGTTTTCGAAGATATGCAAAGTTTCTAAATATGGATACATTTTATGAAACTAAATATTGAAGACCTATTTTCTTGGATAAGTTTTTGTATACTTTGTGCAGCCTCTCTACTACGTTTTTGAAGCCCAAATCCAGTTGGGAAAAAGGATATAAATAGAAGTGTTTGTAACCTAGAAGAGTACGGATCCAGACTGTAGAATCATTAGGTCTTAGTCATCGTGCCACTCTCTAGGAGAGTTGGTTTATGTGATCCACTAGGGTTGTGAGTTAGACTGTGTTACAGAGTTGTAATCTCTATTATTGTTCTCCTTGAAGCTTTTAAGCAATAGGTAGTATTATTCTTGGAGGAAGTTTTTAAGCAACTCTAAGTTTGTTCTTGATCAAAGCTGTGAAGCAAGATCAAGAATGTTATTCTTAATCAAGGGGTGTCTTGATTAAGGTGTTTATTTTGTATTTGAAATGTGATCTTCATTTAGGTGAGAGGTTGTCGATACAGTAAATGGGACTTGGACTGTTAGACATCATTATGGTGATTGGAGGTGAGATGGGATTTCTCATATCTTGGGAGGACCTAGGTAGAAGTTGCACAGGGTAGTGATTATGTGATAAGTTGTAAAATTGGGATTCGTTTAACTTTGAATTGATATTGTCTAGTGAATTTCCTTCCTGGCTTGGTAGCCCCCAGAGTAGGTGTTGTTGTACACCAAACTGGGTTAACAATTATGTGTGTTGTTTATCTTTTCAGTACTATTTTTATTGTTTATACCTTGACTCTGTGTTTCAAGTCGGATTAGATGTCCCAACATGTCATAGGACATCTCAAGTATGATATACCATAATTTAAATTGGTATTAGAGCAAGCATCCTGTTCTGTTTCTGGGTGAGATCCTGGGATGATACTTTCTGGTCATGGGAAAGGAAGGTGATTACTGAAAAGTTGTTTGTACTTGGATAAGTTCATATTGTGTTTGAATGGTCCCTATAAGTGGAAGATGGACTGTTCATAACAGGGTATATATTGGACATGTCTGTTGTTATCAGGCCTATAATTAGATGTCCCAACATTTCATAGGACATCTAAAGTCTGATATACCATAATTTAAATTGGTATTAGAGCAAGCATCCTGTTCTGTTTCTGGGTGAGATCCTGGGATGATACTCTCTGGTCATGGGAAAGGAAGGTGATTACTGAAAAGTTATTTATACTTGGATAAGTTCATATTGTGTTTGAATGGTCCCTATAAATGATAGATGGACTGTTCATAACAGGGTATATATTGGACATGTCTGTTGTTATCAGGTCTGTTGTTAGAGATATGCTGCCCACAAACCCACCAAAGGTTGTCAAAATTTTCATAAGTAATCCAAGCCAAAATAACCCTTCAACAAAAGTATCCACGCCCAGAAGTCCCAGATCAAAGGTACCCACATCCAGAAAGTGCCAAATCGAAGGTTCCAACTATTGGTAAGAGAGGGTAAAAGATCAAACTTTGTATTTGCATGATACATCAATACTTGTAGTCATTCGATTTATAATCAAAATTAAGGACCTGGGTTCGACAGCCAGGTCTACATTTTTTTGTTGCTAATACTTGCTGCAGATATAGCCTTAAAAGATCCAGCGCACGCAGGATCGAAGGACCTGGGTTTCGATACCTTGGTCATGCATTTTATTTCGCTAACATATTCTTGCAGATGCAGTGCCTTCACAGGTGATCCATCAGGCCTTTCCAGCAACACCCCTCTAGATCGAAGGTTACATCCTGTCATTAGCTCGAAGAAAATAATACCCTTCATAGAATTGAAAGGCATCCTCCTTCCTCTGAATCGATGCCCCCCTTTTTCCTTAAAATCGAAGTGTACCCATATCCTTCCCAAACCCAATCAATGAGGGAGGGAAAGGGTGAAAATCGAAGCTTGCCCCATCAATTATCAAGCCGAATCGAAGGCTATTCACACCCACTCCCTAGCCCAATCGAAAGAATTGGAGAAGGTGTAAATCGAAGCTTGCCGACGTCCATTCTCAAGTCCAATCGAAAGAAGGCCAAAGAAGGATGAATCGAAGGAGGCCATGGCATGGATCGAAGAAGTCTTTTCTCTTCTTTATTTTTACTTTTTACCTGTCTTTTGATTTGGTTGTAATAGCATAGGACCTCTATTTTCTTGCACTTTAATATTATGCAATATATTAACTGCTAGTAATTAGGCTTGTATGACAAGACTAAAATCAAATGTTAGCAAATTTAATAAAAAGACAAAAAATAACTAAATATAACAAACTTGCACATATACACCTCTAGGGTACCCCACTTTGGTTGCCTTTAAAAAAAGTCATGGAGCAGGAATGCTTTAGCAAAGACCTGTAAATCAAAAAGATCATAGTCCCTCGATGACCCTACAGTTGCCTTTCGGTAAATGATCTAGTCCCTAAAATATAATTGCTAAAGCCTCTCCAAAAGTTGCTTTTGTTACTGTAAAATGTCCCTTTCGAATGTCCCTAATACATCCAACAATAGGGTTACCTACTCACTAATAGTAGGATAGCACGGTCTAAAGGAAAATAGGAAAAGAACAACCTTTTTGAGTACAAAAGTAGATAGCTGTTAGAAGTGTGCTCAAACTATTTTTGCACTTACACATAAAACTACTTAACAAAAACAATTTCGAAACACTTTGTATATTTTCTCCACTATCCTGAGAAACATTACAAAGTTCTCCGTACTAAGGAGTTTTCAAAACATTTTCAAACACATAAAGCACAAAGGTATTTCAAAATGAGAAAACCTCTAAGAGCCCATGGAAAACCACAGATGGAAAGGGTGCTAACACCTTCCCTTTCCATAATCTACCCCCTTACTCAGAAAACTCTCGAAAAGGTCTTTTTCTGTTCTTTTCGCCCTTTCCTTTGTTGGATAAAAGAAAAGACGGTGGCGACTCTTGCTTATCGCACATTTGCAAACAAAAAATGCAAAACCAGTATTAACAGCCGATTCTGCCACCATATCATTGAACTGGCGACTCTGCTGGGGAAATGAAGAAAAGTGGGGTTTACCTTAGAGTTAGTTCAATTTTTAATATGCTTTACATTGTGTGTTTTGTTTGTTTATATTTAAGGGTTGCTTGGGTTCTTACTAAAAGATCCTTCACCCGGATCTAGAGCACCTTATTAGGTAATTAGCAATAAATCATGGAGGTTGTACGGCGTAGACCGGTACAGACAAAGTGGTGGCTACATTAGCGCGATAGTTTGGATTGTATTAATGTTCCTTGAGTAAGTTAAGGATAACATTAGGCTTCCTCATAGTGTCACTAAGCGCTAATTAACCTTTAGAACCTTCAATTGGCTCATCCTAGCCATTAGGAAGTAGTGAGATAACCAGATTTGGTTCCGACTGAAGATTGGTTGATACTCGATACTACACTCATTGAGGCTAGACTTTCGGGATTTTTTGGCTGCAATACTTCGGTGCGGAGCTGAAACAATTTCTGAAGGGAAGGTCAATGATATTGAGGCTCCTTAGAACCCGATTACTATTTATAGGACAGGTTGAGCCAACTAAATTTCAAGAGGGTACTTACCTACAAACCCCATTTAAGCCTAAACCTAAGGCTGCTTGTGAGATTTGTTTGCTTTCAACTTGAGCTACTTGCAGGGTTTTTTATCTAACAACATGATCTCCTTACAGGATTTGCTTACAGTCATTATCTAGTAACCTAGATTTCTAGCAAGACATAGTTGTCTTTATCACCTTACACTTTTTCTTGATGCATAGCATATATATCATAACATCATACCATAGCATTTCCGTAACCATTTCAAGGATCTCAAGGGTATGTGATGCAGTTTAGGCGTCTAGTAAGGGGCAAGTGGATTTATTTTCCTCTAGCTAATTCCGTCAAGGGACCAATACAAGACAACTTTAGTCAGGGGCTATAACCCACTTGATATGGTGAGCTTGACTCTTGTAGAAAGACCTTCAACGATACAAAGTGCTTCAATCAAAGCTGTAAAGTCCAATGCCTAACATTTTTCTTGTTTACCCTGTGAGATCCTTGAAAATATTTGCATATCATACATGTCATTGCATAACAGGTAGTCTCCAGTACGGGTCTCTCATGTACACACTGTTTATTTCAGCAATGGCTCTCAAACAAGACAACAGAGATATCCAAGCTCAAGAGGCTCAGTTCATGGAAATGTTCTTAAACCTATCCAAGGGGCAGGAAGAGTTGAAAGCACTCCTCGCTGTGAACCTGGCCAAGAAAAGTCCTAAAGACAATAAGGACGAACGGCTGGAACAACTGCTATCTGGGGTAGAAGCAATGAGAACCCAGATGCTGGGGCAGATGGCTCTTATCTAAGGCCTAGCCCGGGGACCAGAAGAGTTGAGAGACATTATCAACAAACTTCATCAAGACAGATACAACCGTATGAAGTAAACAGTCGAGGTTGGGGATCAAGTCATTCATCAATCCCTGATGGGAAAAAAGTTGGCTTGAAGAATAGACCTTTCCAAATTACTGCTACGTTGCAAGCCCAACAACAACTGAGCCAACCACAACGGGTTAATCAGCAAAGGCAAGACAAGCCCAAAATGCAATTCACCAAAATCATCATGTCCTTGGCTCAAGTATTGCAACACATGTTGAAGATGTAGTTGATTACGTTAAGGGATCCTCATCCAAACCCCAAAACTTCTTCCCCTAACTACAATCCTGATGCAGTATGCGCCTACCATTATGATAGTCCTGGACATGATAGAAATGACTGTTGGGCATTGAAAAATAAGATTCAGGACTTGATTAACGAAGGAGTGCTGGAGTTCACACAAGATGGCCAGGCTGAGTTCTTCTGCCGTCCCTCAAAGACACACCATCTGAAGCGATAAGTTCAGACAAAGAGGCTTTTTGTTCATTAGAATTTTCAATTTGTAATTTTCTTTTGATTGTTAGAATATTTATTCATGTCAAACATTGTTACTTTATCAATGCATTGCATATGTCTATTTTGAATAAATTCATTCGTATTCACTATATTTAAATTGCTGTCCTTTTTGTGATATTCAATTCTCGATCAAAAGCTCAAAGCCTTTAGAGGGAGGATGACGAGAACGATACCATAATCTCTATAGTATGCTTTTGAACAGAACCCGCTGACGATGTACAAGCGTTGTTTCAAATCCTAAACAATGGAGTTATAAGGAAGATAATCCCTAGTCAACCCCTTTGAGCCAAATAAGTAGGAGTTTTTCTTTTCACACAAATTAAAACCCTTAATTATAACCTGAGGTAGGGTAGTTTTCTCAGTTAATTCAGAGGCGCATTCAGTCACAAGCTCATCCTTCATACACGACAAATAGTGTAAAAGATACCTTACAAAAGACAATGATGGTTCCGCATAGTCATCAAAGGAGGCAGTCATTATCTCTCAAAATAAAAGTCCGCTAAGTCAAAACCTATGAAGGAAACTTAAGAAAAAAATTGGGGCATCCCGCTGACTGTAATCATAAAAGAACCAGTTCAGGAAAAAGCATGGATAATAAAAAAAAGAGGTCTCTACAAATCCTCAACAAAAAGAAGATTACAAAAATGAATGCCTCTTCAAAATAAACTTTCAGTATCTGAACCATCACCGGAACATCAAGGACAAGATGCCAGACTCAATTAGGATCTGAACGCACAATTAACTAAGCATATGATCGAAGAACGTCACGGAGAACGGGTGGGTACAAATAAACTTTGAGCCTTTACCATTTATTTCTTAAATCGTGAACCATGCCATGTCATAACCCTTAAAAGTCCTAGCTGAAGCATGGGTTAGTTTGAAAGTATATTGTTACAAAAGGTATCTTGACACCTGTAGGGTTCGCTATAAATCTTGAGCTGACATCACACTTTTACAAAATTTGTTTGTTTTACTAAAAAATGAATTTAGACAGACATAAGCTTTGCATTATTCGAATACCATTGTTTGCATATGACTATTTGTTCAACAACAGAGAAATTCAGACGATGGATATTCGATGAACAAAAATACTCTTAGTGGATAGAATCACCTTAGATGGAAAGACATTCCAATGATAGGCCTTTCATAATCAAGGGGCATAGCATGGTGTCTAGTTGATCTGGGACATTCAAGCCAATATGCAAAGGATCTCTCAAAAATTCCAAATAGCCAGGGGCATAACTCCATCTGAATCACTTGGGGTATTGGACATGAATTCCAGCAAAGAATCCTGTACGATCAAACAAACATCTTCTGGCAGTGTCGCAACACTTACTACTATGGACAATGACAATTCTCCATACCCGGTGAACATGGACATAGTCGGAAAACACTACGCATGAACAAAGACCCGCTAGGTTGACTGGCCTAGGAAAAAATAAGGGCATCCCGGCGAACCAAAAGGGTTCGAGCAAAAATTAGGGAAATACATATGTAAAAAAACTGTGCACCCGACAAGTCAAAAACCTGAAAAGGCGGCTCAGGTAAAAAAGGGTATCCCGGTGGAGTGAAAATCTGAAAAGACAATCCATGCAAAAGTTAGGGATTAAAGCGTATGACTATGTCCCGTCATCCTGTCACTTGTCTAAATCAGTAGAAGGTTTATTACCCTGATCTGCATTCACCAAGGACTCTAAAAGTTGGGATAATAGTCAAACCATCTACAAAATCCCCAGTTGATATTTTCTACAACAGGTATCAAGACATAGGAATTCTACTACAAGGTCACCGCCATATTCTCAACTTACAACCTATTGATGTCAGGTGTTCTCATACCCTCGACAGAGAAAAATCTCCAAATTACTGCTCCAACGAAAATTCCCCAATGAAGTCGCCAAGCTTCTCTAGATTCCCCAAGCGGATTACAAAGTTTCCCTTCCCCAACGGAAACATTCTGAATAAAGTAGATTAACCTTTAGAAATGGTTCAGGTATGATCCAAAGACGAATGTCATCTTGATACTTATTCAGATTCTCATCTAGAAACGATTCAGGTACGATCCAAAGACGGATGTCATCCTGATACTTATTCAGATTGTCATCTAGAAACAGTTCAGGTACGATCCAAAGACGGATGTCATCCTGTCACTTACTCTAGATTCTCATCTAGAAACAATTCAGGTACGATCCAAAGACGGGTGTCATTCTGATACTTATTCAGATTATCATCTAGAAATGGTTCAGATATGATCCAAAGACGTATGTCATTCTGACACTTATTTCAACACATCATCTAGAAACGGTTCAGGTACGATCCAGAAACGGATGTCATCCTGACACCTACTCCAGATTCTATCCTAGTATAATTCAGATATGATCCAGAGACGGATGTCATTCTCACACTCATTCAACACATGTTTCAAGTATAGTTTAGATACGATCAAAAGACGGATGTCATTCTGACACTCATTCAACACATGTTTCAAGTACAGTTCAGATACGATCCAGAGACGGATGTCATTCTGACACTCATTCAATACATGTTCAAGTACAATCACGACATAGATCCATCCACAAAATCTCCGCAAGTACTTTCTCCAGCAGGTACAGGGGAGGAAACGTCCTGATGCAAAGTCACCATTACATACAACCCCGTGAAGTCTAAGTTCCCCACAGAGTAGAAACAACCGATGTTTTGATCTCTTCTTCCCCAAGCAGGAATTACTTTATCCAGCAATGTTCCTTCAGAGAGCTGAAATCTGCCTTCCCCAACCGAGTTTTATAACTTCAAACAGTTTATAAAACCTCCTCCCGGATAGAGTTTATTTCTCCAACTGCGGAAGCTCATTCCCCAACAGAGTTTATTTCTCTACAACAACAAAATCTCCCAACAGAGCACCCTCTCTCCAGAGTTATTCTCAAGCAGAGTCAATCCCATACAGAACTTCCTCAGACAGAAAGAGGAAATCCCCAGCGAATCATCTCTATTCATCACCCCCAGCGGAAATGAAGGATTCAACTTCCTTATACTCTCCAGAAGTAGTCCGAAATTTACTTTCCCAGACTAAGAAACATCAAAATAGCATCCCATATTCATACATCGTGGCATATGCATACACATCACATACAACATAATATCATGTATTTTGAGAACATTATCACGCAATGCATATCATACATCATGACATTGCATACAACTAACTCCTTACCTTTTTCGGGGAAAGATAAAATCAACAAACATCGTTGACTACTTAGGTGACCTGGTAGTCTTCTCAAAAGCTATGTATAACAAAGGGTTATCTCAGGATCTTCCTCAGAAAGATGCAGTCACAAGACCTTCTCTGGTTCAGTCAGATCGACACTAAGATCTCTTTGATTTCTATTCTAGTTGAAGATATTCCAAGACTTTTGACTGGTTTAGTTGAATCGACCCTAATATTCTTCTGATTTCCATTCCATTCAAAGTTGATCCAAGACTTTCTCTGGTTCAATCAGATCGACACTAAGATCTCTCTGATATGTATTCTAGTTGAAGATATTCTAAGAATTTTGTCTGGTTCAGTCAAATCGATGCTAAGATTCTTCTGATTTCCATTGCATTCAAATTTAATCCAAAACCTTCTCTGGTTCAGTCAGATCGACACTAAGCTCTCTCTGATTTCTATTCCAGTTGAAGTTATACCAAGACTTTTTTCTGGTTCCGTCGAATCGATCCTAAGATTCTTCTGATTCTCATTCCACTCAAAGTTAATTCAAGACCTTCTTTGGTTCAGTCAGATCGACACTAAGATCTCTCTGATTTATATTATAGTTGAATATATTCCAATACTTTTGTCGATATTAGTCGAATCGATGCTAAGATTCTTCTGATTTCTATTCCAGTCAAAGTTAATCCAAGACCTTCTCTGGATCAGTCAGATCGACACTAAGAACTCTCTGATTTCTATCCCAGTTGAAGATATTCCAAGACTTTTGTCTGGTTCAGTCGAATCAATCCTAATATCCTTCTAATTTCCACTCCATTCAAAGTTAATCCAAGACCTTCTCAGGTTCAGTCAGATCGAAACTAAGATCTCTCTGATTTCTATTCCAGATGAAGATGTTCCATGACTTTTGTCTGGTTCAATTGAATGGATCCTAAGATTTTTCTGATTTCCATTCCAATCAAAGTTGATCCAAGACCTTCTCTAGTTCAGTTAGATCGACACCAAGATATCTCTGATTTCTATTCCAGTTGAAGATATTCCAAGACTTTTGTCCGGTTCAGTCAAATCGATCCTAAGATTCTTCTGATTTCCATTACAATCAAAGTTAATCCAAGACCTTCTCTGGTTCAGTCAGATCGACACTAAGATCTATCTGATTTCTATTCAAAATGAAGATATTCCAATACTTTTGTCTGGTTCAGTTGAATCGATCCTAAGATTTTTCGAATTTCCTTTCCAGTCAAAGTTAATCCAAGACCTTCTCTGGTTCAGTCAGATCGAAACTAAGATCTCTCTGATTTCTGTTCCAGTTGAAGATATTTCAAGAATTTTGTCTGTTTCAGTCGAATCAATCCTAAGATTCTTCTGATTCCCATTCCAGTCAAAGTTAATACAAGACCTTCTCTAGTTCAGTCAGATAAACACTAAGATATCTCTTATTTCCATTCCAGATGAAGATATTCCAAGACTTTTGTCTGGTTCAGTTGAATCGATCCTTAGATTTTTCTGATATCCATTCCAGTCAAAGTTAATTCAAGACCTTCTCTGGTTCAGTCAGATCGACACTAAGATCTCTCTGATTGCTATTCCATTTGAAGATATTCCATGAATTTAGTCTGGTTTATTCGAATCAATCCTAAGATCCTTCTGATTTCCATTCCATTCAAAGTTGATCCAATACCTTCTCGGGTTCAGTCAGATCGACACTAAGATCTATTTGATTTCTATTCCAGATGAAGATATTGCATGACTTTTTTTTGGTTCAGTTGAATGGATCCTAAGATTTTTCCGATTTCCATTCCAGTCAAAGTTGATCCAAGACCTTCTCTTGTTCAGTCAGATCAACACTAAGATCTCTCTGATTTCTAATCCAGTTTAAAACATTCCAAGTCTTTTGTCCGGTTCAGTCGAATCAATCCTAAGATTCTTGTGATTTCCATTCCAGTCAAAGTTAATCGAAGACCTTCTCTGGTTCAGTCAGATCGACACTAAGATCTATCTGATTACTATTCAAGATGAAGATATTTCAAGACTTTTGTCTGGTTCAGTTGAATCGATCCTAAGATTTTTCTGATTTCCATTCCAGTTAAAGTTGATCCAAGACCTTCTCTGGTTTAGTCTGATCGACACTAAGATCTCTCTGATTTCGATTCCAGTTGAAGATATTCCAAGACCTTTGTCTGTTTCAGTCGAATTAATCCTAAGATTCTTATGATTTCCATTCCAATCAAAGTTAATACAAGACCTTCTCTTGTTCAGTCAGATCGACACTAAGATCTCTCTGATTTCCATTCCAGATGAAGATATTCCAAGACTTTTGTCTGATTCAGTTGAATCGATCCTAAGAATTTTCTGATATCCATTCCAGTCAAAGTTGATCCAAGACATTCTCTGGTTCAGTCAGAGCGACACTAAAATCTCTCTTATTTCTATTCCAGTTGAAGATATTCCAAGACTTTTGTTTGGTTCAGTCGAATCGATCCTAAGATTCTTCTGATTTCCATTCCAGTCAAATTTAATCCAATACCTTCTCTGGTTCAGTCAGATCGACACTAAGATCGACACTAATATCTCTCTGATTTCTATTTCAGTTGAAGATATTCCAAGAATTTTATCTGGTTTAGTCGAATCGATCCTAAGATTGTTCTGATTTCCATTCCAATCAAAGATAATCCAAGAACTTCTCTGGTTTAGTCAGATCGATACTAAGATCTCTCTGATTTCTATTCCAGATGAATATATTCCAAGACTTTTGTCTGGTTCAATTGAATGAATCCTTAGATTTTTCTGATTTCCATTCCAGTCAAAGTTGATCCAAGACCTTCTCTGGTTCAGTCAAATCAACACTAAGATCTCTCTGGTTTCTATTCCAGTTAAAGTTATTCCAAGACTTTACTCCGTTTCAGTCGAATCAATCCTAAGATTCTTCTGATTTCCATTCCAGTCAAAGTTAATACAAGACCTTCTTTGGTTCAGTCAGATTGACACTAAGATCTCTCTGATTTCTATTCCATTTGAAGATATTCCAAGACTTTTTTTCTGGTTCAGTCGAATCGATCCTAAGATTCTTCTGATTCTCATTCCAGTCAAAGTTAATCTAAGACCTTCTTTGGTTCAGTCAGATTGACACTATGATCTCTCTGATTTCTATTCCAGTTCATAAAATTCCAAGACTTTTGTCCGGTTCAGTCGAATCGATCCAAAGATTTTTCTGATTTCCATTCTAGTCAAAGTTGATCCAAGACCTTCTCTGGTTCGGTCAGATCGACACTAAGATCTCTCTGATTTCTATTCCAGTTGAACATATTCCAAGAATTTTGTCCTGTTCAGTCGAATCAATCCTAAGATTCTTCTGATTTCCATTCCAGTCAAAGTTAATCCAAGACCTTCTCTGGTTCAGTCAGATCGACACTAAGATCTATCTGATTTCTATTCAAGATGAAGATATTTCAAGACTTTTGTCTGGTTCAGTTGAATCGATCCTAAGATTTTTCTGATTTCCATTCCAGTTAAAGTTGATCCAAGACCTTCTCTGGTTTAGTCTGATCGACACTAAGATCTCTCTGATTTCGATTCCAGTTGAAGATATTCCAAGACCTTTGTCTGTTTCAGTCGAATTAATCCTAAGATTCTTATGATTTCCATTCCAATCAAAGTTAATACAAGACCTTCTCTTGTTTAGTCAGATCGACACTAAGATCTCTCTGATTTCCATTCCAGATGAAGATATTCCAAGACTTTTGTCTGATTCAGTTGAATCGATCCTAAGAATTTTCTGATATCCATTCCAGTCAAAGTTGATCCAAGACATTCTCTGGTTCAGTCAGAGCGACACTAAAATCTCTCTTATTTCTATTCCAGTTGAAGATATTCCAAGACTTTTGTTTGGTTCAGTCGAATCGATCCTAAGATTCTTCTGATTTCCATTCCAGTCAAATTTAATCCAAGACCTTCTCTGGTTCAGTCAGATCGACACTAAGATCGACACTAATATCTCTCTGATTTCTATTTCAGTTGAGATATTCCAAGAATTTTGTCTTGTTTAGTCGTATCGATCCTAAGATTGTTCTGATTTCCATTCCAATCAAAGCTAATCCAAGAACTTCTCTGGTTTAGTCAGATCGACACTAAGATCTCTCTGATTTCTATTCCAGATGAATATATTCCAAGACTTTTGTCTGGTTCAGTTGAATGAATCCTTAGATTTTTCTGATTTCCATTCCAGTCAAAGTTGATCCAAGACCTTCTCTGGTTCAGTCAAATCAACACTAAGATCTCTCTGGTTTCTATTCCAGTTAAAGTTATTCCAAGACTTTACTCCGGTTCAGTCGAATCAATCCTAAGATTCTTCTGATTTCATTCCAGTCAAAGTTAATACAAGACCTTCTCTGGTTCAGTCAGATTGACACTAAGATCTCTCTGATTTCTATTCCATTTGAAGATATTCCAAGACTTTTTTTCTGGTTCAGTCGAATCGATCCTAAGATTCTTCTGATTCTCATTCCAGTCAAAGTTAATCTAAGACCTTCTCTGGTTGAGTCAGATTGACACTATGATCTCTCTGATTTCTATTCCAGTTCAGAAAATTCCAAGACTTTTGTCCGGTACAGTCGAATTGATCCAAAGATTTTTCTGATTTCCATTCCAGTCAAAGTTGATCCAAGACCTTCTCTGGTTCGGTCAGATCGACACTAAGATCTCTCTGATTTCTATTCCAGTTGAACATATTCCAAGAATTTTGTCCTGTTCAGTCGAATCGATCCTAAGATTCTTCTGATTTCCATTCCAGTCAAAGTTAATCCTAGACCTTCTCTGGTTCAGTCAGATCGACACTAAGATCTATCTGATTTATATTCAAGATGAAGATATTTCAAGACTTTTGTCTGGTTCATATGAATCGATCCTAAGATTTTTCTGATATCCATTCCAGTCAAAGTTGATCCAAGACATTCTCTGGTTCAGTCAGAGCGACACTAAAATCTCTCTTATTTCTATTCCAGTTGAAGATATTCCAAGACTTTTGTTTGGTTCAGTCGAATCGATCCTAAGATTCTTCTGATTTCCATTCCAGTCAAATTTAATCCAAGACCTTCTCTGGTTCAGTCAGATCGACACTAAGATCGACACTAATATCTCTCTGATTTCTATTTCAGTTGAGATATTCCAAGAATTTTATCTTGTTTAGTCGTATCGATCCTAAGATTGTTCTGATTTCCATTCCAATCAAAGCTAATCCAAGAACTTCTCTGGTTTAGTCAGATCGACACTAAGATCTCTCTGATTTGTATTCCAGATGAATATATTCCAAGACTTTTGTCTGGTTCAGTTGAATGAATCCTTAGATTTTTCTGATTTCCATTCCAGTCAAAGTTGATCCAAGACCTTCTCTGGTTCAGTCAAATCAACACTAAGATCTCTCTGGTTTCTATTCCAGTTAAAGTTATTCCAAGACTTTACTCCGGTTCAGTCGAATCAATCCTAAGATTCTTCTGATTTCCATTCCAGTCAAAGTTAATACAAGACCTTCTCTGGTTCAGTCAGATTGACACTAAGATCTCTCTGATTTCTATTCCATTTGAAGATATTCCAAGACTTTTTTTCTGGTTCAGTCGAATCGATCCTAAGATTCTTCTGATTCTCATTCCAGTCAAAGTTAATCTAAGACCTTCTCTGGTTGAGTCAGATTGACACTATGATCTCTCTGATTTCTATTCCAGTTCAGAAAATTCCAAGACTTTTGTCCGGTTCAGTCGAATTGATCCAAAGATTTTTCTGATTTCCATTCCAGTCAAAGTTGATCCAAGACCTTCTCTGGTTCGGTCAGATCGACACTAAGATCTCTCTGATTTCTATTCCAGTTGAACATATTCCAAGAATTTTGTCCTGTTCAGTCGAATCAATCCTAAGATTATTCTGATTTCCATTCCAATCAAAGTTAATCCTAGACCTTCTCTGGTTCAGTCAGATCGACACTAAGATCTATCTGATTACTATTCAAGATGAAGATATTTCAAGACTTTTGTCTGGTTCAGTTGAATCGATCCTAAGATTTTTCTGATTTCCATTCCAGTTAAAGTTGATCCAAGACCTTCTCTGGTTTAGTCTGATCGACACTAAGATCTCTCTGATTTCGATTCCAGTTGAAGATATTCCAAGACCTTTGTCTGTTTCAGTCGAATTAATCCTAAGATTCTTATGATTTCCATTCCAATCAAAGTTAATACAAGACCATCTTTTTTTCTGTCAGATCGACACTAAGATCTCTCTGATTTCCATTCCAGATGAAGATATTCCAAGACTTTTGTCTGATTCAGTTGAATCGATCCTAAGAATTTTCTGATATCCATTCCTGTCAAAGTTGATCCAAGACATTCTCTGGTTCAGTCAGAGCGACACTAAAATCTCTCTTATTTCTATTCCAGTTGAAGATATTCCAAGACTTTTGTTTGGTTCAGTCGAATCGATCCTAAGATTTTTCTGATTTCCATTCCAGTCAAATTTAATCCAATACCTTCTCTGGTTCAGTCAGATCGACACTAAGATCGACACTAATATCTCTCTGATTTCTATTTCAGTTGAAGATATTCCAAGAATTTTATCTGGTTTAGTCGAATCGATCCTAAGATTGTTCTGATTTCCATTCCAATCAAAGATAATCCAAGAACTTCTCTGGTTTAGTCAGATCGATACTAAGATCTCTCTGATTTCTATTCCAGATGAATATATTCCAAGACTTTTGTCTGGTTCAATTGAATGAATCCTTAGATTTTTCTGATTTCCATTCCAGTCAAAGTTGATCCAAGACCTTCTCTGGTTCAGTCAAATCAACACTAAGATCTCTCTGGTTTCTATTCCAGTTAAAGTTATTCCAAGACTTTACTCCGGTTCAGTCGAATCAATCCTAAGATTCTTCTGATTTCCATTCCAGTCAAAGTTAATACAAGACCTTCTTTGGTTCAGTCAGATTGACACTGAGATCTCTCTGATTTCTATTCCATTTGAAGATATTCCAAGACTTTTTTTCTGGTTCAGTCGAATCGATCCTAAGATTCTTCTGATTCTCATTCCAGTCAAATTTAATCTAAGACCTTCTCTGGTTCAGTCAGATTGACACTATGATCTCTCTGATTTCTATTCCAGTTCATAAAATTCCAAGACTTTTGTCCGGTTCAGTCGAATCGATCTAAAGATTTTTCTGATTTCCATTCCAGTCAAAGTTGATCCAAGACCTTCTCTGGTTCGGTCAGATCGACACTAAGATCTCTCTGATTTCTATTCCAGTTGAACATATTCCAAAAATTTTGTCCTGTTCAGTCGAATCAATCCTAAGATTCTTCTGATTTCCATTCCAGTCAAAGTTAATCCAAGACCTTCTCTGGTTCAGTCAGATCGACACTAAGATCTATCTGATTTCTATTCAAGATGAAGATATTTAAAGACTTTTGTCTGGTTCAGTTGAATCGATCCTAAGATTTTTCTGATTTCCATTCCAGTTAAAGTTGATCCAAGACCTTCTCTGGTTTAGTCTGATCGACACTAAGATCTCTCTGATTTCGATTCCAGTTGAAGATATTCCAAGACCTTTGTCTGTTTCAGTCGAATTAATCCTAAGATTCTTATGATTTCCATTCCAATCAAAGTTAATACAAGACCTTCTCTTGTTTAGTCAGATCGACACTAAGATCTCTCTGATTTCCATTCCAGATGAAGATATTCCAAGACTTTTGTCTGATTAAGTTGAATCGATCCTAAGAATTTTCTGATATCCATTCCAGTCAAAGTTGATCCAAGACATTCTCTGGTTCAGTCAGAGCGACACTAAAATCTCTCTTATTTCTATTCCAGTTGAAGATATTCCAAGACTTTTGTTTGGTTCAGTCGAATCGATCCTAAGATTCTTCTGATTTCCATTCCAGTAAAATTTAATCCAAGACCTTCTCTGGTTCAGTCAGATCGACACTAAGATCGACACTAATATCTCTCTGATTTCTATTTCAGTTGAGATATTCCAAGAATTTTATCTTGTTTAGTCGTATCGATCCTAAGATTGTTCTGATTTCCATTCCAATCAAAGCTAATCCAAGAACTTCTCTGGTTTAGTCAGATCGACACTAAGATCTCTCTGATTTCTATTCCAGATGAATATATTCCAAGACTTTTGTCTGGTTCAGTTGAATGAATCCTTAGATTTTTCTGATTTCCATTCCAGTCAAAGTTGATCCAAGACCTTCTCTGGTTCAGTCAAATCAACACTAAGATCTCTCTGGTTTCTATTCCAGTTAAAGTTATTCCAAGACTTTACTCCGGTTTAGTCGAATCAATCCTAAGATTCTTCTGATTTCATTCCAGTCAAAGTTAATACAAGACCTTCTCTGGTTCAGTCAGATTGACACTAAGATCTCTCTGATTTCTATTCCATTTGAAGATATTCCAAGACTTTTTTTCTGGTTCAGTCGAATCGATCCTAAGATTCTTCTGATTCTCATTCCAGTCAAAGTTAATCTAAGACCTTCTCTGGTTGAGTCAGATTGACACTATGATCTCTCTGATTTCTATTCCAGTTCAGAAAATTCCAAGACTTTTGTCCGGTTCAGTCGAATTGATCCAAAGATTTTTCTGATTTCCATTCCAGTCAAAGTTGATCCAAGACCTTCTCTGGTTCGGTCAGATCGACACTAAGATCTCTCTGATTTCTATTCCAGTTGAACATATTCCAAGAATTTTGTCCTGTTCAGTCGAATCGATCCTAAGATTCTTCTGATTTCCATTCCAGTCAAAGTTAATCCTAGACCTTCTCTGGTTCAGTCAGATCGACACTAAGATCTATCTGATTTATATTCAAGATGAAGATATTTCAAGACTTTTGTCTGGTTCATATGAATCGATCCTAAGATTTTTCTGATATCCATTCCAGTCAAAGTTGATCCAAGACATTCTCTGGTTCAGTTAGAGCGACACTAAAATCTCTCTTATTTCTATTCCAGTTGAAGATATTCCAAGACTTTTGTTTGGTTCAGTCGAATCGATCCTAAGATTCTTCTGATTTCCATTCCAGTCAAATTTAATCCAAGACCTTCTCTGGTTCAGTCAGTTCGACACTAAGATCGACACTAATATCTCTCTGATTTCTATTTCAGTTGAGATATTCCAAAAATTTTATCTTCTTTAGTCGTATCGATCCTAAGATTGTTCTGATTTCCATTCCAATCAAAGCTAATCCAAGAACTTCTCTGGTTTAGTCAGATCGACACTAAGATCTCTCTGATTTGTATTCCAGATGAATATATTCCAAGACTTTTGTCTGGTTCAGTTGAATGAATCCTTAGATTTTTCTGATTTCCATTCCAGTCAAAGTTGATCCAAGACCTTCTCTGGTTCAGTCAAATCAACACTAAGATCTCTCTGGTTTCTATTCCAGTTAAAGTTATTCCAAGACTTTACTCCGGTTCAGTCGAATCAATCCTAAGATTCTTCTGATTTCCATTCCAGTCAAAGTTAATACAAGACCTTCTCTGGTTCAGTCAGATTGACACTAAGATCTCTCTGATTTCTATTCCATTTTAAGATATTCCAAGACTTTTTTTCTGGTTCAGTCGAATCGATCCTAAGATTCTTCTGATTCTCATTCCAGTCAAAGTTAATCTAAGACCTTCTCTGGTTGAGTCAGATTGACACTATGATCTCTCTGATTTCTATTGCCGTTCAGAAAATTCCAAGACTTTTGTCCGGTTCAGTCGAATTGATCCAAAGATTTTTCTGATTTCCATTCCAGTCAAAGTTGATCCAAGACCTTCTCTGGTTCGGTCAGATCGACACTAAGATCTCTCTGATTTCTATTCCAGTTGAACATATTCCAAGAATTTTGTCCTGTTCAGTCGAATCGATCCTAAGATTATTCTGATTTCCATTCCAATCAAAGTTAATCCTAGACCTTCTCTGGTTCAGTCAGATCGACACTAAGATCTATCTGATTTATATTCAAGATGAAGATATTTCAAGACTTTTGTCTGGTTCATATGAATCGATCCTAAGATTTTTCTGATTTCCATTCCAGTCAAAGTTGATCCAAAACCTTCTCTGGTTCAGTCCGATCTATAATAAGATCTCTCTGATTTCTATTCCAGTTGAAGATATTCCAAGACTTTTTTATTTTTCAGTCGAATCAATCCTAAGATTCTTCTGATTCCCATTCCAGTCAAAGTTAATACAAGACCTTCTCTGGTTCAGTCATATCGACACTAAGATCTATCTGATTTCCATTCCAGATGAAGATATTCCAAGACTTTTGTCTGATTCAGTTGAATCGATCCTAAGAATTTTCTGATATCCATTCCCGTCAAAGTTGATCCAAGACATTCTCTGGTTCAGTCAGATTGACACTAAAATCTCTCTTATTTCTATTCCAGTTGAAGATATTCCAAGACTTTTGTCTGGTTCAGTCGAATCGATTCTAAGATTCTTCTGATTTCCATTCCTGTCAAAGTTAATCCAAGACCTTCTCTGGTTTAATCAGATCGACACTAAGATCTCTCTGATTTCTATTCCAGTTGAGGATATTCCAAGACTTTTTTCTTGTTCAGTCGAATTAATCCTAAGATTCTTCTGATTTCCATTCCAATCAAAGTTAATCCAAGACCTTCTCTGGTTCATTTATATCGACACTAAGATCTCTCTGATTTCTATTCCAGTTGAAGATATTCCAAGACTTTTGTCTGGTTCAGTCGAATCGATCCTAAGATTCTTCTGATTTCAATTCCAGTCAAATTTAATCCATGACCTTCCCTGGTTTAGTCAGATCGACACTAAGATCGACACTAAGATATCTCTGATTACTATTCCATTTGACAATATTCCAAGAATTTTGTCTGGTTTAGTCGAATCGATCCTAAGATTGTTCTGATTTCCATTCCAGTCAAAGTTAATCCAAGACCTTCTCTGGTTCAGTCAGATCGGCACTAAGATCTCTCTGATTTCTATTCCAGATGAAGATATTTCAAGACTTTTGTCTGGTTCAGTTGAATCGATCCTAAGATTTTTCTGATTTCCATTCCAGTTAAAGTTGATCCAAGACCTTCTCTGGTTTAGTCTGATCGACACTAAGATCTCTCTGATTTCGATTCCAGTTGAAGATATTCCAAGACCTTTGTCTGTTTCAGTCGAATTAATCCTAAGATTCTTATGATTTCCATTCCAATCAAAGTTAATACAAGACCTTCTCTTGTTTAGTCAGATCGACACTAAGAACTCTCTGATTTCCATTCCAGATGAAGATATTCCAAGACTTTTGTCTGATTCAGTTGAATCGATCCTAAGAATTTTCTGATATCCATTCCAGTCAAAGTTGATCTAAGACATTCTCTGGTTCAGTCAGAGCGACACTAAAATCTCTCTTATTTCTATTCCAGTTGAAGATATTCCAAGACTTTTGTTTGGTTCAGTCGAATCGATCCTAAGATTCTTCTGATTTCCATTCCAGTCAAATTTAATCCAAGACCTTCTCTGGTTCAGTCAGATCGACACTAAGATCGACACTAATATCTCTCTGATTTCTATTTCAGTTGAGATATTCCAAGAATTTTATCTTGTTTAGTCGTATCGATCCTAAGATTGTTCTGATTTCCATTCCAATCAAAGCTAATCCAAGAACTTCTCTGGTTTAGTCAGATCGACACTAAGATCTCTCTGATTTCTATTCCAGATGAATATATTCCAAGACTTTTGTCTGGTTCAGTTGAATGAATCCTTAGATTTTTCTGATTTCCATTCCAGTCAAAGTTGATCCAAGACCTTCTCTGGTTCAGTCAAATCAACACTAAGATCTCTCTGGTTTCTATTCCAGTTAAAGTTATTCCAAGACTTTACTCCGGTTCAGTCGAATCAATCCTAAGATTCTTCTGATTTCATTCCAGTCAAAGTTAATACAAGACCTTCTCTGGTTCAGTCAGATTGACACTAAGATCTTTCTGATTTCTATTCCATTTGAAGATATTCCAAGACTTTTTTTCTGGTTCAGTCGAATCGATCCTAAGATTCTTCTGATTCTCATTCCAGTCAAAGTTAATCTAAGACCTTCTCTGGTTGAGTCAGATTGACACTATGATCTCTCTGATTTCTATTCCAGTTCAGAAAATTCCAAGACTTTTGTCCGGTTCAGTCGAATTGATCCAAAGATTTTTCTGATTTCCATTCCAGTCAAAGTTGATCCAAGACCTTCTCTGGTTCGGTCAGATCGACACTAAGATCTCTCGCATTTCTATTCCAGTTGAACATATTCTAAGAATTTTGTCCTGTTCAGTCGAATCGATCCTAAGATTCTTCTGATTTCCATTCCAGTCAAAGTTAACCCTAGACCTTCTCTTGTTCAGTCAGATCGACACTAAGATCTATCTGATTTATATTCAAGATGAAGATATTTCAAGACTTTTGTCTGGTTCATATGAATCGATCCTAAGATTTTTCTGATATCCATTCCAGTCAAAGTTGATCCAAGACATTCTCTGGTTCAGTCAGAGCGACACTAAAATCTCTCTTATTTCTATTCCAGTTGAAGATATTCCAAGACTTTTGTTTGGTTCAGTCGAATCGATCCTAAGATTCTTCTGATTTCCATTCCAGTCAAATTTAATCCAAGACCTTCTTTGGTTCAGTCAGATCGACACTAAGATCGACACTAATATCTCTCTGATTTCTATTTCAGTTGAGATATTCCAAGAATTTTATCTTGTTTAGTCGTATCGATCCTAAGATTGTTCGGATTTCCATTCCAATCAAAGCTAATCCAAGAACTTCTCTGGTTTAGTCAGATCGACACTAAGATCTCTCTGATTTGTATTCCAGATGAATATATTCCAAGACTTTTGTCTGGTTCAGTTGAATGAATCCTTAGATTTTTCTGATTTCCATTCCAGTCAAAGTTGATCCAAGACCTTCTCTGGTTCAGTCAAATCAACACTAAGATCTCTCTGGTTTCTATTCCAGTTAAAGTTATTCCAAGACTTTACTCCGGTTCAGTCGAATCAATCCTAAGATTCTTCTGATTTCCATTCCAGTCAAAGTTAATACAAGACCTTCTCTGGTTCAGTCAGATTGACACTAAGATCTCTCTGATTTCTATTCCATTTTAAGATATTCCAAGACTTTTTTTCTGGTTCAGTCGAATCGATCCTAAGATTCTTCTGATTCTCATTCCAGTCAAAGTTAATCTAAGACCTTCTCTGGTTGAGTCAGATTGACACTATGATCTCTCTGATTTCTATTGCCGTTCAGAAAATTCCAAGACTTTTGTCCGGTTCAGTCGAATTGATCCAAAGATTTTTCTGATTTCCATTCCAGTCAAAGTTGATCCAAGACCTTCTCTGGTTCGGTCAGATCGACACTAAGATCTCTCTGATTTCTATTCCAGTTGAACATATTCCAAGAATTTTGTCCTGTTCAGTCGAATCGATCCTAAGATTATTCTGATTTCCATTCCAATCAAAGTTAATCCTAGACCTTCTCTGGTTCAGTCAGATCGACACTAAGATCTATCTGATTTATATTCAAGATGAAGATATTTCAAGACTTTTGTCTGGTTCATATGAATCGATCCTAAGATTTTTCTGATTTCCATTCCAGTCAAAGTTGATCCAAAACCTTCTCTGGTTCAGTCCGATCTATAATAAGATCTCTCTGATTTCTATTCCAGTTGAAGATATTCCAAGACTTTTTTATTTTTCAGTCGAATCAATCCTAAGATTCTTCTGATTCCCATTCCAGTCAAAGTTAATACAAGACCTTCTCTGGTTCAGTCATATCGACACTAAGATCTATCTGATTTCCATTCCAGATGAAGATATTCCAAGACTTTTGTCTGATTCAGTTGAATCGATCCTAAGAATTTTCTGATATCCATTCCCGTCAAAGTTGATCCAAGACATTCTCTGGTTCAGTCAGATCGACACTAAAATCTCTCTTATTTCTATTCCAGTTGAAGATATTCCAAGACTTTTGTCTGGTTAAGTCGAATCGATTCTAAGATTCTTCTGATTTCCATTCCTATCAAAGTTAATCCAAGACCTTCTCTGGTTTAATCAGATCGACACTAAGATCTCTCTGATTTCTATTCCAGTTGAGGATATCCCAAGACTTTTTTCTTGTTCAGTCAAATTAATCCTAAGATTCTTCTGATTTCCATTCCAATCAAAGTTAATCCAAGACCTTCTCTGGTTCATTTATATCGACACTAAGATCTCTCTGATTTCTATTCCAGTTGAAGATATTCCAAGACTTTTGTCTGGTTCAGTCGAATCGATCCTAAGATTCTTCTGATTTCAATTCCAGTCAAATTTAATCCATGACCTTCCCTGGTTTAGTCAGATCGACACTAAGATCGACACTAAGATATCTCTGATTACTATTCCATTTGAAGATATTCCAAGAATTTTGTCTGGTTTAGTCGAATCGATCCTAAGATTGTTCTGATTTCCATTCCAGTCAAAGTTAATCCAAGACCTTCTCTGGTTCAGTCAGATCGGCACTAAGATCTCTCTGATTTCTATTCCAGATGAAGATATTCCAAGACTTTTGTCTGGTTCAGTTTAATGGATCCTAAGATTTTTCTGATTTCCATTCCAGTCAAAGGTTATCCAAGACCTTCTCTGGTTCAGTCAGATCGACACTAAGATCTCTATGATTTCTATTCCAGATGAAGATATTCCAAGACTTTTGTATGGTTCAGTTGAATGGATCCTAAGATTTTTCTTATTTCCATTCCGGTCAAAGTTAATCCAAAACCTTCTTAGGTTCAGTCAGATCGACACTAAGTTCTCTCTGATTTCTATTCCAGCTGAAGATATTCCAAGACTTTTGTCTGGTTCAGTTGAATGGATGCGAGGATTTTTTTAATTTCCATTCCAATAAAAGTTGATCCAAGACCTTCTCTGGTTCAATCAGATAGACACTAAGATCTCTATGATTTCTATTCCAGTTGAAGATATTCCAAGACTTTAGTCCGTTTCAGTCGAATCGATCCTAAGATTCTTCTGATTCCCATTTCTAGTCAAAGTTAATCCAAGAACTTCTTTGGTTAAGTCAGATCGAAAATAAGATATCTCTGATTTCTATTCCAGATGAAGATATTCCAAGACTTTTTCTAGTTCAGTTGAATCGATCCTAAGATTTTTCTGATTTCCATTCCAGTCAAAGTTGATCCAAGACCTTCTCTGGTTCAGTCAAATCGACACTAAAATCTCTCTGATTTCTATTCCAGTTGAAGATATTCCAAGACTTTTGTCTGCTTCACTTGAATCGATGCTAAGATTCTTCTGATTTCCATTCCGGTCAAAGTTAATACAAGATCTTCTCTGGTTCAGTCAGATCGACACTAAGATCTCTCTGATTTCTATTCCAGTTGAAGATATTCCAAGACTTTTTTCTGGTTCAGTAGAATCGATCCTAAGATTCTTCTGATTCTCATTCCAGTCAAATTTAATCCAAGACCTTCTCTGGTTCAGTCAGATCGACACTAAGATCTCTCTGATTTCTATTCCAGTTCTGAAAATTCCAAGACTTTTGTCCGGTTCAGTCGAATCGATCCTAACATTGTTCTGATTTCCATTCTAGTCAAAGTTAATCCAAGACCTTCTCTGGTTCAGTCAGATCGACACAAAGATCTCTCTGATTTCTATTCCAAATGAAGATATTCCAAGACTTTTGTCATGTTCAGTTGAATGGATCCTTAGATTTTTCTGATTTCCATTCCAGTCAAAGTTGATCCAAGACCTTCTCTGGTTCAGTCAGATCGACACTAAGATCTATCTGATTTCAATTCCAGTTGAAGATATTCCAAGACTTTTGTCTGTTTCAGTCGAATCAATCCTAAGATTCTTTTGATTTCCATTCCAGTCAAAGTAAATACATGACCTTCTCTGGTTCAGTCAGATCGACACTAAGATCTCTCTAATTTCCATTCCAGTTGAAGATATTCTAAGACTTTTGTCTGGTTCAATTGAATCGATCCTAAGATTTTTCTGATATCCATTCCAGTCAAAGTTGATTCAAGATATTCTCTGGTATGAAGACATTCCAAGACTTTTGTCTAGTTCAGTCGAATCGATCCTAAGATTCTTCTGATTTCCATTCCAGTCAAATTTAATCCAAGACCTTCTCTGGTTCAGTCAAATTGACACTAAGATCTCTCTGATTTCTATTCCAGTTGAAGATATTCCAAAACTTTTATCTGGTTCAGTCGAATCGATCCTAAGATTCTTCTGATTTCAATTCCAGTCAAATTTAATCCAAGACCTTCTCTGGTTCAGTCAGATCGACACTAAGATCGACACTAAGATCTCTCTTATTTCTATTCCAGTTTAGAAAATTCCAAGACTTTTATCCGGTTCAGTCGAATCGATCCTAAGATTGTTCTGATTTCCATTCCAGTTAAAGTGACTCCAAGACCTTCTCTGGTTCAGTCAGAACGACACTAAGATCTCTCTGATTTCTATTCCAGATGAAGATATTCCAAGACTTTTGTCTGGTTCAGTTGAATGGATCCTAAAATTTTCCAGATTTCCATTCCAGTCAAAGTTGATCCAAGACCTTCTCTGGTTCAGTCAGATCGACACTAAGATCTCTCTGATTTCTATTCCAGTTGAAGATATTCCAAGACTTTAGTCCGTTTCAGTCGAATCGATCCTAAGATTCTTCTGATTCCCATTTCTAGTCAAAGTTAATCCAAGAACTTCTTTGGTTAAGTCAGATCGAAAATAAGATATCTCTGATTTCTATTCCAGATGAAGATATTCCAAGACTTTTTCTAGTTCAGTTGAATCGATCCTAAGATTTTTCTGATTTCCATTCCAGTCAAAGTTGATCCAAGACCTTCTCTGGTTCAGTCAAATCGACACTAAAATCTCTCTGATTTCTATTCCAGTTGAAGATATTCCAAGACTTTTGTCTGCTTCACTTGAATCGATGCTAAGATTCTTCTGATTTCCATTCCGGTCAAAGTTAATACAAGATCTTCTCTGGTTCAGTCAGATCGACACTAAGATCTCTCTGATTTCTATTCCAGTTGAAGATATTCCAAGACTTTTTTCTGGTTCAGTAGAATCGATCCTAAGATTCTTCTGATTCTCATTCCAGTCAAATTTAATCCAAGACCTTCTCTGGTTCAGTCAGATCGACACTAAGATCTCTCTGATTTCTATTCCAGTTCTGAAAATTCCAAGACTTTTGTCCGGTTCAGTCGAATCGATCCTAACATTGTTCTGATTTCCATTCTAGTCAAAGTTAATCCAAGACCTTCTCTGGTTCAGTCAGATCGACACAAAGATCTCTCTGATTTCTATTCCAAATGAAGATATTCCAAGACTTTTGTCATGTTCAGTTGAATGGATCCTTAGATTTTTCTGATTTCCATTCCAGTCAAAGTTGATCCAAGACCTTCTCTGGTTCAGTCAGATCGACACTAAGATCTATCTGATTTCAATTCCAGTTGAAGATATTCCAAGACTTTTGTCTGTTTCAGTCGAATCAATCCTAAGATTCTTTTGATTTCCATTCCAGTCAAAGTAAATACATGACCTTCTCTGGTTCAGTCAGATCGACACTAAGATCTCTCTAATTTCCATTCCAGTTGAAGATATTCTAAGACTTTTGTCTGGTTCAATTGAATCGATCCTAAGATTTTTCTGATATCCATTCCAGTCAAAGTTGATTCAAGATATTCTCTGGTATGAAGACATTCCAAGACTTTTGTCTAGTTCAGTCGAATCGATCCTAAGATTCTTCTGATTTCCATTCCAGTCAAATTTAATCCAAGACCTTCTCTGGTTCAGTCAAATTGACACTAAGATCTCTCTGATTTCTATTCCAGTTGAAGATATTCCAAAACTTTTATCTGGTTCAGTCGAATCGATCCTAAGATTCTTCTGATTTCAATTCCAGTCAAATTTAATCCAAGACCTTCTCTGGTTCAGTCAGATCGACACTAAGATCGACACTAAGATCTCTCTTATTTCTATTCCAGTTTAGAAAATTCCAAGACTTTTATCCGGTTCAGTCGAATCGATCCTAAGATTGTTCTGATTTCCATTCCAGTTAAAGTGACTCCAAGACCTTCTCTGGTTCAGTCAGAACGACACTAAGATCTCTCTGATTTCTATTCCAGATGAAGATATTCCAAGACTTTTGTCTGGTTCAGTTGAATGGATCCTAAAATTTTCCAGATTTCCATTCCAGTCAAAGTTGATCCAAGACCTTCTCTGGTTCAGTCAGATCGACACTAAGATCTCTCTGATTTCTATTCCAGTTGAAGATATTCCAAGACTTTAGTCCGGTTCAGTCAAATCGATCCTAAGATTATTCGGATTTCAATTCCAGTCAAAGTTAATCAGAGACCTTCTTTGTTTAAGTCATATCGAAACTAAGATATCTCTGATTTATATTTCAGATGAAGACATTCCAAGACTTTTTTCTGGTTCAGTTGAATCATTCCTAAGATTTTTCTGATTTCCATTCCAGTCAAAGTTTATCCAAGACCTTCTCTGGTTCGGTCAGATCGACACTAAGATCTCTCTAATTTCTATTCCAGTTGAAGATATTCCAAGACTTTTTTTCCGGTTTAGTCGAATCGATCCTAAGATTCTTCTGATTCTCATTCCAATCAAATTTAATCTAAGACCTTCTCTGGTTCAGTCAGATCGACACTAAGATCTCTCTGATTTCTATTCTAGTTTAGAAAAATCCAAGACTTTTGTCCGGGTCAATCGAATTGATCCTAAGATTGTTCTGATTTCCATTCCAGTCAAAGTTAATCCCAGACCTTCTCTGGTTCAGTCAGATCGACACAAAGATCTCTCTGATTTCTATTCCAGATGAAGATATTCCAAGACTTTTGTCTGGTTCAGTCGAATCGATCCTAAAATTCTTCTGATTTGAATTCCAGTCAAATTTAATCCAAGACCTTCTCTGGTTTAGTCAGATCGACACTAAGATCGACACTAAGATCTCTCTGATTTCTATTCCAGTTCAGAAAATTCCAAGACTTTTGTCCGGTTCAGTCGAATCGATCCTAAGATTGTTCTGATTTCCATTCCAGTCAAAGTGATTCCAAGACCTTCTCTGGTTCAGTCAGATCGACACTAAGATCTCTCTGATTTCTATTCAAGATGAAGATATTCCAAGACTTTTGTCTGGTTCAGTTGAATGGATCCTAAAATTTTTCAGATTTCCATTCCAGTCAAAGTTGATCCAAGACCTTCTCTGGTTCAGTCAGATCGACACTAAGATCTCTCTGATTTCTATTCCAGTTGAAGATATTCCAAGACTTTAGTCCGGTTCAATCGAATCGATCCTAAGATTCTTCTGATTTCCATTCCAGTCAAAGTTAATCAGAGACCTTCTATGGTTAAGTCATATCAAAACTAAGATATCTCTGATTTATATTCCAGTTTAGAAAAATCCAAGACTTTAGTCCGGTTCAGTAGAATCGATCCTAAGATTCTTTTGATTTCCATTCCTGTCAAAGTTAATCCAAGACCTTCTTTGGTTAAGTCAGATCGAAACTAAGATCTCTCTGATTTCTATTCCAGATGAAGATATTCCAAGACTTTTGTCTGGTTAAGTTGAATGGATCCTAAGATTTTTCTGATTTCCATTCCAGTCAAAGTTGATCCAAGACCTTCTCTGGTTCAGTCCGATCGACACTAAGATCTCTCTAATTTCTATACCAGATGAAGATATTCCAAGACTTTTGTCTGGTTCAGTTGAATGGATCCTAAGATTTTTCTGATTTCTATTCCAGTCAAAGTTGATCCAAGACCTTCTCTGGTTCAGTCAGATCGACACTAATATCTCTCTGATTTCTATTCCCGTTGAAGATATTCCAAGACTTTTTTCTGGTTCAGTCGAATTAATCCTATGATTCTTCTAATTTCCATTCCAGTCAAAGGTAATCCAAGACCTTCTCTGGTTCATTAAGATCGACACTAAGATCTCTCTGATTTCTATTCCAGTTGAAGATATTCCAAGAATTTTGTCTGGTTCAGTCGAATCGATCCTAAGATTCTTCTGATTTCAATTCCAGTCAAATTTAATCCAAGACCTTCTCTGGTTCAGTCAGATCGACACTAAGATCGACACTAAGATCTCTCTGATTTCTATTCCAATTCAGAAAATTCCAAGACTTTTGTCCGGTTCAGTCGAATCGATCCTAAAATTGTTCTTATTTCCATTCCAATCAAAGTGATTCCAAGAACTTCTCTGGTTCAGTCAGATCGACACTAAGATCTCTCTGATTTCTATTCCAGATGAAGATATTCCAAGACTTTTGTCTGGTTCAGTTGAATGGATCCTAAAATTTTTCAGATTTCCATTCCAGTCAAAGTTGATCCAAGACCTTCTCTGGTTCAGTCAGATCGACACTAAGATCTCTCTGATTTCTATTCTAGTTGAAGATATTCCAAGACTTTTTTCCGGTTCAGTCGAATCGATCCTAAGATTCTTCTGATTTCCATTCCAATCAAAGTTAATCAGAGACCTTCTTTGGTTAAGTCAGATCGAAACTAAGATATCTCTGATTTCTATTTTAGATGAAGATATTCCAAGACTTTTGTCTGGTTCAGTTGAATCGATCCTAAGATTTTTCTGATTTCCATTCCAGTCAAAGTTCATCCAAGACCTTCTCTGGTTCAGTCAGATCGACACTAAGATCTCTCTGATTTCTATTCCAGTTAAAGATATTCCAAGAATTTTTTCCGGTTCAGTCGAATCGATCCTAAGATTCTTCTGATTCTCATTCCAGTCAAATTTAATCCAAGACCTTCTCTGGTTCAGTCAGATCGACACTAAGATCTCTCTGATTTCTATTCCAGTTCAGAAAAATCCAAGATTTTGTCCGGGTCAGTCGAATCGATCCTAAGATTGTTCTGATTTCCATTCCAGTCAAAGTTAATCCCAGACCTTCTCTGGTTCAGTCAAATCGACACAAAGATCTCTCTGATTTCTATTCCAGATGAACATATTCCAAGACTTTTGTCTGTTTCAGTTGAATCAATCCTATGATTCTTCTGATTTCCATTCCAATCAAAGTTAATACAAGACCTTCTCTAGTTCAGTCAGATCGAAACTAAGATCTCTCTGATTTCCATTCCCGATGAAGATATTCCAAGACTTTTGTTTGGTTAAGTTGAATCAATCCTAAGATTTTTCTGATATCCATTCAAGTCAAAGTTGATCCAAGACATTCTCTGGTTCAGTCAGATCGACACTAAGATCTCTCTTATTCCTATTCCAGTTGAAGATATTCCAAGACTTTTGTCTGGTTCAGTCGAATCGATGCTAAGATTCATTTGATTTCCATTCCAGTCAAAGTTAATCCAAGACCTTCTCTGGTTCAATTAGATCGACACTAAGATCTCTCTGATTTCTATTCCAATTGAAGATATTCCATGACTTTTTTCTGGTTCAGTCGAATTAATCCTAAGATTCTTCTGATTTCAATTCCAGTCAATGTTAATCCAAGACCTTCTCTGGTTCAGTCAGATCGACACTAAGATCTCTCTGATTTCTATTCCAGTTGAAGATATTCCAAGTCTTTTGTCTGGTTCAGTCGAATCGATCCTAAGATTCTTCTGATTTCCATTCCAGTCAAATTTAATCCAAGACCTTCTCTGGTTCAGCCAGATCGTCACTAAGATCTCTCTAATTTCTATTCCAATTGAAGATATTCCTAGAATTTTGTCAGGTTCAGTCGAATTGATCCTAAGATTGTTCTGATTTCCATTCCAGTCAAAGTTAATCCAAGACCTTCTCTGGTTCTGTCAGAATGACACTAAGATATCTCTGTTTTCTATTCCAGATGAAGATATTCCAAGACTTTTGTCTGGTTCAGTTGAATGGATCCTAAGATTTATCTGATTTCCATTCCAGTCAAAGTTGATCAAAGACCTTCTCTGGTTCAGTCAGATCGACACTAAGATCTCTCTAATTTCTATTCCAGTTGAAGATATTCCAAGACTTTAGTCCGGTTCAGTCGAATCGATCCAAAGATTCTCTGATTTCCTTTCCAGTCAAAGTTAATCCAAGACCTTCTTTGGTTAAGTTAGATCGAGACTAAGATATCTCTGATTTCTATTCCAGATGAAGATATTCAAAGACTTTTGTATGGTTCAACTGAATCGATCCTAAGATTTTTCTGATTTCCTTTCCAGTCAAAGTTGATCCAAGACCTTCTCTGGTTCAGTCAGATCGACACTAAGATCTCTCTGATTTCTATTCCAATTGAAGATATTCTAAGCCTTTTGTCTGCTTCACTTGAATCGATGCTAAGATTCTTATGATTTCCATTCCAGTCAAAGTTAATACAAGACCTTCTATGGTTCAGTTAGATCGACACTAAGATCTCTCTGATTTCTAATCCAGTTGAAGATATTCCAAAGCTTTTTTCTGATTCAGTCGAATCGATCCTAAGATTCTTCTGATTCTCATTCCAGTCAAATTTAATCCAAGACCTTCTCTGGTTCAGTCATATCGACACTAAGATCTCTCTGATTTCTATTCCAGTTCAAAAAATACCAAGACTTTTGTACGGTTCAGTCGAATCGATCCTAAGATAGTTCTGATTTACTTTCCAGTCAAAGTTATTCCAAGACCTTCTCTGGTTCATTCAGATCGACACTAAGATCTCTCTGATTTCTATTCCAGATGAAGATATTCCAAGACTTTTGTCTGGTTCAGTTGAATGGATCCTAAGGTTTTTCAGATTTCAATTCCAGTCAAAGTTGATCCAAGACCTTCTCTGGTTCAGTCAGATCGACACTAAGATCTCTCTGATTTCTATTCCAGTTGAAGATATTCCAAGACTTTAGTCCGGTTCAGTAGAATCGATCCTAAGATTCTTCTGATTTCCATTCCTGTCAAAGTTAATCCAAGACCTTCTTTGGTTAAGTCAGATCGAAACTAAGATATCTCTGATTTTTATTTCAGATGAAGATATTCCAAGACTTTTGTCTGGTTCAGTTGAATCGATCCTAAGATTTTTCTGATTTCCATTCCAGTCAAAGTTGATCCAAGACCTTCTCTGGTTCAGTCCGATCGACACTAAGATCTCTCTAATTTCTATACCAGATGAAGATATTCCAAGACTTTTGTCTGGTTCAGTTGAATGGATCCTAAGATTTTTCTGATTTCTATTCCAGTCAAAGTTGATCCAAGACCTTCTCTGGTTCAGTCAGATCGACACTAAGATTTCTCTGATATCTATTCTAGTTGAAGATATTCCAAGACTTTATTCCGGTTCAATCGAATCGATGTTAAGATTCTTCTGATTTCCATTCCAGTCAAAGTTAATCCAAGACCTTCTCTGGTTCAGTCAGATCGACACTAAGATCTATCTGATTTCTATTCCAGATGAAGATATTCCAAGACTTTTTTCTTGTTCAGTTGAATCGATCCTAAGATTTTTTAGATTTCCATTCCAGCCAAAGTTGATCCAAGACCTTCTCTGGTTCAGTCAGATCGACACTAAGATCTCTCTGATATCTATTCTAGTTGAAGATATTCCAAGACTTTAGTCCGGTTCAGTCGAATCGATGCTAAGATTCTTCTGATTTCCATTCCAGTCAAAGTTAATCCAAGACCTTCCTTGGTTCAGTCAGATCGACACTAAGATCTATCTGATTTCTATTCCAGATGAAGATATTCCATGACTTTTTTCTGGTTCAGTTGAATCGATCCTAAGATTTTTTAGATTTCCATTCCAGCCAAAGTTGATCCAAGACCTTCTCTGGTTCAGTCAGATCGACACTAAGATCCCTCTGATATTTATTCTAGTTGAAGATATTCCTAGACTTTTGTCTGGTTCACTTAAATCGATGCTAAGATTCTTTTGATTTCCATTCCAGTCAAATTTAATACAAGAACTTCTCTGGTTCAGTCAGATAGACATTAAGATCTCTCTGAATTCTATTCCAGTTGAAGACATTCCAAGACTTTTTTCTGGTTCAGTCGAATCGATCCTAAGATTGTTCTGATTCTCATTCCAATCAAAGTTAATCCAAGACCTTCTCTGGTTCAGTCAAATCGACACTAAGATCTCTCTGATTTCTATTCCAGTTGAAGATATTCCAATACTTTTGTCGGGTTTAGTCGAATGGATGCTAAGATTCTTCTGATTTGCATTCCAGTCAAAGTTAATCCAAGACCTTCTCTAGTTCGGTAAGATCGACACTAAGATCTCTCTGATTGCTATTCCAGTTGAAGATATTCCACGACTTTTGTTTGGTTCAGTCGAATCAATCTTAAGATCCTTCTGATTTCCATTCCATTCAAAGTTAATCCAAAACCTTCTCTAGTTCAGTCAGATCGACACAAAGATCTCTCTGATTTCTATTCCAGATGAAGATATTCCATGACTTTTTTCTGGTTCAGTTGAATGGATCCTAAGATTTTTTTAACTTCCATTCCAGTCAAAGTTGATCCAAGACCTTCTCTGGTTCAGTCAGATCGACACTAAGATCTATCTGATTTCTATTCTAGTTGAAGATATTCCAAGACTTTTGTCCGGTTCAGTCGAATCGATCATAAGATTCTTCTGATTTCCATTCCAGTCAAAGTTAATCCAAGACCTTCTCTGGTTCAGTTAGATCGACACTAAGATCTATCTGATTTATATTCAAGATGAAGATATTTCAAGACTTTTGTCTGGTTCAGTTGAATCGATCCTAATATTTTTCTGATTTCCATTCCAGTCAAAGTTAATCCAAAACCTTCTCTGGTTCAGTCCGATCGACACTAATATCTCTCTGATTTCTATTATAGTTGAAGATATTCCAAGACTTTTGTCTGTTTCAGTCGAATCAATCCTAAGATTCTTCTGATTTCCATTCCAATCAAAGTTAATACAAGACCTCCTCTGGTTCAGTCAGATCGACACTAGGATCTCTCTGATTTCCATTCAAGATGAAGATATTCCAAGAGTTTTGTCTGGTTAAGTTGAATCAATCCTAAGATTTTTCAGATTTCCATTCCAGTCAAAGTTGATCCAAGACCTTCTTTGGTTCAGTCAGATCGACATTAAGATCTCTCTGAATTTTATTCCAGTTGAAGACATTCCAAGACTTTTTTCTGGTTCAGTCGAATCGATCCTAAGATTGTTCTGATTCTCATTCCAGTCAAAGTTAATCCAAGAACTTCTCTGGTTCAGTCAGATCGACACTAAGATCTCTCTGATTTCTATTCCAGTTGAAGATATTCCAATACTTATGTCGGGTTTAGTCGAATGGATGCTAAGATTCTTCTGATTTCCATTCCAGTCAAAGTTAATCAAAGACCTTCTCTAGTTCGGTAAGATCGACACTAAGATCTCTCTGATTGCTATTTCAGTTGAAGATATTCCATGACTTTTGTCTGGTTCAGTCGAATCAATCCTAAGATCCTTCTTATTTCCATTCCATTCAAAGTTAATCCAAAACCTTCTCTAGTTCAGTCAGATCGACACAAAGATTTCTCTGATTTCTATTCCAGATGAAGATATTCCATGACTTTTTTCTGGTTCAGTTGAATGAATCCTAAGATTTTTTTGATTTCCATTCCAGTCAAAGTTGATCCAAGACCTTCTCTGGTTCAGTCAGATGGACACTAAGATCTATCTAATTTATATTCCAGTTGAAGATATTCCAAGACTTTTGTCCGATTCAGTCGAATCGATCCTAAGATTCTTCTAATTTCCATTCCAGTCAAAGTTAATCCAAGACCTTCTCTGGTTCAGTTAGATCGACACTAAGATCTATCTGATTTCTATTCAAGATGAAGATATTTCAAGACTTTTGTCTGGTTCAGTTGAATTGATCCTAAGATTTTTCTGATTTCCATTCCAGTCAAAGTTAATCCAAGACCTTCTTTGGTTCACTCTGATCGACACTAATATCTCTCTGATTTCTATTACAGTTGAAGATATTCCAAGACTTTTGTCTGTTTCAGTCGAATCAATCCTAAGATTCTTCTGATTTCCATTCCAATCAAATTTAATCCAAGACCTTCTCTGGTTCAGTCAGATCGACACTAAGATCTCTCTGATTTCTATTCCAGTTAAGAAAAATCCAAGACATTTGTCCGGGTCAGTCGAATCGATCCTAAGATTGTTCTGATTTCCATTCCAGTCAAAGTTAATCCCAGACCTTCTCTGGTTCAGTCAGATCGACATTAAGATATCTCTGAATTCTATTCCAGTTGAAGACATTCCAAGACTTTTTTCTGGTTCAGTCGAATCGATCCTAAGATTGTTCTGATTTTCATTCCAGCCAAAGTTAATCCAAGACCTTCTCTGGTTCAGTCAGATCGACACTAAGATCTCTCTGATTTCTATTCCAGTTGAAGATATTCCAATACTTTTGTCGGGTTTAGTCGAATGGATGCTAAGATTCTTCTGATTTCCATTCCAGACAAAGTGAATCCAGGACCTTCTCTAGTTCGGTAAGAGCGACACTAAGATCTCTCTGATTGCTATTCCAGTTGAAGATATTCCATGACTTTTGTCTGGTTCAGTCGAATCAATCCTAAGATCATTCTTATTTCCATTCCATTCAAAGTTAATCCAAAACCTTCTATAGTTCAGTCAGATCGACACAAAGATCTCTCTGATTTCTATTCCAGATGAAGATATTCCATGACTTTTTTCTGGTTCAGTTTAATGGATCCTAAATTTTTTTTGATTTCCATTCCAGTCAAAGTTGATCTAAGACCTTCTCTGGTTCAGTCAGATCGACACTAAGATCTATCTGATTTATATTCCAGTTGAAGATATTCCAAGACTTTTGTCCGGTTCAGTCGAATCGATCCTAAGATTCTTATGATTTCCATTCTAGTCAAAGATAATCCAAGACCTTCTCTGGTTCAGTTAGATCGACACTAAGATCTATCTGATTTCTATTCCAGATGAAGATATTTCAAGACTTTTGCCTGGTTCAGTTGAATCGATCCTAAGATTTTTCTGATTTCCATTCCAGTCAAAGTTGATCCAAGAGCTTCTCTAGTTCAGTCCGATCGACACTAAGATCTCTCTTATTTCTATTGGAGTTGAAGATATTCCAATACTTTTGTCTGTTTCAGTCGAATCCATCCTAAGATTCTTCTGATTTCCATTCCAATCAAAGTTAATACAAGACCTTCTCTGGTTCAGTCAGATTGACACTAAGATCTCTCTGATTTCCATTCTAGATGAAGATATTCCAAGACTTTTATCTGGTTAAGTTAAATCAATCCTAAGATTTTTCTGATATCCATTCCAGTCAAAGTTAATCCAAGACCTTCTCTGGTTCAATCAGATCGACACTGAGATCTCTCTGATTTCTATTCCAATTGAAGATATTCCAATACTTATTTCTGGTTCAGTTGAATTAATCGTAAGATTCTTCTGATTTCCATTCCAGTCAATGTTAATCCAAGACCTTCTCTGGTTCAGTCAGATCGACACTAAGATCTCTCTGATTTCTATTCCAGTTGAAGATATTCCAAGACTTTTGTCTGGTTCAGTCGAATCGATCCTAAGATTCTTCTGATTTCCATTCCAGTTAAATTTAATCCAAGACCTTCTCTGGTTCACTCTGATCGACACTAATATCTCTCTGATTTCTATTACAGTTGAAGATATTCCAAGACTTTTGTCTGTTTCAGTCGAATAAATCCTAAGATTCTTCTGATTTCCATTCCAATCAAATTTAATCCAAGACCTTCTCTGGTTCAGTCAGATCGACACTAAGATCTCTCTGATTTCTATTCCAGTTAAGAAAAATCCAAGGCATTTGTCCGGGTCAGTCGAATCGATCCTAAGATTGTTCTGATTTCCATTCCAGTCAAAGTTAATCCCAGACCTTCTCTGGTTCAGTCAGATCGACATTAAGATATCTCTGAATTCTATTCCAATTGAAGACATTCCAAGACTTTTTTCTGGTTCAGTCGAATCGATCCTAAGATTGTTCTGATTCTCATTCCAGTCAAAGTTAATCCAAGACCTTCTCTGGTTCAGTCAGATCGACACTAAGATCTCTCTGATTTCTATTCCAGTTGAAGATATTCCAATACTTTTGTCGGGTTTAGTCGAATGGATGCTAAGATTCTTCTGATTTCCATTCCAGACAAAGTGAATCCAGGACCTTCTCTAGTTCGGTAAGAGCGACACTAAGATCTCTCTGATTGCTATTCCAGTTGAAGATATTCCATGACTTTTGTCTGGTTCAGTCGAATCAATCCTAAGATCATTCTTATTTCCATTCCATTCAAAGTTAATCCAAAACCTTCTATAGTTCAGTCAGATCGACACAAAGATCTCTCTGATTTCTATTCCAGATGAAGATATTCCATGACTTTTTTCTGGTTCAGTTTAATGGATCCTAAAATTTTTTTGATTTCCATTCCAGTCAAAGTTGATCTAAGACCTTCTCTGGTTCAGTCAGATCGACACTAAGATCTATCTGATTTATATTCCAGTTGAAGATATTCCAAGACTTTTGTCCGGTTCAGTCGAATCGATCCTAAGATTCTTATGATTTCCATTCTAGTCAAAGTTAATCCAAGACCTTCTCTGGTTCAGTTAGATCGACACTAAGATCTATCTGATTTCTATTCCAGATGAAGATATTTCAAGACTTTTGCCTGGTTCAGTTGAATCGATCCTATGATTTTTCTGATTTCCATTCCAGTCAAAGTTGATCCAAGAGCTTCTCTAGTTCAGTCCGATCGACACTAAGATCTCTCTTATTTCTATTGGAGTTGAAGATATTCCAAGACTTTTGTCTGTTTCAGTCGAATCCATCCTAAGATTCTTCTGATTTCCATTCCAATCAAAGTTAATACAAGACCTTCTCTGGTTCAGTCAGATTGACACTAAGATCTCTCTGATTTCCATTCTAGATGAAGATATTCCAAGACTTTTATCTGGTTAAGTTAAATCAATCCTAAGATTTTTCTGATATCCATTCCAGTCAAAGTTAATCCAAGACCTTCTCTGGTTCAATCAGATCGACACTGAGATCTCTCTGATTTCTATTCCAATTGAAGATATTCCAAGACTTATTTCTGGTTCAGTTGAATTAATCGTAAGATTCTTCTGATTTCCATTCCAGTCAATGTTAATCCAAGACCTTCTCTGGTTCAGTCAGATCGACACTAAGATCTCTCTGATTTCTATTCCAGTTGAAGATATTCCAAGACTTTTGTCTGGTTCAGTCGAATCGATCCTAAGATTCTTCTGATTTCCATTCCAGTTAAATTTAATCCAAGACCTTCTCTGGTTCACTCTGATCGACACTAATATCTCTCTGATTTCTATTACAGTTGAAGATATTCCAAGACTTTTGTCTGTTTCAGTCGAATCAATCCTAAGATTCTTCTGATTTCCATTCCAATCAAATTTAATCCAAGACCTTCTCTGGTTCAGTCAGATCGACACTAAGATCTCTCTGATTTCTATTCCAGTTAAGAAAAATCCAAGACATTTGTCCGGGTCAGTCGAATCGATCCTAAGATTGTTCTGATTTCCATTCCAGTCAAAGTTAATCCCAGACCTTCTCTGGTTCAGTCAGATCGACATTAAGATATCTCTGAATTCTATTCCAATTGAAGACATTCCAAGACTTTTTTCTGGTTCAATCGAATCGATCCTAAGATTGTTCTGATTCTCATTCCAGTCAAAGTTAATCCAAGACCTTCTCTGGTTCAGTCAGATCGACACTAAGATCTCTCTGATTTCTATTCCAGTTGAAGATATTCCAATACTTTTGTCGGTTTTAGTCGAATGGATGCTAAGATTCTTCTGATTTCCATTCCAGACAAAGTTAATCCAGGACCTTCTCTAGTTCGGTAAGAGCGACACTAAGATCTCTCTGATTGCTATTCCAGTTGAAGATATTCCATGACTTTTGTCTGGTTCAGTCGAATCAATCCTAAGATCATTCTTATTTCCATTCCATTCAAAGTTAATCCAAAACCTTCTATAGTTCAGTCAGATCGACACAAAGATCTCTCTGATTTCTATTCCAGATGAAGATATTCCATGACTTTTTTCTGGTTCAGTTTAATGGATCCTAAAATTTTTTTGATTTCCATTCCAGTCAAAGTTGATCTAAGACCTTCTCTGGTTCAGTCAGATCGACACTAAGATCTATCTGATTTATATTCCAGTTGAAGATATTCCAAGACTTTTGTCCGGTTCAGTCGAATCGATCCTAAGATTCTTATGATTTCCATTCTAGTCAAAGTTAATCCAAGACCTTCTCTGGTTCAGTTAGATCGACACTAAGATCTATCTGATTTCTATGCCAGATGAAGATATTTCAAGACTTTTGCCTGGTTCAGTTGAATCGATCCTAAGATTTTTCTGATTTCCATTCCAGTCAAAGTTGATCCAAGAGCTTCTCTAGTTCAGTCCGATCGACACTAAGATCTCTCTTATTTCTATTGGAGTTGAAGATATTTCAAGACTTTTGTCTGTTTCAGTCGAATCCATCCTAAGATTCTTCTGATTTCCATTCCAATCAAAGTTAATACAAGACCTTCTCTGGTTCAGTCAGATTGACACTAAGATCTCTCTGATTTCCATTCTAGATGAAGATATTCCAAGACTTTTATCTGGTTAAGTTAAATCAATCCTAAGATTTTTATGATATCCATTCCAGTCAAAGTTAATCCAAGACCTTCTCTGGTTCAATCAGATCGACACTGAGATCTCTCTGATTTCTATTCCAATTGAAGATATTCCAAGACTTATTTCTGGTTCAGTTGAATTAATCGTAAGATTCTTCTGATTTCCATTCCAGTCAATGTTAATCCAAGACCTTCTCTGGTTCAGTCAGATCGACACTAAGATCTCTCTGATTTCTATTCCAGTTGAAGATATTCCAAGACTTTTGTCTGGTTCAGTCGAATCGATCCTAAGATTCTTCTGATTTCCATTCCAGTTAAATTTAATCCAAGACCTTCTCTGGTTCACTCTGATCGACACTAATATCTCTCTGATTTCTATTACAGTTGAAGATATTCCAAGACTTTTGTCTGTTTCAGTCGAATCAATCCTAAGATTCTTCTGATTTCCATTCCAATCAAATTTAATCCAAGACCTTCTCTGGTTCAGTCAGATCGACACTAAGATCTCTCTGATTTCTATTCCAGTTAAGAAAAATCCAAGACATTTGTCCGGGTCAGTCGAATCGATCCTAAGATTGTTCTGATTTCCATTCCAGTCAAAGTTAATCCCAGACCTTCTCTGGTTCAGTCAGATCGACATTAAGATATCTCTGAATTCTATTCAAATTGAAGACATTCCAAGACTTTTTTCTGGTTCAATCGAATCGATCCTAAGATTGTTCTGATTCTCATTCCAGTCAAAGTTAATCCAAGACCTTCTCTGGTTCAGTCAGATCGACACTAAGATCTCTCTGATTTCTATTCCAGTTGAAGATATTCCAATACTTTTGTCGGTTTTAGTCGAATGGATGCTAAGATTCTTCTGATTTCCATTCCAGACAAAGTTAATCCAGGACCTTCTCTAGTTCGGTAAGAGAGACACTAAGATCTCTCTGATTGCTATTCCAGTTGAAGATATTCCATGACTTTTGTCTGGTTCAGTCGAATCAATCCTAAGATCATTCTTATTTCCATTCCATTCAAAGTTAATCCAAAACCTTCTCTACTTCAGTCAGATCGACACAAAGATCTCTCTGATTTCTATTCCAGATGAAGATATTCCATGACTTTTTTCTGGTTCAGTTTAATGGATCCTAAAATTTTTTTGATTTCCATTCCAGTCAAAGTTGATCTAAGACCTTCTCTGGTTCAGTCAGATCGACACTAAGATCTATCTGATTTATATTCCAGTTGAAGATATTCCAAGACTTTTGTCCGGTTCAGTCGAATCGATCCTAAGATTCTTATGATTTCCATTCTAGTCAAAGTTAATCCAAGACCTTCTCTGGTTCAGTTAGATCGACACTAAGATCTATCTGATTTCTATTCCAAATGAAGATATTTCAAGACTTTTGCCTGGTTCAGTTGAATCGATACTAAGATTTTTCTGATTTCCATTCCAGTCAAAGTTGATCCAAGAGCTTCTCTAGTTCAGTCCGATCGACACTAAGATCTCTCTTATTTCTATTGGAGTTGAAGATATTCCAAGACTTTTGTCTGTTTCAGTCGAATCCATCCTAAGATTCTTCTGATTTCCATTCCAATCAAAGTTAATACAAGACCTTCTCTGGTTCAGTCAGATTGACACTAAGATCTCTCTGATCTCCATTCTAGATGAAGATATTCCAAGACTTTTATCTGGTTAAGTTAAATCAATCCTAAGATTTTTCTGATATCCATTCCAGTCAAAGTTAATCCAAGACCTTCTCTGGTTCAATCAGATCGACACTGAGATCTCTCTGATTTCTATTCCAATTGAAGATATTCCAAGACTTATTTCTGGTTCAGTTGAATTAATCGTAATATTCTTCTGATTTCCATTCCAATCAATGTTAATCCAAGAACTTCTCTGGTTCAGTCAGATCGACACTAAGATCTCTCTGATTTCTATTCCAGTTGAAGATATTCCAAGACTTTTGTCTGGTTCAGTCGAATCGATCCTAAGATTCTTCTGATTTCCATTCCAGTCAAATTTAATCCAAGACCTTCTCTGGTTCAGTCAGATCGACACGAAGATCGACACTAAGATCTCTCTAATTTCTATTCCAGTTGAAGACATTCCATGAATTTTGTATGGTTCAGTCGAATTGATCCTAAGATTGTTCTGATTTCCATTCCAGTCAAAGTTAATCTAAGACCTTCTCTGGTTCAGTCAGATCGACACTAAGATATCTCTGATTTCTATTCCAGATGAAGATATTCCAAGACTTTTGTCTGGTTCAGTGGAATCAATGCTAAGATTCTACTGATTTCCATTCCGGTCAAAGTTAATCCAAGACCTTCTCTGGTTCAATCAGATCGACACTAAGATCTATCTGATTTCTATTCCAGTTGAAGATATTCCAAGACTTTTTTCTGGTTCAGTCGAATTAATCCTAAGATTCTTCTAATTTCCATTCCAGTCAAAGTTAATCCAAGACCTTCTCTGGTTCATTAAGATCGACACTAAGATCTCTCTGATTTCTATTCCAGTTGAAGATATTCCAATACTTTTGTCGGGTTTAGTCGAATCGATGCTAAGATTCTTCAGATTTCCATTCCAGTCAAAGTTGATCCTAGACCTTCTCTGGTTCAATCAGATCGACACTAAGATCTCTCTGATTTCTATTCCAGTTGAAGATATTCCAAGAGTTTAGTCCGGTTCAATCGAATCGATCCTAAGATTCTTCTGATTTCCATTCCAGTCAAAGTTAATCAGAGACCTTCTTTGGTTAAGTCAGATCAAAACTAAGATATCTCTGATTTCTATTTCAGATGAAGATATTCCAAGACTTTTGTCTGGTTCAGTTGAATCAATCCTAAGATTTTTCTGATTTCCATTCCTGTCAAAGTTGATCCAAGACCTTCTCTGGTTCAGTCAGATCGACACTAAGATCTCTCTGATTTCTATTCTAGTTGAATATATTCCAAGACTTTTTTCCGCTTCAGTCGAATCGATCCTAAGATTCTTGTGATTCTCATTCCAGTCAAATTTAATCCAAGACCTTCTCTGGTTCAGTCAGATCGACACTAAGATCTCTCTGATTTCTATTTCAGTTCAGAAAAATACAAGACTTTTGTCCGGGTCATTCGAATCGATCCTAAGATTGTTCTGATTTCCGTTCCAGTCAAAGTTAATCCCAAACCTTCTCTGGTTCAGTCAAATCGACACAAAGATCTCTCTGATTTCTATTCCAGATGAAGATATTCCAAGACTTTTGTCTGGTTCAGTTGAATGGATCCTAAGATTTTTCTGATTTCAATTCCATTCAAAGTTGATCCAAGACCTTCTCTGGTTCAGTCAGATCGACACTAAGATCTATCTGATTTCTATTCAAGTTGAAGATATTCCCAAAATTTTGTCCGGTTTAGTCGAATCGATCCTAAGATTCTTCTGATTTCCATTCCAGTCAAAGTTAATCCAAGACCTTCTCTGGTTCAGTTAGATCGACACTAAGATCTATCTGATATCTATTCAAGATAAAGATATTTCAAGACTTTTGTCTGGTTCAGTTGAATCGATCCTAAGATTTTTCTGATTTCCATTCCAGTCAAAGTTGATCCAAGACCATCTCTGGTTCAGTCCGATCGACACTAAGATCTCTCTGATTTCTATTCAAGTTGAAGATATTCCAAGACTTTTATCTGTTTCAGTTGAATCAATCCTAAGATTCTTCTGATTTCCATTCCAATCAAAGTTAATACAAGACCTTCTCTAGTTCAGTCAGATCGAAACTAAGAACTCTCTGATTTCCATTCTTGATGAAGATATTCCAAGACTTTTGTTTGGTTCATGTGAATCAATCCTAAGATTTTTATGATATCCATTCAAGTCAAAGTTGATCCAAGACATTCTCTGGTTCAGTCAGATCGACACTAAGATCTCTCTTATTTCTATTCCAGTTGAAGATATTCCAAGACTTTTGTCTGGTTCAGTCGAATCGATACTAAGATTCATCTGATTTACATTCCAGTCAAAGTTAATCCAAGAACTTCTCTGGTTCAATTAGATCGTCACTAGGATCTCTCTGATTTCTATTCCAATTGAAGATATTCCAAGACTTTTTTCTGGTTCAGTCGAATTAATCTTAAGATTCTTCTGATTTCAATTCCAGTCAATGGTAATCCAAGAACTTCTCTGGTTCAATCAGATCGACACTAAGATCTCTCTGATTTCTATTCCAGTTGAAGATATTCCAAGACTTTTGTCTGGTTTAGTCGAATCGATCCTAAGATTCTTCTGATTTCCATTCCAGTCAAATTTAATCCAAGACCTTCTCTGGTTCAGTCATATCGACACTAAGATCGACACTAAGATCTCTCTAATTTCTATTCCAGTTGAAGATATTCCTAGAATTTTGTCATGTTCAGTCGAATTGATCCTAAGATTGTTCTGATTTCCATTCCAGTCAAAGTTAATCCAAGAGCTTCTCTGGTTCAGTCAGATCGACACTAAGATATCTCTGATTTCTATTCCAGATGAAGATATTCCAAGAATTTTATCTAGTTCAGTTGAATGTATCCTAAGATTTTTCTGATTTCCATTCCAGTCAAAGTTGATCCAAGACCTTCTCTGGTTCAGTCAGATCGACACAAAGATCTCTCTAATTTCTATTCCAATTGAAGATATTCCAAGACTTTAGTTCGGTTCAGTCGAATCGATCCAAAGATTCTCTGATTTCCATTCCAGTCAAAGTTAATCCAAGACCTTCTTTGGTTAAGTTAGATCGAAACTAAGATATCTCTTATTTCTATTGCAGATGAAGATATTCAAAGACTTTTGTCTAGTTCAACTGAATCGATCCTAAGATTTTTCTGATTTCCTTTCCAGTCAAAGTTGATCGAAGACCTTCTCTGGTTCAGTCAGATCGACACTAAGATCTCTCTGATTTCTATTCCAATTGAAGATATTACAAGCCTTTTGTCTGCTTCACTTGAATCGATGCTAAGATTCTTATGATTTCCATTCCAATCAAAGTTAATACAAGACCTTCTATGGTTCAGTTAGATCGACACTAAGTTCTCTCTGATTTCTATTCCAGTTGAAGATATTCCAAAGCCTTTTTCTAATTCAGTCGAATCGATCCTAAGATTCTTCTGATTCTCATTCCAGTCAAATTTAATCCAAGACCTTCTCTGGTTCAGTCAGATCGACACTAAGATCTCTCAGATTTCTATTCCAGTTCAGAAAATACCAAGACTTTTGTCCGGTTCAGTCAAATCGATCCTAAGATAGTTCTGATTTCCTTTCCAGTCAAAGTGATTCCAAGACCTTCTCTGGTTCAGTCAGATCGACACTAAGATCTCTCTGATTTCTATTCCAGATGAAGATATTCCAAGAATTTTGTCTGGTTCAGTTGAATGGATCCTAAGATTCTTCAGATTTCCATTCTAGTCAAAGTTAATCCAAGATCTTCTTTGGTTAAGTCAGATCGAAACTAAGATATCTCTGATTTCTATTTCAGATGAAGATATTCCAAGACTTTTGTCTGGTTCAGTTGAATCGATCCTAAGATTTTTCTAATTTCCATTCCAGTCAAAGTTGATCCAAGACCTTCTCTGGTTCAGTTCGATCGACACTAAGATCTCTCTAATTTCTATACCAGATGAAGATATTCCATTACTTTTGTCTGGTTCAGTTGAATGGATCCTAAGATTTTTCTGATTTCTATTCCAGTCAAAGTTGATCCAAGACCTTCTCTGGTTCAGTCAGATCGACACTAAGATCTCTCTGATATGTATTCTAGTTGAAGATATTCCAAGACTTTAGTCCGGTTCAGTCGAATCGATGCTAAGATTCTTCTGATTTCCATTCCAGTCAAAGTTAATACAAGAACTTCTCTGGTTCAGTCAGATGGACATTAAGATATCTCTGAATTCTATTCCAGTTGAAGACATTCCAAGAATTTTTTCTGGTTCAGTCGAATCGATCCTAAGATTCTTCTGATTCTCATTCTAGTCAAAGTTAATCCAATTCCTACTCTGGTTCAGTCAGAGCGACACTAAGATCTCTATGATTTCTATTCCAGTTGAAGATATTACAATACTTTTGTCGGGTTTATTCGAATCGATGCTAAGATTCTTCTGATTTCCATTCTAGTCAAAGTTAATCCAAGACCTTCTCTAGTTCAGTAAGATCGACACTAAGTTCTCTCTGATTTCTATTCCAGTTCAGAAAATTCCAAGACTTTTGTCCGGTTCAGTCGAATCGATCCTAAGATTGTTCTGATTTCCATTCCAGTCAAAGTGATTCCAAGACCTTCTATGGTTCAGTCAGATCGACACTAAGATCTCTCTGATTTCTATTCCAGATGAAGATATTCCAAGACTTTTGTCTGGTTCAGTTGAATGGATCCTAAAATTTTTCGGATATCCATTCCAGTCAAAGTTGATCCAAGACCTTCTCTGGTTCAATCAGATCGACACTAAGATCTCTCTGATTTCTATTTCAGTTGAAGATATTCCAAGAGTTTAGTATGGTTCAGTCGAATCGATCCTAAGATTCTTATGATTTCCATTCCAGTCAAAGTTAATCAGAGACCTTCTTTGGTTAAGTCAGATCGAAACTAAGATATCTCTGATTTCTATTCCAGTTGAAGATATTCCAATACTTTTGTCGGGTTTAGTCGAATCGATGCTAAGATTCTTCTGATTTCCATTCCTGTCAAAGTTGATCCAAGACATTCTCTAGTTCAGTCAGATCGACACTAAGATCTCTCTGATTGCTATTCCAGTTGAAGATATTCCAAGACTTTTGTCTGTTTCAGTCGAATTGATGCTAAGATTCTTCTGACTTCCATTCCAGTCAAAGTTAATCCAAGACCTTCTCTGGTTCAATCAGATCGACACAAATATCTCTCTGATTTCTATTCCAATTGAAGATATTCCAAGACTTTTTTCTGGTTCAGTCGAATTAATCCTAAGATTCTTCTGATTTCCATTCCAGTCAAAGTTGATCCAAGACCTTCTCTGGTTCAGTCAGATCGACACTAAGATCTCTCTGATTTCTATTCCAATTGAAGATATTCCAAGGCTTTTGTCTGGTTCAGTCGAATCGATCCTAAGATTCTTCTGTTTTCCATTCCAGTCAAATTTAATCCAAGACCTTCTCTGGTTCAGTCAGATCGACACTAAGATCGACACTAAGATCTCTCTAATTTCTATTCCAGTTGAAGATATTCCAAGAATTTTGTCTGGTTCAGTCGAATTGATCCTAAGATTGTTCTGATTTCCATTCCAGTCAAAGTTAATCCAAGACCTTCTCTGGTTCAGTCAGATCGACACTAAGATATCTCTGATTTCTATTCCATATGAAGATATTCCAAGACTTTTGTCTAGTTCAGTTGAATGGATCCTAAGATTTTTCTGATTCCATTCCAGTCAAAGTTGATCCAAGACCTTCTCTGGTCCAGTCTGATCGACACTAAGATCTCTCTAGTTTTTATTCCAGTTGAAGATATTCCAAGAATTTAGTCCGGTTAAGTCGAATCGATCCTAAGATTCTTCTGATTTCCATTCCAGTCAAAGTTAATCCAAGACCTTCTTTGGTTAAGTCTGATCGAAACTAAGATATCTCTGATTTCTCTTCCAAATGAAGATATTCCAAGACTTTTATCTGGTTCAGTTGAATCGATCCTAAGATTTTTCTGAATTCCATTCCAGTCAAAGTTGATCCAAGACCTTCTCTGGTTCAGTCAGATCGACACTAAGATCTCTCTGATTTCTATTCCAGTTGAAGATATTCCAAGACTTTTGTCTGATTCACTTGAATCGATGCTAAGATTCTTCTGATTTCCATTCCAGTCAAAGTTAATACAAGACCTTCTATGGTTCAGTTAGATCGACACTAAGATCTCTCTGATTTTTATTCCAGTTGAAGATATTCCAAATCTTTTTTCTGATTCAGTCGAATCGATCCTAAGATTCTTCTGGTTCTCATTCCAGTCAAATTTAGTCCAAGACCTTCTCTGGTTCAGTCAGATCGAAACTAAGATCTCTCTGATTTCTATTCCAGTTTAGAAAATTCCAAGACTTTTGTCCGGTTCAGTCGAATCGATCCTAAGATTTTTCTGATTTCCATTCCAGTCAAAGTGATTTCAAGACCTTTTCTGGTTCAGTCAGATCGACACTAAGATCTCTCTGATTTCTATTCCAGATGAAGATATTCCAAGACTTTTGTCTGGTTCAGTTGAATGGATCCTAAAATTTTTCGGATTTCCATTCCAGTCAAAGTTGATCCAAGACCTTCTCTGGTTCAGTCAGATCGACACTAAGATCTCTCTGATTTCTATTCCAGTTGAAGATATTCCAAGACTTTAGTCCGGTTCAGTCGAATCGATCCTAAGATTCTTCTGATTTCCATTCCAGTCAAAGTTAATCAGAGACCTTCTTTGGTTAAGTCAAATCAAGACTAAGATATCTCTGATTTCTATTTCAGAAGAAGATAGTCCAAGACTTTTGTCTGTTTCAGTCAAACCGATGCTAAGATTCTTATGTCTTCCATTCCAGTCAAAGTTAATCCAAGACCTTCTCTGGTTCAATCAGATCGACACAAAGATCTCTCCGATTTCTAATCCAATTGAAGATATTCCAAGACTTTTTTCTGGTTCAGTCGAATTAATCCTAAGATTCTTTTAATTTCCATTCCAGTCAAAGTTGATCCAATACCTTCTCTGGTTCAGTCAGATCAACACTAAGATCTCTCTGATTTCTATTCCAGTTGAAGATATTCCAAGACTTTTGTCTGGTTCAGTCGAATCGATCCTAAGATTCTTCTGTTTTCCATTCCAGTCAAATTTAATCCAAGACCTTCTCTGGTTCAGTCAGATCGACACTAAGAACTCTCTAATTTCTATTCCAGTTTAAGATATTCCAAGAATTTTGTCTGGTTCAGTCGAATTGATCCTAACATTATTCTGTTTTCCATTCCAGTCAAAGTTAATCCAAGACCTTCTCTTGTTCAGTCAGATCGACACTAAGATATCTCTGATTTCTATTTCATATGAAGATATTCCAAGACTTTTGTCTGGTTCTGTTGAATGGATCCTAAGATTTTTCTGATTTCCATTCCAGTCAAAGTTGATCCAAGACCTTCTTTGGTTCAGTCAGATCGACACTAAGATCTCTCTAATTTCTATTCCAGTTGAAGATATTCCAAGACTTTAGTCTGGTTAAGTCGAATCGATCCTAAGATTCTTCTGATTTCCATTCAAGTCAAAGTTAATCCAAGACCTTCTTTGGTTAAGTCTGATCGAAACTAAGATATCTCTGATTTCTATTCCAGATGAAGATATTCCAAGACTTTTGTCTGGTTCAGTTGAATCGATCCTAAGATTTTTATGATTTCCATTCCAGTCAAAGTTGATTCAAGACCTTCTCTGGTTCAGTCAGATCGACACTAAGATCTCTCTGATTTCTATTCCAGTTGAAGATATTCCAAGACTTTTGTTTGATTCACTTGAATCGATGCTAAGATTCTTCTGATTTCCATTCCAGTCAAAGTTAATACAAGACCTTCTATGGTTCAGTTAGATCGACACTAAGATCTCTCTGATTTCTATTCCAGTTGAAGATATTCCAAAGCTTTTTTCTGATTCAGTCGAATCGATCCTAAGATTCTTCTGATTCTCATTCCAGTCAAATTTAGTCAAAGACCTTCTCTGGTTCAGTCAGATCGACACTAAGTTCTCTTTGATTTCTATTCCAGTTCATAAAATTCCAAGACTTTTGTCCAGTTCAGTCGAATCGATCCTAAGATTGTTCTGATTTCCATTCCAGTCAAAGTGATTCCAAGTCCTTCTCTGGTTCACTCAGATCGACACTAAGATCTCTCTGATTTCTATTCCAGATGAAGATATTCCAAGACTTTTGTCTGGTTCAGTTGAATGGATCCTAAAATTTTTCGGATTTCCATTCCAGTCAAAGATGATCCAAGACCTTCTCTGGTTCAGTCAGATCGACACTAAGATCTCTCTGATTTCTATTCCAGTTGAAGATATTCCAAGAGTTTAGTCCGGTTCAGTCGAATCGATCCTAAGATTCTTATGATTTCCATTCCAGTCAAAGTTAATCAGAGACCTTCTTTGGTTAAGTCAGATCGAAACTAAGATATCTCTGATTTCTATTCCAGTTGAAGATATTCCAATACTTTTGTCGGGTTTAGTCGAATCGATGCTAAGATTCTTCTGATTTCAATTTCAGTCAAAGTTGATCCAAGACATTCTCTGGTTCAGTCAGATCGACACTAAGATCTCTCTGATTGCTATTCCAGTTGAAGATATTCCAAGACTTTTGTCTGTTTCAGTCGAATCGATGCTAAGATTCTTCTGATTTCCATTCCAGTCAAAGTTAATCCAAGACCTTCTCTGGTTCAATCAGATCGACACAAATATCTCTCTGATTTCTATTCTAATTGAAGATATTCCAAGACTTTTTTCTGGTTCAGTCGAATTAATCCTAAGATTCTTCTGATTTCCATTCCAGTCAAAGTTGATCCAAGACCTTCTCTGGTTCAGTCAGATCGACACTAAGATCTCTCTGATTTCTATTCCAATTGAAGTTATTCCAAGGCATTTGTCTGGTTCAGTCGAATCGATCCTAAGATTCTTCTATTTTCAATTCCAGTCAAATTTAATCCAAGACCTTCTCTGGTTCAGTCAGATCGACCCTAAGATCTTTCTAATTTCTATTCCAGTTGAAGATATTCGAAGAATTTTGTCTGGTTCAGTCGAATTGATCCTAAGATTGTTCTGATTTCCATTCCAGTCAAAGTTAATCCAAGACCTTCTCTGGTTCAGTCAGATCGACACTAAGATATCTCTGATTTCTATTCCATATAAAGATATTCCAAGACTTTTGTCTGGTTCAATTGAATGGATCCTAAGATTTTTCTGATTTCCATTCCAGTCAAAGTTGATCCAAGACCTTCTCTGGTTCAGTCAGATCGACACTAAGATCTCTCTAATTTCTATTCCAGTTGAAGATATTCCAAGACTTTAGTCCGGTTAAGTCGAATCGATCCTAAGATTCTTCTGATTTCCATTCCTGTCAAAGATAATCCAAGACCTTCTTTGGTTAAGTCTGATCGAAACTAAGATATCTCTGATTTCTATTCCAAATGAAGATATTCCAAGACTTTTGTCTGGTTCAGTTGAATCGATCCTATGATTTTTCTGATTTCCATTCCAGTCAAAGTTGATCCAAGACCTTCTCTGGTTCAGTCAGATCGACACTAAGATCTCTCTGATTTCTATTCCAGTTGAAGATATTCCAAGACTTTTGTCTGATTCACTTGAATCGATGCTAAGATTCTTCTGATTTCCATTCCATTCAAAGTTAATACAAGACCTTCTATGGTTCAGTTAGATCGACACTAAGATCTCTCTGATTTTTATTCCAGTTGAAGATATTCCAAAGCTTTTTTCTGATTCAGTCGAATCGATCCTAAGATTCTTCTGATTCTCATTCCAGTCAAATTTAGTCAAAGACCTTCTCTGGTTCAGTCAGATCGACACTAAGTTCTCTTTGATTTCTATTCCAGTTCATAAAATTCCAAGAATTTTGTCCAGTTCAGTCGAATCGATCCTAAGATTGTTCTGATTTCCATTCCAGTCAAAGTGATTCCAAGTCCTTCTCTGGTTCACTCAGATCGACACTAAGATCTCTCTGATTTCTATTCCAGATGAGGAGATTCCAAGATTTTTATCTGGTTCAGTTGAATGGATCCTAAAATTTTTCGGATTTCCATTCCAGTCAAAGATGATCCAAGACCTTCTCTGGTTCAGTCAGATCGACACTAAGATCTCTCTGATTTCTATTCCAGTTGAAGATATTCCAAGAGTTTAGTCGGTTCAGTCGAATCGATCCTAAGATTCTTATGATTTCCCTTCCAGTCAAAGTTAATCAGAGACCTTCTTTGGTTAAGTCAGATCGAAACTAAGATATCTCTGATTTCTATTCCAGTTGAAGATATTCCATGACTTTTTTCTGGTTCAGTTGAATGGATCCTAAGATTTTTTTAATTTCCATTCCAGTCAAAGTTGATCCAAGACCTTCTCTGGTTCAGTCAGATCGACACTAAGATCTATCTGATTTCTATTCTAGTTGAAGATATTCCAAGACTTTTGTCCGGTTCAGTCGAATCGATCATAAGATTCTTCTGATTTCCATTCCAGTCAAATTTAATCCAAGACCTTCTCTGGTTCAGTTAGATCGACACTAAGATCTATCTGATTTATATTCAAGATGAAGATATTTCAAGACTTTTGTCTGGTTCAGTTGAATCGATCCTAAGATTTTTCTGATTTCCATTCCAGTCAAAGTTAATCCAAGACCTTCTCTGGTTCAGTCCGATCGACACTAATATCTCTCTGATTTCTATTGTAGTTGAAGATATTCCAAGACTTTTGTCTGTTTCAGTCGAATCAATCCTAAGATTCTTCTGATTTCCATTACAATCAAAGTTAATACAAGACCTTCTCTGGTTCAGTCAGATCGACACTAGGATCTCTCTGATTTCCATTCAAGATGAAGATATTCCAAGACTTTTGTCTGGTTAAGTTGAATCAATCCTAAGATTTTTCAGATTTCCATTCCAGTCAAAGTTGATCCAAGACCTTCTTTGGTTCAGTCAGATCGACATTAAGATCTCTCTGAATTTTATTCCAGTTGAAGACATTCCAAGACTTTTTTCTGGTTCAGTCGAATCGATCCTAAGATTGTTCTGATTCTCATTCCAGTCAAAGTTACTCCAAGAACTTCTCTGGTTCAGTCAGATCGACACTAAGATCTCTCTGATTTCTATTCCAGTTGAAGATATTCCAATACTTATGTCGGGTTTAGTCGAATGGATGCTAAGATTCTTCTGATTTCCATTCTAGTCAAAGTTAATCAAAGACCTTCTCTAGTTCGGTAAGATCGACACTAAGATCTCTCTGATTTCTATTTCAGTTGAAGATATTCCATGACTTTTGTCTGGTTCAGTCGAATCAATCCTAAGATCCTTCTTATTTCCATTCCATTCAAAGTTAATCCAAAACCTTCTCTAGTTCAGTCAGATCGACACAAAGATTTCTCTGATTTCTATTCCAGATGAAGATATTCCATGACTTTTTTCTGGTTCACTTGAATGGATCCTAAGATTTTTTTGATTTCCATTCCAGTCAAAGTTGATCCAAGACCTTCTCTGGTTCAGTCAGATGGACACCAAGATCTATCTGATTTATATTCCAGTTGAAGATATTCCAAGACTTTTGTCTGATTCAGTCGAATCGATCCTAAGATTCTTCTAATTTCCATTCCAGTCAAAGTTAATCCAAGACCTTCTCTGGTTCAGTTAGATCGACACTAAGATCTATCTGATTTCTATTCAAGATGAAGATATTTCAAGACTTTTGTCTGGTTCAGTTGAATTGATCCTAAGATTTTTCTGATTTCCATTCCAGTCAAAGTTAATCCAAGACCTTCTCTGGTTCAATCTGATCGACACTAATATCTCTCTGATTTCTATTACAGTTGAGGATATTCCAAGACTTTTGTCTGTTTCAGTCGAATCAATCCTAAGATTCTTCTGATTTCCATTCCAATCAAATTTAATCCAAGACCTTCTCTGGTTCAGTCAGATCGACACTAAGATCTCTCTGATTTCTATTCCAGTTAAGAAAAATCCAAGACATTTGTACGGGTCAGTCGAATCGATCCTAAGATTGTTCTGATTTCCATTCCAGTCAAAGTTAATCCCAGACCTTCTCTGGTTCAGTCAGATCGACATTAAGATATCTCTGAATTCTATTCCAGTTGAAGACATTCCAAGACTTTTTTCTGGTTCAGTCGAATCGATCCTAAGATTGTTCTGATTCTCATTCCAGTCAAAGTTACTCCAAGAACTTCTCTGGTTCAGTCAGATCGACACTAAGATCTCTCTGATTTCTATTCCAGTTGAAGATATTCCAATACTTATGTCGGGTTTAGTCGAATGGATGCTAAGATTCTTCTGATTTCCATTCTAGTCAAAGTTAATCAAAGACCTTCTCTAGTTCGGTAAGATCGACACTAAGATCTCTCTGATTTCTATTTCAGTTGAAGATATTCCATGACTTTTGTCTGGTTCAGTCGAATCAATCCTAAGATCCTTCTTATTTCCATTCCATTCAAAGTTAATCCAAAACCTTCTCTAGTTCAGTCAGATCGACACAAAGATTTCTCTGATTTCTATTCCAGATGAAGATATTCCATGACTTTTTTCTGGTTCACTTGAATGGATCCTAAGATTTTTTTGATTTCCATTCCAGTCAAAGTTGATCCAAGACCTTCTCTGGTTCAGTCAGATGGACACCAAGATCTATCTGATTTATATTCCAGTTGAAGATATTCCAAGACTTTTGTCTGATTCAGTCGAATCGATCCTAAGATTCTTCTAATTTCCATTCCAGTCAAAGTTAATCCAAGACCTTCTCTGGTTCAGTTAGATCGACACTAAGATCTATCTGATTTCTATTCAAGATGAAGATATTTCAAGACTTTTGTCTGGTTCAGTTGAATTGATCCTAAGATTTTTCTGATTTCCATTCCAGTCAAAGTTAATCCAAGACCTTCTCTGGTTCAATCTGATCGACACTAATATCTCTCTGATTTCTATTACAGTTGAGGATATTCCAAGACTTTTGTCTGTTTCAGTCGAATCAATCCTAAGATTCTTCTGATTTCCATTCCAATCAAATTTAATCCAAGACCTTCTCTGGTTCAGTCAGATCGACACTAAGATCTCTCTGATTTCTATTCCAGTTAAGAAAAATCCAAGACATTTGTACGGGTCAGTCGAATCGATCCTAAGATTGTTCTGATTTCCATTCCAGTCAAAGTTAATCCCAGACCTTCTCTGGTTCAGTCAGATCGACATTAAGATATCTCTGAATTCTATTCCAGTTGAAGACATTCCAAGACTTTTTTCTGGTTCAGTCGAATCGATCCTAAGATTGTTCTGATTCTCATTCCAGTCAAAGTTAATCCAAGACCTTCTCTGGTTCAGTCAGATCGACACTAAGATCTCTCTGATTTCAATTCCAGTTGAAGATATTCCAATACTTTTGTCGGGTTTAGTCGAATGGATGCTAAGATTCTTCTGATTTCCATTCCAGACAAAGTGAATCCAGAACCTTCTCTAGTTCGGTAAGAGCGACACTAAGATCTCTCTGATTGCTATTCCAGTTGAAGATATTCCATGACTTTTGTCTGGTTCAGTCGAATCAATCCTAAGATCATTCTTATTTCCATTCCATTCAAAGTTAATCCAAAACCTTCTATAGTTCAGTCAGATCGACACAAAGATCTCTCTGATTTCTATTCCAGATGAAGATATTCCATGACTTTTTTCTGGTTCAGTTTAATGGATCCTAAAATTTTTTTGATTTCCATTCCAGTCAAAGTTGATCTAAGACCTTCTCTGGTTCAGTCAGATCGACACTAAGATCTATCTGATTTATATTCCAGTTGAAGATATTCCAAGACTTTTGTCCGTTTCAGTCGAATCGATCCTAAGATTCTTATGATTTCCATTCTAGTCAAAGTGAATCCAAGACCTTCTCTGGTTCAGTTAGATCGACACTAAGATCTATCTGATTTCTATTCCAGATGAAGATATTTCAAGACTTTTGCTTGGTTCAGTTGAATCGATCCTAAGATTTTTCTGATTTCCATTCCAGTCAAAGTTGATCCAAGAGCTTCTCTAGTTCAGTCCGATCGACACTAAGATCTCTCTTATTTCTATTGGAGTTGAAGATATTCCAAGACTTTTGTCTGTTTCAGTCGAATCTATCCTAAGATTCTTCTGATTTCCATTCCAATCAAAGTTAATACAAGACCTTCTCTGGTTCAGTCAGATTGACACTAAGATCTCTCTGATTTCCATTCTAGATGAAGATATTCCAAGACTTTTATCTGGTTAAGTTAAATCAATCCTAAAATTTTTTTGATTTCCATTCCAGTCAAAGTTAATCCAAGAACTTCTCTGGTTCAATCAGATCGACACTTAGATCTCTCTGATTTCTATTCCAATTGAAGATATTCCAAGACTTATTTCTGGTTCAGTTGAATTAATCATAAGATTCTTCTAATTTCCATTCCAGTCAAAGTTAATCCAAGACCTTCTCTGGTTCAGTTAGATCGACACTAAGATCTATCTGATTTCTATTCAAGATGAAGATATTCCAAGACTTTTGTCTGGTTCATTCGAATCGATCCTAAGATTCTTCTGATTTCCATTCCAGTCAAATTTAATCCAAGACCTTCTCTGGTTCACTCTGATCGACACTAATATCTCTCTGATTTCTATTACAGTTGAAGATATTCCAAGACTTTTGTCTGTTTCAGTCGAATCAATCCTAAGATTCTTCTTATTTCCATTCCAATCAAATTTAATCCAAGACCTTCTCTGGTTCAGTCAGATCGACACTAAGATCTCTCTGATTTCTATTCCAGTTAAGAAAAATCCAAGACCTTTGTCCGGGTCAGTCGAATCGATCCTAAGATTGTTCTGATTTCCATTACAGTCAAAGTTAATCCCAGACCTTCTCTGGTTCAGTCAGATCGACATTAAGATATCTCTGAATTCTATTCCAGTTGAAGACATTCCAAGACTTTTTTCTGGTTCAGTCGAATCGATCCTAAGATTGTTCTGATTCTCATTCCAGTCAAAGTTAATCCAAGACCTTCTCTGGTTCAGTCAGATCGACACTAAGATCTCTCTGATTTCAATTCCAGTTGAAGATATTCCAATACTTTTGTCGGGTTTAGTCGAATGGATGCTAAGATTCTTCTGATTTCCATTCCAGACAAAGTGAATCCAGAACCTTCTCTAGTTCGGTAAGAGCGACACTAAGATCTCTCTGATTGCTATTCCAGTTGAAGATATTCCATGACTTTTGTCTGGTTCAGTCGAATCAATCCTAAGATCATTCTTATTTCCATTCCATTCAAAGTTAATCCAAAACCTTCTATAGTTCAGTCAGATCGACACAAAGATCTCTCTGATTTCTATTCCAGATGAAGATATTCCATGACTTTTTTCTGGTTCAGTTTAATGGATCCTAAAATTTTTTTGATTTCCATTCCAGTCAAAGTTGATCTAAGACCTTCTCTGGTTCAGTCAGATCGACACTAAGATCTATCTGATTTATATTCCAGTTGAAGATATTCCAAGACTTTTGTCCGGTTCAGTCGAATCGATCCTAAGATTATTATGATTTCCATTCTAGTCAAAGTTAATCCAAGACCTTCTCTGGTTCAGTTAGATCGACACTAAGATCTATCTGATTTCTATTCCAAATGAAGATATTTCAAGACTTTTGCCTGGTTCAGTTGAATTGATACTAAGATTTTTCTGATTTCCATTCCAGTCAAAGTTGATCCAAGAGCTTCTCTAGTTCAGTCCGATCGACACTAAGATCTCTCTTATTTCTATTGGACTTGAAGATATTCCAAGACTTTTGTCTGTTTCAGTCGAATCCATCCTAAGATTCTTCTGATTTCCATTCCAATCAAAGTTTATACAAGACCTTCTCTGGTTCAGTCAGATTGACACTAAGATCTCTCTGATTTCCATTCTAGATGAAGATATTCCAAGACTTTTATCTGGTTAAGTTAAATCAATCCTAAGATTTTTCTGATATCCATTCCAGTCAAAGTTAATCCAAGACCTTCTCTGGTTCAATCAGATCGACACTGAGATCTCTCTGATTTCTATTCCAATTGAAGATATTCCAAGACTTATTTCTGGTTCAGTTGAATTAATCGTAAGATTCTTCTGATTTCCATTCCAGTCAATGTTAATCCAAGACCTTTTCTGGTTCAGTCAGATCGACACTAAGATCTCTCTGATTTCTATTCCAGTTGAAGATATTCCAAGACTTTTGTCTGGTTCAGTCGAATCGATCCTAAGATTCTTCTGATTTCCATTCCAGTCAAATTTAATCCAAGACCTTCTATGGTTCAGTCAGATCGACACGAAGATCGACACTAAGATCTCTCTAATTTCTATTCCAGTTGAAGACATTCCATGAATTTTGTCTGGTTCAGTCGAATTGATCCTAAGATTGTTCTGATTTCCATTCCAGTCAAAGTTAATCCAAGACCTTCTCTGGTTCAGTCAGATCGACACTAAGATATCTCTGATTTCTATTCCAGATGAAGATATTCCAAGACTTTTGTCTGGTTCAGTGGAATCAATGCTAAGATTCTACTGATTTCCATTCCAGTCAAAGTTAATCCAAGACCTTCTCTGGTTCAATCAGATCGACACTAAGATCTCTCTGATTTCTATTCCAGTTGAAGATATTCCAAGACTTTTTTCTGGTTCAGTCGAATTAATCCTAAGATTCTTCTAATTTCCATTCCAGTCAAAGTTAATCCAAGACCTTCTCTGGTTCATTAAGATCGACACTAAGATCTCTCTGATTTCTATTCCAGTTGAAGATATTCCAATACTTTTGTCGGGTTTAGTCGAATCGATGCTAAGATTCTTCAGATTTCCATTCCAGTCAAAGTTGATCCAAGACCTTCTCTGGTTCAATCAGATCGACACTAAGATCTCTCTGATTTCTATTCCAGTTGAAGATATTCCAAGAGTTTAGTCCGGTTCAATCGAATCGATCCTAAGATTCTTCTGATTTCCATTCCAGTCAAAGTTAATCAGAGACCTTCTTTGGTTAAGTCAGATCAAAACTAAGATATCTCTGATTTCTATTTCAGATGAAGATATTCCAAGACTTTTGTCTGGTTCAGTTGAATCAATCCTAAGATTTTTCTGATTTCCATTCCTGTCAAAGTTGATCCAAGACCTTCTCTGGTTCAGTCAGATCGACACTAAGATCTCTCTGATTTCTATTCTAGTTGAATATATTCCAAGACTTTTTTCCGCTTCAGTCGAATCGATCCTAAGATTCTTATGATTCTCATTCTAGTCAAATTTAATCCAAGACCTTCTCTGGTTCAGTCAGATCGACACTAAGATCTCTCTGATTTCTATTCCAGTTCAGAAAAATACAAGACTTTTGTCCGGGTCATTCGAATCGATCCTAAGATTGTTCTGATTTCCGTTCCAGTCAAAGTTTATCCCAGACCTTCTCTGGTTCAGTCAAATCGACACAAAGATCTCTCTGGTTTCTATTCCAGATGAAGATATTCCAAGACTTTTGTCTGGTTCAGTTGAATGGATCCTAAGATTTTTCTGATATCCATTCCAGTCAAAGTTAATCCAAGACCTTCTCTGGTTCAGTCAGATCGACACTGAGATCTCTCTGATTTCTATTCCAATTGAAGATATTCCAAGACTTATTTCTGGTTCAGTTGAATTAATCGTAAGATTCTTCTGATTTCCATTCCAGTCAATGTTAATCCAAGACCTTCTCTGGTTCAGTCAGATCGACACTAAGATCTCTCTGATTTCTATTCCAGTTGAAGATATTCCAAGACTTTTGTCTGGTTCAGTCGAATCGATCCTAAGATTCTTCTTATTTCCATTCCAGTCAAATTTAATCCAAGACCTTCTCTGGTTCAGTCAGATCGACACGAAGATCGACACTAAGATCTCTCTAATTTCTATTCCAGTTGAAGACATTCCATGAATTTTGTCTGGTTCAGTCGAATTGATCCTAAGATTGTTCTGATTTCCATTCCAGTCAAAGTTAATCCAAGACCTTCTCTGGTTCAGTCAGATCGACACTAAGATATCTCTGATTTCTATTCCAGATGAAGATATTCCAAGACTTTTGTCTGGTTCAGTGGAATCAATGCTAAGATTCTATTGATTTCCATTCCAGCCAAAGTTAATCCAAGACCTTCTCTGGTTCAATCAGATCGACACTAAGATCTCTCTGATTTCTATTCCAGTTGAAGATATTCCAAGACTTTTTTCTGGTTCAGTCGAATTAATCCTAAGATTCTTCTAATTTCCATTCCAGTCAAAGTTAATCCAAGACCTTCTCTGGTTCATTAAGATCGACACTAAGATCTCTCTGATTTCTATTCCAGTTGAAGATATTCCAATACTTTTGTCGGGTTTAGTCGAATCGATGCTAAGATTCTTCAGATTTCCATTCCAGTCAAAGTTGATCCAAGACCTTCTCTGGTTCAATCAGATCGACACTAAGATCTCTCTGATTTCTATTCCAGTTGAAGATATTCCAAGAGTTTAGTCCGGTTCAATCGAATCGATCCTAAGATTCTTCTGATTTCCATTCCAGTCAAAGTTAATCAGAGACCTTCTTTGGTTAAGTCAGATCAAAACTAAGATATCTCTGATTTCTATTTCAGATGAAGATATTCCAAGACTTTTGTCTGGTTCAGTTGAATCAATCCTAAGATTTTTCTGATTTCCATTCCTGTCAAAGTTGATCCAAGACCTTCTCTGGTTCAGTCAGATCGACACTAAGATCTCTCTGATTTCTATTCTAGTTGAATATATTCCAAGACTTTTTTCCGCTTCAGTCGAATCGATCCTAAGATTCTTATGATTCTCATTCCAGTCAAATTTAATCCAAGACCTTCTCTGGTTCAGTCAGATCGACACTAAGATCTCTCTGATTTCTATTCCAGTTCAGAAAAATACAAGACTTTTGTCTGGGTCATTCGAATCGATCCTAAGATTGTTCTAATTTCCGTTCCAGTCAAAGTTTATCCCAGACCTTCTCTGGTTCAGTCAAATCGACACAAAGATCTCTCTGATTTCTATTCCAGATGAAGATATTCCAAGACTTTTGTCTGGTTCAGTTGAATGGATCCTAAGATTTTTCTGATTTCAATTCCATTCAAAGTTGATCCAAGACCTTCTCTGGTTCAGTCAGATCGACACTAAGATCTATCTGATTTCTATTCCAGTTGAAGATATTCCCAAAATTTTGTCCGGTTCAGAGGAATCGATCCTAAGATTCTTCTGATTTCCATTCCAGTCAAAGTTAATCCAAGACCTTCTCTGGTTCAGTTAGATCGACACTAAGATCTATCTGATTTCTATTCAAGATGAAGATACTTCAAGACTTTTGTCTGGTTCAGTTGAATCGATCCTAAGATTTTTCTGATTTCCATTCCAGTCAAAGTTGATCCAAGACCATCTCTGGTTCAGTCCGATCGACACTAAGATCTCTCTGATTTCTATTCAAGTTGAAGATATTCCAAGACTTTTATCTGTTTCAGTTGAATCAATCCTAAGATTCTTCTGATTTCCATTCCAATCAAAGTTAATACAAGACCTTCTCTAGTTCAGTCAGATCGAAACTAAGAACTCTCTGATTTCCATTCTTGATGAAGATATTCCAAGACTTTTGTTTGGTTCAGTTGAATCAATCCTAAGATTTTTATGATATCCATTCAAGTCAAAGTTGATCCAAGACATTCTCTGGTTCAGTCAGATCGACACTAAGATCTCTCTTATTTCTATTCCAGTTGAAGATATTCCAAGAATTTTTTCTGGTTCAGTCGAATTAATCTTAAGATTCTTCTGATTTCAATTCCAGTAAATGGTAATCCAAGAACTTCTCTGGTTCAATCAGATCGACACTAAGATCTCTCTGATTTCTATTCCAGTTGAAGATATTCCAAGACTTTTGTCTGGTTTAGTCGAATCGATCCTAAGATTCTTCTGATTTCCATTCCAGTCAAATTTAATCCAAGATCTTCTCTGGTTCAGTCATATCGACACTAAGATCGACACTAAGATCTCTCTAATTTCTATTCCAGTTGAAGATATTCCTAGAATTTTGTCAGGTTCAGTCGAATTGATCCTAAGATTGTTCTGATTTCCATTCCAGTCAAAGTTAATCCAAGACCTTCTCTGGTTCAGTCAGATCGACACTAAGATATCTCTGATTTCTATTCCAGATGAAGATATTCCAAGAATTTTATCTAGTTCAGTTGAATGTATCCTAAGATTTTTCTGATTTCCATTCCAGTCAAAGTTGATCCAAGACCTTCTCTGGTTCAGTCAGATCGACACAAAGATCTCTCTAATTTCTATTCCAATTGAAGATATTCCAAGACTTTAGTTCGGTTCAGTCGAATCGATCCAAAGATTCTCTGATTTCCATTCCAGTCAAAGTTAATCCAAGACCTTCTTTGGTTAAGTTAGATCAAAACTAAGATATCTCTGATTTCTATTGCAGATGAAGATATTCAAAGACTTTTGTCTAGTTCAACTGAATCGATCCTAAGATTTTTCTGATTTCCTTTCCAGTCAAAGTTGATCGAAGACCTTCTCTGGTTCAGTCAGATCGACACTAAGATCTCTCTGATTTCTATTCCAATTGAAGATATTCCAAGCCTTTTGTCTACTTCACTTGAATCGATGCTAAGATTCTTATGATTTCCATTCCAATCAAAGTTAATACAAGACCTTCTATGGTTCAGTTAGATCGACACTAAGTTCTCTCTGATTTCTATTCCAGTTGAAGATATTCCAAAGCTTTTTTCTAATTCAGTCGAATCGATCCTAAGATTCTTCTGATTCTCATTCCAGTCAAATTTAATCCAAGACCTTCTCTGGTTCAATCAGATCGACACTAAGATCTCTCAGATTTCTATTCCAGTTCAGAAAATACCAAGACTTTTGTCCGGTTCAGTCAAATCGATCCTAAGATAGTTCTAATTTCCTTTCCAGTCAAAGTGATTCCAAGACCTTCTCTGGTTCAGTCAGATCGACACTAAGATCTCTCTGATTTCTATTCCAGATGAAGATATTCCAAGAATTTTGTCTGGTTCAGTTGAATGGATCCTAAGATTCTTCTGATTTCCATTCTAGTCAAAGTTAATCCAAGATCTTCTTTGGTTAAGTCAGATCGAAACTAAGATATCTCTGATTTCTATTTCAGATGAAGATATTCCAAGACTTTTGTCTGGTTCAGTTGAATCGATCCTAAGATTTTTCTAATTTCCATTCCAGTCAAAGTTGATCCAAGACCTTCTCTGGTTCAGTTCGATCAACATTAAGATCTCTCTAATTTCTATACCAGATGAAGATATTCCATTACTTTTGTCTGGTTCAGTTGAATGGATCCTAAGATTTTTCTGATTTATATTCCAGTCAAAGTTGATCCAAGACCTTCTCTGGTTCAGTCAGATCGACACTAAGATCTCTCTGATATGTATTCTAGTTGAAGATATTCCAAGACTTTAGTCCGGTTCAGTCGAATCGATGCTAAGATTCTTCTGATTTCCATTCCAGTCAAAGTTAATACAAGAACTTCTCTGGTTCAGTCAGATGGACATTAAGATCTCTCTGAATTCTATTCCAGTTGAAGACATTCCAAGAATTTTTTCTGGTTCAGTCGAATCGATCCTAAGATTCTTCTGATTCTCATTCTAGTCAAAGTTAATCCAATTCCTACTCTGGTTCAGTCAGAGCGACACTAAGATCTGTATGATTTCTATTCCAGTTGAAGATATTACAATACTTTTGTCGGGTTTATTCGAATCGATGCTAAGATTCTTCTGATTTCCATTCTAGTCAAAGTTAATCCAAGACCTTCTCTAGTTCAGTAAGATCGACACTAAGTTCTCTCTGATTTCTATTCCAGTTCAGAAAATTCCAAGACTTTTGTCCAGTTCAGTCGAATCGATCCTAAGATTGTTCTGATTTCCATTCCAGTCAAAGTGATTCCAAGACCTTCTATGGTTCAGTCAGATCGACACTAAGATATCTCTGATTTCTATTCCAGATGAAGATATTCCAAGACTTTTGTCTGGTTCAGTGGAATCAATGCTAAGATTCTACTGATTTCCATTCCAGTCAAAGTTAATCCAAGACCTTCTCTGGTTCAATCAGATCGACACTAAGATCTCTCTGATTTCTATTCCAGTTGAAGATATTCCAAGACTTTTTTCTGGTTCAGTCGAATTAATCCTAAGATTCTTCTAATTTCCATTCCAGTCAAAGTTAATCCAAGACCTTCTCTGGTTCATTAAGATCGACACTAAGATCTCTCTGATTTCTATTCCAGTTGAAGATGTTCCAATACTTTTGTCGGGTTTAGTTGAATCGATGCTAAGATTCTTCAGATTTCCATTCCAGTCAAAGTTGATCCAAGACCTTCTCTGGTTCAATCAGATCGACACTAAGATCTCTCTGATTTCTATTCCAGTTGAAGATATTCCAAGAGTTTAGTCCGGTTCAATCGAATCGATCCTAAGATTCTTCTGATTTCCATTCCAGTCAAAGTTAATCAGAGACCTTCTTTGGTTAAGTCAGATCAAAACTAAGATATCTCTGATTTCTATTTCAGATGAAGATATTCCAAGACTTTTGTCTGGTTCAGTTGAATCAATCCTAAGATTTTTCTGATTTCCATTCCTGTCAAAGTTGATCCAAGACCTTCTCTGGTTCAGTCAGATCGACACTAAGATCTCTCTGATTTCTATTCTAGTTGAATATATTCCAAGACTTTTTTCCGCTTCAGTCGAATCGATCCTAAGATTCTTAAGATTCTCATTCCAGTCAAATTTAATCCAAGACCTTCTCTGGTTCAGTCAGATCGACACTAAGATCTCTCTGATTTCTATTCCAGTTTAGAAAAGTACAAGACTTTTGTCCGGGTCATTCGAATCGATCCTAAGATTGTTCTGATTTCCGTTCCAGTCAAAGTTTATCCCAGACCTTCTCTTGTTCAGTCAAATCGACACAAAGATCTCTCTGATTTCTATTCCAGATGAAGATATTCCAAGACTTTTGTCTGGTTCAGTTGAATGGATCCTAAGATTTTTCTGATTTCAATTCCATTCAAAGTTGATCCAAGACCTTCTCTGGTTCAGTCAGATCGACACTAAGATCTATCTGATTTCTATTCCAGTTGAAGATATTCCCAAAATTTTGTCCGGTTCAGTCGAATCGATCCTAAGATTCTTCTGATTTCCATTCCAGTCAAAGTTAATCCAAGACCTTCTCTGGTTCAGTTAGATCGACACTAAGATCTATCTGATTTCTATTCAAGATGAAGATATTTCAAGACTTTTGTCTGGTTCAGTTGAATCGATCCTAAGATTTTTCTGATTTCCATTCCAGTCAAAGTTGATCCAAGACCATCTCTGGTTCAGTCCGATCGACACTAAGATCTCTCTGATTTCTATTCAAGTTGAAGATATTCCAAGACTTTTATCTGTTTCAGTTGAATCAATCCTAAGATTCTTCTGATTTCCATTCCAATCAAAGTTAATACAAGACCTTCTCTAGTTCATTCAGATCGAAACTAAGAACTCTCTGATTTCCATTCTTGATGAAGATATTCCAAGACTTTTGTTTGGTTCAGTTGAATCAATCCTAAGATTTTTATGATATCCATTCAAGTCAAAGTTGATCCAAGACATTCTCTGGTTCAGTCAGATCGACACTAAGATCTCTCTTATTTCTATTCCAGTTGAAGATATTCCAAGACTTTTGTCTGGTTCAGTCGAATCGATACTAAGATTCATCTGATTTACATTCCAGTCAAAGTTAATCCAAGAACTTCTCTAGTTCAATTAGATCGTCCCTAGGATCTCTCTGATTTCTATTCCAATTGAAGATATTCCAAGAATTTTTTCTGGTTCAGTCGAATTAATCTTAAGATTCTTCTGATTTCAATTCCAGTCAATGGTAATCCAAGAACTTCTCTGGTTCAATCAGATCGACACTAAGATCTCTCTGATTTCTATTCCAGTTGAAGATATTCCAAGACTTTTGTCTGGTTTAGTCGAATCGATCCTAAGATTCTTCTGATTTCCATTCCAGTCAAATTTAATCCAAGACCTTCTCTGGTTCAGTCATATCGACACTAAGATCTCTCTAATTTCTATTCCAGTTGAAGATATTCCTAGAATTTTGTCAGGTTCAGTCGAATTGATCCTAAGATTGTTCTGATTTCCATTCCAGTCAAAGTTAATCCAAGACCTTCTCTGGTTCAGTCAGATCGACACTAAGATATCTCTGATTTCTATTCCAGATGAAGATATTCCAAGAATTTTATCTAGTTCAGTTGAATGTATCCTAAGATTTTTCTGATTTCCATTCCAGTCAAAGTTGATCCAAGACCTTCTCTGGTTCAGTCAGATCGACACAAAGATCTCTCTAATTTCTATTCCATTTGAAGATATTCCAAGACTTTAGTTCGGTTCAGTCGAATCGATCCAAAGATTCTCTGATTTCCATTCCAGTCAAAGTTAATCCAAGACCTTCTTTGGTTAAGTTAGATCGAAACTAAGATATCTCTGATTTCTATTGCAGATGAAGATATTCAAAGACTTTTATCTAGTTCAACTGAATCGATCCTAAGATTTTTCTGATTTCCTTTCCAGTCAAACTTGATCGAAGACCTTCTCTGGTTCAGTCAGATCGACACTAAGATCTCTCTGATTTCTATTCCAATTGAAGATATTCCAAGCCTTTTGTCTGCTTCACTTGAATCGATGCTAAGATTCTTATGATTTCCATTCCAATCAAAGTTAATACAAGACCTTCTATGGTTCAGTTAGATCGACACTAAGTTCTCTCTGATTTCTATTCCAGTTGAAGATATTCCAAAGCTTTTTTCTAATTCAGTCGAATCGATCCTAAGATTCTTCTGATTCTCATTCCAGTCAAATTTAATCCAAGACCTTCTCTGGTTCAATCAGATCGACACTAAGATCTCTCAGATTTCTATTCCAGTTCAGAAAATACCAAGACTTTTGTCCGGTTCAGTCGAATCGATCCTAAGATTGTTCTGATTTCCATTCCAGTCAAAGTGATTCCAAGACCTTCTATGGTTCAGTCAGATCGACACTAAGATATCTCTGATTTCTATTCCAGATGAAGATATTCCAAGACTTTTGTCTGGTTCAGTGGAATCAATGCTAAGATTCTACTGATTTCCATTCCAGTCAAAGTTAATCCAAGACCTTCTCTGGTTCAATCAGATCGACACTAAGATCTCTCTGATTTCTATTCCAGTTGAAGATATTCCAAGACTTTTTTCTGGTTCAGTCGAATTAATCCTAAGATTCTTCTAATTTCCATTCCAGTCAAAGTTAATCCAAGACCTTCTCTGGTTCATTAAGATCGACACTAAGATCTCTCTGATTTCTATTCCAGTTGAAGATGTTCCAATACTTTTGTCGGGTTTAGTTGAATCGATGCTAAGATTCTTCAGATTTCCATTCCAGTCAAAGTTGATCCAAGACCTTCTCTGGTTCAATCAGATCGACACTAAGATCTCTCTGATTTCTATTCCAGTTGAAGATATTCCAAGAGTTTAGTCCGGTTCAATCGAATCGATCCTAAGATTCTTCTGATTTCCATTCCAGTCAAAGTTAATCAGAGACCTTCTTTGGTTAAGTCAGATCAAAACTAAGATATCTCTGATTTCTATTTCAGATGAAGATATTCCAAGACTTTTGTCTGGTTCAGTTGAATCAATCCTAAGATTTTTCTGATTTCCATTCCTGTCAAAGTTGATCCAAGACCTTCTCTGGTTCAGTCAGATCGACACTAAGATCTCTCTGATTTCTATTCTAGTTGAATATATTCCAAGACTTTTTTCCGCTTCAGTCGAATCGATCCTAAGATTCTTAAGATTCTCATTCCAGTCAAATTTAATCCAAGACCTTCTCTGGTTCAGTCAGATCGACACTAAGATCTCTCTGATTTCTATTCCAGTTTAGAAAAGTACAAGACTTTTGTCCGGGTCATTCGAATCGATCCTAAGATTGTTCTGATTTCCGTTCCAGTCAAAGTTTATCCCAGACCTTCTCTGGTTCAGTCAAATCGACACAAAGATCTCTCTGATTTCTATTCCAGATGAAGATATTCCAAGACTTTTGTCTGGTTCAGTTGAATGGATCCTAAGATTTTTCTGATTTCAATTCCATTCAAAGTTGATCCAAGACCTTCTCTGGTTCAGTCAGATCGACACTAAGATCTATCTGATTTCTATTCCAGTTGAAGATATTCCCAAAATTTTGTCCGGTTCAGTCGAATCGATCCTAAGATTCTTCTGATTTCCATTCCAGTCAAAGTTAATCCAAGACCTTCTCTGGTTCAGTTAGATCGACACTAAGATCTATCTGATTTCTATTCAAGATGAAGATATTTCAAGACTTTTGTCTGGTTCAGTTGAATCGATCCTAAGATTTTTCTGATTTCCATTCCAGTCAAAGTTGATCCAAGACCATCTCTGGTTCAGTCCGATCGACACTAAGATCTCTCTGATTTCTATTCAAGTTGAAGATATTACAAGACTTTTATCTGTTTCAGTTGAATCAATCCTAAGATTCTTCTGATTTCCATTCCAATCAAAGTTAATACAAGACCTTCTCTAGTTCAGTCAGATCGAAACTAAGAACTCTCTGATTTCCATTCTTGATGAAGATATTCCAAGACTTTTGTTTGGTTCAGTTGAATCAATCCTAAGATTTTTATGATATCCATTCAAGTCAAAGTTGATCCAAGACATTCTCTGGTTCAGTCAGATCGACACTAAGATCTCTCTTATTTCTATTCCAGTTGAAGATATTCCAAGACTTTTGTCTGGTTCAGTCGAATCGATACTAAGATTCATCTGATTTACATTCCAGTCAAAGTTAATCCAAGAACTTCTCTGGTTCAATTAGATCGTCCCTAGGATCTCTCTGATTTCTATTCCAATTGAAGATATTCCAAGAATTTTTTCTGGTTCAGTCGAATTAATCTTAAGATTCTTCTGATTTCAATTCCAGTCAATGGTAATCCAAGAACTTCTCTGGTTCAATCAGATCGACACTAAGATCTCTCTGATTTCTATTCCAGTTGAAGATATTCCAAGACTTTTGTCTGGTTTAGTCGAATCGATCCTAAGATTCTTCTGATTTCCATTCCAGTCAAATTTAATCCAAGACCTTCTCTGGTTCAGTCATATCGACACTAAGATCTCTCTAATTTCTATTCCAGTTGAAGATATTCCTAGAATTTTGTCAGGTTCAGTCGAATTGATCCTAAGATTGTTCTGATTTCCATTCCAGTCAAAGTTAATCCAAGACCTTCTCTGGTTCAGTCAGATCGACACTAAGATATCTCTGATTTCTATTCCAGATGAAGATATTCCAAGAATTTTATCTAGTTCAGTTGAATGTATCCTAAGATTTTTCTGATTTCCATTCCAGTCAAAGTTGATCCAAGACCTTCTCTGGTTCAGTCAGATCGACACAAAGATCTCTCTAATTTCTATTCCAATTGAAGATATTCCAAGACTTTAGTTCGGTTCAGTCGAATCGATCCAAAGATTCTCTGATTTCCATTCCAGTCAAAGTTAATCCAAGACCTTCTTTGGTTAAGTTAGATCGAAACTAAGATATCTCTGATTTCTATTGCAGATGAAGATATTCAAAGACTTTTATCTAGTTCAACTGAATCGATCCTAAGATTTTTCTGATTTCCTTTCCAGTCAAACTTGATCGAAGACCTTCTCTGGTTCAGTCAGATCGACACTAAGATCTCTCTGATTTCTATTCCAATTGAAGATATTCCAAGCCTTTTGTCTGCTTCACTTGAATCGATGCTAAGATTCTTATGATTTCCATTCCAATCAAAGTTAATACAAGACCTTCTATGGTTCAGTTAGATCGACACTAAGTTCTCTCTGATTTCTATTCCAGTTGAAGATATTCCAAAGCTTTTTTCTAATTCAGTCGAATCGATCCTAAGATTCTTCTGATTCTCATTCCAGTCAAATTTAATCCAAGACCTTCTCTGGTTCAATCAGATCGACACTAAGATCTCTCAGATTTCTATTCCAGTTCAGAAAATACCAAGACTTTTGTCCGGTTCAGTCAAATCGATCCTAAGATAGTTCTAATTTCCTTTCCAGTCAAAGTGATTCCAAGACCTTCTCTGGTTCAGTCAGATCGACACTAAGATCTCTCTGATTTCTATTCCAGATGAAGATATTCCAAGAATTTTGTCTGGTTCAGTTGAATGGATCCTAAGATTCTTCTGATTTCCATTCTAGTCAAAGTTAATCCAAGATCTTCTTTGGTTAAGTCAGATCGAAACTAAGATATCTCTGATTTCTATTTCAGATGAAGATATTCCAAGACTTTTGTCTGGTTCAGTTGAATCGATCCTAAGATTTTTCTAATTTCCATTCCAGTCAAAGTTGATCCAAGACCTTCTCTGGTTCAGTTCGATCGACACTAAGATCTCTCTAATTTCTATACCAGATGAAGATATTCCATTACTTTTGTCTGGTTCAGTTGAGTGGATCCTAAGATTTTTCTGATTTATATTCCAGTCAAAGTTGATCCAAGACCTTCTCTGGTTCAGTCAGATCGACACTAAGATCTCTCTGATATGTATTCTAGTTGAAGATATTCCAAGACTTTAGTCCGGTTCAGTCGAATCGATGCTAAGATTCTTCTGATTTCCATTCCAGTCAAAGTTAATACAAGAACTTCTCTGGTTCAGTCAGATGGACATTAAGATCTCTCTGAATTCTATTCCAGTTGAAGACATTCCAAGAATTTTTTCTGGTTCAGTCGAATCGATCCTAAGATTCTTCTGATTCTCATTCTAGTCAAAGTTAATCCAATTCCTACTCTGGTTCAGTCAGAGCGACACTAAGATCTCTATGATTTCTATTCCAGTTGAAGATATTACAATACTTTTGTCGGGTTTATTCGAATCGATGCTAAGATTCTTCTGATTTCCATTCTAGTCAAAGTTAATCCAAGACCTTCTCTAGTTCAGTAAGATCGACACTAAGTTCTCTCTGATTTCTATTCCAGTTCAGAAAATTCCAAGACTTTTGTCCGGTTCAGTCGAATCGATCCTAAGATTGTTCTGATTTCCATTCCAGTCAAAGTGATTCCAAGACCTTTTATGGTTCAGTCAGATCGACACTAAGATCTCTCTGATTTCTATTCCAGATGAAGATATTCCAAGACTTTTGTCTGGTTCAGTTGAATGGATCCTAAAATTTTTCGGATTTCCATTCCAGTCAAAGTTGATCCAAGACCTTCTCTGGTTCAATCAGATCGACACTAAGATCTCTCTGATTTCTATTTCAGTTGAAGATATTCCAAGAGTTTAGTATGGTTCAGTCGAATCGATCCTAAGATTCTTATGATTTCCATTCCAGTCAAAGTTAATCAGAGACCTTCTTTGGTTAAGTCAGATCGAAACTAAGATATCTCTGATTTCTATTCCATTTGAAGATATTCCAATACTTTTGTCGGGTTTAGTCGAATCGATGTTAAGATTCTTCTGATTTCCATTCCTCTCAAAGTTGATCCAAGACATTCTCTGGTTCAGTCAGATCGACACTAAGATCTCTCTGATTGCTATTCCAGTTGAAGATATTCCAAGACTTTTTTCTGTTTCAGTCGAATTGATGCTAAGATTCTTCTGACTTCCATTCCAGTCAAAGTTAATCCAAGACCTTCTCTGGTTCAATCAGATCGACACAAATATCTCTCTGATTTCTATTCCAATTGAAGATATTCCAAGGCTTTTTTTTGGTTCAGTCGAATTAATCCTAAGATTCTTCTGATTTTCATTCCAGTCAAAGTTGATCCAAGACCTTCTCTGGTTCAGTCAGATCGACACTAAGATCTCTCTGATTTCTATTCCAATTGAAGATATTCCAAGGCTTTTGTCTGGTTCAGTCGAATCGATCCTAAGATTCTTCTGTTTTCCATTCCAGTCAAATTTAATCCAAGACCTTCTCTGGTTCAGTCAGATCGACACTAAGATCGACACTAAGATCTCTCTAATTTCTATTCCAGTTGAAGATATTCCAAGAATTTTGTCTGGTTCAGTCGAATTGATCCTAAGATTGTTCTGATTTCCATTCCAGTCAAAGTTAATCCAAGACCTTCTCTGGTTCAGTCAGATCGACACTAAGATATCTCTAATTTCTATTCCATATGAAGATATTCCAAGACTTTTGTCTAGTTCAGTTGAATGGATCCTAAGATTTTTCTGATTTCCATTCCAGTCAAAGTCGATCCAAGACCTTCTCTGGTCCAGTCTGATCGACACTAAGATCTCTCTAATTTTTATTCCAGTTGAAGATATTCCAAGAATTTAGTCCGGTTAAGTCGAATCGATCCTAAGATTCTTCTGATTTCCATTCCAGTCAAAGTTAATCCAAGACCTTCTTTGGTTAAGTCTGATCGAAACTAAGATATCTCTGATTTCTCTTACAAATGAAGATATTCCAAGACTTTTGTCTGGTTCAGTTGAATCGATCCTAAGATTTTTCTGAATTCCATTCCAGTCAAAGTTGATCCAAGACCTTCTCTGGTTCAGTCAGATCGACACTAAGATCTCTCTGATTTCTATTCCAGTTGAAGATATTCCAAGACTTTTGTCTGATTCACTTGAATCGATGCTAAGATTCTTCTGATTTCCATTCCAGTCAAAGTTAATACAAGACCTTCTATGGTTCAGTTAGATCGACACTAAGATCTCTCTGATTTTTATTCCAGTTGAAGATATTCCAAATCTTTTTTCTGATTCAGTCGAATCGATCCTAAGATTCTTCTGGTTCTCATTCCAGTCAAATTTAGTCCAAGACCTTCTCTGGTTCAGTCAGATCGAAACTAAGATCTCTCTGATTTCTATTCCAGTTTAGAAAATTCTAAGACTTTTGTCCGGTTCAGTCGAATCGATCCTAAGATTGTTCTGATTTCCATTCCAGTCAAAGTGATTCCAAGACCTTTTCTGGTTCAGTCAGATCGACACTAAGATCTCTCTGATTTCTATTCCAGATGAAGATATTCCAAGACTTTTGTCTGGTTCAGTTGAATGGATCCTAAAATTTTTCGGATTTCCATTCCAGTCAAAGTTGATCCAAGACCTTCTCTGGTTCAGTCAGATCGACACTAAGATCTCTCTGATTTCTATTCCAGTTGAAGATATTCTAAGACTTTAGTCCGGTTCAGTCGAATCGATCCTAAGATTCTTCTGATTTCCATTCCAGTCAAAGTTAATCAGAGACCTTCTTTGGTTAAGTCAAATCGAAACTAAGATATCTCTGATTTCTATTTCAGAAGAAGATAGTCCAAGACTTTTGTCTGTTTCAGTCGAACCGATGCTAAGATTCTTCTGTCTTCCATTCCAGTCAAATTTAATCCAAGACCTTCTCTGGTTCAATCAGATCGACACAAAGATCTCCCCGATTTTTATTCCAATTGAAGATATTCCAAGACTTTTTTCTGGTTCAGTTGAATGGATCCTAAAATTTTTCGGATTTCCATTCCAGTCAAAGTTGATCCAAGACCATCTCTGGTTCAGTCAGATCAACACTAAGATCTCTCTGATTTCTATTCCAGTTGAAGATATTCCAAGACTTTTGTCTGGTTCAGTCGAATCGATCCTAAGATTCTTCTGTTTTCCATTCCAGTCAAATTTAATCCAAGACCTTCTCTGGTTCAGTCAGATCGACACTAAGAACTCTCTAATTTCTATTCCAGTTTAAGATATTCCAAGAATTTTGTCTGGTTCAGTCGAATTGATCCTAACATTATTCTGATTTCCATTCCAGTCAAAGTTAATCCAAGACCTTCTCTTGTTCAGTCAGATCGACACTAAGATATCTCTGATATCTATTTCATATGAAGATATTCCAAGACTTTTGTCTGGTTCTGTTGAGTGGATCCTAAGATTTTTCTGATTTCCATTCCAGTCAAAGTTAATACAAGACCTTCTATGGTTCAGTTAGATCGACACTAAGATCTCTCTGATTTTTATTCCAGTTGAAGATATTCCAAAGCTTTTTTCTGATTCAGTCGAATCGATCCTAAGATTCTTCTGATTCTCATTCCAGTCAAATTTAGTCAAAGACCTTCTCTGGTTCAGTCAGATCGACACTAAGTTCTCTTTGATTTCTATTCCAGTTCATAAAATTCCAAGACTTTTGTCCAGTTCAGTCGAATCGATCCTAAGATTGTTCTGATTTCCATTCCATTCAAAGTGATTCCAAGTCCTTCTCTGGTTCACTCAGATCGACACTAAGATCTCTCTGATTTCTATTCCAGATGAAGTGATTCCAAGACTTTTATCTGGTTCAGTTGAATGGATCCTAAAATTTTTCGGATTTCCATTCCAGTCAAAGATGATCCAAGACCTTCTCTGGTTCAGTCAGATCGACACTAAGATCTCTCTGATTTCTATTCCAGTTGAAGATATTCCAAGAGTTTAGTCTGGTTCAGTCGAATTGATCCTAAGATTCTTATGATTTCCCTTCCAGTCAAAGTTAATCAGAGACCTTCTTTGGTTAAGTCAGATCGAAACTAAGATATCTCTGATTTCTATTCCAGTTGAAGATATTCCAATACTTTTGTCGGGTTTAGTCGAATCGATGCTAAGATTCTTCTGATTTCCATTCCAGTCAAAGTTGATCCAAGACATTCTCTGGTTCAGTCAGATCGACACTAAGATCTATCTGATTGCTATTCCAGTTGAAGATATTCCAAGACTTTTGTCTGTTTCAGTCGAATCGATGCTAAGATTCTTCTGATTTCCATTCCAGTCAAAGTTAATCCAAGACCTTCTTTGGTTAAGTCTGATCGAAACTAAGATATCTCTGATTTCTATTCCATATGAAGATATTCCAAGACTTTTGTCTGGTTCAGTTGAATCGATCCTAAGATTTTTATGATTTCTATTCCAGTCAAAGTTGATTCAAGACCTTCTCTGGTTCAGTCAGATCGACACTAAGATCTCTCTGATTTCTATTCCAGTTGAAGATATTCCAAGACATTTGTTTGATTCACTTGAATCGATGCTAAGATTCTTCTGATTTCCATTCCAGTCAAAGTTAATACAAGACCTTCTATGGTTCAGTTAGATCGACACTAAGATCTCTCTGATTTTTATTCCAGTTGAAGATATTCCAAAGCTTTTTTCTGATTCAGTCGAATCGATCCTAAGATTCTTCTGATTCTCATTCCAGTCAAATTTAGTCAAAGACCTTCTCTGGTTCAGTCAGATCGACACTAAGTTCTCTTTGATTTCTATTCCAGTTCATAAAATTCCAAGACTTTTGTCCAGTTCAGTCGAATCGATCCTAAGATTGTTCTGATTTCCATTCCAGTCAAAGTGATTCCAAGTCCTTCTCTGGTTCACTCAGATCGACACTAAGATCTCTCTGATTTCTATTCCAGATGAAGATATTCCAAGACTTTTTTCTGGTTCAGTTGAATGGATCCTAAAATTTTCCAGATTTCCATTCCAGTCAAAGATGATCCAAGACCTTCTCTGGTTCTGTCAGATCGACACTAAGATCTCTATGATTTCTATTCCAGTTGAAGATATTCCAAGAGTTTAGTCCGGTTCAGTCGAATCGATCCTAAGATTCTTATGATTTCCATTCCAGTCAAAGTTAATCAGAGACCTTCTTTGGTTAAGTCAGATCGAAACTAAGATATCTCTGATTTCAATTCCAGTTGAAGATATTCCAATACTTTTGTCGGGTTTAGTCGAATCGATGCTAAGATTCTTCTGATTTCCATTCCAGTCAAAGTTGATCCAAGACATTCTCTGGTTCAGTCAGATCGACACTAAGATTTCTCTGATTGTTATTCCAGTTGAAGATATTCCAAGACTTTTGTATGTTTCAGTCGAATCGATGCTAAGATTCTTCTGATTTCCATTCCAGTCAAAGTTAATCCAAGACCTTCTTTGGTTAAGTCTGATCGAAACTAAGATATCTCTGATTTCTATTCCAAATGAAGATATTCCAAGACTTTTGTCTGGTTCAGTTGAATCGATCCTAAGATTTTTCTGATTTCCATTCCAGTCAAAGTTGATCCACCTTCTCTGGTTCAGTCAGATCGACACTAAGATCTCTCTGATTTCTATTCCAGTTGAAGATATTCCAAGACTTTTGTCTGATTCACTTGAATCGATGCTAAGATTCTTCTGATTTCCATTCCAGTCAAAGTTAATACAAGACCTTCTATGGTTCAGTCAGATCGACACTAAGATCTCTCTAATTTCTATTCCAGTTGAAGATATTCCAAGAATTTTGTCTGGTTCAGTCGAATTGATCCTAAGATTGTTCTGATTTCCATTCCAGTCAAAGTTAATCCAAGACCTTCTCTGGTTCAGTCAGATCGACACTAAGATATCTCTGATTTCTATTCCATATGAAGATATTCCAAGACTTTTGTCTGGTTCAATTGAATGGATCCTTAGATTTTTATGATTTCCATTCCAGTCAAAGTTTATCCAAGACCTTCTCTGGTTCAGTCAGATCGACACTAAGATCTCTCTAATTTCTATTCCAATTGAAGATATTCCAAGACTTTAGTCCGGTTAAGTCGAATCGATCCTAAGATTCTTCTGATTTCCATTCCAGTCAAAGTTAATCCAAGACCTTCTTTGGTTAAGTCTGATCGAAACTAAGATATCTCTGATTTCTATCACAAATGAAGATATTCCAAGACTTTTGTCTGGTTCAGTTGAATCGATCCTAAGATTTTTCTGATTTCCATTCCAGTCAAAGTTGATCCAAGACCTTCTCTGGTTCAGTCAGATCGACACTAAGATCTCTCTGATTTCTATTCCAGTTGAAGATATTCCAAGACTTTTGTCTGATTCACTTGAATCGATGCTAAGATTCTTCTGATTTCCATTCCAGTCAAAGTTAATACAAGACCTTCTATGGTTCAGTTAGATCGACACTAAGATCTCTCTGATTTTTATTCCAGTTGAAGATATTCCAAAGCTTTTTTCTGATTCAGTCGAATCTATCCTAAGATTCTTCTGATTCTCATTCCAGTCAAATTTAGTCAAAGACCTTCTCTGGTTCAGTCAGATCGACACTAAGTTCTCTTTGATTTCTATTCCAGTTCATAAAATTCCAAGACTTTTGTCCAGTTCAGTCGAATCGATCCTAAGATTGTTCTGATTTCCATTCCAGTCAAAGTGATTCCAAGTCCTTCTCTGGTTCACTCAGATCGACACTAAGATCTCTCTGATTTCTATTCCAGATGAAGATATTCCAAGACTTTTGTCTGGTTCAGTTGAATGGATCCTAAAATTTTTTGGATTTCCATTCCAGTCAAAGATGATCCAAGACCTTCTCTGGTTCTGTCAGATCGACACTAAGATCTCTCTGATTTCTATTCCAGTTGAAGATATTCCAAGAGTTTAGTCCGGTTCAGTCGAATCGATCCTAAGATTCTTATGATTTCCAATCCAGTTAAAGTTAATCAGAGACCTTCTTTGGTTAAGTCAGATCGAAACTAAGATATCTCTGATTTCTATTCCAGTTGAAGATATTCCAATACTTTTGTCGGGTTTAGTCGAATCGATGCTAAGATTCTTCTGATTTCCATTCCAGTCAAAGTTGATCCAAGACATTCTCTGGTTCAGTCAGATCGACACTAAGATTTCTCTGATTGCTATTCCAGTTGAAGATATTCCAAGACTTTTGTATGTTTCAGTCGAATCGATGCTAAGATTATTCTGATTTCCATTCCAGTCAAAGTTAATCCAAGACCTTCTTTGGTTAAGTCTGATCGAAACTAAGATATCTCTGATTTCTATTCCAAATGAAGATATTCCAAGACTTTTGTCTGGTTCAGTTGAATCGATCCTAAGATTTTTCTGATTTCCATTCCAGTCAAAGTTGATCCACCTTCTCTGGTTCAGTCAGATCGACACTAAGATCTCTCTGATTTCTATTCCAGTTAAGGATATTCCAAGACTTTTGTCTGATTCACTTGAATCGATGCTAAGATTCTTCTGATTTCCATTCCAGTCAAAGTTAATACAAGACCTTCTATGGTTCAGTTAGATCGACACTAAGATCTTTCTGATTTTTATTCCAGTTGAAGATATTCCAAAGCTTTTTTATGATTAAGTCGAATCGATCCTAAGATTCTTCTGATTCTCATTCCAATCAAATTTAGTCCAAGACCTTCTCTGGTTCAGTCAGATCGACACTAAGATCTCTCTGATTTCTATTCCAGTTCAGAAAATTCCAAGACTTTTGTCCGGTTCAGTCGAATCGATCCTAAGATTGTTCTGATTTCCATTCCAGTCAAAGTGATTCCAATACCTTCTCTGGTTCAGTCAGATCGACACTAAGATCTCTATGATTTCTATTCTAGATGAAGATTACTTTTGTCTGGTTCAGTTGAATGGATCCTAAAATTTTTCGGATTTCCATTCCAGTCAAAGTTGATCCAAGACCTTCTCTAGTTCAGTCAGATCGAGACTAAGATCTCTCTGATTTCTATTCCAGTTTAAGATATTCCAAGACTTTAGTCCGGTTCAGTCGAATCGATCCTAAGATTCTTCTGATTTCCATTCCAGTCAAAGTTAATCAAAGACCTTCTTTGGTTAAGTCAGATCGAAACTAAGATATCTCTGATTTCTATTTCAGATGAAGATATTCCAAGACTCTTGTCTGGTTCAGTTGAATTGATCCTAAGATTTTTCTGATTTCCATTCCAGTCAAAGTTGATCCAAGACCTTCTCTGGTTCAGTCAGATCGACACTAAGATCTCTCTGATTTCTATTCCTGTTGAAGATATTCCAAGACTTTTTTCTGGTTCAGTCGAATCGATCTTAAGATTCTTCTGATTCTCATTCCAGTCAAAGTTAATCCCAGACCTTCTCTGGTTCAGTCAGATCGACACTAAGATCTCTCTGATTTCTATTCCAGATGAAGATATTCCAAGAATTTTGTCTGGTTCAATTGAATAGATCCTAAGATTTTTCTGATTTCAATTCCAGTCAAAGTTGATCCAAGACCTTCTCTGGTTCAGTCAGATGGACACTAAGATCTATCTGATTTCTATTCCAGTTGAAGATATTCCCAGACTTTTGTCTGGTTCAGTCGAATCGATCCTAAGATTCTTCTGATTTCCATTCTAGTCAAACTTAATCCAAGACCTTCTCCGGTTCAGTTAGATCGACACTAAGATCTATCTGATTTCTATTCAAGATGAAGATATTTCAATACTTTTGTCTGGTTCAGTTAAATCGATCCTAAGATTTTTCCGATTTCCATTCCAGTCAAAGTTCATCCAAGACTATTTTTGGTTCAGTCCGATTGACACTAAGATCTCTCTGATTTCTATTCTAGTTCAGAAAATACTAAGACTTTTGTCCGGTTCAGTCGAATCGATCCTAAGATAGTTCTGATTTCCATTCCAGTCAAAGTGATTCTAAGAATTTCTCTGGTTCAGTCAGATCGACACTAAGATCTCTCTGATTTCTATTCTAGTTCAGAAAATACCAAGACTTTTTTCTGGTTCCGTCGAGTTAATCCTAAGATTCTTATGATTTCCATTCCAGTCAAATTTAATCCAAGACCTTCTCTAGTTCAGTCCGATCGACACTAAGATCTCTCTGATTTCTATTCCAGTTCACAAAATACCAAGACTTTTGTCCGGTTCTGTCGAATCAATCCTAAGATGGTTCTGATTTCCATTCCAGTCAAAAGTGATTCCAAGACTTTCTCTGGTTCAGTCAGATCGACACTAAGATCTCTCTGATTTCTATTCCAGATGAAGATATTCCAAGACTTTAGTCTGGTTAAGTCGAATCGATCCTAAGATTCTTCTGATTTCCATTCCAGTCAAAGTTAATCCAAGACCTTCTTTGGTTAAGTCAGATCGAAACTAAGATATCTCTAATTTCTATTTCAGATGAAGAGATTCCAAGACTTTTGTCTGGTTCAATTGAATCGATCCTAAGATTTTTCTGATTTCCATTCCAGTCAAAGTTGATCCAAGACCTTCTCTGGTTCAGTCAAATCGACACTAAGATCTCTCTGATTTCTATTCCAGTTGAAGATATTCCAAGACTTTTGTCTGATTCACTTGAATCGATGCTAAGATTCTTCTGATTTCCATTCCAGTCAAAGTTAATACAAGACCTTCTATGGTTCAGTTAGATCGACACTAAGATCTCTCTGATTTTTATTCCAATTGAAGATATTCCAAAGCTTTTTTATGATTAAGTCGAATCGATCCTAAGATTCTTCTGATTCTCAGTCCAATCAAATTTAGTCCAAGACCTTCTCTGGTTCAGTCAGATCGACACTAAGATATCTCTGATTTCTATTCCAGTTCAGAAAATTCCAAGAATTTTGTCCGGTTCAGTTGAATCGATCCTAAGATTGTTCTGATTTCCATTCCAGTCAAAGTGATTCCAAGACCTTCTCTGGTTCAGTCAGATCGACACTAAGATCTCTCTGATTTCTATTCCAGTTAAGAAAAATCCAAGACATTTGTCCTGGTCAGTCGAATCGATCCTAAGATTGTTCTGATTTCCATTCCAGTAAAAGTTAATCCCAGACCTTCTCTGGTTCAATCAGATCGAGACAAAGATCTCTCTGATTTCTATTCCAGATGAAGATATTCCAAGACTTTTGTCTGGTTTAATTGAATGGATCCTAAGATTTTTCTGATTTCAATTCCAGTCAAATTTGATCCAAGACCATCTCTGGTTCAGTCCGATCGACACTAAGATCTCTCTGATTTCTATTCCAGTTCAGAAAATACCAAGACTTTTGTCCGGATCAGTCGAATCGATCCTAAGATAGTTCTGATTTCCATTCCAGTCAAAGTGATTCTAAGACTTTCTCTGGTTCAGTCAGATCGACACTAAGATCTCTCTGATTTCTATTCTAGTTCAGAAAATACCAAGACTTTTTTCTGGTTCAGTCGAGTTAATACTAAGATTCTTATGATTTCCATTCCAGTCAAATTTAATCTAAGACCTTCTCTAGTTCAGTCTGATCGACACTAAGATCTCTCTGATTTCTATTCCAGTTCACAAAATACCAAGACTTTTGTCCGGTTCAGTCGAATCAATCCTAAGATGGTTCTGATTTCCATTCCAGTCAAAAGTGATTCCAAGACTTTCTCTGGTTCAGTCAGATCGACACTAAGATCTCTCTGATTTCTATTCCAGATGAAGATATTCCAAGACTTTTGTCTGGTTCAGTTGAATGGATCCTAAAATTTTTCAGATTTCCATTCCAGTCAAAGTTAATCCAAGACCTTCTCTGGTTCAGTGAGATCGACACTAAGATCTCTTTGATTTCTATTCCAGTTGAAGATATTCCAAGACTTTAGTCTGGTTAAGTCGAATCGATCTTAAGATTCTTCTGATTTCCATTCCAGTCAAAGTTAATCCAAGACCTTCTTTGGTTAAGTCAGATCGAAACTAAGATATCTCTAATTTCTATTTCAGATGAAGAGATTCCAAGACTTTTGTCTGGTTCAATTGAATCGATCCTAAGATTTTTATGATTTCCATTCCAGTCAAAGTTGATCCAAGACCTTCTCTGGTTCAGTCAGATCGACACTAAGATCTCTCTGATTTCTATTCCAGTTGAAGATATTCCAAGACTTTTGTCTGATTCACTTGAATCGATGCTAAGATTCTTCTGATTTCCATTCCAGTCAAAGTTAATACAAGACCTTCTATGGTTCAGTTAGATCGACACTAAGATCTCTCTGATTTTTATTCCAGTTGAAGATATTCCAAAGCTTTTTTATGATTAAGTCGAATCGATCCTAAGATTCTTCTGATACTCATTCCAATCAAATTTAGTCCAAGACCTTCTCTGGTTCAGTCAGATCGACACTAAGATCTCTCTGATTTCTATTCCAGTTCAGAAAATTCCAAGAATTTTGGCCGGTTCAGTCGAATCGATCCTAAGATTGTTCTGATTTCCATTCCAGTCAAAGTGATTCCAAAACCTTCTTTGGTTCAGTCAGATCGACACTAAGATCTCTCTGATTTCTATTCCAGTTAAGAAAAATCCAAGACATTTGTCCGGGTCAGTCGAATCGATCCTAAGATTGTTCTGATTTCTATTCCAGTAAAAGTTAATCCCAGACCTTCTCTGGTTCAATCAGATCGACACAAAGATCTCTCTGATTTCTATTCCAGATGAAGATATTCCAAGACTTTTGTCTGGTTTAATTGAATGGATCCTAAGATTTTTCTGATTTCAATTCCAGTCAAATTTGATCCAAGACCATCTCTGGTTCAGTCCGATCGACACTAAGATCTCTCTGATTTCTATTCCAGTTCAGAAAATACCAAGACTTTTGTCCGGTTCAGTCGAATCGATCCTAAGATAGTTCTGATTTCCATTCCAGTCAAAGTGATTCTAAGACTTTCTCTGGTTCAGTCAGATCGACACTAAGATATCTCTGATTTCTATTCCATTTCAGAAAATACCAAGACTTTTTTCTGGTTCAGTCGAATTAATCCTAAGATTCTTCTGATTTCCATTCCAGTCAAATTTAATCCAAGACCTTCTCTGGTTCAGTCCGATCGACACTAAGATCTCTTTGATTTCTATTCCAGTTCAGAAAATACCAAGACTTTTGTCAGGTTCAGTCGAATCGATCCTAAGATAGTTCTGATTTCCATTCCAGTCAAAAGTGATTCCTAGACTTTCTCTGGTTCGGTCAGATCGACACTAAGATCTCTCTGATTTCTATTCCAGATGAAGATATTCCAAGACTTTTGTCTGGTTCAGTTGAATGGATCCTAAAAATTTTCAGATTTCCATTCCAGTCAAAGTTGATCCAAGACCTTCTCTGGTCCAGTAAGATCGACACTAAGATCTCTCTGATTTCTATTCAGTTGAAGATATTCCAAGACTTTTGTCTTGTTCAGTCTAATCGATCCTAAGATTCTTCTGTTTGACATTCCAGTCAAATTTAATCCAAGACCTTCTCTGGTTCAGTCAGAGCGACACTAAGATCGACACTAAGATCTCTCTAATTTCTATTCCAGTTGAAGATATTCCAAGAATTTTGTCTGGTTCAGTCGAATTGATCCTAAGATTGTTCTGATTTCCATTCCAGTCAAAGTTAATCCAAGACCTTCTCTGGTTCAGTCAGATCGACACTAAGATATCTCTGATTTCTATTCCATATGAAGATATTCAAAGACTTTTGTCTGGTTCAGTTAAATGGATCCTAAGATTTTTCTGATTTCCATTCCAGTCAAAGTTGATCCAAGACCTTCTCTGGTTCAGTCAGATCGACACTAAGATCTCTCTAATTTCTATTCCAGTTGAAGATATTCCAAGACTCTAGTCCGGTTAAATCGAATCAATCCTAAGATTCTTCTGATTTCCATTCCAGTCAAAGTTAATCTAAGACCTTCTCTGGTTAAGTCTGATCGAAACTAAGATATCTCTGATTTCTATTCCAAATGAAGATATTCCAAGACTTTTGTCTGGTTCAGTTGAATCGATCCTAAGATTGCTCTGATTTCCATTCCAGTCAAAGTGATTCCAAGACCTTCTCTGGTTCTGTCAGATCGACACTAAGATCTCTCTGATTTCTATTCCAGTTAAGAAAAATCCAAGACATTTGTCCGGGTCAGTCGAATCGATCCTAAGATTGTTCTGATTTTCATTCCAGTAAAAGTTAATCCCAGACCTTCTCTGGTTCAATCAGATCGACACAAAGATCTCTCTGATTTCTATTCCAGATGAAGATATTCCAAGACTTTTGTCTTGTTTAATTGAATGGATCCTAAGATTTTTCTGATTTCAATTCCAGTCAAATTTGATCCAAGACCATCTCTGGTTCAGTCCGATCGACACTAAGATCTCTCTGATTTCAATTCCAGTTCAGAAAATACCAAGACTTTTGTTCGGTTCAGTGGAATCGATCCTAAGATAGTTCTGATTTCCATTCCAGTCAAAGTGATTCTAAGACTTTCTCTGGTTCAGTCAGATCGACACTAAGATCTCTCTGATTTCTATTCTAGTTCACAAAATACCAAGACTTTTTTCTGGTTCAGTCGAGTTAATCCTAAGATTCTTATGATTTCCATTCCAGTCAAATTTAATCCAAGACCTTCTCTAGTTCAGTCCGATCGACACTAAGATATCTCTGATTTCTATTCCAGTTCACAAAATACCAAGACTTTTGTCCGTTTCAGTCGAATCAATCCTAAGATGGTTCTGATTTCCATTCCAGTCAAAAGTGATTCCAAGACTTTCTCTGGTTCAGTCAGATCGACACTAAGATCTCTCTGATTTCTATTCCAGATGAAGATATTCCAAGACTTTTGTCTGGTTTAGTTGAATGGATCCTAAAATTTTTCAGATTTCCATTCCAGTCAAAGTTGATCCAAGACCTTCTCTGGTTCAGTGAGATCGACACTAAGATCTTTTTGATTTCTATTCCAGTTGAAGATATTCCAAGACTTTAGTCTGGTTAAGTCGAATCAATCCTAAGATTCTTCTGATTTCCATTCCAGTCAAAGTTAATCCAAGACCTTCTTTGGTTAAGTCAGATCGAAACGAAGATATCTCTAATTTCTATTTCAGATGAAGAGATACCAAGACTTTTTTCTGGTTCAATTGAATCGATCCTAAGATTTTTCTGATTTCCATTCCAGTCAAAGTTGATCCAAGACCTTCTCTGGTTCAGTCAGATCGACACTAAGATCTCTCTGATTTCTATTCCAGTTGAAGATATTCCAAAGCTTTTTTATGATTAAGTCGAATCGATCCTAAGATTCTTCTGATTCTCATTCCAATCAAATTTAGTCCAAGACCTTCTCTTGTTCAGTCAGATCGACACTAAGATCTCTCTGATTTCTATTCCAGTTCAGAAAATTCTAAGAATTTTGTCCCGTTCAGTCGAATCGATCCTAAGATTGTTCTGATTTCCATTCCAGTTAAAGTGATTCCAAGACCTTCTCTGGTTCAGTCAGATCGACACTAAGATCTCTCTGATTTCTATTCCAGTTAAGAAAAATCCAAGACATTTGTCCGGGTCAGTCGAATCGATCCTAAGATTGTTCTGATTTCCATTCCAGTAAAAGTTAATCCCAGACCTTCTTTGGTTCAATCAGATCGACACAAAGATCTCTCTGATTTCTATTCCAGATGAAGATATTCCAAGACTTTTGTCTGGTTTAATTGAATGGATCCTAAGATTTTTCTGATTTCAATTCCAGTCAAATTTGATCCAAGACCATCTCTGGTTCAGTCCGATCGACACTAAGATCTCTCTGATTTCTATTCCAGTTCAGAAAATACCAAGACTTTTGTCTGGTTCAGTCGAATCGATCCTAAGATAGTTCTGATTTCCATTCCAGTCAAAGTGATTCTAAGACTTTCTCTGGTTCAGTCAGATCGACACTAAGATATCTCTGATTTCTATTCCATTTCAGAAAATACCAAGACTTTTTTCTGGTTCAGTCGAATTAATCCTAAGATTCTTCTGATTTCCATTCCAGTCAAATTTAATCCAAGACCTTCTCTGGTTCAGTCCGATCGACACTAAGATCTCTCTGATTTCTATTCCAGTTGAAGATATTCCAAAGCTTTTTTATGATTAAGTCGAATCGATCCTAAGATTCTTCTGATTCTCATTCCAATCAAATTTAGTCCAAGACCTTCTCTTGTTCAGTCAGATCGACACTAAGATCTCTCTGATTTCTATTCCAGTTCAGAAAATTCTAAGAATTTTGTCCGGTTCAGTCGAATCGATCCTAAGATTGTTCTGATTTCCATTCCAGTTAAAGTGATTCCAAGACCTTCTCTGGTTCAGTCAGATCGACACTAAGATCTCTCTGATTTCTATTCCAGTTAAGAAAAATCCAAGACATTTGTCCGGGTCAGTCGAATCGATCCTAAGATTGTTCTGATTTCCATTCCAGTAAAAGTTAATCCCAGACCTTCTCTGGTTCAATCAGATCGACACAAAGATCTCTCTGATTTCTATTCCAGATGAAGATATTCCAAGACTTTTGTCTGGTTTAATTGAATGGATCCTAAGATTTTTCTGATTTCAATTCCAGTCAAATTTGATCCAAGACCATCTCTGGTTCAGTCCGATCGACACTAAGATCTCTCTGATTTCTATTCCAGTTCAGAAAATACCAAGACTTTTGTCTGGTTCAGTCGAATCGATCCTAAGATAGTTCTGATTTCCATTCCAGTCAAAGTGATTCTAAGACTTTCTCTGGTTCAGTCAGATCGACACTAAGATATCTCTGATTTCTATTCCATTTCAGAAAATACCAAGACTTTTTTCTGGTTCAGTCGAATTAATCCTAAGATTCTTCTGATTTCCATTCCAGTCAAATTTAATCCAAGACCTTCTCTGGTTCAGTCCGATCGACACTAAGATCTCTTTGATTTCTATTCCAGTTCAGAAAATACCAAGACTTTTTTCAGGTTCAGTCGAATCGATCCTAAGATAGTTCTGATTTCCAGTCCAGTCATAAGTGATTCCTAGACTTTCTCTGGTTCAGTCAGATCGACACTAAGATCTCTCTGATTTCTATTCCAGATGAAGATATTCCAAGACTTTTGTCTGGTTCAGTTGAATGGATCCTAAAAATTTTCAAATTTCCATTCCAGTCAAAGTTGATCCAAGACCTTCTCTGGTCCAGTGAGATCGACACTAAGATCTCTCTGATTTCTATTCAGTTGAAGATATTCCAAGACTTTTGTCTTGTTCAGTCTAATCGATCCTAAGATTCTTCTGTTTTCCATTCCAGTCAAATTTAATCCAAGACCTTCTCTGGTTCAGTCAGAGCGACAGTAAGATCGACACTAAGATCTCTCTGATTTCTATTCCAGTTAAGAAAAATCCAAGACATTTGTCCGGGTCAGTCGAATCGATCCTAAATTGTTCTGATTTCCATTCCAGTAAAAGTTAATCCCAGACCTTCTCTGGTTCAATCAGATCGACACAAAGATCTCTCTGATTTCTATTCCAGATGAAGATATTCCAAGACTTTTGTCTGGTTTAATTGAATGGATGCTAAGATTTTTCTGATTTCAATTCCAGTCAAATTTGATCCAAGACCATCTCTGGTTCAGTCCAATCGACACTAAGATCTCTCTGATTTCTATTCCAGTTCAGAAAATACCAAGACTTTTGTCCGGTTTAGTCGAATCGATCCTAAGATAGTTCTGATTTCCATTCCAGTCAAAGTGATTCTAAGACTTTCTCTGGTTCAGTCAGATCGACACTAAGATATCTCTGATTTATATTCCATTTCAGAAAATACCAAGACTTTTTTCTGGTTCAGTCGAATTAATCCTAAGATTCTTCTAATTTCATTCCAGTCAAATTTAATCCAAGACCTTCTCTGGTTCAGTCCGATCGATACTAAGATCTCTTTGATTTCTATTCCAGTTCAGAAAATACCAAGACTTTTGTCAGGTTCAGTCGAATCGATCCTAAGATAGTTCTGATTTCCATTCCAGTCAAAAGTGATTCCTAGACTTTCTCTGGTTCAGTCAGATCGACACTAAGATCTCTCTGATTTCTATTCCAGATGAAGATATTCCAAGACTTTTGTCTGGTTCAGTTCAATGGATCCTAAAATTTTTCAAATTTCCATTCCAGTCAAATTTGATCCAAGACCTTCTCTGGTCCAGTGAGATCGACACTAAGATCTCTCTGATTTCTATTCAGTTGAAGATATTCCAAGACTTTTGTCTTGTTCAGTCTAATCGATCCTAAGATTCTTCTGTCTTCCATTCCAGTCAAATTTAATCCAAGACCTTCTCTGGTTCAGTCAGAGCGACACTAAGATCGACACTAAGATCTCTCTAATTACTATTCCAGTTGAAGATATTCCAAGAATTTTGTCTGGTTCAGTCGAATTGATCCTAAGATTGTTCTGATTTCCATTCCAGTCAAAGTTAATCCAAGACCTTCTCTGGTTCAGTCAAATCGACACTAAGATATCTCTGATTTCTATTCCATATGAAGATATTCAAAGACTTTTGTCTGGTTCAGTTGAATGGATCCTAAGATTTTTCTGATTTCCATTCCAGTCAAAGTTGATCCAAGACCTTCTCTGGTTCAGTCAGATCGACACTAAGATCTCTCTAATTTCTATTCCAGTTGAAGATATTCCAAGACTCTAGTCCGGTTAAGTCGAATCGATCCTAAGATTCTTCTGATTTCCATTCCAGTCAAAGTTAATCCAAGACCTTCTCTGGTTAAGTCTGATCGAAACTAAGATATCTCTGATTTCTATTCCAAATGAAGATATTCCAAGACTTTTGTCTGGTTCAGTTGAATCGATCCTAAGATTGTTCTGATTTCCATTCCAGTCAAAGTGATTCCAAGACCTTCTCTGGTTCTGTCAGATCGACACTAAGATCTCTCTGATTTCTATTCCAGTTAAGAAAAATCCAAGACATTTGTCCGGGTCAGTCGAATCGATCCTAAGATTGTTCTGATTTCCATTCCAGTAAAAGTTAATCCCAGACCTTCTCTGGTTCAATCAGATCGACACAAAGATCTCTCTGATTTCTATTCCAGATGAAGATATTCCAAGACTTTTGTCTTGTTTAATTGAATGGATCCTAATATTTTTCTGATTTCAATTCCAGTCAAATTTGATCCAAGACCATCTCTGGTTCAGTCCGATCGACACTAAGATCTCTCTGATTTCAATTCCAGTTCAGAAAATACCAAGACTTTTGTCCGGTTCAGTCGAATCGATCCTAAGATAGTTCTGATTTCCATTCCAGTCAAAGTGATTCTAAGACTTTCTCTGGTTCAGTCAGATCGACACTAAGATCTCTCTGATTTCTATTCTAGTTCAGAAAATACCAAGACTTTTTTCAGGTTCAGTCGAGTTAATCCTAAGATTCTTATGATTTCCATTCCAGTCAAATTTAATCCAAGACCTTCTCTAGTTCAGTCCGATCGACACTAAGATCTCTCTGATTTCTATTCCAGTTCACAAAATACCAAGACTTTTGTCCGGTTCAGTCGAATCAATCCTAAGATGGTTCTGATTTCCATTCCAGTCAAAAGTGATTCCAAGACTTTCTCTGGTTCAGTCAGATCGACACTAAAATCTCTCTGATTTCTATTCCAGATGAAGATATTCCAAGACTTTTGTCTGGTTCAGTTGAATGGATCCTAAAATTTTTCAGATTTCCATTCCAGTCAAAGTTGATCCAAGACCTTCTCTGGTTCAGTGAGATCGACACTAAGATCTCTTTGATTTCTATTCCAGTTGAAGATATTCCAAGACTTTAGTCTGGTTAAGTCGAATCAATCCTAAGATTCTTCTGATTTCCATTCCAGTCAAAGTTAATCCAAGACCTTCTTTGGTTAAGTCAGATCGAAACTAAGATATCTCTAATTTCTATTTCAGATGAAGAGATTCCAAGACTTTTGTCTGGTTCAATTGAATCGATCCTAAGATTTTTCTGATTTCCATTCCAGTCAAAGTTGATCCAAGACCTTCTCTGGTTCAGTCAGATCGACACTAAGATCTCTCTGATTTCTATTCCAGTTGAAGATATTCCAAGACTTTTGTCTGATTCACTTGAATCGATGCTAAGATTCTTCTGATTTCCATTCCAGTCAAAGTTAATACAAGACCTTCTATGGTTCAGTTAGATCGACACTAAGATCTCTCTGATTTTTATTCCAGTTGAAGATATTCCAAAGCTTTTTTATGATTAAGTCGAATCGATCCTAAGATTCTTCTGATTCTCATTCCAATCAAATTTAGTCCAAGATCTTCTCTGGTTCAGTCAGATCGACACTAAGATCTCTCTGATTTCTATTCCATTTCAGAAAATTCCAAGAATTTTGTCCGGTTCAGTCGAATCGATCCTAAGATTGTTATGATTTCCATTCCAGTCAAAGTGATTCCAAGACCTTCTCTGGTTCAGTCAGATCGACACTAAGATCTCTCTGATTTCTATTCCAGTTAAGAAAAATCCAAGACATTTGTCCGGGTCAGTCGAATCGATCCTAAGATTGTTCTGATTTCCATTCCAGTAAAAGTTAATCCCAGACCTTCTCTGGTTCAATCAGATCGACACAAAGATCTCTCTGATTTCTATTCCAGATTAAGATATTCCAAGACTTTTGTCTGGTTTAATTGAATGGATCCTAAGATTTTTCTGATTTCAATTCCAGTCAAATTTGATCCAAGACCATCTCTGGTTCAGTCCGATCGACACTAAGATCTCTCTGGTTTCTATTCCAGTTCAGAAAATACCAAGACTTTTGTTCGGTTCAGTCGAATCGATCCTAAGATAGTTCTGATTTCCATTCCAGTCAAAGTGATTCTAAGACTTTCTCTGGTTCAGTCAGATCGACACTAAGATATCTCTGATTTCTATTCCATTTCAGAAAATACCAAGACTTTTTTCTGGTTCAGTCGAATTAATCCTAAGATTCTTCTAATTTCATTCCAGTCAAATTTAATCCAAGACCTTCTCTGGTTCAGTCCGATCGACACTAAGATCTCTTTGATTTCTATTCCAGTTCAGAAAATACCAAGACTTTTGTCAGGTTCAGTCGAATCGATCCTAAGATAGTTCTGATTTCCATTCCAGTCAAAAGTGATTCCTAGACTTTCTCTGGTTCAGTCAGATCGACACTAAGATCTCTCTGATTTCTATTCCAGATGAAGATATTCCAAGACTTTTGTCTGGTTCAATTGAATGGATCCTAAAAATTTTCAAATTTCCATTCCAGTCAAAGTTGATCCAAGACCTTCTCTGGTCCAGTGAGATCGACACTAAGATCTCTCTGATTTCTATTCAGTTGAAGATATTCCAAGACTTTTGTCTTGTTCAGTCTAATCGATCCTAAGATTCTTCTGTTTTCCATTCCAGTCAAATTTAATCCAAGACCTTCTCTGGTTCAGTCAGAGCGACACTAAGATCGACACTAAGATCTCTCTAATTTCTATTCCAGTTGAAGATATTCTAAGAATTTTGTCTGGTTCAGTCGAATTGATCCTAAGATTGTTCTGATTTCCATTCCAGTCAAAGTTAATCCAAGACCTTCTCTGGTTCAGTCAGATCGACACTAAGATATCTCTGATTTCTATTCCATATGAAGATATTCAAAGACTTTTGTCGGGTTCAGTTGAATGGATCCTAAGATTTTTCTGATTTCCATTCCAGTCAAAGTTGATCCAAGACCTTCTCTGGTTCAGTCAGATCGACACTAAGATCTCTCTAATTTCTATTCCAGTTGAAGATATTCCAAGACTCTAGTCCGGTTAAGTCGAATCGATCATAAGATTCTTCTGATTTCCATTCCAGTCAAAGTTAATCCAAGACCTTCTCTGGTTAAGTCTGATCGAAACTAAGATATCTCTGATTTCTATTCCAAATTAAGATATTCCAAGACTTTTGTCTGGTTCAGTTGAATCGATCCTAAGATTGTTCTGATTTCCATTCCAGTCAAAGTGATTCCAAGACCTTCTCTGGTTCTGTCAGATCGACACTAAGATCTCTCTGATTTCTATTCCAGTTAAGAAAAATCCAAGACATTTGTCCGGGTCAGTCGAATCGATCCTAAGATTGTTCTGATTTCCATCCCAGTAAAAGTTAATCCTAGACCTTCTCTGGTTCAATCAGATCGACACAAAGATCTCTCTGATTTCTATTCCAGATGAAGATATTCCAAGACTTTTGTCTTGTTTAATTGAATGGATCCTAAGATTTTTCTGATTTCAATTCCAGTCAAATTTGATCCAAGACCATCTCTGGTTCAGTCCGATCGACACTAAGATCTCTCTGATTTCAATTCCAGTTCAGAAAATACCAAGACTTTTGTCTGGTTCAGTCGAATCGATCCTAAGATAGTTCTGATTTCCATTCCAGTCAAAGTGATTCTAAGAATTTCTCTGGTTCAGTCAGATCGACACTAAGATCTCTCTGATTTCTATTCTAGTTCAGAAAATACCAAGACTTTTTTCTGGTTCAGTCGAGTTAATCCTAAGATTCTTATGATTTCCATTCCAGTCAAATTTAATCCAAGACCTTCTCTAGTTCAGTCCGATCGACACTAAGATCTCTCTGATTTCTATTCCAGTTCACAAAATACCAAGACTTTTGTCCGGTTCAGTCGAATCAATCCTAAGATGGTTCTGATTTCCATTCCAGTCAAAAGTGATTCCAAGACTTTCTCTGGTTCAGTCAGATCGACACTAAGATCTCTCTGATTTCTATTCCAGATGAAGATATTCCAAGACTTTTGTCTGGTTCAGTTGAATGGATCCTAAAATTTTTCAGATTTCCATTCCAGTCAAAGTTGATCCAAGACCTTCTCTGGTTCAGTGAGATCGACACTAAGATCTCTTTGATTTCTATTCCAGTTGAAGATATTCCAAGACTTTAGTCTGGTTAAGTCGAATCAATCCTAAGATTCTTCTGATTTCCATTCCAGTCAAAGTTAATCCAAAACCTTCTTTGGTTAAGTCAGATCGAAACTAAGATATCTCTAGTTTCTATTTCTGATGAAGAGATTCCAAGACTTTTGTCTGGTTCAATTGAATCGATCCTAAGATTTTTCTGATTTCCATTCCAGTCAAAGTTGATCAAAGACCTTCTCTGGTTCAGTCAGATCGACACTAAGATCTCTCTGATTTCTATTCCAGTTGAAGATATTCCAAGACTTTTGTCTGATTCACTTGAATCGATGCTAAGATTCTTCTGATTTCCATTCCAGTCAAAGTTAATACAAGACCTTCTATGGTTCAGTTAGATCGACACTAAGATCTCTCTGATTTTTATTCCAGTTGAAGATATTCCAAAGCTTTTTTATGATTAAGTCGAATCGATCCTAAGATTCTTCTGATTCTCATTCCAATCAAATTTAGTCCAAGACCTTCTCTGGTTCAGTCAGATCGACACTAAGATCTCTCTGATTTCTATTCCAGTTCAGAAAATTCCAAGAATTTTGTCCGGTTCAGTCGAATCGATCCTAAGATTGTTCTGATTTCCATTCCAGTCAAAGTGATTCCAAGACCTTCTTTGGTTCAGTCAGATCGACACTAAGATCTCTCTGATTTCTATTCCAGTTAAGAAAAATCCAAGACATTTGTCCGGGTCAGTCGAATCGATCCTAAGATTGTTCTGATTTCCATTCCAGTAAAAGTTAATCCCAGACCTTCTCTGGTTCAATCAGATCGACACAAAGATCTCTCTGATTTCTATTCCAGATGAAGATATTCCAAGACTTTTGTCTGGTTTAATTGAATGGATCCTAAGATTTTTCTGATTTCAATTCCAGTCAAATTTGATCCAAGACCATCTCTGGTTCAGTCCGATCGACACTAAGATCTCTCTGATTTCAATTCTAGTTCAGAAAATACCAAGACTTTTGTTCGGTTCAGTCGAATCGATCCTAAGATAGTTCTGATTTCCATTCCAGTCAAAGTGATTCTAAGACTTTCTCTGGTTCAGTCAGATCGACACTAAGATCTCTCTGATTTCTATTCTAGTTCAGAAAATACCAAGACTTTTTTCTGGTTCAGTCGAGTTAATCCTAAGATTCTTATGATTTCCATTCCAGTCAAATTTAATCCAAGACCTTCTCTAGTTCAGTCCGATCGACACTAAGATATCTCTGATTTCTATTCCAGTTCACAAAATACCAAGACTTTTGTCCGGTTCAGTCGAATCAATCCTAAGATGGTTCTGATTTCCATTCCAGTCAAAAGTGATTCCAAGACTTTCTCTGGTTCAGTCAGATCGACACTAAGATCTCTCTGATTTCTATTCCAGATGAAGATATTCCAAGACTTTTGTCTGGTTTAGTTGAATGGATCCTAAAATTTTTCAGATTTCCATTCCAGTCAAAGTTGATCCAAGACCTTCTCTGGTTCAGTGAGATCGACACTAAGATCTCTTTGATTTCTATTCCAGTTGAAGATATTCCAAGACTTTAGTCTGGTTAAGTCGAATCAATCCTAAGATTCTTCTGATTTCCATTCCAGTCAAAGTTAATCCAAGACCTTCTTTGGTTAAGTCAGATCGAAACGAAGATATCTCTAATTTCTATTTCAGATGAAGAGATACCAAGACTTTTGTCTGGTTCAATTGAATCGATCCTAAGATTTTTCTGATTTCCATTCCAGTCAAAGTTGATCCAAGACCTTCTCTGGTTCAGTCAGATCGACACTAAGATCTCTCTGATTTCTATTCCAATTGAAGATATTCCAAAGCTTTTTTATGATTAAGTCGAATCGATCCTAAGATTCTTCTGATTCTCATTCCAATCAAATTTAGTCCAAGACCTTCCCTTGTTCAGTCAGATCGACACTAAGATCTCTCTGATTTCTATTCCAGTTCAGAAAATTCCAAGAATTTTGTCCGGTTCAGTCGAATCGATCCTAAGATTGTTCTGATTTCCATTCCAGTTAAAGTGATTCCAAGACCTTCTCTGGTTCAGTCAGATCGACACTAAGATCTCTCTGATTTCTATTCCAGTTAAGAAAAATCCAAGACATTTGTCCGGGTCAGTCGAATCGATCCTAAGATTGTTCTGATTTCCATTCCAGTAAAAGTTAATCCCAGACCTTCTCTGGTTCAATCAGATCGACACAAAGATCTCTATGATTTCTATTCCAGATGAAGATATTCCAAGACTTTTGTCTGGTTTAATTGAATGGATCCTAAGATTTTTCTGATTTCAATTCCAGTCAAATTTGATCCAAGACCATCTCTGGTTCAGTCCGATCGACACTAAGATCTCTCTGATTTCTATTCCAGTTCAGAAAATACCAAGACTTTTGTCTGGTTCAGTCGAATCGATCCTAAGATAGTTCTGATTTCCATTCCAGTCAAAGTGATTCTAAGACTTTCTCTGGTTCAGTCAGATCGACACTAAGATATCTCTGATTTCTATTCCATTTCAGAAAATACCAAGACTTTTTTCTGGTTCAGTCGAATTAATCCTAAGATTCTTCTGATTTCCATTCCAGTCAAATTTAATCCAAGACCTTCTCTGGTTCAGTCCGATCGACACTAAGATCTCTTTGATTTCTATTCCAGTTCAGAAAATACCAAGACTTTTTTCAGGTTCAGTCGAATCGATCCTAAGATAGTTCTGATTTCCAGTCCAGTCATAAGTGATTCCTAGACTTTCTCTGGTTCAGTCAGATCGACACTAAGATCTCTCTGATTTCTATTCCAGATGAAGATATTCCAAGACTTTTGTCTGGTTCAGTTGAATGGATCCTAAAAATTTTCAGATTTCCATTCCAGTCAAAGTTGATCCAAGACCTTCTCTGGTCCAGTGAGATCGACACTAAGATCTCTCTGATTTCTATTCAGTTGAAGATATTCCAAGACTTTTGTCTTGTTCAGTCTAATCGATCCTAAGATTCTTCTGTTTTCCATTCCAGTCAAATTTAATCCAAGACCTTCTCTGGTTCAGTCAGAGCGACACTAAGATCGACACTAAGATCTCTCTGATTTCTATTCCAGTTAAGAAAAATCCAAGACATTTGTCCGGGTCAGTCGAATCGATCCTAAATTGTTCTGATTTCCATTCCAGTAAAAGTTAATCCCAGACCTTCTCTGGTTCAATCAGATCGACACAAAGATCTCTCTGATTTCTATTCCAGATGAAGATATTCCAAGACTTTTGTCTGGTTTAATTGAATGGATGCTAAGATTTTTCTGATTTCAATTCCAGTCAAATTTGATCCAAGACCATCTCTGGTTCAGTCCAATCGACACTAAGATCTCTCTGATTTCTATTCCAGTTCAGAAAATACCAAGACTTTTGTCCGGTTTAGTCGAATCGATCCTAAGATAGTTCTGATTTCCATTCCAGTCAAAGTGATTCTAAGACTTTCTCTGGTTCAGTCAGATCGACACTAAGATATCTCTGATTTCTATTCCATTTCAGAAAATACCAAGACTTTTTTCTGGTTCAGTCGAATTAATCCTAAGATTCTTCTAATTTCATTCCAGTCAAATTTAATCCAAGACCTTCTCTGGTTCAGTCCGATCGATACTAAGATATCTTTGATTTCTATTCCAGTTCAGAAAATACCAAGACTTTTGTCAGGTTCAGTCGAATCGATCCTAAGATAGTTCTGATTTCCATTCCAGTCAAAAGTGATTCCTAGACTTTCTCTGGTTCAGTCAGATCGACACTAAGATCTCTCTGATTTCTATTCCAGATGAAGATATTCCAAGACTTTTGTCTGGTTCAGTTGAATGGATCCTAAAATTTTTCAAATTTCCATTCCAGTCAAAGTTGATCCAAGACCTTCTCTGGTCCAGTGAGATCGACACTAAGATCTCTCTGATTTCTATTCAGTTGAAGATATTCCAAGACTTTTGTCTTGTTCAGTCTAATCGATCCTAAGATTCTTCTGTTTTCCATTCCAGTCAAATTTAATCCAAGACCTTCTCTGGTTCAGTCAGAGCGACACTAAGATCGACACTAAGATCTCTCTAATTTCTATTCCAGTTGAAGATATTCCAAGAGTTTTGTCTGGTTCAGTCGAATTGATCCTAAGATTGTTCTGATTTCCATTCCAGTCAAAGTTAATCCAAGACCTTCTCTGGTTCAGTCTAATCGACACTAAGATATCTCTGATTTCTATTCCATATGAAGATATTCAAAGACTTTTGTCTGGTTCAGTTGAATGGATCCTAAGATTTTTCTGATTTCCATTCCAGTCAAAGTTGATCCAAGACCTTCTCTGGTTCAGTCAGATCGACACTAAGATCTCTCTAATTTCTATTCCAGTTGAAGATATTCCAAGACTCTAGTCCGGTTAAGTCGAATCGATCCTAAGATTCTTCTGATTTCCATTCCAGTCAAAATTAATCCAAGACCTTCTCTGGTTAAGTCTGATCGAAACTAAGATATCTCTGATTTCTATTCCAAATGAAGATATTCCAAGACTTTTGTCTGGTTCAGTTGAATCGATCCTAAGATTGTTCTGATTTCCATTCCAGTCAAAGTGATTCCAAGACCTTCTCTGGTTCTGTCAGATCGACACTAAGATCTCTCTGATTTCTATTCCAGTTAAGAAAAATCCAAGACATTTGTCCGGGTCAGTCGAATCGATCCTAAGATTGTTCTGATTTCCATTCCAGTAAAAGTTAATCCCAGACCTTCTCTGGTTCAATCAGATCGACACAAAGATCTCTCTGATTTCTATTCCAGATGAAGATATTCCAAGACTTTTGTCTTGTTTAATTGAATGGATCCTAATATTTTTTTGATTTCAATTCCAGTCAAATTTGATCCAAGACCATCTCTGGTTCAGTCCGATCGACACTAAGATCTCTCTGATTTCAATTCCAGTTCAGAAAATACCAAGACTTTTGTCCGGTTCAGTCGAATCGATCCTAAGATAGTTCTGATTTCCATTCCAGTCAAAGTGATTCTAAGACTTTCTCTGGTTCAGTCAGATCGACACTAAGATCTCTCTGATTTCTATTCTAGTTCAGAAAATACCAAGACTTTTTTCAGGTTCAGTCGAGTTAATCCTAAGATTCTTATGATTTCCATTCCAGTCAAATTTAATCCAAGACCTTCTCTAGTTCAGTCCGATCGACACTAAGATCTCTCTGATTTCTATTCCAGTTCACAAAATACCAAGACTTTTGTCCGGTTCAGTCGAATCAATCCTAAGATGGTTCTGATTTCCATTCCAGTCAAAAGTGATTCCAAGACTTTCTCTGGTTCAGTCAGATCGACACTAAGATCTCTCTGATTTCTATTCCAGATGAAGATATTCCAAGACTTTTGTCTGGTTCAGTTGAATGGATCCTAAAATTTTTCAGATTTCCATTCCAGTCAAAGTTGATCCAAGACCTTCTCTGGTTCAGTGAGATCGACACTAAGATCTCTTTGATTTCTATTCCAGTTGAAGATATTCCAAGACTTTAGTCTGTTTAAGTCGAATCAATCCTAAGATTCTTCTGATTTCCATTCCAGTCAAAGTTAATCCAAGACCTTCTTTGGTTAAGTCAGATCGAAACTAAGATATCTCTAATTTCTATTTCAGATGAAGAGATTCCAAGACTTTTGTCTGGTTCAATTGAATCGATCCTAAGATTTTTCTGATTTCCATTCCAGTCAAAGTTGATCCAAGACCTTCTCTGGTTCAGTCAGATCGACACTAAGATCTCTCTGATTTCTATTCCAGTTGAAGATATTCCAAGACTTTTGTCTGATTCACTTGAATCGATGCTAAGATTCTTCTGATTTCCATTCCAGTCAAAGTTAATACAAGACCTTCTATGGTTCAGTTAGATCGACACTAAGATCTCTCTGATTTTTATTCCAGTTGAAGATATTCAAAAGCTTTTTTATGATTAAGTCGAATCGATCCTAAGATTCTTCTGATTCTCATTCCAATCAAATTTAGTCCAAGACCTTCTCTGGTTCAGTCAGATCGACACTAAGATCTCTCTGATTTCTATTCCAGTTCAGAAAATTCCAAGAATTTTGTCCGGTTCAGTCGAATCGATCCTAAGATTGTTATGATTTCCATTCCAGTCAAAGTGATTCCAAGACCTTCTCTGGTTCAGTCAGATCGACACTAAGATCTCTCTGATTTCTATTCCAGTTAAGAAAAATCCAAGACATTTGTCCGGGTCAGTCGAATCGATCCTAAGATTGTTCTGATTTCCATTCCAGTAAAAGTTAATCCCAGACCTTCTCTGGTTCAATCAGATCGACACAAAGATCTCTCTGATTTCTATTCCAGATTAAGATATTCCAAGACTTTTGTCTGGTTTAATTGAATGGATCCTAAGATTTTTCTGATTTCAATTCCAGTCAAATTTGATCCAAGACCATCTCTGGTTCAGTCCGATCGACACTAAGATCTCTCTGATTTCTATTCCAGTTCAGAAAATACCAAGACTTTTGTTCGGTTCAGTCGAATCGATCCTAAGATAGTTCTGATTTCCATTCCAGTCAAAGTGATTCTAAGACTTTCTCTGGTTCAGTCAGATCGACACTAAGATATCTCTGATTTCTATTCCATTTCAGAAAATACCAAGACTTTTTTCTGGTTCAGTCGAATTAATCCTAAGATTCTTCTAATTTCATTCCAGTCAAATTTAATCCAAGACCTTCTCTGGTTCAGTCCGATCGACACTAAGATCTCTTTGATTTCTATTCCAATTCAGAAAATACCAAGACTTTTGTCAGGTTCAGTCGAATCGATCCTAAGATAGTTCTGATTTCCATTCCAGTCAAAAGTGATTCCTAGACTTTCTTTGGTTCAGTCAGATCGACACTAAGATCTCTCTGATTTCTATTCCAGATGAAGATATTCCAAGACTTTTGTCTGGTTCAGTTGAATGGATCCTAAAAATTTTCAAATTTCCATTCCAGTCAAAGTTGATCCAAGACCTTCTCTGGTCCAGTGAGATCGACACTAAGATCTCTCTGATTTCTATTCAGTTGAAGATATTCCAAGACTTTTGTCTTGTTCAGTCTAATCGATCCTAAGATTCTTCTGTTTTCCATTCCAGTCAAATTTAATCCAAGACCTTCTCTGGTTCAGTCAGAGCGACACTAAGATCGACACTAAGATCTCTCTAATTTCTATTCCAGTTGAAGATATTCTAAGAATTTTGTCTGGTTCAGTCGAATTGATCCTAAGATTGTTCTGATTTCCATTCCAGTCAAAGTTAATCCAAGACCTTCTCTGGTTCAGTCAGATCGACACTAAGATATCTCTGATTTCTATTCCATATGAAGATATTCAAAGACTTTTGTCGGGTTCAGTTGAATGGATCCTAAGATTTTTCTGATTTCCATTCCAGTCAAAGTTGATCCAAGACCTTCTCTGGTTCAGTCAGATCGACACTAAGATCTCTCTAATTTCTATTCCAGTTGAATATATTCCAAGACTCTAGTCCGGTTAAGTCGAATCGATCATAAGATTCTTCTGATTTCCATTCCAGTCAAAGTTAATCCAAGACCTTCTCTGGTTAAGTCTGATCGAAACTAAGATATCTCTGATTTCTATTCCAAATGAAGATATTCCAAGACTTTTGTCTGGTTCAGTTGAATCGATCCTAAGATTGTTCTGATTTCCATTCCAGTCAAAGTGATTCCAAGACCTTCTCTGGTTCTGTCAGATCGACACTAAGATCTCTCTGATTTCTATTCCAGTTAAGAAAAATCCAAGACATTTGTCCGGGTCAGTCGAATCGATCCTAAGATTGTTCTGATTTCCATCCCAGTAAAAGTTAATCCTAGACCTTCTCTGGTTCAATCAGATCGACACAAAGATCTCTCTGATTTCTATTCCAGATGAAGATATTCCAAGACTTTTGTCTTGTTTAATTGAATGGATCCTAAGATTTTTCTGATTTCAATTCCAGTCAAATTTGATCCAAGACCATCTCTGGTTCAGTCCGATCGACACTAAGATCTCTCTGATTTCAATTCCAGTTCAGAAAATACCAAGACTTTTGTTCGGTTCAGTGGAATCGATCCTAAGATAGTTCTGATTTCCATTCCAGTCAAAGTGATTCTAAGACTTTCTCTGGTTCAGTCAGATCGACACTAAGATCTCTCTGATTTCTATTCTAGTTCAGAAAATACCAAGACTTTTGTCAGGTTCAGTCGAATCGATCCTAAGATAGTTCTGATTTCCATTCCAGTCAAAAGTGATTCCTAGACTTTCTTTGGTTCAGTCAGATCGACACTAAGATCTCTCTGATTTCTATTCCAGATGAAGATATTCCAAGACTTTTGTCTGGTTCAGTTGAATGGATCCTAAAAATTTTCAAATTTCCATTCCAGTCAAAGTTGATCCAAGACCTTCTCTGGTCCAGTGAGATCGACACTAAGATCTCTCTGATTTCTATTCAGTTGAAGATATTCCAAGACTTTTGTCTTGTTCAGTCTAATCGATCCTAAGATTCTTCTGTTTTCCATTCCAGTCAAATTTAATCCAAGACCTTCTCTGGTTCAGTCAGAGCGACACTAAGATCGACACTAAGATCTCTCTAATTTCTATTCCAGTTGAAGATATTCTAAGAATTTTGTCTGGTTCAGTCGAATTGATCCTAAGATTGTTCTGATTTCCATTCCAGTCAAAGTTAATCCAAGACCTTCTCTGGTTCAGTCAGATCGACACTAAGATATCTCTGATTTCTATTCCATATGAAGATATTCAAAGACTTTTGTCGGGTTCAGTTGAATGGATCCTAAGATTTTTCTGATTTCCATTCCAGTCAAAGTTGATCCAAGACCTTCTCTGGTTCAGTCAGATCGACACTAAGATCTCTCTAATTTCTATTCCAGTTGAATATATTCCAAGACTCTAGTCCGGTTAAGTCGAATCGATCATAAGATTCTTCTGATTTCCATTCCAGTCAAAGTTAATCCAAGACCTTCTCTGGTTAAGTCTGATCGAAACTAAGATATCTCTGATTTCTATTCCAAATGAAGATATTCCAAGACTTTTGTCTGGTTCAGTTGAATCGATCCTAAGATTGTTCTGATTTCCATTCCAGTCAAAGTGATTCCAAGACCTTCTCTGGTTCTGTCAGATCGACACTAAGATCTCTCTGATTTCTATTCCAGTTAAGAAAAATCCAAGACATTTGTCCGGGTCAGTCGAATCGATCCTAAGATTGTTCTGATTTCCATCCCAGTAAAAGTTAATCCTAGACCTTCTCTGGTTCAATCAGATCGACACAAAGATCTCTCTGATTTCTATTCCAGATGAAGATATTCCAAGACTTTTGTCTTGTTTAATTGAATGGATCCTAAGATTTTTCTGATTTCAATTCCAGTCAAATTTGATCCAAGACCATCTCTGGTTCAGTCCGATCGACACTAAGATCTCTCTGATTTCAATTCCAGTTCAGAAAATACCAAGACTTTTGTCTGGTTCAGTCGAATCGATCCTAAGATAGTTCTGATTTCCATTCCAGTCAAAGTGATTCTAAGAATTTCTCTGGTTCAGTCAGATCGACACTAAGATCTCTCTGATTTCTATTCTAGTTCAGAAAATACCAAGACTTTTTTCTGGTTCAGTCGAGTTAATCCTAAGATTCTTATGATTTCCATTCCAGTCAAATTTAATCCAAGACCTTCTCTAGTTCAGTCCGATCGACACTAAGATCTCTCTGATTTCTATTCCAGTTCACAAAATACCAAGACTTTTGTCCGGTTCAGTCGAATCAATCCTAAGATGGTTCTGATTTCCATTCCAGTCAAAAGTGATTCCAAGACTTTCTCTGGTTCAGTCAGATCGACACTAAGATCTCTCTGATTTCTATTCCAGATGAAGATATTCCAAGACTTTTGTCTGGTTCAGTTGAATGGATCCTAAAATTTTTCAGATTTCCATTCCAGTCAAAGTTGATCCAAGACCTTCTCTGGTTCAGTGAGATCGACACTAAGATCTCTTTGATTTCTATTCCAGTTGAAGATATTCCAAGACTTTAGTCTGGTTAAGTCGAATCAATCCTAAGATTCTTCTGATTTCCATTCCAGTCAAAGTTAATCCAAGACCTTCTTTGGTTAAGTCAGATCGAAACTAAGATATCTCTAGTTTCTATTTCTGATGAAGAGATTCCAAGACTTTTGTCTGGTTCAATTGAATCGATCCTAAGATTTTTCTGATTTCCATTCCAGTCAAAGTTGATCCAAGACCTTCTCTGGTTCAGTCAGATCGACACTAAGATCTCTCTGATTTCTATTCCAGTTGAAGATATTCCAAGACTTTTGTCTGATTCACTTGAATCGATGCTAAGATTCTTCTGATTTCCATTCCAGTCAAAGTTAATACAAGACCTTCTATGGTTCAGTTAGATCGACACTAAGATCTCTCTGATTTTTATTCCAGTTGAAGATACTCCAAAGCTTTTTTATGATTAAGTCGAATCGATCCTAAGATACTTCTGATTCTCATTCCAATCAAATTTAGTCCAAGACCTTCTCTGGTTCAGTCAGATCGACACTAAGATCTCTCTGATTTCTATTCCAGTTCAGAAAATTCCAAGAATTTTGTCCGGTTCAGTCGAATCGATCCTAAGATTGTTCTGATTTCCATTCCAGTCAAAGTGATTCCAAGACCTTCTCTGGTTCAGTCAGATCGACACTAAGATCTCTCTGATTTCTATTCCAGTTAAGAAAAATCCAAGACATTTGTCCGGGTCAGTCGAATCGATCCTAAGATTGTTCTGATTTCCATTCCAGTAAAAGTTAATCCCAGACCTTCTCTGGTTCAATCAGATCGACACAAAGATCTCTCTGATTTCTATTCCAGATGAAGATATTCCAAGACTTTTGTCTGGTTTAATTGAATGGATCCTAAGATTTTTCTGATTTCAATTCCAGTCAAATTTGATCCAAGACCATCTCTGGTTCAGTCCGATCGACACTAAGATCTCTCTGATTTCTATTCCAGTTCAGAAAATACCAAGACTTTTGTTCGGTTCAGTCGAATCGATCCTAAGATAGTTCTGATTTCCATTCCAGTCAAAGTGATTCTAAGAATTTCTCTGGTTCAGTCAGATCGACACTAAGATCTCTCTGATTTCTATTCTAGTTCAGAAAATACCAAGACTTTTTTCTGGTTCAGTCGAGTTAATCCTAAGATTCTTATGATTTCCATTCCAGTCAAATTTAATCCAAGACCTTCTCTAGTTCAGTCCGATCGAAACTAAGATCTCTCTGATTTCTATTCCAGTTCACAAAATACCAAGACTTTTGTCCGGTTCAGTCGAATCAATCCTAAGATGGTTCTGATTTCCATTCCAGTCAAAAGTGATTCCAAGACTTTCTCTGGTTCAGTCAGATCGACACTAAGATCTCTCTGATTTCTATTCCAGATGAAGATATTCCAAGACTTTTGTCTGGTTCAGTTGAATGGATCCTAAAATTTTTCAGATTTCCATTCCAGTCAAAGTTGATCCAAGACCTTCTCTGGTTCAGTGAGATCGACACTAAGATCTCTTTGATTTCTATTCCAGTTGAAGATATTCCAAGACTTTAGTCTGGTTAAGTCGAATCAATCCTAAGATTCTTCTGATTTCCATTCCAGTCAAAGTTAATCCAAGACCTTCTTTGGTTAAGTCAGATCGAAACTAAGATATCTCTAGTTTCTATTTCTGATGAAGAGATTCCAAGACTTTTGTCTGGTTCAATTGAATCGATCCTAAGATTTTTCTGATTTGCATTCCAGTCAAAGTTGATCCAAGACCTTCTCTGGTTCAGTCAGATCGACACTAAGATCTCTCTGATTTCTATTCCAGTTGAAGATATTCCAAGACTTTTGTCTGATTCACTTGAATCGATGCTAAGATTCTTCTGATTTCCATTCCAGTCAAAGTTAATACAAGACCTTCTATGGTTCAGTTAGATCGACACTAAGATCTCTCTGATTTTTATTCCAGTTGAAGATACTCCAAAGCTTTTTTATGATTAAGTCGAATCGATCCTAAGATACTTCTGATTCTCATTCCAATCAAATTTAGTCCAAGACCTTCTCTGGTTCAGTCAGATCGACACTAAGATCTCTCTGATTTCTATTCCAGTTCAGAAAATTCCAAGAATTTTGTCCGGTTCAGTCGAATCGATCCTAAGATTGTTCTGATTTCCATTCCAGTCAAAGTGATTCCAAGACCTTCTCTGGTTCAGTCAGATCGACACTAAGATCTCTCTGATTTCTATTCCAGTTAAGAAAAATCCAAGACATTTGTCCGGGTCAGTCGAATCGATCCTAAGATTGTTCTGATTTCCATTCCAGTAAAAGTTAATCCCAGACCTTCTCTGGTTCAATCAGATCGACACAAAGATCTCTCTGATTTCTATTCCAGATGAAGATATTCCAAGACTTTTGTCTGGTTTAATTGAATGGATCCTAAGATTTTTCTGATTTCAATTCCAGTCAAATTTGATCCAAGACCATCTCTGGTTCAGTTCGATCGAAACTAAGATCTCTCTGATTTCTATTCCAGTTCAGAAAATACCAAGACTTTTGTTCGGTTCAGTCGAATCGATCCTAAGATAGTTCTGATTTCCATTCCAGTCAAAGTGATTCTAAGACTTTCTCTGGTTCAGTCAGATCGACACTAAGATCTCTCTGATTTCTATTCTAGTTCAGAAAATACCAAGACTTTTTTCTGGTTCAGTCGAGTTAATCCTAAGATTCTTATGATTTCCATTCCAGTCAAATTTAATCCAAGACCTTCTCTAGTTCAGTCCGATCGACACTAAGATCTCTCTGATTTCTATTCCAGTTCACAAAATACCAAGACTTTTGTCCGGTTCAGTCGAATCAATCCTAAGATGGTTCTGATTTCCATTCCAGTCAAAAGTGATTCCAAGACTTTCTCTGGTTCAGTCAGATCGACACTAAGATCTCTCTGATTTCTATTCCAGATGAAGATATTCCAAGACTTTTGTCTGGTTCAGTTGAATGGATCCTAAAATTTTTCAGATTTCCATTCCAGTCAAAGTTGATCCAAGACCTTCTCTGGTTCAGTGAGATCGACACTAAGATCTCTTTGATTTCTATTCCAGTTGAAGATATTCCAAGACTTTAGTCTGGTTAAGTCGAATCAATCCTAAGATTCTTCTGATTTCCATTCCAGTCAAAGTTAATCCAAGACCTTCTTTGGTTAAGTCAGATCGAAACTAAGATATCTCTAATTTCTATTTCTGATGAAGAGATTCCAAGACTTTTGTCTGGTTCAATTGAATCGATCCTAAGATTTTTCTGATTTCCATTCCAGTCAAAGTTGATCCAAGACCTTCTCTGGTTCAGTCAGATCGACACTAAGATCTCTCTGATTTCTATTCCAGTTGAAGATATTCCAAGACTTTTGTCTGATTCACTTGAATCGATGCTAAGATTCTTCTGATTTCCATTCCAGTCAAAGTTAATACAAGACCTTCTATGGTTCAATTAGATCGACACTAAGATCTCTCTGATTTTTATTCCAGTTGAAGATATTCCAAAGCTTTTTTATGATTAAGTCGAATCGATCCTAAGATTCTTCTGATTCTCATTCCAATCAAATTTAGTCCAAGACCTTCTCTGGTTCAGTCAGATCGACACTAAGATCTCTCTGATTTCTATTCCAGTTCAGAAAATTCCAAGAATTTTGTCCGGTTCAGTCGAATCGATCCTAAGATTGTTCTGATTTCCATTCCAGTCAAAGTGATTCCAAGACCTTCTCTGGTTCAGTCAGATCGACACTAAGATCTCTCTGATTTCTATTCCAGTTAAGAAAAATCCAAGACATTTGTCCGGGTCAGTCGAATCGATCCTAAGATTGTTCTGATTTCCATTCCAGTAAAAGTTAATCCCAGACCTTCTCTGGTTCAATCAGATCGACACAAAGATCTCTCTGATTTCTATTCCAGAGGAAGATATTCCAAGACTTTTGTCTGGTTTAATTGAATGGATCCTAAGATTTTTCTGATTTCAATTCCAGTCAAATTTGATCCAAGACCATCTCTGGTTCAGTCCGATCGACACTAAGATCTCTCTGATTTCTATTCCAGTTCAGAAAATACCAAGACTTTTGTTCGGTTCAGTCGAATCGATCCTAAGATAGTTCTGATTTCCATTCCAGTCAAAGTGATTCTAAGACTTTCTCTGGTTCAGTCAGATCGACACTAAGATATCTCTGATTTCTATTCCATTTCAGAAAATACCAAGACTTTTTTCTGGTTCAGTCGAATTAATCCTAAGATTCTTCTGATTTCCATTCCAGTCAAATTTAATCCAAGACCTTCTCTGGTTCAGTCCGATCGACACTAAGATCTCTTTGATTTCTATTCCAGTTCAGAAAATACCAAGACTTTTGTCAGGTTCAGTCGAATCGATCCTAAGATAGTTCTGATTTCCATTCCAGTCAAAAGTGATTCCTATACTTTCTCTGGTTCAGTCAGATCGACACTAAGATCTCTCTGATTTCAATTCCAGATGAAGATATTCCAAGACTTTTGTCTGGTTCAGTTGAATGGATCCTAAAAATTTTCAGATTTCCATTCCAGTCAAAGTTGATCCAAGACCTTCTCTGGTCCAGTGAGATCGACACTAAGATCTCTCTGATTTCTATTCAGTTGAAGATATTCCAAGACTTTTGTCTTGTTCAGTCTAATCGATCCTAAGATTCTTCTGTTTTCCATTCCAGTCAAATTTAATCCAAGACCTTCTCTGGTTCAGTCAGAGCGACACTAAGATCGACACTAAGATCTCTCTAATTTCTATTCCAGTTGAAGATATTCCAAGAATTTTGTCTAGTTCAGTCGAATTGATCCTAAGATTGTTCTGATTTCCATTCCAGTCAAAGTTAATCCAAGACCTTCTCTGGTTAAGTCTGATCGAAACTAAGATATCTCTGATTTCTATTCCAAATGAAGATATTCCAAGACTTTTGTCTGGTTCAGTTGAATCGATCCTAAGATTGTTCTGATTTCCATTCCAGTCAAAGTGATTCCAAGACCTTCTCTGGTTCTGTCAGATCGACACTAAGATCTCTCTGATTTCTATTCCAGTTAAGAAAAATCCAAGACATTTGTCCGGGTCAGTCGAATCGATCCTAAGATTGTTCTGATTTCCATTCCAGTAAAAGTTAATCCCAGACCTTCTCTGGTTCAATCAGATCGACACAAAGATCTCTCTGATTTCTATTCCAGATGAAGACATTCCAAGACTTTTGTCTTGTTTAATTGAATGGATCCTAAGATTTTTCTAATTTCAATTCCAGTCAAATTTGATCCAAGACCATCTCTGGTTCAGTCCGATCGACACTAAGATCTCTCTGATTTCAATTCCAGTTCAGAAAATACCAAGACTTTTGTCCGGTTCAGTCGAATCGATCCTAAGATAGTTCTGATTTCCATTCCAGTCAAAGTGATTCTAAGACTTTCTCTGGTTCAGTCAGATCGACACTAAGATCTCTCTGATTTCTATTCTAGTTCAGAAAATAACAAGAATTTTTTCTGGTTCAGTCGAGTTAATCCTAAGATTCTTATGATTTCCATTCCAGTCAAATTTAATCCAAGACCTTCTCTAGTTCATTCCGATCGACACTAAGATCTCTCTGATTTCTATTCCAGTTCACAAAATACCAAGACTTTTGTTCGGTTCAGTCGAATCAATCCTAAGATGGTTCTGATTTCCATTCCAGTCAAAAGTGATTCCAAGACTTTCTCTGGTTCAGTCAGATTGACACTAAGATCTCTCTGATTTCTATTCCAGATGAAGATATTCCAAGACTTTTGTCTGGTTCAGTTGAATGGATCCTAAAATTTTTCAGATTTCCATTCCAGTCAAAGTTGATCCAAGACCTTCTCTGGTTCAGTGAGATCGACACTAAGATCTCTTTGATTTCTATTCCAGTTGAAGATATTCCAAGACTTTAGTCTGGTTAAGTCGAATCAATCCTAAGATTCTTCTGATTTCCATTCCAGTCAAAGTTAATCCAAGACCTTCTTTGGTTAAGTCAGATCGAAACTAAGATATCTTTAATTTCTATTTCAGATGAAGAGATTCCAAGACTTTTGTCTGGTTCAATTGAATCGATCCTAAGATTTTTCTGATTTCCATTCCAGTCAAAGTTGATCCAAGACCTTCTCTAGTTCAGTCAGATCGACACTAAGATCTCTCTGATTTCTATTCCAGTTGAAGATATTCCAAGACTTTTGTCTGATTCACTTGAATCGATGCTAAGATTCTTCTGATTTCCATTCCAGTCAAAGTTAATACAAGACCTTCTATGGTTCAGTTAGATCGACACTAAGATCTCTCTGATTTTTATTCCAGTTGAAGATATTCCAAAGCTTTTTTATGATTAAGTCAAATCGATCCTAAGATTCTTCTGATTCTCATTCCAATCAAATTTAGTCCAAGACCTTCTCTTGTTCAGTCAGATCGACACTAAGATCTCTATGATTTCTATTCCAGTTCAGAAAATTCCAAGAATTTTGTCCGGTTCAGTCGAATCGATCCTAAGATTGTTCTGATTTCCATTCCAGTCAAAGTGATTCCAAGACCTTCTCTGGTTCAGTCAGATCGACACTAAGATCTCTCTGATTTCTATTCCAGTTAAGAAAAATCCAAGACATTTGTCCGGGTCAGTCGAATCGATCCTAAGATTGTTCTGATTTCCATTCCAGTAAAAGTTAATCCCAGACCTTCTCTGGTTCAATCAGATCGACACTAAGATCACTTTGATTTCTATTCCAGTTCAGAAAATACCAAGACTTTTGTCAGGTTCAGTCGAATCGATCCTAAGATAGTTCTGATTTTCATTCCAGTAAAAAGTGATTCCTAGACTTTCTCTGGTTCAGTCAGATCGACACTAAGATCTCTCTGATTTCTATTCCAGATGAAGATATTCCAAGACTTTTGTCTGGTTCAGTTGAATGGATCCTAAAAATTTTCAGATTTCCATTCCAGTCAAAGTTGATCCAAGACCTTCTCTGGTCCAGTGAGATCGACACTAAGATCTCTCTGATTTCTATTCAGTTGAAGATATTCCAAGACTTTTGTCTTGTACAATCGAATCGATCCTAAGATTCTTCTGTTTTCCATTCCAGTCAAATTTAATCCAAGACCTTCTCTGGTTCAGTCAGAGCGACACTAAGATCGACACTAAGATCTCTCTGATTTCTATTCCAGTTGAAGATATTCCAAGACTCTAGTCCGGTTAAGTCGAATCGATCCTAAGATTCTTCTGATTTCCATTCCAGTCAAAGTTAATCCAAGACCTTCTCTGGTTCAGTCAGATCGACACTAAGATCTCTCTGATTTCTATTCCAGTTGAAGATATTCCAAGAGTTTTGTCTGATTCACTTGAATCGATGCTAAGATTCTTCTGATTTCCATTCCAGTCAAAGTTAATACAAGACCTTCTATGGTTCAGTTAGCTCGACACTAAGATCTCTCTGATTTGTATTCCAGTTGAAGATATTCCAAAGCTTTTTTATGATTAAGTCGAATCGATCCTAAGAATCTTCTGATTCTCATTCCAGTCAAATTTAGTCCAAGACCTTCTCTGGTTCATGTCAGATCGACACTAAGATCTCTCTGATTTCTATTCCAGTTCAGAAAATTCCAAGACTTTTGTCTGGTTCAGTCGAATCGATCCTAAGATTGTTCTGATTTCCATTCCAGTCAAAGTGATTCCAAGACCTTCTCTGGTTCAGTCAGATCGACACTAAGATCTCTCTGATTTCTATTCCAGTTAAGAAAAATCCAAGACATTTGTCCGGGTCAGTCGAATCGATCCTAAGATTGTTCTGATTCTCATTCCAGTCAAATTTAGTCCAAGACCTTCTCTGGTTCATGTCAGATCGACACAAAGATCTCTCTGATTTCTATTCCAGATGAAGATATTCCAAGACTTTTGTCTGGTTCAATTGAATGGATCCTAAGATTTTTCTGATTTCAATTCCAGTCAAAGTTGATCCAAGACCATTATGTGGTTCAGTCCGATCGACACTAAGATCTCTCTGATTTCTATTCCAGTTCAGAAAATACCAAGACTTTTGTCCGGTTCAGTCGAATCAATCCTAAGATAGTTCTGATTTCCATTCCAGTCAAAGTGATTCTAAGACTTTCTCTGGTTTAGTCAGATCGACACTAAGATATCTCTGATTTCTATTCCAGTTCAGAAAATACCCAGACTTTTTTCTGGTTCAGTCGAATTAATCCTAAGATTCTTCTGATTTCCATTCCAGTCAAATTTAATCCAAGACCTTCTCTGATTCAGTCCGATCGACACTAAGATCTCTCTGATTTCTATTCCAGTTCAGAAAATACCAAGACTTTTGTCAGGTTCAGTCGAATCGATCCTAAGATAGTTTTGATTTCCATTCCAGTCAAAAGTGATTCCAAGACTTTCTCTGGTTCAGTCAGATCGACACTAAGATCTCTCTGATTTCTATTCCAGATGATGATATTCCAAGACTTTTGTCTGGTTCAGTTGAATGGATGCTAAAATTTTTCAGATTTCCATTCCAGTCAAAGTTGATCCAAGACCTTCTCTAGTTCAGTGAGATCGACACTAAGATCTCTCTGATTTCTATTCAGTTGAAGATATTCCAAGACTTTTGTCTGGTTCAGTCGAATCGATCCTAAGATTCTTCTGTTTTCCATTCCAGTCAAATTTAATCCAAGACCTTCTCTGGTTCAGTCAGAGCGACACTAAGATCGACACTAAGATCTCTCTAATTTCTATTCCAGTTGAAGATATTCCAAGAATTTTGTCTGGTTCAGTCGAATTGATCCTAAGCTTATTCTGATTTCCATTCCAGTCAAAGTTAATCCAAGACCTTCTCTGGTTCAGTCAGATCAACACTAAGATATCTCTGATTTCTATTCCATATGAAGATATTCCAAGACTTTTGTCTGGTTCAGTTGAATGGATCCTAAGATTTTTCTGATTTCCATTCCAGTCAAAGTTGATCCAAGACCTTCTCTGGTTCAGTCAGATCGACACTAAGATCTCTCTAATTTCTATTCCAGTTGAAGATATTCCAAGACTTTAGTCCGGTTAAGTCGAATCGATCCTAAGATTCTTCTGATTTCCATTCCAGTCAAAGTTAATCCAAGACCTTCTTTGGTTAAGTCTGATCGAAACTAAGATATCTCTGATTTCTATTCCAAATGAAGATATTCCAAGACTTTTGTCTGGTTCAGTTGAATCGATCCTATGATTTTTCTGATTTCCATTCCAGTCAAAGTTGATCCAAGACCTTCTCTGGTTCAGTCAGATCAACACTAAGATCTCTCTGATTTCTATTCCAGTTGAAGATATTCCAAGACTTTTATCTGATTCACTTGAATCGAAGCTAAGATTCTTCTAATTTCCATTCCAGTCAAAGTTAATACAAGACCTTCTATGGTTCAGTTAGCTCGACACTAAGATCTCTCTGATTTTTATTCTAGTTGAAGATATTCCAAAGCTTTATTCTGATTAAGTCGAATCGATCCTAAGATTCTTCTGATTCTCATTCCAGTCAAATTTAGTCCAAGACCTTCTCTGGTTCATGTCAGATCGACACTAAGATCTCTCTGATTTCTAATCCAGTTCAGAAAATTCCAAGAATTTTGTCTGGTTCAGTCGAATCGATCCTAAGATTGTTCTGATTTCCATTCCAGTCAAAGTGATTCCAAGACCTTCTCTGGTTCAGTCAGATCGACACTAAGATCTCTCTGATTTCTATTCCAGTTAAGAAAAATCCAAGACATTTGTCTGGGTCAGTCGAATCGATCCTAAGATTGTTCTGATTTCCATTCCAGTCAAAGTTAATCCCAGACCTTCTCTGGTTCAGTCAGATCGACACAACGATCTCTCTGATTTCTATTCCAGATGAAGATATTCCAAGACTTTTGTCTGGTTCAATTGAATGGATCCTAAGATTTTTCTGATTTCAATTCCAGTCAAAGTTGATCCAAGACCATCTCTGGTTCAGTCCGATCGACACTAAGATCTCTCTGATTTCTATTCCAGTTCAGAAAATACCAAGACTTTTGTCCGGTTCAGTCGAATCGATCCTAAGATAGTTCTGATTTCCATTCCAGTCAAAGTGATTCTAAGACTTTCTCTAGTTCAGTCAGATCGACACTAAGATATCTCTGATTTCTATTCCAGTTCAGAAAATACCAAGAATTTTTTCTGGTTCAGTCGAATTAATCCTAAGATTCTTCTGATTTCCATTCCAGTCAAATTTAATCCAAGACCTTCTCTGGTTCAGTCCGATCGACACTAAGATCTCTCTGATTTCTATTCCAGTTCAGAAAATACCAAGACTTTTGTCAGGTTCAGTCGAATCGATCCTAAGATAGTTCAGATTTCCATTCCAGTCATAAGTGATTCCAAGACTTTCTCTGGTTCAGTCAGTTGAATGGATCCTAAAATTTTTCAGATTTCCATTCCAGTCAAAGTTGATCCAAGACCTTCTCTGGTTCAGTGAGATCGACACTAAGATCTGTCTGATTTCTATTCAGTTGAAGATATTCCAAGACTTTAGTCCGGTTCAGTCGAATCGATCCTAAGATTCTTCTGATTTCCATTCCAGTCAAAGTTAATCCAAGACCTTCTTTGGTTAAGTCAGATAGAAACTAAAATATCTCTGATTTCTATTTCAGATGAAGAGATTCCAAGACTTTTGTCTGGTTCAGTTGAATGGATCCTAAGATTTTTTTGATTTCCATTCCAGTCAAAGTTAATCCAAGACCTTCTCTGGTTCAGTCAGATTGACACTAAGATCTATCTGATTTCTATTCCAGTTGAAGATATTCCAAGACTTTTGTCCGGTTCAATCGAATCGATCCTAAGATTCTTCTGATTTCCATTCCAGTTAAAGTTAATCCAAGAACTTCTCTGGTTCAGTCAGATCGACACTAAGATCTATCTGATTTCTATTCAAGATGGAGATATTTCAAGACTTTTGTCTGGTTCAGTTGAATCGATCCTAAGATTTTTCTGACTTCCATTCCAGTCAAAGTCGATCCAAGACCTTCTCTGGTTCAGTCCGATCGACACTAAGATCTCTCTGATTTCTATACCAGATATAGATATTCCAAGACTTTTGTCTGGTTCAGTTGAATGGATCCTAAAATTTTTCAGATTTCCATTCCAGTCAAAGTTGATCCAAGACCTTCTCTGGTTCAGTGAGATCGACACTAAGATCTGTCTGATTTCTATTCAGTTGAAGATATTCCAAGACTTTAGTCCAGTTCAGTCGAATCGATCCTAAGATTCTTCTGATTTCCATTCCAATCAAAGTTAATCCAAGACCTTCTTTGGTTAAGTCAGATCGAAACTAAGATATCTCTGATTTCTATTTCAGATGAAGAGATTCCAAGACTTTTGTCTGGTTCAGTTCAATCGATCCTAAGATTTTTCTGATTTCCATTCCAGTCAAAGTAGATCCAAGACCTTCTCTGGTTCAGTCAGATCGACACTAAGATCTCTCTGATATCTATTCTAGTTGAAGATATTCCAAGACTTTAGTCCGGTTCAGTCGAATCGATGCTAAGATTATTCTGATTTCCATTCCAGTCAAAGTTAATCCAAGACCTTCTCTGGTTCAGTCAGATCGACACTAAGATCTATCTGATTTCTATTCCAGATGAAGATATTCCAAGACTTTTATCTGGTTCAGTTGAAGGATTTTTTAGATTTCCATTCCAGCCAAAGTTGATCTAAGACCTTCTCTGGTTCAGTCAGATCGACACTAAGATCTCTCTGATATCTATTCTAGTTGAAGATATTCCAAGACTTTTGTCTGGTTCACTTAAATCAATGCTTAGATTATTCTGATTTCCATTCCAGTCAAAGTTCATACAAGACCTTCTATGGTTCAGTCAGATCGACATTAAGATCTCTCTGAATTCTATTCCAGTTGAAGACATTCCAAGACTTTTTTCTGGTTCAGTCGAATCGATCCTAAGATTCTTATGATTCTCATTCCAATCAAACTTAATCCAAGACCTTCTCTGGTTCAGTCAGATCGACACTAAGATCTCTCTGATTTTTATTCCAGTTGAAGATATTCCAATACTTTTGTCGGGTTTAGTCGAATCAATGTTAAGATTCTTCTGATTTCCATTCCAGTCAAAGTTAATCCAAGACCTTCTCTAGTTCGGTAAGATCGACACTAAGATTTCTCTGATTGCTATTCCAGTTGAGGATATTCCACGAATTTTTCTGGTTCAGTCGAATCAATCCTAAGATCCTTCTGATTTCCATTCCATTCAAAGTTAATCTAAAACCTTTTCTGGTTCAGTCAGATCGACACAAAGATCTCTTTGATTTCTATTCCAGATGAAGATATTCCATGACTTTTTTCTGGTTTAGTTGAATGGATCCTAAGATTTTTTTTGATTTCCATTCCAGTCAAAGTTGATCCAAGACCTTCTCTGGTTCAGTCAGATCGACACCAAGATCTATCTGATTTATATTCCAGTTGAAGATATTCCAAGACTTTTGTCCGGTTCAGTCGAATCGATCCTAAGATTCTTCTGATTTCCATTCCAGTCAAAGTTAATCCAAGACCTTCTATGGTTCAGTTAGATCGACACTAAGATCTATCTGATTTCTATTCAAGATGAAGATATTTCAAGACTTTTGTCTGGTTCAGTTGAATGGATCCTAAGATTTTTTTGATTTCCATTCCAGTCAAAGTTAATCCAAGACCTTCTCTGGTTCAGTCAGATTGACACTAAGATCTATCTGATTTCTATTCCAGTTGAAGATATTCCAAGACTTTTGTCCGGTTCAGTCGAATCGATCCTAAGATTCTTCTGATTTCCATTCCAGTCAAAGTTAATCCAAGACCTTCTCTGGTTCAGTTAGATCGACACTAAGATCTATCTGATTTCTATTCAAGATGAAGATATTTCAGGACTTTTGTCTGGTTCAGTTGAATCGATCCTAAGATTTTTCTGATTTCCATTCCAGTCAAAGTTGATCCAAGACCTTCTCTAGTTCAGTCAGATCGACACTAAGATCTCTCTAATTTCTATTCCAGTTGAAGATATTCCAAGACTTTAGTCAAGTTCATTCGAATCGATTCAAAGATTCTTCTGATTTCCATTCAAGTCAAAGTTAATCCAAGACCTTCTTTGGTTAAGTCAGATCGAAACTAAGATATCTATGATTTCTATTTCAGATGAAGATATTCCAAGACTTTTGTCTGGTTCAGTTGAATCGATCCTAAGATTTTTCTGATTTCCATTCCAGTCAAAGTTGATCCAAGACCTTCTCTGGTTCAGTCAGATCGACACTAAGATCTCTATGATTTCTATTCCAGTTAAAGATATTCCAAGCCTTTTGTCTGGTTCAGTCGAATCGATCCTAAGATTATTCTGATTTCCATTCCAGTCAAAGTTAATCCAAGATCTTCTCTAGTTCAGTCAGATCGACACTAAGATCTATCTGATCTCTATTCATGATTAAGATATTTCAAGACTTTTGTCTGGTTCAGTTGAATCGATCCTAAGATTTTTCTGATTTCCATTCCAGTCAAAGTTGATCCAAGACCTTCTTTGGTTCAGTCCGATCGACACTAAGATCTCTCTGATTTCTATACCAGATGAAGATATTCCAAGACTTTTGTCTCGTTCAGTTGAATGGATCCTAAGATTTTTCAGATTTCCATTCAAGTCAATGTTGATCCCAGACCTTCTCTGGTTCAGTCAGATCGACACAAAGATCTCTCTGATTTCTATTCCAGATGAAGATATTGCCAGACTTTTGTCCGGTTCAGTCGAATCGATCCTAAGATTCTTCTGATTTCCATTCCAGTCAAAGTTAATCCAAGACCTTCTCTGGTTCAGTTAGATCGACACTAAGATCTATCTGATTTCTATTCAAGATGAAGATATTTCAAGACTTTTGTCTGGTTCAGTTGAATTGATCCTAAGATTTTTCTGATTTCCATTCCAATCAAAGTTGATCCAAGACCTTCTCTGGTTCAGTCCGATCGAAACTAATAATTCTCTGATTTCTATTCCAGTTGAAGATATTCCAAGACTTTTGTCTGTTCAGTCGAATCAATCCTAAGATTCTTCTGATTTCCATTCCAATCAAAGTTAATACAAGACCTTCTCTGGTTCAGTCACATCACACTAAGATCTCTCTAATTTCTATTCCAGTTGAAGATATTCCAAGAATTTTGTCTGGTTCAATCGAATTGATCCTAAGATTGTTTTGATTTCCATTTCAGTCAAAGTTGATCCAAGACCTTCTCTGGTTCAGTTAGATCGACACTAAGATCTCTCTTATTTCTATTCCAGTTGAAGATATTCTAAGACTTTTGTCTGGTTCAGTCGAATCGATGCTAAGATTCTTCTGATTTCCATTCCAGTCAAAGTTAATCCAAGACCTTCTCTGGTTCAATGAGATCGGCACTAAGATCTCTCTGGTTTCTATTCCAATTGAAGATATTCCAAGACTTTTTTATGGTTAAGTCGAATTAATCCTAAGATTCTTCTGATTTCCATTCCAGTCAATGTTAATCCAAGACCTTCTCTGGTTCAGTCAGATCGACATGAAGATCTCTCTGATTTCTATTCCAGTTGAAGATATTCCAAGACTTTTGTCTGGTTCAGTCGAATCGATCCTAAGATTCTTTTGATTTCCATTCCAGTCAAATTTAATCCAAGACCTTCTCTGGTTTAGTCAGATCGACACTAAGTTCGACACTAAGATCTCTCTAATTTCTATTCCAGTTGAAGATATTCCAAGAATTTTGTCTGGTTCAGTCGAATTGATCCTAAGATTGTTTTGATTTCCATTCCAGTCAAAGTTAATCCAAGACCTTCTCTGGTTCAGTCAGATCGACACTAAGATATCTCTGATTTCTATTCCAGATGAAGATATTCCAAGACTTTTGTCTGGTTCAGTTGAATGGATCCTAAGATTTTTCTGATTTCCATTCCAGTCAAAGTTGTTCCAAGACATTCTCTGGTTCAGTCAGATCGACACTAAGATATCTCTAATTTCTATTCCAGTTGAAGATATTCCAAGACTTTAGTCCGGTTAAGTCGAATTGATCCTCAGATTCTTCTGATTTCCATTCCAGTCAAAGTTAATCTAAGACCTTCTTTGGTTTAGTCAGATCGAAACTAAGAAATCTCTGATTTCTATTCCAGATGAAGATATTCCAAGACTTTTGTCTGGTTCAGTTGAATCGATCCTAAGATTTTTCTGATTTCCATTCCAGTCAAAGTTGATCCAAGACCTTCTCTGGTTCAGTCAGATCGACACTAAGATCTCTGTGATTTCTATTCCAGTTGAAGATATTCCAAGACTTTTGTCTGCTTCACTTGAATCCGTGCTAGGATTCTTCTGATTTCCATTCTAGTCAAAGTTAATACAAGACCTTTTATGGTTCAGTTAGATCGACACTAAGATCTCTCTGATTTCTATTCCAGTTGATGATATTCCAAAGCTTTTTTCTAATTCATTCGAATCAATCCTAAGATTCTTTTGATTCTCATTCCAGTCAAATTTAATCCAAGACCTTCTTTGGTTCAGTCAGATCGACACTAAGATCTCTCTGATTTCTATTCCAGTTCAGAAAATTCCAAGACTTTTGTCTGGTTCAGTAGAATCGATCCTAAGATTGTTCTGATTTCCATTCCAGTCAAAGTGATTCCAAGACCTTCTCTGGTTCAGTCAGATCGACACTAAGATCTCTCTTATTTCTATTCTAGATAAAGATATTCCAAGACTTTTGTCTGGTTCAGTTGAATGGATCCTAAGATTTTTCAGATTTCCATTCCAATCAAAGTTGATCCAAGACATTCTCTGGTTCAGTCAGATCGACAGTAAGATCTCTCTGATTTCTATTCCAGTTGAAGATATTCCAAGACTTTAGTCCGGTTAAGTCGAATCGATCCTCAGATTCTTCTGATTTCCATTCCAGTCAAAGTTAATCTAAGACCTTCTTTGGTTTAGTCAGATCGAAACTAAGAAATCTCTGATTTCTATTCCAAATGAAGATATTCCAAGACTTTTGTCTGGTTCAGTTGAATCGATCCTAAGATTTTTCTGATTTCCATTCCAGTCAAAGTTGATCCAAGACCTTCTCTGGTTCAGTCAGATCGACACTAAGATCTCTGTGATTTCTATTCCAGTTGAAGATATTCCAAGACTTTTGTCTGCTTCACTTGAATCCGTGCTAAGATTCTTCTGATTTCCATTCTAGTCAAAGTTAATACAAGACCTTTTATGGTTCAGTTAGATCGACACTAAGATCTCTCTGATTTCTATTCCAGTTGATGATATTCCAAAGCTTTTTTCTAATTCAGTCGAATCAATCCTAAGATTCTTTTGATTCTCATTCCAGTCAAATTTAATCCAAGACCTTCTTTGGTTCAGTCAGATCGACACTAAGATCTCTGTGATTTCTATTCCAATTCAGAAAATTCCAAGACTTTTGTCTGGTTCAGTAGAATCGATCCTAAGATTGTTCTGATTTCCATTCCAGTCAAAGTGATTCCAAGACCTTCTCTGGTTCAGTCAGATCGACACTAAGATCTCTCTTATTTATATACTAGATAAAGATATTCCAAGACTTTTGTCTGGTTCAGTTGAATGAATCCTAAGATTTTTCAGATTTCCATTCCAATCAAAGTTGATCCAAGACATTCTCTAGTTCAGTCAGATCGACAGTAAGATCTCTCTGATTTCTATTCCAGTTGAAGATATTCCAAGACTTTAGTCCGGTTCAGTTGAATCGATCCTAAGATTCTTCTGATTTCCATTCCAGTCAAAGTTAATCAGAGACCTTCTTTGTTTAAGTCATATCGAAACTAAGATATCTCTTATTTCTATTTCAGATGAAGATATTCCGAGACTTTTGTCTAGTTCAGTTGAATCGATCCTAAGATTTTTCTGATTTCCATTCCAGTCAAAGTTGATCCAAGACCTTCTCAGGTTCAGTCCGATCGACACTAAGATCTCTCTGATTTCTATTCCAGTTGAAGATATTCCAAGACTTTTGTCTGTTTCAGTCAAATCAATCCTAAGATTCTTCTGATTTCCATTCCAGTCAAATTTAATCCAAGACATTCTCTGGTTCAGTCAGATCGACACTAAGATCGACACTAAGATCTCTATAATTTCTATTCCAGTTGAATATATTCCTAGAACTTTGTCTGGTTCAGTCAAATTGATCCTAAGATAGTTCTGATTTCCATTCCAGTCAAAGTTAATCCAAGACCTTCTCTGGTTCAGTCAGATCGACACTAAGATATCTCTGATTTCTATTCCAGATGAAGATATTCCAAGACTTTTGTCTGGTTTAATTGAATGGATCCTAAGTTTTTCTGATTTCCATTCGAGTCAAAGTTGATCCAAGACCTTCTCTGGTTCAGTCAGATCGACACTAAGATCGACACTAAGATGACTCTGATTTCATTTCCAGTTGAAGATATTACAAGAATTTTGTTTAGTTCAGTCGAATTGATCCTAAGATAGTTCTGATTTCCATTCCAGTCAAAGTTAATCTAAGACCTTCTTTGGTTTAATCAGATCGAAACTAAGATATCTATGATTTCTATTCTAGATGAAGATATTCCAAGACTTTTGTCTGGTTCAGTTGAATGGATCCTAAGATTTTTCTGATTTCCATTCCAGTCAAAGTTGTTCCAAGACCTTCTTTGGTTCAGTCAGATCGACACTAAGATATCTCTAATTTCTATTCCAGTTGAAGATATTCCAAGACTTTAGTCCGGTTCAGTCGAATTGATCCTAAGATTCTTCTGATTTCCATTCCAGTCAAAGTTAATCGAAGACCTTCTTTCGTTAAGTCAGATCAAAACTAAGATATCTCTGATTTCTATTCCAGGTGAAGATATTCCAAGACTTTTGTCACGGATTAGTTGATCGATCCTATGATTTTTCTGATTTCCATTCCAGTTAAAGTTGATCCAAGACCTTCTCTGGTTAAGTTAGATCCACACTAAGATCTCTCTGATTTCTATTCCAGTTGAAGATATTCCAAGACTTTTTTCTGATTCAGTCGAATCGTTCCTAAGATTCTTCTGATTTCCATTCCAGTCAAATTTAATCCAAGACCTTCTCTGGTTCAGTCAGATCGACACTAAGTTCGACACTAAGATCTCTCTAATTTCTATTCCAGTTGAAGATATTCCAAGAAATTTGTCTGGTTCAGTCGAATTGATCCTAAGATTGTTTTGATTTCCATTCCAGTCAAAGTTAATCCAAGACCTTCTCTGGTTCAGTCAGATCGACACTAAGATATCTCTGATTTCTATTCCAGATGAAGATATTCCAAGACTTTTGTCTGGTTCAGTTGAATGGATCCTAAGATTTTTCTGATTTCCATTCCAGTCAAAGTTGTTCCAAGACATTCTCTGGTTCAGTCAGATCGACACTAAGATATCTCTAATTTCTATTCCAGTTGAAGATATTCCAAGACTTTAGTCCGGTTAAGTCGAATTGATCCTCAGATTCTTCTGATTTCCATTCCAGTCAAAGTTAATCTAAGACCTTCTTTGGTTTAGTCAGATCGAAACTTAGAAATCTCTGATTTCTATTCCAGATGAAGATATTCCAAGACTTTTGTCTGGTTCAGTTGAATCGATCCTAAGATTTTTCTGATTTCCATTCCAGTCAAAGTTGATCCAAGACCTTCTCTGGTTCAGTCAGATCGACACTAAGATCTTTGTGATTTCTATTCCAGTTGAAGATATTCCAAGACTTTTGTCTGCTTCACTTGAATCCGTGCTAAGATTCTTCTGATTTCCATTCTAGTCAAAGTTAATACAAGACCTTTTATGGTTCAGTTATATCGACACTAAGATCTCTCTGATTTCTATTCCAGTTGATGATATTCCAAAGCTTTTTTCTAATTCATTCGAATCAATCCTAAGATTCTTTTGATTCTCATTCCAGTCAAATTTAATCCAAGACCTTCTTTGGTTCAGTCAGATCGACACTAAGATCTCTCTGATTTCTATTCCAGTTCAGAAAATTCCAAGACTTTTGTCTGGTTCAGTAGAATCGATCCTAAGATTGTTCTGATTTCCATTCCAGTCAAAGTGATTCCAAGACCTTCTCTGGTTCAGTCAGATCGACACTAAGATCTCTCTTATTTCTATTCTAGATAAAGATATTCCAAGACTTTTGTCTGGTTCAGTTGAATGGATCCTAAGATTTTTCAGATTTCCATTCCAATCAAAGTTGATCTAAGACATTCTCTGGTTCAGTCAGATCGACAGTAAGATCTCTCTGATTTCTATTCCAGTTGAAGATATTCCAAGACTTTAGTCCAGTTAAGTCGAATCGATCCTCAGATTCTTCTGATTTCCATTCCAGTCAAAGTTAATCTAAGACCTTCTTTGGTTTAGTCAGATCGAAACTAAGAAATCTCTGATTTCTATTCCAGATGAAGATATTCCAAGACTTTTGTCTGGTTCAGTTGAATCGATCCTAAGATTTTTCTGATTTCCATTCCAGTCAAAGTTGATCCAAGACCTTCTCTGGTTCAGTCAGATCGACACTAAGATCTCTGTGATTTCTATTCCAGTTGAAGATATTCCAAGACTTTTGTCTGCTTCACTTGAATCCGTGCTAAGATTCTTCTGATTTCCATTCTAGTCAAAGTTAATACAAGACCTTTTATGGTTCAGTTAGATCGACACTAAGATCTCTCTGATTTCTATTCCAGTTGATGATATTCCAAAGCTTTTTTCTAATTCATTCGAATCAATCCTAAGATTCTTTTGATTCTCATTCCAGTCAAATTTAATCCAAGACCTTCTTTGGTTCAGTCAGATCGACACTAAGATCTCTCTGATTTCTATTCCAGTTCAGAAAATTCCAAGACTTTTGTCTGGTTCAGTAGAATCGATCCTAAGATTGTTCTGATTTCCATTCCAGTCAAAGTGATTCCAAGACCTTCTCTGGTTCAGTCAGATCGACACTAAGATCTCTCTTATTTCTATTCTAGATAAAGATATTCCAAGACTTTTGTCTGGTTCAGTTGAATGGATCCTAAGATTTTTCAGATTTCCATTCCAATCAAAGTTGATCTAAGACATTCTCTGGTTCAGTCAGATCGACAGTAAGATCTCTCTGATTTCTATTCCAGTTGAAGATATTCCAAGACTTTAGTCCAGTTAAGTCGAATCGATCCTCAGATTCTTCTGATTTCCATTCCAGTCAAAGTTAATCTAAGACCTTCTTTGGTTTAGTCAGATCGAAACTAAGAAATCTCTGATTTCTATTCCAGATGAAGATATTCCAAGACTTTTGTCTGGTTCAGTTGAATCGATCCTAAGATTTTTCTGATTTCCATTCCAGTCAAAGTTGATCCAAGACCTTCTCTGGTTCAGTCAGATCGACACTAAGATCTCTGTGATTTCTATTCCAGTTGAAGATATTCCAAGACTTTTGTCTGCTTCACTTGAATCCGTGCTAAGATTCTTCTGATTTCCATTCTAGTCAAAGTTAATACAAGACCTTTTATGGTTCAGTTAGATCGACACTAAGATCTCTCTGATTTCTATTCCAGTTGATGATATTCCAAAGCTTTTTTCTAATTCAGTCGAATCAATCCTAAGATTCTTTTGATTCTCATTCCAGTCAAATTTAATCCAAGACCTTCTTTGGTTCAGTCAGATCGACACTAAGATCTCTCTGATTTCTATTCCAATTCAGAAAATTCCAAGACTTTTGTCTGGTTCAGTAGAATCGATACTAAGATTGTTCTGATTTCCATTCCAGTCAAAGTGATTCCAAGACCTTCTCTGGTTCAGTCAGATCGACACTAAGATCTCTCTTATTTCTATTCTAGATAAAGATATTCCAAGACTTTTGTCTGGTTCAGTTGAATGAATCCTAAGATTTTTCAGATTTCCATTCCAATCAAAGTTGATCCAAGACATTCTCTGGTTCAGTCAGATCGACAGTAAGATCTCTCTGATTTCTATTCCAGTTGAAGATATTCCAAGACTTTAGTCCGGTTCAGTTGAATCGATCCTAAGATTCTTCTGATTTCCATTCCAGTCAAAGTTAATCAGAGACCTTCTTTGTTTAAGTCATATCGAAACTAAGATATCTCTTATTTCTATTTCAGATGAAGATATTCCGAGACTTTTGTCTAGTTCAGTTGAATCGATCCTAAGATTTTTCTGATTTCCATTCCATTCAAAGTTGATCCAAGACCTTCTCAGGTTCAGTCCGATCGACACTAAGATCTCTCTGATTTCTATTCCAGTTGAAGATATTCCAAGACTTTTGTCTGTTTCACTCAAATCAATCCTAAGATTCTTCTGATTTCCATTCCAGTCAAATTTAATCCAAGACATTCTCTGGTTCAGTCAGATCGACACTAAGATCGACACTAAGATCTCTATAATTTCTATTCCAGTTGAATATATTCCTAGAACTTTGTCTGGTTCAGTCAAATTGATCCTAAGATAGTTCTGATTTCCATTCCAGTCAAAGTTAATCCAAGACCTTCTCTGGTTCAGTCAGATCGACACTAAGATATCTCTGATTTATCTTCCAGATGAAGATATTCCAAGACTTTTGTCTAGTTTAATTGAATGGATCCTAAGTTTTTCTGATTTCCATTCGAGTCAAAGTTGATCCAAGATCTTCTCTGGTTCAGTCAGATCGACACTAAGATATCTCTAATTTCTATTCTAGTTGAAGATATTCCAAGACTTTAGTCCGGTTCAGTCGAATCGATCCTAAGATTCTTCTAATTTCCATTCCAGTCAAAGTTAATCGAAGACCTTCTTTGGTTAAGTCAGATCAAAACTAAGATATCTCTTATTTCTATTCCAGGTGAAGATATTCCAAGACTTTTGTCTGGGATTAGTTGAATCGATCCTAAGAATTTTCTGATTTCCATTCCAGTCATAGTTGATCCAAGACCTTCTCTGGTTCAGTCAGATCGACACTAAGATCTCTCTGATTTCATTTCCAGTTGAAGATATTCCAAGACTTTTGTCTGTTTCACTTGAATCAGTCCTAAGATTCTTCTGATTTCCATTCCAGTCAAATTTAATCCAAGACCTTCTCTGGTTCAGTCATATCGACACTAAGATCGACACTAAGATGACTCTGATTTCATTTCCAGTTGAAGATATTACAAGAATTTTGTTTAGTTCAGTCGAATTGATCCTAAGATAGTTCTGATTTCCATTCCAGTCAAAGTTAATCCAAGACCTTCTCTGGTTCAGTCAGATCGACACTAAGATATCTATGATTTCTATTCTAGATGAAGATATTCCAAGACTTTTGTCTGGTTCAGTTGAATGGATCCTAAGATTTTTCTGATTTCCATTCCAGTCAAAGTTGTTCCAAGACCTTCTTTGGTTCAGTCAGATCGACACTAAGATATCTCTAATTTCTATTCCAGTTGAAGATATTCCAAGACTTTAGTCCGGTTCAGTCGAATTGATCCTAAGATTCTTCTGATTTCCATTCCAGTCAAAGTTAATCGAAGACCTTCTTTCGTTAAGTCAGATCAAAACTAAGATATCTCTGATTTCTATTCCAGGTGAAGATATTCCAAGACTTTTGTCAGGGATTAGTTGATCGATCCTATGATTTTTCTGATTTCCATTCCAGTTAAAGTTGATCCAAGACCTTCTCTGGTTCAGTCAGATCGACACTAAGATATCTCTGATTTCTATTCCAGATGAAGATATTCCAAGACTTTTGTCTAGTTTAATTGAATGGATCCTAAGTTTTTCTGATTTCCATTCGAGTCAAAGTTGATCCAAGATCTTCTCTGGTTCAGTCAGATCGACACTAAGATATCTCTAATTTCTATTCTAGTTGAAGATATTCCAAGACTTTAGTCCGGTTCAGTCGAATCGATCCTCAGATTCTTCTGATTTCCATTCCAGTCAAAGTTAATCTAAGACCTTCTTTGGTTTAGTCAGATCGAAACTAAGAAATCTCTGATTTCTATTCCAGATGAAGATATTCCAAGACTTTTGTCTGGTTCAGTTGAATCGATCCTAAGATTTTTCTGATTTCCATTCCAGTCAAAGTTGATCCAAGACCTTCTCTGGTTCAGTCAGATCGACACTAAGATCTCTGTGATTTCTATTCCAGTTGAAGATATTCCAAGACTTTTGTCTGCTTCACTTGAATCCGTGCTAAGATTCTTCTGATTTCCATTCTAGTCAAAGTTAATACAAGACCTTTTATGGTTCAGTTAGATCGACACTAAGATCTCTCTGATTTCTATTCCAGTTGATGATATTCCAAAGCTTTTTTCTAATTCAGTCGAATCAATCCTAAGATTCTTTTGATTCTCATTCCAGTCAAATTTAATCCAAGACCTTCTTTGGTTCAGTCAGATCGACACTAAGATCTCTCTGATTTCTATTCCAATTCAGAAAATTCCAAGACTTTTGTCTGGTTCAGTAGAATCGATCCTAAGATTGTTCTGATTTCCATTCCAGTCAAAGTGATTCCAAGACCTTCTCTGGTTCAGTCAGATCGACACTAAGATCTCTCTTATTTATATACTAGATAAAGATATTCCAAGACTTTTGTCTGGTTCAGTTGAATGAATCCTAAGATTTTTCAGATTTCCAGTCCAATCAAAGTTGATCCAAGACATTCTCTGGTTCAGTCAGATCGACAGTAAGATCTCTCTGATTTCTATTCCAGTTGAAGATATTCCAAGACTTTAGTCCGGTTCAGTTGAATCGATCCTAAGATTCTTCTGATTTCCATTCCAGTCAAAGTTAATCAGAGACCTTCTTTGTTTAAGTCATATCGAAACTAAGATATCTCTTATTTCTATTTCAGATGAAGATATTCCGAGACTTTTGTCTAGTTCAGTTGAATCGATCCTAAGATTTTTCTAATTTCCATTCCTGTCAAAGTTGATCCAAGACCTTCTCAGGTTCAGTCCGATCGACACTAAGATCTCTCTGATTTCTATTCCAGTTGAAGATATTCCAAGACTTTTGTCTGTTTCAGTCAAATCAATCCTAAGATTCTTCTGATTTCCATTCCAGTCAAATTTAATCCAAGACATTCTCTGGTTCAGTCAGATCGACACTAAGATCGACACTAAGATCTCTATAATTTCTATTCCAGTTGAATATATTCCTAGAACTTTGTCTGGTTCAGTCAAATTGATCCTAAGATAGTTCTGATTTCCATTCCAGTCAAAGTTAATCCAAGACCTTCTCTGGTTCAGTCAGATCGACACTAAGATATCTATGATTTCTATTCTAGATGAAGATATTCCAAGACTTTTGTCTGGTTCAGTTGAATGGATCCTAAGATTTTTCTGATTTCCATTCCAGTCAAAGTTGTTCCAAGACCTTCTTTGGTTCAGTCAGATCGACACTAAGATATCTCTAATTTCTATTCCAGTTGAAGATATTCCAAGACTTTAGTCCGGTTCAGTCGAATTGATCCTAAGATTCTTCTGATTTCCATTCCAGTCAAAGTTAATCGAAGACCTTCTTTCGTTAAGTCAGATCAAAACTAAGATGTCTCTGATTTCTATTCCAGGTGAAGATATTCCAAGACTTTTGTCACGGATTAGTTGATCGATCCTATGATTTTTCTGATTTCCATTCCAGTTAAAGTTGATCCAAGACCTTCTCTGGTTAAGTTAGATCGACACTAAGATCTCTCTGATTTCTATTCCAGTTGAAGATATTCCAAGACTTTTTTCTGATTCAGTCGAATCGTTCCTAAGATTCTTCTGATTTCCATTCCAGTCAAATTTAATCCAAGACCTTCTCTGGTTCAGTCAGATCGACACTAAGTTCGACACTAAGATCTCTCTAATTTCTATTCCAGTTGAAGATATTCCAAGAAATTTGTCTGGTTCAGTCGAATTGATCCTAAGATTGTTTTGATTTCCATTCCAGTCAAAGTTAATCCAAGACCTTCTCTGGTTCAGTCAGATCGACACTAAGATATCTCTGATTTCTATTCCAGATGAAGATATTCCAAGACTTTTGTCTGGTTCAGTTGAATGGATCCTAATATTTTTCTGATTTCCATTCCAGTCAAAGTTGTTCCAAGACATTCTCTGGTTCAGTCAGATCGACACTAAGATATCTCTAATTTCTATTCCAGTTGAAGATATTCCAAGACTTTAGTCCGGTTAAGTCGAATTGATCCTCAGATTCTTCTGATTTCCATGCCAGTCAAAGTTAATCTAAGACCTTCTTTGGTTTAGTCAGATCGAAACTTAGAAATCTCTGATTTCTATTCCAGATGAAGATATTCCAAGACTTTGTGTCTGGTTCAGTTGAATCGATCCTAAGATTTTTCTGATTTCCATTCCAGTCAAAGTTGATCCAAGACCTTCTCTGGTTCAGTCAGATCGACACTAAGATCTCTGTGATTTCTATTCCAGTTGAAGATATTCCAAGACTTTTGTCTGCTTCACTTGAATCCGTGCTAAGATTCTTCTGATTTCCATTCTAGTCAAAGTTAATACAAGACCTTTTATGGTTCAGTTAGATCGACACTAAGATCTCTCTGATTTCTATTCCAGTTGATGATATTCCAAAGCTTTTTTCTAATTCATTCGAATCAATCCTAAGATTCTTTTGATTCTATTTCCAGTCAAATTTAATCCAAGACCTTCTTTGGTTCAGTCAGATCGACACTAAGATCTCTCTGATTTCTATTCCAGTTCAGAAAATTCCAAGACTTTTGTCTGGTTCAGTAGAATCGATCCTAAGATTGTTCTGATTTCCATTCCAGTCAAAGTGATTCCAAGACCTTCTCTGGTTCAGTCAGATCGACACTAAGATCTCTCTTATTTCTATTCTAGATAAAGATATTCCAAGACTTTGGTCTGGTTCAGTTGAATGGATCCTAAGATTTTTCAGATTTCCATTCCAATCAAAGTTGATCTAAGACATTCTCTGGTTCAGTCAGATCGACAGTAAGATCTCTCTGATTTCTATTCCAGTTGAAGATATTCCAAGACTTTAGTCCAGTTAAGTCGAATCGATCCTCAGATTCTTCTGATTTCCATTCCAGTCAAAGTTAATCTAAGACCTTCTTTGGTTTAGTCAGATCGAAACTAAGAAATCTCTGATTTCTATTCCAGATGAAGATATTCCAAGACTTTTGTCTGGTTCAGTTGGATCGATCCTAAGATTTTTCTGATTTCCATTCCAGTCAAAGTTGATCCAAGACCTTCTCTGGTTCAGTCAGATCGACACTAAGATCTCTGTGATTTCTATTCCAGTTGAAGATATTCCAAGACTTTTGTCTGCTTCACTTGAATCCGTGCTAAGATTCTTCTGATTTCCATTCTAGTCAAAGTTAATACAAGACCTTTTATGGTTCAGTTAGATCGACACTAAGATCTCTCTGATTTCTATTCTAGTTGATGATATTCCAAAGCTTTTTTCTAATTCAGTCGAATCAATCCTAAGATTCTTTTGATTCTCATTCCAGTCAAATTTAATCCAAGACCTTCTTTGGTTCAGTCAGATCGACACTAAGATCTCTCTGATTTCTATTCCAATTCAGAAAATTCCAAGACTTTTGTCTGGTTCAGTAGAATCGATACTAAGATTGTTCTGATTTCCATTCCAGTCAAAGTGATTCCAAGACCTTCTCTGGTTCAGTCAGATCGACACTAAGATCTCTCTTATTTCTATTCTAGATAAAGATATTCCAAGACTTTTGTCTGGTTCAGTTGAATGAATCCTAAGATTTTTCAGATTTCCATTCCAATCAAAGTTGATCCAAGACATTCTCTGGTTTAGTCAGATCGACAGTAAGATCTCTCTGATTTCTATTCCAGTTGAAGATATTCCAAGACTTTAGTCCGGTTCAGTTGAATCGATCCTAAGATTTTTCTGATTTCCATTCCAGTCAAAGTTAATCAGAGACCTTCTTTGTTTAAGTCATATCGAAACTAAGATATCTCTTATTTCTATTTCAGATGAAGATATTCCGAGACTTTTGTCTAGTTCAGTTGAATCGATCCTAAGATTTTTCTGATTTCCATTCCAGTCAAAGTTGATCCAAGACCTTCTCAGGTTCAGTCCGATCGACACTAAGATCTCTCTAATTTCTATTCCAGTTGAAGATATTCCAAGACTTTTGTCTGTTTCAGTCAAATCAATCCTAAGATTCTTCTGATTTCCATTCCAGTCAAATTTAATCCAAGACATTCTCTGGTTCAGTCAGATCGACACTAAGATCGACACTAAGATCTCTATAATTTCTATTCCAGTTGAATATATTCCTAGAACTTTGTCTGGTTCAGTCAAATTGATCCTAAGATAGTTCTGATTTCCATTCCAGTCAAAGTTAATCCAAGACCTTCTCTGGTTCAGTCAGATCGACACTAAGATATCTCTGATTTCTATTCCAGATGAAGATATTCCAAGACTTTTTTTTAGTTTAATTGAATGGATCCTAAGTTTTTCTGATTTCCATTCGAGTCAAAGTTGATCCAAGATCTTCTCTGGTTCAGTCAGATCGACACTAAGATATCTCTAATTTCTATTCTAGTTGAAGATATTCCAAGACTTTAGTCCGGTTCAGTCGAATCGATCCTAAGATTCTTCTAATTTCCATTCCAGTCAAAGTTAATCGAAGACCTTCTTTGGTTAAGTCAGATCAAAACTAAGATATCTCTGATTTCTATTCCAGGTGAAGATATTCCAAGACTTTTGTCTGGGATTAGTTGAATCGATCCTAAGAATTTTCTGATTTCCATTCCAGTCATAGTTGATCCAAGACCTTCTCTGGTTCAGTCAGATCGACACTAAGATCTCTCTGATTTCTATTCCAGTTGAAGATATTCCAAGACTTTTGTCTGTTTCACTTGAATCAGTCCTAAGATTCTTCTGATTTCCATTCCAGTCAAATTTAATCCAAGACCTTCTCTGGTTCAGTCATATCGACACTAAGATCGAAACTAAGATGACTCTGATTTCATTTCCAGTTGAAGATATTACAAGAATTTTGTTTAGTTCAGTCGAATTGATCCTAAGATAGTTCTGATTTCCATTCCAGTCAAAGTTAATCCAAGACCTTCTCTGGTTCAGTCAGATCGACACTAAGATATCTATGATTTCTATTCTAGATGAAGATATTCCAAGACTTTTGTCTGGTTCAGTTGAATGGATCCTAAGATTTTTCTGATTTCCATTCCAGTCAAAGTTGTTCCAAGACCTTCTTTGGTTCAGTCAGATCGACACTAAGATATCTCTAATTTCTATTCCAGTTGAAGATATTCCAAGACTTTAGTCCGGTTCAGTCGAATTGATCCTAAGATTCTTCTGATTTCCATTCCAATCAAAGTTAATCGAAGACCTTCTTTCGTTAAGTCAGATCAAAACTAAGATATCTCTGATTTCTATTCCAGGTGAAGATATTCCAAGACTTTTGTCAGGGATTAGTTGATCGATCCTATGATTTTTCTGATTTCCATTCCAGTTAAAGTTGATCCAAGACCTTGTCTGGTTAAGTTAGATCGACACTAAGATCTCTCTGATTTCTATTCCAGTTGAAGATATTCCAAGACTTTTTTCTGATTCAGTCGAATCGTTCCTAAGATTCTTATGATTCTCATTCCAGTCAAATTTAATAAAAGACCTTCTTTGGTTCAGTCAGATCGACACTAAGATCTCTCTGATTTCTATTCCGGTTCAGAAAATTCTAAGTCTTTTGTCTGGTTTAGTCGAATCGATCCTAAGATTCTTCTGATTTCCATTCCAGTCAAAGTTAATCCAAGACCTTCTTTGGTTAAGTCAGATCGACACTAAGATCTATATGATTTCTATTCCAGATGAAGATATTCCAAGACTTTTGTCTGGTTCAGTTGAATGGATTCTAAGATTTTTCTGATTTCCATTCCAGTCAAAGTTGATCCAAGACCTTCTCTGGTTCAGTCAGATCGACACTAAGATCTCTCTGATTTGTATTCCAGTTGAAGATATTCCAAGAATTTTGTCTGCTTCACTTGAGTCGGTGCTAAGATTCTTATGATTTCCATTCTAGTCAAAGTTAATACAAGACCATCTATGGTTCAGTTAGATCGACACTAAGATCTCTCTGATTTATATTCCAGTTGAAGATATTCCAAAGGTTTTTTCTGATTCAGTCGAATCGATCCTAAGATTCTTTTGATTCTTATTCTAGTCTAATTTGATCCAAGACCTTCTCTGGTTCAGTCAGATCGACACTAAGATCTCTCTGATTTCTATTCCAGTTCAGAAAATTCCAAGACTTTTGTCTGGTTTAGTCGAATCGATCCTAAGATTGTTCAGATTTCCATTCCAGTCAAAGTTGATCCAAGACATTCTCTGGTTCACTTAGATCGAAACTAAGATCTCTCTGATTTCTATTCCAGTTGAAGATATTCCAAGACATTAGTTCGGTTCAGTCGAATCGATCCTAAGATTCTTCTGATTTCCATTCCAGTCAAAGTTAATCAGAGACCTTCTTTGGTTAAGTCAGATCGAAACTAAGATATCTTTGATTTCTATTTCAAATGAAGATATTCGAAGACTTTTGTATGGTTCAGTTGAATCGATCCTAATATTTTTCTGATTTCCATTCCAGTCAAAGTTGATTCAAGACCTTCTCTGGTTCAGTTAGATCGACACTAAGATCTCTCTGATTTCTATTCCAGATGAAGATATTCCAAGACTTTTCCCTGGTTCATTCAAATGGATCCTAAGATTGTTCTGATTTCCATTACAGTCAAAGTGATTCCAAGACCTTCTCTAGTTCAGTCAGATCGACACTAAGATCTCTCTGATTTCTATTCCAGATGAAGATATTCCAAGACTTTTGTCTGGTTCAGTTGAATGGATCCTATGATTTTTTAGATTTCTATTCTAGTCAAAGTTGATCCAAGACATTCTCTGTTTAACTTAAATCGACACTAAGATCTCTCTGATTTCTATTCCAGTTGAAGATATTCCAAGACTTTAGTCCGGTTCAGTCGAATCGATCCAAAGAGTCTTCTGATTTCCATTCCAGTCAAAGTTGATCCAAGACCTTCTCTGGTTCAGTCATATCGACAGTAAGATCTCTCTGATTTCCATTTCAGATGAAGATATTCCAAGACTTTTGCCTGGTTCAGTCGAATGGATCCTAAGATTTTTCTAATTTCGATTCCAATCAAAGTTGATCCAAGACTTTTTCTGGTTCAATTAGATCAACACTAAGATCTCTCTGATTTCTATTCCAGTTGAAGATTTTCTAAGACTTTAGTCCGGTTCAGTCGAATCGATGCTAAGATTCTTCTAATTTCCATTCCAGTCAGAGTTGATCCAAGACCTTCTCTGGTTCAGTTAGATCGACACTAAGATCTCTCTGATTTCTATACCAGATGAAGATATTCCAAGACTTTTGTCTGGTTCAGTCGAATGGTTCCGAAGATTTTTATGATTTCCATTCTAGTCAAAGTTGATCCAAGACCTTCTCTGGTTCAGTCAGATCGACAGTAAGATCTCTCTGATTTCTATTCCAGTTGAAGATATTCCAAGACTTTAGTCCGGTTCAGTCGAATCGATCCTAAGAGTCTTCTGATTTCCATTCCAGTCAAAGTTGATCCAAGACCTTCTCTGGTTCAGTCATATCGACAGTAAGATCTCTCTGATTTCCATTTCATATGAAGATATTCCAAGACTTTTGCCTGGTTCAGTCGAATGGATCCTAAGATTTTTCTAATTTCGATTCCAATGAAAGTTGATCCAAGACCTTCTCTGGTTCAATTAGATCGACACTAAGATCTCTCTGATTTCTATTCCAGTTGAAGATTTTCTAAGACTTTAGTCCGGTTCAGTCGAATCGATGCTAAGATTCTTCTGATTTCCATTCCAGTCAAAGTTGATCCAAGACCTTCTCTGGTTCAGTTAGATCGACACTAAGATCTCTCTGATTTCTATACCAGATGAAGATATTCCAAGATTTTTGTCTGGTTCAGTCGAATGGATCCGAAGATTTTTATGATTTCCATTCCAGTCAAAGTTGATCCAAGACCTTCTCTGGTTCAGTCATATCGACAGTAAGATCTCTCTGATTTCTATTCCAGATGAAGATATTCCAAGACTTTTTCCTGGTTCAGTCGAATGGATCATAAGATTTTTCTAATTTCGATTCCAATCAAAGTTGATCCAAGACCTTCTCTGGTTCAATTAGATCGACACTAAGATCTCTCTGATTTCTATTCCAGTTGAAGATATTCTAAGACTTTAGTCCGGTTCATTTGAATCAATGCTAAGATTCTTCTGATTTCCATTCTAGTCAAAGTTAATCCAAGACCTTCTCTGGTTCAGTCAGATCGACACTAAGATCTATCTGATTTCTATTCCAGATGAAGATATTCCAAGACTTTTGTCTGGTTAAGTTGAATCGATCCTAAGATTTTTCTGATTTCCATTCCAGCCAAAGTTGATCCAAGACCTTCTCTGGTTCAGTCAGATCGACACTAAGATCTCTCTGATATCTATTCTAGTTGAAGATATACCAAGACTTTTGTCTGGTTCACTTAAATTGATGCTAAGATTCTTCTGATTTCCATTCCAATCAAAGTTAATACAAGACCTTCTCTAGTTCAGTCATATCGACAGTGAGATCTCTCTGATTTCCATTTCAGATGAAGATATTCCAAGAATTTTGCCTGGTTCAGTCGAATGGATCCTAAGATTTTTCTAATTTCGATTCCAATCAAAGTTGATCCAAGACCTTCTCTGGTTCAATTAGATCGACACTAAGATCTCTCTGATTTCTATTCCAGTTGAAGATTTTCTAAGACTTTAGTCCGGTTCAGTCGAATCGATGCTAAGATTCTTCTGATTTCCATTCCAGTCAAAGTTGATCCAAGACCTTCTCTGGTTCAATTAGATCGACACTAAGATCTCTCTGATTTCTATTCCAGTTGAATATTTTCTAAGACTTTAGTCCGGTTCAGTCGAATCGATGCTAAGATTCTTCTGATTTCCATTCCAGTCAAAGTTGATCCAAGACCTTCTCTGGTTCAGTTAGATCGACACTAAGATCTCTCTGATTTCTATACCAGATGAAGATATTCCAAGACTTTTGTCTGGTTCAGTCGAATGGATCCGTAGATTTTTATGATTTCCATTCCAGTCAAAGTTGATCCAAGACCTTCTCTGGTTCAGTCAGATCGACAGTAAGATCTCTCTGATTTCTATTCCAGATGAAGATATTCCAAGACTTTTTCCTGGTTCAGTCGAATGGACTATAAGATTTTTCTAATTTCGATTCCAATCAAAGTTGATCCAAGACCTTCTCTGGTTCAATTAGATCGACACAAAGATCTCTCTGATTTCTATTCCAGTTGAAGATATTCTAAGAATTTAGTCCGGTTCATTTGAATCGATGCTAAGATTCTTCTGATTTCCATTCCAGTCAAAGTTAATCCAAGACCTTCTCTGGTTCAGTCAGATCGACACTAAGATCTATCTGATTTCTATTCCAGATGAAGATATTCCAAGACTTTTGTCTGGTTCAGTTGAATCGATCCTAAGATTTTTCTGATTTCCATTCCAGCCAAAGTTGATCCAAGACCTTCTCTGGTTCAGTCAGATCGACACTAAGATCTCTCTGATATCTATTCTAGTTGAAGATATACCAAGACTTTTGTCTGGTTCACTTAAATTGATGCTAAGATTCTTCTGATTTCCATTCCAATCAAAGTTAATACAAGACCTTCTCTAGTTCAGTCATATCGACAGTAAGATCTCTCAGATTTCCATTTCAGATGAAGATATTCCAAGACTTTTGCCTGGTTCAGTCGAATGGATCCTAAGATTTTTCTAATTTCGATTCCAATCAAAGTTGATCCAAGACCTTCTCTGGTTCAATTAGATCGACACTAAGATCTCTCTGATTTCTATTCCAGTTGAAGATATTCTAAGACTTTAGTCCGGTTCATTTGAATCGATGCTAAGATTCTTCTGATTTCCATTCCAGTCAAAGTTAATCCAAGACCTTCTCTGGTTCAGTCAGATCGACACTAAGATCTATCTGATTTCTATTCCAGATGAAGATATTCAAAGACTTTTGTCTGGTTAAGTTGAATCGATCCTAAGATTTTTCTGATTTCCATACCAGCCAAAGTTGATCCAAGACCTTCTCTGGTTCAGTCAGATCGACACTAAGATCTCTCTGATATCTATTCTAGTTGAAGATATACCAAGACTTTTGTCTGGTTCACTTAAATTGATGCTAAGATTCTTCTGATTTCCATTCCAATCAAAGTTAAAACAAGACCTTCTCTAGTTCAGTCATATCGACAGTGAGATCTCTCTGATTTCCATTTCAGATGAAGATATTCCAAGAATTTTGCCTGGTTCAGTCGAATGGATCCTAAGATTTTTCTAATTTCGATTCCAATCAAAGTTGATCCAAGACCTTCTCTGGTTCAATTAGATCGACACTAAGATCTCTCTGATTTCTATTCCAGTTGAAGATTTTCTAAGACTTTAGTCCGGTTCAGTCGAATCGATGCTAAGATTCTTCTGATTTCCATTCCAGTCAAAGTTGATCCAAGACCTTCTCTGGTTCAATTAGATCGACACTAAGATCTCTCTGATTTCTATTCCAGTTGAAGATTTTCTAAGACTTTAGTCCGGTTCAGTCGAATCGATGCTAAGATTCTTCTGATTTCCATTCCAGTCAAAGTTGATCCAAGACCTTCTCTGGTTCAGTTAGATCGACACTAAGATCTCTCTGATTTCTATACCAGATGAAGATATTCCAAGACTTTTGTCTGGTTCAGTCGAATGGATCCGAAGATTTTTATGATTTCCATTCCAGTCAAAGTTGATCCAAGACCTTCTCTGGTTCAGTCAGATCGACAGTAAGATCTCTCTGATTTCTATTCCAGATGAAGATATTCCAAGACTTTTTCCTGGTTCAGTCGAATGGACTATAATATTTTTCTAATTTCGATTCCAATCAAAGTTGATCCAAGACCTTCTCTGGTTCAATTAGATCGACACTAAGATCTCTCTGATTTCTATTCCAGTTGAAGATATTCTAAGACTTTAGTCCGGTTCATTTGAATCGATGCTAAGATTCTTCTGATTTCCATTCCAGTCAAAGTTAATCCAAGACCTTCTCTGGTTCAGTCAGATCGACACTAAGATCTATCTGATTTCTATTCCAGATGAAGATATTCCAAGACTTTTGTCTGGTTCAGTTGAATCGATCCTAAGATTTTTCTGATTTCCATTCCAGCCAAAGTTGATCCAAGACCTTCTCTGGTTCAGTCAAATCGACACTAAGATCTCTCTGATATCTATTCTAGTTGAAGATATACCAAGACTTTTGTCTGGTTCACTTAAATTGATGCTAAGATTCTTCTGATTTCCATTCCAATCAAAGTTAATACAAGACCTTCTCTAGTTCAGTCATATCGACAGTAAGATCTCTCTGATTTCCATTTCAGATGAAGATAATCCAAGACTTTTGCCTGGTTCAGTCGAATGGATCCTAAGATTTTTCTAATTTCGATTCCAATCAAAGTTGATCCAAGACCTTCTCTGGTTCAATTAGATCGACACTAAGATCTCTCTGATTTCTATTCCAGTTGAAGATTTTCTAAGACTTTAGTCCGGTTCAGTCGAATCGATGCTAAGATTCTTCTGATTTCCATTCCAGTCAAAGTTGATCCAAGACCTTCTCTGGTTCAGTTAGATCGACACTAAGATCTCTCTGATTTCTATACCAGATGAAGATATTCCAAGACTTTTGTCTGGTTCATTCGAATGGATCCTAAGATTTTTATGATTTCCATTCCAGTCAAAGTTGATCCAAGACCTTCTCTGGTTCAGTCAGATCGACAGGAAGATCTCTCTGATTTCTATTCCAGATGAAGATATTCCAAGACTTTTTCCTGGTTCAGTCGAATGGATCATAAGATTTTTCTAATTTCGATTCCAATAAAAGTTGACCCAAGACCTTCTCTGGTTCAATTAGATCGACACTAAGATCTCTCTGATTTCTATTCCAGTTGAAGATATTCTAAGATATTAGTCCGGTTCATTTGAATCGATGCTAAGATTCTTCTGATTTCCATTCCAGTCAAAGTTAATCCAAGAACTTCTCTGGTTCAGTCAGATCGACACTAAGATCTATCTGATTTCTATTCCAGATGAAGATATTCCAGGACTTTTGTCTGGTTCAGTTGAATCGATCCTAAGATTTTTCTGATTTCCATTCCAGCCAAAGTTGATCCAAGACCTTCTCTGGTTCAGTCAGATCGACACTAAGATCTCTCTGATATCTATTCTAGTTGAAGATATACCAAGACTTTTGTCTGGTTCACTTAAATTGATGCTAAGATTCTTCTGATTTCCATTCCAATCAAAGTTAATACAAGACCTTCTCTAGTTCAGTCATATCGACAGTAAGATCTCTCAGATTTCCATTTCAGATGAAGATATTCCAAGACTTTTGCCTGGTTCAGTCGAATGGATCCTAAGATTTTTCTAATTTCGATTCCAATCAAAGGTGATCCAAGACCTTCTCTGGTTCAATTAGATCGACACTAAGATCTCTCTGATTTCTATTCCAGTTGAAGATATTCTAAGACTTTAGTCCGGTTCATTTGAATCGATGCTAAGATTCTTCTGATTTCCATTCCAGTCAAAGTTAATCCAAGACCTTCTCTGGTTCAGTCAGATCGACACTAAGATCTATCTGATTTCTATTCCAGATGAAGATATTCAAAGACTTTTGTCTGGTTAAGTTGAATCGATCCTAAGATTTTTCTGATTTCCATACCAGCCAAAGTTGATCCAAGACCTTCTCTGGTTCAGTCAGATCGACACTAAGATCTCTCTGATATCTATTCTAGTTGAAGATATACCAAGACTTTTGTCTGGTTCACTTAAATTGATGCTAAGATTCTTCTGATTTCCATTCCAATCAAAGTTAAAACAAGACCTTCTCTAGTTCAGTCATATCGACAGTGAGATCTCTCTGATTTCCATTTCAGATGAAGATATTCCAAGAATTTTGCCTGGTTCAGTCGAATGGATCCTAAGATTTTTCTAATTTCGATTCCAATCAAAGTTGATCCAAGACCTTCTCTGGTTCAATTAGATCGACACTAAGATCTCTCTGATTTCTATTCCAGTTGAAGATTTTCTAAGACTTTAGTCCGGTTCAGTCGAATCGATGCTAAGATTCTTCTGATTTCCATTCCAGTCAAAGTTGATCCAAGACCTTCTCTGGTTCAATTAGATCGACACTAAGATCTCTCTGATTTCTATTCCAGTTGAAGATTTTCTAAGACTTTAGTCCGGTTCAGTCGAATCGATGCTAAGATTCTTCTGATTTCCATTCCAGTCAAAGTTGATCCAAGACCTTCTCTGGTTCAGTTAGATCGACACTAAGATCTCTCTGATTTCTATACCAGATGAAGATATTCCAAGACTTTTGTCTGGTTCAGTCGAATGGATCCGAAGATTTTTATGATTTCCATTCCAGTCAAAGTTGATCCAAGACCTTCTCTGGTTCAGTCAGATCGACAGTAAGATCTCTCTGATTTCTATTCCAGATGAAGATATTCCAAGACTTTTTCCTGGTTCAGTCGAATGGACTATAATATTTTTCTAATTTCGATTCCAATCAAAGTTGATCCAAGACCTTCTCTGGTTCAATTAGATCGACACTAAGATCTCTCTGATTTCTATTCCAGTTGAAGATATTCTAAGACTTTAGTCCGGTTCATTTGAATCGATGCTAAGATTCTTCTGATTTCCATTCCAGTCAAAGTTAATCCAAGACCTTCTCTGGTTCAGTCAGATCGACACTAAGATCTATCTGATTTCTATTCCAGATGAAGATATTCCAAGACTTTTGTCTGGTTCAGTTGAATCGATCCTAAGATTTTTCTGATTTCCATTCCAGCCAAAGTTGATCCAAGACCTTCTCTGGTTCAGTCAGATCGACACTAAGATCTCTCTGATATCTATTCTAGTTGAAGATATACCAAGACTTTTGTCTGGTTCACTTAAATTGATGCTAAGATTCTTCTGATTTCCATTCCAATCAAAGTTAATACAAGACCTTCTCTAGTTCAGTCATATCGACAGTAAGATCTCTCTGATTTCCATTTCAGATGAAGATAATCCAAGACTTTTGCCTGGTTCAGTCGAATGGATCCTAAGATTTTTCTAATTTCGATTCCAATCAAAGTTGATCCAAGACCTTCTCTGGTTCAATTAGATCGACACTAAGATCTCTCTGATTTCTATTCCAGTTGAAGATTTTCTAAGACTTTAGTCCGGTTCAGTCGAATCGATGCTAAGATTCTTCTGATTTCCATTCTAGTCAAAGTTGATCCAAGACCTTCTCTGGTTCAGTTAGATCGACACTAAGATCTCTCTGATTTCTATACCAGATGAAGATATTCCAAGACTTTTGTCTGGTTCATTCGAATGGATCCTAAGATTTTTATGATTTCCATTCCAGTCAAAGTTGATCCAAGACCTTCTCTGGTTCAGTCAGATCGACAGGAAGATCTCTCTGATTTCTATTCCAGATGAAGATATTCCAAGACTTTTTCCTGGTTCAGTCGAATGGATCATAAGATTTTTCTAATTTCGATTCCAATAAAAGTTGATCCAAGACCTTCTCTGGTTCAATTAGATCGACACTAAGATCTCTCTGATTTCTATTCCAGTTGAAGATATTCTAAGATATTAGTCCGGTTCATTTGAATCGATGCTAAGATTCTTCTGATTTCCATTCCAGTCAAAGTTAATCCAAGAACTTCTCTGGTTCAGTCAGATCGACACTAAGATCTATCTGATTTCTATTCCAGATGAAGATATTCCAGGACTTTTGTCTGGTTCAGTTGAATCGATCCTAAGATTTTTCTGATTTCCATTCCAGCCAAAGTTGATCCAAGACCTTCTCTGGTTCAGTCAGATCGACACTAAGATCTCTCTGATATCTATTCTAGTTGAAGATATACCAAGACTTTTGTCTGGTTCACTTAAATTGATGCTAAGATTCTTCTGATTTCCATTCCAATCAAAGTTAATACAAGACCTTCTTTAGTTCAGTCATATTGACAGTAAGATCTCTCTGATTTCCATTTCAGATGAAGATATTCCAAGACTTTTGCCTGGTTCAGTCGAATGGATCCTAAGATTTTTCTAATTTCGATTCCAATCAAAGTTGATCCAAGACCTTCTCTGGTTCAATTAGATCGACACTAAGATCTCTCTGATTTCTATTCCAGTTGAAGATTTTCTAAGACTTTAGTCCGGTTCAGTCGAATCGATGTTAAGATTCTTCTGATTTCCATTCCAGTCAAAGTTGATCCAAGACCTTCTCTGGTTCAATTATATCGACACTAAGATCTCTCTGATTTCTATTCCAGTTGAATATTTTCTAAGACTTTAGTCCGGTTCAGTCGAATCGATGCTAAGATTCTTCTGATTTCCATTCCAGTCAAAGTTGATCCAAGACCTTCTCTGGTTCAGTTAGATCGACACTAAGATCTCTCTGATTTCTATACCAGATGAAGATATTCCAAGACTTTTGTCTGGTTCAGTCGAATGGATCCGTAGATTTTTATGATTTCCATTCCAGTCAAAGTTGATCCAAGACCTTCTCTGGTTCAGTCAGATCGACAGTAAGATCTCTCTGATTTCTATTCCAGATGAAGATATTCCAAGACTTTTTCCTGGTTCAGTCGAATGGACTATAAGATTTTTCTAATTTCGATTCCAATCAAAGTTGATCCAAGACCTTCTCTGGTTCAATTAGATCGACACAAAGATCTATCTGATTTCTATTCCAGTTGAAGATATTCTAAGACTTTAGTCCGGTTCATTTGAATCGATGCTAAGATTCTTCTGATTTCCATTCCAGTCAAAGTTAATCCAAGACCTTCTCTGGTTCAGTCAGATCGACACTAAGATCTATCTGATTTCTATTCCAGATGAAGATATTCCAAGACTTTTGTCTGGTTCAGTTGAATCGATCCTAAGATTTTTCTGATTTCCATTCCAGCCAAAGTTGATCCAAGACCTTCTCTGGTTCAGTCAGATCGACACTAAGATCTCTCTGATATCTATTCTAGTTGAAGATATACCAAGACTTTTGTCTGGTTCACTTAAATTGATGCTAAGATTCTTCTGATTTCCATTCCAATCAAAGTTAATACAAGACCTTCTCTAGTTCAGTCATATCGACAGTAAGATCTCTCAGATTTCCATTTCAGATGAAGATATTCCAAGACTTTTGCCTAGTTCAGTCGAATGGATCCTAAGATTTTTCTAATTTCGATTCCAATCAAAGTTGATCCAAGACCTTCTCTGGTTCAATTAGATCGACACTAAGATCTCTCTGATTTCTATTCCAGTTGAAGATATTCTAAGACTTTAGTCCGGTTCATTCGAATCGATGCTAAGATTCTTCTGATTTCCATTCCAGTCAAAGTTGATCCAAGACCTTCTCTGGTTCAATTAGATCGACACTAAGATCTCTCTGATTTCTATTCCAGTTGAATATTTTCTAAGACTTTAGTCCGGTTCAGTCGAATCGATGCTAAGATTCTTCTGATTTCCATTCCAGTCAAAGTTGATCCAAGACCTTCTCTGGTTCAGTTAGATCGACACTAAGATCTCTCTGATTTCTATACCAGATGAAGATATTCCAAGACTTTTGTCTGGTTCAGTCGAATGGATCCGTAGATTTTTATGATTTCCATTCCAGTCAAAGTTGATCCAAGACCTTCTCTGGTTCAGTCAGATCGACAGTAAGATCTCTCTGATTTCTATTCCAGATGAAGATATTCCAAGACTTTTTCCTGGTTCAGTCGAATGGACTATAAGATTTTTCTAATTTCGATTCCAATCAAAGTTGATCCAAGACCTTCTCTGGTTCAATTAGATCGACACAAAGATCTCTCTGATTTCTATTCCAGTTGAAGATATTCTAAGACTTTAGTTCGGTTCATTTGAATCGATGCTAAGATTCTTCTGATTTCCATTCCAGTCAAAGTTAATCCAAGACCTTCTCTGGTTCAGTCAGATCGACACTAAGATCTATCTGATTTCTATTCCAGATGAAGATATTCCAAGACTTTTGTCTGGTTCAGTTGAATCGATCCTAAGATTTTTCTGATTTCCATTCCAGCCAAAGTTGATCCAAGACCTTCTCTGGTTCAGTCAGATCGACACTAAGATCTCTCTGATATCTATTCTAGTTGAAGATATACCAAGACTTTTGTCTGGTTCACTTAAATTGATGCTAAGATTCTTCTGATTTCCATTCCAATCAAAGTTAATACAAGACCTTCTCTAGTTCAGTCATATCGACAGTAAGATCTCTCAGATTTCCATTTCAGATGAAGATATTCCAAGACTTTTGCCTGGTTCAGTCGAATGGATCCTAAGATTTTTCTAATTTCGATTCCAATCAAAGTTGATCCAAGACCTTCTCTGGTTCAATTAGATCGACACTAAGATCTCTCTGATTTCTATTCCAGTTGAAGATATTCTAAGACTTTAGTCCGGTTCATTTGAATCGATGCTAAGATTCTTCTGATTTCCATTCCAGTCAAAGTTAATCCAAGACCTTCTCTGGTTCAGTCAGATCGACACTAAGATCTATCTGATTTCTATTCCAGATGAAGATATTCAAAGACTTTTGTCTGGTTAAGTTGAATCGATCCTAAGATTTTTCTGATTTCCATACCAGCCAAAGTTGATCCAAGACCTTCTCTGGTTCAGTCAGATCGACACTAAGATCTCTCTGATATCTATTCTAGTTGAAGATATACCAAGACTTTTGTCTGGTTCACTTAAATTGATGCTAAGATTCTTCTGATTTCCATTCCAATCAAAGTTAAAACAAGACCTTCTCTAGTTCAGTCATATCGACAGTGAGATCTCTCTGATTTCCATTTCAGATGAAGATATTCCAAGAATTTTGCCTGGTTCAGTCGAATGGATCCTAAGATTTTTCTAATTTCGATTCCAATCAAAGTTGATCCAAGACCTTCTCTGGTTCAATTAGATCGACACTAAGATCTCTCTGATTTCTATTCCAGTTGAAGATTTTCTAAGACTTTAGTCCGGTTCAGTCGAATCGATGCTAAGATTCTTCTGATTTCCATTCCAGTCAAAGTTGATCCAAGACCTTCTCTGGTTCAATTAGATCGACTCTAAGATCTCTCTGATTTCTATTCCAGTTGAAGATTTTCTAAGACTTTAGTCCGGTTCAGTCGAATCGATGCTAAGATTCTTCTGATTTCCATTCCAGTCAAAGTTGATCCAAGACCTTCTCTGGTTCAGTTAGATCGACACTAAGATCTCTCTGATTTCTATACCAGATGAAGATATTCCAAGACTTTTGTCTGGTTCATTCGAATGGATCCTAAGATTTTTATGATTTCCATTCCAGTCAAAGTTGATCCAAGACCTTCTCTGGTTCAGTCAGATCGACAGGAAGATCTCTCTGATTTCTATTCCAGATGAAGATATTCCAAGACTTTTTCCTGGTTCAGTCGAATGGATCATAAGATTTTTCTAATTTCGATTCCAATAAAAGTTGATCCAAGACCTTCTCTGGTTCAATTAGATCGACACTAAGGTCTCTCTGATTTCTATTCCAGTTGAAGATATTCTAAGATATTAGTCCGGTTCATTTGAATCGATGCTAAGATTCTTCTGATTTCCATTCCAGTCAAAGTTAATCCAAGACCTTCTCTGGTTCAGTCAGATCGACACTAAGATCTATCTGATTTCTATTCCAGATGAAGATATTCCAGGACTTTTGTCTGGTTCAGTTGAATCGATCCTAAGATTTTTCTGATTTCCATTCCAGCCAAAGTTGATCCAAGACCTTCTCTGGTTCAGTCAGATCGACACTAAGATCTCTCTGATATCTATTCTAGTTGAAGATATACCAAGACTTTTGTCTGGTTCACTTAAATTGATGCTAAGATTCTTCTGATTTCCATTCCAATCAAAGTTAATACAAGACCTTCTTTAGTTCAGTCATATTGACAGTAAGATCTCTCTGATTTCCATTTCAGATGAAGATATTCCAAGACTTTTGCCTGGTTCAGTCGAATGGATCCTAAGATTTTTCTAATTTCGATTCCAATCAAAGTTGATCCAAGACCTTCTCTGGTTCAATTAGATCGACACTAAGATCTCTCTGATTTCTATTCCAGTTGAAGATTTTCTAAGACTTTAGTCCGGTTCAGTCGAATCGATGCTAAGATTCTTCTGATTTCCATTCCAGTCAAAGTTGATCCAAGACCTTCTCTGGTTCAGTTAGATCGACACTAAGATCTCTCTGATTTCTATACCAGATGAAGATATTCCAAGACTTTTGTCTGGTTCAGTCGAATGGATCCTAAGATTTTTATGATTTCCATTCCAGTCAAAGTTGATCCAAGACCTTCTCTGGTTCAGTCAGATCGACAGTAAGATCTCTCTGATTTCTATTCTAGATGAAGATATTCCAAGACTTTTTCCTGGTTCAGTCGAATGGATCATAAGATTTTTCTAATTTCGATTCCAATCAAAGTTGATCCAAGACCTTCTCTGGTTCAATTAGATAGACACTAAGATCTCTCTGATTTCTATTCCAGTTGAAGATATTCTAAGACTTTAGTCCGGTTCATTTGAATCGATGCTAAGATTCTTCTGATTTCCATTCCAGTCAAAGTTAATCCAACACCTTCTCTGGTTCAGTCAGATCGACACTAAGATCTCTCTGATATCAATTCTAGTTGAAGATATACCAAGACTTTTGTCTGGTTCACTTAAATTGATGCTAAGATTCTTCTGATTTCCATTCCAATCAAAGTTAATACAAGACCTTCTTTGGTTCAGTCAGATCGACATTAAGATCCCTCTGAATTCTATTCCAATTGAAGATATTCCAAGACTTTTTTCTGGTTCAGTCGAATCAATCCTAGGATTCTTTTGATTCTCATTCCAGTCAAAGTTAATCCAAGACCTTCTCTGGTTTAGTCAATCGACACTAAGATCTCTCTGATTTCTATTCCAGTTAAAGATATTCCAATACTTTTGTCGGGTTTAGTCAAATCGATGCTAAGATTCTTCTAATTTCCATTCTAGTCAAAGTTAATCCAAGACCTTATCAGGTTCGGTAAGATCGACACTAATATCTCTTTGATTGCTATTCCAGTTGAAGATATTCCACGAATTTTGTCTGGTTCAGTAGAATACATCCTAAGATCCTTCTGATTTCCATTCCATTCAAAGTTAATCCAAGACCTTCTCTAGTACAGTCAGATCGACACTAAGATCTCTCTAATTTCTATTCTAGATGAAGATATTCCATGACTTTTTTCTGGTTCAGTTTAATGGATCCTAAGATTTTTCTGATTTCCATTCCAGTCAAAGTTGATCCAAGACCTTCTCTAGTTCAGTCAGAATGACACTAAGATCTCTCTGATTTCTATTCCAGTTAAAGATATTCCAAGACTTTTATCCGGTTCAGTCAAATCGATCCTAATATTCTTCTGATTTCCATTCCAGTCAAAGTTAATCCAAGACCTTCTCTGGTTCAGTCAGATCGATACTAAGATCTCTCTGATTTCTATTCCAGATGAAGATATTCCAAGACTTTTGTCTGGTTCAGTTGAATGGATCCTAAGATTTTTCAGATTTCCATTCTAGTCAAAGTTGATCCAAGACCTTCTCTGGTTCAGTCAGATCGACACTAAGATCTCTCTGATTTCTATTCCAGGTGAAGATATTCCAAGACTTTAGTCTGGTTTAGTCGAATCGATCCTAAGATTCTTTCTGATTTCCATTCCAGTCAAAGTTAATCAGAGACCTTCTTTGGTTCAGTCAGATCGACACTAAGATCTATCTGATTTCTATTCAAGATGAAGATATTTCAAGACTTTTGTCTGGTTCAGTTGAATTGATCCTAAGATTTTTCTGATTTCCATTCCAGTCAAAGTTGATCCAAGACCATCTCTGGTTCAGTCAGATCGACACTAAGATCTCTCTGATTTCTATTCCAGTTGAAGATATTCCAAGACTTTTGCCTGGTTCAGTCGAATGGATCCTAAGATTGTTCTGATTTCCATTCCAGTCAAAGTGATTCCAAGACCTTCTCTGGTTCAGTCAGATCGACACTAAGATCTCTCTGAGTTCTATTCCATATGAAGTATTCCAAGACTTTTGTCTGGTTCAGTTGAATGGATCCTATGATTTTTCAGATTTCTATTCCAGTCAAAGTTGATCCAAGACATTCTCTGGTTCACTTAGATCGACACTAAGATATCTCTGATTTCTATTCCAGTTGAAGATATTCCAAGACTTTAGTCTGGTTCAGTCGAATCGATCCTAAGATTCTTCTGATTTCCATTCCTGTCAAAGTTGATCCAAGACCTTCTCTGGTTCAGTCAGATCGACAGTAAGATCTCTCTAATTTCTATTTCAGATGAAGATATTCCAAGACTTTTTCCTGGTTCAGTCGAATGGATCCTAAGATTTTTCTAATTTCGATTCCAATCAAAGTTGATCCAAGACCTTCTCTGGTTCAATTAGATTGACACTAAGATCTCTCTGATTTCTATTCCAGTTGAAGATATTCTAAGACTTTAGTCCGGTTCAGTCGAATCGATGCTAAGATTCTTCTGATTTCCATTCCAGTCAAAGTTAATCCAAGACCTTCTCTGGTTCAGTCAGATCGACACTAAGATCTATCTGATTTCTATTCAAGATGAAGATATTTCAAGACTTTTGTCTGGTTCAGTTGATTCGATCCTAAGATTTTTCTGATTTCCATTCCAGTCAAAGATGATCCAAGACCTTCTCTGGTTCAGTTAGATCGACACTAAGATCTCTCTGATTTCTATACCAGATAAAGATATTCCAAGACTTTTGTTTGGTTCAGTTGAATGGATCCTAAGATTTTTCTGATTAACATTCCAGTCAAAGTTGATCCAAGACCTTCTCTGGTTTAGTCAGATCGACAGTAAGATCTCTCTGATTTCTATTCCAGATGAAGATATTCCAAGACTTTTGCCTGGTTTAGTCGAATGGATCCTAAGATTTTTCTAATTTCGATCCAATCAAAGTTGATCCAAGACCTTCTCTGGTTCAATTAGATCGACACTAAGATCTCTCTGATTTCTATTCCAGTTGAAGATATTCTAAGACTTTAGTCCGGTTCAGTCGATTCGATGTTAAGATTCTTCTGATTTCCATTCCAGTCAAAGTTAATCCAAGACCTTCTCTGGTTCAGTCAGATCGACACTAAGATCTATCTGATTTCTATTCCAGATGAAGATATTCCAAGACTTTTGTCTGGTTCAGTTGAATCGATCCTAAGATTTTTCTGATTTCCACTCCAGCCAAAGTTGATCCAAGACCTTCTCTGGTTCAGTTAGATCGACACTAAGATCTCTCTTATATCTATTCTAGTTGAAGATATTCCAAGACTTTTGTTTGGTTCACTTAAATCGATGCTAAGATTCTTCTGATTTCCATTCCAGTCAAAGTTAATACAAGACCTTCTCTGGTTCAGTCAGATCGACATTAAGATCTCTCTGAATTCAATTCCAGTTGAAGATATTCCAAGACTTTTTTCTGGTTCAGTCGAATCGATCCTAAAATTCTTTTGATTCTCATTCCAGTCAAAGTTAATCCAAGACCTTCTCTGGTTCAGTTAATCGCCAATAAGATCTCTCTGATTTCTATTCCAGTTGAAGATATTCCCATACTTTTTTCGGGTTTAGTCAAATCGATGCTAAGATTCTTCTAATTTCCATTCCAGTCAAAGTTAATCCAAGACCTTATCAGGTTCGGTAAGATCGACACTAAGATCTCTTTGATTGCTATTCCAGTTGAAGATATTCCACGAATTTTTTCTGGTTCAGTCGAATCAATCCTAAGATCCTTCCGATTTCCATTCCATTCAAAGTTAATCCAAGACCTTCTCTAGTACAGTCAGATCGACACTAAGATCTCTCTGATTTTTATTCTAGATGAAGATATTCCATGACTTTTTTCTGGTTCAGTTGAATGGATCCTAAGATTTTTCTGATTTCCATTCCAGTCAAAGTTGATCCAAGACCTTCTCTGGTTCAGTCAGATTGACACTAAGATCTCTCTGATTTCTATTCCAGTTAAAGATATTCCAAGACTTTTATCCGGTTAAGTCAAATCGATCCTAAGATTCTTCTGATTTCCATTCCAGTCAAAGTTAATCTAAGACCTTCTCTGGTTCAGTCAGAATGACACTAAGATCTCTCTGATTTCTATTCCAGATGAAGATATTACAAGACTTTTATCTGGTTCAGTTGAATGGATCCTAAGATTTTTCAGATTTCCATTCCAGTCAAAGTTGATCCAAGACCTTCTCTGTTCAGTCAGATCGACACTAAGATCTCTCTGATTTCTATTCCAGTTGAAGATATTCCAAGACTTTAGTCTGGTTCAGTCGAATCGATCCTAATATTCTTTCTGATTTCCATTCCAGTCAAAGTTAATCAGAGACCTTCTGTGGTTAAGTCAGATCAAAACTAAGATATCTCTGATTTCTATTTCAGATGAAGATATTCTGAGAATTTTGTCTGGTTTAGTTGAATCGATCCTAAGATTTTTCTGATTTCCATTCCAATCAAAGTTGATCCAAGACCTTATCTGGTTCAGTCAGATCGACACTAAGATCTCTCTGATTTCTATTCCAGTTGAAGATATTCCAAGGCTTTTGCCTGGTTCAGTCGAATGGATCATAAGATTGTTCTGATTTCCATTCCAGTCAAAGTTGATCCAAGACCTTCTCTGGTTCAGTCAGATTGACACTATAATCTCTCTGATTTCTATTCCAGATGAAGATATTCCGAGACTTTAGTCTGGTTCAGTCGAATCGATCCTAATATTCTTTCTGATTTTCATTCCAGTCAAAGTTAATCAGAGACCTTCTTTGGTTAAGTCAGATCGAAACTAAGATATCTTTGATTTCTATTTCAGATGAAGATATTCCGAGACTTTTGTCTAGTTTAGCTGAATCGATCCTAAGATTTTTCTGATTTCTATTCCAGTCAAAGTTGATCCAAGACCTTATCTGGTTCAGTCAGATCGATACTAAGATCTCTCTGATTTTTATTCCAGTTGAAGATATTCCAAGACTTTTGCCTGGTTCAGTCGAATGGATCCTAAGATTGTTCTGATTTCCATTCCAGTCAAAGTGATTCCAAGAGCTTCTCTGGTTCAGTCAGATCGACACTAAAATCTCTCTGATTTTTATTCCAGATGAAGATATTAAAAGACTTTTGTCTGGTTCAGTTGAATGGATCCTATGATTTTTCAGATTTCTATTCCAGTCAAAGTTGATCCAAGACATTCTCTGGTTCACTTAGATCGACCTTAAGATCTCTCTGATTTCTATTCTAGTTAAAGATATTCCAAGACTTTAGTCCGGTTCAGTCGAATCGATCCTAAGATTATTCTGATTTCCATTCCAGTCAAAGTTGATCCAAGACCTTCTCTGGTTCAGTCAGATCGACAGTAAGATCTCTCTGATTTCTATTTCAGATGAAGACATTCCAAGACTTTTGCCTGGTTCACTTAAATCGATGCTAAGATTCTTCTGATTTCCATTCCAGTCAAAGTTAATACAAGACCTTCTCTGGTTCAGTCAGATCGACATTAAGATCTCTCTGAATTCAATTCCAGTTGAAGATATTCCAAGACTTTTTTCTAGTTCAGTCGAATCGATCCTAAGATTCTTTTGATTCTCATTCCAGTCAAAGTTAATCCAAGACCTTCTCTGGTTCAGTCAATCGCCACTAAGATCTCTCTGATTTCTATTCCAGTTGAAGATATTCCAATACTTTTGTCGGGTTTAGTCAAATCGATGCTAAGATTCTTCTAATTTCCATTCCAGTTAAAGTTAATCCAAGACCTTATCAGGTTCGGTAAGATCGACACTAAGATCTCTTTGATTGTTATTCCAGTTGAAGATATTCCACGAATTTTTTCTGGTTCAGTCGAATCAATCCTAAGATCCTTCTGATTTCCATTCCATTCAAAGTTAATCCAAGACCTTCTCTAGTACAGTCAGATCGACACTAAGATCTCTCTGATTTTTATTCTAGATGAAGATATTCCATGACTTTTTTCTGGTTCAGTTGAATGGATCCTAAGATTTTTCTGATTTCCATTCCAGTCAAAGTTGATCCAAGACCTTCTCTGGTTCAGTCAGATTGACACTAAGATCTCTTTGATTTCTATTCCAGTTAAAGATATTCCAAGACTTTTATCCGGTTCAGTCAAATCGATCCTAAGATTCTACTGATTTCCATTCCAGTCAAAGTTAATCCAAGACCTTCTCTGGTTCAGTCAGAACGACACTAAGATCTCTCTGATTTCTATTCCAGATGAAGATATTCCAAGACTTTTATCTGGTTCAGTTGAATGGATCCTAAGATTTTTCAGATTTCCATTCCAGTCAAAGTTGATCCAAGACCTTCTCTGTTCAGTCAGATCGACACTAAGATCTCTCTGATTTCTATTCCAGTTAAAGATATTCCAAGACTTTAGTCTGGTTCAGTCGAATCGATCCTAATATTCTTTCTGATTTTCATTCCAGTCAAAGTTAATCAGAGACCTTCTTTGGTTAAGTCAGATCGAAACTAAGATATCTTTGATTTCTATTTCAGATGAAGATATTCCGAGACTTTTGTCTAGTTTAGCTGAATCGATCCTAAGATTTTTCTGATTTCCATTCCAGTCAAAGTTGATCCAAGACCTTATCTAGTTCAGTCAGATCGATACTAAGATCTCTCTGATTTCTATTCCAGTTGAAGATATTCCAAGACTTTTGCCTGGTTCAGTCGAATGGATCCTAAGATTGTTCTGATTTCCATTCCAGTCAAAGTGATTCCAAGAGCTTCTCTGGTTCAGTCAGATCGACACTAAAATCTCTCTGATTTTTATTCTAGATGAAGATATTAAAAGACTTTTGTCTGGTTCAGTTGAATGGATCCTATGATTTTTCAGATTTCTATTCCAGTCAAAGTTGATCCAAGACATTCTCTGGTTCACTTAGATCGACCTTAAGATCTCTCTGATTTCTATTCTAGTTAAAGATATTCCAAGACTTTAGTCCGGTTCAGTCGAATCGATCCTAAGATTATTCTGATTTCCATTCCAGTCAAAGTTGATCCAAGACCTTCTCTGGTTCAGTCAGATCGACAGTAAGATCTCTCTGATTTCTATTTCAGATGAAGACATTCCAAGACTTTTGCCTGGTTCAGTCGATTGGATCCTAAGATTTTTCTAATTTCGATTCCAATCAAAGTTGATCCAATACCTTCTCTGGTTCAATTAGATCGACACTAAGATCTCTCTGATTTCTATTCCAGTTGAAGATATTCTAAGACTTTAGTTCGATTCAGTCGAATCGATGCTAAGATTCTTCTGATTTCCATTCCAGTCAAAGTTAATCCAAGACCTTCTCTGGTTCAGTCAGATCGACGCTAAGATCTATTTGATTTCTATTCAAGATGAAGATATTTCAAGACTTTTGTCTGGTTCAGTTGATTCGATCCTAAGATTTTTCTGATTTCCATTCCAGTCAAAGTTGATCCAAGACCTTCTCTGGTTCAGTTAGATCGACACTAAGATCTCTCTGATTTCTATACCAGATGAAGATATTCCAAGACTTTTGTCTGGTTCAGCTGAATGGATCCTAAGATTTTTCTGATTTCCATTCCAGTCAAATTTGATCCAAGACCTTCTTTGGTTCAGTCAGATCGACAGTAAGATCTCTCTGATTTCTATTCCAGATGAAGATATTCTAAGATTTTTGCCTGGTTCAGTCGAATGGATCCTAAGATTTTTCTAATTTCGATTCCAATCAAAGTTGATCCATGACCTTCTCTGGTTCAATTAGATCGACACTAAGATCTCTCTGATTTCTATTCCAGTTGAAGATATTCTAAGGCTTTTTTCTGGTTCAGTCGAATCGATCCTAAGATTCTTTTGATTCTCATTCCAGTCAAAGTTAATCCAAGACCTTCTCTGGTTCAGTCAATCGCCACTAAGATCTCTCTGATTTCTATTCCAGTTGAAGATATTCCAAAACTTTTGTCGGGTTTAGTCAAATCGATGCTAAGATTCTTCTAATTTCCATTCCAGTCAAAGTTAATCCAAGACCTTATCAGGTTCGGTAAGATCGACACTAAGATCTCTTTGATTGCTATTCCAGTTGAAGATATTCCACGAATTTTTTCTGGTTCAGTCGAATCAATCCTAAGATCCTTCTGATTTCCATTCCATTCAAAGTTAATCCAAGACCTTCTCTAGTACAGTCAGATCGACACTAAGATCTCTCTGATTTTTATTCTAGATGAAGATATTCCATGACTTTTTTCTGGTTCAGTTGAATGGATCCTAAGATTTTTCTGATTTCCATTCCAGTCAAAGTTGATCCAAGACCTTCTCTGGTTCAGTCAGATTGACACTAAGATCTCTCTGATTTCTATTCCAGTTAAAGATATTCCAAGACTTTTATCCGGTTCAGTCAAATCGATCCTAAGATTCTTCTGATTTCCATTCCAGTCAAAGTTAATCCAAGACCTTCTCTGGTTCAGTCAGAACGACACTAAGATCTCTCTGATTTCTATTCCAGATGAAGATATTCCAAGACCTTTTCTGGTTCAGTCGAATCGATCCTAAGATTCTTTTGATTCTCATTCCAGTCAAAGTTAATCCAAGACCTTCTCTGGTTCAGTCAATCGCCACTAAGATCTCTCTGATTTCTATTCCAGTTGAAGATATTCCAATACTTTTGTCGGGTTTAGTCAAATCGATGCTAAGATTCTTCTAATTTCCATTCCAGTCAAAGTTAATCCAAGACCATTACAGTTGATTCGATCCTAAGATTTTTCTGATTTCCATTCCAGTCAAAGTTGATCCAAGACCTTCTCTGGTTCAGTTAGATCGACACTAAGATCTCTCTGATTGCTATTCCAGATGAAGATATTCCAAGACTTTTGTCTGGTTCAGCTGAATGGATCCTAAGATTTTTCTGATTTCCATTCCAGTCAAATTTGATCCAAGACCTTCTCTGGTTCAGTCAGATCGACAGTAAGATCTCTCTGATTTCTATTCCAGATGAAGATATTCTAAGATTTTTGCCTGGTTCAGTCGAATGGATCCTAAGATTTTTCTAATTTCGATTCCAATCAAAGTTGATCCATGACCTTCTCTGGTTCAATTAGATCGACACTAAGATCTCTCTGATTTCTATTCCAGTTGAAGATATTCTAAGGCTTTAGTCCGGTTCAGTCGAATCGATGCTAAGATTCTTCTGATTTCCATTAAAGTCAAAGTTAATCCAAGACCTTATCTGGTTCAGTCAGAGCGACACTAAGATCTATTTGATTTCTATTCCAGATGAAGATATTCCAAGACTTTTGTCTGGTTCAGTTGAATCGATCCAAAGATTTTTTCTATTTCCATTCCAGCAAAAGTTGATCCAAGACCTTCTTTGGTTCAGTCTGATCGAAACTAAGATCTCTCTGATATCTATTCTAGTTGAAGATATTCCTAGACTTTTGTATGGTTCACTTAAATCGATGCTAAGATTCTTCTGATTTCCATTCCAGTCAAAGTTAATACAAGACCTTTTCTGGTTCAGTCAGATCGACATTAAGATCTCTCTGAATTCAATTCCAGTTAAGGATATTCCAAGACTTTTTTCTGGTTCAGTCGAATCGATCCTAAGATTCTTTTGATTCTCATTCCAGTCAAAGTTAATCCAAGACCTTCTCTGGTTAAGTCAATCGCCACTAAGATCTCTCTGGTTTCTATTCCAGTTGAATATATTCCAATACTTTTGTCGGGTTTAGTCAAATCGATGCTAAGATTCTTCTAATTTCCATTCCAGTCAAAGTTAATCCAAGACCTTATCAGGTTCGGTAAGATCGACACTAAGATCTCTTTGATTGCTATTCCAGTTGAAGATATTCCATAAATTTTTTCTGGTTCAGTCGAATCAATCCTAAGATCCTTCTGATTTCCATTCCATTCAAAGTTAATCCAAGACCTTCTCTAGTACAGTCAGATCGACACTAAGATCTCTCTGATTTTTATTCTAGATGAAGATATTCCATGACTTTTTTCTGGTTCAGTTGAATGGATCCTAAGATTTTTCTGATTTCCATTCCAGTCAAAGTTGATCCAAGACCTTCTCTGGTTCAGTCAGATTGACACCAAGATCTCTCTAATTTCTATTCCAGTTAAAGATATTCCAAGACTTTTATCCGGTTCAGCCAAATCGATCCTAAGATTCTTCTGATTTCCATTCCAGTCAAAGTTAATCCAAGACCTTCTCTGTTTCAGTCAGAACGACACTAAGATCTCTCTGATTTCTATTCCAGATGAAGATATTCCAAGACTTTTATCTGGTTCAGTTGAATGGATCCTAAGATTTTTCAGATTTCCATTCCAGTCAAAGTTGATCCAAGACCTTCTCTGTTCAGTCAGATCGACACTAAGATCTCTCTGATTTCTATTCCAGTTGAAGATATTCCAAGACTTTAGTCTGGTTCAGTCGAATCGATCCTAAAATTCTTTCTGATTTCCATTCCAGTCAACATTAATCAGAGACCTTCTTTGGTTAAGTCAGATCGAAACTAAGATATCTCTGATTTCTATTTCAGATGAAGATATTCCGAGACTTTTGTCTGGTTTAGTTGAATCGATCCTAAGATTTTTCTGATTTCCATTCCAGTCAAAGTTGATCCAAGACCTTATCTGGTTCAGTCAGATCGACACTAAGATCTCTCTGATTTCTATTCCAGTTTAAGATATTCCAAGACTTTTGCCTGGTTCCGTCGAATGGATCCTAAGATTGTTCTGATTTCCATTCCAGTCAAAGTGATTCCAAGAGCTTCTCTGGTTCAGTCAGATCGACACTAAAATCTCTCTGATTTCTATTCCAGATGAAGATATTCCAAGACTTTTGTCTGGTTCAGTTGAATGGATCCTATGATTTTTCAGATTTCTATTCCAGTCAAAGTTGATCCAAGACATTCTCTGGTTCACTTAGATCGACCCTAAGATCTCTCTGATTTCTATTCTAGTTGAAGATATTCCAAGACTTTAGTCCGGTTCAGTCGAATCGATCCTAAGATTATTCTGATTTCCATTCCAGTCAAAGTTTATCCAAGACCTTCTCTGGTTCAGTCAGATCGACAGTAAGATCTCTCTGATTTCTATTTCAGATGAAGATATTCCAAGACTTTTTCTTGGTTCAGTCGAATGGATCCTAACATTTTTCTAATTTCGATTCCAATCAAAGTTGATCCAATACCTTCTCTGGTTCAATTAGATCGACACTAAGATCTCTCTGATTTCTATTCCAATTGAAGATATTCTAAGACTTTAGTCCGGTTCAGTCGAATCGATGCTAAGATTCTTCTGATTTCCATTCCAGTCAAAGTTAATCCAAGACCTTCTCTGGTTCAGTCAGATCGACGCTAAGATCTATTTGATTTCTATTCAAGATGAAGATATTTCAAGACTTTTGTCTGGTTCAGTTGATTCGATCCTAAGATTTTTCTGATTTCCATTCCAGTCAAAGTTGATCCAACACCTTCTCTGGTTCAGTTAGATCGACACTAAGATCTCTCTGATTTCTATACCAGATGAAGATATTCCAAGACTTTTGTCTGGTTCAGCTGAATGGATCCTAAGATTTTTCTGATTTCCATTCCAGTCAAAGTTGATCCAAGACCTTCTCTGGTTCAGTCAGATCGACAGTAAGATCTCTCTAATTTCTATTCCAGATGAAGATATTCTAAGACTTTTGCCTGGTTCAGTCGAATGGATCCAAAGATTTTTCTAATTTCTATTCCAATCAAAGTTGATCCATGACCTTCTCTGGTTCAATTAGATCGACACTAAGATCTCTCTGATTTCTATTCCAGTTGAAGATATTCTAAGACTTTAGTCCGTTTCAGTCGAATCGATGCTAAGATTCTTCTGATTTCCATTAAAGTCAAAGTTAATCCAAGACCTTACCTGGTTCTGTCAGATCGACAATAAGATCTATCTGATTTCTATTCCAGATGAAGATATTCCAAGACTTTTGTATGGTTCAGTTGAATCGATCCAAAGATTTTTTCTATTTCCATTCCAGCAAAAGTTGATCCAAGACCTTCTCTGGTTCAGTCAGATCGACACTAAGATCTCTCTGATATCTATTCTAGTTGAAGATATTCCAAGACTTTTGTATGGTTCACTTAAATCGATGCTAAGATTCTTCTGATTTCAATTCCAGTCAAAGTTAATACAAGACCTTCTCTGGATTAGTCAGATCGACATTAAGATCTCTCTGAATTCTATTCCAGTTGAAGATATTCCAAGACTTTTTTCTGGTTCAGTCGAATCGATCCTAAGATTCTTTTGATTCTCATTCCAGTCAAAGTTAATCCAAGACCTTCTCTGGTTCAGTCAATCGACACTAAGATCTCTCTGATTTCTATTACAGTTGAAGATATTCCAATACTTTTGTCGGGTTTAGTCAAATCGAAGCTAAGATTCTTATAATTTCCATTCCAGTCAAAGTTAATCCAAGACCTTATCAGGTTCGGTAAGATCGACACTAAGATCTCTTTGATTGCTATTCCAGTTAAAGATATTCCACGAATTTTGTCTGGTTCAGTCGAATCAATCCTAAGATCCTTCTGATTTCCATTCCATTCAAAGTTAATCCAAGACCTTCTCTAGTATAGTCAGATCGACACTAAGATCTCTCTGATTTCAATTCTAGATGAAGATATTCCATGAATTTTTTCTGGTTCAGTTGAATGGATCCTAAGATTTTTCTGATTTCCATTCCAGTCAAAGTTGATCCAAGACCTTCTCTGGTTCAGTCAGATCGACACTAAGATCTCTCTGATTTCTATTCTAGTTAAAGATATTCCAAGACTTTTATCCGGTTCAGTCAAATCGATCCTAAGATTCTTCTGATTTCCATTCCAGTCAAAGTTAATCCAAGACCTTCTTTGGTCCAGTCAGATCGACACTAAGATCTCTCCGATTTCTATTCCAGATGAAGATATTCCGAGACTTTTGTCTGGTTCAGTTGAATCGATCCTAAGATTTTTCTGATTTCCATTCCATCCAAAGTTGATCCAAGACCTTCTTTGGTTCATTCAGATCGACACTAAGATCTCTCTGATATCTATTCTAGTTGAATATATATTCCAAGACTTTTGTCTGGTTCACTTAAATCGATTCTAAGATTCTTCTGATTTCCATTCCAGTAAATGTTAATACAAGACCTTCTCTGGTTCAGTCAGATCGACATTAAGATCTCTCTGAATTGTATTCAAGTTGAAGATATCCCAATACTTTTTTCTGGTTCAGTCGAATCGATCCTAAGATTCTTTTGATTCTCATTCCAGTCAAAGTTAATCCAAGACCTTCTCGGGTTCATTCAATCGACACTAAGATCTCTCTGATTTCTATTCCAGTTGAAGATATTCCAATACTTTTGTCGGGTTTAGTCAAATCGATGCTAAGATTCTTCTAATTTCCATTCCAATCAAAGTTAATCCAAGACCTTATCAGGTTCGGTAAGATCGACACTAAGATCTCTTTGATTGCTATTCCAGTTGAAGATATTCCATGAATTTTGTCTGGTTCAGTCGAATCAATCCTAAGATCCTTCTGATTTCCATCCATTCAAAGTTAATCCAAGACCTTCTCTAGTACAGTCAGATCGACACTAAGATCTCTCTGATTTCTATTATAGATGAAGATATTGCATGAACTTTTTTCTGGTTCAGTTGAATGGATCCTAAGATTTTTATGATTTCCATTCCAGTCAATGTTGATCCAAGACCTTCTCTGGTTCAGTAAGATCGACACTAAGATCTCTCTCATTTCTATTCCAGTTAATGATATTCCAAGACTTTTATTCGATTCAGTCAAATCGATCCTAAGATTCTTCTGATTTGCATTCCAGTCAAAGTTAATCCAAGACCTTCTCTGGTTCAGTCAGATCGACACTAATATCTCTCTGATTTCTATTCCAGATAAAGATATTCCAAGACTTTTGTCTGGTTCAGTTTAATGGATCCTAATATTTTTCAGATTTCCTTTCCAGTCAAAGTTGATCCAAGACCTTCTCTGGTTCAGTCAGATCGACATTAAGATCTCTCTGATTTCTATTCCAGTTGAAGATATTCCAAAACTTTAGTCCGGTTCAGTCGAATCGATCCTAAGATTCTTTCTGATTTCCATTCTAGTCAAAGTTAATCAGAGACCTTCTTTGGTTAAGTCAAATCGAAACTTAGATATCTCTAATTTCTATTTCAGATGAAGATATTCTGATACTTTTGTCTGGTTCAGTCTAATCGATCCTAAGATTCTTCTGATTTCCATTCCAGTCAAAGTTAATCCAAGAACTTCTCTAGTTCAGTCAGATCGACACTAAGATCTATCTGATTTCTATTCAAGATGAAGATATTTCAAGACTTTTGTCTGGTTCAGTTGAATCGATCCTAAGATTTTTCTGATTTCCATTCCAGTCAAAGTTGATCCAAGACCATCTCTGGTTCAGTTAGATCGACACTAAGATCTCTATGATTTCTATATTAGATGAAGATGTTCAAAGACTTTTGTCTGGTTCAGTTGAATGGATCCTAAGATTTTTCTTATTTCCATTCCAGTCAAAGTTGATACAAGACCTTCTCTGGTTCAGTCAGATCGACACTAAGATCTCTCTGATTTCTATTCCAAATGAAGATATTCCAAGACTTTTGCCTGGTTCAGTCGAATGGATCCTAAGGTTTCTCTAATTTCAATTCCAATCAAAGTTAATTCAAGACCTTCTCTGGTTCAGTTAGATCGACACTAAGATATCTGTGATTTCTATTCCAGTTGAAGATATTCTAATACTTTAGTCTGGTTCAGTCGAATCGATGTTAAGATTCTTCTGATTTCCATTCCAGTCAAATTTAATCCAAGACCTTCTCTGGTTCAGTCAGATCGACACTAAGATCTCTCTGATTTCTATTCCAGATGAAGATATTCCAAGACTTTTGTCTGGTTCAGTTGAATCGATCCTAAGATTTTTCTGATTTCCATTCCAGCCATAGTTGATCCAAGACCTTCTCTGGTTCAGTCAGATCGACACTAAGATCTCTCTGATATCTATTCTAGTTGAACATATTCCAAGACTTTTGTCTGGTTCACTTAAATCGATGCTAAGATTCTTCTGATTTCCATTCCAGTCAAAGTTAATACAAGACCTTCTCTGGTTCAGTCAGATCGACATTAAGATCTCTCTGAATTGTATTCCAGTTGAATATATTCCAATACTTTTTTCTGGTTCAGTCGAATCGATCCTAAGATTCTTTTGATTCTCATTCCAGTCAAAGTTAATCCAAGACCTTCTCTGGTTCAGTCAATCGACACTAAGATCTCTTTAATTTCTATTCCAGTTGAAGATATTCCAATACTTTTTTCATGTTTAGTCAAATCGATGCTAAGATTCTTCTAATTTCCATTCCAGTCAAAGTTAATCCAAGACCTTATCAGGTTCGGTAAGATCGACACTAAGATCTCTTTGATTGCTATTCCAGTTGAAGATATTCCACGAATTTTGTCTGGTTCAGTCGAATCAATCCTAAGATCCTTATGATTTCCATTCCATTCAAAGTTAATCCAAGACCTTTTCTAGTACAGTCAGATCGACACTAAGATCTCTCTGATTTCTATTATAGATGAAGATATTCCATGACTTTTTCTGGTTCAGTTGAATGGATCCTAAGATTTTTATGATGGATCCTAAGATTTTTATGATTTCCATTTCAGTCAATGTTGATCCAAGACCTTCTCTGGTTCAGTCAGATCGACACTAAGATCTCTCTGATTTCTATTCCAGTAAAATATATTCCAAGACTTTTATCCGGTTCAATCAAATCGATCCTTAGATTCTTCTGATTTGCATTCTAGTCAAAGTTAATCCAAGACCTTCTCTGGTTCAGTCAGATCGACACTAAGATCTCTCTGATTTCTATTCCAGATGAAGATATTCCAAGACTTTTGTCTGGTTCAGTTTAATGGATCCTAAGATTTTTTAGATTTCCATTCCAGTCAAAGTTGATCCAAGACCTTCTCTAGTTCAGTCAGATCGACACTAAGATCTCTCTGATTTCTATTCCAGTTGAAGATATTCCAAGACTTTAGTCCGGTTCAGTCGAATCTTTCCTAATATTCTTTCTAATTTCCATTCCAGTCAAAGGTAATCAGAGACCTTCTTTGGTTAAGTCTGATCGAAACTTAGATATCTCTAATTTCTATTTCAGATGAAGATATTTTGAGACTTTTGTCTGGTTCAGTTGAATCGATCCTAAGATTTTTCTGATTTCAATTCCAGTCAAAGTTGATCCAAGACCTACTTTGGTTCAGTCAGATCGACACTAAAATCTCTCTGATTTCTATTCCAGTTGAAGATATTCCAAGACTTTAGTCCGGTTCAGTTGAATCGATCCTAATATTCTTTCTGATTTCCATTCCAGTCAAATTTAATCAGAGACCTTCTTTGGTTAAGTCAGATCGAAACTTAGATATCTCTAATTTCTATTTCAGATGAAGATATTCTGATACTTTTGTCTAGTTCTGTTGAATCGATCCTAAGATTTTTCTGATTTCCATTCCAGTCAAAGTTGATCCAGGACCTTCTCTGGTTCAGTCAGATCGACACTAAGATCTCTCTGATTTCTATTCCAGTTGAAGATATTCCAAGACTTTTGTCTGGTTCAGTCGAATCGATCCTAAGATTCTTCTGATTTCCATTCCAGTAAAAGTTAATCCAAGAACTTCTCTGGTTCAGTCAGATCGACACTAAGATCTATCTGATTTCTATTCAAGATGAAGATATTTCAAGACTTTTGTCTGGTTCAGTTGAATCGATCCTAATATTTTTCTGATTTCCATTCCAATCAATGTTGATCCAAGACCATCTCTGGTTCAGTTAGACCGACACTAAGATCTCTATGATTTCTATATTAGATGAAGATGTTCAAAGACTTTTGTCTAGTTCAGTTGAATGGATCCTAAGATTTTTCTTATTTCCATTCTAGTCAAAGTTGATACAAGACCTTCTCTGGTTCAGTCAGATCGACACTAAGATCTCTCTGATTTCTATTCCAAATGAAGATATTCCAAGACTTTTGCCTGGTTCAATCGAATGGATCCTAAGGTTTTTCTAATTTCAATTCCAATCAAAGTTGATCCAAGACCTTCTCTGGTTTAGTCAGATCGACATTAAGATCTCTCTGAATTGTATTCCAGTTGAAGATATTTCAATACTTTTTTCTGGTTCAGTCGAATCGATCCTAAGATTCTTTTGATTCTCATTCCAGTCAAAGTTAATCCAAGACCTTCTCTGGTTCAGTCAATCGACACTAAGATCTCTCTGATTTCTATTCCAGTTGAAGATATTCCAATACTTTTGTCAGGTTTAGTCAAATCGATGCTAAGATTCTTCTAATTTCCATTCCAGTCAAAGTTAATCCAAGACCTTATCAGGTTCGGTAAGATCGACACTAAGATCTCTTTGATTGCTATTCCAGTTGAAGATATTCCACGAATTTTGTCTGGTTCAGTCGAATCAATCCTAAGATCCTTCTGATTTCCATTCCATTCAAAGTTAATCCAAGACCTTCTCTAGTACAGTCAGATCGACACTAAGATCTCTCTGATTTCTATTATAGATGAAGATATTCCATGACTTTTTTCTGGTTCAGTTGAATGGATCCTAAGATTTTTATGATTTCCATTCCAGTCAATGTCGATCTAAGACCTTCTCTGGTTCAGTCAGATCGACACTAAGATCTCTCTGATTTCTATTCCAGTTAAATATATTCCAAGACTTTTATCCGGTTCAGTCAAATCGATCCTTAGATTCTTCTAATTTGCATTCTAGTCAAAGTTAATCCAAGACCTTCTCTGGTTCAGTCAGATCGACACTAATATCTCTCTGATTTCTATTCCAGATGAAGATATTCCAAGACTTTTGTCTGGTTCAGTTTAATGGATCCCAAGATTTTTCAGATTTCCATTCCAGTCAAAGTTGATCCAAGACCTTCTCTAGTTCAGTCAGATCGACACTAAGATCTCTCTGATTTCTATTCCAGTTAAAGATATTCCAAGACTTTAGTCCGGTTCAGTCGAAATGATCCTAATATTCTTTCTGATTTCCATTCCATTCAAAGTTAATCAGAGACCTTCTTTGGTTAAGTAAGATCGAAACTTAGATATCTCTAATTTCTATTTCAGATGAAGATATTCTGAGACTTTTGTCTAGTTCTGTTGAATCGATCCTAAGATTTTCTGATTTCCATTCCAGTCAAAGTTGATCCAAGACCTTCTCTGGTTCAGTCAGATCGACACTAAGATCTCTCTGATTTCTATTCCAAATGAAGATATTCCAAGACTTTTGCCTGGTTCAATCGAATGGATCCTAAGGTTTTTCTAATTTCAATTCCAATCAAAGTTGATCCAAGACCTTCTCTGGTTCAGTCAGATCGACATTAAGATCTCTCTGAATTGTATTCCAGTTGAAGATATTTCAATACTTTTTTCTGGTTCAGTCGAATCGATCCTAAGATTCTTTTGATTCTCATTCCAGTCAAAGTTAATCCAAGACCTTCTCTGGTTCAGTCAATCGACACTAAGATCTCTCTGATTTCTATTCCAGTTGAAGATATTCCAATACTTTTGTCAGGTTTAGTCAAATCGATGCTAAGATTCTTCTAATTTCCATTCCAGTCAAAGTTAATCCAAGACCTTATCAGGTTCGGTAAGATCGACACTAAGATCTCTTTGATTGCTATTCCAGTTGAAGATATTCCACGAATTTTGTCTGGTTCAGTCGAATCAATCCTAAGATCCTTCTAATTTCCATTCCATTCAAAGTTAATCCAAGACCTTCTCTAGTACAGTCAGATCGACACTAAGATCTCTCTGATTTCTATTATAGATGAAGATATTCCATGACTTTTTTCTGGTTCAGTTGAATGGATCCTAAGATTTTTATGATTTCCATTCCAGTCAATGTCGATCTAAGACCTTCTCTGGTTCAGTCAGATCGACACTAAGATCTCTCTGATTTCTATTCCAGTTAAATATATTCCAAGACTTTTATCCGGTTCAGTCAAATCGATCCTTAGATTCTTCTGATTTGCATTCTAGTCAAAGTTAATCCAAGACCTTCTCTGGTTCAGTCAGATCGACACTAATATCTCTCTGATTTCTATTCCAGATGAAGATATTCCAAGACTTTTGTCTAGTTCAGTTTAATGGATCCCAAGATTTTTCAGATTTCCATTCCAGTCAAAGTTGATCCAAGACCTTCTCTAGTTCAGTCAGATCGACACTAAGATCTCTCTGATTTCTATTCCAGTTGAAGATATTCCAAGACTTTAGTCCGGTTCAGTCGAATCGTTCCTAATATTCTTTCTGATTTCCATTCCAGTCAAAGTTAATCAGAGACCTTCTTTGGTTAAGTCAGATCGAAACTTAGATATCTCTAATTTCTATTTCAGATGAAGATATTCTGAGACTTTTGTCTGGTTCAGTTGAATCGATCCTAAGATTTTTCTGATTTCCATTCCAGTCAAAGTTGATCCAAGACCTTCTCTGGTTCAGTCAGATCGACACTAAGATCTCTCTGATTTCTATTCCAGTTGAAGATATTCCAAGACTTTAGTCCGGTTCAGTCGAATCGATCCTAATATTCTTTCTGATTTCCATTCCATTCAAAGTTAATCAGAGTCCTTCTTTGGTTAAGTCAGATCGAAACTTAGATATCTCTAATTTCTATTTCAGATGAAGATATTCTGAGACTTTTGTCTAGTTCAGTTGAATCGATCCTAAGATTTTTCTGATTTCCATTCCAGTCAAAGTTGATCCAAGACCTTCTCTGGTTCAGTCAGATCGACACTAAGATCTCTCTGATTTCTATTCCAGTTGAAGATATTCCAATACTTTTGTTTGGTTCAGTCGAATCGAACCTAAGATTCTTCTGATTTCCGTTCCAGTCAAAGTTAATCCAAGAACTTCTCTGGTTCAGTCAGATCGACACTAAGATCTATCTGATTTCTATTCAAGATGAAGATATTTCAAGACTTTTGTCTGGTTCAGTTGAATCGATCCTAAGATTTTTCTGATTTCCATTCCAGTCAAAGTTGATCCAAGACCATCTCTGGTTCAGTTAGATCAACACTAAGATCTCTATGATTTCTATATTAGATGAAGATGTTCAAAGACTTTTGTCTGGTTCAGTTTAATGGATCCTAAGATTTTTCTTATTTCTATTCCAATCAAAGTTGATACAATACCTTCTCTGGCTCAGTCAGATCGACACTAAGATCTCTCTGATTTCTATTCCAAATGAAGATATTCCAAGACTTTTGCCTGGTTCAATCGAATGGATCCTATGGTTTTTCTAATTTCAATTCCAATCAAATTTGATCCAAGACCTTCTCTGGTTCAGTTAGATCGACACTAAGATATCTCTGATTTCTATTCCAGTTGAAGATATTCTAATACTTTAGTCTGGTTCAGTCGAATCGATGTTAAGATTCTTCTTATTTCCATTCCAGTCAAAGTTAATCCAAGACCTTCTCTGGTTCATTCAGATCGACACTAAGATCTCTCTGATTTATATTCCAGATGAAGATATTCCAAGACTTTTGTCTGGTTCAGTTGAATCGATCCTAAGATTTTTATGATTTCCATTCCAGCCAAAGTTGATCCAAGACCTTCTCTGGTTCAGTCACATCGACACTAAGATCTCTCTGATATCTATTTTAGTTGAATATATTCCAAGACTTTCGTCTGGTTCACTTAAATCGATGCTAAGATTCTTCTGATTTCCATTCCAGTCAAAGTTAATACAAGACCTTCTCTGGTTCAGTCAGATCGACATTAAGATCTCTCTGAATTGTATTCCAGTTGAAGATATTCCAAGACTTTTTTCTCGTTCAGTCGAATCGATCCTAAGATTCTTTTGATTCTCATTCCAGTCAAAGTTAATCCAAGACCTTCTCTGGTCTAGTCAATCGACACTAAGATATCTCTGATTTCTATTCCAGTTGAAGATATTCCAATACTTTTGTCAGGTTTAGTCAAATCGATGCTAAGATTCTTCTAATTTCCATTCCAGTCGAAGTTAATCCAAGACCTTATCAGGTTCGGTAAGATCGACACTAAGATCTCTTTGATTGCTATTCCAGTTGAAGATATTCCACGAATTTTTTCTGGTTCATTCGAATCAATCCTGAGAACCTTCTGATTTCCATTCCATTCAAAGTTAATCCAAGACCTTCTCTAGTACAGTCAGATCGACACTAAGATCTCTCTGATTTCTATTCTAGATGAAGATATTCCATGACTTTTTTCTGGTTCAGTTGAATGGATCCTAAGATTTTTCTGATTTCCATTCTAGTCAAAGTTGATCCAAGACCTTCTCTGGTTCAATCAGATCGACACTAAGATCTCTCTGATTTCTATTCCAGTTAAAGATATTCCAAGACTTGTATCCGGTTCAGTCAAATCGATCCTAAGATTCTTCTGATTTGCATTCCAGTCAAAGTTAATCCAAGACCTTCTCTGGTTCAGTCAGATCGACACTAAGATCTCTCTGATTTCTATTCCAGTTGAAGATATTCCAAGACTTTATTCCGGTTCAAACGAATCGATCCTAAGATTCTTTCTGATTTCCATTCCAGTAAAAGTTAATCAGAGACCTTCTTTGGTTAAGTCCGATCGAAACTTAGATATCTCTGATTTCTATTTCAGATGAAGATATTCCGAGAGTTTTGTCTGGTTCAGTTGAATCGATCCTAAGATTTTGCTGATTTCCATTCCAGTCAAAGTTGATCCAAGACCTTCTCTGGTTCAGTCAGATCGACACTAAGATCTCTCTGATTTCTATTCCAGTTGAAGATATTCCAAGACTTTTGTTTGGTTCAGTCGAATCGATCCTAAGATTCTTCTGATTTCCATTCCAGTCAAAGATAATCCAAGAACTTCTCTGGTTCAGTCAGATCGACACTAAGATCTATCTGATTTCTATTCAAGATGAAGATATTTCAAGACTTTTGTCTAGTTCAGTTGAATCGATCCTAAGATTTTTCTGATTTCCATTCCAGTCAAAGTTTATCCAAGAACATCTCTGGTTCAGTTAGATCGACACTAAGATCTCTATGATTTCTATATTAGATGAAGATATTCCAAGACTTTTGCCTGGTTCAGTCGAATGGATCCTAAGATTTTTCTTATTTCCATTCCAGTCAAAGTTGATCCAAGACCTTCTATGGTTCAGTCAGATCGACACTAAGATCTCTCTGATTTCTATTCCAAATGAAGATATTCCAAGACTTTTGCCTGGTTCAGTTGAATGGATCCTAAGATTTTTCTAATTTCCATTCCAATCAAAGTTGATCCAAGACCTTCTCTGGTTCAGTTAGATCGACACTAAAATATCTCTGATTTCTATTCCAGTTAAAGATATTCTAATACTTTTGTCTGGTTCAATTGAATCGATGTTAAGATTCTTCTGATTTCCATTCCAATCAAAGTTAATCCAAGACCTTCTCTGGTTCAGTCAGATCGACACTTAGATCTCTCTTATTTCTATTCCAGATGAAGATATTCCAAGACTTTTGTCTGGTTTAGTTGAATCGATCTAAGATTTTTCTGATTTCCATTCCAGCCAAAGTTGATCCAAGACCTTCTCTGGTTCAGTCAGATCGACACTAAGATATCTCTGATATCTATTCTAGTTGAATATATTCCAAGACTTTTTTCTGGTTGACTTAAATCGATGCTTAGATTCTTCTTATTTCCTTTCCAGTCAACGTTAATACAAGACCTTCTCTGGTTCAGTCAGATCGACATTAAGATCTCTCTGAATTCTATTCCAGTTGAAGATATTCCAAGACTTTTTTCTGGTTCAGTCGAATCGATCCTAAGATTCTTTTGATTCTCATTCCAGTCAAAGTTAATCCAAGACCTTCTCTGGTTCAGTCAATCGACACTAAGATCTCTCTGATTTCTATTCCAGTTGAAGATATTCCAATACTTTTGTCAGGTTTAGTCAAATCAATGCTAAGATTCTTCTAATTTCCATTCCAGTCAAAGTTAATCCAAGACCTTATCAGGTTCGGTAAGATCGACACTAAGATCTCTTTGATTGCTATTCCAGTTGAAGATATTCCACGAATTTTGTCTGGTTCAGTCGAATCAATCCTGAGATCCTTCTGATTTCCATTCCATTCAAAGTTAATCCAAGACCTTCTCTAGTACAGTCAGATCGACACTAAGATCTCTCTGTCTTCTATTCTAGATGAAGATATTCCATGACTTTTTTCTGGTTCAGTTGAATGGATCCTAAGATTTTTCTAATTTCCATTCCAGTCAAAGTTGATCCAAGACATTCTCTAGTTCAGTCAGATCGACACTAAGATCTCTCTGATTTCTATTCCAGTTGAAGATATTCCAATACATTTGTCGGGTTTAGTCAAATCGATGCTAAGATTCTTCTAATTTCCATTCCAGTCAAAGTTAATCCAAGACCTTATCAGGTTCGGTAAGATCGACACTAAGATCTCTTTGATTGCTATTCCAGTTGAAGATATTCCACGAATTTTGTCTGCTTCAGTCGAATCAATCCCGAGATCCTTCTGATTTCCATTCCATTCAAAGTTAAACCAAGACCTTCTCTACTACAGTCAGATCGACACTAAGATCTCTCTGATTTCTATTCTAGATGAAGATATTCCATGACTTTTTTCTGGTTCAGTTGAATGGATCCTAAGATTTTTCTGATTTCCATTCCAGTAAAAGTTGATCCAAGACCTTCTCTAGTTCAGTCAGATCGACACTAAGATCTCTCTGATTTCTATTCCAGTTAAAGATATTCCAAGACTTTTATCCGGTTCAGTCAAATCGATCCTAAAATTCTTCTGATTTCCATTCCAGTCAAAGTTGATCCAAGACCTTCTATGGTTCAGTCAGATCAACACTAAGATCTCTCTGATTTCTATTCCAAATGAAGATATTCCAAGACTTTTGCCTGGTTCAGTCGAATGGATCCTAAGATTTTTCTAATTTCCATTCCAGTCAATGTTGATCCAAGACCTTCTCTGGTTCAGTCAGATCGACACTAAGATATCTATGATTTCTATTCCAGTTGAAGATATTCTAATACTTTTTTTCTGGTTCAGTCGAATCGATGTTAAGATTCTTCTGATTTCCATTCCAGTCACCGTTAATCCAAGACCTTCTCTGGTTCAGTCAGATCGACACTTAGATCTCTCTCATTTCTATTCAAGATGAAGATATTCCAAGACTTTTGTCTGGTTCAGTTGAATCGATCCTAAGATTTTTCTGATTTCCATTCCAGCCAAAGTTGATCCAAGACCTTCTCTGGTTCAGTCAGATCGACACTAAGATCTCTCTGATATCTATTCTAGTTGAATATATTCCAAGACTTTTGTCTAATTCAGTCAGATCGACACTAAGATCTCTCTGATTTCTATTCCAAATGAAGATATTCCAAGACTTTTGCCTGGTTCAGTTGAATGGATCCTAAGATTTTTCTAATTTCCATTCCAATCAAAGTTGATCCAAGACCTTCTCTGGTTCAGTTAGATCGACACTAAAATATCTCTGATTTCTATTCCAGTTGAAGATATTCTAATACTTTTGTCTGGTTCAATTGAATCGATGTTAAGATTCTCCTGATTTCCATTCCAATCAAAGTTAATCCAAGACCTTCTCTGGTTCAGTCAGATCGACACTTAGATCTCTCTGATTTCTATTCCAGATGAAGATATTCTAAGACTTTTGTCTGGTTTAGTTTAATCGATCTAAGATTTTTCTGATTTCCATTCCAGCCAAAGTTGATCCAAGACCTTCTCTGGTTCAGTCAGATCGACACTAAGATATCTCTGATATCTATTCTAGTTGAATATATTCCAAGACTTTTTTCTGGTTGACTTAAATCGATGCTTAGATTCTTCTTATTTCCTTTCCAGTCAACGTTAATACAAGACCTTCTCTGGTTCAGTCAGATCGACATTAAGATCTCTCTGAATTCTATTCCAGTTGAAGATATTCCAAGACTTTTTTCTGGTTCAGTCGAATCGATCCTAAGATTCTTTTGATTCTCATTCCAGTCAAAGTTAATCCAAGACCTTCTCTGGTTCAGTCAATCGACACTAAGATCTCTCTGATTTCTATTCCAGTTGAAGATATTCCAATACTTTTGTCAGGTTTAGTCAAATCAATGCTAAGATTCTTCTAATTTCCATTCCAGTCAAAGTTAATCCAAGACCTTATCAGGTTCGGTAAGATCGACACTAAGATCTCTTTGATTGCTATTCCAGTTGAAGATATTCCACGAATTTTGTCTGGTTCAGTCGAATCAATCCTGAGATCCTTCTGATTTCCATTCCATTCAAAGTTAATCCAAGACCTTCTCTAGTACAGTCAGATCGACACTAAGATCTCTCTGTCTTCTATTCTAGATGAAGATATTCCATGACTTTTTTCTGGTTCAGTTGAATGGATCCTAAGATTTTTCTAATTTCCATTCCAGTCAAAGTTGATCCAAGACATTCTCTAGTTCAGTCAGATCGACACTAAGATCTCTCTGATTTCTATTCCAGTTGAAGATATTCCAATACATTTGTCGGGTTTAGTCAAATCGATGCTAAGATTCTTCTAATTTCCATTCCAGTCAAAGTTAATCCAAGACCTTATCAGGTTCGGTAAGATCGACACTAAGATCTCTTTGATTGCTATTCCAGTTGAAGATATTCCACGAATTTTGTCTGCTTCAGTCGAATCAATCCCGAGATCCTTCTGATTTCCATTCCATTCAAAGTTAAACCAAGACCTTCTCTACTACAGTCAGATCGACACTAAGATCTCTCTGATTTCTATTCTAGATGAAGATATTCCATGACTTTTTTCTGGTTCAGTTGAATGGATCCTAAGATTTTTCTGATTTCCATTCCAGTAAAAGTTGATCCAAGACCTTCTCTAGTTCAGTCAGATCGACACTAAGATCTCTCTGATTTCTATTCCAGTTAAAGATATTCCAAGACTTTTATCCGGTTCAGTCAAATCGATCCTAAAATTCTTCTGATTTCCATTCCAGTCAAAGTTGATCCAAGACCTTCTATGGTTCAGTCAGATCAACACTAAGATCTCTCTGATTTCTATTCCAAATGAAGATATTCCAAGACTTTTGCCTGGTTCAGTCGAATGGATCCTAAGATTTTTCTAATTTCCATTCCAGTCAATGTTGATCCAAGACCTTCTCTGGTTCAGTCAGATCGACACTAAGATATCTATGATTTCTATTCCAGTTGAAGATATTCTAATACTTTTTTTCTGGTTCAGTCGAATCGATGTTAAGATTCTTCTGATTTCCATTCCAGTCACCGTTAATCCAAGACCTTCTCTGGTTCAGTCAGATCGACACTTAGATCTCTCTCATTTCTATTCAAGATGAAGATATTCCAAGACTTTTGTCTGGTTCAGTTGAATCGATCCTAAGATTTTTCTGATTTCCATTCCAGCCAAAGTTGATCCAAGACCTTCTCTGGTTCAGTCAGATCGACACTAAGATCTCTCTGATATCTATTCTAGTTGAATATATTCCAAGACTTTTGTCTAATTCAGTCAGATCGACACTAAGATCTCTCTGATTTCTATTCCAAATGAAGATATTCCAAGACTTTTGCCTGGTTCAGTTGAATGGATCCTAAGATTTTTCTAATTTCCATTCCAATCAAAGTTGATCCAAGACCTTCTCTGGTTCAGTTAGATCGACACTAAAATATCTCTGATTTCTATTCCAGTTGAAGATATTCTAATACTTTTGTCTGGTTCAATTGAATCGATGTTAAGATTCTCCTGATTTCCATTCCAATCAAAGTTAATCCAAGACCTTCTCTGGTTCAGTCAGATCGACACTTAGATCTCTCTGATTTCTATTCCAGATGAAGATATTCTAAGACTTTTGTCTGGTTTAGTTTAATCGATCTAAGATTTTTCTGATTTCCATTCCAGCCAAAGTTGATCCAAGACCTTCTCTGGTTCAGTCAGATCGACACTAAGATATCTCTGATATCTATTCTAGTTGAATATATTCCAAGACTTTTGTCTGGTTCACTTAAATCGATGCTTAGATTCTTCTTATTTCCTTTCCAGTCAACGTTAATACAAGACCTTCTCTGGTTCAGTCAGATCGACATTAAGATCTCTCTGAATTCTATTCCAGTTGAAGATATTCCAAGACTTTTTTCTGGTTCATTCGAATCGATCCTAAGATTCTTTTGATTCACATTCCAGTCAAAGTTAATCCAAGACCTTCTCTTGTTCAGTCAATCGACACTAAGATCTCTCTGATTTCTATTCCAGTTGAAGATATTCCAATACTTTTGTCAGGTTTAATCAAATCAATGCTAAGATTCTTCTAATTTCCATTCCAGTCAAAGTTAATCCAAGACCTTATCAGGTTCGGTAAGATCGACACTAAGATCTCTTTGATTGCTATTCCAGTTGAAGATATTCCACGAATTTTGTCTGGTTCAGTCGAATCAATCCTGAGATCCTTCTGATTTCCATTCCATTCAAAGTTAATCCAAGACCTTCTCTAGTACAGTCAGATCGACACTAAGATCTCTCTGTCTTCTATTCTAGATGAAGATATTCCATGACTTTTTTCTGGTTCAGTGGAATGGATCCTAAGATTTTTCTAATTTCCATTCCAGTCAAAGTTGATCCAAGACATTCTCTAGTTCAGTCAGATCGACACTAAGATCTCTCTGATTTCTATTCCAGTTAAAGATATTCCAATACATTTGTCGGGTTTAGTCAAATCGATGCTAAGATTCTTCTAATTTCCATTCCAGTCAAAGTTAATCCAAGACCTTACCAGGTTCGGTAAGATCGACACTAAGATCTCTTTGATTGCTATTCCAGTTGAAGATATTCCACGAATTTTGTCTGCTTCAGTCGAATCAATCCCGAGATCCTTCTGATTTCCATTCCATTCAAAGTTAAACCAAGACCTTCTCTAGTACAGTCAGATCGACACTAAGATCTCTCTGATTTCTATTCTAGATGAAGATATTCCATGACTTTTTTCTGGTTCAGTTGAATGGATCCTAAGATTTTTCTGATTTCCATTCCAGTAAAAGTTGATCCAAGACCTTCTCTAGTTCAGTCAGATCGACACTAAGATCTCTCTGATTTCTATTCCAGTTAAAGATATTCCAAGACTTTTATCCGGTTCAGTCAAATCGATCCTAAAATTCTTCTGATTTCCATTCCAGTCAAAGTTGATCCAAGACCTTCTATGGTTCAGTCAGATCGACACTAAGATCTCTCTGATTTCTATTCCAAATGAAGATATTCCAAGACTTTTGCCTGGTTCAGTCGAATGGATCCTAAGATTTTTCTAATTTCCATTGCAGTCAAAGTTGATCCAAGACCTTCTCTGGTTCAGTCAGATCGACACTAAGATATCTATGATTTCTATTCCAGTTGAAGATATTCTAATACTTTTTTTCTGGTTCAGTCGAATCGATGTTAAGATTCTTCTGATTTCCCTTCCAGTCAACGTTAATCCAAGACCTTCTCTGGTTCAGTCAGATCGACACTTAGATCTCTTTGATTTCTATTCAAGATGAAGATATTCCAAGACTTTTGTCTGGTTCAGTTGAATCGATCCTAAGATTTTTCTGATTTCCATTCCAGCCAAAGCTGATCCAAGACCTTCTCTGGTTCAGTCAGATCGACACTAAGATCTCTCTGATATCTATTCTAGTTGAATATATTCCAAGACTTTTTCTGGTTCACTTAAATCGATGCTAAGATTCTTCTGATTTCCATTCCAGTTAAAGTTAATACAAGACCTTCTCTGGTTTAGTCAGATCGACATTAAGATCTCTCTGAATTCTATTCCAGTTGAAGATATTCCAAGACTTTTATCTGGTTTAGTCGAATCGATCCTAAGATTCTTTTGATTCTCATTCCAGTCAAAGTTAATCCAAGACCTTCTCTGGTTCAGTCAATCGACACTAAGATCTCTCTGATTTCTATTCCAATTGAAGATATTCCAATACTTTTGTCGGGTTTAGTCAAATCGATGCTAAGATTCTTCTAATTTCCATTCCAGTCAAAGTTAATCCAAGACCTTATCAGGTTCAGTAAGATCGACACTAAGATCTCTTTGATTGCTATTCCAGTTGAAGATATTCCACGAATTTTGTCTGGTTAAGTCGAATCAATCCTGAGATCCTTCTGATTTCTATTCCATTCAAAGTTAATCCAAGACCTTCTCTTGTACAGTCAGATTGACACTAAGATCTCTCTGATTTCTATTCTAGATGAAGATATTCCATGACTTTTTTCTGGTTCAGTTGAATGGATCCTAAGATTTTTCTGATTTCCTTTCCAGTCAAAGTTCATCCAAGACCTTCTCTGGTTCACTCAGATCGACACTAAGATCTCTCTGATTTTTATTCCAGATAAAGATATTCCAAGACTTTTGTCTGGTTCAGTTGAATGGATCCTAATATTTTTCAGATTTCCATTCCAGTCAAAGTTGATCCAAGACCTTCTCTGGTTCAGTCAGATCGACACTAAGATCTCTCTGATTTCTATTCCATTTGAAGATATTCCAAGACTTTAGTCCGGTTCAGTCGAATCGATCCTAAGATTCTTTTTGATTTCCATTCCAGTCAAAGTTAATCAGAGACCTTCTTTGGTTAAGTCAGATCGAAACTTAGATATCTCTGATTTCTATTTCAGATGAAGGTATTCTGAGACTTTTGTCTGGTTCAGTTGAATCGATCCTAAGATTTTTCTGATTTCCATTCCAGTCAAAGTTGATCCAAGACCTTCTCTGGTTCAGTCAGATCGACATTAAGATCTCTCTGATTTCTATTCCAGTTGAAGATATTCCAAGACTTTTGTCTGGTTTAGTCGAATCGATCCTAAGATTCTGCTGATTTCCATTCCAGTCAAAGTTGATCCAAGACCATCTCTGGTTCAGTTAAATCGACACTAAGATCTCTCTGATTTCTATATTAGATGAAGATATTCAAAGACTTTTGTCTGGTTCAGTTGAATGGATCCTAAGATTTTTCTTATTTCCAATCCAGTCAAAGTTGATCCAAGACCTTCTCTGGTTCAGTCAGATCGACACTAAGATCTCTCTGATTTCTATTCCAGATGAAGATATTCCAAGACTTTTGCCTGGTTCAGTCGAATGGATCCTAATATTTTTCTAATTTCCATTCCAATCAAAGTTGATCCAAGACCTTCTCTGGTTCAGTTAGATCGAAACTAAGATCTCTCTGATTTCTATTCCAGTTGAAGATATTCTAAGACTTTAGTCTGGTTCAATCGAATCGATGCTAAGATTCTTCTGATTTCCATTCCAGTCAAAGTTAATCCAATACCTTCTCTGGTTCAGTCAGATCGACACTAAGATCTCTCTGATTTCTATTCCAGATGAAGCTTTTCTAAGACTTTTGTCTTGTTCAGTTTAATGGATCCTAATATATTTCAGATTTCCATTCTAGTCAAAGTTGATCCAATACCTTCTCTGGTTCAGTCAGATCGACACTAAGATCTCTATGATTTCTATTCCAATTGAAGATATTCCAAGACTTTAGTTCGGTTTAGTCGAATCGATCCTAAGATTTTTCTGATTTCCATTCCAGTCAAAGTTAATCCAAGACCTTCTCTGGTTCAGTCAAATCGATACTAAGATCTCTCTGATTTCTATTCCAGATGAAGATATTCCAAGACTTTTTCCTGGTTCAGTCGAATGGATCCTAAGATTTTTCTAATTTCCAGTCCAATCAAAGTTGATCCAAGACCTTCTCTGGTTCAGTTAATCGACACTAAGATCTCTCTTATTTCTATTCCAGATGAAGATATTCCAAGACTTTTGTCTTGTTCAATTGAATCAATCCTAATATTTTTCTGATTTCCATTCCATCCAAGTTGGTCCAAGACCTTCTCTGGTTCAGTCAGATCGACACTAAGATCTCTCTGATATCTATTCTAGTTGAAGATATTCTAAGACTTTTGTCTGGTTCACTTAAATCAATGCGAAGATTCTTATGATTTCCATTCCAGTCAAAGTTAATACAAGACCTTCTCTGGTTCAGTCAGATAGACATTAAGATCTCTCTGAATTCTATTCCAGTTGAAGATATTCCAAGACTTTTTTCTGGTTCAGTCGAATCGATCCTAAGATTCTTTTGATTCTCATTCCAGTCAAAGTTAATCCAAGACCTTCTCTGGTTCAGTCAGATCGACACTAAGATGTCTCTGATTTCTATTCCAGTTGAAGATATTCCAATACTTTTGTCGAGTTTAGTCAAATCGATGCTAAGATTCTTCTGATTTCCGTTCCAGACAAAGTTAATCCAAGACCTTCTCTGGTTCGGTAAGATCGACACTAAGATCTCTCTGATTGCTATTCCAGTTGAAGATATTCCACGACTTTTGTCTGGTTCATTCGAATCAATCCTAAGATCCTTCTGATTTTCATTCCATTCAAAGTTAATCCAAGACCTTCTCTAGTACAGTCAGATCGACACAAAGATCTCTCTGATTTCTATTCTAGATGAAGATATTCCATGACTTTTTTCTTGTTCAGTTGAATGGATCCTAAGATTTTTCTGATTTCCATTCTAGTCAAAGTTGATCCAAGACATTCTCTGGTTCAGTCAGATCGACACTAAGATCTCTCTGATTGCTATTCCAGTTGAAGATATCCAAGACTTTTATCCGGTTCAGTCGAATCGATCCTAAGATTCTTCTAATTTCCATTCCAGTCAAAGTTAATCCAAGACCTTCTCTGGTTCAGTCAGATCGACACTAAGATCTCTCTGATTTCTATTCTAGATGAAGATATTCCAAGACTTTTGTCTGGTTCAGTTGAATGGATCCTACGATTTTTCAGATTTCCATTCCAGTCAAAGTTTATCCAAGTCCTTCTCTGGTTCAGTCAGATCGGCACTAAGATCTCTCTGATTTCTATTCCAGTTGAAGATATTCCAAGACTTTAGTCCAGTTTAGTCGAATCGATCCTAAGATTCTTCTGATTTCCATTCCAGTCAAAGTTAATCAGAGACCTTCTTTGGTTATGTCTGGTCGAAACTAAGATATCTCTGATTTCTATTTCAGATGAAGATATTTCAAGACTTTTGTCTGGTTCAGTTCAATCGATCCTAAGATTTTTCCGATTTCCATTCCAGTCAAAGTTGAACCAAGACCTTCTCTGGTTCAGTTAGATCGACACTAAGATCTCTCTGATTTCTATACCAGATGAAGATATTCCAAGACTTTTGTCTGGTTCAGTTGAATGGATCCTAAGATTTTTCTGATTTCCATTCCAGTCAAAGTTGATCCAAGACCTTCTCTGGTTCAGTCAGATCGACACTAAGATCTCTCTGATTTCTATTTCAGATGAAGATATTCCAAGACTTTTGCCTGGTTCAGTCGAATGGATCCTAAGATTTTTCTAATTTCCATTCCAATCAAAGTTGATCCAAGACCTTCTCTGGTTCAGTTAATCGACACTAAGATCTCTCTTATTTCTATTCCAGTTGAAGATATTCTAAGACTTTAGTCTGGTTCAGTCGAATCGATGCTAAGATTCTTATGATTTCCATTCAAGTCAAAGTTAATCCAAGACTTTCTCTAGTTCAGTCAGATCGACACTAAGATCTATTTGATTTATATTCCAGATGAAGATATTCCAAGACTTTTGTCTGGTTCAGTTTAATGGATCCTAAGATTTTTCTGATTTCCATTCCAGTCAAAGTTGATCCAAGACCTTCTCTGGTTCAGTCAGATCGACACTAAGATCTCTCTGATTTCTATTCCAGATGAAGATATTCCAAGACTTTTGCCTGGTTCAGTCAAATGGATCCTAAGATTTTTCTAATTTCCATTCCAATCAAAGTTGATCCAAGACCTTCTCTGGTTCAGTTAATCGACACTAAGATCTCTCTTATTTCTATTCCAGATGAAGATATTCCAAGACTTTTGTCTCGTTCAATTGAATCAATCCTAATATTTTTCTGATTTCCATTCCATCCAAAGTTGGTCCAAGACCTTCTCTGGTTCAGTCAGATCGACACTAAGATCTCTCTGATATCTATTCTAGTTGAAGATATTCCAAGACTTTTGTCTGGTTCACTTAAATCGATGCGAAGATTCTTCTGATTTCCATTCCAGTCAAAGTTAATACAAGACCTTCTCTGGTTCAGTCAGATCGACATTAAGATCTCTCTGAATTCTATTCCAGTTGAAGATATTCCAAGACTTTTTTCTGGTACAGTCGAATCTATCCTAAGATTCTTTTGATTCTCATTCCAATCAAAGTTAATCCAAGACCTTCTCTGGTTCATTCAGATCGACACTAAGATCTCTCTGATTTCTATTCCAGTTGAAGATATTCCAATACTTTTGTCGAGTTTAGTCAAATCGATGCTAAGATTCTTCTGATTTCCATTCCAGTAGAAGTTAATCCAAGACCTTCTCTGGTTCGGAAAGATCGACACTAAGATCTCTCTGATTGCTATTCCAGTTGAAGATATTCCACGACTTTTGTCTGGTTCAGTCGAATCAATCCTAAGATCCTTCTGATTTCCATTCCATTCAAAGTTAATCCAAGACCTTCTCTAGTACAGTCAGATCGACGCAAAGATCTCTCTGATTTCTATTCTAGATGAAGATATTCCATGACTTTTTTCTTGTTCAGTTGAATGGATCCTAAGATTTTTCTGATTTCCATTCCAGTCAAAGTTGATCCAAGACCTTTTCTGGTTCAGTCAGATCGATACTAAGATCTCTCTGATTTCTATTCCAGTTAAAGATATTCCAAGACTTTTATCCGGTTCAGTCGAATCGATCCTAAGATTCTTTTGATTTCCATTCCAGTCAAAGTTAATTCAAGACCTTCTCTGGGTCAGTCAGATCGACACTAAGTCTCTCTGATTTCTATTCTAGATGAAGATATTCCAAGACTTTTGTCTGGTTCAGTTGAATGGATCCTAAGATTTTTCAGATTTCCATTCCAGTCAAAGTTTATCCAAGACCTTCTCTGGTTCAGTCAGATCGACACTAAGATCTCTCTTATTTCTATTCCAGTTGAAGATATTCCAAGACTTTAGTCCGGTTCAGTCGAATCGATCCTAAGATTCTTCTGATTTCCATTCCAGTCAAAGTTAATCAGAGACCTTCTTTGGTTAAATCAAATCGAAACTAAGATATCTCTGATTTTTATTTCAGATGAAGATATTCCGAGACTTTTGTCTGGTTCAGTTGAATCGATCCTAAGATTTTTCTTATTTCCATTCCAGTCAAAGTTGATCCAAGACCTTCTCTGGTTCAGTCAGATCGACACTAAGATCTCTCTTATTTCTATTCCAGTTGAAGATATTCCAAGACTTTTGTCTTGTTCAGTCGAATAGATCCTAAGATTCTTCTGATTCCCATTCCAGTCAAAGTTAATCCAAGAACTTCTCTGGTTCAGTCAGATCGACACTAAGATCTATCTGATTTCTATATTAGATGAAGATATTCAAAGACTTTTGTCTTGTTCAGTTGAATGGATCCTAAGATTTTTCTTATTTCCAATCCAGTCAAAGTTGATCCAAGACCTTCTCTGGTTCAGTCAGATCAACACTAAGATCTCTCTGATTTCTATTCCAGATGAAGATATTCCAAGACTTTTGCCTGGTTCAGTCGAATGGATCCTAATATTTTTCTAATTTCCATTCCAATCAAAGTTGATCCAAGACCTTCTCTGGTTCAGTTAGATCGAAACTAAGATCTCTCTGATTTCTATTCCAGTTGAAGATATTCTAAGACTTTAGTCTGGTTCAATCGAATCGATGCTAAGATTCTTCTGATTTCCATTCCAGTCAAAGTTAATCCAATACCTTCTCTGGTTCAGTCAGATCGACACTAAGATCTCTCTGATTTCTATTCCAGATGAAGATATTCTAAGACTTTTGTCTTGTTCAGTTTAATGGATCCTAATATATTTCAGATTTCCATTCTAGTCAAAGTTGATCCAATACCTTCTCTGGTTCAGTCAGATCGACACTAAGATCTCTCTGATTTCTATTCCAATTGAAGATATTCCAAGACTTTAGTTCGGTTTAGTCGAATCGATCCTAAGATTTTTCTGATTTCCATTCCAGTCAAAGTTAATCCAAGACCTTCTCTGGTTCAGTCAGATCGATACTAAGATCTCTCTGATTTCTATTCCAGATGAAGATATTCCAAGACTTTTTCCTGGTTCAGTCGAATTGATCCTAAGATTTTTCTAATTTCCAGTCCAATCAAAGTTGATCCAAGACCTTCTCTGGTTCAGTTAATCGACACTAAGATCTCTCTTATTTCTATTCCAGATGAAGATATTCCAAGACTTTTGTCTGGTTCAATTGAATCAATCCTAATATTTTTCTGATTTCCATTCCATCCAAGTTGGTCCAAGACCTTCTCTGGTTCAGTCAGATCGACACTAAGATCTCTCTGATATCTATTCTAGTTGAAGATATTCTAAGACTTTTGTCTGGTTCACTTAAATCAATGCGAATATTCTTCTGATTTCCATTCCAGTCAAAGTTAATACAACACCTTCTCTGGTTCAGTCAAATAGACATTAAGATCTCTCTGAATTCTATTCCAGTTGAAGATATTCCAAGACTTTTTTCTGGTTCAGTCGAATCGATCCTAAGATTCTTTTGATTCTCATTCCAGTCAAAGTTAATCCAAGACCTTCTCTGGTTCAGTCAGATCGACACTAAGATCTCTCTGATTTCTATTCCAGTTGAAGATATTCCAATACTTTTGTCGAGTTTAGTCAAATCGATGCTAAGATTCTTCTGATTTCCGTTCCAGACAAAGTTAATCCAAGACCTTCTCTGGTTCGGTAAGATCGACACTAAGATCTCTCTGATTGCTATTCCAGTTGAAGATATTCCACGACTTTTGTCTTGTTAATTCGAATCAATCATAAGATCCTTCTGATTTCCATTCCATTCAAAGTTAATCCAAGACCTTCTCTAGTACAGTCAGATCGACACAAAGATCTCTCTGATTTCTATTCTAGATTAAGATATTCCATGACTTTTTTCTTGTTCAGTTGAATGGATCCTAAGATTTTTCTGATTTCCATTCTAGTCAAAGTTGATCCAAGACATTCTCTGGTTCAGTCAGATCGACACTAAGATCTCTCTGATTGCTATTCCAGTTGAAGATATCCAAGACTTTTATCCGGTTCAGTCAAATCGATCCTAAGATTCTTCTAATTTCCATTCCAGTCAAAGTTAATCCAAGACCTTCTCTGGTTCAGTCAGATCGACACTAAGATCTCTCTGATTTCTATTCTAGATGAAGATATTCCAAGACTTTTGTCTGGTTCAGTTGAATGGATCCTAAGATTTTTCAGATTTCCATTCCAGTCAAAGTTTATCCAAGTCCTTCTCTGGTTCAGTCAGATCGGCACTAAGATCTCTCTGATTTCTATTCCAGTTGAAGATATTCCAAGACTTTAGTCCGGTTTAGTCGAATCGATCCTAAGATTCTTCTGATTTCCATTCCAGTCAAAGTTAATCAGAGACCTTCTTTGGTTATGTCTGGTCGAAACTAAGATATCTCTGATTTCTATTTCAGATGAAGATATTCCAAGACTTTTTCCTGGTTCAGTTGCATCGATCCTAAGATTTTTCTGAGTTCCATTCCATTCAAAGTTGATCCAAGACATTCTCTGGTTCAGTCAGATCGACACTAAGATCTCTCTTATTTCTATTCCAGTTGAAGATATTCCAAGACTTTTGTCTGGTTCAGTCGAATCGATCCTAAGATTCTTGTGATTTCCATTCCAGTCAAAGTTAATCTAAGAACTTCTCTGGTTCAGTCAGATCGACACTAAGATCTATCTGATTTCTATTCAAGATGAAGATATTTCAAGACTTTTGTCTGGTTCAGTTGAATCGATCCTAAGATTTTTCCGATTTCCATTCCAGTTAAAGTTGAACCAAGACCTTCTCTGGTTCAGTTAGATCGACACTAAGATCTCTCTGATTTCTATACCAGATGAAGATATTCCAAGACTTTTGTCTGGTTCAGTTGAATGGATCCTAAGATTTTTCTGATTTCCATTCCAGTCAAAGTTGATCCAAGACCTTCTCTGGTTCAGTCAGATCGACACTAAGATCTCTCTGATTTCTATTTCAGATGAAGATATTCCAAGACTTTTGCCTGGTTCAGTCGAATGGATCCTAAGATTTTTCTAATTTCCATTCCAATCAAAGTTGATCCAAGACCTTCTCTGGTTCAGTTAATCGACACTAAGATCTCTCTTATTTCTATTCCAGTTGAAGATATTCTAAGACTTTAGTCTGGTTCAGTCGAATCGATGCTAAGATTCTTATGATTTCCATTCAAGTCAAAGTTAATCCAAGACCTTCTCTAGTTCAGTCAGATCGACACTAAGATCTATTTGATTTATATTCCAGATGAAGATATTCCAAGACTTTTGTCTGGTTCAGTTTAATGGATCCTAAGATTTTTCTGATTTCCATTCCAGTCAAAGTTGATCCAAGACCTTCTCTGGTTCAGTCAGATCGACACTAAGATCTCTCTGATTTCTATTCTAGATGAAGATATTCCAAGACTTTTGCCTGGTTCAGTCAAATGGATCCTAAGATTTTTCTAATTTCCATTCCAATCAAAGTTGATCCAAGACCTTCTCTGGTTCAGTTAATCGACACTAAGATCTCTCTTATTTCTATTCCAGATGAAGATATTCCAAGACTTTTGTCTGGTTCAATTGAATCAATCCTAATATTTTTCTGATTTCCATTTCATCCAAAGTTGGTCCAAGACCTTCTCTGGTTCATTCAGATCGACACTAAGATCTCTCTGATATCTATTCTAGTTGAAGATATTCCAAGACTTTTGTCTGGTTCACTTAAATCGATGCGAAGATTCTTCTGATTTCCATTCCAGTCAAAGTTAATACAAGACCTTCTCTGGTTCAGTCAGATCGACATTAAGATCTCTCTGAATTCTATTCCAATTGAAGATATTCCAAGACTTTTTTCTGGTACAGTCGAATCTATCCTAAGATTCTTTTGATTCTCATTCCAATCAAAGTTAATCCAAGACCTTCTCTGGTTCAGTCAGATCGACACTAAGATCTCTCTGATTTCTATTCCAGTTGAAGATATTCCAATACTTTTGTCGAGTTTAGTCAAATCGATGCTAAGATTCTTCTGATTTCCGTTCCAGTAGAAGTTAATCCAAGACCTTCTCTGGTTCGGAAAGATCGACACTAAGATCTCTCTGATTGCTATTCCAGTTGAAGATATTCCACGACTTTTGTCTGGTTTAGTCGAATCAATCCTAAGATCCTTCTGATTTCCATTCCATTCAAAGTTAATCCAAGACGTTCTCTAGTACAGTTAGATCGACGCAAAGATCTCTCTGATTTCTATTCTAGATGAAGATATTCCATGACTTTTTTCTTGTTCAGTTGAATGGATCCTAAGATTTTTCTGATTTCCATTCCAGTCAAAGTTGATCCAAGACCTTTTCTGGTTCAGTCAGATCGATACTAAGATCTCTCTGAGTTTTATTCCATTTAAAGATATTCCAAGACTTTTATCCGGTTCAGTCGAATCGATCCTAAGATTCTTCTGACTTCCATTCCAGTCAAAGTTAATTCAAGACCTTCTCTGGGTCAGTCAGATCGACACTAAGTCTCTCTGATTTCTATTCTAGATGAAGATATTCCAAGACTTTTGTCTGGTTCAGTTGAATGGATCCTAAGATTTTTCAGATTTCCATTCCAGTCAAAGTTTATCCAAGACCTTCTCTGGTTCAGTCAGATCGACACTAAGATCTCTCTTATTTCTATTCCAGTTGAAGATATTCCAAGACTTTAGTCCGGTTCAGTCGAATCGATCCTAAGATTCTTCTGATTTCCATTCCAGTCAAAGTTAATCAGAGACCTTCTTTGGTTAAGTCAAATCGAAACTAAGATATCTCTGATTTTTATTTCATATGAAGATATTCCGAGACTTTTGTCTGGTTCAGTTGAATCGATCCTAAGATTTTTCTTATTTCCATTCCAGTCAAAGTTTATCCAAGACCTTCTCTGGTTCAGTCAGATCGACACTAAGATCTCTCTTATTTCTATTCCAGTTGAAGATATTCCAAGACTTTTGTCTGGTTCAGTCGAATAGATCCTAAGATTCTTCGGATTCCCATTCCAGTCAAAGTTAATCCAAGAACTTCTCTGGTTCAGTCAGATCGACACTAAGATCTATCTGATTTCTATTCAAGATGAAGATATTTCAAGACTTTTATCTGGTTCAGTTGAATCGATCCTAAGATTTTTCTGATTTCCATTCCAGTCAAAGTTTATCCAAGACCTTCTCTGGTTCAGTTAGATCGACACTAAGATCTCTCTGATTTCTATACCAGATGAAGATATTCCAAGACTTTTGTCTGGTTCAATTGAATGGATCCTAAGATTTTTCAGATTTCCATTCCAGTCAATGATGATCCAAGACCTTCTCTGGTTCAGTCAGATCGACACTAAGATCTCTCTGATTTCTATTCCAGATGAAGATATTCCAAGACTTTTTCCTGGTTCAGTCGAAGGGATCCTAAGATTTTTCTAATTTACATTCCAATCAAAGTTGATCCAAGACCTTCTCTTGTTCAGTTAATCGACACTAAGATCTCTCTTATTTCTATTCCAGTTGAAGATATTCTAAGACTTTAGTCCGGTTCAGTCATATCGATGCTAAGATTCTTATGATTTCCATTCCAGTCAAAGTTAATCCAAGACCTTCTCTAGTTCAGTCAGATCGACACTAAGATCTATTTGATTTATATTCCAGATGAAGATATTCCAAGACTTTTGTATGGTTCAGTCGAATGGATCCTAAGATTTTTCAGATTTCCATTACAATCAAAGTTGATCCAAGACCTTCTCTGGTTCAGTCAGATCGACACTAAGATCTCTCTGATTTCTATTCCAGTTGAAGATATTCCAAGACTTTAGTCCGGTTCAGTCGAATCGATCCTAAGATTCTTCTGATTTCCAGTTCAGTCAAAGTTAATCAAAGACCTTCTTTGGTTAAGTCAGATCGAAACAAAGATATCTCTGATTTCTATTTCAGATGAAGATATTCCAAGACTTTTGTCTGGTTCAGTTGAATCGATCCTACGATTTTTCTGATTTCCAATCCAGTCAAAGTTGATCCAAGACCTTCTCTGGTTCAGTTAGATCGACACTAAGATCTCTCTGATATCTATACCAGATGAAGATATTCCAAGACTTTTGTCTGGTTCAGTTGAATGGATCCTAAGATTTTTCTGATTTCCATTCCAATCAAAGTTGATCCAAGACCTTCTCTGGTTCAGTTAGATCAACACTAAGATCTCTCTGATTTCTATTCCAGTTGAAGATATTCTAAGACTTTAGTCCGGTTCATTTGAATCGATGCTAAGATTTTTTTGATTTCCATTCCAGCCAAAGAGGATCCAAGACCTTCTCTGGTTCAGTCAGATCGACACTAAGATCTCTCTGATATCTATTCTAGTTGAAGATATTCCAAGACTTTTGTCTGGTTCACTTATATCGATCCTAAGATTCTTCTGATTTCCAATCCAGTCAAAGTTAATACAAGACCTTCTCTGGTTCAGTCAAAACGACATTAATATCTCTCTAAATTCTATTCCAGTTGAAGATATTCCAAGTCTTTTTTCTGGTTCAGTCGAATCGATCCTAAGATTCTTTTGATTCTCATTACAGTCAAAGTTAATCCAAGACCTTCTCTGGTTCAGTCAGATCGACACTAAGATCTCTCTGATTTCTATTCCAGTTGAAGATATTACAATTCTTTTGTCAGGTTTAGTCAAATCGATGCTAAGATTCTTCTGATTTTCGTTCCAGTCAAAGTTAATCCAAGTCCTTCTCTGGTTCGGTAAGATCGACACTAAGATCTCTCTGATTGCTATTCCAGTTGAAGATATTCCACGACTTTTGTCTGGTTCAGTCGAATCAATCCTAAGATCCTTCTGATTTCCATTCCATTCAAAGTTAATACAAGACCTTCTATAGTACAGTCAGATCGACACAAAGATCTCTCTGATTTCTATTCTAGATGAAGATATTCCATGACTTTTTTCTGGTTCAGTTGAATGGATCCTAAGATTTTTCTGATTTCCCTTCCAGTCAAAGTTGATCCAAGACCTTCTCTGGTTCAGTCAAATCGACATTAAGATCTCTCTGATTTCTATTCGAGTTGAAGATATTCCAAGACTTTTGTCTGGTTCAGTAGAATCGATCCTAAGATTCTTGTGATTTCCATTCCAGTCAAAGTTAATCCAAGAACTTCTCTGGTTTAGTCAAATCGACACTAAGATCTATCTGATTTCTATTCAAGATGAAGATATTTCAAGACTTTTGTCTGGTTCAGTTGAATCGATCCTAAGATTTTTCTTATTTCCATTCCAGTCAAAGTTGATCCAAGACCTTCTCTGGTTCAGTCAGATCGACACTAAGATCTCTCTTATTTCTATTCCAGTTGAAGATATTCCAAGACTTTTGTCTGGTTCAGTCGAATAGATCCTAAGATTCTTCTGATTCCCATTCCAGTCAAAGTTAATCCAAGAACTTCTCTGGTTCAGTCAGATCGACACTAAGATCTATCTGATTTCTATTCAAGATGAAGATATTTCAAGACTTTTATCTGGTTCAGTTGAATCGATCCTAAGATTTTTATGATTTCCATTCCAGTCAAAGTTGATCCAAGACCTTCTCTGGTTCAGTTAGATCGACACTAAGATCTCTCTGATTTCTATACCAGATGAAGATATTCCAAGACTTTTGTCTGGTTCAATTGAATGGATCCTAAGATTTTTCAGATTTCCATTCCAGTCAAAGATGATCCAAGACCTTCTCTGGTTCAGTCAGATCGACACTAAGATCTCTCTGATTTCTATTCCAGATGAAGATATTCCAAGACTTTTTCCTGGTTCAGTCAAAGGGATCCTAAGATTTTTCTAATTTCCATTCCAATCAAAGTTGATCCAAGACCTTCTCTGGTTCAGTTAATCGACACTAAGATCTCTCTTATTTCTATTCCAGTTGAAGATATTCTAAGACTTTAGTCTGGTTCAGTCGAATCGATGCTAAGATTCTTATGATTTCCATTCAAGTCAAAGTTAATCCAAGACCTTCTCTAGTTCAGTCAGATCGACACTAAGATCTATTTGATTTATATTCCAGATGAAGATATTCCAAGACTTTTGTCTGGTTCAGTTTAATGGATCCTAAGATTTTTCTGATTTCCATTCCAGTCAAAGTTGATCCAAGACCTTCTCTGGTTCAGTCAGATCGACACTAAGATCTCTCTGATTTCTATTCTAGATGAAGATATTCCAAGACTTTTGCCTGGTTCAGTCAAATGGATCCTAAGATTTTTCTAATTTCCATTCCAATCAAAGTTGATCCAAGACCTTCTCTGGTTCAGTTAATCGACACTAAGATCTCTCTTATTTCTATTCCAGATGAAGATATTCCAAGACTTTTGTCTGGTTCAATTGAATCAATCCTAATATTTTTCTGATTTCCATTTCATCCAAAGTTGGTCCAAGACCTTCTCTGGTTCAGTCAGATCGACACTAAGATCTCTCTGATATCTATTCTAGTTGAAGATATTCCAAGACTTTTGTCTGGTTCACTTAAATCGATGCGAAGATTCTTCTGATTTCCATTCCAGTCAAAGTTAATACAAGACCTTCTCTGGTTCAGTCAGATCGACATTAAGATCTCTCTGAATTCTATTCCAATTGAAGATATTCCAAGACTTTTTTCTGGTACAGTCGAATCTATCCTAAGATTCTTTTGATTCTCATTCCAATCAAAGTTAATCCAAGACCTTCTCTGGTTCAGTCAGATCGACACTAAGATCTCTCTGATTTCTATTCCAGTTGAAGATATTCCAATACTTTTGTCGAGTTTAGTCAAATCGATGCTAAGATTCTTCTGATTTCCGTTCCAGTAGAAGTTAATCCAAGACCTTCTCTGGTTCGGAAAGATCGACACTAAGATCTCTCTGATTGCTATTCCAGTTGAAGATATTCCACGACTTTTGTCTGGTTTAGTCGAATCAATCTTAAGATCCTTCTGATTTCCATTCCATTCAAAGTTAATCCAAGACGTTCTCTAGTACAGTTAGATCGACGCAAAGATCTCTCTGATTTCTATTCTAGATGAAGATATTCCATGACTTTTTTCTTGTTCAGTTGAATGGATCCTAAGATTTTTCTGATTTCCATTCCAGTCAAAGTTGATCCAAGACCTTTTCTGGTTCAGTCAGATCGATACTAAGATCTCTCTGAGTTTTATTCCATTTAAAGATATTCCAAGACTTTTATCCGGTTCAGTCGAATCGATCCTAAGATTCTTCTGACTTCCATTCCAGTCAAAGTTAATTCAAGACCTTCTCTGGGTCAGTCAGATCGACACTAAGTCTCTCTGATTTCTATTCTAGATGAAGATATTCCAAGACTTTTGTCTGGTTCAGTTGAATGGATCCTAAGATTTTTCAGATTTCCATTCCAGTCAAAGTTTATCCAAGACCTTCTCTGGTTCAGTCAGATCGACACTAAGATCTCTCTTATTTCTATTCCAGTTGAAGATATTCCAAGACTTTAGTCCGGTTCAGTCGAATCGATCCTAAGATTCTTCTGATTTCCATTCCAGTCAAAGTTAATCAGAGACCTTCTTTGGTTAAGTCAAATCGAAACTAAGATATCTCTGATTTTTATTTCATATGAAGATATTCCGAGACTTTTGTCTGGTTCAGTTGAATCGATCCTAAGATTTTTCTTATTTCCATTCCAGTCAAAGTTGATCCAAGACCTTCTCTGGTTCAGTCAGATCGACACTAAGATCTCTCTTATTTCTATTCCAGTTGAAGATATTCCAAGACTTTTGTCTGGTTCAGTCGAATAGATCCTAAGATTCTTCGGATTCCCATTCCAGTCAAAGTTAATCCAAGAACTTCTCTGGTTCAGTCAGATCGACACTAAGATCTATCTGATTTCTATTCAAGATGAAGATATTTCAAGACTTTTATCTGGTTCAGTTGAATCGATCCTAAGATTTTTCTGATTTCCATTCCAGTCAAAGTTTATCCAAGACCTTCTCTGGTTCAGTTAGATCGACACTAAGATCTCTCTGATTTCTATACCAGATGAAGATATTCCAAGACTTTTGTCTGGTTCAATTGAATGGATCCTAAGATTTTTCAGATTTCCATTCCAGTCAATGATGATCCAAGACCTTCTCTGGTTCAGTCAGATCGACACTAAGATCTCTCTGATTTCTATTCCAGATGAAGATATTCCAAGACTTTTTCCTGGTTCAGTCGAAGGGATCCTAAGATTTTTCTAATTTACATTCCAATCAAAGTTGATCCAAGACCTTCTCTTGTTCAGTTAATCGACACTAAGATCTCTCTTATTTCTATTCCAGTTGAAGATATTCTAAGACTTTAGTCCGGTTCAGTCATATCGATGCTAAGATTCTTATGATTTCCATTCCAGTCAAAGTTAATCCAAGACCTTCTCTAGTTCAGTCAGATCGACACTAAGATCTATTTGATTTATATTCCAGATGAAGATATTCCAAGACTTTTGTCTGGTTCAGTCGAATGGATCCTAAGATTTTTCAGATTTCCATTACAATCAAAGTTGATCCAAGACCTTCTCTGGTTCAGTCAGATCGACACTAAGATCTCTCTGATTTCTATTCCAGTTGAAGATATTCCAAGACTTTAGTCCGGTTCAGTCGAATCGATCCTAAGATTCTTCTGATTTCCAGTTCAGTCAAAGTTAATCAAAGACCTTCTTTGGTTAAGTCAGATCGAAACAAAGATATCTCTGATTTCTATTTCAGATGAAGATATTCCAAGACTTTTGTCTGGTTCAGTTGAATCGATCCTACGATTTTTCTGATTTCCAATCCAGTCAAAGTTGATCCAAGACCTTCTCTGGTTCAGTTAGATCGACACTAAGATCTCTCTGATATCTATACCAGATGAAGATATTCCAAGACTTTTGTCTGGTTCAGTTGAATGGATCCTAAGATTTTTCTGATTTCCATTCCAATCAAAGTTGATCCAAGACCTTCTCTGGTTCAGTTAGATCAACACTAAGATCTCTCTGATTTCTATTCCAGTTGAAGATATTCTAAGACTTTAGTCCGGTTCATTTGAATCGATGCTAAGATTTTTTTGATTTCCATTCCAGCCAAAGAGGATCCAAGACCTTCTCTGGTTCAGTCAGATCGACACTAAGATCTCTCTGATATCTATTCTAGTTGAAGATATTCCAAGACTTTTGTCTGGTTCACTTATATCGATCCTAAGATTCTTCTGATTTCCAATCCAGTCAAAGTTAATACAAGACCTTCTCTGGTTCAGTCAAAACGACATTAATATCTCTCTAAATTCTATTCCAGTTGAAGATATTCCAAGTCTTTTTTCTGGTTCAGTCGAATCGATCCTAAGATTCTTTTGATTCTCATTACAGTCAAAGTTAATCCAAGACCTTCTCTGGTTCAGTCAGATCGACACTAAGATCTCTCTGATTTCTATTCCAGTTGAAGATATTACAATTCTTTTGTCAGGTTTAGTCAAATCGATGCTAAGATTCTTCTGATTTTCGTTCCAGTCAAAGTTAATCCAAGTCCTTCTCTGGTTCGGTAAGATCGACACTAAGATCTCTCTGATTGCTATTCCAGTTGAAGATATTCCACGACTTTTGTCTGGTTCAGTCGAATCAATCCTAAGATCCTTCTGATTTCCATTCCATTCAAAGTTAATACAAGACCTTCTATAGTACAGTCAGATCGACACAAAGATCTCTCTGATTTCTATTCTAGATGAAGATATTCCATGACTTTTTTCTGGTTCAGTTGAATGGATCCTAAGATTTTTCTGATTTCCCTTCCAGTCAAAGTTGATCCAAGACCTTCTCTGGTTCAGTCAAATCGACATTAAGATCTCTCTGATTTCTATTCGAGTTGAAGATATTCCAAGACTTTTGTCTGGTTCAGTAGAATCGATCCTAAGATTCTTGTGATTTCCATTCCAGTCAAAGTTAATCCAAGAACTTCTCTGGTTTAGTCAAATCGACACTAAGATCTATCTGATTTCTATTCAAGATGAAGATATTTCAAGACTTTTGTCTGGTTCAGTTGAATCGATCCTAAGATTTTTCTTATTTCCATTCCAGTCAAAGTTGATCCAAGACCTTCTCTGGTTCAGTCAGATCGACACTAAGATCTCTCTTATTTCTATTCCAGTTGAAGATATTCCAAGACTTTTGTCTGGTTCAGTCGAATAGATCCTAAGATTCTTCTGATTCCCATTCCAGTCAAAGTTAATCCAAGAACTTCTCTGGTTCAGTCAGATCGACACTAAGATCTATCTGATTTCTATTCAAGATGAAGATATTTCAAGACTTTTATCTGGTTCAGTTGAATCGATCCTAAGATTTTTATGATTTCCATTCCAGTCAAAGTTGATCCAAGACCTTCTCTGGTTCAGTTAGATCGACACTAAGATCTCTCTGATTTCTATACCAGATGAAGATATTCCAAGACTTTTGTCTGGTTCAATTGAATGGATCCTAAGATTTTTCAGATTTCCATTCCAGTCAAAGATGATCCAAGACCTTCTCTGGTTCAGTCAGATCGACACTAAGATCTCTCTGATTTCTATTCCAGATGAAGATATTCCAAGACTTTTTCCTGGTTCAGTCAAAGGGATCCTAAGATTTTTCTAATTTCCATTCCAATCAAAGTTGATCCAAGACCTTCTCTTGTTCAGTTAATCGACACTACGATCTCTCTTATTTCTATTCCAGTTGAAGATATTCTAAGACTTTAGTCCGGTTCAGTCTAATCGATGCTAAGATTCTTATGATTTCCATTCCAGTCAAAGTTAATCCAAGACCTTCTCTAGTTCAGTCAGATCGACACTAAGATCTATTTGATTTATATTCCAGATGAAGATATTCCAAGACTTTTGTCTGGTTCAGTCGAATGGATCCTAAGATTTTTCAGATTTCCATTACAGTCAAAGGTTATCCAAGACCTTCTTTGGTTAAGTCAGATCGAAACTAAGATATCTCTGATTTCTATTTCAGATGAAGATATTCCAAGACTTTTGTCTGGTTCAATTGAATCGATCCTAAGATTTTTCTGATTTCCATTCCAGTCAAAGTTGATCTAAGACCTTCTCTGGTCCAGTCAGATCGACACTAAGATCTCTCTGATTTCTATTCCAGTTTAAGATATTCCAAGACTTTTGTCTGGTTCAGTCGAATCGATCCTAAGATTCTTCTGATTTCCATTCCAGTCAAAGTTAATCCAAGAACTTCTCTGGTTCAGTCAGATCGACACTAAGATCTCTTTGATTTCTATGCCAGATGAAGATATTCCAAGACTTTTGTCTGGTTCATGTGAATGGATTGTAAGATTTTCCTGATTACCATTCCAGTCAAAGTTGATCCAAGACCTTCTCTGGTTCAGTCAAATCAACACTAAGATCTCTCTGAGTTCTATTCCAGATGAAGATATTCCAAGACTTTTTCCTAGTTCAGTCGAATGGATCCTAAGATTTTTCTAATTTCCATTCCAATTAAAGTTGATCCAAGACCTATTCTGGTCCAGTTAGATCGACACTAAGATCTCTCTGATTTCTATTCCAGTTGAAGATATTCTAAGACTTTAGTCCGGTTCAGTCGAATCGATGCTAAGATTCTTCTGATTTCCATTCCAGTCAAAGTTAATCCAAGACCTTCTCTGCTTCAGTCAGATCAACACTAAGATCTCTCTGATTTCTATTTCAGATGGAGATATTCCGAGACTTTTGTCTGGTTCAGTTGAATCCATCATAAGATTTTTCTGATTTCCATTCCAGTCAAAGTTGATCTAAGACCTTCTCTGGTTCAGTCAGATCGACACTAAGATCTCTCTGATTTCTATTCCAGTTGAAGATATTCCAAGACTTTAGTCCGTTTCAGTCGAATCGATCCTAAGACTCTTCTGATTTCCATTCCAATCAAAGTTAATCAGAGACCTTCTTTGGTTAAGTCAGATCGAAACAAAGATATCTCTGATTTCTATTTCAGATGAAGATATTCCAAGACTTTTGTCTGGTTCAGTTGAATCGATCCTAAGATTTTTCTGATTTCCATTCCAGTCAAAGTTGATCCAAGACCTTCTCTGGTTCAGTCAGATCGACACTAAGATCTCTCTGATTGCTATTCCAGTTGAAGATATTCCAAGACTTTTGTCTGGTTCAGTAGAATCGATCCTAAGATTCTTGTGATTTCCATTCCAGTCAAAGTTAATCCAAGAACTTCTCTGGTTTAGTCAGATCGACACTAAGATCTATCTGATTTCTATTCAGGATGAAGATATTTCAAGACTTTTGTCTGGTTAAGTTGAATCGATCCTAAGATTTTTCTGATTTCCATTCCAGTCAAAGTTGATCCAAGACCTTCTCTGTTTCAGTTAGATCGACACTAAGATCTCTCTGATTTCTATACCAGATGAAGATATTCCAAGACTTTTGTCTGGTTCAGTTGAATGGATCCTAAGATTTTTCTGATTTCCATTCCAGTCAAAGTTGATCCAAGACCTTCTCTGGTTCAGTCAGATCGACACTAAGATCTCTCTGATTTCTATTCCAGTTAAAGATATTCCACGTCTTTTATCCGGTTCAGTCGAATCGATCCTAAGATTCTTATGATTTCCATTCCAATCAAAGTTAATCAGAGACCTTCTTTGGTTAAGTCAGATAGAAACTAAGATATCTCTGATTTCTATTTCAGATGAAGATATTCCGAGACTTTTGTCTGGTTCAATTGAATCGATCCTAAGATTTCTCTGATTTCCATTCCAGTCAAAGTTGATCTAAGACCTTCTCTGGTCCAGTCAGATCGACACTAAGATCTCTCTGATATCTATTCCAGTTTAAGATATTCCAAGACTTTTGTCTGGTTCAGTCGAATCGATCCTAAGATTCTTCTGATTTCCATTCCAGTCAAAGTTAATCCAAGAACTTCTCTGGTTCAGTCAGATCGACACTAAGATCTCTTTGATTTCTATACCAGATGAAGATATTCCAAGACTTTTGTCTGGTTCAGTTGAATGGATTGTAAGATTTTTCTGTTTACCATTCCAGTTAAAGTTGATCCAAGACCTTCTCTGGTTCAGTCAAATCAACACTAAGATCTCTCTGAGTTCTATTCCAGATGAAGATATTCCAAGACTTTTTCCTAGTTCAGTCGAATGGATCCTAAGATTTTTCTAATTTCCATTCCAATTAAAGTTGATCCAAGACCTATTCTGGTCCAGTTAGATCGACACTAAGATCTCTCTGATTTCTATTCCAGTTGAAGATATTCTAAGACTTTAGTCCGGTTCAGTCGAATCGATGCTAAGATTCTTCTGATTTCCATTCCAGTCAAAGTTAATCCAAGACCTTCTCTGCTTCAGTCAGATCAACACTAAGATCTCTCTGATTTCTATTTCAGATGAAGATATTCCGAGACTTTTGTCTGGTTCAGTTGAATCCATCATAAGATTTTTCTGATTTCCATTCCAGTCAAAGTTGATCTAAGACCTTCTCTGGTTCAGTCAGATCGACACTAAGATCTCTCTGATTTCTATTCCAGTTGAAGATATTCCAAGACTTTAGTCCGTTTCAGTCGAATCGATCCTAAGATTCTTCTGATTTCCATTCCAATCAAAGTTAATCAGAGACCTTCTTTGGTTAAGTCAGATCGAAACAAAGATATCTCTGATTTCTATTTCAGATGAAGATATTCCAAGACTTTTGTCTGGTTCAGTTGAATCGATCCTAAGATTTTTCTGATTTCCATTCCAGTCAAAGTTGATCCAAGACCTTCTCTGGTTCAGTCAGATCGACACTAAGATCTCTCTGATTTCTATTCCAGTTGAAGATATTCCAAGACTTTTGTCTGGTTCAGTAGAATCGATCCTAAGATTCTTGTGATTTCCATTCCAGTCAAAGTTAATCCAAGAACTTCTCTGGTTTAGTCAGATCGACACTAAGATCTATCTGATTTCTATTCAAGATGAAGATATTTCAAGACTTTTGTCTGGTTAAGTTGAATCGATCCTAAGATTTTTCTGATTTCCATTCCAGTCAAAGTTGATCCAAGACCTTCTCTGGTTCAGTTAGATCGACACTAAGATCTCTCTGATTTCTATACCAGATGAAGATATTCCAAGACTTTTGTCTGGTTCAGTTGAATGGATCCTAAGATTTTTCTGATTTCCATTCCAGTCAAAGTTGATCCAAGACCTTATCTGGTTCAGTCAGATCGACACTAAGATCTCTCTGATTTCTATTCTAGATGAAGATATTCCAAGACTTTTTCCTGGTTCAGTCGAATGGAATCGTAAGATTTTTCTAATTTCCATTCCAATCAAAGTTGATCCAAGACCTTCTCTGGTTCAGTTAGATCAACACTAAGATCTCTCTGATTTCTATTCCAGTTGAAGATATTCTAAGACTTTAGTCCGGTTCATTTGAATCGATGCTAAGATTTTTCTGATTTCCATTCCAGCCAAAGAGGATCCAAGACCTTCTCTGGTTCAGTCAGATCGACACTAAGATCTCTCTGATATCTATTCTAGTTGAAGATATTCCTAGACTTTTGTCTGGTTCACTTAAATCGATCCTAAGATTCTTCTGATTTCCAATCAAGTCAAAGTTAATACAAGACCTTCTCTGGTTCAGTCAAATCGACATTAAGATCTCTCTAAATTCTATTCCAGTTGAAGATATTCCAAGTCTTTTTTCTGCTTCAGTCGAATCGATCCTAAGATTCTTTTGATTCTCATTCCAGTCAAAGTTAATCCAAGACCTTCTCTGGTACAGTCAGATCGACACTAAGATCTCTCTGATTTCTATTCCAGTTGAAGATATTACAATACTTTTGTCGGGTTTAGTCAAATCAATTGTAAGATTCTTCTGATTTTCGTTCCAGTCAAAGTTAATCCAAGACCTTCTCTGGTTCGGTAAGATCGACACTAAGATCTATCTGATTTCTATTCAAGATGAAGATATCTCAAGACTTTTGTCTGGTTCAGTTGAATCGATCCTAAGATTTTTCTGATTTCCATTCGAGTCAAAGTTGATCCAAGACCTTCTCTGGTTCAGTTAGATCGATACTAAGATCTCTCTAATTTCTATACCAGATGAAGATATTCCAAGACTTTTGTCTGGTTTAGTTGAATGGATCCTAAGATTTTTCTGATTTCCATTCCAGTCAAAGTTGATCCAAGACCTTCTCTGGTTCAGTCAGATCGACACTAAGATCTCTCTGATTTCTATTCCAGTTAAAGATATTCCACGTCTTTTATCCAGTTCAGTCGAATCGATCCTAAGATTCTTATGATTTCCATTCCAATCGAAGTTAATCAGAGACCTTCTTTGGTTAAGTCAGATCGAAACTAAGATATCTCTGATTTCTATTTCAGATGAAGATATTCCGAGACTTTTGTCTGGTTCAATTGAATCGATCCTAAGATTTTTCTGATTTCCATTCCATTCAAAGTTGATCTAAGACCTTCTCTGGTCCAGTCAGATCGACACTAAGATCTCTCTGATTTCTATTCCAGTTGAAGATATTCCAAGACTTTTGTCCGGTTCAGTCGAATCGATCCTAAGATTCTTCTGATTTCCATTCCAGTCAAAGTTAATCCAAGAACTTCTCTGGTTCAGTCAGATCGACACTAAGATCTCTTTGATTTCTATACCAGATGAAGATATTCCAAGACTTTTGTCTGGTTCAGTTGAATGGATTGTAAGATTTTTCTGATTACCATTCTAGTCAAAGTTGATCCAAGACCTTCTCTGGTTCAGTTAAATCAACACTAAGATCTCTCTGAGTTCTATTCCAGATAAAGATATTCCAAGACTTTTTCCTAGTTCAGTCGAATGGATCCTAAGATTTTTCTAATTTCCATTCCAATTAAAGTTGATCCAAGACCTATTCTGGTTCAGTTAGATCGACACTAAGATCTCTCTGATTTCTATTCCAGTTGAAGATATTCTAAGACTTTAGTCCGGTTCAGTCGAATCGATGCTAAGATTCTTCTGATTTCCATTCCAGTCAAAGTTAATCCAAGAACTTCTCTGCTTCAGTCAGATTAACACTAAGATCTCTCTGATTTCTATTTCAGATGAAGATATTCAGAGACTTTTGTCTGGTTCAGTTGAATCCATCATAAGATTTTTCTGATTTCCATTCCAGTCAAAGTTGATCTAAGACCTTCTCTGGTTCAGTCAGATCGACACTAAGATCTCTCTGATTTCTATTCCAGTTGAAGATATTCCAGGACTTTAGTCTGTTTCAATCGAATCGATCCTAAGATTCTTCTGATTTCCATTCCAGTCAAAGTTAATCAGAGACCCTCTTTGGTTAAGTCAGATCGAAACAAAGATATCTCTGATTTCTATTTCAGATGAAGATATTCCAAGACTTTTGTCTGGTTCAGTTGAATCGATCCTAAGATTTTTCTGATTTCCATTCCAGTCAAAGTTGATCCAAGACCTTCTCTGGTTCAGTCAGATCGACACTAAGATCTCTCTGATTTCTATTCCAGTTGAAGATATTGCAAGACTTTTGTCTAGTTCAGTACAATCGATCCTAAGATTCTTGTGATTTCCATTCCAGTCAAAGTTAATCCAAGAACTTCTCTGGTTTAGTCAGATCGAAACTAAGATCTATCTGATTTCTATTCAAGATGAAGATATTTCAAGACTTTTGTCTGGTTAAGTTGAATCGATCCTAAGATTTTTCTGATTTCCATTCCAGTCAAAGTTGATCCAAGACCTTCTCTGGTTCAGTTAGATCGACACTAAGATCTCTCTGATTTCTATACCAGATGAAGATATTCCAAGACTTTTGTCTGGTTCAGTTGAATGGATCCTAAGATTTTTCTGATTTCCATTCCAGTCAAAGTTATTCCAAGACCTTCTCTGGTTCAGTCAGATCGACACTAAGATCTCTCTGATTTCTATTCTAGATGAAGATATTCCAAGACTTTTTCCTGGTTCAGTCGAATGGAATCGTAAGATTTTTCTAATTTCCATTCCAATCAAAGTTGATCCAAGACCTTCTCTGGTTCAGTTAGATCAACACTAAGATCTCTCTGATTTCTATTCCAGTTAAAGATATTCTAAGACTTTAGTCCGGTTCATTTGAATCGATGCTAAGATTTTTCTGATTTCCATTCCAGCCAAAGAGGATCCAAGACCTTCTCTGGTTCAGTCAGATCGACACAAAGATCTCTCTGATATCTATTCTAGTTGAAGATATTCCTAGACTTTTGTCTGGTTCACTTAAATCAATCCTAAGATTCTTCTGATTTCCAATCAAGTCAAAGTTAATACAAGACCTTCTCTGGTTCAGTCAAATCGACATTAAGATCTCCCTAAATTCTATTCCAGTTGAAGATATTCCAAGTCTTTTTTCTGGTTCAGCCAAATCGATCCTAAGATTCTTTTGATTCTCATTCCAGTCAAAGTTAATCCAAGACCTTCTCTGGTTCAGTCAGATCGACACTAAGATCTCTTTGATTTCTATTCCAGTTGAAGATATTATAATACTTTTGTCGGGTTTAGTCAAATCGATGCTAAGATTCTTCTGATTTTCGTTCCAGTCAAAGTTAATCCAAGACCTTCTCTGGTTCGGTAAAATCGACACTAAGATCTCTCTGATTGCTATTCCAGTTGAACATATTCCACGACTTTTGTCTGGTTCAGTCGAATAAATCCTAAGATCCTTCTGATTTCCATTCCATTCAAAGTTAATACAAGACCTTCTCTAGTACAGTCAGATCGACACAAAGATCTCTCTGATTTCTATTCTAGATGAAGATATTCCATGACTTTTTTCTGGTTCAGTTGAATGGATCCTAAGATTTTTCTGATTTCCCTTCCAGTCAAAGTTGATCCAAGACCTTCTCTGGTTCAGTCAGATCGACACTAAGATCTCTCTGATTTCTATTCCAGTTAAAGATATTCCACGTCTTTTATCCGGTTCAGTCGAATCGATCCTAAGATTCTTATGATTTCCATTCCAATCAAAGTTAATCAGAGACCTTCTTTGGTTAAGTCAGATCGAAACTAAGATATCTTTGATTTCTATTTCAAATGAAGATATTCCGAGACTTTTGTCTGGTTCAATTGAATCGATCCTAAGATTTTTCTGATTTCCATTCCAGTCAAAGTTGATCTAAGAACTTCTCTGGTCCAGTCAGATCGACACTAAGATCTCTCTGATTTCTATTCTAGTTGAAGATATTCCAAGACTTTTGTCTGGTTCAGTCGAATCGATCCTAAGATTCTTCTGATTTCCATTCCAGTCAAAGTTAATCCAAGAACTTCTCTGGTTCAGTAAGATCGACACTAAGATCTATCTGATTTCTATTCAAGATGAAGATATCTCAAGACTTTTGTCTGGTTCAATTGAATCGATCCTAAGATTTTTCTGATTTCCATTCGAGTCAAAGTTGATCCAAAACCTTCTCTGGTTCAGTTAGATCGACACTAAGATCTCTCTGATTTCTATACCAGATGAAGATATTCCAAGACTTTTGTCAGGTTTAGTTGAATGGATCCTAAGATTTTTCTGATTTCCATTCCAGTCAAAGTTGATCCAAGAACTTCTCTGGTTCAGTCAGATCAACACTAAGATCTCTCTGATTTCTATTCCAGTTGAAGATATTCCAAGACTTTAGTCCGGTTCAGTCGAATCAATCCTAAGATTCTTCTGATTTCCATTCCAGTCAAAGTTGATCCAAGACCTTCTCTGGTTCAGTCAGATCGACACTAAGATCTCTCTTATTTCTATTCCAGTTGAAGATATTCCAAGACTTTAGTCCGGTTCAGTCGAATCAATCCTAAGATTCTTCTGATTTCCATACCAGTCAAAGTTAATCAGAGACCTTCTTTGGTTAAGTCAGATCGAAACTAAGATATCTCTGATTTCTATTTCAGATGAAGATATTCCGAGACTTTTGTCTGGTTCAGTTGAATCCATCATAAGATTTTTCTGATTTCCATTCCAGTCAAAGTTGATCCAAGACCTTCTCTGGTTCAGTTAGATCGACACTAAGATCTCTCTGATTTCTATTCCAGATGAAGATATTCCAAGACTTTTGTCTGGTTCAGTTGAATGGATCCTAAGATTTTTCTGATTTCCATTCCAGTCAAAGTTGATCCAAGACCTTCTCTGGTTCAGTCAGATCGACACTAAGATCTCTCTGATTTCTATTCCAGTTGAAGATATTTCAAGACTTTAGTCCAGTTCAGTCGAATCAATCCTAAGATTCTTATGATTTCCATTCCAGTCAAAGTTAATCAGAGACCTTCTTTGGTTAAGTCAGATCGAAACTAAGATATCTTTGATTTCTATTTCAGATGAAGATATACCGACACTTTTGTCTGGTTCAGTTGAATCGATCCTAATATTTTTCTGATTTCCATTCCAATCAAAGTTGATCTAAGACCATCTCTGGTCCAGTCAGATCGACACTAAGATCTTTCTGATTTCTATTCCAGTTGAAGATATTCCATAAATGTTGTCTGGTTCAGTCTAATCGATCCTAAGATTCTTCTGATTTCCATTCCAGTCAAAGTTAATCCAAGAACTTCTCTGGTTCAGTCAGATCGACACTAAGATCTATCTGATTTCTATTCAAGATGAAGATATCTCAAGACTTTTGTCTGGTTCAGTTGAATCGATCCTAAGATTTTTCTGATTTCCATTCGAGTCAAAGTTGATCCAAGACCTTCTCTGGTTCAGTTAGATCGATACTAAGATCTCTCTAATTTCTATACCAGATGAAGATATTCCAAGACTTTTGTCTGGTTTAGTTGAATGGATCCTAAGATTTTTCTGATTTCCATTCCAGTCAAAGTTGATCCAAGACCTTCTCTGGTTCAGTCAGATCGACACTAAGATCTCGCTGATTTCTATTCCAGTTAAAGATATTCCACGTCTTTTATCCAGTTCAGTCGAATCGATCCTAAGATTCTTATGATTTCCATTCCAATCGAAGTTAATCTGAGACCTTCTTTGGTTAAGTCAGATCGAAACTAAGATATCTCTGATTTCTATTTCAGATGAAGATATTCCGAGACTTTTGTCTGGTTCAATTGAATCGATCCTAAGATTTTTCTGATTTCCATTCCATTCAAAGTTGATCTAAGACCTTCTCTGGTCCAGTCAGATCGACACTAAGATCTCTCTGATTTCTATTCCAGTTGAAGATATTCCAAGACTTTTGTCCGGTTCAGTCGAATCGATCCTAAGATTCTTCTGATTTCCATTCCAGTCAAAGTTAATCCAAGAACTTCTCTGGTTCAGTCAGATCGACACTAAGATCTCTTTGATTTCTATACCAGATGAAGATATTCCAAGACTTTTGTCTGGTTCAGTTGAATGGATTGTAAGATTTTTCTGATTACCATTCTAGTCAAAGTTGATCCAAGACCTTCTCTGGTTCAGTTAAATCAACACTAAGATCTCTCTGAGTTCTATTCCAGATAAAGATATTCCAAGACTTTTTCCTAGTTCAGTCGAATGGATCCTAAGATTTTTCTAATTTCCATTCCAATTAAAGTTGATCCAAGACCTATTCTGGTTCAGTTAGATCGACACTAAGATCTCTCTGATTTCTATTCCAGTTGAAGATATTCTAAGACTTTAGTCCGGTTCAGTCGAATCGATGTTAAGATTCTTCTGATTTCCATTCCAGTCAAAGTTAATCCAAGAACTTCTCTGCTTCAGTCAGATTAACACTAAGATCTCTCTGATTTCTATTTCAGATGAAGATATTCAGAGACTTTTGTCTGGTTCAGTTGAATCCATCATAAGATTTTTCTGATTTCCATTCCAGTCAAAGTTGATCTAAGACCTTCTCTGGTTCAGTCAGATCGACACTAAGATCTCTCTGATTTCTATTCCAGTTGAAGATATTCCAGGACTTTAGTCTGTTTCAATCGAATCGATCCTAAGATTCTTCTGATTTCCATTCCAGTCAAAGTTAATCAGAGACCCTCTTTGGTTAAGTCAGATCGAAACAAAGATATCTCTGATTTCTATTTCAGATGAAGATATTCCAAGACTTTTGTCTGGTTCAGTTGAATCGATCCTAAGATTTTTCTGATTTCCATTCCAGTCAAAGTTGATCCAAGACCTTCTCTGGTTCAGTCAGATCGACACTAAGATCTCTCTGATTTCTATTCCAGTTGAAGATATTGCAAGACTTTTGTCTAGTTCAGTAGAATCGATCCTAAGATTCTTGTGATTTCCATTCCAGTCAAAGTTAATCCAAGAACTTCTCTGGTTTAGTCAGATCGAAACTAAGATCTATCTGATTTCTATTCAAGATGAAGATATTTCAAGACTTTTGTCTGGTTAAGTTGAATCGATCCTAAGATTTTTCTGATTTCCATTCCAGTCAAAGTTGATCCAAGACCTTCTCTGGTTCAGTTAGATCGACACTAAGATCTCTCTGATTTCTATACCAGATGAAGATATTCCAAGACTTTTGTCTGGTTCAGTTGAATGGATCCTAAGATTTTTCTGATTTCCATTCCAGTCAAAGTTATTCCAAGACCTTCTCTGGTTCAGTCAGATCGACACTAAGATCTCTCTGATTTCTATTCTAGATGAAGATATTCCAAGACTTTTTCCTGGTTCAGTCGAATGGAATCGTAAGATTTTTCTAATTTCCATTCCAATCAAAGTTGATCCAAGACCTTCTCTGGTTCAGTTAGATCAACACTAAGATCTCTCTGATTTCTATTCCAGTTAAAGATATTCTAAGACTTTAGTCCGGTTCATTTGAATCGATGCTAAGATTTTTCTGATTTCCATTCCAGCCAAAGAGGATCCAAGACCTTCTCTGGTTCAGTCAGATCGACACAAAGATCTCTCTGATATCTATTCTAGTTGAAGATATTCCTAGACTTTTGTCTAGTTCACTTAAATCAATCCTAAGATTCTTCTGATTTCCAATCAAGTCAAAGTTAATACAAGACCTTCTCTGGTTCAGTCAAATCGACATTAAGATCTCCCTAAATTCTATTCCAGTTGAAGATATTCCAAGTCTTTTTTCTGGTTCAGCCAAATCGATCCTAAGATTCTTTTGATTCTCATTCCAGTCAAAGTTAATCCAAGACCTTCTCTGGTTCAGTCAGATCGACACTAAGATCTCTTTGATTTCTATTCCAGTTGAAGATATTATAATACTTTTGTCGGGTTTAGTCAAATCGATGCTAAGATTCTTCTGATTTTCGTTCCAGTCAAAGTTAATCCAAGACCTTCTCTGGTTCGGTAAGATCGACACTAAGATCTCTCTGATTGCTATTCCAGTTGAACATATTCCACGACTTTTGTCTGGTTCAGTCGAATAAATCCTAAGATCCTTCTGATTTCCATTCCATTCAAAGTTAATACAAGACCTTCTCTAGTACAGTCAGATCGACACAAAGATCTCTCTGATTTCTATTCTAGATGAAGATATTTCATGACTTTTTTCTGGTTCAGTTGAATGGATCCTAAGATTTTTCTGATTTCCCTTCCAGTCAAAGTTGATCCAAGACCTTCTCTGGTTCAGTCAGATTGACACTAAGATCTCTCTGATTTCTATTCCAGTTAAAGATATTCCACGTCTTTTATCCGGTTCAGTCGAATCGATCCTAAGATTCTTATGATTTCCATTCCAATCAAAGTTAATCAGAGACCTTCTTTGGTTAAGTCAGATCGAAACTAAGATATCTTTGATTTCTATTTCAGATGAAGATATTCCGAGACTTTTGTCTGGTTCAATTGAATCGATCCTAAGATTTTTCTGATTTCCATTCCAGTCAAAGTTGATCTAAGAACTTCTCTGGTCCAGTCAGATCGACACTAAGATCTCTCTGATTTCTATTCCAGTTGAAGATATTCCAAGACTTTTGTCCGGTTCAGTCGAATCGATCCTAAGATTCTTCTGATTTCCATTCCAGTCAAAGTTAATCCAAGAACTTCTCTGGTTCAGTCAGATCGACACTAAGATCTCTTTGATTTCTATACCAGATGAAGATATTCCAAGACTTTTGTCTGGTTCAGTTGAATGGATTGTAAGATTTTTCTGATTACCATTCTAGTCAAAGTTGATCCAAGACCTTCTCTGGTTCAGTTAAATCAACACTAAGATCTCTCTGAGTTCTATTCCAGATAAAGATATTCCAAGACTTTTTCCTAGTTCAGTCGAATGGATCCTAAGATTTTTCTAATTTCCATTCCAATTAAAGTTGATCCAAGACCTATTCTGGTTCAGTTAGATCGACACTAAGATCTCTCTGATTTCTATTCCAGTTGAAGATATTCTAAGACTTTAGTCCGGTTCAGTCGAATCGATGCTAAGATTCTTCTGATTTCCATTCCAGTCAAAGTTAATCCAAGAACTTCTCTGCTTCAGTCAGATTAACACTAAGATCTCTCTGATTTCTATTTCAGATGAAGATATTCAGAGACTTTTGTCTGGTTCAGTTGAATCCATCATAAGATTTTTCTGATTTCCATTCCAGTCAAAGTTGATCTAAGACCTTCTCTGGTTCAGTCAGATCGACACTAAGATCTCTCTGATTTCTATTCCAGTTGAAGATATTCCAGGACTTTAGTCTGTTTCAATCGAATCGATCCTAAGATTCTTCTGATTTCCATTCCAGTCAAAGTTAATCAGAGACCCTCTTTGGTTAAGTCAGATCGAAACAAAGATATCTCTGATTTCTATTTCAGATGAAGATATTCCAAGACTTTTGTCTGGTTCAGTTGAATCGATCCTAAGATTTTTCTGATTTCCATTCCAGTCAAAGTTGATCCAAGACCTTCTCTGGTTCAGTCAGATCGACACTAAGATCTCTCTGATTTCTATTCCAGTTGAAGATATTGCAAGACTTTTGTCTAGTTCAGTAGAATCGATCCTAAGATTCTTGTGATTTCCATTCCAGTCAAAGTTAATCCAAGAACTTCTCTGGTTTAGTCAGATCGAAACTAAGATCTATCTGATTTCTATTCAAGATGAAGATATTTCAAGACTTTTGTCTGGTTAAGTTGAATCGATCCTAAGATTTTTCTGATTTCCATTCCAGTCAAAGTTGATCCAAGACCTTCTCTGGTTCAGTTAGATCGACACTAAGATCTCTCTGATTTCTATACCAGATGAAGATATTCCAAGACTTTTGTCTGGTTCAGTTGAATGGATCCTAAGATTTTTCTGATTTCCATTCCAGTCAAAGTTATTCCAAGACCTTCTCTGGTTCAGTCAGATCGACACTAAGATCTCTCTGATTTCTATTCTAGATGAAGATATTCCAAGACTTTTTCCTGGTTCAGTCGAATGGAATCGTAAGATTTTTCTAATTTCCATTCCAATCAAAGTTGATCCAAGACCTTCTCTGGTTCAGTTAGATCAACACTAAGATCTCTCTGATTTCTATTCCAGTTAAAGATATTCTAAGACTTTAGTCCGGTTCATTTGAATCGATGCTAAGATTTTTCTGATTTCCATTCCAGCCAAAGAGGATCCAAGACCTTCTCTGGTTCAGTCAGATCGACACAAAGATCTCTCTGATATCTATTCTAGTTGAAGATATTCCTAGACTTTTGTCTGGTTCACTTAAATCAATCCTAAGATTCTTCTGATTTCCAATCAAGTCAAAGTTAATACAAGACCTTCTCTGGTTCAGTCAAATCGACATTAAGATCTCCCTAAATTCTATTCCAGTTGAAGATATTCCAAGTCTTTTTTCTGGTTCAGCCAAATCGATCCTAAGATTCTTTTGATTCTCATTCCAGTCAAAGTTAATCCAAGACCTTCTCTGGTTCAGTCAGATCGACACTAAGATCTCTTTGATTTCTATTCCAGTTGAAGATATTATAATACTTTTGTCGGGTTTAGTCAAATCGATGCTAAGATTCTTCTGATTTTCGTTCCAGTCAAAGTTAATCCAAGACCTTCTCTGGTTCGGTAAGATCGACACTAAGATCTCTCTGATTGCTATTCCAGTTGAACATATTCCACGACTTTTGTCTGGTTCAGTCGAATAAATCCTAAGATCCTTCTGATTTCCATTCCATTCAAAGTTAATACAAGACCTTCTCTAGTACAGTCAGATCGACACAAAGACCTCTCTGATTTCTATTCTAGATGAAGATATTTCATGACTTTTTTCTGGTTCAGTTGAATGGATCCTAAGATTTTTCTGATTTCCCTTCCAGTCAAAGTTGATCCAAGACCTTCTCTGGTTCAGTCAGATCGACACTAAGATCTCTCTGATTTCTATTCCAGTTAAAGATATTCCACGTCTTTTATCCGGTTCAGTCGAATCGATCCTAAGATTCTTATGATTTCCATTCCAATCAAAGTTAATCAGAGACCTTCTTTAGTTAAGTCAGATCGAAACTAAGATATCTTTGATTTCTATTTCAGATGAAGATATTCCGAGACTTTTGTCTGGTTCAATTGAATCGATCCTAAGATTTTTCTGATTTCCATTCCAGTCAAAGTTGATCTAAGAACTTCTCTGGTCCAGTCAGATCGACACTAAGATCTCTCTGATTTCTATTCTAGTTGAAGATATTCCAAGACTTTTGTCTGGTTCAGTCGAATCGATCCTAAGATTCTTCTGATTTCCATTCCAGTCAAAGTTAATCCAAGAACTTCTCTGGTTCAGTAAGATTGACACTAAGATCTATCGGATTTCTATTCAAGATGAAGATATCTCAAGACTTTTGTCTGGTTCAATTGAATCGATCCTAAGATTTTTCTGATTTCCATTCGAGTCAAAGTTGATCCAAAACCTTCTCTGGTTCAGTTAGATCGACACTAAGATCTCTCTGATTTCTATACCAGATGAAGATATTCCAAGACTTTTGTCAGGTTTAGTTGAATGGATCCTAAGATTTTTCTGATTTCCATTCCAGTCAAAGTTGATCCAAGAACTTCTCTGGTTCAATCAGATCGACACTAAGATCTCTCTGATTTCTATTCCAGTTGAAGATATTCCAAGACTTTAGTCCGGTTCAGTCGAATCAATCCTAAGATTCTTCTGATTTCCATTCCAGTCAAAGTTGATCCAAGACCTTCTCTCGTTCAGTCAGATCGACACTAAGATCTCTCTGATTTCTATTCCAGTTGAAGATATTCCAAGACTTTAGTCCGGTTCAGTCGAATCAATCCTAAGATTCTTCTGATTTCCATACCAGTCAAAGTTAATCAGAGACCTTCTTTGGTTAAGTCAGATCGAAACTAAGATATCTCTGATTTCTATTTCAGATGAAGATATTCCGAGACTTTTGTCTGGTTCAGTTGAATCTATCATAAGATTTTTCTGATTTCCATTCCAGTCAAAGTTGATCCAAGACCTTCTCTGGTTCAGTTAGATCGACACTAAGATCTCTCTGATTTCTATTACAGATGAAGATATTCCAAGACTTTTGTCTGGTTCAGTTGAATGGATCCTAAGATTTTTCTGATTTCCATTCCAGTCAAAGTTGATCCAAGACCTTCTCTGGTTCAGTCAGATCGACACTAAGATCTCTCTGATTTCTATTCCAGTTGAAGATATTTCAAGACTTTAGTCCGGTTCAGTCGAATCAATCCTAAGATTCTTATGATTTCCATTCCAGTCAAAGTTAATCAGAGACCTTCTTTGGTTAAGTCAGATCGAAACTAAGATATCTTTGATTTCTATTTCAGATGAAGATATACCGACACTTTTGTCTGGTTCAGTTGAATCGATCCTAAGATTTTTCTGATTTCCATTCCAATCAAAGTTGATCTAAGACCATCTCTGGTCCAGTCAGATCGACACTAAGATCTCTCTGATTTCTATTCCAGTTGAAGATATTCCATAAATGTTGTCTGGTTCAGTCGAATCGATCCTAAGATTCTTCTGATTTCCATTCCAGTCAAAGTTAATCCAAGAACTTCTCTGGTTCAGTCAGATCGACACTAAGATCTATCTGATTTCTATTCAAGATGAAGATATCTCAAGACTTTTGTCTGGTTCAGTTGAATCAATCCTAAGATTTTTCTGATTTCCATTCGAGTCAAAGTTGATCCAAGACCTTCTCTGGTTCAGTTAGATCGATACTAAGATCTCTCTAATTTCTATACCAGATGAAGATATTCCAAGACTTTTGTCTGGTTTAGTTGAATGGATCCTAAGATTTTTCTGATTTCCATTCCAGTCAAAGTTGATCCAAGACCTTCTCTGGTTCAGTCAGATCGACAGTAAGATCTCTCTGATTCCTATTCCAGTTGAAGATATTCCAAGACTTTAGTTCGGTTCAGTCGAATCAATCCTAAGATTCTTCTAATTTCCATTCCAGTCAAAGTTAATCAGAGACCTTCTTTGGTTAAGTCAGATCGAAACTAAGATATCTCTGATTTCTATTTCAGATGAAGATATTCCGAGACTTTTGTCTGGTTCAGTTGAATCCATCATACGATTTTTCAGATTTCCATTCCAGTCAAAGTTGATCCCAAACCTTCTCTGGTTCAGTCAGATCGACACTAAGATCTCTCTGATTTCAATTCCAGTTGAAGATATTCCAAGACTTTTTTCTGGTTCAGTAGAATCGATCCTAAGATTCTTCTGATTTCCATTCCAGTCAAAGTTAATCCAAGAACTTCTCTGGTTCAGTCAGATAGACACTAAGATCTATCTGATTTCTATTCAAGATGAAGATATCTCAAGACTTTTGTCTGGTTCAGTTGAATCAATCCTAAGATTTTTCTGATTTCCATTCGAGTCAAAGTTGATCCAAGACCTTCTCTGGTTCAGTTAGATCGACACTAAGATCTCTCTGATTTCTATTCCAGATGAAGATATTCCAAGACTTTTGTCTGGTTCAGTTGAATGGATCCTAAGATTTTTCTGATTTCCATTCCAGTCAAAGTTGATCCAAGACCTTCTCTGGTTCAGTCAGATCGACACTAATATCTCTCTGATTTCTATTCCAATTGAAGATATTCCAAGACTTTAGTCCGGTTCAGTCGAATCAATCCTAAGATTCTTCTGATTTCCATTCCAATCAAAGTTAATCAGAGACCTTCTTTGGTTAAGTCAGATCGAAACTAAGATATCTCTGATTTCTATTTCAGATGAAGATATTCCGAGACTTTTGTCTGGTTCAGTTGAATCCATCATAAGATTTTGCTGATTTCCATTCCAGTCAAAGTTGATCCAAGACCTTCTCTGGTCCAGTCAGATCGACACTAAGATCTCTCTGATTTCTATTCCAGTTGAAGATATTCCAAGACTTTTGTCTGGTTCAGTCGAATCGATCCTAAGATTCTTCTGATTTCCATTCCAGTCTAAGTTAATCCAAGAACTTCTCTGGTTCAGTCAGATCGACACTAAGATCTATCTGATTTCTATTCAAGATGAAGATATCTCAAGACTTTTGTCTGGTTCAGTTGAATCGATCCTAAGATTTTTCTGATTTCCATTCGAGTCAAAGTTGATCCAAGACCTTCTCTGGTTCAGTTAGATCGACACTAAGATCTCTCTGATTTCTATACCAGATGAAGATATTCCAAGACTTTTGTCTGGTTCAGTTGAATGGATCCTAAGATTTTTATGATTTCCATTCCAGTCAAAGTTGATCCAAGACCTTCTCTGGTTCAGTCAGATCGACACTAAGATCTCTCGGATTTCTATTCCAGTTGAAGATATTCCAAGACTATAGTCCGGTTCAGTCGAATCAATCCTAAGATTCTTATGATTTCCATTCCAGTCAAAGTTAATCAGAGACCTTCTTTGGTTAAGTCAGATCGAAACTAAGGTATCTCTGATTTCTATTTCAGATGAAGATATTCCGAGACTTTTGTCTGGTTCAGTTGAATCCATCATAAGATTTTTCTGATTTCCATTCCAGTCAAAGTTGATCCAAGACCTTCTCTGGTCCAGTAAGATCGACACTAAGATCTCTATGATTTCAATTCCAGTTGAAGATATTTCAAGACTTTTTTCTGGTTCAGTCGAATCGATCCTAAGATTCTTCTGATTTCCATTCCAGTCAAAGTTAATCCAAGAACTTCTTTGGTTCAGTCAGATCGATACTAAGATCTACCTGATTTCTATTCAAGATGAAGATATTTCAAGACTTTTGTCTAGTTCAGTTGAATGGATCCTATGATTTTTCAGATTTCCATTCCAGTCCAAGTTGATCCAAGACCTTCTCTGGTTCAGTCAGATCGACACTAAGATCTCTCTGATTTCTATTCCAGTTGAAGATATTCCAAGACTTTAGTCCGGTTCAGTCGAATCGATCCTAAGATTATTTTGATTTGCATTCCAGTCAAAATTGATCCAAGACCTTCTCTGGTTCAATCAGATCGACACTAAGATTTCTCTGATTTCTATTCCAGATGAAGATATTTCAAGACTTTTGTCTGGTTCAGTTGAATGGATCCTAAGATTTTTCAGATTTCCATTCCAGACAAAGTTGATCCAAGACGTTCTCTGGTTCATTCAGATCGAAACTAACATCTCTCTGATTTCTATTCCAGTTGAAGATATTCCAAGACTTTAGTCCGGTTCAGTCGAATCGATCCTAAGATTCTTCTGATTTCCATTCCAGTCAAAGTTAATCTGAGACCTTCTTTGGTTAAGTCAGATCAAAACTAAGATATCTCTGATTTCTATTTTAGATTAAGATATTCCAAGACTTTTGTTTGGTTCAGTTGAATCAATCCTAAGATTTTTCTGATTTCCATTCCAGTCAAAGTTGATCTAAGACCTTCTCTAGTTCAGTCAGATCGACACTAGGATCTCTCTGATTTCAATTCCAGTTGAAGATATTCCAAGACTTTTGTCTGGTTCAGTCAAATCGATCCTAAGATTCTTCTGATTTCCATTCCAGTCAAAGTTAATCCAAGAAGTTCTTTGGTTCAGTCAGATCGACACTAAGATATATCTGATTTCTATTCAAGATGAAGATATTTCAAGACTTTTGTCTGGTTCAGTTGAATATATCCTAAGAATTTTCTGATTTCCATTCCAGTCAAAGTTGATCCAAGACCTTCTCTGGTTCAGTTAGATCGACCCTAAGATATCTTTGATTTCTATTCCAGATGAAGATATTCCAAGACTTTTGTCTGTTTCAGTTAAATGGATCCTAAGATTTTTCTGATTTCCATTCCAGTCAAAGTTGATCCCAGACCTTCTCTGGTTCAGTCAGATCAAAACTAAGATCTCTCTGAGTTCTATTCCAGATGAAGATATTCCAAGACTTTTGCCTGGTTTAGTCGAATGGATCCTATGATTTTACTAATTTCCATTCCAATCAAAGTTGATCCAAGTCTTCTCTGGTTCAGTTAGATCGACACAAAGATCTCTCTGATTTCTATTTTAGATGTAGATATTCCATGACTTTTTTCTGGTTCAGTTGAATGGATCCTAATATTTTTCTGATTTCCATTCCGATCAAAGTTGATCCAAGACCTTCTCTGGTCCAGTCAGATCGACACTAAGATCTCTCTGATTTCTATTCCAGTTGAAGATATTCCAAGACTTTTGTCTGGTTCAGTCGAATCGATCCTAAGATTCTTCTTATTTCCATTCCAGTCAAAGTTAATCCAAGAACTTCTCTGGTTCAGTCAGATCGACACTAAGATCTATCTGATTTCTATTCAAGATGAAGATATCTCAAGACTTTTGTCTGGTTCAGTTGAATCGATCCTAAGATTTTTCTAATTTCCATTCGAGTCAAAGTTGATCCAAGACCTTATCTGGTTCAGTTAGATCGACACTAAGATCACTCTGATTTCTATACCAGATGAAGATATTCCAAGACTTTTGTCTGGTTCAGTTGAATGGATCCTAAGATTTTTATGATTTCCATTCCAGTCAAAGTTGATCCAAGACCTTCTCTGGTTCAGTCAGATCGACACTAAGATCTCTCGGATTTCTATTCCAGTTGAAGATATTCCAAGACTTTAGTCCGGTTCAGTCGAATCAATCCTAAGATTCTTATGATTTCCATTCCAGTCAAAGTTAATCAGAGACCTTCTTTGGTTAAGTCAGATCGAAACTAAGGTATCTCTGATTTCTATTTCAGATGAAGATATTCCGAGACTTTTGTCTGGTTCAGTTGAATCCATCATAAGATTTTTCTGATTTCCATTCCAGTCAAAGTTGATCCAAGACCTTCTCTGGTTCAGTAAGATCGACACTAAGATCTCTATGATTTCAATTCCAGTTGAAGATATTCCAAGACTTTTTTCTGGTTCAGTCGAATCGATCCTAAGATTCTTCTGATTTCCATTCCAGTCAAAGTTAATCCAAGAACTTCTTTGGTTCAGTCAGATCGACACTAAGATCTACCTGATTTCTATTCAAGATGAAGATATTTCAAGACTTTTGTCTAGTTCAGTTGAATGGATCCTAAGATTTTTCAGATTTCCATTCCAGTCCAAGTTGATCCAAGACCTTCTCTGGTTCAGTCAGATCGACACTAAGATCTCTCTGATTTCTATTCCAGTTGAAGATATTCCAAGACTTTAGTCCGGTTCAGTCGAATCGATCCTAAGATTCTTTTGATTTCCATTCCAGTCAAAATTGATCCAAGACCTTCTCTGGTTCAATCAGATCGACACTAAGATTTCTCTGATTTCTATTCCAGATGAAGATATTTCAAGACTTTTGTCTGGTTCAGTTGAATGGATCCCAAGATATTTCAGATTTCCATTCCAGACAAAGTTGATCCAAGACGTTCTCTGGTTCATTCAGATCGAAACTAACATCTCTCTGATTTCTATTCCAGTAGAAGATATTCCAAGACTTTAGTCCGGTTCAGTCGAATCGATCCTAAGATTCTTCTGATTTCCATTCCAGTCAAAGTTAATCTGAGACCTTCTTTGGTTAAGTCAGATCAAAACTAAGATATCTCTGATTTCTATTTTAGATGAAGATATTCCAAGACTTTTGTTTGGTTCAGTTGAATCAATCCTAAGATTTTTCTGATTTCCATTCCAGTCAAAGTTGATCTAAGACCTTCTCTGGTTCAGTCAGATCGACACTAGGATCTCTCTGATTTCAATTCCAATTGAAGATATTCCAAGACTTTTGTCTGGTTCAGTCAAATCGATCCTAAGATTCTTCTGATTTCCATTCCAGTCATAGTTAATCCAAGAACTTCTTTGGTTCAGTCAGATCGACACTAAGATATATCTGATTTCTATTCAAGATGAAGATATTTCAAGACTTTTGTCTGGTTCAGTTGAATATATCCTAAGAATTTTCTGATTTCCATTCCAGTCAAAGTTGATCCAAGACCTTCTCTGGTTCAGTTAGATCGACCCTAAGATATTTTGATTTCTATACCAGATGAAGATATTCCAAGACTTTTGTCTGTTTCAGTTGAATGGATCCTAAGATTTTTCTGATTTCCATTCCAGTCAAATTTGATCCCAGACCTTCTCTGGTTCAGTCAGATCAAAACTAAGATCTCTCTGAGTTCTATTCCAGATGAAGATATTCCAAGACTTTTGCCTGGTTCAGTCGAATGGATCCTATGATTTTACTAATTTCCATTCCAATCAAAGTTGATCCAAGTCTTCTATGGTTCAGTTAGATCGACACAAAGATCTCTCTGATTTCTATTCTAGATGAAGATATTCCATGACTTTTTTCTGGTTCAGTTGAATGGATCCTAATATTTTTCTGATTTACCTTCCAATCAAAGTTGATCCAAGACCTTCTCTGGTTCAGTCAAATCGACACTAAGATCTCTCTGATTTCTATTCCAGTTGAAGATATTCCAAGACTTTAGTCCGGTTCAGTCGAATCGATCCTAATATTCTTCTGATTTCCATTCCAGTCAAAGTTAATCAGAGACCTTCTTTGGTTAAGTCAGATCGAAACTAAGATATCCCTGATTTCTATTTCAGATGAAGATATTCCAAGACTTTTGTCTGGTTCAGTTGAATCAATCCTAAGATTTTTCTGATTTCCATTCCTGTCAAAGTTGATCCAAGACCTTCTCTGGTTCAGTCTGATCGACACTAAGATCTCTCTGATTTTTATTCCAGTTGAAGATATTCCAAGACTTTTGTCTGGTTCAGTTGAATGGATCCTAAGATTTTTCTGATTTCCATTACAGTCAAAGTTGATCCAAGACCTTCTCTGGTTCAGTCAGATCGACACTAAGATCTCTCTGATTTCTATTCTAGATGAAGATATTCCAAGACTTTTGCCTGGTTCAGTCGAATGGACCCTAAGATTTTTCTAATTTCCATTCCAATCAAAGTTGATCCAAGACCTTCTCTGGTTCAGTTAGATCGACACTAAGATCTCTCTGATTTCTATTCCAGTTGAAGATATTCTAAGACTTTAGTCCGGTTCATTCGAATCGATGCTAAGATTCTTCTGATTTCCATTCCAGTCAAAGTTAATCCAAGACCTTCTCTGGTTCAGTCAGATCGACACTAAGATCTATCTGATTTCTATTCCAGATGAAGATATTCCAAGACTTTTGTCTGGTTCAGTTGAATCGATCCTAAGATTTTTCGGATTTCCATTCCAGCCAAAGTTGATCAAAGACCTTCTCTGGTTCAGTCAGATCGACACTAAGATCTCTCTGATATCTATTCTAGTTGAAGATATTCCAAGACTTTTGTCTGGTTCACTTAAATCGATGCTAAGATTCTTCTAATTTCCATTCCAGTCAAAGTTAATCCAAGACCTTCTCTGGTTCAGTCAGATCGACACTAAGATATCTCTGATTTCTATTCCAGTTGAAGATATTCCAATACTTTTGTCGGGTTTAGTCAAATCGATGCTAAGATTCTTCTTATTTTCGTTCCAGTCAAAGTTAATCCAAGACCTTCTCTGGTTCAGTAAGATCGACACTAAGATCTCTCTGATTGCTATTCTAGTTGAAGATATTCCACGACTTTTATCTGGTTCAGTCGAATCAATCCTAAGATCCTTCTGATTTCCATTCCATTCAAAGTTAATACAAGACCTTCTCTAGTACAGTCAGATCGACACAAAGATCTCGCTGATTTCTATTCTAGATGAATATATTCCATGACTTTTTTCTGGTTCAATTGAATGGATCCTAAGACTTTTCTGATTTACCTTCCAGTCAAAGTTGATCCAAGACCTTCTCTGGTTCAGTCAGATCGACACTAAGATCTCTCTGATTTCTATTCCAGTTGAAGATATTCCAAGACTTTAGTCTGGTTCAGTCGAATCGATCCTAAGATTCTTCTCATTTCCATTCCAGTCAAAGTTAATCAGAGACCTTCTTTGGTTAAGTCAGATCGAAACTAAGATATCTCTGATTTCTATTTCAGATGAAGATATTCCAAGACTTTTGTCTGGTTCAGTTGAATCGATCCTAAGATATTTCTGATTTCCATTCCAGTCAAAGTTGATCCAAGACCTTCTCTGGTTCATTCAGATCGGCACTAAGATCTCTCTGATTTCTATTCCAGTTGAAGATATTCCAAGACTTTTGTCTGGTTCAGTAGAATCGATCCTAAGATTCTTGTGATTTCCATTCCAGTCAAAGTTAATCCAAGAACTTCTCTGGTTCAGTCAAATTGACACTAAGATCTATCTGATTTTTATTCAAGATGAAGATATTTCAAAACTTTTGTTTGGTTCAGTTGAATTGATCCTAAGATTTTTCTGATTTCCATTCCAGCAAAGTTGATCCAAGACCTTCTCTAGTTCTGTTAGATCGACACTAAGATCTCTCTGATTTCTATACCATATGAAGATATTTCAAGACTTTTGTCTGGTTCAGTTGAATGGATCCTAAGATTTTTCTGATTTCCATTCCAGTCAAAGTTGATCCAAGACCTTCTCTGGTTCAGTCAGATCGACACTAAGATCTCTCTGATTTCAATTCTAGATGAAGATATTCCAAGACTTTTGCCTGGTTCAGTCGAATGGATCCTAAGATTTTTCTAATTTCCATTCCAATCAAAGTTGATCCAAGACCTTCTTTGGTTCAGTTTGATCGACACTAAGATCTCTCTGATTTCTATTCCAGTTGAAGATATTCTAAGACTTTTGTCTGGTTCATTCGAATCAAAGCTAAGATTCTTCTGATTTCAATTCCAGTCAAAGTTAATCCAAGACCTTCTCTGGTTCAGTCAGATCGACACTAAGATCTATCTGATTTCTATTCCAGATGAAGATATTCCAAGACTTTTGTCTGGTTCAGTTAAATCGATCCTAAGATTTTTCTGATTTCCATTCCAATCAAAGTTGATCCAAGACCTTCTTTGGTTCAGTTTGGTCGACACTAAGATCTCTCTGATATCTATTCTAGTTGAAGATATTCCAAGACTTTTGTCTGGTTCACTTAAATTGATGCTAAGATGCTTCTGATTTCCATTCCAGTCAAAGTTAATACAAGACCTTCTCTAGTTCAGTCAGATCGACATTAAGATCTCTCTAAATTCTATTCTAGTTGAAGATATTCCAAGACTTTTTTCTGGTTCAGTCGAATCGATCCTAAGATTCTGTTGATTCTCATTCCAGTCAAAGTTAATCCAAGACCTTCTCTGGTTCAGTCAGATCGACACTAAGATCTCTCTGATTTCTATTCCAGTTGAAGATATTCCAATACTTTTGTCGAGTTTAGTCAAATCGATGCTAAGATTCTTCTGATTTCCGTTCCAGTCAAAGTTAATCCAAGACCTTCTCTGGTTCGGTTAGATCGACACTAAGATCTCTCTGATTGCTATTCCAGTTGAAGATATTCCACGACTTTTGTCTGGTTCAGTCGAATCAATCCTAAGATCCTACTGATTTCCATTCCATTCTAAGTTAATACAAGACCTTCTCTAGTACAGTCAGATCGACACAAAGATCTCTCTGATTTCTATTCTAGATGAAGATATTCCATGACTTTTTTCTGGTTCAGTTGAATGGATCCTAAGATTTTTCTGATTTACCTTCCAGTCAAAGTTGATCCAAGACCTTCTCTGGTTCAGTCAGATCGACACTAAGATCTTTCTGATTTCAATTCCAGTTAAGGATATTCCAAGTCATTTATCTGGTTCAGTCGAATTGATCCTAAGATTCTTCTGATTTCCATTCCAGTCAAAGTTAATCAGAGACCTTCTCTGGTTCAATCAGATCGAAACTAAGATATCTCTGATTTCTATTTCAGATGAAGATATACCGAGACTTTTGTCTGGTTTAGTTGACTGGATCCTAAGATTTTTCAGATTTCCATTCCAGTCAAAGTTGATCTAAGAACTTCTCTAGTTCAGTCAGATCGACACTAAGATCTATCTGATTTCTGTTCAAGATGAAGATATTTCAAGACTTTTGTCTGGTTCAGTCGAATCGATCCTAAGATTCTTCTAATTTCCATTCCAGTCAAAGTTGATCCAAGACTTTCTCTGGTCTAGTTAGATCGATACTAAGATCTCTCTGATTTCTATTCCAGATGAAAATATTCCAAGAATTTTGTCTGGTTCAGTCGAATGGATCCTAAGATTTTTCTAATTTCCATTCCAATCAAAGTTGATCCAAGACCTTCTCTAGTTCAGTTAGATCGACACTAAGATCTCTCTGATTTCTATTCCAGTTGAAGATATTCTAAGACTTTAGTCCGGTTCAGTCGAATCGATGCTAAGATTCTTCTGATTTTCATTCCAGCCAAAATTGTTCCAAGACCTTCTCTGGTTCAGTCAGATCGACACTAAGATCTCTTTGATATCTATTCTAGTTGAAGATATTCCAAGACTTTTGTCTGGTTCACTTAAATCGATGCTATGATTCTTCTGATTTCCATTCCAGTCAAAGTTAATACAAGACCTTCTCTGGTTCAGTCAGATCGACATTAAGATCTCTCTGAATTCTATTCCAGTTGAAGATATTCCAAGACTTTTTCCTGGTTCAGTCGAATCGATCCTAAGATTCTTCTGATTCTCATTCCAGTCAAAGTTAATCCAAGACCTTCTATGGTTCAGTTAGATCGACAATAAGATCTCTTTGAGTTCTATTCCAGATGAAGATATTCCAAGACTTTTGCCTGGTTCAGTTGAATCGATGCTAAGATTCTTCTAATTTCCATTCCAGTCAAAGTTAATCCAAGACCTTCTCTGCTTCTGTCAGATAGACACTAAGATCTCTCAAATATCTATTCCAGATGAAGATATTCCAAGACTTTTGTCTCGTTCAGTTGAATGGATCCTAAGATTTTTCAGATTTCCATTCAAGTCAAAGTTGATCCAAGACCTTCTCTGGTTCAGTCAGATCGAAACTAAGATCTCTCTGATTTCTATTCCAGTTGAAGATATTCCAAGACTTTTATCTACTTCACCTGAATCGATGCTACGATTATTCTGATTTCCATTCCAGTCAAAGTTAATACAAGACCTTCTCTGGTTCAGTCAGATCGACACTAAGATCTCTCTTATTTCTATTCCTGTCGAAGATATTCCAAGACTTTTTTCTGGTTCAGTCGTATCGATCTTAAGATTCTTCTAATGCTCATTCCAGTCAAAGTTAATCCAAGACCTTCTCTGGTTCAGTCAAATCGACACTAAGATCTCTCTGATTTCTATTCCAGTTCATAAAATTCTAAGAATTTTGTTCGGTTCAGTCGAATCGATCCTATGATTCTTCTGTTTCCATTCCAGTCAAAGTTGATCAAAGACCTTCTCTGGTTCAGTCAGTTTGACACTAAGATCTCTCTAATTTCTATTCCAGTTGAAGATATTCCAATACTTTTGTCCGGTTCAGTCGATTCGATCATAAGATTCTTCTGATTTCCATTCCAGTCAAAGTTAATCCAAGACCTTCTCTGGTTCAGTCAAATCGACACTAAGATCTATTTGATTTCTATTCAAGATGATGATATTTCAAGACTTTTGTCTGGTTATGTTGAATCGATCCTAAGATTTTTCTGATTTCCATTCCAGTCAAAGTTGATCCAAGACCTTCTCTGGTTCAGTCAGATCGACACTAAGATCTCTCTGATTTTTATTCCAGTTGAAGATATTCCAAGACTTTTGTCTGGTTCAGTCGAATCGATCTTAAGATTTTTCTGATTTCCATTCTAGTCAAAGTTAAGACAAGACCTTCTCTCTTTCTGTCAGATCGACACTAAGATCTCTCTGATTTCCATTCCAGATGAAGATATTCCAAGAATTTTGTCTGGTTCAGTTGAATCGATCATATGATTTTTCCGATATCCATTCCAGTCAAAGTTGAACCAAGACATTCTCTGGTTCAGTCAGATCGACACTAAGATCTCTTTTATTTCTATTCCAGTTGAAGATATTCCATGACTTTTGTCTGGTTCAGTTTAAACGATGCTAAGATTCTTCTGATTTCCATTCCATTCAAAGTTAATCCAAGAACTTCTATGGTTCAATCAGATCGACACTAAGATCTCTCTCATTTCTATTCCAGTTGAAGATATTCCAAGACTTTTTTCTGGTTCAGTCGAATCGATCTTAAGATTCTTCTGATTTCCATTCCAGTCAAAGTTAATCCAAGACCTTCTCTGGTTCAGTCAGACCGAAACTAAGATCCCTCTGATTTCTATTCCAGTTGAAGATATTCCAAGACTTTTGTCTGGTTCAGTCGAATCGATCTTAAGATTCTTCTGATTTCCATTCCAGTCAAATTTAATCCAATACCTTCTCTGGTTCAGTCAGATCGACACTAATACCGACACTAAGATCTCTCTGATATCTATTCCAGTTGAAGATATTCCATGAATTTTGACTGGTTTAGTCGAATCGATCCTAATAATGTTCTGATTTCTATTCCAGTCAAAGTTAATCCAAGACCTTCTCTGGTTCAGTCAGATCAACACTAAGATCTCTCGGATTTCTATTCCAGATGAAGATATTCCACGACTTTTGTATGGTTCAATTGAATGGATCCTAAGATTTTTCTGATTTCCATTCCAGTCAAAGTTGATCCAAGACCTTCTCTGGTTCAGTCAAATCGACACTAAGATCTCTCTGATTTCTATTCCAGTTGTAGATATTCCAAGACTTTAGTCCGGTTCAGTCGAATCAATCCTAAGATTCTTCTGATTTCCATTCCAGTCAAAGTTAATCCAAGACATTCTTTGGTTAAGTCAGATCAAAACTAAGATATCTCTGATTTCTCTTCCAGATGAAGATATTCCAAGACTTTTGTCTGGTTCAGTTGAATCGATCCTAAGATTATGATTTCCATTCCAGTCAAAGTTCATCCAACACCTTCTCTGGTTCAGTCAGATCGACACTACGATATCTCTGTTTCTATTCCAGTTGAAGATATTCCAAGACTTTTGTTTGCTTCACTTTAATCGATGCTAAGATTCTTCTGATTTCCATTCCAGACAAAGTTGATCCAAGACGTTCTCTGGTTCATTCAGATCGAAACTAACATCTCTCTGATTTCTATTCCAGTTGAAGATATTCCAAGACTTTAGTCCGGTTCAGTCGAATCGATCCTAAGATTCTTCTAATTTCCATTCCATTCAAAGTTAATCCAAGAACTTCTATGGTTCAATCAGATCGACACTAAGATCTCTCTCATTTCTATTCCAGTTGAAGATATTCCAAGACTTTTTTCTGGTTCAGTCGAATCGATCTTAAGATTCTTCTGATTTCCATTCCAGTCAAAGTTAATCCAAGACCTTCTCTGGTTCAGTCAGACCGAAACTAAGATCTCTCTGATTTCAATTCCAGTTGAAGATATTCCAAGACTTTTGTCTGGTTCAGTCAAATCGATCCTAAGATTCTTCTGATTTCCATTCCAGTCAAAGTTAATCCATGAACTTCTTTGGTTCAGTCAGATCGACACTAAGATATATATGATTTCTATTCAAGATGAAGATATTTCAAGACTTTTGTCTGGTTCAGTTGAATATATCCTAAGAATTTTCTGATTTCCATTCCAGTCAAAGTTGATCCAAGACCTTCTCTGGTTCAGTTAGATCGACCCTAAGATATCTTTGATTTCTATACCAGATGAAGATATTCCAAGACTTTTGTCTGTTTCAGTTGAATGGATCCTAAGATTTTTCTGATTTCCATTCTAGTCAAATTTGATCCCAGACCTTCTCTGGTTCAGTCAGATCAAAACTAAGATCTCTCTGAGTTCTATTCCAGATGAAGATATTCCAAGACTTTTGCCTGGTTCAGTCGAATGGATCCTATGATTTTACTAATTTCCATTCCAATCAAAGTTGATCCAAGTCTTCTCTGGTTCAGTTAGATCGACACAAAGATCTCTCTGATTTCTATTCTAGATGAAGATATTTCATGACTTTTTTCTGGTTCAGTTGAATGGATCCTAATATTTTTCTGATTTACCTTCCAATCAAATTTGATCCAAGACCTTCTCTGGTTCAGTCAAATCGACACTAATATCTCTCTGATTTCTATTCCAGTTGAAGATATTCCAAGACTTTAGTCCGGTTCAGTCGAATCTATCCTAATATTCTTCTGATTTCCATTCCAGTCAAAGTTAATCAGAGACCTTCTTTGGTTAAGTCAGATCGAAACTAAGATATCCCTGATTTCTATTTCAGATGAAGATATTCCAAGACTTTTGTCTGGTTCAGTTGAATCAATCCTAAGATTTTTCTGATTTCCATTCCTGTCAAAGTTGATCCAAGACCTTCTCTGGTTCACTCTGATCGACACTAAGATCTCTCTGATTTTTATTCCAGTTGAAGATATTCCAAGACTTTTGTCTGGTTCAGTAGAAGCGATCCTAAGATTCTTGTGATTTCCATTCCAGTCAAAGTTAATCCAAGAACTTCTCTGGTTCAGTCAGATCGACACTAAGATCTATCTGATATCTATTCAAGATGAAGATATGTCAAGACTTTTGTCTGGTTCAGTTGAATCGATCCTAAGATATTTCTGATTTCCATTCCAGTCAAAGTTGATCCAAGACCTTCTCTGGTTCAGTTAGATCGACATTAAGATCTCTCTGATTTCTATACCAGATGAAGTTATTCCAAGACTTTTGTCTGGTTCAGTTGAATGGATCCTAAGATTTTTCTGATTTCCATTCCAGTCAAAGTTGATCCAAGACCTTCTCTGGTTCAGTCAGATCGACACTAAGATCTCTCTAATTTCTATTCTAGATGGAGATATTCCAAGACTTTTGCCTGGTTCAGTCGAATGGATCCTAAGATTTTTCTAATTTCCATTCCAATCAAAGTTGATCCAAGACCTTCTCTGGTTCAGTTAGATCGACACTAAGATCTCTCTGATTTCTATTCCAGTTGAAGATATTCTAAGACTTTAGTCCGGTTCATTCGAATCGATGCTAAGATTCTTCTGATTTCCATTCCAGTCAAAGTTAATCCAAGACCTTCTCTGGTTCAGTCAGATCGACACTAAGATCTATCTGATTTCTATTCAAGATGAAGATATTCCAAGACTTTTGTCTGGTTCAGTTGAATCGATCCTAAGATTTTTCGGATTTCCATTCCAGCCAAAGTTGATCAAAGACCTTCTCTGGTTCAGTCAGATCGACACTAAGATCTCTCTGATATCTATTCTAGTTGAAGATATTCCAAGACTTTTGTCTGGTTCAGTAGAATCGATCCTAAGATTCTTGTGATTTCCATTCCAGTCAAAGTTAATCCAAGAACTTCTCTGGTTCAGTCAAATTGACACTAAGATCTATCTGATTTTTATTCAAGATGAAGATATTTCAAAACTTTTGTTTGGTTCAGTTGAATTGATCCTAAGATTTTTCTGATTTCCATTCCAGTAAAAGTTGATCCAAGACCTTCTCTAGTTCTGTTAGATCGACACTAAGATCTCTCTGATTTCTATACCATATGAAGATATTTCAAGACTTTTGTCTGGTTCAGTTGAATGGATCCTAAGATTTTTCTGATTTCCATTCCAGTCAAAGTTGATCCAAGACCTTCTCTGGTTCAGTCAGATCGACACTAAGATCTCTCTGATTTCTATTCTAGATGAAGATATTCCAAGACTTTTGCCTGGTTCAGTCGAATGGATCCTAAGATTTTTCTAATTTCCATTCCAATTAAAGTTGATCCAAGACCTTCTTTGGTTCAGTTTGATCGACACTAAGATCTCTCTGATTTCTATTCCAGTTGAAGATATTCTAAGACTTTAGTCTGGTTCATTCGAATCAAAGCTAAGATTCTTCTGATTTCCATTCCAGTCAAAGTTAATCCAAGACCTTCTCTGGTTCAGTCAGATCGACACTAAGATCTATCTGATTTCTATTCCAGATGAAGATATTCCAAGACTTTTGTCTGGTTCAGTTAAATCGATCCTAAGATTTTTCTAATTTCCATTCCAATCAAAGTTGATCCAAGACCTTCTTTGGTTCATTTTGATCGACACTAAGATCTCTCTGATATCTATTCCAGTTGAAGATATTCCAATACTTTTGTCGAGTTTAGTCAAATCGATGCTAAGATTCTTCTGATTTCCGTTCCAGTCAAAGTTAATCCAAGACCTTCTCTGGTTCGGTTAGATCGACACTAAGATCTCTCTGATTGCTATTCCAGTTGAAGATATTCCATGACTTTTGTCTGGTTCAGTCGAATCAATCCTAAGATCCTACTGATTTCTATTCCATTCTAAGTTAATACAAGACCTTCTCTAGTACAGTCAGATCGACACAAAGATCTCTCTGATTTCTATTCTAGATGAAGATATTCCATGACTTTTTTCTGGTTCAGTTGAATGGATCCTAAGATTTTTCTGATTTACCTTCCAGTCAAAGTTGATCCAAGACCTTCTCTGGTTCAGTCAGATCAACACTAAGATCTTTCTGATTTCAATTCCAGTTAAGGATATTCCAAGTCATTTATCCGGTTCAGTCGAATTGATCCTAAGATTCTTCTGATTTCCATTCCAGTCAAAGTTAATCAGAGACCTTCTCTGGTTCAATCAGATCGAAACTAAGATATCTCTGATTTCTATTTCAGATGAAGATATACCGAGACTTTTGTCTGGTTTAGTTGACTGGATCCTAAGATTTTTCAGATTTCCATTCCAGTCAAAGTTGATCCAAGAACTTCTCTAGTTCAGTCAGATCGACACTAAGATCTATCTGATTTCTGTTCAAGATGAAGATATTTCAAGACTTTTGTCTGGTTCAGTCGAATCGATCCTAAGATTCTTCTAATTTCCATTCCAGTCAAAGTTGATCCAAGACCTTCTTTTTTCTAGTTAGATCGATACTAAGATCTCTCTGATTTCTATTCCAGATTAAAATATTCCAAGAATTTTTTCTGGTTCAGTCGAATGGATCCTAAGATTTTTCTAATTTCCATTCCAATCAAAGTTGATCCAAGACCTTCTCTAGTTCAGTTAGATAGACACTAAGATCTCTCTAATTTCTATTCCAGTTGAAGATATTCTAAGACTTTAGTCCGGTTCAGTCGAATCGATACTAAGATTCTTCTGATTTCATTCCAGCCAAAATTGTTCCAAGACCTTCTCTGGTTCAGTCAGATCGACACTAAGATCTCTTTGATATCTATTCTAGTTGAAGATATTCCAAGACTTTTGTCTGGTTCACTTAAATCGATGCTATGATTCTTCTGATTTCCATTCCAGTCAAAGTTAATACAAGACCTTCTCTGGTTCAGTCAGATCGACATAAAGATCTCTCTGAATTCTATTCCAGTTGAAGATATTCCAAGACTTTTTCCTGGTTCAGTCGAATCGATCCTAAGACTCTTCTGATTCTCATTCCAGTCAAAGTTAATCCAAGACCTTCTATGGTTCAGTTAGATCGACAATAAGATCTCTCTGAGTTCTATTCCAGATGAAGATATTCCAAGACTTTTGCCTGGTTCAGTTGAATCGATGCTAAGATTCTTCTAATTTCCATTCCAGTCAAAGTTAATCCAAGACCTTCTCTGCTTCTGTCAGATAGACACTAAGATCTATCAAATATCTATTCCAGATGAAGATATTCCAAGACTTTTGTCTCGTTCAGTTGAATGGATCCTAAAAATTTTCAGATTTCCATTCAAGTCAAAGTTGATCCAAGACCTTCTCTGGTTCAGTCAGATCGACACTAAGATCTCTCTGATTTCTATTCCAGTTGAAGATATTCCAAGACTTTTATCTACTTCACTTGAATCGATGCTAAGATTCTTCTGATTTCCATTCCAGTCAAAGTTAATACAAGACCTTCTATGGTTCAGTCAGATCGACACTAAGATCTCTCTTATTTCTATTCCTGTCGAGGATATTCCAAGACTTTTTTCTGGTTCAGTCGTATCGATCTTAAGATTCTTCTGATGCTCATTCCAGTCAAAGTTAATCCAAGACCTTCTCTGGTTCAGTCAAATCGACACTAAGATCTCTCTGATTTCTATTCCAGTTCATAAAATTCTAAGAATTTTGTTCGGTTCAGTCGAATCGATCCTATGATTCTTCTGATTTCCATTCCAGTCAAAGTTGATCAAAGACCTTCTCTGGTTCAGTCAGTTTGACACTAAGATCTCTCTTATTTTTATTCCAGTTGAAGATATTCCAATACTTTTGTCCGGTTCAGTCGAATCGATCATAAGATTCTTCTGATTTCCATTCCAATCAAAGTTAATCCAAGACCTTCTCTGGTTCAGTCAAATCGACACTAAGATCTATCTGATTTCTATTCAAGATGATGATATTTCAAGACTTTTGTCTGGTTATGTTGAATCGATCCTAAGATTTTTCTGATTTCCATTCCAGTCAAAGTTGATCCAAGACCTTCTCTGGTTCAGTCAGATCGACAGTAAGATCTCTCTGATTTCTATTCCAGTTGAAGATATTCCAAGACTTTTGTCTGGTTCAGTCGAATCGATCTTAAGATTTTTCTGATTTCCATTCTAGTCAAAGTTAAGACAAGACCTTCTCTCTTTCAGTCAGATCGACACTAAGATCTCTCTGATTTCCAATCCAGATGAAGATATTCCAAGACTTTTGTCTGGTTCAGTTGAATCGATCATATGATTTTTCCGATATCCATTCCAGTCAAAGTTGATCCAAGACATTCTCTTTTATTTCTAAGATCTCTTTTATTTCTATTCCAGTTAAAGATATTCCATGACTTTTGTCTGGTTCAGTGTAAACGATGCTAAGATTCTTCTGATTTCCATTCCATTCAAAGTTAATCCAAGAACTTCTATGGTTCAATCAGATCGACACTAAGATCTCTCTCATTTCTATTCCAGTTGAAGATATTCCAAGACTTTTTTCTGGTTCAGTCGAATCGATCTTAAGATTCTTCTGATTTCCATTCCAGTCAAAGTTAATCCAAGACCTTCTCTGGTTCAGTCAGACCGAAACTAAGATCTCTCTGATTTCTATTCCAGTTGAAGATATTCCAAGACTTTTGTCTAGTTCAGTCGAATCGATCTTAAGATTCTTCTGATTTCCATTCCAGTCAAATTTAATCCAATACCTTCTTTGGTTCAGTCAGATCGACACTAATACCGACACTAAGATCTCTCTGATATCTATTCCAGTTGAAGATATTCCATGAATTTTGACTGGTTTAGTCGAATCGATCCTAATAATGTTCTGATTTCTATTCCAGTCAAAGTTAATCCAAGACCTTCTCTGGTTCAGTCAGATCAACACTAAGATCTCTCGGATTTCTATTCCAGATGAAGATATTCCACGACTTTGGTATGGTTCAATTGAATGAATCCTAAGATTTTTCTGATTTCCATTCCAGTCAAAGTTGATCCAAGACCTTCTCTGGTTCAGTCAAATCGACACTAAGATCTCTCTGATTTCTATTCCAGTTGTAGATATTCCAAGACTTTAGTCTGGTTCAGTCGAATCAATCCTAAGATTCTTCTGATTTCCATTCCAGTCAAAGTTAATCCAAGACATTCTTTGGTTAAGTCAGATCAAAACTAAGATATCTCTGATTTCTCTTCCAGATGAAGATATTCCAAGACTTTTGTCTGGTTCAGTTGAATCGATCCTAAGATTATGATTTCCATTCCAGTCAAAGTTCATCCAACACCTTCTCTGGTTCAGTCAGATCGACACTACGATATCTCTTATTTCTATTCCAGTTGAAGATATTCCAAGACTTTTGTTTGCTTCACTTTAATCGATGCTAAGATTCTTCTGATTTCCATTCTAGTCAAAGATGATCCAAGACATTCTCTGGTTCAGTCAGATCGACACTAAGATCTCTCTCATTTCTATTCCAGTTGAAGATATTCCAAGACTTTTTTCTGGTTCAGTCGAATCAATCCTAAGATTCTTCTGATTTACATTCCAGTCAAAGTTAATCCAACACATTCTTTGGTTAAGTCAGATCGAATCTAAGATATCTCAGATTTCTCTTCCAGATGAAGATATTCCAAGACTTTTATCTGGTTCAGTTGAATCGATCCTAAGATTTTTCTGATTTCCATTCCAGTCAAAGTTGATCCAAGACCTTCTCTGGTTCAGTCAGATCGACACTAAGATCTCTCTGATTTCTATTCCAGTTGAAGATATTCCAAGACTTTTGTCTGGTTCAGTCGAATCGATCTTAAGATTTTTCTGATTTCCATTCTAGTCAAAGTTAAGACAAGACCTTCTCTCTTTCAGTCAGATCGACACTAAGATCTCTCTGATTTCCATTCCAGATGAAGATATTCCAAGACTTTTGTCTGGTTCAGTTGAATCGATCATATGATTTTTCCGATATCCTTTCCAGTCAAAGTTGATCCAAGACATTCTCTGGTTCAGTCAGATCGACACTAAGATCTCTTTTATTTCTATTCCAGTTGAAGATATTCCATGACTTTTGTCTGGTTCAGTGTAAACGATGCTAAGATTCTTCTGATTTCCATTCCATTCAAAGTTAATCCAAGAACTTCTATGGTTCAATCAGATCGACACTAAGATCTCTCTCATTTCTATTCCAGTTGAAGATATTCCAAGACTTTTTTCTGGTTCAGTCGAATCGATCTTAAGATTCTTCTGATTTCCATTCCAGTCAAAGTTAATCCAAGACCTTCTCTGGTTCAGTCAGACCGAAACTAAGATCTCTCTGATTTCTATTCCAGTTGAAGATATTCCAAGACTTTTGTCTGGTTCAGTCGAATCGATCTTAAGATTCTTCTGATTTCCATTCCAGTCAAATTTAATCCAATACCTTCTCTGGTTCAGTCAGATCGACACTAATACTGACACTAAGATCTCTCTGATATCTATTCCAGTTGAAGATATTCCATGAATTTTGACTGGTTTAGTCGAATCGATCCTAATAATGTTCTGATTTCTATTCCAGTCAAAGTTAATCCAAGACCTTCTCTGGTTCAGTCAGATCAACACTAAGATCTCTCGGATTTCTATTCCAGATGAAGATATTCCACGACTTTTGTATGGTTCAATTGAATGGATCCTAAGATTTTTCTGATTTCCATTCCAGTCAAAGTTGATCCAAGACCTTCTCTGGTTCAGTCAAATCGACACTAAGATCTCTCTGATTTCTATTCCAGTTGTAGATATTCCAAGACTTTAGTCCGGTTCAGTCGAATCAATCCTAAGATTCTTCTGATTTCCATTCCAATCAAAGTTAATCCAAGACATTCTTTGGTTAAGTCAGATCAAAACTAAGATATCTCTGATTTCTCTTCCAGATGAAGATATTCCAAGACTTTTGTCTGGTTCAGTTGAATCGATCCTAAGATTATGATTTCCATTCCAGTCAAAGTTCATCCAACACCTTCTCTGGTTCAGTCAGATCGACACTAAGATATCTCTGATTTCTATTCCAGTTGAAGATATTCCAAGACTTTTGTTTGCTTCACTTTAATCGATGCTAAGATTCTTCTGATTTCCATTCCAGTCAAAGATGATCCAAGACATTCTCTGGTTCAGTCAGATCGACACTAAGATCTCTCTCATTTCTATTCCAGTTGAAGATATTCCAAGACTTTTTTCTGGTTCAGTCGAATCAATCCTAAGATTCTTTTGATTTCCATTCCAGTCAAAGTTAATCCAACACATTCTTTGGTTAAGTCAGATCGAAACTAAGATATCTCAGATTTCTCTTCCAGATGAAGATATTCCAAGACTTTTATCTGGTTCAGTTGAATCGATCCTAAGATTTTTCTGATTTCCATTCCAGTCAAAGTTGATCCAAGACCTTCTCTGGTTCAGTCAGATCGACACTAAGATCTCTCTGATTTCTATTCCAGTTGAAGATATTCCAAGACTTTTGTCTGGTTCAGTCGAATCGATCTTAAGATTTTTCTGATTTCCATTCTAGTCAAAGTTAAGACAAGACCTTCTCTCTTTCAGTCAGATCAACACTAAGATCTCTCGGATTTCTATTCCAGATGAAGATACTCCACGACTTTTGTATGGTTCAATTGAATGGATCCTAAGATTTTTCTGATTTCCATTCCAGTCAAAGTTGATCCAAGACCTTCTCTGGTTCAGTCAAATCGACACTAAGATCTCTCTGATTTCTATTCCAGTTGTAGATATTCCAAGACTTTAGTCCGGTTCAGTCGAATCAATCCTAAGATTCTTCTGATTTCCATTCCAGTCAAAGTTAATCCAAGACATTCTTTGGTTAAGTCAGATCAAAACTAAGATATCTCTGATTTCTCTTCCAGATGAAGATATTCCAAGACTTTTGTCTGGTTCAGTTGAATCGATCCTAAGATTATGATTTCCATTCCAGTCAAAGTTCATCCAACACCTTCTCTAGTTCAGTCAGATCGACACTACGATATCTCTTATTTCTATTCCAGTTGAAGATATTCCAAGACTTTTGTTTGCTTCACTTTAATCGATGCTAAGATTCTTCTGATTTCCATTCTAGTCAAAGATGATCCAAGACATTCTCTGGTTCAGTCAGATCGACACTAAGATCTCTCTCATTTCTATTCCAGTTGAAGATATTCCAAGACTTTTTTCTGGTTCAGTCGAATCAATCCTAAGATTCTTCTGATTTCCATTCCAGTCAAAGTTAATCCAACACATTCTTTGGTTAAGTCAGATCGAATCTAAGATATCTCAGATTTCTCTTCCAGATGAAGATATTCCAAGACTTTTATCTGGTTCAGTTGAATCGATCCTAAGATTTTTCTGATTTCCATTCCAGTCAAAGTTGATCCAAGACCTTCTCTGGTTCAGTCAGATCGACACTAAGATCTCTCTGATTTCTATTCCAGTTGAAGATATTCCAAGACTTTTGTCTGGTTCAGTCGAATCGATCTTAAGATTTTTCTGATTTCCATTCTAGTCAAAGTTAAGACAAGACCTTCTCTCTTTCAGTCAGATCGACACTAAGATCTCTCTGATTTCCATTCCAGATGAAGATATTCCAAGACTTTTGTCTGGTTCAGTTGAATCGATCATATGATTTTTCCGATATCCTTTCCAGTCAAAGTTGATCCAAGACATTCTCTGGTTCAGTCAGATCGACACTAAGATCTCTTTTATTTCTATTCCAGTTGAAGATATTCCATGACTTTTGTCTGGTTCAGTGTAAACGATGCTAAGATTCTTCTGATTTCCATTCCATTCAAAGTTAATCCAAGAACTTCTATGGTTCAATCAGATCGACACTAAGATCTCTCTCATTTCTATTCCAGTTGAAGATATTCCAAGACTTTTTTCTGGTTCAGTCGAATCGATCTTAAGATTCTTCTGATTTCCATTCCAGTCAAAGTTAATCCAAGACCTTCTCTGGTTCAGTCAGACCGAAACTAAGATCTCTCTGATTTCTATTCCAGTTGAAGATATTCCAAGACTTTTGTCTGGTTCAGTCGAATCGATCTTAAGATTCTTCTGATTTCCATTCCAGTCAAATTTAATCCAATACCTTCTCTGGTTCAGTCAGATCGACACTAATACTGACACTAAGATCTCTCTGATATCTATTCCAGTTGAAGATATTCCATGAATTTTGACTGGTTTAGTCGAATCGATCCTAATAATGTTCTGATTTCTATTCCAGTCAAAGTTAATCCAAGACCTTCTCTGGTTCAGTCAGATCAACACTAAGATCTCTCGGATTTCTATTCCAGATGAAGATATTCCACGACTTTTGTATGGTTCAATTGAATGGATCCTAAGATTTTTCTGATTTCCATTCCAGTCAAAGTTGATCCAAGACCTTCTCTGGTTCAGTCAAATCGACACTAAGATCTCTCTGATTTCTATTCCAGTTGTAGATATTCCAAGACTTTAGTCCGGTTCAGTCGAATCAATCCTAAGATTCTTCTGATTTCCATTCCAATCAAATTTAATCCAAGACATTCTTTGGTTAAGTCAGATCAAAACTAAGATATCTCTGATTTCTCTTCCATATGAAGATATTCCAAGACTTTTGTCTGGTTCAGTTGAATCGATCCTAAGATTATGATTTCCATTCCAGTCAAAGTTCATCCAACACCTTCTCTGGTTCAGTCAGATCGACACTAAGATATCTCTGATTTCTATTCCAGTTGAAGATATTCCAAGACTTTTGTTTGCTTCACTTTAATCGATGCTAAGATTCTTCTGATTTCCATTCCAGTCAAAGATGATCCAAGACATTCTCTGGTTCAGTCAGATCGACACTAAGATCTCTCTCATTTCTATTCCAGTTGAAGATATTCCAAGACTTTTTTCTGGTTCAGTCGAATCAATCCTAAGATTCTTCTGATTTCCATTCCAGTCAAAGTTAATCCAACACATTCTTTGGTTAAGTCAGATCGAAACTAAGATATCTCAGATTTCTCTTCCAGATGAAAATATTCCAAGACATTTATCTGGTTCAGTTGAATCGATCCTAAGATTTTTCTGATTTCCATTCCAGTCAAAGTTGATCCAAGACCTTCTCTGGTTCAGTCAGATCGACACTAAGATCTCTCTGATTTCTATTCCAGTTGAAGATATTCCAAGACTTTTGTCTGGTTCAGTCGAATCGATCTTAAGATTTTTCTGATTTCCATTCTAGTCAAAGTTAAGACAAGACCTTCTCTCTTTCAGTCAGATCAACACTAAGATCTCTCGGATTTCTATTCCAGATGAAGATATTCCACGACTTTTGTATGGTTCAATTGAATGGATCCTAAGATTTTTCTGATTTCCATTCCAGTCAAAGTTGATCCAAGACCTTCTCTGGTTCAGTCAAATCGACACTAAGATCTCTCTGATTTCTATTCCAGTTGTAGATATTCCAAGACTTTAGTCCGGTTCAGTCGAATCAATCCTAAGATTCTTCTGATTTCCATTCCAGTCAAAGTTAATCCAAGACATTCTTTGGTTAAGTCAGATCAAAACTAAGATATCTCTGATTTCTCTTCCAGATGAAGATATTCCAAGACTTTTTTCTGGTTCAGTTGAATCGATCCTAAGATTATGATTTCCATTCCAGTCAAAGTTCATCCAACACCTTCTCTGGTTCAGTCAGATCGACACTAAGATATCTCTGATTTCTATTCCAGTTGAAGATATTCCAAGACTTTTGTTTGCTTCACTTTAATCGATGCTAAGATTCTTCTGATTTCCATTCCAGTCAAAGATGATCCAAGACATTCTCTGGTTCAGTCAGATCGACACTAAGATCTCTCTCATTTCTATTCCAGTTGAAGATATTCCAAGACTTTTTTCTGGTTCAGTCGAATCAATCCTAAGATTCTTCTGATTTCCATTCCAGTCAAAGTTAATCCAACACATTCTTTGGTTAAGTCAGATCGAAACTAAGATATCTCAGATTTCTCTTCCAGATGAAGATATTCCAAGACTTTTATCTGGTTCAGTTGAATCGATCCTAAGATTTTTCTGATTTCCATTCCAGTCAAAGTTGATCCAAGACCTTCTCTGGTTCAGTCAGATCGACACTAAGATCTCTCTGATTTCTATTCCAGTTGAAGATATTCCAAGACTTTTGTCTGGTTCAGTCGAATCGATCTTAAGATTTTTCTGATTTCCATTCTAGTCAAAGTTAAGACAAGACCTTCTCTCTTTCAGTCAGATCGACACTAAGATCTCTCTGATTTCCATTCCAGATGAAGATATTCCAAGACTTTTGTCTGGTTCAGTTGAATCGATCATATGATTTTTCCGATATCCATTCCAGTCAAAGTTGATCCAAGACATTCTCTGGTTCAGTCAGATCGACACTAAGATCTCTTTTATTTCTATTCCAGTTGAAGATATTCCATGACTTTTGTCTGGTTCAGTGTAAACGATGCTAAGATTCTTCTGATTTCCATTCCATTCAAAGTTAATCCAAGAACTTCTATGGTTCAATCAGATCGACACTAAGATCTCTCTCATTTCTATTCCAGTTGAAGATATTCCAAGACTTTTTTCTAGTTCAGTCGAATCGATCTTAAGATTTTTCTGATTTCCATTCCAGTCAAAGTTAATCCAAGACCTTCTCTGGTTCAGTCAGATCGACACTAAGATCTCTCTGATTTCTATTCCAGTTGAAGATATTCCAAGACTTTTGTCTGGTTCATTCGAATCGATCTTAAGATTCTTCTGATTTCCATTCTAGTCAAATTTAATCCAATACCTTCTCTGGTTCAGTCAGATCGACACTAAGATCTCTCTGATTTCTATTCCAGTTGAAGATATTCCATGAATTTTGATTGGTTTAGTCGAATCGATCCTAAGAATGTTCTGATTTCTATTCCAGTCAAAGTTAATCCAAGACCTTCTCTGGTTCAGTCAGATCGACACTAAGATCTCTCGGATTTCTATTCCATATGAAGATATTCCACGACTTTTGTCTGGTTCAATTGAATGGATCCTAAGATTTTTCTGTTTTCCATTCCAGTCAAAGTTGATCCAAGACCTTCTCTGGTTCAGTCAAATCGACACTAAGATCTCTCTGATTTCTATTCCAGTTGAAGATATTCCAACACTTTAGTCCGGTTCAGTCAAATCAATCCTAAGATTCTTCTGATTTCCATTCCAGTCAAAGTTAATCCAAGACATTCTTTGGTTAAGTCAGATCGAAACTAAGATATCTCTGATTTCTCTTCCAGATGAAGATATTCCAAGACTTATATCTGGTTCAGTTGAATCGATCCTAAGATTTTTATGATTTCCATTCCAGTCAAAGTTCATCCAACACCTTCTCTGGTTCAGTCAGATCGACACTAAGATATCTCTGATTTCTATTCCAGTTGAAGATATTCCAAGACTTTTGTTTGCTTCACTTTAATCGATGCTAAGATTCTTCTGATTTCCATTCCAGTCAAAGATGATCCAATACATTATCTGGTTCAGTAAGATCGACACTAAGATCTCTTTTATTTCTTTTCCAGTTGAAGATATTCCATGACTTTTGTATGGTTCAGTGTAAACGATGCTAAGATTCTTCTGATTTCCATTCCATTCAAAGTTAATCCAAGAACTTCTCTGGTTCAATCAGATCGACACTAAGATCTCTCTCATTTCTATTCCAGTTGAAGATATTCCAAGACTTTTTTCTGGTTCAGTCGAATCGATCTTAAGATTCTTCTGATTTCCATTCCAGTCAAAGTTAATCCAAGACCTTCTCTGGTTCAGTCAGATCGACACTAAGATCTCTCTGATTTCTATTCCAGTTAAAGATATTCCAAGACTTTTGTCTAGTTCAGTCGAATCGATCTTAAGATTCTTCTGATTTCCATTCTAGTCAAATTTAATCCAATACCTTCTCTGGTTCAGTCAGATCGACACTAAGATCGACACTAAGATCTCTCTGATTTCTATTCCAGTTGAAGATATTCCAAGAATTTTGATTGGTTTAGTCGAATCGATCCTAAGAATGTTCTGATTTCTATTCCAGTCAAAGTTAATCCAAGACCTTCTCTGGTTCAGTCAGATCGACACTAAGATCTCTCGGATTTATATTCCAGATGAAGATATTCCATAACTTTTGTCTGGTTCAATTAAATGGATCCTAAGATTTTTCTGATTTCCATTCCAGTCAAAGTTGATCCAAGACATTCCCTGGTTCAGTCAAATCGACACTAAGATCTCTCTGATTTCTATTCCAGTTGAAGATATTCCAAGACTTTTGTTTGCTTCACTTTAATCGATGCTAAGATTCTTCTGATTTCCATTCCAGTCAAAGATGATCCAAGACATTCTCTGGTTCAGTAAGATCGACACTAAGATCTCTTTTATTTCTTTTCCAGTTGAAGATATTCCATGACTTTTGTCTGGTTCAGTCTAAACGATGCTAATATTCTTCTAATTTCCATTCCATTCAAAGTTAATCCAAGAACTTCTCTGGTTCAATCAGATCGACACTAAGATCTCTCTCATTTCTATTCCAGTTGAAGATATTCCAAGACTTTTTTCTGGTTCAGACGAATCGATCTTAAGATTCTTCTGATTTCCATTCCAGTCAAAGTTAATCCAAGACCTTCTCTGGTTCAGTCAGATCGACACTAAGATCTCTCTGATTTCTATTCCAGTTGAAGATATTCCAAGAATTTTGTCTTGTTCAGTCGAATCGATCTTAAGATTCTTCTGATTTCCATTCCAGTCAAATTTAATCCAAGACCTTCTCTGGTTCAGTCAGATCGACACTAAGATCGACACTAAGATCTCTCTGATTTCTATTCCAGTTGAAGATATTCCATGAAATTTGACTGGTTTAGTCGAATCGATCCTAAGATTGTTCTGATTTCCATTCCACTCAAAGTTAATCCAAGACCTTCTCTGGTTCAGTCAGATCGACACTAAGATCTCTCGGATTTCTATTCCAGATGAAGATATTCCCAGACTTTTGTCTGGTTCAATTGAATGGATCCTAAGATTTTTCTGATTTCCATTCCAGTCAAAGTTGATCCAAGACCTTCTCTGGTTCAGTCAAATCAACACTAAGATCTCTCTGATTTCTATTCCACTTGAAGATATTCCAAGACTTTAGTCCGGTTCAGTCGAATCAATCCTTAGATTCTTCTGATTTCCATTCCAGTCAAAGTTAATCCAAGACATTCTTTGGTTAAGTCAGATCGAAACTAAGATATCTCTGATTTCTCTTCCAGATGAAGATATTCCAAGACTTTTTTCTGGTTCAGTTGAATCGATCCTAAAATTTTTCTGATTTCCATTCCAGCCAAAGTTGATCCAACACCTTCTCCGGTTCAGTCAGATCGACACTAAGATCTCTCTGATTTCTATTCCAGTTGAAGATATTCTAACACTTTTGTATGCTTCACTTGAATCAATGCTAAGATTCTTCTGATTTCCATTCCAGTCAAAGTTAATACAAGACCTTCTCTGGTTCAGTCAGATTGACACTAAGATCTCTCTGATTTCTATTCTAGTTAAAGATATTCCAAGAGTTTTTTCTGGTTCAGTAGAATCGATCCTAAGATTCTTCTAATTCTCATTCCAGTCAAAGTTAATCCAAGAGCTTCTCTAGTTAGGTCAGATCGACACTAAGATCTCTCTGATTTATATTCCAGTTCAGAAAATTCCAAGAGTTTTATCCGGTTCTATCAAATCGATCCTATGATTCTTCTGATTTCCATTCCAGTCAAAGTAAATCCAAGACCTTCTCTGGTTCAGTCAGATCGACACTAAGACCTCTCTGATTGATATTCCAGTTGAAGATATTCCATGACTTTTGTTTGGTTCAATCGAATCAATCCTAAGATCCTTCTGATTTCCATTCCATTCAAAGTAAATCCAAGACCTTCTCTGGTTCCGTCAAATCGACACTAAGATCTCTATGATTTCTATTCCAGATGAAGATATTCCACGACTTTTTTATGGTTCAATTGAATGCATTCTAAGATTTTTCTGATTTCCATTCCAGTCAAAGTTGATCCAAGACCTTATCTGGTTCAGTCAGATCGACACTAAGATCTCTCTGATGTCTATTCCAGTTGAAGATATTCCATGACTTTTGTCCAGTTCAGTCGAATCGATTCTAAGATTCTTCTGATTACCATTCCAGTCAAAGTTAATCCAAGACCTTCTCTGGTTCAATCAGATCGACACTAAGATCTATCTGATTTCTATTCAAGATGAAGGTATTTCAAGACTTTTGTCTGGTTCAGTTGAATCGATCCTAAGATTTTTCTGATTTCCATTCCAGTCAAAGTTGATCCAAGACCTTCTATGGTTCAGTCCGATCGACACTAAGATCTCTCTGATTTCTATTCTAGTTAAATATATTCCAAGACTTTTGTATGTTTAAGTCGAATCAATCCTAAGATTCTTCTGATTTCCATTCCAGTCAAAGTTAATACAAGACCTTCTCTGGTTCAGTCAGATCGACACTAAGATCTCTCTGATTTCCATTCCAGATGAAAATATTCCAATACTTTTATCTGGTTCAGTTGAATCGATCCTATAATTTTTCAGATATCCATTCCAGTCAAAGTTGATCCAAGACATTCTCAGGTTCAGTCAGATCGACACTAAGATCTATCTTATTTACATTCTTGTTGAAGATATTCCAAGACTTTTGTCTGGTTCAGTCGAATCGATGCTAAGATTCTTCTGATTTCCTTTCCAGTCAAAGTTAATCCAAGACTTTCTCTGGTTCAATCAGATCGACACTAAGATCTCCCTGATTTCTATTGCAGCTGAAGATATTCCAAGACTTTTTTCTGGTTCAGTCGAACTAATCCTAAGATTCATCTGATTTCCATTCCAGTCAAAGTTAATCCAAGACCTTCTCTGGTTCAGTGAGATCGACACTAAGATCTCTCTGATTTCTATTCCAGTTGAAGATACTCCAAGACATTTGTCTGGTTCAGTCAAATCGATCCTAAGATTCTTATGATTTCCATTCCAGTCAAATTTAAACAAAGACCTTCTCGGGTTCAGTCAGATCGACACTAAGATCTCTCTGATTTCTATTCCAGTAGAAGTCATTACAAGAATTTTTTCTGGTTCAGTCGAATCAATCCTAAGATTGTTCTGATTTCCATTCCAGTCAAAGTTAATCCAAGACCTTATCTGGTTCAGTCGTATCGACACTAAGATCTCTCTGATTTCTATTCCAGATTAAGATATTCGAAGACATTTTTCTGGTTCAGTTGAATGGATCCTAAGATTTTTATGATTTCCATTCCAGTCAAAGTTGATCCAAGACATTCTCTGGTTCAGTCAGATCAACACTAAGATCTCTCTGATTTCTATTCCAGTTGAAGATATTCCAAGACTTTTGTCTGGTTCAGTCGAATCGATCTTAAGATTCTTCTGATTTCCATTCCAGTCAAATTTAATCCAAGACCTTCTTTGGTTCAGTCAGATCGACACTAAGATCGACACTAAGATCTCTCTGATTTCTATTCCAGTTGAAGATATTCCATGAATTTTGACTGGTTTGGTCGAATCGATCCTAAGATTGTTCTAATTTCCATTCCAGTCAAATTCAATCAGAGACCTTCTCTGGTTCAATCAGATCGACACTAAGATCTCTCGGATTTCTATTCCAGATGAAGATATTCCAAGACTCTTGTCTAGTTCAATTGAATGGATCCTAAGATTTTTCTGATTTCCATTCCAGTCAAAGTTGATCCAAGACCTTCTCTGGTTCAGTCAAATCGACACTAAGATCTCTCTGATTTCTATTCCAGTTGAAGATATTCCAAGACTTTAGTCCGGTTCAGTCGAATCAATCCTAACATTCTTCTGATTTCTCTTCCATTCAAAGTTAATCCAAGACATTCTTTGGTTAAGTCAGATCGAAACTAAGATATCTCTGATTTCTCTTCCAGATGAAGATATTCCAAGACTTTTGTCTGGTTCAGTTTAATCGATCCTAAGATTTTTCTTATTTCCATTCCAGTCAAAGTTGATCCAACACCTTCTCTGGTTCAGTCAGATCGACACTAAGGTCTCTCTGATTTCTATTCCAATTGAAGATATTCCAAGACTTTTGTCTGCTTCACTTGAATCGATGCTAAGACTCTTCTGATTTCCATTCCAGTAAAAGTTAATACAAGACCTTCTCTGGTTCAGTCAGATTAACACTAAGATCTCTGTGATTTCTATTCCAGTTGAAGATATTCCAAGAGTTTTTTTCTGGTTCAGTCGAATCGATCCTAAGATTCTTCTGATTCTCATTCCAGTCAAAGTTAATCCAATACCTTCTCTAGTTCAGTCAGATCGACCCTAAGATCTCTCTGATTGATATTCCAGTTGAAGATATTCCAAGACTTTTGTCTGGTTCATTCGAATCGATCTTAAGATTCTTCTGATTTCCATTCTAGTCAAATTTAATCCAATACCTTCTCTGGTTCAGTCAGATCGACACTAAGATCGACACTAAGATCTCTCTGATTTCTATTCCAGTTGAAGATATTCCATGAATTTTGATTGGTTTAGTCGAATCGATCCTAAGAATGTTCTGATTTCTATTCCAGTCAAAGTTAATCCAAGACCTTCTCTGGTTCAGTCAGATCGACACTAAGATCTCTCGGATTTCTATTCCAGATGAAGATATTCCACGACTTTTGTCTGGTTCAATTGAATGGATCCTAAGATTTTTCTGATTTCCATTCCAGTCAAAGTTGATCCAAGACCTTCTCTGGTTCAGTCAAATCGACACTAAGATCTCTCTGATTTCTATTCCAGTTGAAGATATTCCAAGACTTTAGTCCAGTTCAGTCAAATCAATCTTAAGATTCTTTTGATTCTCATTCCAGTCAAAGTTAACCCAAGACATTCTTTGGTTAAGTCAGATCGAAACTAAGATATCTCTGATTTCTCTTCCAGATGAAGATATTCCAAGACTTATGTCTGGTTCAGTTGAATCGATCCTAAGATTTTTATGATTTCCATTCCAGTCAAAGTTCATCCAACACCTTCTCTGGTTCAGTCAGATCGACACTAAGATATCTCTGATTTCTATTCCAGTTGAAGATATTCCAAGACTTTTGTTTGCTTCACTTTAATCGATGCTAAGATTCTTCTGATTTCCATTCCAGTCAAAGATGGTCCAAGACATTATCTGGTTCAGTAAGATCGACACTAAGATCTCTTTTATTTCTTTTCCAGTTGAAGATATTCCATGACTTTTGTATGGTTCAGTGTAAACGATGCTAATATTCTTCTGATTTCCATTTCATTCAAAGTTAATCCAAGAACTTCTCTGGTTCAATCAGATCGACACTAAGATCTCTCTCATTTCTATTCCAGTTGAAGATATTCCAAGACTTTTTTCTGGTTCAGTTGAATCGATCTTAAGATTCTTCTGATTTCCATTCCAGTCAAAGTTAATCCAAGACCTTCTCTGGTTCAGTCAGATCGACACTAAGATCTCTCTGATTTCTATTCCAGTTAAAGATATTCCAAGACTTTTGTCTAGTTCAGTCGAATCGATCTTAAGATTCTTTTTTATTTCTATTCTAGTCAAATTTAATCCAATACCTTCTCTGGTTCAGTCAGATCGACACTAAGATCGACACTAAGATCTCTCTGATTTCTATTCCAGTTGAAGATATTCCATGAATTTTGATTGGTTTAGTCGAATCGATCCTAAGAATGTTCTGATTTCTATTCCAGTCAAAGTTAATCCAAGACCTTCTCTGGTTCAGTCAGATCGACACTAAGATCTCTCGGATTTATATTCCAGATGAAGATATTCCATAACTTTTGTCTGGTTCAATTGAATGGATCCTAAGATTTTTCTGATTTCCATTCCAGTCAAAGTTGATCCAAGACCTTCTCTGGTTCAGTCAAATCGACACTAAGATCTCTCTGATTTCTATTCCAGTTGAAGATATTCCAAAACTTTAGTCCGATTCAGTCGAATCAATCCTAAGATTCTTCTGATTTCCATTCCAGTCAAAGTTAATCCAAGACATTCTTTGGTTAAGTCAGATCGAAACTAAGATATATCTGATTTCTCTTTCAGATGAAGATATTCCAAGACTTATGTCTGGTTCAGTTGAATCGATCCTAAGATTTTTATGATTTCCATTCCAGTCAAAGTTCATCCAACACCTTCTCTGGTTCAGTCAGATCGACACTAAGATATCTCTGATTTGTATTCCAGTTGAAGATATTCCAAGACTTTTGTTTGCTTCACTTTAATCGATGTTAAGATTCTTCTGATTTCCATTCCAGTCAAAGATGATCCAAGACATTCTCTAGTTCAGTAAGATCGACACTAAGATCTCTTTTATTTCTTTTCCAGTTGAAGATATTCCATGACTTTTGTCTGGTTCAGTCTAAACGATGCTAATATTCTTCTAATTTCCATTCCATTCAAAGTTAATCCAAGAACTTCTCTGGTTCAATCAGATCGACACTAAGATCTCTCTCATTTCTATTCCAGTTGAAGATATTCCAAGACTTTTTTCTGGTTCAGTCGAATCGATCTTAAGATTCTTCTGATTTCCATTCCAGTCAAAGTTAATCCAAGACCTTCTCTGGTTCAGTCAGATCGACACTAAGATCTCTCTGATTTCTATTCCAGTTAAAGATATTCCAAGACTTTTGTCTAGTTCAGTCGAATCGATCTTAAGATTCTTTTTGATTTCTATTCTAGTCAAATTTAATCCAATACCTTCTCTGGTTCAGTCAGATCGACACTAAGATCGACACTAAGATCTCTCTGATTTCTATTCCAGTTGAAGATATTCCATGAATTTTGATTGGTTTAGTCGAATCGATCCTAAGAATGTTCTGATTTCTATTCCAGTCAAAGTTAATCCAAGACCTTCTCTGGTTCAGTCAGATCGACACTAAGATCTCTCGGATTTATATTCCAGATGAAGATATTCCATAACTTTTGTCTGGTTCAATTGAATGGATCCTAAGATTTTTCTGATTTCCATTCCAGTCAAAGTTGATCCAAGACCTTCTCTGGTTCAGTCAAATCGACACTAAGATCTCTCTGATTTCTATTCCAGTTGAAGATATTCCAAGACTTTAGTCCGATTCAGTCGAATCAATCCTAAGATTCTTATGATTTCCATTCCAGTCAAAGTTAATCCAAGACATTCTTTGGTTAAGTCAGATCGAAACTAAGATATATCTGATTTCTCTTCCAGATGAAGATATTCCAAGACTTATGTCTGGTTCAGTTGAATCGATCCTAAGATTTTTATGATTCCCATTCCAGTCAAAGTTCATCCAACACCTTCTCTGGTTCAGTCAGATCGACACTAAGATATCTCTGATTTCTATTCCAGTTGAAGATATTCCAAGACTTTTGTTTGCTTCACTTTAATCGATGCTAAGATTCTTCTGATTTCCATTCCAGTCAAAGATGATCCAAGACATTCTCTGGTTCAGTAAGATCGACACTAAGATCTCTTTTATTTCTTTTCCAGTTGAAGATATTCCATGACTTTTGTCTGGTTCAGTCTAAACGATGCTAATATTCTTCTAATTTCCATTCCATTCAAAGTTAATCCAAGAACTTCTCTGGTTCAATCAGATCGACACTAAGATCTCTCTCATTTCTATTGCAGTTGAAGATATTCCAAGACTTTTTTCTGGTTCAGTCGAATCGATCTTAAGATTCTTCTGATTTGCATTCCAGTGAAAGTTAATCCAAGACCTTCTCTGGTTCAGTCAGATCGACACTAAGATCTCTCTGATTTCTATTCCAGTTGAAGATATTCCAAGAATTTTGTCTGGTTCAGTCGAATCGATCATAAGATTCTTCTGATTTCCATTCCAGTCAAATTTAATCCAAGACCTTCTCTGGTTCAGTCAGATCGACACTAAGATCGACACTAAGATCTCTCTGATTTCTATTCCAGTTGAAGATATTCCATGAAATTTGACTGGTTTAGTCGAATCGATCCTAAGATTGTTCTGATTTCCATTCCACTCAAAGTTAATCCAAGACCTTCTCTGGTTCAGTCAGATCGACACTAAGATCTCTCGGATTTCTATTACAGATGAAGATATTCCCAGACTTTTGTCTGGTTCAATTGAATGGATCCTAAGATTTTTCTGATTTCCATTCCAGTCAAAGTTGATCCAAGACCTTCTCTAGTTCAGTCAAATCAACACTAAGATCTCTCTGATTTCTATTCCAGTTGAAGATATTCCAAGACTTTAGTCCGGTTCAGTCGAATCAATCCTTAGATTCTTCTGATTTCCATTCCAGTCAAAGTTAATCCAAGACATTCTTTGGTTAAGTCAGATCGAAACTAAGATATCTCTGATTTCTCTTCCAGATGAAGATATTCCAAGACTTTTTTCTGGTTCAGTTGAATCGATCCTAAGATTTTTCTGATTTCCATTCCAGCCAAAGTTGATCCAACACCTTCTCTGGTTCAGTCAGATCGACACTAAGATCTCTCTGATTTCTATTCCAGTTGAAGATATTTTAAGACTTTTGTATGCTTCACTTGAATTGATGCTAAGATTCTTCTGATTTCCATTCCAGTCAAAGTTAATACAAGACCTTCTCTGGTTCAGTCAGATTGACACTAAGATCTCTCTGATTTCTATTCTAGTTAAAGATATTCCAAGAGTTTTTTCTGGTTCAGTAGAATCGATCCTAAGATTCTTCTAATTCTCATTCCAGTCAAAGTTAATCCAAGACCTTCTCTAGTTCAGTCAGATCGACACTAAGATCTCTCTGATTTATATTCCAATTCAAAAAATTCCAAGAGTTTTATCCGGTTCTATCAAATCGATCCTATCATTCTTCTGATTTCCATTCCAGTCAAAGTAAATCCAAGACCTTCTCTGGTTCAGTCAGATCGACACTAAGATCTCTCTGATTGATATTCTAGTTGAAGATATTCCATGACTTTTGTTTGGTTCAATCGAATCAATCCTAAGATCCTTCTGATTTCCATTCCATTCAAAGTAAATCCAAGACCTTCTCTGGTTCAGTCAAATCAACACTAAGATCTCTATGATTTCTATTCCAGATGAAGATATTCCACGACTTTTTTCTGGTTCAATTGAATGCATTCTAAGATTTTTCTGATTTCCATTCCAGTCAAAGTTGATCCAAGACCTTATCTGGTTCAGTCAGATCGACACTAAGATCTCTCTGATGTCTATTCCAATTGAAGATATTCCATGACTTTTGTCCAGTTCAGTCGAATCGATTCTAAGATTCTTGTGATTACAATTCCAATCAAAGTTAATCCAAGACCTTCTCTGGTTCAATCAGATCGACACTAAGATCTATCTGATTTCTATTCAAGATAAAGGTATTTCAAGACTTTTGTCTGGTTCAGTTGAATCGATCCTAAGATTTTTCTGATTTCCATTCCAGTCAAAGTTGATCCAAGACCTTCTATGGTTCAGTCCGATCGACACTAAGATCTCTCTGATTTCTATTCTAGTTAAAGATATTCCAAGACTTTTGTATGTTTAAGTCGAATCAATCCTAAGATTCTTCTGATTTCCATTCCAGTCAAAGTTAATACAAGACCTTCTCTGGTCCAGTCAGATCGACACTAAGATCTCTCTGATTTCCATTCCAGATGAAGATATTCCAATACTTTTATCTGGTTCAGTTGAATCGATCCTATGATTTTTCTGATATCCATTCCAGTCAAAGTTGATCCAAGACATTCTCAGGTTCAGTCAGATCGACACTAAGATCTATCTTATTTACATTCTTGTTGAAGATATTCCAAGACTTTTGTCTGGTTCAGTCGAATCGATGCTAAGATTCTTCTGATTTCCTTTCCAGTCAAAGTTAATCCAAGACTTTCTCTGGTTCAATCAGATCGACACTAAGATCTCTCTGATTTCTATTGCAGCTGAAGATATTCCAAGACTTTTTTCTGGTTCAGTCGAACTAATCCTAAGATTCATCTGATTTCCATTCCAGTCAAAGTTAATCCAAGACCTTCTCTGGTTCAGTGAGATCGACACTAAGATCTCTCTGATTTCTATTCCAGTTGAAGATACTCCAAGACATTTGTCTGGTTCAGTCAAATCGATCCTAAGATTCTTATGATTTCCATTCCAGTCAAATTTAAACAAAGACCTTATCGGGTTCAGTCAGATCGACACTAAGATCTCTCTGATTTCTATTCCAGTAGAAGTCATTACAAGAATTTTTTCTGGTTCAGTCGAATCAATCCTAAGATTGTTCTGATTTCTATTCCAGTCAAAGTTAATCCAAGACCTTATCTGGTTCAGTCGTATCGACACTAAGATCTCTCTGATTTCTATTCCAGATTAAGATATTCGAAGACATTTTTCTGGTTCAGTTGAATGGATCCTAAGATTTTTATGATTTCCATTCCAGTCAAAGTTGATCCAAGACATTCTCTGGTTCAGTCAGATCAACACTAAGATCTCTCTGATTTCTATTCCAGTTGAAGATATTCCAAGACTTTTGTCTGGTTCAGTCGAATCGATCTTAAGATTCTTCTGATTTCCATTCCAGTCAAATTTAATCCAAGACCTTCTCTGGTTCAGTCAGATCGACACTAAGATCGACACTAAGATCTCTATGATTTCTATACCAGTTGAAGATATTCCATGAATTTTGACTGGTTTGGTCGAATCGATCCTAAGATTGTTCTAATTTCCATTCCAGTCAAATTCAATTCAAGACCTTCTCTGGTTCAATCAGATCGACACTAAGATCTCTCGGATTTCTATTCCAGATGAAGATATTCCAAGACTTTTGTCTGGTTCAATTGAATGGATCCTAAGATTTTTCTGATTTCCATTCCAGTCAAAGTTGATCCAAGACCTTCTTTGGTTCAGTCAAATCGAAACTAAGATCTCTCTGATTTCTATTCCAGTTGAAGATATTCCAAGACTTTAGTCCGGTTCAGTCGAATCAATCCTAACATTCTTCTGATTTCTCTTCCATTCAAAGTTAATTCAAGACATTCTCTGGTTCAGTCAGATCGACATTAAGGTCTCTCTGATTTCTATTCCAATTGAAGATATTCCAAGACTTTTGTCTGCTTCACTTGAATCGATGCTAAGACTCTTCTGATTTCCATTCCAGTAAAAGTTAATACAAGACCTTCTCTGGTTCAGTCAGATTGACACTAAGATCTCTCTGATTTCTATTCCAGTTGAAGATATTCCAAGAGTTTTTTTCTGGTTCAGTCGAATCGATCCTAAGATTCTTCTGATTCTCATTCCAGTCAAAGTTAATCCAAGACCTTCTCTAGTTCAGTCAGATCGACCCTAAGATCTCTCTGATTGATATTCCAGTTGAAGATATTCCATGACTTTTGTCTGGTTCAGTCGAATCAATCCTAAGATCCTTCTGATTTCCATTCCATTCAAAGTAAATCCAAGACCTTCTTTGGTTCAGTCAAATCGACACTAAGATCTCTCTGATTTCTATTCCAGATGAAGATATTCCATAACTTTTTTCCAATTCAGTCGAATCGATCCTAAGATTCTTCTGATTTCCATTCCAGTCAAAGTTAATCCAAGACCTTCTCTGGTTCAGTCAGATCGACACTAAGATCTATCTGATTTCTATTCAAGATGAAGATATTTCAAGACTTTTGTCTGGTTCAGTTGAATCGATCCTAAGATTTTTCTGATTTCCATTTCAGTCAAAGTTGATCCAATAACTTCTATGGTTCAGTCCGATTGACACTAAGATCTCTCTGATTTCTATTCTAGTTGAAGATATTCCAAGACTTTTGTCTGTTTAAGTCGAATCAAACCTAAGATTCTTCTGATTTCCATTCCAGTCAAAGTTAATACAAGACCTTCTCTGGTTCAGTCAGATCGACACTAAGATCTCTCTGATTTCCATTCCAGATGAAGATATTACAAGACTTTTATCTAGTTCAGTTGAATCGATCCAACGATTTTTCTGATATCCATTCCAGTTAAAGTTGATCCAAGACATTCTCTGGTTCAGTCAGATCGACATTAAGATCTATCTTATTTCCATTCCTGTTGAAGATATTCCAAGACTTTTGTCTGGTTCAGTCGAATCGATGCTAAGATTCTTCTAATTTCCATTCCAGTCAAAGTTAATCCAGGACCTTCTGTGGTTCAATCAGATCGACACTAAGATCTCTCTGATTTCTATTGCAGTTGAAGATATTCCAAGACTTTTTTCTGGTTCAGTCGAACTAATCCTAAGATTCATCTGATTTCCATTCCAGTCAAAGTTAATCCAAGACCTTCACTGGTTCAGTCAGATTGACACTGAGATCTCTCTGATTTCTATTCCAATTGAAGATACTCCAAGACTTTTGTCTGGTTCAGTCAAATTGATCCTAAGATTCTTATGATTTCCATTCCAGTCAAATTTAACCAAAGACCTTCTCTGGTTCAGTCAGATCGACACTAAGATCTCTCTGATTTTTATTCCAGTTGAAGTCATTCCAAGAATTTTGTCTAGTTCAGTCGAATCAATCCTAAGATTGTTCTGATTTCCATTCCAGTCAAAGTTAATCCAAGACCTTATCTGGTTAAGTCGTATCGACACTAAGATCTCTCTGATTTCTATTCCAAATGAAGATATTCCAAGACTTTTTTTTGGTTCAGTTGAATGGATCCTAAGATTTTTATGATTTCCATTCCAGTCAAAGTTGATCCAAGACATTCTCTGGTTCAGTCCGATCGACACTAAGATCTCTCTGATTTCTATTCTAGTTGGAGATATTCCAAGACTTTTGTCTGTTTCAGTCGAATCAATCCTAAGATTCTTCTAATTTCCATTCCAGTCAAAGTTAATACAAGACCTTCTCTGGTTCAGTCAAATTGACACTAATATCTCTCTGATTTCCATTCCTGATGAAGATATTCCATGACTTTTTTCTGGTTCAGTTGAATCGATCCTACGATTTTTCTGATATCCATTCCAGTCAAAGTTAATCCAAGACATTCTCTGATTCAGTCAGATCGACACTAAGATCTATCTTATTTCCATTCCTATTGAAGATATTCCAAGACTTTTGTCTGGTTCAGTTGAATCGATGTTAAGATTCTTCTGATTTCCATTCCAGTCAAAGTTAATCCAAGACCTTCTCTGGTTCAATCATATTGACACTAAGATCTCTCTGATTTCTATTGCAGTTGAAGATATTCCAAGACTTTTTTCTAGTTCAGTCGAATTAATCCTACGATTATTCTGATTTCCATTCAAGTCAAAGTTAATCCAAGACCTTCTCTAGGTTAGTCAGATCGACACTAAGATCTCTTTGATTTCTATTCCAGTTGAAGATACTCCAAGACTTTTGTCTGGCTCAGTCGAATCGATCCTAAGATTCTTATGATTTCCATTCCAATAAAATTTAACTAAAGACCTTCTCTGGTTCAGTCAGATCGACACTAAGATCGACACTAAGATCTCTCTGATTTCTACTCCAGTTGAAGATATTCCAAGAATTTTGTCTGGTTCAGTCGAATCGATCCTAAGATTGTTTTGATTTCCATTCCAGTCAAAGTTAATCCAAGACCTTATCTGGTTCAGTCAGATCGACACTAAGATCTCTCTGATTTTTATTCCAGATGAAGATATTCCAAGAGTTTTATCTGGTTCAGTTGAATGGATCCTAAGATTTTTCTGATTTCCATTCCAGTCAAAGTTGATCCAAGACCTTCTCTGGTTCAGTCAGATCGAAACTAAGATCTCTCTGATTTCTATTCCAGTTGAAGATATTCCAAGACTTTTGTCTGGTTAAGTAGAATCGATCCTAAGATTCTTGTGATTTCCATTCCACTCAAAGTTAATCCAATAACTTCTCTGGTTCAGTCAGATAGACACTAAGATCTATCTGATTTCTATTCACGATGAAGATATTTCAAGACTTTTTTCTGGTTCAGTTGAATCGATCCTAAGATTTTTCTGATTTCCATTCCGATCAAAGTTGATCCAAGACCTTCTCTGGTTCAGTTAGATTGACACTAAGATCTCTCTGATTTCTATTCCAGTTGAAGATATTCTAAGACTTTAGTCCGGTTCATTCGAATCGATGCTAAGATTCTTCTGATTTCCATTCCAGTCAAAGTTAATCCAAGATCTTCTCTGGTTCAGTCAGATCGACACTAAGATCTATCTGATTTCTATTCTAGATGAAGATATTCCAAGACTTTTGTCTGGTTCAGTTGAATCGATCCTAAGATTTTTCTGATTTCCATTCCAGCCAAAGTTGATCCAATACCTTCTCTGGTTCAGTCAGATCGACACTAAGATCTCTCTGATTTCTATTCCATTTGAAGATATTCCAATACTTTTGTTTGGTTCAGTTGAATCGACCCTAAGATTCTTCTGATTTCCATTCCAGTCAAAGTTGATCCAATACCTTTCTTTTGTTCAGTCAGATCGACACTAAGATCTCTCTGATTTCTATTCCAGATGAAGATATTTCAAGACTTTTGTCTGGTTCAGGTTAATCAACCCTAAGATTCTTCTGATTTCCATTCTAGTCAAAGTTGACCCAAGACCTTCTATGGTTCAGTCAGATCGACACTAAGATCTCTCTGATTTCTATTCCAGTTAAAGATATTCCAAGACTTTTGTCTGGTTCAGTTGAATAGTCCCTAAGATTCTTCTTATTTCCATTCCAGTCAAAGTTGATCCAAGATCTTTCTCTGGTTCAGTTAAATCGACGCTAAGATTTTTCTGATTTCCATTCCAGTTTAAGAAACTACAAAACCTGGGTACGACCAGATAACAGTTTAATCTCATTTTCCCAGTAAGTCATTGTGAAGCTAGGAATACGACCAGATAGAAGTCAGCCTTATCATCCTAAGCAAGTCTCTGTGAAGCCTGGATCCTGACCAGATAGTAGTCCACTTCCGTCTCTTTAGTTAAGAGATTAATCCCCAATAGAGTAATGGACAACTGAAGCTCCTAAACTCCATGTTTCAAGACAAAGATCAACATTCCTCAACAGAGTCATCTTCGACAATAAGAATAGGGATTCCCACCAAGGAATATCCCATGAAATCAACGTTCATCTGGATGGCATCTTTAAGCCAATCTCTGACAGTCTTCTATCACCTTTTCCAAATTTCATCTGTAAGCCCATTCCATTTATTATTCACCAACAGTATCACTTCAGACGAGTGCAAATTTCTGGGCACTCTAGTGTTCAATCATCATCCACCTTCAGATCATGAAAGGCAAACAAGCCAATCTATATCTTTAGGTTTAAGAAGATTGAACAGGGGCAACTGTTGTACCCCAAAATTTTCCCTCTCATGTTTTCCAAGGTCTTCCCCTACATGGTTGGTCACGAAACCTTTCCTAAGAAAAAGGAAATTTATGAGTAGTGTTTTCAAGTTTCCTTCGATTGGCATCTCCAAAATGCCCTTCGATTGGTATTTCATCAAAACCTTTCGATTGGCCTTGCATTAGGATCCTCTGATTGGAATTCCTAAAAAGTTCCTTCAATTGGAGCATCAAAGGTTCCTTCGATTGGAGCATCATAGGTTCCTTCTATTGGAGCATCATAGCTTTCTTCGATTTGGAGCATCAAAACTTCCTTTGATTTGGAGCATCAGAGGTTCCTTCGATTTTGAGCATCATAACCTCTTTCGATTTGGAGCATCAAAACTTCCTTCGATTTGGAGCATTAGAGGTTTCTTCGATTTGGAGCATCAGAGCTTCCTTTGATTTGGAGCATCAGAGCTTCCTTCGATTGGAACATCATAGTGGAGTGTCCTTCAATTGGCATACTAAGGCAGAATATTCTTCCAATAGCATGTTCTGATATGTTCTGATATGTTCTGATATGTTCTAATTAGTGCATATATGTTTTAATCTAACATGTTCTGATAGGCGAAGTTCTGAACACTTCGAATCAGAACCCATAACCATTCGAAGGAACTGAATCAGAACTATTCGAAGGAAATGAATCAAAGTCATTCGAAGGAGCTCCATCAGATCCATTCGAAGGAGCTGAATCAGGGCTATTCGAAGGAGGACATCAGGCCATTCGAAAGAGAGCATTCGAAGGCCAGTATGTCCACATTTATGTCAAATTCAAAAATGGACAAAATCCCTTAACTTTGGCCAAGGTTACATTTTGGTATTCATGGCATTCAAATGGCTATTACAAACATTACTTCTCTTTTCCCCTACCTTCTACTCTATATAAGAAGCATGCTTGCAAGTAAAAAAGGGGGGACGAAATGAAGAGATTAGAGATACGCTGCCCACAAACCCACCAAAGGTTGTCAAAATTTTCATAAGTAATCCAAGCCAAAGCAACCCTTCAACAGAAGTATCCACGCCCAGAAGTCCCAAATCAAAGGTACCCACATCCAGAAAGTGCCAAATCGAAGGTTCCAACTATTGGTAAGAGAGGGTAAAAGATCAAACTTTGTATTTGCATGATACATCAATACTTGTAGTCATTCGATTTATAATAAAAATTAAGGACATGGGTTCAATACCCAGGTCTACATTTGTTCTGTTTCTAATACTTGCTGCAGATATAGCCTGAAAAGATCCAGCGCGCGTAGGATCGAAGGACTTGGGTTTCGATACCCAGGTCCTGTGTTTTATTTTGCTAACATATTCTTGCAGATGTAGTGCCTTCACAGGTTATCCATCAGGCCTTTCCAACAACACCCCTCTAGATTGAAGGTTACATCCTGTCATTAGCTCGAAAAAATAATACCCTTCAGAGAATCGAAAGGCAGCCTTCTTCCTCTAAATCGAAGCCCCCCTTTTTCCCTGCAATCGAAGTGTACCCATATCCTTCCCAAATCCAATCGAAGAGGGCGGAAAAGGGTGCAAATCGAAGCTTGCCCCATCAATTCTCAAGCCCAATCGAAGGCTATTCACGCCCACTCCCTAGCCCAATCGAAAGAATTGGAGAAGGTGCAAATCGAAGCTTGCCCACGTCCATTCTCAAGTCCAATCAAAAGAAGGCCAAAGAAGGATGAATCGAAGGAGTCCATGGCATGGATCAAAGAAATATTTTCTCTTCTTTGTTTTTACTTTTTACTTGTCTTTCAATTTGGTTGTAATAGCGTAGGACCTCTATTTTCCTACACTTTAATATTATGCAAAATACTAACTGCTAGTAATTAGGCTTGTATGACAAGAATGAAATCAAACGTTAGCAAATTTAATAAAAAGACAAAAACTAATTGAATATAACACACTTGCACATATACACCTCTACGGTACCCCACTCTAGTTGCCTTTAAAAACACAGTCATGGGGAAGAAAAGCTTTAGGAAAGACCCGTAAATCAAAAAGATCATAATCCCTCGATGATTCTACAGTTGCCTTTCGGTAAATTATCTAGTCCCTAAAATAAAATTTCTAAAGTGTCTCCACAAGTTGCTTTTGTGACTGTAAAATGTCCCTTTCGAGTGTCCCTAATACAACCAACGACAGGGCTACCTACTCACTAATAGTAGGATAGCACTGTCTAAAGGAAAAGAGGAAAAGAACAACCTTTTTGAGTACAGAAGTAGATAGCTGTTAGAAGTTTGATCAAACTATTTTTTGCACTTACACAGAAAATAACTTAACAAAAACAATTTTAAAACACTTTGTATATTTTCTCCACTATCCCGAGAAACATTACAAAGTTCGCCATACTAAGGCATTTTCAAAACATTTTCAAACACACAAAGCACAAAGTTATTTCAAAATGAGCAAACCTCAAAGAGCCCGTGGAAAACCATGGATGGAAAGGGTGCTAACACCTTACCTTTCCATAATCTACCCCCCTTACTCAGAAAACTCTCGAAAAGGTCTTTTTCTGTTCTTTTCTCCCTTTTCTTTGCTGGATAAAAAAAAAGACGGTGGCGACTCTTGCTTACCGCATATTTGAGAACAAAAAAAATGCAAAACCAGTATTAACAGTCGATTCTGCCAACGTATCACATGTGTCTAAGAAGTTTCTATTCAAGAAACTTTTCTTAGATGTTTGTGCTTATCAAGGTATGATCAACTTGTTGCTTACTGTGCAGAGGCTAAGCTCTTATGGAGATTTTTTAAAGGCATCTCAACCAGAGGCTTTAGTTATGGAAGTCAAGTTCAGAGTCAAGGTTGTGCTGTGAAGCCACCGGCAGAAAACACAGAGCCGCCACCGAACTTTATTTATCCCGAAGGAAGGGGAAATATTGATAAAACCACAAGGGAATGGATAAGACGGTCTTGCGACCAAGAGAAAGGGTAAGGGAGTCGGTTATGCGAGGGGAAGGTATTAGCACCCCTCGCACTCGCTGTACTCAACGGGATCCATTTTGTTTGTTTGTCTTAAAGGGTGTGTTTATCTACAACTATGCTGGCTTACGGGGAGATGGATAGTTTTTTATTATTGCGTTCGTGAGGGTTTCGCGACCCTTTGCCTACGTATCCAATGAATGAATCAGAACATCGTAGTTCCTCTAGAAAATGGTTGGTTTGTTTGTGTTTTTTAGTGGGCGACATTAACGCACGCATTCTAGCAATAGGCACGGCCGGTATCGCGGTAGAACGAAGATAACACGCCCTTTGGGGGAGTTTTGATTGGTCGAGTGTTTTGCAAGTTTTTAGAATAAATTCAAGTAATGATTAAGGAATGTTTTTGGATTTTTGATTTGTAAATGTTAAGTTTTAATTAATTATAACAGAAAAGGTTAAGAGGGAGCCTAGAAAAGCCTAATTGTTTGTTTTGTACAAGGTGTGGACTTAAAGTAGAAATTGAAAAAAAAAAGACTTTTATCCTAAAATTATCATGCCAAAATTTAAAACCTAATATCTAATCAACCTAAGGTAAAAGAAAATACAATTCTAGTATTTTTGGGGTTTTTCAAGTTAAAGAAATATTGAATTCAAATGGCCATTAGAACCTAAATCCAAAATATTCTAATATTTTTTATTCTTTTGTGTAAATAAAAATGAAATTAAAATAAGATTAAATTCTAGTTATTTATTTAAAGAAGAAATTAAAATAAACAAACATGACTAAAATATAGAAGTTAGAACAAAGAGAATGAAAAAGAAGGTCAAGAAAATGGTCCCTATGGGTATTGAACCCGAGAACAATGGTTTGAAACTCTAAGTCCTTACCACCGCTTCATGATTTCTCATTCATTATTGTTATAGCTCAGAAACAACAAAAGCAAAACAAATAAAAGAATTGGGCCCAATTGGAGAACTCAGTCTGGGTTGGGCCCGATTAGAAGTTGCAAGGGAATTTTAAACACCAGAACCCTAATATGACTAAGCAAACGCTAAGTGTTGGGTATTTGGTCCACCTTTAATTAATTCTCTCTTATAACAATGAAAAGAAATAAAGCCAAAAAAAATTGGGAATTGAAACAGTTACGATTCCTTCCTCTCTCAACTCAATCAACCATTCTACCGTTCCTCTCTCTCACACAAGTCAGTGAAATCAGGGAACAATGAATCAACCCTCCACATCTATCTCACGCTTCATAATCATCTTGCTCTCGATTGTAATAATCCCTGACTTTACAATGATAACAACGATACCTCACCTCTTGGTCTCAGCTCTCGATCTGCATGTTTTTTGAGAATAACGATAAACTTTCCAACCCTCTCCAAATCGGTTTTCCTTACTCTCATCATAAGATAATCGAACCCTCTCACTCGGTCTGCGCTTGATTCTCCATCATCATCACTGATTCATCGCTCAACTTCGACGACATGCAGCGTTAAGGCTTCCGCTCATCTCCCTTGCGATTTAGCTTTTGGAATTAACCCCGCTCGCCTCAGAGATCCGATCTATTATCAAGGTATGCGAACTCTTGTCTCAATATTCTTCTAATTTATACGTTTTCTAAGTTTGGAGATATGGCTGTTTTTTAAAGGTTTGATGCGTTGTTATTGAGTTCATTTGTGGTGTTTGGCAGAGTGAAGATTAACTTTGTTACTATGAGATTATGACGAAGAGATGTTGTGAAGATGATGATGAAGAGGGACCCGAGAGCAGAGAGAAAACAAAGAGAGATTTAGGCAACTTTTTTGGTGATTTTCGTTACGAATCACTCTCTGAGTTTTTTGTGAAGTTTTCTCCGTGCGAAATCTGATAATGAATCGTGGAATTTGTTCACTGATTTTTTGGAGTATTTCTGTGTCTCTGATTATAATCTCTTTTTTATTTATAACAAAAAAGTTTTGATTTCGACTCACACTTTTGTTCTTTTATCGCAGTGAGTAAATATGTAACAACAAGTTATGAAAATGGAATAACACAGAAGTGAATAACAAAATAGTAAGCCAAGACAACAATTTATGACAGTGAACCACATATGAAAAAGGGTGAAAGAACAATTTACCTATCGGAGACTCTCCGATGGAGCTTCGAGGGACAATAAGCTCAAATCCCTTCTTCTTATGTTGTTGTGTTGTTGGTATGAGTTGGTGATATATGATTCTTATGGATTTTGCAGGGTGGTTTTGAAGGTTTTGACAATTTTCGGTTTTGGCTTCTGTTTTTTGGTTGATACTATTTTGATTTTGGCTGATGCAGTTTTGGTTTCTGTTTTGACTGATGTCTTTTTGGTTATGGTTTTGACTAATGTAGTTTTGGTTATGGTTTCTGTTTTTTTTTTTTTTACTGATGCAGTTTTGGTTATGGTTTTTTTTTGGTTTTGTTTAAGGGGTTACTGAAGAGAACAGAGAGATATTTGTAGTGTATTAATGGTGACAGATGATTTTGTGGTTTCGATTCTGAATGAACAGGGAGACTGCGATTATGGTTCTTTGCAGGGATTTGAGAGTTGTGAATTGAGCAGAGGTTTGGCAAGCTCTTTGAGGTGACTTTTTTCAATGATTTTTGTATGTTTGAGCAGAATTTTTAGGGGTGATTTTTTGTTGTATTATCTCTTGATTTTCTGGTTGGTTCTTCTTTATAATGAACACAAAGGGTGGAAAATTGGAGGGAAGATGGATGATGTATGAACAATGTTGGAAAGCTGACTTGTGGCTTTAGAATGCAGGTTTTGTTTTTGTCTATTTTGGTGTTTATGTGCAGTTTTCTTGGACTGTTTTGGGAAGATTAAATGCAGGTTATATCTTTCCTCTTTCTCTTTCAATGATGCCAAGCTGTTGTGCTTTTTCTTTGAAAATTCTGAAGGGTTTGCCTCTTTTGGAAAATGATGAAGCACTAGGGTGTTTGGGCTAATGAGCTTGCACTATTGTTTTGTTTAATATTTGCTGATTGTTTATGTTATAGTTGTTTTAGCTTTCTTGGCTTGCTGGCCTGCTGTTGTTGTTCTACACGCTGCCTGTTCTGTTTGTTTTGCTAGCCTGCTATGCTTGTTTTGATAGCCTGCTATGCTGCTGTATGTTTATGGTGTTTTGCATGCTGTTATTGTTTGCTTGTGCTGTAACGTGGGCCTGCTGTTTCTTCATTTGTTGTAACGTTGTGGGCCCGTTGTTTGTATTTTTTTTGTTCTGGACTTTTCCTTGCCATCTTTTAGTAGCGTTGCTGGTTATTCGCTTTAGCAACAAGAAACATTTGCAATTTTTTTACTTTTTTTCCTTTTTGTGAACCAAAGAGAACAACTCTTTGTGATTTGCAATTTGGGAGAAAATAAAACATGATGAAAAATATCTCCCTCTTTAACGGATTCCAAATGCAAACCCTTATGATGAGATATCAATCAATTAATTCTTGTTTGAATTATTTTTTCATGTGTTTGATCGCTAACTTTTCTTTTTCCTTGTTTCATGAGCACGATTATTGGACGGTCCAAAGAGAGATTGAATGATGAAAATACCATGGCGAGGAGTGAATATGAAGACATGAAGAAACAAAAATTATTTTTCTCTTTTCTTTGTAAACAAAACAGATGTAATTTGTATTCCAATAATTGTAATTTATTTTTCATACGCTCTGTAATTTGTCCAAAAAATTTAATGAACACGAAAGCTTTAATGATACATTTTTTGAATGAATTCTTTTGTATGGAAATCAAACAACTCTCGATCTTTGATTGAAAATGGAAATTCCCACTTGAATGATTTGAATGCACCCTTTGGACTTTGTAACTTAAACTTCAAGAAATTGTGAGCAATCGTTATAACTTGTATTCTAAACAATCACGCGCCTTATCTTTCAATAATCCCATCAAACTCTCAAACAAAATAAATGCTTAAGAATTTAATTCCACTGATTAATTCGAAACCCAAAACACAGGTCGCTTGAACCTTGATCTTCATATCATGCCTGAACCACACTTGCACTTCTTGACCAGAAATTCAACTTTTGATATTCAGCCCACAATAACTTGTAACTTAAGCAACAAAAACATGTCTTGATCATCACAAACCTTCAGCCTCATTTCTTGTACCCAAACTCCACACTTACCAATTTAAACTTCAAATTCTCGACTCCATGGATAAGAGACTTTAAGAAGAAACTTGAAATGCGAGGAGGTGAAATTATTGACCTAATGCCCTGAGCTTTGAGCCATCCTCGAGGCAGGCTAGAGAAACATCTTCACAGAAACCAAAAACTAGAAAGCCTAGCATCTTGACCAACATCCATAGGGAAATAAACCCTAATCTAGGCTTCGATAAATTTGAGCGAGAACCAGTCTTGCAACGTGATGACAAAATTAGTTCCACGATCCACTAATCGAGAACCAGATGCGTTTCCTTTTTACCTGATAAGAAAACCTCGAAACAAGATCAGACATAAAGAGGGCGTAGCCCTAAAACTTCAAACCAAAGCGCCTGATTCCCTAGGATGCGGGATATGCAAATGATTGAGTAATAAAATGATGCAAATGGAATGCAAAGTCCAAAGCCAGACAAAAATAAAAGAGATAGGGAAAATTTGGGGTACGACAGCTGCCCTTATTTAATCGTCTTAATCCTGAACCTGAGATTGGCGTCGGCCTTTCGTAAGTTAAAGGTGGAAGATGATTAAATACCAGGACCCGAAATTTTCCTTGGAGAGATGGGGTGAGTGTCATTCATTGGTGTGAATGTCTGCTGGGGAAAGACAAACTGGTCTTCTGGTGAATTGGCATGAGGGATAAAACATGGTTGAATAATGGTAGCTTGTACTGGGGTAATGGTGCCAGTACAAGGATCTCGAGGGAGTGAATGGTAGACAATATGATAACTTAAATGCCATGAATAGAACTTGATGACGACAGAGAATCTATCAAGCGGTATTTCACGACCCAAAAAGAAAGGTAAAGATAATGGGTAACGATCGACATATAATCTATGACCCAAGAGAAAGGTAAAGTGAGGGTAAGACCTACGGGCGACCTACGACCCTAAAAAGATAACGTGAGGGTAAGACCTACGAGCGACCTACGACCCTAGCAACGATAACTCGACGGTAAGATCTACGGACGATCTACGACCTTAAAAAAGATAATGAGAGGGTAAAGCTAAGGTAAGATCTACGGACGATCTACAACCCCGAAAACACAACGCAATGGTAAGATCTATGGACGATCTATGACCTTAAGAGGATAAGCGGGTAAAGTCTACGGATGACCTACGACCCTAGGAAAGATAAAGCGAAGGTAAGATCTACGGACGATCCACGACCCTAAGAATGCGGAGCTAAGGTCTACGGACGATCTACGACCTTAAGAGGATAAGCGGGTAAAGTCTACGGACGACCTACGACCCTAGGAAAGATAAAGCAAAGGTAAGATCTACAGACGATCCATGACCCTAAAAACATAACGCGATGGTAAGATCTATGAATGATCTACGACCCTAAAAGAGGTAAAGAGGAGAAGGTAAAGTCTACGGATGACCTACGACCTTAAAAAACATAACGCGATGGTAAGATCTATGGACGATCTACGACCTTAAGAGAGGTAAAGTGAGGGGAAGATCTACGGACGATCTACAACCTTAGGAGAGATAAAGTGAAGGTATGATCTATGGGCGATCTACGACCTTAGAAGGATGACAAGATGGTAAGATCTACGGACAATCTACGACATGATCTACGACATTGGGATTGATCTGGCTCATGCTTCATATGCATTAGAAGTGTGACATGATGATCCATGGATATGCTATGCGTTTGAGGATGCAATGCGGTATGTCGTGATGATTATTGTATGCAAAATGTTAAAAACTCATTGGGATCTGTTGCTCGTCATCTTGAGGTACCAATATGGTCTGGTGCTTGAAATTTGAGAGAAAAGGGCTAGCCTTGTCGAGTTCACGGGGGGATTAAATCTTGCTGAGGAGAAAAGACTTGATTTGACTTCCTTCATGTGTTGGAATTTTGTGAATAACTGAAAAGAGACGTTGATCCCATACAATGCCCCAAGTCTCTCCACGTGGGAGAATCGGGCGCTCGGTCGAATGTGAGTAGGCGACGAGGATCAAATCTTGGTCAAGGTGACCATTATGACTTGCCACCTGCTAAGAAGAACGAACACTTGAACGCCACAACATTCCCTTGGGATGGCTTCATATCCATGTAATGTAGTGTTTCACATCTTAGCTCGTGATTATTATTGACTTATTGTTTTCAATGTAATGCTTAACAAAGAATTTAAATCACGATTCGCATACGAAGAATAAAGTAAATGAACATAACAAAAAAAATTTAATGGAAGGTGTTGTACCCCAAAATTTTCCCTCCCATATTTCCCAAAACATTTCAAGAAAGATCCTCAAGTTGCTCAAGGAAGTCCAAGGGTTGACCAAACAAGCTCTCTCCTAAGGCAGTCTACCTCAAATTAGGGTTTCATGTTGCATCAAGATACTTGAGTCCAAGGGATCCCAAATTCTCACCATTGTCCTAATATGTTCTCAAGATCATTCATGTCAAGTTTCAAGCCTTGTAGAGAAAGTTTGCTCAGTCAATTGCTCAAAGGCCTAAAAATCGACTGTGTTAGGGCAAAAGTCAACTGTGGCCCACATACAGTCAAACTTAAATACTTTTTGTCAACATCCTCATTTTGAAGTATTATTCATCATTTTATAAAGGGTTGATCATGATTCATCGAGGATTGCTCACAATTCATCAAAACCCAAAAGTTGCTAAATTAGGGTTTTGTAGGAAAAGTCAACTCAACTTTGACCAAGCATAACTTTCTCATACTTTATGATAAATGACCCATCCAAAGCTCATTTTGAAGAGGATGAAAAGCTCTACAATTCATCCTCAGCTTCCAAGTTCAAAATATGCACTCACAAGAAGTTATGAATTTTGACATTATAGGACATTTTGAAAAGTCAACAAAAACACCTTTTTGGTCAAAGCTTCATACATGAACATTGAAGACTCAATTGAGATGAGACCAAAAAGGTTGCTTAGAAGACATCTTGAGCTTTCTAAAAAGTCCAATAACACCTTCAAAAAGTCAAAATTGAGGAATTTATGCATTGGTGAAGTTGACCTTTTTTGTAAAATTGTCAAAAGTCAACTATGCCTTAAAATGCAATTTTTGCTAAATGGGCCTAACTTTTTGCACTTGTCTTGAGTTGGTAGCATGGTCCACGAGCCCTAGCTCTTTCCTATTGTCTTTATCTTATTTTTATTATTTATTTTGATTTTGATTATAATTAAATTAATTTAAATCAAAACAAATCATGGAAAAATCCAAATCATTGAAACCTCAACATTTGCAGCCTAAAACACAAGGCTTGAGAGGCGTGAAAAGGCAGAACAAACTTGGAAAAATCCCAAAAAAGTGCTGACTTGATTTCATAGTTCCAGGTGATTACAAGGCTCCCTGGCCATCTCATTCACTTCCTGGGATCACAAGCAAGCTATTCCAATCAAGAACAAGGACTTTCCAGCGCTAGAACTCACTATAAGTTAGCCACGACCATGGCTTCTTCTTGAAATCGAATTGCATGATTCTGTCATCTACAGCATGAAATACTTATAAATTCTTGCTCCTTGAAACATTTGCAAACTGTCTATAACATTCAATTTCATTTTTATGGACTATTTCAGGATTTGCCATTATTAGGGTTTTTTGTTTCGATTTAGGATTTTGTGTACAGGTAAAATTGGCCCCCGAGAAGGGTACCATGATGCTCAGCAAGTCAAGACGAGTTGATTCATGGAATTAGAATTCATTTATCATGCATGTATATGATTTTTTAATGTGCAGGGTTTGTAGTGACGGACGTTTGTCTGTAGGTAAAAGTCGGTGACTTTTACCAACGGAGAGAGGAAGAAGATGACACGCGTGGCATCATTCCATTCGCCTGTTTGAAATTGGGTGCGCGTTTGGTAGTCAGATTCACTTTATGCATTTTATTATTTTTGTTTCATATAATAATCAACTGAACCAAGTGGCCCAGTGGTGGCCAGGGAAGCGTTAAGGCATTAGAGGGCATGAGGTCAGGGGCTCGACCCCTGCCTCCAGCATTTTCATTTTTCTTGAGTTTCTTTTACAGATTCAATGTCCTACAAGGCGTGGAGATCACCATGGATCATCATCTCCTAACCATCAGATTAACGACCATCCAGATCTGAAGGCCATGGCATGAGGGTCCACCAAAAGCTCAGTCAATGCATAGCGCTGGAACGTGAAAGTCAACATGGGTCAGATTTCTTTGGGCCCAAAGCTTGCTATCCACACCTCCAAAATTCCTTTCTCAGGCCCAACTTTCTTTTCCTTTTCTTTTATATTTTACTTTATTAATTTATTTATTTATTTTTACTAACATCAAAATTAATTCTTTTTTAATAAAATCACAAAAATAACTTCTCATCCAATTAGATTTAGGATATTTATTTTTTATACAAAAATTAATTGAATTAGGTTATTTAATTTTAGGGTAACTTAAATTCCTTTGAAAATAAATTAAAAACAAGTTAGAACATTAGTGTTTTAATAATTTAATTCTATTTTCTTTTTCTTAAAAATGACCAAAAATATAAAATAGGCCATGTAAATTATTTCCTTTAAATTAATTTAATTACTAATTAATTTTGTATTTAATTTAAAAACCTTATTCTTTTTCTTAAAAATAATAAAAAACAACAAAAATAATTTTTTCTTTTAATTAGGTTAGACGGGGTCAAAACCCTAATTCCCTTTCATTCTCTATTCACGCACGGTTTATTTATTTTTTACCATATTGATGTAATTGCTCACAAGTCGTAATAGATTAATTAGGACTTTTACTTTCGTTTATCATTTTCTTTTACGGGTTGTTTTTGGCTATGTAATTAATACACAAAGCCTTGTAATAGCGTAGCTTTACTTTCCGCATTTTAAATTTCGCAAAATATTAACTGTTAGATGCAAACCCTAAATGTGCAAAGATAAATAATTTGAAATTGAATCCCTCGCACATGCGCACTCCTAAGGTATACTCCCACTTCGGTTGCATTCGGTAAACGATCATTGAGTATAGGATATTTTAGTGGTCGCTCTCTTGTCCAAAAGATCAAAGTCGCCTCGAAAAAGTCGCCTCAGAATTATTGCCTCGAATATTGATTTTAAGACATTAGGGTTATTACTAAGACGTCCTAACATTGCTTTAGTGATCGTACGTCCCTTTCGAATTGACCCTTAAAACTCCAACGAATGTGCTACCTACTCACTAATAGTAGAATAGTGATGTCTAAAGGAAACGAACATAGAACAATTCTCTTTTTCGAGTAGGTAGATTAATTCTTAAGTACTTTCTCAATCCAAACAAACTTTTTCACACTTACACTCTTTTCACACAAAGTTTCAAAAACACTTCGTAACACTCTTGAAGATAAAAGCAAGGGTTAAATCGAAGTCAAACAAAAAACTTTTTTTCAAATCAAGCACAAAGAAGCAATTTTCAAAATGATGAGCAAGTACCTAAGAGCCCATGGAAAACCATGGATAGAAAGGGTGCTAATACCTTCCCTTTCTATAATCTATCCCCCGTACTCAGAAAATCTCGAAAAAGGAATTTTTCTGTACTTTTTTCCTTTCCAGTTGGATAAAATAAAAGTCGGTGGCGACTCTTGCTTACCGCGACATTTTGCAAACACAAACGCAAAACGCAAACCAGCATTTCAAAAACTGTCCCAGTTCTGGCCACCGTATCACAGAACTGGCGACTCTGATGGGGATTAAATAAGTAGGGTATACCTTAGGATTAGTTAATCATATTGCTTCTCTTGTTTGATTTGATTGCTTTATTTTTGTGGGATTTGTATTGGAGTTACTATAGATCCTAACTCGGATCTGGGGGAACACCTTTTAGGTAAGTAGCAATAAACTATGAGGAACTGTACGGCATAGACCGATACGGTTGAAGCAGTAGCTACGTTGATGTGGCACATTGGTTGGTACCGGTATCCCTTGTGGAGAAACAAGGAGAATACAGGGCTTCTATATGGGTCGTTAAACATCAACTGACCTTAGAATCTATAATTGACCAACTTGGCCATAAGAAGTAGTGAGATAGCCGGCCTCGGTATAGAGCTGAAAAATGGTTGATACTCGATACTACAATCATTGAGACCATACTCTCAAGATAGTTTCGACCGCAAGAAAAGATTGCGTGAGCTGAAACCATGACCGATGGAGGATGGTCAGTGATATTGAGAACCTCTAGAACTCGGTTACTATTATTAGGACAGGTTGAAATCAACTGAACTTCAAGAGGGTAGTACCTAGACTCTGTGCAAGCTTGAAACTTAAGGGTTATTGTGTGACTTGTGTGCCTTTACCATGTTTGTTACCTGCTATATTTGTTGTGTGTTTTATCATGACATCATGCATCATGACATAGAATGCATACTTCATTGTACTAACCATTTAAAAGTCCGAGGAGATTTATCTTTGTTCTGTTTTGCAGATCATGGCTTTTGTGCGCAGAAACACCATTCGGGTTAACTTCGTGCAAATCTATGCTCAACTCAGAGAGATAGTCTCAAAAGTTCCTGATACTTCTTCATTTGTTAGAAGACATGGTCATCTCCTTAGCCTTGTCACTTCAAAGTTGGATGAGCAGATGATGAGCGTGCTCTTCCAGTTCTTCAATCCGATGTATCATTGTTTCACCTTCCCGGATTATCAGCTGGTTCCCACCCTGGAGGAGTTTTATGACTTACTGGGCATATATATCCTCGAGCAAACACCCTTCACAGGTTTGGAGGAGGTTCCTAGACCCGAGGACATTGCTTCAGCCTTACATCTAAAAAGGGCTGATGTAGTATCCAACTGGGAGACACGGAGCGGGGTTAAAGGTTTCTTGGTCAAGTTTCTGATGGATCAAGCTCAACAGATCTGGGATAACTTGGACTTTCAGGCTTTCAAAGACATTTTGGTTCTCCTCATCTACGGCTTGGTTCTTTTCCCGAATCCAGATTCCTTCATAGATGTGAATGCAGTCAAGATCTTCTTGTCTCGTAATTCAGTGCCTACTCTTCTGGGTGATATTCTGCATGCTCTCTATACTCGGACCATGCGAAGAAGGGGGACTCTCATGTGTTGCATGCCGCTGCTGGCGAGGTGGTATATTTCGCACCTCCCCAAATCTATATTGAAGAATGAAGAGGGGTTAGGTTGGGCTTACAGAATCACGTCCCTTGCCCATACGGCCATTCTTTGGAGTTCTAAGGATATGGAAAGAGTAGTTGTCATTTATCGATGTGGGGAATACCATAATGTCCCATTGCTTGTAATTAGAGGAGGAATAACCTATAGTCCTTGCTTGGCTCTACGTCAGTTTGGTCGCGCTCAGAGAGACGGTCCTCATGAGATACTTCTTACAGATATTATCTTTCACTACAAAGGGGACGTGGATGAGCATCACCGAAGGTTTATACGGGCCTGGGGCATGGTGAACAGTTCTGACCCTCATGATCTTGGACCAAAGACTTCTCTCCCTATGCAACCTTATCTCCAGTGGGTTCGAGCCCGTGCTCAAAAGCTGGGGATGCCCTATGAAGCTGTTTTGCCAGTGGTTGTGGAGCATACTAATGAAGAAGGTGTTCCTTATACAGTCCTATATCCTTATATGCCTACTGATCTTGGGGCATTGAAGAGATCTTGTATCCAGTTGAAGGAAGAAAGGGATACCTACCGAGAGAAGTATCATGAGCAGGAAAGGGAGATCTTAAAGCTCACGAGGAAACTTGAGAATGAAAGGACAATCAATGATTATGTCAGCACGAAGGGAAAGCGACCATGGTATTTCTGATGTCTTTTATTATTTCTAGTTTAGATTTGTTTTTTATTTATTTCTTTTGTAACTCCTTAAAAGGAATTGTTAAACATTGTTACAAGTTTAATCTAATAAAGTGTGTTTTATTTTGTTTTACAAATTTGAATCTCCCAAAGTCTTCGAAATCATTTCATACGCATTCCATTACCATGCACCTCATTACAGGTACCATTACGGGTTTCTTATCTTCTTAGCTATTTATTTCAGCACAGAATGTCTTCTGAAATACCTACCGATCAAGCCATCAAAGCTCTTCAGGCACATAATGCCCAATTCCAAGAGATGTTCTTGAACTTGGCTAAAGGGCAACAGGATTTGAAGACTCTCATCTTAAAGGAGAAGAAGAAGAAGAAGAAGGTGGTTCTGCTGAAGATGGGTCACAGATATGGGAATAGGTTGCGACAGGAAGCTGATCTGTCTCATTCATCTAGAGGAGGAGAGAATCAAGAAGAAGGAAAGGGTCCTAGTCCTGTGGTCTCTGATAATGACACTGATTTTGATGATGAATAGTACCCTCCTGCTGAGGATAGGTACAAACAACTTGAAGACCGTCTAAGTACTATGGAGATTCAGAAGGTTCCCGGTTTGGACTTCGGATATTTGGGACTGGCATCAGGAGTGGTGTTCCCTCATAAGTTTAAAGCTTCGGTCTTTGCTAAGTACGATGGAGTATCCTGTCCAAAACTCTATCTCCGCTCGTACGTCAGAAAAATTCAACCCTACACTGCTGATAGGAATATGTGGGTCCATTTCTTTCAAGATAGTCTATCAGGGACTCAACTTGAATGGTTTTATCAATTGGAAGGAGCTAACGTCCGCAACTAGGAGGACCTTGTTGCTGCTTTCTACAAGCAGTACCAGTATAATTCCGACCTTGCTCCCACTCGTACTCAGCTTCAGAGTATGTCCATGGGTGCAAGCGAATTTTTTAAGGACTACGCTCAAAAATGGAGAGATCTGGCTGGAAGAGTCCAACCCCCCTGTCTGATTGGGAGCTAGTTGATATGTTTATGAGGACCTTGTCTGGTCCGTTTTTCAATCATATGATCGGTAGTTCATCATCTGGGTTTACTGAATTGATAATGACTGGGGAAAGAGTAGAAGTTGGCATCAGAAGTGGCAAGATACAGAAACATGCTTCATCAAGTACGGAAAAGAAGCCTTTCAAGAAAGAAGCCAGTGCAGTTTACAACTCCAGGAGCCAAAACCGACTTGAACGCCACCAAGCAGTTAATGCGGTAGTATTATCAAGACCCACCATTGCCCCACAATGCAACAATCAGCAAAGAATGGAGAGGCCGCATAAACAGTATACTCATCTCAGTATGACTTTATCTCAAATTTTACCGCAGTTATTAAATACCAACCTGGTAACTCATAAGAAAGCCCCAAAGAATCCCAGCACCATATCTCCGCTGTATAACCCGAATGCCCACTGCGCCTATCACTCTAATAGCCCGAGTCATGATACGAATAACTGCTGGGCTTTGAAGAATAAGGTGCAAGAATTGATTGAAGCTAAAGAGATTGAGTTTGACGCTCCAGAGAAACCCAACGCCATAACTGCTCCTATGCCCAAACACGACCAGGGAGTGAATGCAATTAATGATGATGAAGAAGGGTCAGACATCGACAGCTGGATCTACCCGACTACCAATGGTGGATTGAACAACTGGACGGCTAAGGACTTCATGCCCATTTCTTTTATTACACAGTAATTGACTTTTGTTTTGAGATTTGTAACAGACAGTTTGAAACTTTACGGCCCGGTGCCTTGCCCGAGGCACCTTAGCTTTGTTTGTGAGGGCTTATTATTTGTCATTTTCATATATCATCAATAAAGCATTGGACGTTTTCTTGCATTACAAATTTTGCACTCCCTTTTTTTCTTTCTATCTTGCACTTTATCAAAACAGCTATTTGTCTCACACACACTCACATATCATAATACAGGTCCACATCCACTCTGAATCCCATTGATAATGACTCTGCTACTGCCAGTTATGACTTTGAAAATCCAATCAACCAAGCCAAGGACGAAGGTGAGGATGATTGTGAAGTGCCTGGGGAACTTGCTAGACTGTTACTACAGGAAGAGAGGGTTGTACAGTCGCATGAAGAGCCAGTGGAATCAGTGAATTCGGGTACAGATCCTATGTTGAGATTTTCGCTTGGTCTTATGAAGATATGCCGGGTTTAGACACTGACATTGTGGTGCACCGCCTACCAACTAAAGAAGAATGCCCTCTGGTAAAGCAGAAGGTTCGCCGTATGCGCCCCGAGATATCTGAGAAAATCAAAGCTGAGGTCATGAAACAATTTGACACTGGATTTCTAGCTGTTACTTCTTACCCGCAGTGGGTTGCCAACATTGTTCCGGTTCCGAAGAAGGATGGTAAGGTACGGATGTGTGTGGACTATAGGGATCTGAACAGGGCGAGCCCCAAGGATGATTTCCCACTGCCTCACATCGATGTTCTGGTTGATAACACCGCACAGCATAAAGTCTTCTCATTTATGGATGGTTTTTCTGGTTACAATCAGATTAAGATGGCTCCCGAGGACATGGAGAATATAACTTTTGTTACAAAATGGGGTAGCTTCTATAACAAAGTAATGCCTTTAGGGTTGAAGAATGCTGGGGCAACGTATCAGCACGCTGTGGTCGCTTTGTTCCATGAAATGATTCACCATGAGATTAAGGTGTACGTTGATGATATGATTGCAAGATCCCAGACAGAAGAAGAACATCTTGACCATCTTCTGAAGCTATTTGACAGGTTGAAGACGTATAAGCTGAGGTTAAACCCGAACAAGTGCACCTTCGGGGTAAGGTCTGGTAAGCTGCTGGGTTTCGTCGTTAATGATAAACGTATTCAGGTGGATCCTGCAAAGGTGAATGCTATACAGGAGATGCCAGCTCCCCGAATAGAAAAGCAAGTAAGAGGCTTTTTGGGACGTCTGAATTACATTGCCCGATTCATCTCACACCTGACTTCTACTTGTGAGCCAATCTTCAAGTTGTTGAAGAAATATCAAGTGGTAAAGTGGAATGATGAATGTCAATCCGCTTTCGAAAGGATCAAAGAATATCTCCAAGAGCCACCTATTCTGATGCCTCCAGTTGAAGGAAGACCTTTGATCTTATACTTGACAGTACTGGATTATTCAATGGGGTGCGTGATGGGGCGGCATGACGAGTCTGGCCGAAAAGAGCACGCTATTTACTACCTTAGCAAAAAGTTTACCGACTGCGAGACCCGATACTCGTTGCTTGAGAAAACTGGCTGCGCTTTGGCATGGGCTGCTCGCCGGATGAGATAGTATATGCTGACTCACACTAACCTACTGATATCAAAGATGGACCCAATCAAGTATATCTTCGAAATGCTTGCCTTGTCCGGAAGAATATCAAGATGGAAAATGATCTTGACTTAGTATGACATCCAATACACAACCCAAAAGGAAATTAAGGGGAGTGTGTTGGCAGATCATTTGGCGCATCAGACCATGGATGATTACCAGTCCATGCATTTCGAGTTCCCGGATGAGAACATCATGTTGGTGACCGACTATGAAACACCTGGACCGGATGAAGGACCTGAGGAATGATCCCGATGGTCTATGTACTTTGACGGAGCTTCAAACGCTTTGGGTAATGGCATTGGCGCTGTGATTATATCTCCTGAAGGCTGTCATACTCCGTTCACTCCCTAATTATGTTTCAACTGCACCAACAACATGGCGGAGTATGAAGCATGCATCATGGGCCTTCGAGCAGCTATTGACCTGAGGATTAAGTTCTTGAGTGTATTCGGAGATTCCGCTCTCGTGATTAGTCTGATTAAAGGCGAGTGGGATATGAAACACCCAAATCGTATTCCTTACAAGGAGTATGTATTGACATTGCTTCCACACTTCGAGGAGATAACTTTGAACACTTCCCAAGATAAGAGAATAAGTTAGCAAACGCGCTAGCTACCATGTCTTATATGTTCAACGTCAGGTGGGACAATGAGGCTCCCCGGATTACCATTGAGAGGTTGGACGAACCCGCACATTGTTGTGACATCGAGACTGAAGAGGTAGCAGATAAACCCTGGTTTCATGAGGTAAAGAGGTATCTTGAGGCTCAGGAGTACCCCGAAGGTGCATCTGTTAATGACAAGAAGTTTCTGAGAAGGTTCGCTACGAAGTTCTTCATTAGCAATGGTGTCCTTTACAATCGTAACCATGATTCGACCTTACTGCGATGTGTGGATAAGAGCGAGGTAGAAAGAATCATGGCAGAGTTACATTAAGGTACTTTCAGAACTCATTCCAGTGGACATACCATGGCAAAGAAAATCCTACGGGCAGGATATTATTGGTCTACCATGGAAGCCGACTGTTATCAGCATTCTCGAACCTGTCAAAAGTGCCAAGTCTATGCTGATAAAGTGCATATACCTCCAGTTCCTCTGAATGTCTTGACAGCTCTTTGGCCCTTTGCAATGTGGGGCATCGACATGATCGGCAAGATCATACCTACAACGTCCAACGAGAATCGTTTCATTATGGTGGCTATTGATTACTTTATAAAGTGGGTTGAGGCAACTTCCTTTGCTACAGTAACCAAGAATGTCGTGGCACGGTTCATTTGGCACAATTTGATCTGTCGATATGGTGTACCAGAGAGGATCATTACAGACAACGGTACAAATCTCAACAATACAATGATCACCGAGCTCTGCAAACAGTTCAAGATACAACATCATAACTCTTCTCCCTACCGGCCGAAGATGAATGGGGCAATTGAAGCGGCTAATAAGAACATCAAGAAGATTGTGCAGAAAATGACGGTGACATACAAAGACTGGCATGAGATGTTACCATTCTCTCTTCATGGGTACCGCACCTCAGCGCGGACGACAACAGGGGCAACACCCTACTCTTTGGTGTATGTCATGGAGGCAGTCTTACCTATTGAAGTTCAGATACCCTCTCTTCGGATTATGAAAGATGCAGGTTTGAGAAAGGACGATTGGATTCAAATCCGGCTTGATCAGCTAAACTTGATCGATGAAAAGAGACTTACTACTATTTGTCATGGTCAGACGTATCAAAAACGAATGATCAAGGCTTTTAACAAGAAAGTTAGACGACAAGAGTATCAAGTCGGGGATCTGGTGATCAAGCGCATCATACTGCCGCAAGGTGATCCCTGGGGAAAATGGACCCCCACTTACGAAGGGCCATTTGTGGTTAAGAACATTTTCTCAGAAGGAGCTATGATTTTAACCACCATGGATGGTGACGACCTTCTTCACCCCGTCAATGTGGACATAGTGAAAAAAATACTATGCATAATCAAAGACCCGCTAGGTCGACTGGCCTAGGCAAAAATAAGGGCTTCCCAGCAAAGCAAAAGGGTTCGGGCAAAAATAAGGGATGAAAATGAAAAAAAATGTACGCCCGGCAAGTCGAAAACCTGAAAAGGAGGCTTGGCAAAAAAGGGTTTCCCGGTGGACTGAAAACCCGAAAGGGAGGTCCAGGCAAAAATTAGGGATCAAAGTGTAACACTATGTCTCATTGGGTCATCTTGTAACCAGACTTCAGTATCAACTATCAAGCTCGGACGACGCCAATCAATCGGATCTACCTTCAACCAAGTAGCAAAGTGATGAGATGCTCGAAGATATAAAGGCAATAGCAGAGTTGGAATCTAGTGGGATTGTTCACATAGATGTTTTTTCTTTGTTTTTCACAAATTGTATAATCTCTATCTTTCGGCGGCGTTCTCTTACTAGGATGTCAACCTCTTGTACAAAAACGCATATTTACAGGCCAACTTCAAAATCAATAAAATTCATTTTCACAAAGATATTTCAAATTATTTTCCTTTTTCTGTTTTGTTTTGCAAGAACGTCCAATGATTCGTTTTTGATATATGCATTTGACAATAATTGATGCTCATAAATATTTACATGCGAAACAAAAGACGATTACTCGTAATTCCAGAAACAGGGGCAAACAAGAAATGTCCAGACCTTATAGTTGCTCTATTCACCAGATACAAGGATATACCCAGCTGAAGAAAATGACTAAAAATGCATACACTCCCCGTAGAGTAGGAAGTACCAGAATACAGTATTATCAACTCTCCCCAGCTGAGGTTCGCAATCGCGAATAAGTCGGTAAGATTCTCCCCAAGCAGAGTTCATCTATCACCAACAATGGAAGATTATCCCCAGTTGAGTTTATTTCTTCCACAAACATAAACTTTATTCCCGACAGATTTCATCATCACCAGCAACGGTAATTCATCCCCAACCGAGGTTGTTGCTCCAAATCAGCGGATCTTCTGACAAAGTATCTCTTCCCCACATAGTCATTCTCTCACCAATGTATTCTCCAGCAGGATTATTCTCCCAATCATCTTTGGTCGTTATCCCCAACGAGCGAAACTCTTCATACTCTCCAGCAGCAGTCTGGGATTTGTTTTCCCCAACTATAGAACATCATAAAAACATCACATTTCCATGCATCATGACATGCATATATGCATCATACAACACAATCTCATTTATTTTGAGAACATCATTGCTTGATAACATATCATGCATTACATACGACCAACTCTTTACATTTCAGGAAAAGATACCATCAAATTCTCACAAAGTTCAAGCTATGAAGCCCGGATACGACCGGATAATATCTTAATTACTACATCATATTGTGAAGCCCGGAAAATGACCGAATAACAGTATCAGAATACCGCGAAGCCTGAATTATGACCAGATAGTGGTATCTCTTAAAAGCAAGCTATGAAGCCCAAATTCGACCGGATAATAGTTTAATCCCCAACAAGCCATGAAGCCTGGATTACAACCGGATAACAGCTCAGCCAGTTATTGTGAAGCCTGGATTACGACCAGATAGAAGTACGAGACGCCATGAAGCCTGGATTCGACCAGATAGTGGTATATCATAAAACACAAGCCGTGAAGCCTGGATTCGACCAGATAACAGCTCAACAAGTTATTGTGAAGCATGGATTACGACTAGATAGCAATGCAAGTTTCTGTGAAGCCTGGATTACGACAAGATAGCAGCCAAGAATTACTACAAAGCCTGGATTCGACTAGATAGTGGTATATCTTTAATACAAGTTATGAAGCCCGGATTCGACCAGATAATATATTGATTTCCCCGAACACCATGAAGCCTGGATTCGACCAGATAATGGTATATTACATCGCGAATCCTGGATTATGACCAGATAGCGGTAAATAAACTGAATCATGGATTCGACCAGATAACAATACAAGACACCATGAAGCCTGGATTCGACCAGATAATGGTATGAAACATCGTAAAGCCTGGATAACGACCAGATAACGGTACAAGACATTGCGAAGCTTGGATTTCGACCAAATAGCAATTTTACCTGGATAAATACTAAGAAGCCCGGAGTCGACCAGATATTAGTGTGCCCTAAGTTGAAGGTGAAGCTCGGATGCGACCGGATAACAACTTAATTCCTTCTGAAGCCTGGAGTACGACCAGATAAGAATTGAGAAATTGCAAAGCCTGGATTACGACCAGATAGCAAAGTTTAATCTCATCTCCCCAGTAAGTCACTGTAAAGCCTGGATTACAACCAGATAGCAGTCGATCTTATCATTATGAAGCCTGGATCACGACCAGATGGTAGTTCATTTTCACCTCTTCGACCAAGAGATGATTCCCCAGTAGAATAACGGACGACTGAAGCTCCTAAAATTAAACTTTTCTCAAGATAGAGACCAACATTCCCCAGGGTAATCCTCCTCAACAACAGGTATACAAGTTATCGCTAAGGAATCTCTTAGGCGATCTACACTCCTTCAGGTAGCATCTTTAAGCCCACCTTCCATCATCAATTTCCAAATGGCATCTGTAAGCCCATTCCCGACATCACAAGACAAGTACCACTTCATGCGAGTGCAAAATTTTGGGCACTCTAGTGTTCAATCATCTTCCACCTTCAGATCACGAAAGGCAGACAAGCCAATCTAAATCTTCAGGTTTAAGAAGATTGAAAAGGGGCAGCTGTTGTACCCCAAAATTTTCCCTCCCATATTTCTCAAAACATTTCTAGAAAGATCCTCAAGTTGCTCAAGGAAGTCCAAGGGTTGACCAGACAAGCTCTCTCCTAAGGCAGTCTACCTCAAATTAGGGTTTCATGTTGCATCAAGATACTTGATTCCAAGGGGTACCAAATTCTCACCATTGTCCTAATATGTTCTCAAGATCATTCATGTCAAGTTTCAAGCCTTGCAGAGAAAGTTTGCTCTGTCAATTGCTTAAAGGCCCGAAAATTGACTATGCTATGGCAAAAGTCAATTGTGGCCCACATACAGTCAAACTTCAAGATTGTTTGTCAACATCCTCATTTTGAAGTATTATTCATCATTTTATCAAGTTTTGATCATGATTCATCAAGGATTTCTCACAATTCATCAAAACCCAAAAGTTGTTAAATTAAGGTTTTGTAGGAAAAGTCAACTCAAATTTGACCAAGCATAACTTTCTCATACTTTATGATAAATGACCCATCCAAAGCTCATTTTGAAGAGGATTCAATGTTCTAAAATTCATCTTCATCTAACAAGTTAAAAATATGCACTCACAAGAAGTTATGAATTTTGACATTATAAGTCATTTTGAAAAGTCAACAAAAACACCTTTTTTGTCAAAGCTTCATACATGAACATGGAAGAATCAATTGAGATGAGACCAAAACGGTTGCTTAGAACACATCTTTAGATTTCTAAAAAGTCCAAGAACACCTTCAAAGAGTCAAAATTGAGGAAGTTATGCATTGGTGAAGTTGACCTTTTTTGCAAAATTGTCAAAAGTCAATTATGCCTTAAAATGCAATTTATGCTAAATGGGCCTAACTTTTTGCACTTTTCTTGAGTTGGTAGCATGGTCCACGAGCCCAAGCTCTTTCCCCTTGTCTTTATCTTATTTTTATTATTTATTTTGATTTTTATTATAATTAAATCAATTTAAATCAAAACAAATCATGGAAAAATCCAAATCATTGAAACCTCAAGATATTGTGCATGTTTTAGGTTCTATATCCAGCTAGCAAGTGAAGGAATTCGTGCAAGGCATAGGTGGGCACAAAAAGGTTTATTTTGGCCTATTTTTAGAAATATTTTTAAGGGAATAAAAATCAAAATCAAAAGCTATAATGGATAAAGATTGAGAGCATAATTTCAACCCTAATCCAATCCTTGGTATATAGTGAACATTTGCAGACCTAAAACACAAGGCTTGAGAGGCGTGAAAAGGCAGAACAAACTTGGAAAAATCACAAAAAAGTGCTGAGTTGATTTCATAGTTCCAGGCGATTACAAGGCTCCCTGGCCATCTCATCCACTTCCTGGGATCACAAGCAAGCTATACCAATCAAGAACAAGGACTTTCTAGCGCTAGAACTCATTGTAAGTCAGCCACGACCATGGCATCTTTTTGAAATCAAATTGCATGATTCTGGCATCTATAGCATGAAATACTTATATATTCTTGCTCCTTGAAACATTTGCAAACTGTCTATAACATTCAATTGCATTTTTATGGATTATATCAGGATTTGCCATTATTAGGGTTTTTTGTTTCGATTTAGGATCTTTGTGTACAGGTAAAATTGGCCCCCAAGAAGGGTACCATGATGCTCAGCAAGTCAAGACGAGTTGATTCATGGCATTAGAATTCATTTATCATGCCTGTATATGATTTTGTAATGTGCAGGGTTTATAGTGAGAGACGTTTGTCCGTAGGTAAAAGTCTGTGACTTTTACCAACAGAGAGAGGAAGAAGATGACACGCGTGGCATCATTCCATTTGTCTGTTTGAAATTGGGCGTGCGTTTGGTAGTCAGATTCACTTTATGCATTTTATTATTTTTGTTTCATATAATAATCAACTGAACCAAGTGGCCCAGTGGTTGCCAGGGAAGCGTTAAGGCATTAGAGGGCATGAGGTCAGGGGTTCGACCCCTGCCTCCAGCATTTGCATTTTTCTTGAGTTTCTTTTATAGATTCAATGTCCTACAAGGCGTGGAGATCACCATGGATCATCATCTCCTAACCATCAGATTACCAACCATCCAGATCTGAAGGCCATGGCATGAGGGTCCACCAAAAGCTCAGTCAATGCTTAGCGCTGGAACGTGAAAGTCAACATGGGTCAGATTTGTTTGGGCCCAAAGCTTGCTATCCACACCTCCAAAATTCCTTTCTCAGGCCCAACTTTCTTTTCCTTTTCTTTTATATTTTTCTTTATTAATTTATTTATTTTTTCATCCAATTAGATTTAGGATATTTATTTTTTATATAAAAATTAATTGAATTAGGTTATTTAATTTTAGGGTGACTTAAATTCTATTGAAAATAAATTAAAAACAATTTAGAAATTAGGGTTTTAATAATTTAATTCTATTTTATTTTTCTTAAAAATGACCAAAAATATAAAATAGACCATGTAAATTATTTCCTTTAAATTAATTTAATTACTAATTAATTTTGTATTTAATTTTAAAACCTTATTCTTTTTCTTAAAAATAATCAAAAACAACAAAAATAATTTTTTCTTTTAATTAGGTTAGACGGGGTCAAAACCCTAATTCCCTTTCGTTCTCTATTCGCGCGCGCTTTAGTTATTTTTTACCATATTGATGTAATTGCTCACAAGTTGTAATAGATTAATTAGGACTTTTACTTTCGTTTATCGTTTTCTTTTACGGGTTATTTTTGGCTATGTAATTAATGAAGGAAAATTGCGATCAAAAGCGCAGCGGAATTTAAAATTTTCCTTTAGCGATCCTTACGAATGAGCATGGTCAGTGATAGAAATATTTACCTCTTGTGGCGATTCAGACCTTTGATGTTGTGATCACGAGCGTTGATGAAAAACAACGCCTCTACTCAGTCCACACGAACAGATCGCTTCCGGTCACAGTGCTAGCTGATCACGAACGGAAACTTTGTGTGAGAGAGAGAATCAAAAACGAAATTGCATCAAGTGAAATTGCTTCATCACAAGGGATCTATTTATAGAAAAACTCGTGTGGGCTACAAACTAAAAGCCCAATTAAGGCTATAAGCTAAAAGCCCAATTAAGCTTATGGACATCATACCTTATGATGTACCATATATCACTTATCCACGTGGTACCTTACCACTTTCCTTATTACACTTAAGTGCACCGTACCTTACGGTGTTTCTTATTTATTCAATCTCTCATCAACCTGTCCTTATGTGTGTGACCCTGTAGGTTTTCGCGACATTGGCAATTATATTAAATCACATATTTAATATAATAAACAATGAGCGGTATCTAGCAACACATCACTATTACCCAAGTCACGAAAATGTCATGTGATCTGACCAAACCTTTTCCGTGATAATATTTGTGTTGTATAATTACCCTTTTGCCCTCATGTCTATATTGAACACAAGGCATACACTGTGTCACCCTTGTCCAGTTCAATATTGGGCCCTTAGACATTTATCCTGTTATGCAGGATGAGCAAATTCCATCTAGGTCACTCATGTCCCTTAGCATGCTTTGTGAAGTACCCATCAACCGTCTTTATAGTCATCCAGTTACGAATGACGTTTGATCAGCAATAAAGTACTTGACTCTACATCTAGGGTCCATAGTGGTTTCAGGTCGAAGGGTGGTATACACCATTATCATCATGAGAATAACTTATGACAGTTTGCATAACATTCTATGTAGTATTCTCATAGCGGGTCAATCCAGTATAAATATTACTCATAATATTCATACCTATGTCAAGACTTGATAACTCCTTATCTATGATCCATGAGATATGATCATAAATCTATCTTCATAATAATCTTAATGCTTTAATGTTATCCCACTTCACATTAAAGCTTGACTACGGATACTTTAAGAATAGTGTCTTATGTTTAATGGGATCTCATGATTAAGTCACACTTAACATTTCATTAAACAAATAAACCATTCTAGGGACTTTATTATTTCGGAAAGCAAACATAATAAAGAAATGCCTTTTATTATTAATAAATAATTCGATACAAGTACCAAAAGTATTGGCCTCTAGGGCTTACACCAACAATCTCCCACTAGCACTAGAGCCAATCAGGCATACCCCTAATACCCATAGATCTAGTATGTCCATCATGCTTCAGCTGCGCAAGAGGCTTTGTTAATGGGTCAGTAACATTGTCAAGTGTAGGTACTCTGCATATTTTCACATCTCCCCGATCGATTATCTCTCGAATGAGATGATAACACCTAAGTATGTGTTTGGATCGTTGGTGAGATCTAGGCTCCTTAGCTTGTGCGATAGCACCATTGTTATCACAATAGAGATTAATGGGATCCACAATGCTATGGACTATGCCAAGTTCACTAATGAACTTCTTGATCCAAACAGCTTCCTTTGCTGCAGTTGAGGTAGCAATATACTCAGCCTCAGTTGTAGAATCAGCAACGGTATCTTGCTTTGAACTTTTCCAGCTCACAGCGCCACCATTTAAACAAAACACATAACCAGATTGCGATCTAAAGTCATCCTTATCTGTCTGGAAGCTAGCATCGGTGTATCCAATTACAGCAAGCTCTTCCTGACCTCCATATATCAAGAATGAGTCCTTAGTCCTTCTCAAGTACTTAAGGATATTCTTGACAGCTACCCAATGAGCATCATCGGGATTAGACTGGTACCTACTCGTTGCACTTAAAGAATACGAGACATCTGGTCGAGTACATAGCATGGCATACATGATAGATCCTATTGCAGATGCATATGGAATCTTATCCATGCGATCCCTTTCTTCCTTACTTGAAGGGGATTGTGTTTTTGACAGACACATGCCATGTTGCATAGGTATGAATCCTTTCTTGGAATCATGCATATTAAAGCGTCTCAACACTTTTTCTATGTATGTACTCTGACTTAGGCCAAGCAGTTTTTGTGACCTATCTCTATAGATCCTGATTCCTAATATATAGGCTGCTTCACCTAGGTCCTTCATTGAAAAGCATTTCCCTAACCAAGTCTTCACTTGTTGCAAGGTAGGGACATCGTTTCCAATGAGTAATAATTAATACCCAAAGCCTAGTAATAGCGTAGCTTTACTTTCCGCATTTTAAATTACGCAAAATATTAACTGTTACATGTATGAATAATAGGGATGTATGACAAGAATGTATGTAAACTTTAAAGTGGTTAGCAAACCCTAAATGTGCAAAGATAACTAATTTTAAATTGAATCCCTCGCACATGCGCAATCCTAGGGTATACTCCCACTTCGGTTGCCTTCGGTAAACGATCATTGAGTATAGGATATTTTAGTGGTCGCTCTCTTGTACGAAAGATCAAAGTCGCCTCGGAAAATTTGCCTCATAATTGTTGCCTCGAATATTGATCTTAAGACATTAGGGTTATTACTAAGACGTCCTAACATTGCTTTAATGATCGTACGTCCCTTTCAAATTGACCCTTAAAACTCCAACGAAGGTGCTACGTACTCACTAATAGTAGAATAACATTGTCTAAAGGAAACAGACATATAACAATTCTCTTTTTCGAGTAGGTAGATTAATTCTTAAGTACTTGCTCAATCCAAACAAACTTTTTCACACTTACACTCTTTTCAAACAAAGTTTCAAAAACACTTCGTAACACTCTTGAAGACAGAAGCAAGGGTTAAATAAAAGTCAAACAAATTTTTTTTTTCAAATCTGGCACAAAGAAGAAATTTTCAAAATGAGGAGCAAGTACCAAAGAGCCAATGGAAAACCATGGATAGAAAGGGTTCTAATATCTTCCCTTTCTATAATCTACCCCCCGTACTCAGAAAATCTCGAAAAAGGAATTTTTCTGTGCTTTTTTTCTTTCCAGTTGGATAAAATAAAATTCGGTGGAGACTCTTGCTTACCGCGACATTTTGCGAACATAAACGCAAAACGCAAACCGGAATTTCAAAAATCGTCCCGGTTCTTGCCACCGTACCACAGAAGGGAAAATTTTTATTAATGAGTTTGGCCCGTGAATGGGCATTCATACATAGAAACAACTCCTAAATGAGGAAGTTGTGGAAAAGAAAATAAATACAACGAGTAAAATGGCAATAAGAAAATCTCAAACTTCCTTTAAAACTGATATTGCTATAGTTCTCATATCCCGGGTCGTCCTAGTGTCGTGCTTCCAAAGGATAATAGTTAGATCGATCCATCCCGCATTAGGAGGGTGTACGTGAAGAGTCTTCAGACTGCAGTCTCTCGCTTTTCTATCCCTAATTTTTGCCTGGATTGCCCTTTCGGGTTTTCAATCCACCGGGACACCCATTTTTGCCTAAGACGCCCTTTCGGGTTTTCGACTTAGCGGGTTATTCTTTTTTTCTTCTTTTTCAGCCCTAACTTTTGCCTAAGCCGCCATTTCGGGTTTTCGACTTAGCGGGTCCTTTCATGCGTAGTATTTTTTGACTGAGTCTGAATTGACTGGAAGCAGAACATCTTCCCCATCCATGTTTGTCAGGATTAGAGCACCTCTTGAGAAAGCTTTCTTCACGATGTACGATCCCTCATAGTTGGGAGTCCATTTTCCTCTTGGATCAGTGTGGATTGGGAGAATCTTCCTTAAGACCAGGTCACCTACGTGGAACTCTCAAGGCCAAATCTTCTTGTCAAATGCTCTCTTGAGACGTTGTTGATATAACTGACTGTGACAAATGGCTGCCAGGCGTTTTTCTTCAATGAGATTGAGTTGGTCGAGTCTCGTTTGAATCCATTCAGCTTCATCAAGCTTAGTATCCATCAAAACCCTTAAGGAAGGGATCTCCACTTCGACCGGGAGTACCGCATCCATGCCATAGACTAGTGAAAACGGAGTTGCCCCAGTGGAAGTACGCACCGAAGTACGATAGCCATGCAGGGAAAAAGGCAACATCTCATGCCAATCTTTGTATGTTCTCACCATTTTCTGGACGATCTTCTTTATGTTCTTGTTAGCGGCTTCGAATGCCCCATTCATCTTTGGCCGATAAGGTGACGAATTATGGTGCTCGATCTTGAACTCTTCACACATTTCCTTCATCATCTTGTTGTTGAGATTTGACTCGTTATCAGTGATGATCTTGTTAGGAGTTCCATACCGGCATATGATCTCACTTTTGATGAAACGAGTGACAACTTTCTTGGTCACATTCTTGTACGAAGCCGCTTCCACCCACTTGGTGAAGTAGTCAATAGCAACGAGGATAAACCTGTGTCCATTTGAAGCGCTCGGCTTGATGCATCCAATCATATCGATACCCCATATTGCAAAGGGCCATGGCGAAGTCATCACATTCAAAGGATTGGGAGGAACATGTATCCTGTCTGCGTAAACCTGACATTTATGGCACATTTTGGCATATACACAACAGTCACTTTCCATCGTCATCTAGAAATAACCTGCTCGTAGGATTTTCTTGGCCATGGAATGCCCACTAGCATGAGTCCTAAAAGAGCCCTCGTGTATTTATCATATAATGGATTCTGCCTCGTGTCTATCCACGCATCTGAGCAGAACCGAATCATAGTTTCTCTTGTACAGAATGTCTCCTGACAATAAAAACTTAGACGCCAACCTTCTGAGAGTCCGCTTATCATAAATCGTAGCACCTTCAGGGTACTCTTGCTTCTTAAGATATTTTTTGATATCAAAAAACCACGGCCTTTCGTCTGACACATCTTCAGTTGTGAGACAATGAGCTGGGAAAATATGTGATGTCTCCTTGTAACGACAAATCCTTATACTGGGTGCATGATTCAGGTAATTGACTTTGAACATTATTGCTAAAGTGGCCAGAGCGTCTGCCAATTGATTTTCTTTTCTAGGAATGTGCTTAAAGGTGACCTCAACGAAAGCGGGCAACAACTCAACTATGTAATCCTTGTATGGAACAAAATTAGGGTGCCGTGTATCCCAATCACCCCGTACTTGATGTATCACTAAGGCAAAGTCCCCATAAACTTCAAGAATCTTGATCTTCAAACCAATGGCTGCCTCAAGGCCCATCACACAAGCTTCGTATTTAGCGACATTATTCGTGCAATCAAAACATAATCTGGCAGTGAAAGGTATGTGAGTATCGCGTGGAGAGGTCAGAATTGCCCCGATACCATGACCCATAGCATTCGATGCACCATCGAATGTGAGAGTCCATCGCTCCCCTGGTTCAGGTCCTTCATTGTCATCAAGTTTCATAATATCCTCGTCTGGAAATTCGAACTTCATGGGATGATATTCTTCCAATGGTTGGTGAGCGAGATGATCAGCGAGAATGCTACCTTTGATAGCCTTTGTGTGACGTACTGGATGTTGTACTCAGACAAAAGCATTTTCCACCGAGCCAATCTTCCTATAAGTGTTGGTTTCTCGAAGATGTACTTTATCGGATCCATCTTAGATATCAGAAGCGTAGAATGTGTCAACATATACTGCCTCAAACGTCAGGCTGCCCACGTAAGAGCACAACAAGTTTTCTCAAGTAAGGAATACCTCGATTCACAATCAGTAAACTTCTTGCTCAAATAGTAAATGGCATGTTCTTTTCGTCCAGTATCATCATGTTGTCCGAGCACACAACCCATAGATCCTTCAAGAACAGTCAAATACATAATCAGAGATCTACCGGGAACTGGTGGTATGAGTATTGGTGGTTCTTAAAGATACTGCTTAATCTTCTCGAAAGCTTCTTGACAACTCTCATCCCAACAGACATCCTGATTCTTACGTAACAATTTAAAGATGGATACACAGGTAGCAGTAAGATGGGAAATGAATCTGGCTATGTAATTCAACCTTCTGAGGAAACCTCGTACTTCCTTCTCATTTTTCAGCGCCGGCATATCTTGTATTGCTTTTACTTTTTTTGGATCTACTTTAATTCCTCGTTGACTCACGATAAAACCAAGTAACTTGCCCGATCGAACCCCAAAGGTGCATTTGTTAGGAATAAGCCTTAACCTGAACTTTCGCAAACAATCAAACAACTTCTTCAAATTAACCAAATGTTCTTCCTCAGTCTGTGACTTCGCAATCATGTCGTCCACATACACCTCGACTTCTTTAGGAATCATGTCGTGAAAGAGAGTCACCATAGATCGTTGATATGTCGCACCAGCGTTTTTAAGACCAAAAGGCATGACTCTATAGCAAAAGGTACCCCAAGGAGTTGTGAAAGCTGTTTTATCCATGTCTTCCGGAGCCATCTTTATCTGATTGTAGCCAGAGAACCCATCCATAAAGGAAAACACCGAAGACTGAGCAGTGTTATCAACCAATACATCAATATGAGGCAACGGGAAATCATCCTTCGAGCTTGCTCTATTCAAGTCTCGGTAGTCAACACACATACGTACCTTACCATCCTTCTTAGGTATGGGCACAATGTTAGCAATCCAAGGAGGGTAATTTATCACAGATAGGAAACCTACTTCGAGCTGTTTCTGAACCTCTTCTTTGATATTCAAGGCCATGTCTGGTCTGGTCCTTGGTTTTTGCTTTACAGGAGGACATTCTGGCTTGAGTGGCAATATATGCATTACTATATCAGTGTCTAAGCCGGGCATGTCTTCATACGACCAGGTGAAGATGTTAGCATACTCTTGAAGCAATTCAATCAACCCCTTCTTTTCTTCACTTTGCAATGTGGCCCCTATCTTGACTTCTCTCTTTACCTCTTTAGTACCGAGATTGACGACTTCTGTTTCTTCTTGATACGGCTGGATGACCTTCTCTTCCTGTTTCAAGAGTCTGGCTAGTTCTTCAGGGACTTCACAATCTTCCTCACTATCTTCGTTAGCACGATCGACTGAATTCTCAAGGATATAAGGAGCCATAGCATTATCATTTCCAACAGAGTCCGAGACGGATCTGCATGATCGATGATTTTATGTTTTATTTTTAGAAAGTGCAAAAGAAAAAATAAGAAAAGAAAAGTATTGCCATTTTTATTTTGAAAAAGTAAAAGAAAAGACAGGGAACAAAACTGTATGCGAAAGTGCGATTTTTTCATTCAATGTTAAACGAAGATTGAAACATAAGGGGCCCCATCTACAAGCTGTCATTATGCCTTGGGCAGGACATATGACTTAAAATGGAAACATAAAATTACACATCAAGGAAAACAACTTCAGGGATGTCCACAGAAGTCCAATTGCTGAGCTCCTGGTCCAGCACAACTTGATAGATAAATCTTGAAATATCTTCATCGTCACCTTCAGCATCTATGGAGAGTACTTGTCCTTCTTTGCTTACACCAGCACTGACGAACACTTCATAAATTAGGGGAACCTGCTGTCCTTTGAGAGGAACCCAACCAGCTTGCACGGAGGATGATTTCTAATACCCAAGACCAAAACGATCCTTCTTCTCTGGAGATTCAATCAATTTTCCCCAACTGTCATGGGGAGGTCTAGCTTCAATGAGGGCTTTGGCATCCTTCAAAGAGGCCAGGGGTATCTCAGACTTCTTACATTCCATGATGGGGACTTTGTCAACATTAACAATCTCCAGAGCCTGAAAGGGCAGTTCTTGTAACTCGCCCTCCACTTCCACATAAAAGTAGGTAGTCAGATTATTTATCACTATGTCCTTTCCCTGCAAACGACGACAACTTGGTCATTCGCAATGAACTTCAGGCATTGATAAATGGTAGATTTCACAGCTCCTGCTACATGAATCCATGGACGACCCAAAAGGCAAGTATAGGATGGACGAATGTCCATAACATAGAATGACAAATAGAAAGTGTGGGGACCAATCTTGACAGGCAAATAAACTTCTCCATCTACCGATCTTCTCGAACCATCAAACGCTCGAACATTTAGAGTGGAGGGCCTCATCATTACTCTGTCCATATTCAGCTTAAACAAGGTAACCTTAGGCATCACATTGAGTGAAGAACCTGTATCCACCAAAACTCGAGATAAACCAGTGCCCAAACACTTCATAGAAACATGCAGCGTTTTATTGTGGGCTCTGCCTTCAACCGAGAGTTCATCATCACAGAAACCCAAACAATTTCCCACAACAATATTGGTGACTATTCCTTCAAACTGGGCCACAAATATGTCTTGGGTAACATGAGCAGAACATAAGGTCTTCAATAAGGCGTTGTGGTAGGCCTCTGAACACAAAAGGAGAGACAATATGGAAATCATGGATGGTGTCTGGTTGAGCTGGTCCACTACTTTGTAATCACTCCGCTTGAGAATTCTTAAAAGTTGCTCAGCTTCTTGTCCTTCAGAAAGTTCGGGTTGATTATCCATCGCTTGCTTTCCCCTGGCCTTAGCTAGAGCTTCATTGTTAGTTTCCTTAGGAGGTGGTGGTGGAGGAGAAAATATCCGACCACTGCGAGTCATGTTACTTGTTCCCGCAATGTTGGTAATATTCTTGTCACCAACCGGAGGGCACTCTTACCTCTTTCCATGAATATAGACTACATTATACTCCCATGGAACTTCCTTCGAGTCGTTGCTTGTAGGAGGAATAGGAGCTTGGATCATTGTGGGGGTAATAGGAACCTGAATTGTTAACGGAATACTAGGGGTGGCTGAAAAGCTTCTCGGATAGTAGGGGATTTCCAAGACATAAATCTCTTCTTCTCGGAAAACCTTCTCTATCTGTAAGACACCTTCATCGATCAACTGTTGGATGGTCGTCTTCAACTCGGCACACTCTTCTGGTTTGGAAGAACAGGTTAAGCAAAAGTCATGGAGTTCTTGTAACACTTCATGCTTCAACAAATGTTCTCTGACAGTTTCCAAAGATATCTTAATTTCATCAACCTTTGATACCAAAACCCGTTCATTAACTTCTTCAATAGCATGGACTGTCCCCCTTGATGAGGAGGCATGGGATTATTTTGAATATTCGGACCAACAGGGTTGAAGTTGATGGCTTTTGCATCAATGAGATCTTGAACTTTGCATTTGAAAGCTCTGAAATTTTCAATTGTATGGCCTGGGGCACCAGAATGGAATTCGCAATGAGCATTATTATCATATCCCCTAGGGAGAGGATTTAGCGGTGGACCGAGTTCGCGCAATTGAACCATTTGGCTAGCAAGTAACTGTGGGAGAAGCTGAGCGTAGGACATGGGAATGAGATCAAATCTTCTTTCAGTAGCTCTCTGTCTTTGAGGAGCTCTCGGGCCTTGGATATGTTGATTTGGTTGTTGATAAGTTGTTGGAGATGCAAACTGTTGTTGTGGAGCATAATGTGGTTGCGGAGAGAAAGGCCGTTGTTGGGCCATCCAGGGTGCTGGAGTTGTAGCAGCATATACTTGAGGAACAAATTGGTTGGGAACATCAGCAGGTGTAGGAAAATAAGGGAATCGAACTTGAGGAAATATGGGAGCTCTTCCTTGGTTGACGGTGATGGCACTGGTCTCGCCCTCTGTCTTCTTGACAAAACTAGAAAATGGTTTCCTATTAATGCCTGCATTGTTGTTAACATTGTTAGGAACACCTTTAATCATTCCAGCCTTAATGCACGTCTCAACACGTTCACCAATAATGACCATATGCGAGAAGGAAGTAGAAGTGCTACTGAGAATATGTTGGAGATAAGGGCCTCGTAGAGTACCCATAAACAGATTAATCAACCCACGATCCAAGAGAGGAGGTTGGAACCTTGCAGCCAGTTCACGCCACCTCTGAGCGTATTCTTTGAAAGATTCTTCAGACTTTTGCACCATCCCTTGGAGCTGAGTACGGCTAGGAGCCATGGCAGTATTGTAATGGTAATGTTTCAAAAAAGCATCGGCAAGCTCTCCCCAAGTACTGACATGAGATCTTTCCAATTGCATATACCAATCTAACGATGCCCCGGTCAAACTGTCTTGAAAGAAATGCATGAGTAGTGGTTCATTGTCAGCATAGGCCGCCATTTTGCGACAATAGGAATGGAGATGAGTCTCCGGACAAGAAGTGCCTTTGTATTTGTCAAACTCTGGGACTTTAAACTTGGGAGGAATAACTACCCCATGCAGGAGGCACGTTGCAGCAGTATTGAATCCGGAAGACTTGATACCTTCCATGGCTCTAAGTCGCTCTTCGAGAGCATGATACATTTTTGCAGTTTCGGCAACCCCGGCAGCAAGATTCACTTGGGGTTCATCAAGATCAATAACATCATGATGATCGTCGACATCATTCCTAGGAGCACCGGTAGGAGTCTCAACATTTGCATTGTCATTTCTCCCATTAGCAGAAGTGGAAGGAGCAACAGTAGTAAGCTTGGCAACACTTTGGTGTAGTTCTTATTGACCCTTGATCACGGCATAAAGAGTTTCCATGAGTTGATCCATGCGAGTACCCATAGTGTCCATATCCCGACGGAGTGCATTATGATTTTCTTCAAAAAGATCCATTAGCCTTTGCTGGTTGCCTCTGGTACGGTAAGGATGTCGATGAGTCGTCTTTGCTGTTTACTGGATTATGAGAAAGGGGACCCCAATGAGTGTTTGTTGTGAAAAATGAATTCATGGTAATATAGATGAATGCTTTATCTTCATTTCAAATGAGACCCAAAGACTCGTCTATCTTTTTTAAAATTTCCTTTTCTGAAAAGCTATATCAAAAAGAATTGTCTTTGGATTTCTCTATATATGAGATATATATACATGATGATGTCATGGTATGCTATGGCATGAAGTCTCAGCTCCACACATTCTGGATAACCATTGTGTAGTCCGTTGCACAGGCTGAAAGTAACAGGATCAAAAGTTCGACGTCACAGACATGAAGTCAAAGTAACCACCCACATGGTATGTACCAGGGGTTTATCACCTGCCGAACAAGGTTCTAAAGAGTTCTCGAAGTGTATGCTCTTCCTTTGGATATTACCGACGTCCCAATTACTTTGTAATCAACAATATTTGCAGGAAAAACACGTCTGAGTGCAATATCGTGTGACAACTACTTCCGGATTACTCCATTACAGTCTCCGCATTGCACCTAAAAGGCCAGGATGGGTTAATGGTTCTACGGCCCTCAGCTTCTCGAGTTCCCAGGTCTAAAGCAATGACGTCTTCCCGATTACTCGGTAAACATCACTACTTTCAAGGGGACCTCCACTGAGTGGGGGATTTTCATGCCTCCTTCTTCGGGATTACTCCCTCAAAGTTAACATGACTATACTGCCCGTCCTAATCCTATGTGTAACCCAAGTCCGGGTATAGGACTTATCAAAAGTAATCACCAAACCCAACATCACAAGGTATTCAGAATATGTGAGTAGCAACAATATATGAAATATATACAAAAGAATAAAATAAATAAAGAAATAAAACAGTAAAGCAAGATAAAGAAAATAAATAAACACCCAAAAAGACAAATAAACAAAACTAGGAGAGACTCGCTAAAGTTCCCCAACAGAGTCGCCAGCTGAAGCCACCGGCAGAAAACACAGAGCCGCCATCGAACTTTATTTATCCCAAAGGAAGGGGAAATATCGATAAAACCACAAGGGAATGGATAAGATGGTCTTGCGACCAAGAGAAAGGGTAAGGGAGTCGGTTATGTGAGGGGAAGGTATTATCACTCCTCGCATCCGTTGTACTCAACGGGATCCATTTTGTTTGTTTGTCTTAAAGGGTGTGTTTATCTACAACTATGCTTGCTTACGGGGACATGGATGGTTTTTGATTATTGCGTTCGTGAGGGTTTCACGACCCTTTGCCTACGTATCCAATGAAGGAATCAGAACAACGTAGTTCCTCTATAAAATGGTTGGTTTGTTTGTGTTTTTTAGTGGGCGACGTTAACGCACGCATTCTAGCAATAGGCACGGCCGGTATCGCGGTAGAACAAAGATAACATGCCCTTTGGGGGAGTTTTGATTGGTCGAGTGTTTTGCGAGTTTTTAGAATAAATTCAAGTAATGATTAAGGAATGTTTTTGGATTTTTGAATTGTAAATGTTAAGTTTTAATTAATTATAACAGAAAAGGTTAAGAGGGAGCCTAGAAAAGCCTAATTGTTTGTTATGTACAAGGTGTGGACTTAAAGTAGAAATTGAAAAAAAAAAGACTTTTATCCTAAAATTATCATGCAAAAATTTAAAACCTAATATCTAATTAACCTAAGGTAAAAGAAAATACAATTCTAGTATTTTTGGGGTTTTTCAAGTTAAAGAAATATTGAATTCAAATGGCCATTAGAACCTAAATCCAAAATATTCTAATATTTTTTATTCTTTTGAGTAAATAAAAATGAAATTAAAATAAGATTAAATTCTAGTTATTTATTTAAAGAAGAAATTAAAATAAACAAACATGACTAAAATTTAGAAGTTAGAACAAAGAGAATGAAAAAGAAGGTCAAGAAAATGGTCCCTATGGGTATTGAAACCGGGAACAATGGTTTGCAACTCTAAGTCCTTACCACTGCTTCATGATTTCTCATTTGTTATTGTTACAGCTCAGAAACAACAAAAAGCAAAACAAATAAAAGAATTGGGCCCAATTGGAGAACTCAGTCTGGGTTGGGACCGATTAGAAGTTGCAAGGGAATTTTAAACACCAGAACCCTAGTATGACTAAGCAAACGCTAAGTGTTGGGTATTTGGTCCACCTTTAATTAATTCTCTCTTATAACAATGAAAAGAAATAAAGCCAAAAAAAATTGGGAATTGAAACAGTTACGATTCCTTCCTCTCTCAACTCAATCAACCATTCTAATGTTCCTCTCTCTCACGCAAGTCAGTGAAATCAGGGAACAATGAATCAACCCTCTGCATCTATCTCACGCTTCATAATCATCTTGCTCTCGATTGTAATAATCCCTGGATTTACAATGATAACAACGATACCTCACCTCTTGGTCTCGGCTCTCGATCTGCATGTTTTCTGAGAATAAAGATAAACTTTCCAACCCTCTCCAAATAGATTTTCCTTACTCCAATCATAAGATAATCGAACCCTCTCACTCGGTCTGTGCTCAATTCTCCATCATCATCAATGATTCATCACTAAACTTCGACGGCATGCAGCATTAAGGCTCCAGCTCATCTCCCTCGCGATTTAGCTTTTGGAATTAACCCCGCTCACCTCAGAGATCCGATCTATTATCAAGGTATGCGAACTCTTGTCTCAATCTTATTCTAATTTATGTGTTTTATGAGTTTGGAGATATGGCTATTTTTTCAAAGGTTTGATGCGTTGTTATTGAGTTCGTTTGTGGTGTTGGGCAGAGTGAAGATTAACTTTGTTGCTATGAGATTATGACGAAGAGATGTTGTGAAGATGATGATGAAGTGGGATCCGAGAGCAGAGAGAAGAGAGAGAGATTTAGGAATGTTTTTCGGTGATTTTCGTTACGAATCACACTCTTAGTTTTTTATGAAGTTTTCTCCGTGCGAAATCTGATAATGAATCGTGAAACTTGTTCACTGATTTTTTGGAGTATTTATGTGTCTCTGATTATAGTCTCTTGTTTATTTATAACAAAAAAAATTTGATTTCGACTCACACTTTTGTTCTTTTATCGCAGTGAGTAAATATGTAACAACAAGTTATGAAAATGGAATAACACAGAAGTGAATAACAAAACAGTAAGCCAAGACAACAATTTATGACAGTGAACCACATATGAAAAAGGATGAAAGAACCATTTACCTATCGTAGACTCTCCGACGGAGCTTCGAGGGACAATAAGCTGAAATCCCTTCTTCTTATGTTGTTGTGCTATTGGTATCATATGGTGATATATGATTCTTATGGATTTTGCAGGGTGGTTTTGAAGGTTTTGATATTTTTCAGTTTTGGCTTCTGTTTTTTGGTTGATACTGTTTTGATTTTGGCTGATGCAGTTTTGCTTTCTGTTTTGACTGATGTCGTTTTGGTTATGGTTTTGATTGATGCTGTTTTGGTTATGGTTTCTGTTTTTTTTTTTTTGACTAATGCAGTTTTGGTTATGGTATTTTTTTGGTTTTGTTTAAGGGGTTACTGAAGAGAACAGAGAGATATTTGCAGTGTATTAATGGTGACAGATGATTTTGTGGTTTCGGTTCTGAATGAACAGGGAGACTGCGATTATGGTGCTTGCAGGGATTTGAAAGTTGTGAATTGAGCAGAGGTTTAGCAAGCTCTTTGAGGTGACTTTTTTCAATGATTTTTGTATGTTTGAGAAGAATTTTTAGGGGTGATTTTTTGTTGTATTATCTCTTGATTTTTTGGTTGGTTCTTCTTTATAATGAACACAAAGGGTGGAAAATTAGAGGGAAGATGGATGATGTTTGAACAATGTTGGAAAGCTGACTTGTGGCTTTAGAATGCATGTTTTATTTTTGTCTATTTTGGTGTTTGTGTGCAGTTTTATTGGACTATTTTGGGTAGATTAAATGCAGGTTATATCTTTCCTCTTTCTCTTTCAATGATGCCAAGCTATTGTGCTTTTTCTTTGAAAATTCTGAAGGGTTTGCCTCTTTTGGAAAATGATGAAGCACTAGGGTGTTTGGGCTAATGAGCTTGCACTATTGTTTTGTTTAATATTTGTTGATTGTTTATGTTATAGTTATTTTAGCTTTCTTGGCCTGCTGGCCTGCTGTTGTTATTCTGCGCGCTGCCTGTTCTGTTTGTTTTGCTAGCCTGCTATGCTTGTTTTGCTAGCCTGCTATGTTGCTGTATGTTTATGTTGTTTTGCGCGCTGTTATTGTTTTCTTGTGCTGTAACGTTGTGGGCCTGCTGTTTGTTCATTTGTTGTAACGTTGTGGGCCTGCTGTTTGTATTTTTTTTGTTCTAGACTTTTCCTTGCCATCTTTTAGTAGCGCTGCTGGTTATTTTCTTTAGCAACAGGAAACATTTGCAATTTTTTTCTTTTTTTCCTTTTTGTGAACCAAAGAGAACAAACTCTTTGTGATTTGCAATTTGGGAGAAAATAAAACATGATGAAAAATATCTCCCTCTTTAACTGATTCCAAATGCAAACCCTTATGATGAGATATCAATTAATTAATTCTTGTTTGAATTCTTTTTTCATGTTTTTGATCGCTAACTTTTCTTTTTCCTTGTTTCATGAGCACGATTATTGGACGGTCCAAAGCGAGATTGAATGATGAAAATACCATGGCGAGGAGTGAAGATGAAGACTTGAAGATGAAGACTTGAAGAAACACAAATTATTTTTCTCTTTTCTTTGTAAACAAAACAAATGTAATTTGTATTCCAATAATTGTAATTTATTTTTCATACGCTCTGTAATATGTCCAAAAAATGTAATGAACACGAAAGCTTGATGATACATTTTTTGAATGAATTCTTTTGTATGGAAATCAAATAACTCTAGATCTTTGATTGAAAATGGAAATTCCCACTTGAATGATTTGAATGCACCCTTTGGACTTTGTAACTTAAACTTCAAGAAATTGTGAGCAATCGTTATAACTTGTATTCCAAACAATCACGCGCCTTATCTTTCAAAAATCCAATCAAACTCTCAAACAAAATAAATGCTTAATAATTTAATTCCACTGATTAATTCGAACCCCAAAACACCGGTCGCTTGAACCTTGATCTTCATATCATGCCTAAACCACACTTGCACTTCTTGACCAGAACTTCAACTTTTGATATTCAGTCCATAATAACTTGTAACTTAAGCTACAAAAACATGTCTTGATCATCATGAACCTTCAGCCTCATTTCTTGTGCCCAAACTCCACACTTGCCAATTTAAACTTCAAATTCTCGACTCCATGGATTAGATACCTTAAGAAGAAACTTGAAATGCGAGGAGGTGAAATTATTGACCTAATGCCCTGAGCTTTGAGACATCCTCGAGGCAAGCGAGAGAAACATCTTCACAGAAACCAAAAACACAAAAGCCTAGCATCTTGACCAACATCCATAGGGAAATAAACCCTAATTCAGGCTTCTATAAATTTGAGCGAGAACCATCCTTGCAACGTGATGACAAAATTCGTTCCACGATCCACTAATCGATAACCAAATGCGTTTCCTTTTTACCTGATAAGAAAACCTCGAAACAAGATCAGACATAAAGAGGGCGTAGCCCTAAAACTTCAAACCAAAGCTCCTGATTCCATGGGATGCGGGATATGCAAATGATTGAGTAATAAAATGATGCAAATGGAATGCAAAGTCCAAAGCCAGACAAAAATAAAAGAGATAGGGAAAATTTGGGGTACGACATGCTGCTATTGAGTAGGAGAATTGTATGATCCTCTAAGGTGTTCTTGGCAGCTATTGAAGGGAGTCCCCAATATGAAGTTGAAAGGCCTTGAAGAAATGTCAAATATGATATCTTGACATGTTTGTGTGGAGAATTTATTTTTCTCAACTTATCTGGATGGTGTTTCTCTTAAACAGGATGAAGGTTGTTTACTCTAACCTGATATTATCAAGTCTATAAGAGCATGTGATTCTTGTTCTGTTGTAGTGGAAAATAAATTCAAAGGGTTGTATGCTATGGATATGTGTCAACTTGAGTTAAATGGTTGATTGGTGCCTGCAGTGGTGAAAATGCATATAAACCACCAAGGGTGAACACTTAAGATTTATGTCTTGAGTAAGGAGGATATTATTGATCAATCCTTATTAGTGGAAGTTTTTAATGCTTAAGGGAGGTCCTTTTATTGTTACTAATTAGTCTTGTGGTGTTCTCACATAATGGAACACTTGTTTATGTAAGGACTCAAGTGCATCAGTGAGTCGTGGAGGATGTTGAAGAAGCATACATGTGTATGGTATGGTTCTAGTTCTATACCCTTCTTGTTGTTGTCTGCTCCAGATACCTGTTAGAGGGAATCTCCTCTTTAGGTGCAGAAGGATGGTTGTAATACGGTGGGGTAACTGACTTGGTTGTTTTGTGTTTTATCGTAAATGTTGCGGATAGCAAGAGTCGCCACCGACTTTTCTTTTATCCAAATAAAGGAAAGGTTGAAAAGAACACGAAAGACGTTTTGAGAATTTTCTTGAGTTCGGAGGGTAGGTTATGAAAAGGGAAGGTGTTAGCACCCTTCTCATCCGTAGTTATCTACGGGCTCTTAATTTCTAGCTCACTTTTAAATGCTTTGTGTTTGTGTAAGTTTTAAAATGTTTTGAAGATGTTTTGAAAGTGTTTTGAGAGTTGTGATTTTGTAATGATTCTCGTATCGTTGAGAGTGTATACAAAATGTTTGTTTTAGAAATATTTTGAAAAAAATGCCTTAGTACGGAAAACTTTGTAATGATTCTCGTATCGTTGAGAATGTATACAAAGTGTTTGTTTTTGAAAATATTTGTTTGAAAAGAGAGTGTTTGAAAAGATTTTTGTTCTTGAAAGTGTGAGGTGTGAAAAATGGTTTTAGTTTGTGAGCAAGCAATTATGAGCAATCTACCTACTCAAAAAGTCTTTGTTCTTTTCCTTCTCCTTTAGATAGTGCTTGTCTACCATTAGTTGGTAAAGAGCCATATCATTGGATGTGAGGGACAGACGTGGGTCGTCGTACAGTCATAGAAGGAAACTTGTAATATGTTTTAGAAATTTTTGTAACGGACTAAGATCGTTTACCGAAGGCAACATTGAAGGGTCATCGAGGGACTACGATCATTTAATCAAGGGTATTTGCTAAAATATCCCACGTTTGAGGGACATGACTGTTTATATCCGAGGCAACAAGTATGGGTTACCCTAGAGGTGCATGTGTGCAAAGTGTTTTGATTTCATGTATTTTGTCTTTGAATTAGGCATTTTCTAGGTTTGATTTTAAATCTTGTCATGCAAACCCTAATTACAAACAATAATAAGGAAAGCGATAAATTACGGAATTTGAATCTCCTACGCTATTACAACACTTTAGGAATGTGGGGTACAAGTTGAAGATGTGAAAAACACAAGAAGGGGGGTTGAATTGAAAACTTGAAATTAAAAGCTCAATGACACAGTATTTTTATCCTGGTTTGTTTGATCTCAAACTACTCCAGTCCACCCGTCAAGGTGATTTTGCCTCTCTCTAATGAGGACTTAATCCACTAATCTCAAAAGGATTACAATCACTACGTTAACAACTGTTAAAGTATTCTTGAGTACAACCACAATCTAGTTAATCTCAAGGAACGCTGTTTCAAAACTATTATACAAGATGTGTGTTGTTGTTTTTCTTACAAAAACTGTTTATCACAACTGTGATAATTTACACAACATTATAGCTTGGAAATCTAAAGAATATTGCTTGCAGCTTTGAATATGCGTGAGTGGTTATGTGGCAAATCGTCCTTGATTTTGAATGCTGACTTTGTTTATATAGGCAGTGGAATAACGTTGATCGGAATATTTATGACTTGGATTAACAAGATCTTGTTCAGAATCAGAGTTTACTTTGCTTAAGCGCAGGTTCTGGTCATCAATCTTCAGCGCATGTTCTGATTGCTTGAGCGTGTAACTCTTATGGTTTATCTTCTGATGCTGCTTTGGTCAGAACTTCTGCACGCATGAAACATAATTTTTAGGGTGCATATTTGTTCTTTGTGTTTGTCATTAGTTCTTTGTATTTGTTATCATCAAAACTTTAAAAAGGGTTGTAGAATCAAACTATGTTCTAACAATCTACCCCTTATTGATGATGACAAAAACTAGATTTTTTAATTAAAAATAAAGAACAAAAGGTTTAATAGAAACTCCCCCTGAGTTGATTACTTCCATTAAGTTCCTTGAGCATCAGAGTTTAGCTACACATTTCATCAGAATTTGTACCTGTTCAGACTTTTCAGAAGATAGAGGTTAAGTAATTCAGAATGTTTGAGACTTCTGTCTCGGTAAACCATTATTGAATATATCTTACTTTCTCCCCCTTTTTGTCAGTTATCAAAAAGGAAATATAATCAGAGCCAAAATAGTTGAATTATATTAAAAAACATGATGCAATGATAAGTTCCTGAACAGATGAGGTAAAAAAATTAAGCATTACAGATAAACATATTTAAAACAAAAATCTAAGAAGGAGGAGGAAAACGTGTGAACAAAGCTTCCAGCAAGCTCTTGATCTAAGTATTATACTCTTATTGCTTTCCCAAAATGCTTTTAATCTCTTTGTTTGTGTCCTCCTGCTTATCCAACCTTGCATGGATTAGAGCATTTTCTTTCTTCAACTTTCACATCTATGAGTTGGTCAGGGTTAGGAAAAAGCACAAACCCATAGATTAGAAGATCTAAGATCTCCTCAAAAGCTTGTAAATCCATAGCATCCCAAAATAGTCGAGCCTTCTCCATCAGGAATTTAGCCAAAAAGCCTTTGACCCCACTTCTTGTCTCCCAATTGGCTACAATGTCAGAACTCTTCACATGTAAGGCCTTGGCAATAACTTCGAGTCTTTGAGTTTTCTCTAAATCGGTGAAGGGTATTTGATCAAGAACAAATACTCCTAGTAGTTGAGAGAATTCTTCCATTGTGGGCGCCAATTAATAATCGGGAAAGGTGAAACAATGATTTACAAGGTCAAAGAACTGAAAGAGCATCCCTATCATGTCTTCTTCAAATCTTGAGGTAACACGATTGAGAAGTCGACCATATCTTTTGGTGAACGGAGAATTTTCATGAACCCTTGATGCTAACTCTTTAAGTTGAGGAGGCACCCTTATGAAGTTGATTCATATGATATTTCTGCGAGCGGAAGCCATATCCTACAAAACAGAACAAAGGTAAATCCCCAGGTCCTTGAAATAGTTAGTGAAAATGCTATGGCATGATGTCATGATGTTATGAATAAATAATCATACACAAACAAAACACAGAAGGCCTTAGGTTTAGGCTTGCATGAGGTATATAAGTAAGTACCCCCTTGAAGTTTTAGTTGGCTCAACCTGTCCTAAAAGAAGTAATCAGGTTCTAGGAGCCTCAATATCACTGATCTTTCTTCATCAGGAATTGTTTTAGCTCAAGCATCCAAATTGCGGCCAAAATATCTCGAAAGTCCGATCTCAATGAGTGTAGTATCGATTATGAACCAACTTTAGTCTTGCACTAAAACCAGCTATCTCACTACTTTCTAATGGCTAAGTTGTTCAACTAAGGTTCTACGGTCAGTTAGTGCTTCATGACACCATACATCGGCCTCGTATTATCCTTGAGTGGACTCAAGGGACACCGGTACCAACAAATGTGTCACACTAATGTAGCCATCGCTTCAACCATGTCGGTATTATGTCGCATAGTCCCCACAATCTTATTCTACTTACCTAATATACCCCAGATTCGTGTATATGATCTTTACAAGTAATAAACCCAAACAAAACCCATAAGTGTAAAGCAAACAAGTAAAAGAAATAAAGGTGACCTAGATCTTAAGGTAACCCCACTTTTAGTTTATCAATTTCCCCAGCAGAGTCGCAAGTTCTGTAATACGGTGGGAGACATGACTTGGTTGTTTTGCGTTTTATTGCAAATGTTAAAGATAGCAACAGTCGCCACCAAATTTTCTTTTATCCAAATAAAGGAAAGGTTGAAAAATAACAGGAAAGACCTTTTGAGAATTTTCTTAAGTTTGGGGGGTAGGTTATGAAAAGGGAAGGTGTTAGCACCCTTATCATCTGTAGTTATCTACAGGCTCTTAATTGCTAGCTCACTTTTAAATGCTTTGTGTTTGTGTAAGTTTGAAAATGTTTTGAAGATGTTTTGGAAGTGTTTTTAAAGTAGTGATTTTGTAATGATTCTCATATCGTTGAGAAAGTATACAAAATGTTTGTTTTACAAATATTTTGAAAAAAAAAACGCCTTAGTATGCCAAACTTTATAAAGATTCTCGTATCGTTGAGAATGTATACAAAGTGATTGTTTTTGAAAATATTAGTTTGATAAGAGAGTGTTTGAAAAGATGTTTGTTCTTGAAAGTGTGAGGTGTGAAAAAGGGTTTTAGTTTATGAGCAAGCAATTACGAGAAATCTACCTACTCAAAAAGTCTTTTTTCTTTTCCTCCTCTTTTAGATAGTTCTTGTCTACCATTAGTTGGTAAAGAGCCATATCATTGGATGCGAGGGACATACATGGGTCGTCGTACAGTCATAGAAGACAACTTATAAGATGTTTTAGAAATTGTTGTAGGGGACTAAGATCGTTTACCGAAGACAACATTAAAGGGTCATCGAGGGACTACGATCTTTTAATCAAGGTTCTTTGCAAAAACATCCCACGTTCGAGGGACATGACTGTTTATATCCGAGGCAACAAGTGTGGGTTACCCTAGAGGTGCATGTGTGCAAAGTGTTTTGATTTCATGTATTTTTTCTTTGAATTAGGGTTTTGCTAGTTTTGATTTTAAGTCTTGTCATGCAAACCCTAATTACTAACAATAATAAGGAAAGTGATAAATTGCGGAATTTAAATGTCCTACGCTATTACAACGCTTTGGGAATGGGGGTACATGTTTGTGAATAGGGAGAAGAAAGCAATAAAGCCCTAATTATCCATTACAAACCATTGAATATGAATAATAGAATGTACAAAAGGTAAAGAGGAAGAAAAACTGTTTTTAGGCTTATTTTTATGGAGAAAAAGGTTTTATAGTTTTAACCTAATTAAACCAATTAATCTTAATTACAAAAGAGGTTAATTAATCATTTAATAAAAAAACATAAAATCTAAATTAATTGAAATTAAGAATAAATTAAAACCTAAGTCTAAATAAGTTGTTTAGAAAATAACTTGAATGTCAAACTTAATAAAGAAAAATGTTTTACAATGTAAAAGAAATGATAAAATTAATTTAATAAAATAAAATATTTACATTAAAGTAATTTTTATTTAATTATTTAAGAAAATATATTTTTTTTATATTTTTGGGTTAAATATGAATAAATAAATAAATGAAATATAACAAATGTAATGAAAAACAAAAAGAAATGGGCTAGGGGGTTTGAAAAGTAAACAGGAGGTTAAGAATTAGTAAAAAGACCCAAGTCTGTTTTTGTTTGAAATTAGAAAACAAAACAAAATAAAATAAATTTCATTGGGTATGCTCTACTTTTCAGTAGAAAGGGGGTATTAGAAAGAAATCCAGTCAAAGGCCCAGAAACAAAGTTCAAGCGCTTGCTGATCTTGTTGGGATAGCCTTCTGAAGTGCATCATGGGCTTACTCATATGATGCGTTGGATGAAGATGAATGATGATAAGATGGTGTTGATGCGTGGCTCATGATAGGCGCGCCTTACATGCATGTACAAAATCTGAAATAAGAATAAATGAAAGAAAATAAAGGGTACCACTTAGGCTCGAACCCAGGTCCCTATAGATCAATGCCTTATGCACGCTTCCTCTGCCACTGGGGTGGATGTTTCATCCGTGTATAAAACAACTTGAAATAAATATAAAATAAACCCAATCCTGAATATGATTTCATCCCTAACCTCGCACCAACCTCCATTGTCACATTTTCAAATTTCTAAACTTGCTCATTTCTCAACCATTTTCAAAAGTCTAAACATGAAACTTGCTCCATTTTTCAATATGAATTCAACCATGTAAACAACTAAAGCTATAAATCAAATATGAACATGAATTTTGTTTGGTACCAAATAAAACCTAATTTTTTCAGAAATTTCAACTTCAAAATTCACATCACTCAGGAAACTTAAATGAAAATTAAAATCCTGGTTAGCTTCAGGGCAATGATGTCTACATTTTTTATTCACAAAGTAACCATTAATGATGCTTGTAGAGAGAGTTCTAAGTTGATAAAACTTAACTCAAAAATGGAAATCGCGTATGGAGTTTGAGCACTCCTGAAGGTGTGGTGATGATCTGGATAGCTTCACTGAACTCCTTGGAAGCTAAGGCAACTCTTACTTTATGCTGAAAGTGCCTGAATCTTCCAAGAGAAGTCAAGTTGCAGAGGTGTAAAGTGAGGTTTGGACAATGATAGAAATGGAGTTACAGTTATGAAAAATGGATGGGGATGAGTTATAAATGAGGTATGGAAGCTTTGTGATTGATTTAGAGAGGAAACACGCGAGTGGATTGTGAGATGGGTGTTCAAAGTCAGAACTGACAAGTTATGGAGATTTTTGTGAAAATTCTGGTTTTAGGGATTTAGAGAGGGTTAGAGGACTTGTATATTCGTTCCTTGCTTATAAACTACTTCTCTATTTATAGAGAAAAGATTGTAGAGGATCTAGTGATCAGAAATCCAAGATCACATATTATGCTTATGTGCCTTGATTTTGAAGAAACTTTGACAAACATTGTTCCAGTGCAATGATACAAGGGCTTGTAGGGTGGCTATAGGATTTAAACATGTTTCTTCTGAGCATACATGTTGAGTGTGATTAGAACAAACAAGTTAGAGGCTCAAGACAAGTTAGCTTTGTGATAAAGTTTGCTTTTCAAGAATGGCAGTGGTGCCTTTCTTCCAAAAATGAAAAATTGCTTTGGACAATGGTTTAATCACTTGAATCATACCTCAATCAATTGTGTAAACAATTAATTATAGTGTGATTTACAAGTTATAAGCCTGAAAAGCAAGATTATGTAGCATAGGTTTGAGATTTGATCAAGTGTTCTTCATGAAAATGCCTTGTAATTCAAGAATGGATGCTCAATTTCATCTATTTGATTCTCCTAGCTCAAGCATGATCTCTTAAAATTCTTGGACATTTTGGAAAGCTTGAAACATTGTCTACAACCTTCATGATGACCATTTTGGTTAAATCTGTTAGAACATAGTTTGATAATACAACCCTTGATTAGAGTTTTGATGATAACAAATTACAAAGAATAAATAAATTCAAAGATATATATATATAGAACAAATATGCTTCTTAAAATTATGTTTTATATATACAGAAGTTCTGATGGAATCAGCATCAGAAGATCAGTAATATATCAGTATCAGAAGATTAGTAATATATCAGCATTAGAAGATCAGTAATATGTGCTACACGCTGAAGCCACCAGAATATACGCTGAAGCTTGATGACCAGAATTTACACATAAATAATACACTCTAACTCTGATCAAAGATCTTTACCAGGTCATCAACACTCTGAAGCGTTATCATAAGTTAAAGCAAAGAAGACTCTGAAGCGTTATTAAGTATTCAAGACAGAATTAAATGCTAACGGCTCTCTTCAGACAAGATCTTCTTCAAAAGGAAAGTGCGTTATTATCATTAACTGGCTTTATGGACAACGTATCTCTGCCTTGCCTATATAAACAAGTCTGCTTGAGAAAAGACGCACGCATGCACTCACATAATTTTCCAAGCCTTCAAAACCAGGCTTATTCAAACGCTATAAGAAAATTCAGTTTATTCCAAGCTTAAGTTGTGTAATTATCACAGTTGTGATATATTATATTGTTAGAAAACGTTAACACATTATTGTTCATTTATTTGTAAAAGATTTCCTTGAGATAAACCGGTTTGTGGTTATACTCAAGAAGACTTTAACAGTTGTTAAAGTAGTTGTTGTAATCCGTTGAAAATAGTGGATTAAGACCTCGTTGGAGAGAGGCGAAATCACCTTGACGGGTGGACTGGAGTAGTTTGAGATCAAACGAACCAGGATAAAAATATTGTGTTGTCAAAGCATTTATTTTAAGTTTTACAATTCAACCCCCCCTTCTTGTGTTTTTCACATCTTCAATTGGCATCAGAGCGCCTGGTTCTGAGCTTATAACACTTAACCGTGTCAGTACAAGATCCAGCTTCAGAAAAACACAATGGCAGGACCAAGTCAAAACATCAGCAATGACAATAATGAAGAAAGAGACAGATTCAGTGGCAAACCTCCAGTCTTTGATGGAGAGAACTTTGACTACTGGAAACACAGAATTGAGAGTTTCTTTCTGGCCCATGATGCTGATCTGTGGGACATGGTGACTGATGGATACACGCACCCAATGGATGGACGTGGTCAGAAGATTGAAAGGAAAATGATGTCTGATCAGCAAAAGTGTGAGTTCAAAAATCATCACAAGGCCAGAACAATTCTTCTCAGCGCCATCTCTTATTCAGAATATGAGAAGATATCAAACAGAGATACTGCAAAGAATATGTTTGACTCTCTGAGAATTACGCATGAAGGTAAAGGAAGTTCAGGAATCCCAGAAGATCAGAAAATCAGAATGAATCTTTCTCCAGATACAGAAGGTTAGAATCCTCCTCTAGACACATAAGATCTGAAGGCTCTTCAGGAAACAGAAAGCCAAACAACAAGGAGATCATCTGCTATGAATGTAACGATCAAGGGCACTACAAAAGTGATTGCCCAAAGCTTCAGAAGGAGAATCCCAAAAAGAAGTTTGGCAAGGAAAATAAGAAAAGTCTCATGGCTACATGGGATGATTCTGACACATCTGAAGCTGACTCAGAATCAGATGATGAAAGAGAAAACATAGCTCTCATGGCAAACATAACAGAAGACAGTGAAGCTTCTGAGTCAGACTCTGAATCAGATACAGAAGAGGTATTCCCTGACTTTACTATAAACTTTACTAAGGCTGAACTAGCTGAAAGCCTTAATGAAATTCTAGAAAGATATCAGCAGATCAGAGTCAAACTCAAAAACCTGAAAAGGAATCTTGTTTCTGACTCTGATAAGACTGAGAGTCTCAAATTGGAGAATTCTGAGTTAAAAGATAAGATTTCAAAATTAGAAAACCAATTGCAAAACTCTCAGAAGGAAACAATCCATGAAACTCCCAGCAATGCTGATGAGATCATCAAGGAGTATGATCACAACTTTCAGAAGTTTCTAACTAAAAACATAGACAGAAGCAAAATGGCTTCAATGATCTATGGAGTTATCAGAAATGGCAGAAAAGGGATAGGATATCAAGGTAAGGTACCTACACCAAAAAATGCCATGGATTTAGTTATAAAACGTACTCCACTTGATTCACACTTTATATATGGGCACACACATGACATAAAATATACAAGTAGTGATTACTCTGTCAAACCAAAATTCAACCAGAGTTTTGGTAAAACTAACAAATCAGGACCCAAGAAAATGTGGGTACCTAAGGATAAAATAATACATGTGGCAGATATCTTTAGCAGCAAAGCAAAAACACCAATCATGGTACCTGGACTCTGGCTGCTCACGACACATGACGAGAAGAAGGCATATGTTCCAAAGCCTGGAACTTAAGCCTGGAGGCCACGTAGGCTTTGGAGGCAATCAGAGAGGAAAGATCATTGGCTCTGGAACAGTAGGTAATGGAAATCTTCCCTCTATAAGTAATGTTTTATTAGTTGATGGATTAATGCATAACCTGTTATCCATAAGTCAATTAAGTGATAACGGTTATGATATAATCTTCAATCAAAATTCATGCAAAGCTGTTAGTCAGAAAGATGAGACTATCCTATTTAATGGAAAGAGGAAAAACAACATTTATAAAATAAAACTTTCTGAACTAAAAAGTCAGAATGTAAAATATCTACTGTCTGTTAACAACGAGCAATGGATCTGGCACAGAAGATTGGGACATGTTAGTATGAGAAGAATATCTCAGATTAACAAACTCAATCTAGTCAGAGGACTTCCTAACCTGAAGTTCAAATCAGATGCTCTGTGTGAAGCATATCAGAAAGGCAAGTTTGCAAAACCAGCTTTCAAATCCAAAAACGTTGTTTCCACCTCCAAGCCATTAGAACTTCTGCACATTGACTTATTTGGACCAGTTAAAACTTCTTCAGTCAGTGGCAAGAAGTATGGGTTAGTGATCGTAGATGTCTATAGCAGATGGACATGGGTAAAGTTCTTAACGCACAAGGACGAGTCACACTCTGTGTTTGTTACCTTCTGCAACCAAGTTCAGAATGAAAAGGATCTTAGAATCGTCAAAGTCAGAAGTGATCATGGTGGAGAATTTGAAAACAAAGATTATGAATTTTTCTTTAATGATAAAGGCATTCTGCATGATTTCTCTTGTCCTAGAACTCCCCAGCAAAATGGAGTTGTAGAACGAAAGAACAGAACATTGCAAGAAATGGCCAGAACCATGATCAACGAGACTAACGTTGCTAAGATCTTCTGGGCAGAGGCAATAAACACAGCGTGTTACATTCAGAATAGAATCTCCATAAGACCTATTCTGGAAAAGACTCCATATGAATTGTGGAAGAACAGAAAGCCCAACATTTCCTATTTTCACCCATTTGGATGTACATGTTTTATCCTGAATACAAAAAATTATTTGAACAAGTTTGACTCTAAAGCACAAAAGTGTATTATGTTAGGATATTCTGAATGCTCAAGAGGGTACAGAGTATACAATACAGAAACACAGATTGTGGAGGAATCAATCAGTGTTCGTTTTGATGATAAGCTTGACTCTCAAAAGTCAAAGCAAAATGAATTTCTTACAGGTATGGAAGTTGAACTCACAGGTACTGAAGACAAATCATCAGAAGCTCTCAACAGAGACACTCCCTCAACATCAGAAAGAGTCACTGCAAGCAATGCAGCACCTTTTGTTGATCAACTCCAGAAAAGACCATCCAGAAGCAGCATGGATCACCCAGAAGAAACAATCCTAGGAAGGAAAAAAGATCCAATCAGAACAAGATCTAGCTTCATAAACTCTGAAGAATCCCTCATGGGACTGGTTTCTCTAATTGAACCAACAACAATTGATGAAGCACTTTTGGACAATGACTGGATTCTAGCAATGCAAGAGGAGCTAAATCAATTCACAAGAAATGACGTATGGGATCTAGTTCCCAAACCAAAAGGATTCAACGTCATTGGTACAAAATGGGTGTTCAGAAACAAACTGAACAAACAAGGTGAAGTCATCAGAAACAAAGCACGACTGGTAGCACAAGGTTATAGTCAGCAAGAGGGGATAGACTATACAGAAACCTTTGCTCCAATCGCCAGGTTAGAATCTATCAGACTCTTAATTTCATTTGCTGTTAATAAAAGGCATCAATATGTATCAGATGGATGTTAAGAGTGCATTCTTAAATGGCTATATAGAAGAAGAGGTATATGTGCACCAACCCCCTGGTTTTGAAAGTTCCAAAAATCCAGAATATGTTTTCAAACTAAAGAAGTCACTTTATGGTCTGAAACAAGCTCCCAGAGCTTGGTATGAAAGACTAAGTAACTTCCTGTTAGAAAAGGAATTCCCCAGAGGGAAAGTGGACACAACCTTGTTCTATAAGACAGTTAAGAATGACATTTTAGTATGTCAAATTTATGTTGATGACATCATATTTGGATCCACTGAACCCTCTCTGGGAAGAAAGTTTGCTAAATGTATGCAGGCAGAATTTGAGATGAGCCTAATGGGGGAACTAAAATTCTTTCTGGGCATTCAGATTAATCAAACCCCAGAAGGAACTTACATTCATCAGAGAAAATATGTCAGAGAACTTCTGAAGAAATTTAATCTCTCAGAATGTAAGGCATCAAAGATTACAATTCATCCCACGTGCATTCTGGAAAGAGAAGAGGTAAGTAAAAAGGTAGAACAGAAGGTCTACAGAGGTATGATTGGTTCTCTCCTCTATCTGACGGCTTCAAGGCCTGAAATTCTATTCAGTGTTTGCATTTGTGCTAGATTCCAATCAGATCCTAGAGAATCTCACTTAACAGCAGTTAAGCGAATTTTCAAGTATCTGAAAGGTACTACTAATCTGGGTTTGTTTTATAGAAAATCAAGTGATTACAGCCTAATAGGATACTGTGATGCTGATTTCGCTGGAGAGAGATTAGAATGTAAAAGCACTTCTGGAAGCTGCCAGTTTTTGGGAGAAAATCTGATCTCATGGTCCAGCAAAACACAATCCACAATAGCTCTATCAACAGCAGAAGCTGAATATATAGCAGCAGCTGGATGCAGCACACAAATGCTCTGGATGAAAAGTCAACTTGAGGACTTCAAAATATTTGAGAGTAACATCCATATCCTCTGTGACAATACTTCTGCTATTTGTCTCAGTAAAAATCCTATTTTGCATTCTAGGGCTAAGCATATAGAAATAAAACATCATTTTATTAGGGACTATATTCAGAAAGGGATTCTAAATTTAAAATTTATTAACACAGACCATCAATGGGCTGATATCTTTACAAAACCTCTTTCTGAAGATAGGTTAAACTTCATTCTGAAACATCTTAGCATGAAGCTCTGCCCAGAATAAAACTGTTTTGATGCCATAAATTAACCTTCAGAACTTTGTCTATTTTTCGTGAACTACTGATCAATCTTTCTTCATATCTTTAGAAGTACAGATTGTATCAGAATCTATCACAATCAAGGATAGAAATGTGCAGTTCACTCAAGCAAACAAGTGTCATCCAGTCATCAGCTACTTTCTGAGGCTGAACACGCGTTCACATTTCTGAAAGGTCAAAAGCGCTGATTGGTTGCATTGGGACACATGTCATGGGTAACCGTTTCAATATCTTTCTGAATCCCCCAAAATCAGCTATCATTAAATGCTCATAATCATTATAATTTATTTCTCTCTCTTGTTGTTTATGTTTTCAAAATTTTTTAGAAATCTATTTAAACACATTTCTCACTATCTACACTCTTTTACTTTCACTTTCATTTTCTCTACAAACTTATTGTTTTCAGTTTCCATCCTTTCTCAAAACCCTTTCAATTCCTTCTGAAAACCTTCGTGTGAACATGGCTTCCTCAAGCATCCCTACTTCCAGTTCTTAGAAAACAGATTCCTTCGAACAATACGAAGAACCCTACAGAACTCTTCTCACACCCATCAAAAATCTAGAAGTTCTTTCAGAATTGATTGTGGATTTCAATAATCTTCAAGAGAACGGGTTTAATCTCTCTGAAGAAGTAATAGCTCAAGGATGGGAAAAATATTTTGACCGAATGGTGGGTCCAACATTCCCAATCTTTGTGAAGGAATTTTGGATTCATGCTTCATCTTCCAACCATCAAGTTACTTCTTACATAATGGGGAAGAAGATAGTCATCACTGAGGACCTCATTGCAAGATTAATAGGCTACAGTGGTGGTGGTGTACGTTGCATTGACATGGCTGAAAGATGCGCTGATGTTGCCCTAATTGCTAGAGAAATCTTCACTCTGGGTCTTCCCTCCAGCAAGATAAGGGATCTAAAAGACCATCACAGAATATGGGCCAAGATTATTCTGGGATGTATAAACCACGGGAAGCCTACCAGCTCTCCTGACTACATCAATATTGATCAGCAATTTCTGATCTACTTCATCTCCCAGAAGATCAAGGTGAATCTGGCTCATCTGCTGTTTAACCATCTAAGGACTAGTGTCAAGGAAACCAGAGAAGAGGAGCGCACAAAAAGGGACTGAATACCCCTAGGAAGGCTTATATCAGATATTCTAACAGAGAATAAGCTGATTGATCATCTTACAGAAGCTAAGGAAATCAGCTCTTTGGAAGCTACTGTTGGCAAACAGCTGAATGCAAAGAATCTGAAAAAGATGAAGTTAATTGAGAACATCAAGAAGGAACCCAGTGTCACTCCTTTTGCAGCAATCTCCAGCAGAAGAGTCCCTCTGGATAACTTTCCATTATTCTCAGAGATTGATTCTAAACCTGATATAATAGTCAGATATCTGGAGGCATGCAAGGCGGATGGTACATCACCAGATTTGAACATTCAGGATCTATAGCAGAAGGCTCCAGAAGTTGTGCTGAAGAAAACCAAGAAAAGGAAAGCTGTAGCAGAAGGATCATCCCAGCGGACTCCCGAAAAGAGAGGTAATCCTTCTTTTGTAACTGTTTTAAACTCAACTTCTATATCAACATCTATACCAATTCCCACTCAATCAGAAAACCCCACACCATAAACTTTTGATGACTTTAACATTGAATTCGACCCCTCAGAAACCTTAACTCTTAGAAGATCTCGCTCCCAACCTCCAAATCCAAATATTGCAGCAACCCAACAAGAACTTGCAAAAGTTCTATCAGATATAGAAACCTTTGACCAACATACTTCTGCTCCCATGCCAGAAAATCCAAACCCTGAAACCACCACAGAAGCACCACAACCAGAAATTCCCCTCTCTCCAGAACCAGAAATACCACTACCTCCATCTCTTCAACCAGAAGTTCAAACTTCTGAGGCTCGAACTTCTGAATCCTGTGAACCAGAACCTCTCAACGATCAATCAAACCAAACTGTTGATTCTGATACCATTCCCATTCCTGGAATCACTGAACCTCTGGCCATCCGTATGCCCCTAACCATTCTGGATATTCCCCAAATTCCCACCTCACTGGAATCAACTCCACCAAACTCCCCAACAAGTCCAATCATATTTCCTGACTCTCCCACTCCCTCACCAAAGAACAATCCAGATGAAAACATCAAGACTGTCATTGATCTAACGGTTTTTGAACGTCTTGCTGCCATAACCCACAAAACAGTTATCCCAAAACCAAAACCATCTGAACCCTCTCCAGATGTTGGTACCGGCTTATTGATGTTTGAAACAGAAGTACAGAAGTGGATCACTTCTCTGAATCAAGCTAGTCTTGAGCTGATTGATCCTGCTGCATCAGACTACCTTTGGACAAGTTTCAGAAGATGGGTATGTTCTAAAACTCATAAGATGCGAGAACAAAGCTACGGACAAGTTCAACAGAACTTCAGCAATCTACTGAAAGTTATTGAAGATCAAGTTCTGAGCCAGCTGCTCAAGGAAGAAGTTATCCCTCTAGATAATGCTCCATGGTCTGAACATCGTCCAACATACAAAGTTCAACCAGAGTCAAAAGATCTCACTCTGACTGATACTCCAGAGCAGATGATTCCTGCTGAAGAACTGGGTCACAAGGAGGATATTGTAGAATGCTCTGAGAAGCATCCAGTTTCTGAAGATCCCCAAGATTCCTCCTATGACAGGCAGACTCTAGAAGACCTGAAAAGATCTGATATGTTGATGAATGAAAGAATGGATAAATAGGACGACAAAATTGAGGAAATCAAGAACATGTTAACCCAGCAACAGGAAACCAACATCCAGATCAAGAGCTTGTTGGAAACCTTGTTCACGCATCTTCCTCCTCCCTCTTAGAATTTCCTCGTTTTTAAAAACATGTTTCTCTGTAATATTCGTACATTACTGCTATTCTGAATTTATCTTTGCTTCTGGTTTTTAATATAAATGCATTTTGGCTCTGATTATATGTTCTTTTTGATAACTGACAAAAAGGGGGAGAAATAATGATATTTTTCATTAACGGATTACTGAGACATAAGTCTCAAACATTCTGATCTATTTAAATTTCTCTCTTCTGAAAAGCTTGAACAGGTACAAAACTCTGATGAAAGATACAGTAAGGTTCTGATGCTCAAAGACTCATGGAATTAAAGGGAAGTAATCAACTCATGGGGAGTTTCTCTTCTTAATTCTATACTTTTTATTCTTTATTTTTAATTGAAAAATCAGGTTTTTGTCATCATCAAAAAGGGGGAGATTGTTAGAACATAGTTTGATTCTACAACCCTTGATTAGAGTTTTGATGATAACAAATTACAAAGAATAAATAAATTCAAAGGTATATATATATATATATATATATATATATATATATATATATATATATATATATATATATATATATATATATATATATATATATATATATATATATATAGAACAAATATGCTTCTTAAAATTATGTGTTATATATACAGAAGTTCTGATGGAATCAGCATCAGAAGATCAGTAATATATCAGCATCAGAAGATCAGTAATATATCAGCATCAGAAGATCAGTAATATGTGCTACACGCTGAAGCCATCAGAATATACGTTGAAGCTTGATGACCAGAATCTGCGCATAAATAATACACTCTGACTCTGATCAAAGATCTTTACCAAGTCATCAACACTCTGAAGCGTTATCATAAGTTAAAGCAAATAATACTCTAAAGAGTTATTAAGTATTCAAGACAGAATTAAATGCTAACGACTCTCTTCAGACAAGATCTTCTTCAAAAGGAAAGTGCATTATTATCATTAACTGGCTTTATGGACAACGTATCTCTGCCTTGACTATATAAACAAGTATGCTTGAGAAAAGACGCAAGCATGCACTCACATGATTTGCCAAGCCTTCAAAACCACGCTTATTCAAACTCTATAAGCAAATTCAGTTTATTCCAAGCTTAAGTTGTGTAATTATCACAGTTGTGATATATTGTTTTGTTAGAAAATGTTAACACATTATTGTTCATTTATTTGTAAAATATTTCCTTGAGATAAACCGGTTTGTGGTTATACTCAAGAACACTTTAATAGTTGTTAAAGTAGTTGTTGTAATCCATTGAAAATAATGGATTAAGACCTCGTTGGAGAGAGGCGAAATCACCTTGACGGGTGGACTGAAGTAGTTTGAGATCAAACGAACCAGGATAAAAATACTGTGTTGTCAAAGCATTTGTTTTAAGTTTTACAATTCAACCCCCCCCTTCTTGTATTTTTCACATCTTCAAAATCAACTTGGAACTTGGTGAAAAATTGTCAAATAGATGGGACAAAAAATCTGCCTAACTTGATGAAAATTTCACTAAGTGTTTTTGATAAAAAGTCATGACTTCATGAGCCTATATCTTCAAATCCAATCATTTTTTAGACATCAACACTCAAGGAAAAAGTTGTAGAATTCATCAAGATCTACAACTTTCATGTTGAAAGTTTTTCTTGAATCATCTTGCATCTAGGTGAAAAATTGTCATGATGTAGTGAAATTATCAAGGTTAAAAAACACTTAGAATTTTTCTAAGTCTTGAAAATCTTGACTTTTGTTGACTTTTCTTGACTCTCTTAATTCTTGATGATAAAGTTTTATATTTTTGAATGTATTGATGATTTTTTATCTTTGAAATTCAATGTTGATCAAAAAGTCATAGTTTGACTTTTTGTGTATCAGTTGACTTTTCATCAGGTGATCAAATTTCAACTATCAATCTATTGATCTTGATAAATGATTTGAGCCATGGAATTAGGTCAACATGTTGTGTTTTAGTCCTTGAGACCATGCTTCAAGCGATTAGGTCATGTACTAGGTTAAAAGTCATTAATCAGTCATTCTCAGTCAAAACCCTAATTTTGACAATTTTGCCCCTTTAATGATTTGAATGTTTTTCTTGAGGCATTGTGGTCAACCTTTGATCAATTGATAAATATTACTTTAAAATGTTGATGTTGGTCAAAAATCATGAAGTTTGACTTGATGTTGACCACAATTGACTTTTTACCCAATACGGCTGATTTGTAGTCATTTGAGCAATTGACTGAGCAAATTTGAGATGCAAGACTTGAAAATTGGTATGAGCACTTTTGGACATAATGAACCATGAAAGTCACTTGAGGCATCAAAAGTCCAATTGTCCTTAAGAAAACCAGAAAAACTAATTTGTGGGCTCAATGCTTAGGAGGTGAGCTTGTCTGGTCAAATCTTGAGAGCCCTTGAGTATTTGAGATATTTTGGTGAGAAATTTATTGAGAATATAGAGGGTAAATTTTGGGGTACTAAAATGGTGTTCAACTCCTTATTGTTAGACATGAGGTCTGGACATGTATGTGTTCTCTTGTGTTCTCCCACAAGAGATATGTTTAAATTACTATGGGAGTTATCTCAAAAACCATAGTAAATGGTGGAATCCATGTGACTGAGATTGATGTCTGAAAAGATATTGGAACATCATCTCAGGTTTTTGCCTCTTAGGAGAAGGAAAATTGTTTTGAAGATCATGGTGTGAGTATTTCTGATCACCATTGGATTCCAAAAATGGAATGCCTGACCATGATGAAGTGAGAAGTCTAGTCTCTAACCAAGTTTGGAGATATCTCTGGTGTAGATATCCTTCATGTCTGCTTGATATGATGAAGGATCCACTTGTTCTTTTTTTTCTCAACCATTTGCGAGAAGGGAGTTCTATCTGCAACGTGTACCTTTAAAGGAGGTTGTGAAGGAAGGAATGTGAGAAATTTTTTCTCTAATGACAAGTACCTTGTCGAGAGCTGGGTATAAGTATGATCTGATGAAGATGTGCATGTCACTGAGGGTAAATACCTCAGGAGCTGGGTACTTATCTGATGTGTGGACGCAAATCTACTTTCTATACTCCTTACTTCAGAAAGTGTGTGAGAGTTTCTTTCTCTCCATGTTGTTCGGGTGTTTCTGAGAACCTAATTAAGTTGTAGTGGTTGTGTTTTTTTTTGCTTCTTGAAGAACATGTTTGCATAATAAGTTCTCTGTATTTTTTTAAGAACCAAGGTCATTTGGTTCTGTGATGAGAAGATAATGTCCCAAATGATTTTGCAACATCATATTTGGTGGTTGTGTGGTCATTTTTACTGAAGGATGCTTGGGATTATGGATGTGGAGTTTGGGGATCAACATTATTGTTAGAAGAAGCAGTTCTGACTATGTGGATCAGAATATGCAAATTTTGATCTTGTCCACATAACTTTCATACTATCACAATGCTAACCCTCAACGACGGTTATCTCTATAGAAGTCGACACGCATCCCCTTACGTGGGCTCCATTATTCAAGTTTCGTTTACATATCTTTAACGTTTGAATTATTGCAAACCATTACCCACGTTGGAAATTACCTTCGAATCCCCTAACTACCTTTGTCGAGAATCTTCATTCAAATCCCATAATGTTTTCAAAACCAACCTAATTTTACTAACCTTTGGATTTATAAAATACGATAAGTCCCCAACATCTGACGGGTGTGCCGAATTCGACACTTTACAATATACATCCATGTCGAAGTAATGGTATTTTTACAAACCATTTCCAGATCCACTTGCTTCCACCATCAACTGATAAACAACAAACTTTAAATACAACCATAATCAATCGTCCTCCAATTCAAGATTGCTTGTTCAACACTCTTGGCACTCATGTCAGTCGAAATACAATAGATGACATGAAAGAAGAGATTCTTGCAAAATCCTTGAAATTCTTATGAGTAGTCGAGGCCTTTCTGTGGGGATATCTCCAAGCTCTTCAACCATATTTAGCAGCGAACCTTCTGGTGCTTCTGCTACTGCCTTGATCCAGCAACTGAAAACAACAATTTTCGATATGGATTTGTTTTAAACACTTGAAAGAAATCTTGTCGCCATCATTGAAATCAAAAGTTTGATGAAATAACTCAACAATCCAGAATCTCCTGAGGCCCTTGTTGATTTCATCCTCGAGTTTGACCCATTCCTCGAACAGACTGATCAAAACATCAAGATAAAGAGAGAATTTTCTTTAAGACTCCAAATGAAAACTGATGTCGTGGCTCAAGAATGGGCCTTAGTTGTTCAGTCTCAAGAACAAGACAACAAACTAGAAACAAAGACCAAAAAGGATTTGGATTAGGAGGTGGAAACTTATTATGAAAATATTTTAAGTTGGGTGAAGAAAATAGAAGAGTTGCAGTAAAAGGTTAAAGAAGTGAATAAGCAGAAATCTAAGGTCGAGGCTTCTAGATTAGCTTCAATCAATGAAAAATGGGATGAACAAGAGAAATTTTGTCTTCATCATGCTAATCTTTCTTGTGTACTAAAGGAGGAAGTGCAAAAACTAAAGTCTGAAGACTCTATGGATGATACTAGGATCAACTTTACCAAGAGACGTCTTGAGAAGCTTCATAAGGACTTTTTGCTTTGAATTTTTTGACTTTATTTTTTGCTAGTTGTTTGTATTAATAACAATGCGCCATTTTGGCATTTTATGAATTAATTCCATTTACCTTTATATTCTTTTCATGCCTTACTACTCTTCGCTATTTGAATTTCTTGCAGCATAAATTTGTACCTTTATAGGTACTTTCCATTTATCCTTAGGATTCCTCCTTTAAGACCTAAATATTCAACTTTATAAGTGTTAACTGAAAAGACTTGGTTAATTTGAAATGGTCATTCTCAGTTTGGTGACCATTTTCTTATAGTTCTATCTTTTCGATTCATATGTAGACTAACTTTCTAAATGTAATCCCCGACTACAATGATTTTCGTCTTGACCTTATTATTTAGATATTCATTCCTTTTGTCTTATAAGAACATCCAAAGAAGCTAACATGTCTTCATCTAAATCGACTAACTCCTCTAGCATCATACTGCAATATTGGTCAGTAGAGATTTCAAATTTCCATTGAGTCCTAGTAGATTTCAAATAAATCTTGACTTAAAAGACTGCATCATGACCAAATGTCAGTTAAAATTGAGTAGAGTTGGTTACCTATTTGGGGGAATTGCGACAAGCCTATGGTGCTTGGTCCAAAGTCTTATGCCAATTTCTGGGCTTCTGATCCATGTGTATTTTAATTAGGCATATGATAATTTTATTGGCTGCTTCGACTTGGCCATTTTCCTGAATGTAGAAAGGTGCATATGTTAAGAGTTTGAACCATGAATCTGAAACAAAATCAACCATCTTTCGACCAATAAACGATGAACCCTGATCAGTGGTTAAGGTTTCAGTAAGTCCAAATTTGTAAATAATGGGGTTCTAAATAAAATCAATTATTGCTTCTTGATCAACCTTGATCAAAGGCACAACTTCGACCACTTGGTAAAATATTCTATACCAACCAAAATATACCTATGTTTTTTTATGATGCTAGTTAAATTTCACCAATTAAATATAATTCCCAACCTATAAATGGCCTTAGCATGACAATTGAATGCAATTCACTGGCAAGGGCATGTTTAATAATTACATGTTTTTAATATTCTTGGCACCCTATAGAAAATTCTATGTAGTCTTTTACCATAGTTGGCCAATACGCACCCTGTCGAAACAAGAGTCATTTCATTTTATGCTCTATTTTATGAGCGTCACATGATCCACCATGGACATCAGAAATTTCTAAAAATATGCTTCACTTTCACTAAGGCATTTAAGTATGATTCCTTAAGGTTATTTCTTAAACAACTCATTGCCAATAATAGCATAGCTTAGTGCTTTTTATTTGATCCTTCAATCTATCTCTCCTGTTGGATTTCCAAAAATTCCATAATTGGTTTTCTCCAATTGTTATTCGACAGATTTTCAATGGAAAAAATTTTAATTCATCAAACCCCTATACCCCATTAGTTTTAGCTTTGACAATTTGATGGTAAAAAATTGGCTGAAATCAACTATTCTTTGGCTTCGATTAATTCTTCTAACTTCTCCTTGGAGACTCTATAGCGTGAAGTGATTTGTGCTTAATCATTGGCATCTTGATTTTCCAATCGAGGCAAGTGTTTGATGTGATTGAATCAAGTCTTCTAAGAAATGATTTGCTGTGATGAAGTACATCAATAGATTCTCTTTTATTCATTTATCTTTTTTTGTCAACTTCTTCACAAACAACTTTAATTCACCCTTAATTTCAACTCCTTTTGCCGCCAAGTCAAGCAAGATCCTAAGGCCTGCAATTAGAGCTTCATATTCAGCCTCATTATTAGAGAAACAACCTTGGCTTTTGAATTTAAAATTCGTTGGAATCTCTTTGGGGGAATAATTAAATTTCAAACACCAATTCCATTTTTATGTCTAGTGTAACACCCTAATTCCCCCCCCCCCCCCCCCGAATAATTTTAAATAAAAATCAAAGTAAATTTAAAACTTCACCCAATTAGGATGTCACATTTAACTCCAATACAAAACCCGCTCGTATTTAGTAATATGTAACTTATACAAAACTTTTGAAATTATCACTTATAATAATGACTGTTTTACCCCAAAATTTTCCCTCTCATTTCATCAACATTTCTCATCACAAGACTCTTGGAACTCAAGATCAAGCTAGGGTTTGCTCTGCTCAAGACACCTCCTTGCATTGTTGACCTAAATTAGGGTTTGAGTTTGCACAGGGATGTTTTGACCTACAATTCCCAAAATGACTTTCATGCTTCATATTGGACTCACAAGTTTGTCCATACCAAGTTTCAAGCCTTGATTCAAATTTTTGCCCAGTCAATTGGACAGTTGACCTAGAAATCAGCTGTATTGGGGAAAAAGTCAACTGTGGCCAATTGACAGTCAAAACTCATGAAATTTGACCTACATCAACATTATGAACTCATATGAACCACTTGATCAAATTTGGATCACAATTCCACAAGAAATTTGATCAGATCACCAAAAGGGCAAAATGGTCATTTTTAAGGTTTTGACTGTACAAAGGCAATTTTTGACTGTTTGACCTAGCCAATGGCAAATCAAGCTCAACCATGGACTCAAGTACTCAATGACATTGTGTTGACCCATTCAACAAGTTCAAAAGATCTCAAATGCATAGGATTGACAGATGAATTTTTCAGTCAACTGGTCAAAATTTAACTGTATACTGAAAAGTCAAACTTTGACTTTTTGGTCAAAATCAAGTGCCAAGGGTCATTTTTCATCAAGACATGTCAAATTATGAAACTTGTTCATCAAGAAACCCAAAAATGCAAATTAGGGTTTAAAATGGAAAATTTTCATAACTTAGAAATTTTCTAAGTTATAAAATTTTCTTATTTTTTCCTAACTTTGTCCAATTTTTTCACCAGGATGCAAATGGATTCAAACAAAACTTACAACATGAAAGATGTAGTCCATCACAAAGTCTACAACTTTTAGTCACAAAGTTTTCTCAAAAGAAGCTTGGATCTCAAGTTATGATATTTGGAACAAGGGTACCTAAAACTTTTAACTTAGAGAAATTTTGCCCTAGTTTAGGCAGGATTTTGACCCATCTTCTTGGCCATTTTTCACATAGTTCCACTTGGAGTTTCAAGTTTCATTTCAAAGATGGATTGTAGTACATGTTGCAAGCTTTCCAAATTGTCCAAGAATTCTTGAAATTGGCAAAAACTCACTTTACAACCATGGCCAATACATGTTCATACAACTTGCAAATCTGACCAAGCTAGCTTTGTACACAATTACAGGCCTCTAAACCAATTTGGACTCAATAATTAAATGCAAATCCATTGGTCTAAGGTATTTTTTTGGACATTAGAGGATTATACACTAGATTGATCCTTAAATAGAAAAAGCAACATTGCCATTTTTGTTTGAATTTTGCTTTATGTCAAAACAGCATCCTAGAGCCTTGAACCATATCTTATGCTACAAACCAAATACACAAACTTGGGGCCAAGCTTGCACAATGTATCCAGGGTTAGAGCTAGCCTGTACAAGCCTTCTCTTTGTCACTTCTCACTTTGCTTCATAACCAAGCAAGTTGTCAAACACAAGGCATCTCACACATCTGATAAAACCAACTAAAACAAAGTTGTCAAACAAGTTTCGTATACCCTAGCAAGCCAGAAACACGAGCCCTTGACCACTAAAACCTCCTTGTGCACAAAATCCCCATTTTCTTGCAAAACAGGGCCAGTTCTGCATATTGTAGGCCACATTCAAATTCCCTCGTGCGTTTTGTCCAAAACTACTTCAAACACATTCCAATTAACCTACCTGAGCTATCCAGATAATTCACAAGTTGCTGTAACTCCATTAACACACATTGCCATTTTTGTTTGGAAGCTTTGTAGGTTGAGTTCTGTAGCACAATTCAGGCCACCTCAAAATAAACCAAGCATTGGGAAAGGTTCAGTGGACATCAGGCAAGCTCAAAAGAACCTCAAACACCATTGGAAGTTGCTGCATTGTCCAGCTCGAAATCAACTGAAACAGGTATTTCATGAACTTTTATCTCTCTATTTAGGAATAGTTAGACTTAGGTTTGTGAATGAAAGATGTTGTATTCATAGCCCTGAAACCATACATGTGCTTAGTTTTCATTTATATTAATCGTGCTAGGAGAATTTCATCCATGAACTTTCTGAAAAAACTAGGTTAGAAATTAGGGCCAGAGAAATTCTCTCTGGTCTTTGAGAGTTAGCTTAAGTTTTTTATATGGTTAGATTCGTTGTTTGATACTCTATAAGTTTCATGTTTTGAGTTTTGTCAAAAAAGCACAGAATCAGGAGATAGCATTTTGTACACAGAAGGCGCGTTGTTGTTAGATCAAAGGAAGAAGATGAAGTAGATGGGCTGGGCCTGGCTACTTCCTGCTTTTCACACTTGCATTTTCAGTTCACACCCCCTGGCCCATTTCTTTGTATATTTGTCATTTTTGCATTTTTATTTTAATTCTGACTTTATTATTTTATGTCTAAATATAAAAAATGCCAAAAAATTATTTTTATATTTCTTTACATTTATTTAGTATTTAATTTTATTTTTACTAGTATAAAAATGTTTATATGCTTTTATATCATTTTGTTTAAATTAAAAAATAATACAAATAATACTTTTATTTTCATTTATTATTTTTATACACATTTGAAAATATTTTCTTAAAATATATACACTTTTTTGTAAATAATTTATTTTATTTTTATACACTTAATATATTTAATACATATATATATACATATACTATATTTTATTAAATAATTAGAACAAAAAACACAAAAATAATACATTTTTATTTTTATTAATATTTTATACTAAAAATACCTTTTTTTCAATATACTTTTATTTTTTGTACAAATTGATACATTATTGTATATAAATAATAAATAATACTATTTATTTAAGAAATTAGGGTTTTTGCCCTAAAAAACAAAAATAATTGAAATTAACTTTTTATTTATTTACATTTCACATTAAAAATACTTTCTTCATACATAAAAACTTTTTTTACATAATAAATTTTATTTAATATTTATTTATTGTATTTATTTAAATATTGTGCATTTAATTGTTATGCCTTATACATTCAATTTGGTTGTAATAATTTAGAATTTAATTTCTTGTCAAAATAATCCCCCATTCAAATTTGTACCCCCTCCCTATATCATGTTGTAATAGTGTAGAATTTAAATTCTCGCACCTTTAAGCTTTCAATTATGCCATGATTAGAATTAGGGTTTGTATGCAAAATCAAAACCAACAAATAGTTTGACCTAATCAAAGACAAAAATGCATGAAAAAATAAACACAATGCACACTTACACCCCTAGGGTTACAATCCACTTGTTGCCTTCAAAATGGGCCATGATATGCATGTCAAGTACTTTGGCAAAAAAAAACAAACAAAAGATCATAGTCCCTCGATGACGCTATCTGAGTTGCCTAAACAAAATGATCAAGTCCCTCAAGAAAATTGCCAAAAATACTTGACACAATTGCTATCATGGTCTATACGATGACCCGCGCTTATCCTGTTTAACATCCTAACACAAGGTTGTTCACCAAATACACTGGTGAAACAACACTGTTAAAAGGGTTAAAAACATAAGAAAGATCTTTGAGTAAAATAGGGTACACAACTCTTAGTTACTTGATCAAAAATCTTGCAAAACATCCTTGCCATTTTCAAACACACTTCACAACACAAATTCAAAACAACTTCAAAACAATTTCAAAACAACTTTCAAAACATTGAAATATCTTTTCAAAAAGACACACACCTTTGTATATATTCGAACAAGAATCATTACAAAGGTTGCCTAGACAAGGCATCTTTTTCAAAATATTTTCAAAACCACACACACCAAGCACCATTTCAAACAATTGAAAAGCAAAGGCAAGTGATCTAAAACAAGTAACTAAGAGCCCATGGAAAACCATGGATGAAAAGGGTGCTAGCACCTTCCCTTTTCATAATCTACCCCCGGAACCCAAGAAAACATCTCAAAGGTCTTTCCTGTGCTTTTTGACCTTTCCTTTGGATAAAATAAAAAGTCGGTGGCGACTCTTGCTAAACCGAACAAGTGCGAAAACAAACGCAAAATCCCAAGTCAGTTCTCCCACCGTATCACAGAACTGACGACTCTGTTGGGGAGAACTTTAAAAGTGGAGTAACCTTAGGGCTTAAATCACCCTTTGCATGATTATATTGTTTTCTTTGATTGCTTTACATTTGGTTCTCTTATTTGGGGCTTGAAATCCTCTACCCGGATTTGGGAAACATTCATAGGTAAATAGCAATACGTTGTGGAAACTGTGCAGGGTATACCGACATGGTTGAAGCAATAGCTATATTAGTGCGACATATTTGTGAGTACCGGTAGCCTTTGAGTGAATCAAAGAGAATACAGGGCCGCTGAGTGATGTCATAAAGCACTAATGAACTCTTAGAACCTTACTTGACCATCTTGGCCTTTTGTTAGGAGTAGTGAGATGACCGGCTTTGGTGCAGTCCGAAGTTGGTAGATACTCGATACTACACTCATTGAGGGTTGTTTTCTTGGAATATTTTGGTCGCTAGTTAAGTGGCTAAACCAAAACAATGAACATAGAAAACAATCCAGTGATATTGAGCTCCTTAGAACCCAGTTACTATTTAAAGGACAGGTTTGAGCCAACTAAACTCAAGAAGGTATTTACCTATGAAACCTCATGGAAGCCTGAAACTAGGGTTTTGTGTGACTTGCTTGTACATGTGCTTGTGCATACATCATGAACATAATAAAGCATCATATGCATCCACTAACCATTTCAAGGGTTTGGATCTTCATCTTTGTTCTTGTTTTGTAGGTCATGGAATCTCTTCGCAGGAAAACAGTTCAAGTCAACCTTGTGAGAATCCCTCCTCAACTCAAGGAGCTTACTTCCAGGATTCCAAAGAATTCTCTCTTCAGTGAAAGACATGGTAGACTTCTCAACTTGGTCAACTCCAACATTGAAGAAGACATGGTGAAAGTTCTCTTCCAGTTCTTTGACCCCCTACACCACTGTTTCACATTCCCTGATTACCAAGTGGTGCCTACTTTGGAGGAATTTTCTCAACTCCTGAGAATTCCTATTCTTTATCAACTACCCTACAACGGTACGGAAAAAGAACCAAAGCCCGAAGATGTTGCTCAAGCATTACACTTGCAACCATCTGACATCAAGGGGCATTGGGAAACCAGAAGTGGTGTCAAGGGTTTCTTGGCAAAGTTTCTGTTTGAGAAGGCACAAGACTGCTGGAATTCTCTTGATCTACAAAGTCTTTGAAGAGATTGTGGCACTCCTCATCTATGGGTTGGTCTTGTTCCCAAACCCTGATTAGCTTATAGATGTGAATGCTGTCAAGATTTTCATATCCAGGAATCCTATACCCACATTTCTTGGGGTATTTTACACACGAACAATGAGGAAAAGAGGCGGTCTCATGTGTTGTACTCCTCTCCTAGCAAGGTAGTTTATTTCTCACCTTCCATAATCAGTTTTGAAGAATGAGAAGGGTTTAAGGTGGTCACAAAGATTGATGACCCTCACACATTCTGATGTACATTGGTGTTCTCGGTCCAGAGAAAATGTCATCATCATTGATTGTCGTGGGGAATTCCCTAATGTCCCACTACTTGGCATTAGGGGAGGCATTACCTACAACCCCTGTTTAGCTCTAAGACAGTTTGGATATGCTCGGAGGGATGGCCCTCATAACATGTTGATTCCTGACCTAGTCTTTGACTTCGACAACGATGCGCAAGGACTTCGACAAAGGTTCATTAGAGCTTGGAGGATGCCCAACAAGGTGGATAGTAAGACACTGGGGCACAAAAATTCCATCCCCCTTGAGCCTTACCTCAAGTCGGTACGAACCCGCGCCCAGAATCTTATGATGCCATACCCTCACATTCTCCCCTTGATCAAAGAGCTTGTTATGGAAGGAGAGGTTTCATACACCATCCTACATCCTAACATGCCAACATCATTGGAAGAATTATAAAAAAGTTGGATCCAACTCAAGGAAGAACGGAATACTTTTGAAGCCTGCTTCTATGCCAGTGAGATGAAAGTTTTGGAACTCACCCGCCGACTTCATGATGAGGAAACTCTCAACACTTACATCGCACCAAAGAGGATGCGCAATGTCTTTTTACATTAAGAATTTTGTAATATTTTTCCCATGGGGCACTTATGTACTAACAATTTCTTCTTAATATGACGTGTGTTCCTTTTTGTTTGCAACAAATTTGAATTTCTGAATCCTTGAATGCATTACATGAATAACATACCATTCATCATATGCATAAACAGGTCTTCACACCAGGTTTTCTTATTTTTCTGCTGTTTATTTCAGCAAGATGGATTTGGAGCAGACAGTTAAGGATCTGCAGGCGCAGAATTCTCAATTCCAGCAACTCCTCATGACCTTCGCAAAGGGTCAAGAGGACCTCAAAGCTCTGTTGGAGAAGAATAAAGAGAAAAAGAAGAAGAGGCCCGGAGTAGCCACTTTTGAAAGAAGGTTTGAATGCAATGCTAGGAAGGTTCTCGAGTTCCCCTCAACGTCTGACGAAGGGGATGGTAAAGGGAAAGGGGCTGCTGTAACTTCTGAATCTGAGGTTGAAGAGGAAGAAGAGGAAGAAGATGGAGACTACTCCGAATAACAATATCCCCCAGCGGATGATAAATATAAGAATCTTGAGGATAAACTGGCAGCCATGGAGTTGCAGAGGGTACCTGGTTTGGATTTTGAAGAACTAGGGTTGGTAGCTGGGATCGTTATCCCTCCCAAGTTCAAGGTACCGACATTTACTAAGTATGATGGACTATCCTGCCCAAAGATGCACCTGAGATCGTATGTCAGAAAGATCCAACCCCACTCATCTGATAAAGACCTCTGGGTACACTTTTTCCAAGACAGTTTGTCTGGCACACAGTTGGACTGGTTCTATCAACTTGAGAGATCAGAGGTTCACAATTGGGAAGACTTAGCTGCTGCTTTTTATCGCCAATACCAATACAATACTGATTTGGCGCCAACTCGTACTCAGCTATAAAGTATGGGGATGGCTACCAATGAAGGATTTAAAGAGTATGCCCAGAAGTGGCGTGATCTGGCTGGAAGGGTGCAGTCGCCGTTGTCGGATAGAGAGCTAGTTGACATGTTTCTGAGGACCCTGTCTGGCCCTTTCTTCAATCATTTAATTGGGAGTTCCTCCGCGGGATTTACCGAACTAATTTTGACCGGCGAAAGGGTCGAGGCCGGTATTAAAAGTGGTAAAATTCAAAAGGATACCTCCGCGTCCGCTGCTGTTAAGAAAGCCTTCCCAGCTAAGAAGGAAGCCTCTGCTGTGTATTCTCAGAAAGGTCAGGGAAGAACCGAGCGCCGGCCAACTGTAGGGGATGTGATGATTCAAAACTCTTCAAATGATCAACCTCGCAACAATCAATCGAGGCCAAATCAACAACGGGTAGAAAGGCCACAACGGTAGTTCACCCGAATCAACATGACGCCAGCTCAAGTACTCCCTCATTTGTTGCAGCTGAATCTTACCAGTTTGAAGGAAGCGCCAAAGAACCCTAACACCTCCTCTCCATACTACCACTCCAATGCCAAGTGTGCCTATGAATCTGACAGTGTTAGGCATGATACGAATAATTGTTGGGCGCTTAAGAATAAAATACAAGACCTGATTGATTCCAAGGAAGTAGAATTCGATGCGCCTGAGAAGCCCAATGTGATATCTGCTCCGATGCCCAAGCACGACCATAATGTTCATGCCGTTATAAAAGACCTTCATGTTACTGATGTTGCTGATCTTTTGACTCCGTTATTAGTGATTAAAGAGAAGTTGATGAGAGTTGGGATATTCCCAGGCTGTGGGAAGGACTGTTACTTTTGTTTGAACATACGAGTTGACTGCCTAATGTTGAAATCAGGTGTCCAACGCCTGATGGATACCCAAGAGATACTTTTCCAAAAAAACCCTGTTGATACCTTCACTCCTACTACTTTTGCTACTTCAACCAACGATATTGCAATCATAACCATTTCCGACAATCCTACCAAGGCTTGCAAAAGGCCTGTCAGGATTACGCCCGACCCTAAATTTGTACCTTTAAAGATCACCATGCCGGGACCTGTCCCGTATCAATCAAGCAAAACGATACCATGGAACTATGGGGGAGAAATATTCTATCATGGTATCAAACAGATTGAGGCAGCCCAAGAGAATTCTGAAGAAGAAAACCCTGATATAGGGAACATTGCGGGTACAAGCAAGATAATCTGCAGCGGCCGGTTTTTTTCTCCGGAGATTGCTCCTCCTCGAGCAGTTTTGGAACCCTCGAAAGCTTCTGTACCTGTTAGGCCATCTGTGCAAGGCCCGGTGATTGAAGAATTGGATACACCTGAAGTAAGACCATCTGTTGATACTACCAATAAGGGTAAGGGGATACTAGAAGCGCCTGTCAGGACGAAGGCTCATGTTGTGGTTATCCCCGAAACCACCCAGAAAGAAATGGATGAAATCTTGAAAATAATTAGAAACAGTGACTACGACATCGTGGAACAGCTAGGGAAGACCCCTTCTAAAATTTCAATGTTGGCTCTTCTACTCTGCTCTGAGGCCCATGCTAAGGCCCTGATCAAATTTTTGAAAGCGGCACACGTACCCCAAGAGACTTCGGCTGACCAGTTTCAGGAGTGTGTGGCCAGTCTTACTGTTGATAATGGCCTGGGTTTTTCCGATGCTGACTTGACTCCCAAAGGAAGGAAACACAACAATGCGTTACATGTCTCGGTTGAATGCAGGGGAACCACCCTCGCCCATGTCTTAGTTGATACTGGTTCTTCCTTGAATGTGCTGCCGAAGAAAGCCTTAGACCGTTTGGACTGCAAAGGATTGACCCTCAAACCTAGTAACATCGTTGTTAGGGTTTTTGATGGGTCCAAAAGAATGGTTCACGGAGAGGTTGACATTCCTATCAAAGTAGGCACATAAGTTTTCAGCTCCACCTTTTATGTGATGGACATCCGTCCTTCATATTCGTGTTTGTTAGGAAGACCGTGGATCCATTATGTTGGGGCAGTTACCTCCTCTTTGCACCAAATGCTAAAATATCATGTTAAGGGTAATATTATAACAGTGCACGGCGAGGAAGAGTACATGATAAGTCATCTCAATTCCTTCCGCTATGTGGAGTTGGATGGCGAGTTCATCGAAACTCCTTTCCAACATTTTGAGGATGTTTCTCCTGAGGTAGCAGTTGTGAAGACAATGGTTGATGTTCCTGTCGTCCCCAATCATGTATCTAGGATGGCATCTCTCAAGGACGCAGAGGCTGCGGTTAAAGAGGGGAAGAGCACAGTGTGGGGGCAACTGCCTAATTTTCCCCATAAGACTGACAAGTTTGGATTAGGGTTCACTGCTGCAGGACAAAAGTCTATGCGTCGCTCCAAGGCTGGAGGACCACCCGTCAAGATCACTCACCACAGAATCAATGTTGTAGAAGATGAAGATGAAGAGGACAACTTCGTAGATTGGATCTTTCCAACCGTCGAAGGGGGTTTAAGCAACTGGGAAGCAAAGGATTTTATTCCCATCACCTTTATCAACCAGTAATTTTATCTTTGAACAATTTCCCATTTATGGTCTGTAATAACTAAACAATTCGCACACTATTTTCACCTCATGCCTTGCCCGGGGCATGTAGGTCCATTTGTAAGGGCTTGATTTTCTTCATTATCATATGCCATGTTTTAATGAATCATTGGACGTCTTCATCTAAACTGTTGTGTTCATTTTCTTTCCTTTTGCAATTTTTTGTTTAAGGATGGCTATCCCTTACACACACCTACACTCACAAATGCAGGTACCCATCCACTCCGGATTCCATGGGTGACTATTCTGCTTTAACCTTCGATAACTCTAAAGATTTGGTCAATCATGCTGAGTACGAAGTTGACGAAGACTGTGAAGTGCCGGGAGAGTTAGCCAGACTTCTACAACAAGAAGAGAGGGCTATTCTGCCTCATGAAGAGTTGCTAGAAACCATAAACTTGGGGACAGAGGAAGACAGGAAAGAAGTAAAAGTGGGTGCCAACCTAGAACCAAGTGTCAAGGAGCGCTTAGTGCAGTTGTTGAACGAATATGTTGAAATCTTCGCCTGGTCTTATGAAGACATGTCGGGACTAGACACAGATATCGTGGTCCACCGTCTCCCTGTTAGAACAAAGTTTGAATCTACTACCCTATGTTTAAGTTTTGATGATAACAAAGTGAAAAGATATATTATTTATATGATTCATGTAAGAACTATTTGCTGCCTAAATTATTACGTTCTGATTTGCAGATACTCTGATAGGTATAAGCAAGATCACACCTAATCAGCATCAGAAATTTGGTTCTTGACATCAGCATCAGAAGTTGATATATCAGAATACCAGAATCAGAAGATCAACTCACAAGTATGCTGAAGCTTGATGAACAGAACTGCGCTCAACACTCTGATAAAGAAAACAATAGTTCATCAGCAGTTAAGCAGAGTCAGAATGAGCCAAGCCAGGACATGCATTAAGTAAGCAACGATACTGTGCATTGAAAGCAAATTATTGGCAACGGCCTCATTCCAGACAAGATCTGCTCAATAAGGAAAGTTTGTTATTAGCATTGAATCAAGAATATTGCTCCAACGTTCAACATCTCAGTGCTATATAAACAAGACTATGAAGATTGAATTGGCTAATGCTCTCCAACACTTTACACGCCTAAAAGCTGATCATAATCTTCCTTCTCTCAGTTTGCTAAACGCAACACATCTTCTTACTCAATCATTGTTTAGAAATCTAGTTTCATAAGCTTAAGTTGTGTATACATCACAGTTGTGATACAGTTTTGTAGAAAACATTCACACCTAGATTTATCTTCTTTGTAAGAAAGTGTTTCCTTGAAAAACCGGGTTGTGGTTTGCATCAAGAAGGCTTTAGCAGTTGTTAAAGCAGTTTGTAATATTCAGTTGAATATAGTGGATTAAGACCTCGTTGGAGAGAGGCGAAATCACCTTGACGGGTGGACTGGAGTAGTTTGAGATCAAACGAACCAGGATAAAAATATCTTGTTCATTGCATTGATTTTCAGTTTTACAATTCAACCCCCTTCTTGTGTTTTTCACTACTTCAATTGGCATCAGAGCTCCTGGTTCTGAGCTAAAACACTTAACCGTGTCAGTACAAGATCCAGCGCCAGAAAAACACAATGGCAGGAAACTATTCTCACACCAGCAATGACAACCATGAGGACAGAGACAGATTCAGCGGCAAACTTCCAGTCTTTGATGGAGAAAACTTTGATTACTGGAAAGACAGAATTGAAAGCTTCTTTCTGGCACATGATGCTGATCTGTGGGATATGGTGACAGATGGATACACGCACCCTGTGAATGCAAGCGGTCAGAAGATTGATAGAAAAACAATGTCTAACCAACAAAAGCGTGACTTCAAGAATCACCACAAGGCCAGAACCATCCTCCTCAGCGCCATCTCCTATACTGAATATGAAAAGATCTCCAACAGAGACACAGCAAAGAACATCTTTGACTCACTCAGAATGACGCATGAGGGCAACGTTCAGGTCAAAGAAACTAAAGCTCTGGCGCTCATTCAGAAGTATGAGGCGTTCAAAATGGAAGAATCTGAATCCATTGAAACAATGTTCTCAAGATTCCAGATTCTGGTAGCTGGTCTCAAGGTTCTGGACAAAGGCTACTCTACTGCTGACCATGTCAAGAAAATCATCAGAAGTTTACCTAAGCAGTGGAGACCAATGGTTACAGCTCTGAAGCTAGCAAAAGATCTCAACAAAATCACTCTGGAGGAACTTATCAGCTCCCTCAGAAGTCATGAGATAGAGCTAGAAGCTGACGAGCCTCAGAAGCAAGGTAAGCCTTTAGCGTTGAAATCTAACAAAAAATCTGAGTCTAAAGTTTTGCAGGCAGTTGAAGAAACATCTGATGGATCCTCATCAGAAGAAGACGAACTCTCCCTCCTCTCCAGAAGAGTAAATCAACTGTGGAAGCAAAGGCAAAGGAAGTTCAGGAATCCCAGAAGATCTGATCAGAACGAGTCCTCTTCCAGATACAGAAGGACAGATTCTTCCTCTGGATACAGAAGATCTGAAGGCTCCTCAAGTAGTAAAAAGCCAAACACCAAGGACATCATCTGCTATGAGTGCAATGAGCAAGGACACTACAAGAGTGACTGCCCAAAGCTTCAGAGGGAAAATCCCAAAAAGAAGTTTGGAAGAGAAAAGAAGAAAAGTCTCATGGCTACATGGGATGACTCTAACTCGTCTGAAGCTGACTCAGAATCAGATGATGAGAGGGCAAACATAGCTCTCATGGCTAACATTTCAGAAGATAATGAAGCTTCTGAATCAGACTCTGAATCAGACACAGAAGAGGTATTTCCTAACTTTGCTGTTAATTTTACCAAGGCTGAACTTGCTGAAAGCCTTAATGAGATTCTGGAAAGGTATCAGCAAATTAGAGTTAAATTCAGAGACCTGAAAAGGAATCTTGAATCTGACTCTAATAGGACTGAGAGTCTCAAATTGGAGAATTCTGAGCTGAGAAATAAGATTTCAAAATTAGAAAACACTTTACAAAACTCTCAGAAGGAACCAATTTCTGAAACTCCCAGCAACGCTGATGAGATCATCAAGGATTATGATCACAGTTTCCAGAAGTTCCTTGCTAAAAGCATAGATAGAAGCAAAATGGCTTCAATGATCTATGGAGTTAGCAGAAACGGCAGGAAAGGAATAGGATACCAAGGTAAGGTTCCTACACCCTTGAATGTCATGGACTTAACCATTAAACACACTCCTCTGAATTCACATTTTGTGTATGGTCACACACATGATATTAAATACACTAGCAGTAAGCACTCTGTGAAACCAAAATTCAACCAGAGTTTTGGTAAAACTAACAAATCAGGACCCAAGAAAATCTGGGTACCTAAGGATAAAATAATACATATTGCAGATATCTTTAGCAGCAAGTCAGAAACACCAGTCATGGTACCTGGACTCTGGCTGCTCGCGACACATGACAGGAAGAAGGAATATGTTCCAAAGTTTGGAACTTAAGCCTGGAGGCCATGTTGGCTTTGGAGGCAATCAGAGGGGAAAGATAATTGGCTCTGGAACTGTAGGTAATGGAAATCTTCCCTCTATCAATAATGTTCTGCTAGTAGATGGATTAATGCATAATCTGTTATCCATAAGTCAATTAAGTGATAACGGTTATGATATAATCTTTAATCAAAAATCATGTAAAGCTGTTAGTCAGAAAGATGGGACTATCCTGTTTAATGGTAAGAGGAAAAACAACATTTACAAAATCAAACTTTCTGAACTTAAAAGTCAGAATGTAAAGTGCCTTCTGTCTGTTAACAACGAGCAGTGGATCTGGAACAGAATATTGGGGCATGTTAGTATGAGAAGAATATCTCAGATTAACAAACTCAATCTGGTCAGAGGACTTCCTAATTTGAAGTTTAATTCAGATGCTCTGTGTGAAGCATGTCAGAAAGGCAAGTTTGCAAAACCTTCTTTTAAATCTAAAAATGTTGTTTCTACCTCTAAGCCATTAGAACTTCTGCACATTGACCTATTTGGACCAGTTAAAACTGCTTCATTCAGTGGCAAGAAGTATGGGTTAGTAATCGTAGATGACTATAGCAGATGGACATGGGTAAAGTTCTTAAGACACAAGGACGAGTCACACTCTGTGTTTGTTACCTCCTGTAACCAAGTTCAGAATGAAAAGGATCTTAGAATCGTTAAAGTCAGAAGTGATCGTGGTGGAGAATTTGAAAACAAAGATTTTGAGTCATTCTTTAATGACAGAGGCATTCTGCATGATTTCTCTTGTCCTAGAACTCCCCAACAAAATGGAGTTGTAGAACGAAAGAACAGAACATTGCAAGAAATGTCCAGAACCATGATCAATGAGACAAACGTTGCTAAGATCTTCTGGGCAGAGGCAATAAACACAGCGTGCTACATTCAGAATAGAATCTCAATAAGACCTATTCTGGAAAAGACTCCATATGAATTGTGGAAGAACAGAAAGCCCAACATTTCATATTTTCATCCATTTGGATGTACCTGTTTTATGTTAAATACAAAGAATTATTTGAAAAAGTTTGACTCTAAAGCACAGAAGTGTATTATGTTAGGATACTCTGAACGCTCAAGAGGGTACAGAGTATACAATACAGAAACACAAATTGTGGAAGAATCAATCAGTGTTTGTTTTGATGACAAGCTTGACTCTGAAAAGTCAAAGCAGAATGAAGTTTTTGCAGGTATGGAAATTGAATTTACAGGTTCTGAAGACAAGTCATCAGAAGCTCTCAACACAGACACTCCTTTAACGTCTGAAAGGAGCACTGCTAGCAATCCTACAACAGCTGCTGATCAACCTCAGAAGAGATTACCCAGAAGCAGCTTGGATCACCCAGAAGAGACTATCTTAGGAAGAAAGGAAGATCCAATCAGAACAAGAGCAAGCTTCAGAAACTCTGAAGAAACTCTTATGGGACTTGTGTCTCTGATTGAACCTTCTTCTATTGATGAAGCACTCCTGGATAATGACTGGATTCTGGAAATGCAAGAAGAGCTGAATCAATTCACCAGAAATGACGTATGGGATCTTGTTCCCAGACCAAAAGGATTCAACGTCATTGGAACAAGATGGGTGTTCAGAAACAAGCTAAATGAACAAGGTCAAGTCATCAGAAACAAGGCACGACTGGTTGCACAAGGTTATAGTCAGCAAGAGGGGATAGACTATACAGAAACCTTTACCCCAGTCTCCAGGTTAGAATCTATCAGACTTTTAATTTCATTTGCTGTTAATAGAGGCATCACTCTGTATCAGATGGATGTCAAGAGTGCATTCTTAAACGGTTATATAGAAGAAGAGGTTTATGTGCACCAACCCCCTGGTTTTGAAAATACAAAACATCTAGAACATGTTTTCAAACTAAAGAAGTCACTATATGGTCTGAAACAAGCTCCCAGAGCTTGGTATGAAAGGCTAAGTAACTTTCTGTTAGAAAATGAATTCACCAGAGGGAAGGTGGACACTACCTTATTCTGTAAATCAGTTAAGAATGACATCTTAGTCTGTCAAATTTACGTTGATGATATTATTTTTGGTTCTACTAATCCTTCTCTTGGAAGAAAATTTGCTAAGTGTATGCAGGCAGAATTTGAGATGAGCCTCATGGGGGAACTGAAATTCTTTCTAGGAATTCAGATCAATCAAACTCCAGAGGGAACTTACATTCATCAGAGCAAATACATCAGAGATCTTCTGAAGAAATTTGACCTCTCAGAATGTAAGCCATCAAAGATTCCAATGCATCCCACGTGCATTCTGGAAAGAGAAGAGGTAAGCAAAAATGTAGAACAGAAAGTCTACAGAGGTATGATTGGTTCTCTCCTTTATCTGACTGCTTCAAGACCTGATATATTATTCAGCATTTGTATTTGTGCTAGATTCCAATCAGATCCTAGAGAATCTCACTTAACAGCTGTTAAGCGAATTTTCAAGTATCTGAAAGGTACTACTAATCTGGGTTTATTTTATAGAAAATCTAGTGATTACAGTTTAGTAGGCTACTGCGATGCTGACTTTGCTGGAGACAGAGTGGAGCGTAAAAGTACTTCTGGAAGCTGCCAGTTTCTGGGAGAAAATCTGATCTCTTGGTCCAGCAAAAGGAAATCAACAATTGCGCTATCAACAGCAGAAGCTGAGTACATAGCAGCAGCAGGATGTAGCACACAAATGCTCTGGATGAAAAGTCAGCTTGAAGACTTCCAGATTTTTTAGAGTAACATTCCTATACTTTGTGATAATACTTCTGCTATTTGCTTAAGTAAGAATCCCATCTTACATTCTAGAGCTAAGCATATAGAAATAAAACATCACTTCATTAGGGACTATATTCAGAAAGGAATTTTAAATTTTAAATTTATAGATACATACCATCAATGGGCTGATATCTTTACTAAACCCCTTTCAGAAGATAGGTTTAATTTCATTCTGAAACATCTCAGCATGAAAGTTTGCCCAGAGTGAAAATGTTTTAATTCCATATATTTATCTTCAGAATGTATTTGTTTTACTGTGAACCTCTGATCAATCTCTTTTCAGAAATATAGAACATGCAGATTGTATCAGATGCAAGTCTAAAGATCTGAGAGTCTAAGCTCAAAGACAGACGTGCTGATCACTACATCAAACAAGTGTCATCCAATCATCAGCTAATCTCTGAAGCAGAACGCGTGCACACTTCTGAGAAGGCAAAACGCTGATTGGGTGCATTGAGACACATGTCTGGTAACCGTTTTTAAGTATCTTTCTCAAATCCCCCAAAATCAGCAAGCATTAAATGAAAGTAATCATGTGTTTAAAACGTAATCATGATTTTATTTCTCTTTCTTAAAAACGTTTACTTTTTCAAAATATTTTGAACCCTATTTAAACACGTTAACCTCTCATTTTCATCTTTTACAGTTTCTCACTTTTTTCAAGCATTCTCTGCATTTTTCTGTGCTTATCTCTCTCAAACCCATTTTCTCAGCTTTTCGTCTCAAAATCTTTTAGTGTGAACATGGCAACCTCCAGCAGTGCTTCTGCAGGTTCTCAGAAGAAAGCATCATCTGAACAGTATCAAGTGCCATTCAGAACACTCCTCACTCATGTGAAGAATCTTGAAGTGTTATCTGAATTGATCATTGATTTTGGAAGTTTGAAGGAAAACGGTTTTGACCTAACAGAAGAAGTTAGGGCACAAAAATGGGAAAGGTATTTTGATAGATTGGTTGGTCCAACATTTCCTATGTTAGTCAAGGAGTTTTGGATTCATGCGACAGCTTCAACGCGTCAAGTTACCTCCTACATTATGGGGAAGAAGATTGTGATCACTGAGGATCACATAGCAAGGTTAATCGGTTACAGTGGCGGTGGCGTCCGCTGTATTGATATGGCTGAGAGATGTGCTGACGTGGGCGTCATAGCTGAAAGGATTTTCACCCATGGGGTGCCCAGCAGCAAGATCAAAGATCTGAAGGATCATCACAGAGTTTGGGCGAAGATAATTCTGGGGTGTTTCAACCATAGGAAGCCAACTAGTTCCCCTGATTACATAAATGTGGATCAACAGTTTTTGATCTACTTTATCAATCAGAAGGTAAAAATAAACTTGGCTCATCTTCTGTTCAACCACCTCAGAACAAGCGTGAAGGAAACCAGGGAAGAAGAAAGAACAAAGAGGGATTGGATACCCTTTGGAAGGTTGATATCAGATATTCTGACAGAGAATATACTGATAGAGCATCTGATAGAAGCTCAAGAGTTAAGCACCATTGAACCAACAGTTGGGAAGCCTCTGAACGCGAAGAACTTGAAGAAAATGAAGTTGATAGAGAATATCAAAAAGGAACCCAGCGCTACTCCTATTGCTGATATCACCAGCAGAAGAGTTCCACTGAGTGACTTTCCTTTATTCTCTCAGATAGAATCCAAGCCAGTGGTAGTTCTCAGATATATGGACGCGTGCAAAGCTGATGGTACAGATCCAAATCTGAAGATTAAAGATCTGCATCAACCTCAACCAGAAGTGACTCTGAAGAAGACGAAGAAAAGGAAGGCACCATCAGAAGGATCATCCCAGCAGACACCCAAGAAAAGAGGTAATTTATCTGCTGCTTCTGTTTTAAATTCTTCTACTATTCCAGCATCTATTCCACCTCCAACCTCTCATAGAATCTCAATCCTCATCCCAACAATAGATGAAACTGAACCAGAAGATGACCCTTCTGAGGCATTAAAACTCAGAAGACCCAGAACCAAACATCCCAAACTAACAATCTCAACAACATCAGCAATTGACAAAGTGTTGTCTGACATTGATCAACACACTTCTGATCACTCCTCCAATCCAAACTCTGAACCACAAATTGTCCCTCCTCCACAACCAGAACAACAACAATCTGTTGAACAACAACAACAACAACAACAACACCTCTCATCCATTCCAGAAGAACCCCTTATCCCTGAACAACCAGAAATTCCAACAACTTCTCCACAACCAGCAATTCCTTCTCCCTCTCCTCAACCAGAAATTCATCCACCATCACCTCAACCTGAGTTTCATCATTCTGAAACTCCTTCTCCTCCACCTTCTGAACCTCATTCACCTCAACCATCACCTCTGGCAATCCAGCTGCCATGTGGAACAACAGTCACAATGGCCCAGTTGCCATCCTCATCAGAATCTACACCACCAACTACTCCCAAAACACCAAACAGTCCAATCATAATCTCAGATTCTCCCACTCCATCTCCAAAACAAACAGCTGCCAAGCAAACCACCGAAAACCCCAGTAGGACCTTCATAGACTTAACAATCTTTGACCGTCTTGCTGATCTGAAACATAAAATTGCCATCCCAAAACCAAAACAACCAGATGTTGGCTCTGGTATTATGAATTTTGAAACAGGTTTGCAGCAGTGGATTGCTTCTCTGAAGCAAGTCTGTCCTGGAATGATTGACCCAGCTGCCTCTGACCAGCTCTGGTCACAATTCAGAATTTGGGTACGTGCTGAAGCCCTCAAGTTGCAGGATATCAACTATGAGCAGGCACAACAGAACTTCAGCAAGCTGCTGAAGGAAGTTGAAAGTCAGCTGCCTCAGGAAGCCGTACTCCCTCTGGATAGTAAGCCATGGTCTGAGAAACAACTAGCTCCAAAGGTGCAACCAGAAGAAGACAAGATCATTCAAGCTGAAGCAAGTCTAGCAGAAGATGTTGCAGAAAGCTCTCAGAAGCTCCCTGCTTCTGATGTTTCTCAAGCTGCCTTGGACAGGCAGACTCTGGAAGAGCTGAAGCTGAATGACATGCGTCTGCAGCAGAGGATGGATGAAAATGACCAGAAGATGAAAGAAAGAATGGAAGTGCAGGATAGAAAGATTGAAACTGTTGTCAGCATGGTACACAAGCAGAATGAGACTGCTGATCAGATCAAAGCCATGCTGGAGAACCTGTTCACACGCTTTCCTCCCCAACCTTAGTTTTTCATTCATATCATTTTCATGTTTTCTTTGATTATCTGATGTACTGTTTTAATATGTTTTGTCTGTTTCTGAACCTTTTAATATGACAAGTTTTTCTGATCTTAATTGTTTTTAGCACATCACTTACACTTTTTGATTGCTGACAAAAAGGGGGAGAACAAGAATGATATTTTAAACAATAACGGATTACTAAGACAGAAATTCTCGAACATTCTAACTCTATTATACTTGAAAATGTTTTCTGTTTTGATTAAGTCTACAGGTACAAGGAAGCTCCTGGACACTCTGAAGACTAAAGCTCTGAAACTCTGATCCGCTCTGATACTCTGACCCAAAGCAAAGCTCTGACAAGAAAAGCTCTGACAAGAAAAGCTCTGATACGCTGATCTGAAGCTCTGCTCTGATATGTCGGGACTAGACACAGATATCGTGGTCCACCGTCTCCCTGTTAGAAAAAAGTTTGAATCTACTACCCTATGTTTAAGTTTTGATGATAACAAAGTGAAAAGATATATTATTTATATGATTCATGTAAGAACTATTTGCTGCCTAAATTATTACGTTCTGATTTGCAGATACTCTGATAGGTATAAGCAAGATCACACCTAATCAGCATCAGAAATTTGGTTCTTGACATCAGCATCAGAAGTTGATATATCAGAATACCAGAATCAGAAGATCAACTCACAAGTATGCTGAAGCTTGATGAACAGAACTGCGCTCAACACTCTGATAAAGAAAACAACAGTTCATCAGCAGTTAAGTAGAGTCAGAATGAGCCAAGCCAGAACATGCATTAAGTAAGCAACGGTAATGTGCATTGAAAGCAAATTATTGCCAACGGCCTCATTCCAGACAAGATCTGCTCAATAAGGAAAGTTTGTTATTAGCATTGAATCAAGAATATTGCTCCAACGTTCAACATCTCAGTGCTATATAAACAAGACTATGAAGATTGAATTGGCTAATGCTCTCCAACACTTTACACGCCTAAAAGCTGATCATAATCTTCCTTCTCTCAGTTTGCTAAACGCAACACATCTTCTTACTCAATCATTGTTTAGCAATCTAGTTTCATAAGCTTAAATTGTGTATACATCACAGTTGTGATACAATTTTGTAGAAAACATTCACACCTAGATTTATCTTCTTTGTAAGAAAGTGTTTCCTTGACAAACCGGGTTGTGGTTTGCATCAAGAAGGATTTAGCAGTTGTTAAAGCAGTTTGTAATATTCAGTTGAATATAGTGGATTAAGACCTCGTTGGAGAGAGGCGAAATCACCTTGATGGGTGGACTGGAGTAGTTTGAGATCAAACGAACCAGGATAAAAATATCTTGTTCATTGCATTGATTTTCAGTTTTACAATTCAACCCCCCTTCTTGTGTTTTTCACTACTTCACTCCCTACAAGAGAAGACTGTCCACGGATCAAGCAAAAGGTCCGCCGAATGAGGCCTGACATGTCTGAGAAGATCAAAGCTGAGGTAATGAAGCAATTCAATGCTGGCTTTCAGGCTATTACTTCCTATCCACAATGGGTCACTAACATAGTGCTCGTGCCTAAGAAGGACGACAAAGTCATAATGTATGTGGACTATCGAGATTTAAACAGGGCTAGCCCTAAAGACGATTTTCCACTGCCACATATCGACATCTTGGTTGACAACACAGCTCAACACAAGGTTTTTTCCTTCATGGATGGATTCTCGGGATACAACCAGATCAAAATGGACCCCGAGGACATGGAGAAAACTACTTTTGTCACACAATGGGGTACCTTCTGCTACAAAGTGATGCCATTCAGACTGAACAATGCAGGGGAAACTTATCAAAGCGCCATGGTGGCTTTATTTCATGATATGATACATCATGAGATCGAAGTTTACGTAGACGACATGATAGCTCGATCACAGACAGAAGAATAACACCTTGATCATTTGCAAAAGTTGTTTGCCAGGTTGAAGGAGTATAAGCTCAGACTGAACCCAAGCAAGTGCACTTTTGGAGTTAGGGCTGGTAAACTTTTGGGATTTATTGTCAGCAATAAAGGCATTGAGGTTGATCCAGCTAAAGTAAAGGCTATACAAGAAATGTCTGCCCCCCGCACTGAAAAGGAGGTTAGAGGATTCTTGGGACGCTTAAACTATATCGCCAGGTTCATCTCTCACCTGACATCTACCTGTGAGCCAATCTTCAAGCTGTTGAAGAAAGATCAGGTAGTTGAATGAAACAATGATTGTCAAGTTGCTTTTGATAAGATCAAGGAGTATTTACTAGAACCTCTTATTTTGATGCCACCCGTCGAAGGAAGGTCGTTAATCATGTATCTGACTGTTTTGGATAACTCAATGGGGTGCATATTGGGCCAACATGACGAGTCTGGATGAAAAGAGCATGCCATTTATTACCTTAGCAAAAAGTTTACCGACTGTGAGACTCGCTACTCACTGCTCGAGAAAACTTGTTACGCTTTGGTATGGGCTGCTCGCCGCTAAGACAATATATGTTGACTCATACCACTTTGTTGATTTCCAAGATGGATTCGATCAAGTATATCTTCGAGAAGCCTGCTTTATCTGGAAGAATCGCTAGATGGAAAATGATCCTGAATGAGTATGATATCCAGTATACTACCCAAAAAGCTATAAAGGGGAGTGTACTAGCTGACCATCTAGCTCATCAAGCCGTCGAAGATTACCAATCTATGAGATTCGACTTCCATGACGAGGACATCATGACATTGGACAACATTGAAGGTAACGGACCGTATGACGGACCTAAACAAGGATCCCGATGGACCCTGTACTTTGATGGTGCTTCAAATGCACTTGGCAACGGTATCGGTGCGGTACTCATTTCTCCGGAAGGTTTCCATACAACCTTCATTGCCCGACTTTGCTTCAGTTGTACCAACAACATGGCTGAATATGAAGCTTGCATCTTTGGTCTCAAGGCTGCTATAGACTTGGGAATCAAATCTTTGGTCGTATTTGGGGACTCGGCTTTGGTTATCAGTCAAGTCAAAGGAGAATGGGACACCAAGCATCCTAATATTATCCCATACAAGGAACATGTCTTGACGTTGTTGCCTCATTTCGAGCAGATTACTTTCGAGCACTTCCCGCGAGAAGAAAATCAGCTAGCAGATGCTCTGTCTACAATGTCTTCCATGTTTAAACTCAACTGGGATAACGAGGCTCCCCAAATTACCATCGAGCGAATGGACGAACCTGCGCACTGTCATAAGATTAATACCAAAGAAGTAGTGGAACAACCCTGGTTTCATTAAATCAAAAGGTATCTCCAGACTCGAGAATACCCTGAGGGAGCTTCTGTCAATGACAAAAAGTTCTTAAGGAGATTTGCTGCCAAGTTCTTCCTAAGCAATGGCATTCTTTATAAGCACAACCATGATTGTGTTCTACTTCGTTGTGTGGACAAGGTTGAAGCAGAGTTGATCATGACAGAAATACATAGTGGCACATTTGGCACCCACTTGAGCGGACATACGATGGCTAAGAAGATTCTAAGGGCAGGCTACTACTGGTCTACCATGGAAGCTGATTGTCATCAACATTCCCGTACTTGCCATAAATGCCAAGTCTACACCGACAAGGTACATATTCCTCCTATTCTTCTCAACATTCTGACAGCTCCTTGGCCATTCGCAATGTGGGGCATTGACATGATTGGAGAGATCAAGCCTACGGCATCTAATGGACATTGCTTCATCTTGGTCGCTATTGATTATTTCACCAAGTGGGTCGAAGCAGCTTCCTATGCCTCTGTTACAAAGAATGTGGTTGCCCGCTTCATCAAGCAGAACCTCATATGCCGGTATGGTGTCCCCGACAGGATTATCACGGACAACGGTACAAATTTAAACAACACCATGATCACTGCTCTATGCAAACAGTTCAAGATTTATCATAACAATTCATCTCTCTATCGGCCGAAGATGAACGGTGTTGTTGAAGCTGCGAACAAAAATATCAAGAAGATCATTCAAAAGATGACAGTCACCTACAAGGACTAGCATGAGATGTTACCGTTTTCCCTACATGGATATGATACCACAGCACGTACTTCAACAGGGGCAACCCCATTTTCTTTGGTGTATGGCATGGAAGCTGTTCTACCCATGGAAGTTCAGACTCCTTCTTTGAGGATTATGAAGGATGCCGGTTTGAGTGAAGACGATTGGATTCAGACCCGGCGTGACCAACTTAACTTGATCGACGAGAAGCGACTTACTGCTATTTGTCATGGTCAGACATATCAAAAATGGATCTTGTTATCAAGTCAGACGTCAGGTATATCAAGTCGGGGATCTTGTTATCAAACGGATAATCTTACCGCAAAGTGATCCCAGGGGAAAGTGAACTCCTACTTACGAAGGACCATTTGTGATCAAGAGCATCTTTTCTGGTGGAGCAATGATTCTGACCACCATGGACGGTGACGATCTGCCGCACCCTGCGAATGCCGACATAGTCAAAAGATACTATGCATAAAAACGACCCGACAAGTTGAAAACCCGAAAGGGCAATTTGGGCAAAAATGGGCATCCCGGTGAACAAAAACCCGAAAGGGCGGTTCAGGCAAAAATTAGGGATAAAACAAAAAATATGTACACCCGGCAAGTTTAAAACCCGAAAGGGCAACTTGGGCAAAAAAGGGTTTCCCGGTGGATCGAAAACCTAAAAGGGCGGTCCAGGCAAAAGTTAGGGAATTAAAGCGTATGACTATGTCTCGTCAGATCACTTTAAGAACAATCTCTTCACCAACAAGCTCCAAGCTTCTAATCAATCCAGTCATCGGCGAACGAAGCAGCAAATGGACAAGATACTCAAAGTTATGAAGGCCATAGCAGAATGGGAATCCCATGGAATTGTTACACATAGCCATCTTTCTTTTGTATAAAATTTTTCAATTTTTACGACAACATTCTCTTACTAGGATGTTTGTCTCCTTTGTACAAAGATACTCACGAAAGTTAAATACAAAGATACTTCAAAGTGCAGAAATTTGCTTGCCTTTCTTTTCTTTTTACACTTATGTTTTATTTGAAAACGTCCAATGTTTTGTTGAATACGCATATGCATTTGAATATAATCACTGCTTACAAATAAAACGAAATTGAGAAAGGATAATTACTGATAAGTTGAAGGTGTAGGAAGATATATTTGTGCCAGCTAAAAAATTTTGGAGTATGATTCCCCAGCTAAGTTAAGTTTCAAAATTCCCATCAGAGTTAAACTTCAAGATCCCCAGTGGAGCCAAAAAACCCTGAAAACCCTATCCCCAGCGGAGCCAGAATATTCTAAACCTTCTCCCCCAGAGAAGTCAAAATTCCAACTATCAATCCCCGGTGGGACTGTTCAACTTCCCCCAATTTCCATGACAGGTTATCTTAAAACTAAGCAGATAACAGTTAACTTCTTGGCTTGTCCCCAACTAAGTTGCTTCCCCAGTAGTTTGGCATACAACCAAAAACTCATGATCCCACCGACCGAGTATACATTCTCCCCACAGAGTTATCTCCCAACAGATCGAAGATTCTCAGTGTCATTTCTCCAAGCAGAAGCCTCCTAGGTTTTAACTCCCCAGTGGAAATTTTCTAAATTTTCCCTATTTCCCAGGAAAGTCATGAAGGATTCTCATTTCCATAAGAAGTTGTCAAACGCCTTGTTAATCCCCAGAAATCGCCGAGGATTTTCAAATCTCCAGCAGTGGTCCAAGGATTTATCCTTCTCAAACAATCAGAGATCTTAAATCGCCAAGCAGTCAATAAGGATTTCTCATCTTCAATAATCAAAGATTTTTGGAATCCCCAACATTGGTCAAGGATTTACTTTCCCCGACGGCAGTCAAAGATTTCATTATCTCCAGTTATCAAGGATTTATTTTCCTCAGCAAGACAGCTACTCAGCTTACATGCACAATCATTACATCCATATATCATAAATATTGATGAAACACAGTTCATTGCATCATACATATCATGCAACATAACTTTGTGTTTTAGCTAACATTTTACCCTTTTTCAGGATAAGATTAAAAGGCTATCATCAACAATTTCCCTGATACAGTATGGATACACCCAAGAAACGGCGGTCATTCTATTACTCATTCACAATTTCAAGTCAAAATACAGTACAAATACACCATAGACACGGCGGTCATTCTAATACTCATTCAGACTTCAGCAATCTGATACAGACTAGATACGCTCCAGACACGGAGGCCATTCTATCTCTCATTCAGAATCAACTATCAACTTCAAGTTCAGATACGCTCCAAACATGGATGCCATTCTGGCCTTTACACCAGCAATTCGATTCTCCCCAGTGCAGTCGCCACGAAAGTCATTCTGTCACTTATTCAGATCCCCGATACAATACAGATACACCCCAGACACGACGGTCATTCTACTACTCATTCAGACTTCAACAATCCAATACAGACTAGATACGCTCCAGACACGGCGGCCATTCTATCTCTCATTCAGATTCAACTATCAACTTAAAGTTCAGATACGCTCCAAACATGGATGCCATTCTGGCGTTTACACCAGCAGTTTGATTCTCCCCAGTGCAGTCGCCACGGAAGTCATTATGTCACTTATTCAGATCCCCGATACAGTACAGATACACCCCAGACATGGCGGTCATTCTACTACTCATTCAGACTTCAGCAATCCGATACAGACTAGATACGCTCCAGACACTGCGGCCGTTCTATCTCTTATTCAGATTTAACTATCGACTTCAAGTTCATATACGCTCCAAACACGGATGCCATTCTGGCCTCTACACCAGCAGTTTGATTCTCCCTAGTGAAGTCGCCACGAAAGTCATTCTGCCGCTTATTCAGATCCCAGTTATAGTCTCAGATACACTCCAGACACGGAAGTTGTTCTGCTACTCATACAGATCTCAACTTCAGATACAGTCCAGATACGCTCCAGACACGGTTGCCATTCTGCCACTTATTCAGAACTTATCCCCAACACACAGTTGCCCCATATACAGATGTTTCTCTGTTACCCATTCAGAATACAGATACACTCCAGACACGACAGTCATTCTGATATTCATTCAAAGTTCAAATACAGTTACAACTCAGATACGCTCCAGACACGGACGCCATTCTTTTGCTCATACAAACTCAGTCTCCAGATACAGTTCAAATGCATTCCATACACGGATACCATTTTGATGCTCATTCTTCTGACCTACAACATTGCAATTCAACAAACATTATTGGATGGCATCTTTAAGCCCATCTCCAGCAAGATCCTACCATGTCCAAATGGCATATTTAAGCCCATTTCCTCAGCTATATTTTGACGAGTGCAAATTTACGGGCACTCAAGTGTCCAATCCTCTTTTACCTTCGAGTCGCGAAAGGCAAACTTGCCAATCTAACTCTTCAGGTTCAAGAAGATTGAACAGGGGCAACTGTTGTACCCCAAAATTTTCCCTCTCATTTCATCAACATTTCTCATCACAAGACTCTTGGAACTCTAGATCAAGCTAGGGTTTGCTCTGCTCAAGACACCTTCTTGCACTGTTGACCTAAATTAGGGTTTGAGTTTGCACTGGGATGTTTTGACCTACAATACCCAAAATGACTTTCATGCTTCATATTGGACTCAAAAGTTTGTCCATACCAAGTTTCAAGCCTTGATTCAAATTTTTGCCAAGTCAATTGGACAGTTGACCTAGAAATCAGCTATATTGGGGAAAAAGTCAATTGTGGCCAATTGACAGTCAAACCTCATGAAATTTGACCCACATCAACATTATGAACTCATATGAACCATTTGATCAAATTTGGATCATAATTCCACAAGAAATTTGATCAGATCACCAAAAGGGCAAAATGGTCAATTTTTAGGGTTTTAACTATACAAAGGCAATTTTTGACTGTTTGACCTAGAGAATGGCAAATCAAGCTCAACCATGGACTCAAGGAATCAATGACATTATCTTGATCCATTCAAGAAGTTCAAAAGATCTCAAATGCATAGGATTGACAGATGAATTTTTCAGTCAACTGATCAAAATTTAACTGTATACTGAAAAGTCAAACTTTGACTTTTTGGTCAAAATCAAGTTCCAAGGGTAATTTTTCATCAAGACATGTAAAATTATGAAACTTGTTCATCAAGAAACCCAAAAATGCAAATTAGTGTTTAAAATGGAAAATTTTCATAACTTGGAAATTTTCTAAGTTATAAAATTTTCTTATTTTTTCCTAACTTTGTCCCATTTTTTCACCAGGATGCAAATGGATTCAAATAAAACTTACAACATGAAAGATGTATTCCATAACAAAGTCTACAACTTTTATTCACAAAGTTTTCTCAAAAGAAGCTTGGATCTCAAGTTATGATTTTTGGAACAAGGGTACCTAAAACTTTTAACTTGGAGAAATTTTGCCCTAGTTTAGGCAGGATTTTGACCCATCTTCTTGGCAATTTTTCACATAGTTCCACTTGGATTTTCAAGTTGCATTTAAAATATGGATTGTAGTACATGTTTCAAGCTTTCCAAATTGTCAAAGAAATCCTCAAACACCTTTGTGGTTATGGAGAATCGAATGCTTGAAATTGGCAAAAACTCACTTTGCAACCATGGCCAATACATGTTCATACCACTTGCTAATCTGACCAAGCTAGCTTTGTACATAATTACAGGCCTCTAAACCAATTTGTGCTCAACAATTAAATGAAAATCCATTAGTCTAAGGTTTTGTTTTGGACATTAGAGGATTATACACTAGATTGATCCTTAAATAGAAAAAGCAACATTGCCATTTTTGTTTGAATTTTGCTTTATGTCAAAACAGCATCCTAGAGCCTTGAACCATATCTTATGCTGCAAACCAAATCCACAAACTTGGGGCCAAGCTTTCACAATGTATGCAAGGTTAGAGCTAGCCTGTACAGGCCTGCTCTTTGTCACTTCTCACTTTGCTTCATAACCAAGCAAGTTGTCAAACACAAGAAATCTCACACATCTGATAAAACCAACTAAAACAAAGTTGTCAAACAAGTTTCATATACCCTAGCAAGCCAGAAACATAAGCCCTTGACCACTAAAACCTCCTTGTGCACAAAATCCCCATTTTCTTGCAAAACAGGGCCAGTTCTGCATATTGCAAGCCACATTCAAATTCCCTCGTGCGTTTTGTCCAAAACTACTTCAAACACATTCCAATCAACCTACCTGAGCTATCCAGATCATTCACAAGTTGCTGTAACTCCATTAACACACATTGCCATTTTTGTTTGGAAGCTTTGTAGGTTGAGTTCTGTAGCACGATTCAGGCCACCTCAAAACAAACCAAGCATTGGGAAAGGTTCAGTGGACATCACGCAAGCTCAAAAGAACCTCAAACACCATTGGAAGTTGCTGCATTGTCCAGCTCGAAGTCAACTGAAACAGGTATTTCATGAACTTCTATCTCTCTATTTAGGAATAGTTAGACTTAGGTTTGTGAATGAAAGATGTTGTATTCATAGCCCTGAAACCATACATGTGCTTAGTTTTCATTTATATTAATCGTGCTAGGAGAATTTCATCCATGAACTTTTTGAAAAAACTAGGTTAGAAATTAGGGCCAGAGAAATTCTCTCTGGTCTTTGAGAGTTAGCTTAAGTTTTTTATATGGTTAGATTCGTTGTTTGATGCTCTACAAGTTTCATGTTTTGAGTTTTGTCAAAAAAGCACAGAATCAGGAGATAGCATTTTGTACACAGAAGGCGCGTTGTTGTTTGAACAGAGGAAGAAGATGAAGTAGCTGGGCTGGGCCTGGCTACTTCCTGCTTTTCACACTTGCATTTTCAGTTCACACCCCCTGGCCCATTTCTTTGTATATTTGTCATTTTTGCATTTTTATTTTAATTATGACTTTATTATTTTATGTCTAAATATAAAAAATGCCAAAAAATTATTTTTATATTTCTTTACATTTATTTGGTATTTATTTTTATTTTTACTAGTATAAAAATGTTTATATGCTTTTATATCATTTTGTTTAAATTAAAAAATAATACAAATAATACTTTTATTTTAATTTATTATTTTTATACACATTTGAAAATATTTTCTTGAAATATATACATTTTTTTGTAAATAATTTATTTTATTTTTATACACTTAATATATTTAATACATATATATACATATACTATATTTTATTAAATAATTAGAACAAAAAACACAAAAATAATACATTTTTATTTTTATTAATATTTTATACTAAAAATACCTTTTTTTCAATATACTTTTATTTTTTGTACAAACTGATACATAATTGTATATAAATAATAAATAATACTATTTATTTAAGAAATTAGGGTTTTTGCCCTAAAAAACAAAAATAATTGAAATTGACTTTTTATTTATTTACATTTCACATTAAAAATACTTTCTACATACATAAAAACTTTTTTTGCATAATAAATTTTATTTAATATTTATTTATTGTATTTATTTAAATATTGTGCATTTAATTGTTATGCCTTATACATTCAATTTGGTTGTAATAATTTAGAATTTAATTTCTTGTCAAAATAATCCCCTATTCAAATTTGTACCCCCCCCCCCTCCCTATATCATGTTGTAATAGTGAAGAATTTAAATTCTCGTACCTTTAAGCTTTCAATTATCCCATGATTAGAATTAGGGTTTGTATGCAAAATCAAAACCAACAAATAGTTTGACCTAATCAAAGACAAAAATGCATGAAAAAATAAACACAATGCACACTTACACCCCTAGGGTTACAATCCACTTGTTGCCTTCAAAAATGGGCCATGATATGTATGTCAAGTACTTTGGCAAAACAAAAACAAACAAAAGATCATAGTCCCTCGATGACGCTATCTGAGTTGCCTAAACAAAATGATCAAGTCCCTCAAGAAAATTGCCAAAAATACTTGACACAACTGCTATCATGGTCTATACGATGACCCGCACCTGTCCCGTTTAACATCCTAACACAAGGTTGTTCACCAAATACAATGGTGAAACAACACTGTTAAAAGGGTTAAAAACATAAGAAAGATATTTGAGTAAAATAGGGTAGACAACTCTTAGTTACTTGATCAAAAATCTTGCAAAACATCCTTGCCATTTTCAAACGCACTTCACAACACAACTTCAAAACAACTTCAAAACAATTTCAAAACAACTTTCAAAACATTGAAATATCTTTTCAAAAAGACACACACCTTTGTATATATTCGAACAAGAATCATTACAAAGGTTGCCTAGACAAGGCATCTTTTTCAAAACATTTTCAAAACCACACACACCAAGCACCATTTCAAACAATTGAAAAGAAAAGGCAAGTGATATAAAACAAGTAACTAAGAGCCCATAGAAAACCATGGATGAAAAGGGTGCTAGGACCTTCCCTTTTCATAATGTACCCCCCGAACCCAAGAAAACATCTTAAAGGTCTTTCCTGTGCTTTTTGACCTTTCCTTTGGATAAAATAAAAAGTCGGTGGCGACTCTTGCTAAATCGAACAAGTGCGAAAACAAACGCAAAAATCCCAAGTCAGTTCTCCCACCGTATCACAATGACGAATAACAACCATATTCGAGTTCAACATATTTTATTGCAGCAGAATAACATCAACAATGTATTCAAGTATTTACCCAACATAAAACATGTTTTCCAAAACAACTCTTTTTATAACGTAGTTATAAAAAGAGTTGCAACAAAGAGATATCACGAAGTCTCTAATTAACAAAGCACAACAATCAAGCATTCAGCCCCCCAGTGTTAAATATCAGACCAGACACTGACACCAACGAAAGAAAATAAAGAAGAAAATCTTCTTCTAACTCATCCACACATTCGTTGTGGATCACCTGTGTGTTATCCACGTGGAGGAAATATTCAAAAAGTAAGGGCGAGATATCATAATTATATAATGGAGTGTATAATAATAAGTGAACAACGAATTATTTCAAGCATAACATATATTCCATCAACATATCACACCCATACAATGCAACATCACTACACCAATAACATACACGAATAGCATACTAATACATATAGCATACACCGATAATATCATGCTAACACATATAGCATACACAAGTAGTCACATGTTAACACACATACATAATCTCATGTTAACACATATAACATCCATCGATAATCACATGCTAACACTCATAGCATACATAGATAATCACATGTTAACACATATAGCATACACAACCAATATGCAATGCAATAAGACACTATTATACAATTCAATGCATGTGGTACCGTTGTCTTATAAGAACCTACCAAATAATTCCCGTCGGAAGTCAAGTACATCGCTCACACCCCATAGGGCACACGATTATCCCACTCTTCGTCTCTCATACCCCACTGGGCACACGACCATCATACTCCTTGCCGCTCACACCTCACCAAGCTCACGACCAATCTTCATCGCTCATACCCCACCGAGAACACAATGATATGATTCTCAATTAGAATCCGAATATATTGCTCACACCCCAAATGGGCACACAACAACCCCACACATGTACATAAATGTGTGCATGACATACCTACAACTCATATTACAATAACAATATGCACATCGACCTTCACCATGGTTGGTGCACTTCACCACTACGGGCCACTATACAACATTCACTTGGCAAACATGCAACAATAACGATCCACAGGCATAACAAGCATTCACACTGCATTTACAACATTCCACAAATCAATACAGCTCGACACATATAAAACGCGTGTTCACGCGTTAAATGGTTGGAATTATGGTACTGAAAATAATTTTTGTATAGAGTACATTAAACCAGATTTCTAACGATTCAAATCATGCATCAATCGAACACTCACAGCTCGAGTTACGAATTTCAAAGTTTCACAAAACAACATAACTCGACGCACACCAAACACGTGTCCATGCAACGAATAGTTTGAACTATGATACTAAAAATATTTTAATAGAAATTATGTTATGTCTGCTTTAAACAATTTGAACGACACGTCAATCAAACACCTGAAACAAGAGTTATGAATTTGCGAAGTTTTAAGAAGTTTTTGTCCAAAGTTGTGGTAATGGGTTACACAAAAACTTGTACCTCTTAGAGTTTTGATGATAACAAATACAAAGAACAAATATGAACCCTAAAAATTATGTTATTTTGTAGGAAGAAGTTCTGACCAAAGCAGCATCAGAAGTTAAGCTATAGAAACTACACGCTGAAGTAATCAGAATTTGCGCTGAAGAATGATAATCAGAACCTACGCTTAAGTGAAGTAAACTTTGATTCTGAACAGAAGGAATATAAACTAAGGCATCAATGTTCTGAAGCATCAGCAGTAGGCAAGGACGTAAAATTCTGAAGCGTTACTTTACAATCAAGACAACATCAATTACAACGGCTTCTTTCAGACAGGATCTTCTCAAAATGGAAACTGCGTTAATGACCATTATCACGCTTAAAGTTGGAAAGATTTCCATTGCCTATAAATACAAGCTATGAGATCAAACGAACCAGGATAAAAATACTGTGTCATTGCGCATTTGATTTCAAGTTTTCAATTCAACCCCCCCTTCTTGTGTTTTTCACTTCTTCAATTGGCATCAGAGCGCCTGGTTCTGAGTTCATACACTTAACCGTGTCATTACAAGATCCAAGCTTCAGAAAAACACTATGGTGGGACCAAGCCAAAACATCAGCAATGACTATCATGAAGATAAAGACAGAATCAGTGGCAAACCTCCAATTTTTGATGGAGAAAACTTTGACTACTGGAAATAAAGAATTGAGAGCTTCTTTCTGGCCCATGATGCAGATCTATGGGACATGGTAACTGATGGATACACACATCCAGTGGATGGAAGTGGTCAGGATATATAGAGAGAAATGATGCCTGACCAGCAAAAACGTGATTTCATAAATCATCATAAGGCCAGAACAATACTTCTCAGTGCTATCTCATATTCAGAATATGAGAAAATCTCAAACAGAGAGACAGCCTAAAATATTTTTGACTCTCTGAGAATGACGCAAGAAGGCAACATTCAAGTCAAAGAAACCAAAGCCGTTGCGCTTATTCAGAAGTATGAGGCATTTAAGATGGAAGATATTGAATCCATAGAAACAATGTTCTCAAGATTCCAGATCCTTGTTATTGGGCTGAAGGTTCTTGACACAGGATATTCTACTGCTGATCACGTAAAGAAGATCATCAGAAGTCTACCCAAGAAATGGAGGCCAATGGTCACAACACTTAAGCTAGCCAAAGATCTCAATAAGATATCTCTAGAGGAACTTGTCAGCTCCCTCAGAAGTCACGAGATGGAGCTAGAAGAAGATGAGCCTCGAAAGCAAGGTAAGCCACTAGCTTTAAAATCTAACAGAAAATATGATTTTAAGGTTTTGCAGGCTATGGAAGAAACCTCTAATGGATCCTCATCAGAAGAAGATGAATTGTATCTCCTCTGCAGAAGGGTGAATCAACTATGGAAGCAGAGACAAAGGAAATTCAGAAATCCTAGAAGATCAGAGAATCAAAATGAATCCTCTTCCAGATACAGAAAGTCTGAGTCTTCCTCTGGACATAGAAGATCTGAAGGCTCATCAGGGCACATAAAGTCAAATAACAAGGACATCATCTTCTATGAGTGAAATGAGAAAGGGCACTACCAAAGTGATTGTCCTAAGCTTCAGAAGGAGAAGCCCAAAATGAAGTTCTTCAAGGAGAAGAAGAAAAGCCTCATGGCAACATGGGACAATTCGGACACTTTTGATGCTGACTCAGAGTCAGATGATGAAAGAGCAAACATAGCTCTCATGGCAAACGTGTCAGAAGACAGTGAAGCTTCTGGTTCAGACTCAGAATCGGACACTGAAAAGGTATTCCCTGACTTTGCTATTAATTTCACTAAAGCTGAACTTGCAGAAAGTCTAAATGAAATTCTGGAAAGGTATCAGCAAATTAGAGTCAAATTCAAAAACCTGAAAAAGGAACTTGTCTCTGACTCTGAAAAGACTGAGAATCTTAGATTAGAAAATTCTGAGTTAAAAGAAAATGTTTCAAAATTAGAAAAAGATTTGCAAAACTCTCATAAGGAAATAATCTCAGAGACTCCCAGTAATGCTGATGAGATGATCAAAGAATATGATCACAGCTTTCAGAAGTTTCTGGCTAAAAGCATAGATAGAAGCAAGATGGATTCAATGATCTATGGTGTTAGCAGAAATGGAAGAAAAGGGATAGGATATCAAGGTAAGGTACCTACACCTAAGAAATCCATGGACTTAGTCATAAAACGCCCACCACTTAAATCACACTTCATATATGGGCACACACATGATCTAAATTACACTAGTCATAATTACTCTGTCAAACCAAAATTCAACCAGAGTTTTGGTAAAACTAACAAACCAGGACCCGAGAAGATATGGGTACCTAAGGATAAAATTATATATGTAGCTGATATCTTTAGCAGCAAGGCTAAAACACCAATCATGGTACCTGGACTCTGGATGCTCTCGACACAAGAAGGGAAGAAAGCATATGTGCTAAAGCCTGGAACTTAAACCTGGAGGTTATGTGGGCTTTGGAGGCAACCAAAGAGGAAAAATCATTGGCTCTGGAACAGTAGGTAATGGAAATCTTCCCTCTATAAATAATGTACTACTAGTTGATGGATTAATGCATAACCTGTTATCAATAAGTCAATTAAGTGATAATGGTTATGATATAATCTTTAATCAAAATTCATGCAAAGTTGTTAGTCAGAAAGATGGAAATATCCTTTTTAATGGAATGAGGAAAAACAACATTTATAAAATAAAACGTTCTGAACTAAAGAGTCAGAACGTAAAATGCCTTCTTTATGTTAACAACGAGCAATGGGTCTGGCACAGAAGATTGGGTCATGTTAGTATGAGAAGAATATCTCAGATTAACAAACTCAATCGGGTCAGAGTACTTCCTAATTTTAAGTTCAGCTCAGATGCTCTGTGTGAAGCATGTCAGAAAGGCAAATTTTCAAAACCTGCTTTTAAATTTAAAAACGTTGTTTCCACCTCTAAGCCATTAGAACTTTTGCACATAGACTTATTTGGACCAGTAAAAACTACGTATGTTAGTGGCAAGAAGTATGGGTTAGTGATCGTAGATGACTATAGCAGATGGACATGGGTAAAGTTCTTAGGACACAAGGACAAGTCACACTCTGTGTTCTTTGCATTCTGTAACCAAGTTCAGAATGAAAAGGATCTTAGAATTGTCAAAGTCATAAGTGATCATGGTGGATAATTTGAAAATAAATATTTTGAATCATTTTTTAATGAAAAAGGCATCTTGAATGACTTCTCTTGTCCTAGAACTCCCCAACAAAATGGAGTTGTAGAATGAAAGAACAGAACATTGCAAGAAATGGCCAGAACCATGATCAATGAGACTAACATTTCTAAGATCTTCTGGGTAGAAGCAATTAACACAACATGCTACAATCAGAATATAATCTCTATAAGACCTATTCTGGAAAATACTCCATATGAACTGTGGAAGAACAGAAAGCCCAACATTTCTTATTTCCATCCGTTTGGATGCACTTGTTTCATTCTGAATACTAAAAATTATCTGAACAAGTTTGACTCTAAAGCTCAAAAGTGTATTATGTTAGGATACTCTAAACGCTCAAGAGGGTACAGAGTATACAATACAGAAACACAGATTGTTGAAGAGTCAATCAGTGTTAGATTTGATGATAAGCTTGACTCTCAAAAGTCAAAGCAGAATGAATTCTTTGCAGATATAGAAGTTAAATTCAGAGGTACTGAAGAAAAATCATCAGATGTTCTCAATTGAGACGCTCTAATAACGTCAGAAAGAAATGCTACAAGTAATCCAGCACCTTCTGTTGATCAACTCCATAAAAGGTTTTCCAGAAGCAGCATAGCTCACCCAAAAGATAAAATCCTGAGAAAGAAGGATGATCCAATCAGAACAATATCAATATTCAGAAACTCTGAAGAATCCCTCATGGGGCTGGTCTCTCTGATTGAACCAACAACAATTGATGATGCGCTTCTGGACAACGACTGGATTTTGGCAATGCAGGAGGAATTAAATCAGTTCACCAGAAATGACGTATGGGATCTGGTTCCCAAACCAAAAGGATTCAACGTTATTGGAACAAAATGGGTGTTCAGAAACAAACTGAACGAGCAAGGAGAAGTCATCAGAAACAAAGCACGAATGGTGGCACAAGGTTATAGTCAGCAAGAGGGGATAGACTATACAGAAACCTTTTCTCCAGTCGCCAGGTTAGAATCTATCAGACTCTTAATCTCATTTGATGCAAACAATGGCATCACTCTATTTTAGATGGATGTCAAAAGTGCTTTCCTAAATGGCTATATATATGAAGAGGTATATGTGCACCAACCCCCTGGATTTGAGAATTCCAAACACCCAGAATATGTTTTCAAACAAAAGAAGTCACTCAATGGTCTGAAACAAGCTCCCAGAGCTTGGTATGAAAGACTAAGTAACTTCCTGTTAGAAAAGGAATTCACCAGAGGGAAAGTGGACACAACCTTATTCTGTAAGTCTTTTAAGAATGACATTTTAGTGTGTCAGATTTATCTAGATGACATTATCTTTGGATCCACTAAACCATCTATGGAAAGAGAGTTTTCTAAGTGCATGCAGGCAGAGTTTGAGTTGAGCTTAATGGGGGAACTCAAATTCTTTATGGGCATTCAGATAAACTAAACTCCAAAAGGAACTTACATTCATCAGAGAAAATATGTCAGAGAACTTCTGAAGAAATTTGATCTCTCAGAATGTAAGCCCTCAAAGACTTCAAGGCACCCCACGTGCATTCTGGAAAAAGAAGAGGTAAGTAAAAAGGTAGAACAGAAAGTCTACAGAGGTATGATTGGCTCTCTCCTTTATCTGAAGGCTTCAAGGCCTGACATTTTATTCAGTGTTTTCCTATGTGCTAGATTCCAATCAGATCCTAGAGAATCTCACTTAACAGTAGTTAAGCGAATTTTCAAGTATCTGAAAGGTACTACTAATTTGGGTTAGTTTTATAGAAAATCCAATGAATACATCTTAGTAGGATACTGTGACGTTGATTTTGCTGGAGACAGAGTAGAGCGTAAAAGCACTTTTGGAAGCTTCCAGTTTCTGGGAGAAAATATGATCTCATGGACCACAAGAGATAGTCCACTATAGCTTTCTCAACAGCAGAAGCTAAATACATAGCAGCTGCTGGATGTAGCACTCAAATGCTCTGGATGAAAAGTCAACTTGAAGATTTCAACATATTTGAGAGTAACATTCTTATCTTCTGTGGTAACACTTCAGCTATATGTCTCAGTAAGAATCCTATTTTGCATTCTAGGGCTAAGCATATAGAAATAAAAGATCACTTTATTAGGGACTATATTCAGAAAGGAATTCTCACTTTAAAATTCATTGACACAGACCATTAATGGGCTGATGTATTTACAAAACCTCTTTCTGAAGATAGATTCAATTTCATTCTGAAACACCTCAGTATGAAGTTATACCCAGAATAAAATGTTTTATTTGCATATCTTAACCCTCAGAACTTTACTGTTTTATGTGAACATTTGATCAACATGTCTTCAGAAGTTAGAAGTACAGTTGCCTCAGAGTCTATCCAAGAAGATCTGAATGTTTCATTTCAAGGATAGAGGCGTGCAATTTACATCATTGAACATCTGTCATCCTCTCACAAACCACCTTCGGAGGCTGAACACGCGTTCAAATTCTGAAGGGTCCAAGGCTCTGATTGGATGCATTGAGACACTTGTCAGTGGTAAACCGTTCAAATATATTTCTGAATCCCCTAATCTCAGGTTTCATTAATGCATATAATCATTACTTATTTTCTTACTTACTGCTTACGTTTTCCAAAAATATATGTAAACTCAAATTTACTATTTCATTCATTCACTTCTTCACTTTTACTATCTTCTCTATTCACTCTTGTTTCAAGTTTCGTTTTCAAAAACCCTTTTCATCTTCTCCAACAAACTCGTGTGAACAATGGCTTCTTCATCAAACCTCAAAAATCTCAGTGCTCCTGAATCTGCATCAACGGAACAATATGAAGACAATATGAAGAACCCATCAGGACGCTTCTCACTCCTATTGATAACCTGGAAGTTCTCTCAGAACTGATCATTGATTTTGAGAGTCTACAAGAAAATGGGTTCAATCTCTATGAAGACGTGACTGCTCAAGGTTGGAACAGGTATTTTGATCGTCTGTTGGGTCCAACGTTTCCCATTCTCATCAAAGAATTTTGGATTCACGCTACATCTTCCAAACACCAGGTTACTTCTTATGTTATGGGAAAGAAAATTGTGATAACAGGAGATCTTATTAGGAAGCTCATTGGATACAATGGTGGTGGAGTCAGATGCATAGATATGGAAGAATCATTCTGGGATGTATCAATCACAGGAATCCCACAAGCTCTCCTGATTACATCAACAATGATCAACAGTTTATGATCTATTTCATTGCAAAGAAGACAAAGATTAATCTTCCACACTTGCTCTTCAACCATCTCAGAACAAGTGTGAAAGAGACCAGAGAAGAAGAAAGAACTAAGAGGGATTGAATTCCCTTAGGAAGACTGATATCAGATATTCTAACAGAAAACAGGCTGATAGAATATCTGACAGAGGCTCAAGAATTAAGCACTTTGGAAGCAACTGCTGGGAATCCTCTGAACGCAAAGAATCTGATGAAAATGAAGATCATTGAGAACATTCAGAAGGAACCAACTATTGCTTCTCATGAGACCATTACTTCAAGGAGGATACCTCTGAAGGATTTTCCTTTATTTTCTGAGATAGACAGCAGCCCAGAAGTCATAGTCAGATACCTTGAAGCTTGCAAGGCTGGTGGGACTGCTCCAGAAATAAACATTCAAGATCTGCACAGGCCAGCTTCAGAGGTGGCGTTAAAGAAATCCAATAAGAGGAAAGCAGCGGCGGAAGGATCCTCTCAGAAGGCACCTAAAGTTGAGAAAAAGAAAGGTAATCCATCTTCTGTTTCTGTTATAGAATTAATTGTTGTTACAACATCTGAAATCAATCCCCCTCAACCTATAGAAAATCCTTCACCCCAAACTTTTGAAGATTTTGACATAGAGTTTGATCCATTTGTAACTCTAGGAAATTTTCTGAATGATCCTCACTCCCCCAATCAAAATCCAAACCCAGAACCTCATCAACCAGAACTTGCAAAAGTTCTATTTGACATTGAACTATTTGATTCAGACTTTCAATCTCCACTCCCAGAAAATCCAAACTCTCAACAACTCCCAGAAAATCCAAACTCCCAACCACAATCAGAAGATCCACAACCACACTCTCCTCAACCAGAACATCTGAACCCCGGCTCACCACAACCGGAAAATAGACACACTCTCTCTCCACCTTCTGAAAACACATCTTCTGAACCAGAAACCCAACACACCTCCACAAACCAATCTGAAGACTCTCCTTCAGATTCTGATACCAAAATCCAAATCCATGGAATAACAGAACCTCTTGTGGTTCGCATGCCTCTCACTATCCATGATATTCCAGAAATCCCCTCATCCCTTGAATCCGCACCACCAAACTACCCTCACAGACCAATTCTAATTCCTGACTCTCCCAATCGGTCACCCATCAACCATCCAACTGACAACCTCACAATTGTCATTGATCTACAAGTGCTGGAACGACTTGCTTCCACCTCACACAAAATCTTCATTCCCAAACCTAAACCAACAAAATCAGATGTTGGTAAGAGTCTGTTGATTTTTGAAACAGAAATGCAGGAATGGATCAACTCTTTAAAGCAAACAAGCCTAGAGAATTCTAATCTTGCTGCTTCTGATTCTCTCTGGGAAATATTCAGAAAATGGTTCAACGCTGAAACTCTGAAGCTAGAGGAATTGGGTTATGAAAGGGCTCAGTAGAACTTCAGTGATAAGCTGAAATCTTTTCAAGACCAAGTTCTGAGTCAATGGTGCAAGAAAGAAATTCTTCCACTGGATAATGCTCCCTGGAAAGAGCACCATCCTTCAGAAGTTGCTGAACCAGATACAGATAGTCTCTCCCTGACTACTGCTCCAGAAGACATGATTGTAGCAAAAGAAGTGGTTCAATCAAAAGAAGCTGCAGAATGTTCTAAACAGAATGCAACCCCTGAAGAGACACCAGCTTCCTCTCTAGTCATGCAAACTCTGGAAGAGTTGAAGCAAGAGAATGCTTTAATCCATGAAAGACTGGACAAGCAAGAGGATACAAACAAAGAGATCAAAGGAATTCTGGATAAACAAGAAGATACTACAAAGGAAATCAAAGATATTCTGGGCAAGTAGGAAGAGTCAAGCACTCAGATCAAGATCTTGTTGGAAGCGTTGTTCACACGCCTTTCCCATCCTTCTTAGATTTTTCTTTTAAAACTGTTTATTTTTAATTTTTATCTTTACCTCCTTGTTTCTAAAACATGTCATTGCATTATGTTTTTTAATATAATTCATCTTTTTGCTCTGATTATATTGCTTTTTGATACTTGACAAAAAGGGGGAGAAAGTAAGATATTTTTAATAACAGTATACCGGGACAAAAGTCTCAAACATTCTGAGTTATTTAACCTCTACTTTCTAAAAAGTTTGAACAGGAACAAATTCTGATAGGAGATACAGCAAAAGCTCTGACGAAAAGGAACTTCAGGGAAGTAATCAACTCAGAGGGGGTCTCTCTTAAACTTTTTGTTCTCTTCTTTCATTGAAAATTCTAGTTTTTGTCATCATCAAAAAGGGGGAGATTGTTAGAACATAGTTTGATTCTACAACCCTTAATTAGAGTTTTGATGATAACAAATACAAAGAAAAAATATGCACCCTAAAAATTATGTTATTTTGTAGGTAAAAGTTCTGACCAAAGCAGCATCAGAAGTTAAGCTATAGAAACTACACGCTGAAGTAATCAGAATTTATGCTGAAGAATGATAATCATAACCTGCGCTTAAGTGAAGTAAACTCTAATTCTGAACAGAAGGAATATAAACTAAGGCATCAACATTCTGAAGCATCAGCAGCAGGTAAGGATGTAAAATTATGAAGCGTTACTTTACAATCAAGACAACATCAATTACAACGACTTCTTTTAGACAGGATCTTCTCAAAATGGAAACTGTGTTAATGACCATTATCACACTTAAAGTTGGACATATTTCCATTGCCTATAAATACAAGCTATGAGACCAAATCGTTCACGATTTTTGCCAACGCTACTACAAAACAATTTAAAAACGCTGCAAGCTTTCTCTAGTTTTATTCCACGCTCTAAAATTGTGTAATTTATAACAGTTGTGATAACTATTTTTGTAACGAAAAACATCTACACAGAATTCTTGTATCTTTGATTAAGAACAGTTTTCCTTGAGATTAACCGGATTGTGGTTGTACTGAAGAAGACTTTGACAGTTGTCAAAGTAGTGATTGTAATCTGTTTGAGATTAGTGAATTAAGACCTCGTTGGAGAGAGGCGAAATCACCTTGACGGGTGGACTGGAGTAGTTTGAGATCAAACGAACCAGGATAAAAATACAGTGCCATTGCGCATTTGATTTCAAGGTTTCAATTCAACCCCCTTCTTGTGTTTTTCACTTCTTCAGTACCCGGGACCACCTTATTACAGTAGCTAGGAACACAATTTCTTTATGTGGTAACCGGTTACAGTAGCTAGGAACACATATTCTGGTAACCGGTTACACCCGCGAAAATGTAATTTTCTGCATTTTTTGTATAGGAAAACCCATTTAAAAAAATTTTCAAAGCCCCAATCTCCACACATTACACAACAACATAATCCAAGTTCAACTCATAATCACATACATCAATAACAACATTCTAAATTATCACAGAACCAATTACAGACATGAGTTTACTATATTAATTCACAATCACATACACTGACATAAACCCACAAATCACAAATTCATACAACATCATCATCCAACAAAATTTTATCAATAAGGGATTAACGTATGAATTAGAATTAGGTTCTTACGAGTAATTACCATTACCCACTGATCACTATACAACCCGTTAGATAGTTAGAACCCCACCTTTACCGTGAATTTCCTGGCTTGAATTCCCTTCCCTTCTACAGTGGAATCTTCTCTAAGCCCTAGCTTCGTCTTCTCTCTTTCGTTCTCTTTTCTCCAATTCCACAATTGTAACCAATTGACAACAAATTCTCTTATTCTTCTTTTGTCACTTTTACCCCTTGGACCTTTTCTATGACATTCTACTTATGCCCTCACTTAACTACTTAAAATTACCAACAAAGAGACCTCCATATCTCTACAGTAATATTATTTTTATTTCAATTATTATTATTATTTATTATTATTATTATTATTATTATTATTATTATTATTATTATTATTATTATTATTCCCTAATAATAAAATAATCCTACTAAATAATTAATTGAATAAATAATTATTTAACCATTAATAATATTATTTAATTCTTTTAATCTTGATTAAATAACGCTAGTAACTACTTACTTCCAATACCCCTATGTTCTACACAATTACTCACACACCTCAAACACCTTAATCTCTATATTTCTAAGGCAACTACCCCACACCAAGGGTATCACAACATATCAAAACACTGATTAACTCATATAAATGCACAAGACCACATAATTAAATTATGAAAAACAATTTAAATAAAATCGTGGCGTTATAATTCTCCCCCACTTAAAACATTTTCGTCATACAAAATTTACCTGATGTAAACAACTCTAGATACGACTCTTGCATCATACTCCCCAACTCCCACGCCGTGTTTGGAAACATTTCGAATACCACTAGTCAACACTTCACATCGTTAACCACGATAATACAACAAGATGCAATGCTACCGATTTATGAGCGCACAAGTTCATTTCACTCCTTGTCCTATCCCCCTAGGATACATGATCTATCACCTTATGATCTTGTTCACTCTTGGACCGGAACACAACAAGATCGTCACCATCACCACAGGTAAATCTTCTCTAACTCCCCTTCATAATAAATATCTACTCACCCTCGAATCCTTGCCATAGGAAATGAGGCAACAACATAGTTGAAGAACGTATAGTTCTACGACATGAACATCGCCTTTATCATTTCATCAGGAAACAACAATGTTATTAGAACATCAACACAACCATAATACGAACAACATTAACACACAACATTGATACCACAATGCTATGATTCCCCAATCAAACATGCAAATCGATACATCTATTGACATGGAAGTAACACGAATAATATATAAACCTTTCACCTATCATTTCCATTCTGGAATGTCCAATGGTTAGCATCATTCTCGCGAGCTTCTGATGTTTAACCCTTGACTCCTAACAAGTCATACACGCTTAACGAGTTGCACCACATCACGCTTCAGTTGCGCCACTCTAATCATCTACCTTAAGTCACTATCCTCATCTTGATTTCCTTCGACTATCAGATCTACAAGTCTCATATCTAGCCTCTGACTCTTTTAATATCCACCAAAATATCGTTGTTCATATCTGATATGCTCAACCTTCAACTATGTGGCTTTAGGTCACATACAACCTCAAGTCTCCGAACTATTTAATAAGTCCTAATTCTTTCCTATCCATTTTTCCATTATGTTTACGCAAAATTGTGAGCGACTATCTTCTCGATAGAACGTCAATCACTTTACACACTATCAAGCTAGCAAGACAAGTTTATCCCATCCAACACGATCTTGTCTACTATTAACAAGAGATTAAGAGTGATCAATTACTCAATTTGTCAATAGGTATCCGACAACCATGATAGACCATAAACCATTGTTACTAAACTATAATATTGTTCCTTTCGAACTTGTGCTCGAAGGCATCTAAAGCACCATGGCCCAATTATCTCATTTGAGATTTACAAATGTTTCCACAATTCCTTATCATTCGATCTCGTCGATGAGACACATCACCCAAATAAATTACATAGTCTACTTCACACTCACTTAGCATCACATAAATGTTAAGTATCTTCCAACTCAGGAAGTGCTGGTACACCTAATACATTACAAACCAGTTTATTCCAATTGAATTCTCTATCCATATAAAGGACTTTAACAACATTTATAAATCCCTAATCTTTCCTTAAATCTCACAACATCGAGGATCCATATATTTTCATATTTGAATCTCATTCCAATCACAAAATCAATAACATGATTCCCACATCTGGTTGGTGATAGAACTCCCCAAATTCTTCCCAACACATGTCGATACCTTGCCATCACAAACATGATTCCAATCTCTCTGGAATTTATTTTTCCTTTACCATTACCCTTATTTTCCTCAAAAGCTATCGTTACTCTAATCATTCTTAATCGGCATAAGTTGCATCTCCCTGCGCTTCTACAATACCTTCACATCCTTCCTAATACCAAACATCTCATTCCCTCGATTCATTCATTAATAACATATCGTACTTGGCCTGGTCTCAAACAAGTTGCGATAATAACCAATTAAGCCCAAAAAGCTTCTAGTCTTTGAAACCGATTTCAGAGCCTCTTGAAGAATGGAAAAGCACAATAAATGGGGGTTTGATTTGGGGTTTTTGAAACTTAAAGAAAAGAACACATTGGTTATCCTGGTTCATTTGAACTCAAAGTACTCCAGTCCACCTGCCAAGGTAATTTCGCCTCTCTCAACAAGGTCTTAATCCACTAATCAATATTGATTACAAAACTACTATGATAACCGTCAAAGTCTTATTGAGTATAAACCACAAGCCAGTTTTCTCAAGTAATTTCACTAAAAAATATTGAATAAAAGTGTACAAGAATGTTTTCTAATAAAACAGTATCACAAGTGATGTTTTACACAGTTTGAATTTTGAACGTTTGAGGATGATAAAGATGGCTTCGTTACTGCACGTGAAAAATCGTGAATGATTTATCCTTCAAACTTTGTTTAAATAGGCGAAGCATGTAGGAGCTTTTGGAATGTTGATCAATGATAATTAAAGAGATTTCCAAAAATAGAGATCCTTGTTCCCTTCCAGCTGTTACTTTTGAAATGGTAATAATTGATTTGTAACGTTTCACTACATGCTTGCTTCAGAAGATGAAAGTTTATGTTGCTTCTTTCCAGATCATTGTGGATCAGAAACACGGAGTCCTGTTTGCAGCGTTAGAAATTTTTTAAGATATGTTTGGAATCAGAGTTGAAATAACTTTTTAACTCATCTTATGATCTTCTTCCATCAGAAATTCTCTGCAAAATAAAATATAAATTTATGGAGCATAATTGTTCTTTGTGTTTGTTATCATCAACTTACAAGGGTTGTAGAATCAAACTATGTTATAACAATCTCCCCCCTTTTGATGATGACCAAAACATGGATATTTCAATAGAAACAAAAAGAACATAAAGCATTTTAAGGTTCCCCCCTGAGTTAAATACTCAGATAGAGAAGAAATACTTCCCTGAAGTTTATTCTGATCTGAGTTTTTGATGTATCTACTTTTGTCATCTTCAACAAAGTTTGTTCCTGTTTTGCTTTCAGAAGGAAAAAAATGGTAGAAGTTATGATATTTAAAATGTTTGAGACTGCATCTTAATATTGTTATTAGAAATATCTTACGTTCTCCTCCTTTTTGTCAAGAATCAAAAAGCAATAAAAACACTTTAAGCAATAAAAGATGAGTTGTATTCATAAGGATTGCAGTAACACATTCAGAATAAAACAAAAAAATGAACACATAAAAGAAAGCAATTTTCAAAACTAAGATTGAGGTGGAGGAATTCGTGTGAACAGGGCTTCCAACAAATTCTTAATCTGAGTGTTTGACTCTTCTTGTTTTCCCCACGTCCCTTTGATTTCCTTGCATGTGTCATCTTGCTTGTCTAGTCTCGCCTTGAACACTGCATTTTCTTTCTTCAACTCCTCCAGAGTTTGCAGAACTAGAGATGAAGAGGGTATATCAACAAAAGGTGCCACCTTTTAAGAGCAGGCTGCGACTGATTCTGACTCAGTATCTTCTTCAACTTCCTTGCCTTTATCTTGAACCATAAAAAGAGGCAGAGGATCAGAGGATGGTTCATCATATTCTGAAGACAGGTGATCTTCCCAGGAGGCATTGTCCAGCAGAAGGAGAGGTTTCTTTTCCCAGTGACATAGAATTTGATCTTTGAAGACTTTCAGATGATCACATAAGTTCTATTGAGCAATTTCATAACTCAACTCCTTAAGTTTCCGGGACTCAGAATTGAACCATTTTCTGAACTGATTCTAGTGTGAATCAGAATCAGCAAGATTAAGATTCTCTAAGCAAGCTAGCTTCAAAGAGTTAACCCATTCAAGTATTTCTGCTTCAAAAATCAGGAAATTTTTATCAATATCTGCTTTGGTGATTTTTGGTTTTGGTACGAAATTTTTTTTAGAGCATGAGACAAGATTGTCCAGAGCTTCTAAGTCTATAATGGTGCAAAGGTGATCTTATGGATGGTTGTTTGGAGAGGGAGAATAAGAGATAATAATGGGTGAATATGGTGTGTTTTTGTGGAGTGGAATGATAGGGAGATGGAATTTTTGGGATGTCGTGGATTGTGTTTGGTTATTGGACCATGAGAGGGCATGTAATTCCAGGAATGGATGTGGTGGTATCAGAGTCAAAATTTGGATTTTCTGAGTGGGGAGCATGAAAGTTTGGATTTTCTGAGTGGGGAGCTTGAGAGTTTGGATTTTCTGAGTGGGGGGCTTGAAATAACAGATCAAATTAATCAATATCAGAAAGAACTTGAGCAAGTTCAGGCTGATTTTGGTCAAGATAGGTAGAAGGTGGATCGTCCAGAACGTTTTCTAGAGTAAGTGAAGGGTCAAATTCAATATCAAAGTCATCAAAGGTTTATGGTGAAGGGTCTTCTATGGGTTTTTGAAAGGAGGGGGTTTCATACGGTGATCAAAGAACTGATTCCATAACAGAAATAAAAGATGAATTACCTTTCTTCTTAGAAGCCTTGGGAACCTTATGAGACGATCCTTCTCCAGCAGCTTTCCTTTTCCTTGATTTTTTTAGGACAATCTCTAGAGGCTGTTGTCGCAGATCACGAATGTTCACTTCTGGATTTTTCCCGTCCATTTTGCAAGCCTCTATATATCTGACAAAAATTTCTTTAGAGGCATCTGTTTGAGAGAAGAGAGGAAAATCCTTCAGAGGTGCTCTTCTTGTTGTGATGACTTCCTTGGTTGCTACTGTTGGATCCTTCTTGATGGTTTCAATGATCTTCATTTTCTTCAGATTCTTCGCATTCAGAGGGATACCAGCACATGCTTCTAGAGTGATGACCTGTTGAGCCTCAGTCAGATATTCTACCAGTTTGTTCTTTGTCAGAATATCTTATATGAGCTTGCCCAGAGGTATCCAGTCCCTCTTTGTCCTTTCTTCTTCTCTAGTCTCTTTGACGCTGGTCTTCAGATGATTAAACAGAAGATGAGGAATATTGACCTTTGCTTTGGTTTCTATGAAGTATAGAAGGAATTGTTGATCAATGATGATATAGTCTGAAGAACTTGTGGGTTTTCTGTGGTTGATGCAGCCCAAGTTGATTTTTGACCAAATTCAGAAGTAGTCTTTTAGATCTTTGATTTTGTTTGAAGTTTGGCCAGAAGAAAAAATCTATTTTGAAATCTTTGTTAGGTTAGAGCATTTATCTGCCATGTCACTGCAACAAATGCCTCTGCCGTCATGACCTATCAAACGCGCAATGAGATCTTCAGAGATTACTATTTTATTTCCCATCACAAAAGAAGTAACTTGATGATATGAAGCAGTAGCGTGATTCTAGAATTCTTTAACTAATCTTGGAAAAACTGGACCCAGTAGACGATCAAAATACTTTGTCCACCCTTGAAATTCAACATCAGGAGTTAGGTCGTAACCGTTTTCCTTCATACTGACAAAGTCCACAATGAGTTCACACAGAACTTCCAGCAAATCAATGGGAGTCAGGAGTGTTCTTGAGGGTTCTTCATATATGTTTGTTGTTGAAGAAGAAGAGTCGGGAACACTTTTAGAGCTTTGAGCAGTTTGAGAAGAAGCCATTGTTCACACAGACTTTTGAGGATTTTTGAAGAAAAAATTGAACACTAGTAATAGAGAGAAGAAGTGAGAGTGAAAAAGTGAAAGTTAAAGTGAGCAGTGTATTTATGGGAAAATAGAAAACTTAGTTAACAAGAAAAGAGTGAAAATAAATTATTACATAACATTAATGATTCCTGAAAATAGGGAGATGGCATAGATATATAAAACAGTTACCGATACGACACTAGTCTCAATGCATCCAATCAATGCTTTAGTCTCTTCAAAATTTGAACATGTGTCCATCCTTAGAAGAAACTCGTGTGAGAAGATGACAGATGTTGATGTAATGAACTTCACGCTTCTATATTTGAAATGAACTGTTTGGAAACTGTTTATATCTTCTTAAATAGATCCTGATACAACTTTCCTTCTAACTTCTGAAGAATTATTGATCATATGTTCACATAAAAACATAAATTTCTGAGGGTTAAAGAATACATAAATAATACTCTTATTCTGGACATAATTTCATGCTGAGATGTTTCAGAACGAATTTAAACCTATCTTCATAAATGGGTTTAGTGAAAACATCAACCCATTGATGGTCTGTGTCAATAAATTTTAATGAAAGAATTACTTTCTGAATATAGTCCCTAATGAAGCGATGTTTTATTTCTATATTCTTGGCACTAGAATGTAAAATAGGATTTCTATATAAACAAATGGCAGGATTATTGTCATAGAGTATAGGAATGTTACTCTCAAATATGTTGAAGTCTTCAAGCTGACTTTTCATCCAGAGCATCTGTGTGCTGCATCCAGCTGCTGATATATATTCAGCTTTAGCAGTTGATAGTGTGATGGTGGATTTCCTCTTGCTAGACCACGAGATAATATTTTCTCCCAGAAATTGGCAGCTTCCAGAAGTACTTTTTCTTTCTATTCTATCTCCAGCGAAGTCAGTATCACAATACCCTACTAACTTGTATTCTTTGGTTTTTCTATAACACTGACTAAGATTAGTAGTACCTTTCAGATACTTGAAAATTCGCTTAACAGTTGTTAAGTAAGGTTCTCTAGGATCTGATTGGAATCTAACACACATACGTACACTATACAGAATATCAGGTCTTGAAGTTGTAAGATATAGGAGAGAACGAATCATACTTCTATAGATCTTATGTTCTACCTTCTTACTTACCTCTTCCTTTTCCAGAATGCATGTAGGATGCATGGGAGTTTTAGATGGCTTACATTCTGATAGGTTAAATTTCTTCAGAAGTTATTTGAGAATTTTTTTTATTAATAACCATGTATTAAAATAATATTTCACAAATAACCGGGTTTCGGAAAAAATTACGCAAATAACCATGTTTCAGATGACTCTCCAAAGGAGGAGCCATCTCACTTGGCGCCTCCACCTAGGGTTTTGCCCTAGGCGCCATCTCACTTGGCGCCTCCCTTGGCTTTTAGCCAAGTGAGATGGCGCATGCTCCTTAAAAGTGAGAGGAGGCGCCATCTCACTTGGCTCCTAGGGCAAAACTAGGGTAAAATGCTGTTTTATAAATAATTCGTCCGTTTCTCCGAAATTTCTCACACTTTCTCGCACTGTATTTTTATTTTGTACTCTGTTATTTGCGTCATGACGTCACCTATGATTTTTAGCAGAGATGGTTACGTTATCTTCTCCGCCACGAAACCTGCGATGAAAATGAAATTCTGGCACATTCACTCCATGGAGCGTCTGAAGCGGGAGTTGATGCGGTGGCTAGATGGAGACATTGCGGAGGGGGAAAAAATTCGAAGGATCCAGCGAAAACGAACAACAACCTCACATGCGACAGGAAGACCTAATGTGTGGTTGGAGGAAGTCAAAACAGACAGTGATGTAATGTTGATGATGCATGTGTCAGATGAAATTGTGTTAACAGTTGTAATTTCCTAGATTGAATATCGTTAATTATTGTTGTACGCGTTTTATTAATTGTTGAAAAATCTGTTAACGGAAAACCCAAATGTTTACAACATAATTATGAAAAGATTTTATGTATTACAATATTTATGTGGTCGAGCCAGACGCCCGATTCAGACAGTTTTTGAGATTGTGTCTGACCTGACGGCATAAACCACACTTTCTTTCCAACCTGTCAAGATCGTCCATTTTTGTTGTGATGCGCCTACTTTTGGGACGACCCTTCTTGTTCCTTCGCATTTGGTCATTGTGCCAAACTATATTGCCGTCGTATTCAGGCCAATAATCTGGTTTTGCCACCAAAGGAAAGTTGTTGTTGTAAACAGTGAGCAAAGTTTAAGGTTTGTAAACGTTTGACAGCAGTTGAAGAGCGTCTTGATGGGTATGAGCACAAGCGGCAATGACATGAGAGCAAGGCATACGAAATGCTTGAAACCTGCCACAATCGCACCATTGAGAAGGTAAAATGACCCTGTATTCTTGTCTTGGCAGGCCTTCATTGTGGTCGATTGTCTCTTTCACAATGAAGTTGTGGCTGTGTCGGTCAAACCGTATAACCATGTGAGTGTTGGCTTTAGCACTTTCAGCCTTAATGTATTTCATGCAGCTTTCAATCATAGTTGTCCAGATTGCAACAACGCATTCCATATTTCACCTCTTTTTGCAAATAACGCAGCCATCCTAAAATACGTAGATTTTACCAAGGCAGTGATTGGGAGGTTTCGTATGCCCTTGAATACCTCATTCATTGATTCAATAAGATTTGTTGTCATATGCCCCCATCTTTGGCCATTGTCGTATGACCTAGTCCATTTTTCCACCGGAATATTGTCGATCCACCTACCGGCTTCCGGATTAGACAAATGGATCTCGTTGCGGTAATATTTGAATGTGGGTTGTGTCAATGCATATCCCGCATTCATAACTGCTTTCCTCAATGTTTTGTCCTTGACCTCCCTCGAGAAATTCTGGACGATATGCCTAACGCAATAGACATACGTAGAAGGAGGGTCATGCCAACCATTTGCTGGATTATTGTAGGCACTTTCAATGGAGGCATGTCTGTCCGAGATCAAACAGAGATCTGGTTGAGGAGCCACGTGTGTCCGAAGATTTTTCAGGAAAAAGCTCCAAGCACCACCGGTCTCCCCCTCGACAAGGGCAAATGCAGCGGGGAAAATGTTGTTGTTGTCATCTTGTGCAACTGCCATCAATAGCGTGCCTTTGTACTTCCCATACAACCAAGTCCCATCAATTTGTAAAATTGATTTGCATGATGCAAACCCTGTGATGCATGGTTGAAATGCCCAAAACACGCGACTGAATATTCTGTTGCCATGTAGTAGACTACCATCTTGGGCGTACGCTGGCAATGTTTCCAGAACGTAAACACTACCTGGAGAATACGTCTTGAGTGCATTCAGGTAGCGGGGAAGTTCTCGGTATGACTCCTCCCAGTTTCCGTACACCCTTTCAATCACCTTAGTCTTTGCTAACCACGCCTTACAGTAAGACGAAGTGTAGTTAAAAACCGTGGTGATGTGGGAGATGATTGTTTTTACCTTCAAAGATGGGTTGTTGCTGACCAGGGGTAGGATTTCTTGACAGATTAGATCATAGTTGAGTTTTCGGTGGTCTTGTGATTGAGTGGAACTTACACAAGTGTGGGTAGTCATGGAACCTATGACCCAGCAGTCACCCCTTAATCTGTATGATGCGGTCAGCTTGAACATACAGTCAGGGTGGACACACTTGATCTTGTACCTTTCCGGGTTGACACGATCCACCTTAAAATCAACCAAGTTGAGCATGTGAAATTTTTTAATGGCCCTGATGCATTCCTCTCTGTTACGAAACTTGTCCTTCTCTTTTAAATTTTCATCCGACTGCATATACGGATTGAAAAATAAGTCAGTAGAAGGTTCATCTCCGCCCATGTTGAAGTTTGTCATGTGCGGAGGTGGTGTGTAGATTTTGTCTGTAGGAATACTAGGGATGCCATCATCGTCAGAATCATCATTCACCATTTCATCAAACTCTAACTCGTTATCTTCTTCTTCATCATCAACTGCATCTACCTCATCTTGTTCATTCTCCAAAGGATCAACCTCTTGTGTCACCTGAGGCTCTTGAAGAAAAACGTACAACTCAATAGAATCGTATCCAGAATAGACATGGCTGGAAATCATATTCTGGAGATCCTCGTCATCTTGAACTTCAACCTTATAAAAAATTACTTGGTTGTTTCCAAAGAAAACTGGATTCTGATAAAATATCTGGGACACCGGGCCTCGTTCAAGTTTGGCCTCCAATCTTTTTTTGAAGTACGAGAAATTGGCTTTCCCGTTTAAGAGAAATCGAATGTTGTCTGTGTCTCTAAACAAAAACCCAACTATGGGACAAATGTATGTCTCACCGTTGAAATGTGCTTTGACGACAAATTATGGTGAAGAGGCCATTGCGTAGAATTATTTTAAGGTTTGAAGGTTGGAATGTTTGAGGTTTATTGATTGTATGAAGGTATGAATGCTGTAATGTTTAAAGGTTGGAATGTTTGAAGGTTGGAATGTTTGAATTTGATGAGTGATTCGAAGGTTGGAATGTTTGATTGTTTGCAGGTTTGAAGGTTTGGTTGTAAGAACGTTTGAAGGTTGGAAGATTTGACAGATTATGTGAATCAATGTTATGATAAACGTAAGGCTAAAAATTTCAATTAAGTAAGGATGCAACCCCCCAAGGTTGCCAATAATATTACATGCAATAATGAAACCCCCTAGGCTGCCAATAATATTACATGCAATAATGAAACCCCCTAGGCTGCCACCTAGCCTGGCCCTATTCTGCACATATACATTTATTTTGTAAGACTCCTCCCATCAACTCCAATGGGCTTACATGCAATAATGAAAGGAATCCCAAAGGCTGTCACGTAGCCTGAGCCTAGGCTGTAACAAAGGACACCTCTTATTCTCCAATTGGGGTGGCGACACCATTCATTTTTTTACTCTTTCGCCAAGTCCAATGGCGCCTCCCTTATTGTCCAATCGTGATACATGCATGGGCTTATGTAACCCCCTAGGCTGCCACCTAGCCCGGCCCTATTCTGCACATATACATTTATTTTTTAAGACTCCTCCCATCAACTCCAATGGGCTTACATGCAATAATGAAAGGAATCCCAAAGGATGTCACGTAGCCTGAGCCTAGGCTGTAACAAAGGACACCTCTTATTCGCCAATTGGGGTGGCGACACCATTCATTTTTGTACTCTTTCGCCAAGTCCAATGGCGCCTCCCTTACTGTCCAATCGTGATACATGCATGGGCTGCCACCTAGCCTGCAAGAGTGACACCTTTAATTTTTTGTACATGCATGCATGCATATGTGTAACCCCCTAAGCATGCAAATGTGACACTTCGCAGGCATGCAAGCACAAGCAACCACTATATCAAACTTATTTGCCTATAAATACATACCATATCATACATCTCTCACACCCACACAAGTCTCACTCTCTGCTACGAAATATTTCATAAGTCTATCATACTCTCTATCTCTTCCTAAGTCTTTCATACTTTCAAGCATTTTAAGCGATGGCTCTTCTAACAATGGGTGATACTCACAGAGGCACAAGGGAAAACATTGCTGCATTTGTAAGTTTCTTTTTTGGTTATACATTTTTCATACTTCAAATAACGCGTTGTTCATCTTAATTAATCTTACACATGTTACATTACGAACTCAGAATACAAAAAGGTTCAGAATCCGTTCACACAACTACCTGGCTCTCGACCCATTTATCGTCCCATATCTGGAATACGCAGGTTTTGGGCATGTCATAAAGACCTCCAACTGCTCCATTGACTCGAAGTTCATTCTTGCAATGTTGGAAAGGTGGAGATCGGAGACCCATACATTTCACCTACCAATAGGTGAATGTACCATCACGCTAGAGGATGTGTACATGCTACTAGGTCTCCCTGTCGACGGTAAGGCCGTGAACGGGTCCGTTCAACAACCCAACTCTCAGTGTGAAGAACTGTTGGGCAGGGATATGGTAGAAGGTGGTGGTGCAAGAGGGCAGGGAATACTACTCACTGAGCTGAAACGTCATTATGCAAGTTTGGAATTAAATGAAAATTCCTCAGAGAATGACAGGGTAGTAAAAGCCAGAACTTATCTTATGATACTTTTTGGTACATTTTTATTTCCCTAAAGTACGAGAAATAGTGTAAATTTTATGTACTTACATTTACTAACAAATTTTGAAAAAACAAGAAAATATAGTTGGGGTTCTGCAGTTTTAGCCCACCTATACAGTTCCTTGTGCAAAAACGCAGTCAAGGAAAAATGTACATTTTATGGGTGCGCTTTTTTACTACAAGCCTGGGGTTGGTGCAGGATGGAGTCCTTAAACCCCGTCAACAACAACACTTTCGCTTTCCCGTACACAACAAAGTAAGTATTCAAGTTATAGCATTTATAACTATTTTGCTCTTCCCAAAATATATGCTAAGAATAAAATGTTTCTCATTTCCTTTAGGTACTGCGTGAGGGGTATGGATTACGGAAAGAATCCAAGATTCAATGTCGCACTCTACCGCAACCTGTTGGATCACTTAGGCCCGGATGACGTACGTCGTAGCTTTTAACTTTTGTTCAACTAAATTATTTATACATTACTTTTGCATTAACCTGATTTACATTTTATCGCAGTTCGTCTGGAGACCATATTTGGGTTTGGGCCATGTTCCAAACCCGGAGGATGCAGCAACTTGGACCGCGAAGACTGCAATCATTCGGTTCAACATTATGGAGATGCACCATAGCGACCGTGTGAAGATGCAGTTCGGAATGCATCAAGAGATACCAAGTGATCCAACTTGTTTGTCCCAATGGCATCTTAAAAGGGTCGACGCCCAGTGGGGTCTCACCAACTGGAAAGACTTCGCTCTGGAATGGTGTAAGATGTGGCAGAGGCGTCACGGCTACGTCTTGCAATTCCCGGTTTTCCTTACTCAAGGTAATATGCGACACACGGATCAATATTTGTGTTGGTACAGGTCGGTTAGTAACCCAAAAATGCACGTGTCTCATCCAAGGTACTTGGTTGACCCACGCACACAATGGGCACAACCCTCGATTCCCCATCAACAAACCCAAAACCCATCAACCTCCCACCAACCCCCAAGAAGAAACAGACCCACAAACACCCAACCATATTCCCCACCACAACACAACTACAATCAAATGCCTCACAACCAACCACAATCACCACCAAACTACCAATACCCCGATATGCCTCAAACCCAACCATAATACCAATCCCAATACCAGCACACCCGCATACCCCACAAACAATTTCAGTCTTCCACATATCCCAATATGGCTCCCTCAACATCCAGCCTTAGCCCTGATATGGGAATGTCGGAAGATTACGAACAAGCCGACCCAACCTACCATCACCCACAATATCACCAAACCACCCAACATCCTCAATACCAAACACCCCAAGATCCATTTCCTTTCTACCCCCCGTACTCAGACGACCAATGCTACAGACCAACCATGGAACCCCACCCACCGCCAACACGACTAAACTTTGAGGGTATAGGTAACCGACTGTACCAGAGCGGATCTTCTAGATATGGAGATCTGACTGATTTTATGGATTCGGACCGCATTGACTTCACTGGGCCATCGACCTTGCCGCACCAGGAAACGCGACGACACCCAGCACGAGAAAGGCGAGGACGGGGATGCGGAACCGGGGGTCATTACCGGGTTCCGGGGGATCACTGATGTATCTTTTTTTTTCCAGTATTTTTGTATCCATTTTTTTAATCTGTTTTTTTACTGTTATTTTAATGTAATACAGTTGGATGTAATTTTTTTATTTAATAAAAAGTCCATTTTGTTGATCTCTATCCAACACGCAACGCACCAGGAAAAAAAAATCTGTTGCCCTAAAAATACACCTAGGCGCCATCTCACTTGGCTTAGGGCATGCCCTAAGCACATAGGCGCCAAGTGAGATGGCGCCTCCCTTAAAAATATAGGTGCATGCGCCATTTCAGATGGCTCCTCCTTTGGGGAGTCATCTGAAACATGGTTATTTGCGTATTTTTTTTTGAAACGCGGTTATTTGAGAAATATTATTTTAATACTTGGTTATTAATAAAAAAATTCGTTATTTGACATACTTGCTTTGATGTATGTATGTTCCTTCTGGAGTTTGATTGATCTGGATGCCTAGAAAGAACATGAGTTCTCCCATCAAGCTCATTTCTAACTCTGCCTCGGTAGACTTAGCAAATTCTCTTCCCAGAGAGGCTTTAGTAGATCCAAAAATAATACCATCTACATAAATTTGACAAACTAGAATGTCATTTTTAAATGGCTTACAGAATAAAGTTGTGTCCACCTTCCCTCTGGTAAAATCATTTTCTAATAGAAAGCTACCTAGTCTTTCATACCAAGCTCTAGGAGCTTGTTTCAGACCATATAGTGGTTTCTTTAGTTTAAAGACATATTCTGGATGTTTTGAATTTTCAAAACCAAGGGGTTGGTGAACATAAACTTCTTTATCAATGTAGCCATTTAAGAATGCGCTTTTGACATCCATCTGATAGAGAGTGATTCCATTATTTACAGCAAAAGAAATTAACAGTCTGATAAATTCTAACCTGGCGATTGGAGTAAAGGTTTCTGTATAATCTATCCCCTCTTGCTGACTATAACCTTGTGCCACTATCCGTGCCTTATTTCTAATGACTTATCCTCGTTCATTCAGTTTGTTTCTGAATACCCATTTGGTTCCAATGATGTTGGACCCTTTTAGTTTAGGAACCAGATCCCACACATCGTTTTTGGTGAATTGGTTTAATTCTTCCTGCATTGCAAGTATCCAATCATTGTCCAGAAGAGCTTCATCAATGGAAGTTGGCTCAACCAGAGACACTAATCCCTTGAGAGATTCTTCAGAGTTTCTGAATTTGGATCTTTTTCTGATTGGGTCTTCTTTCTTTCCTAGAATTTTGTCTTCCGGATGAGCTAAGCTTCTTCTGGATTGTCTTTTCTGGAGGGGCTCTTCAGATGTTGTTGTAATGTTTATGACATATTCTTCTGGAGTTGACTGTGATTCTTTGTGAGAAACTTCTGATGCAATGTCATCAGTACCTGTAAATTGGACTTCTATATCTACAAAATATTTATCTTTCTTTGACTTTTGAGAGCCAAGCTTATCATCAAATCTGACACTGATTGACTCTTCTACAATCTGTGTTTGTGTTGTATACTCTATAGCCTCTTGAGCATTCAGATTATCCTAATATAATACACTTTTGTGCTTTAGAGACAAACTTGTTCAGATGTTCTTTAGTGTTCAAAATAAAACAAGTACATCCAAATGGATGAAAATACGAGATGTTGGGCTTTCTGTTCTTCCATAATTATATGGAGTCTTATCCAGAATAGGTCTTATGGAGATTCTATTCTGAATGTAACACATTGTTTTAATTGCTTCTCCCCGGAAGTTCTTAGTAATGTTAGTCTCGTTGATCATGGTTCTGGCCATTTCTTATAAAGTTTTGTTCTTTCATTCTACAACTCCGTTTTGTTGAGGAGTTATAGGACAAGATAAATCATGAGATATGCTATTCTCATTAAAAAAGAGTTCAAATTTTTAGTTTTCAAATTCTCCACCATGATCACTTTTGACTTTAACAATTCTAAGATCTTTTTCGTTTTGGACTTGGTTACAAAATGAAAAGATCGCAGAATGTGACTCGTCCTTTTGTCTTAAGAACTTTACCCATGTCCATCTGTTATAGTTATCTATGATCACTAATCCATACTTCTTGCCACTAATGGATGCAGTTTTCACTGGTCCAAATAGATCTATATGCAGAAGTTCTAATGGTCTAGAGGTAGAAACAACATTTTTTGTTTTAAAAGAGGGTTTTGCAAACTTTCCTTTTTGACATGCTTCACATAGAATATCTGAGCTGAACTTCAGGTTAGGAAGTCCTCTGACCAGATTGAGTTGTTAATCTGAGATATTCTTCTCATACTAACATGCCCCAATCTTCTGTGTCAGACCCATTGTTCATCGTTAACAGAAAATAGGCATTTTACATTCTGACTTTTCAGTTCAGAAAGTTTTATTTTGTAAGTGTTGTTCTTTCTCTTTCCATTAAAGAGGGTAGATCCATCTTTCTGACTAACTGCTTTATAGGACTTTTGATTGAAGATTATATCATAACCATTATCACTTAATTGACTTATGGATAACAAGTTTTGCATTAATCCATCTACTAAGAAATCATTCATTATAGAGGGAAGAGTACCGTTACCAATAGTTCCAGAGCCAATGATCTTTCCCTTCTAATTGCCTCTGAAACCTATGTAGCCTCCAGGTTTAAGCTCCAGGCTTTGGAACATATGTTTTTTTCCCGTCATGTGTCGAGAGCATCCAGAGTCCAGGTACCAAGATTGGTGTTTCAATCTTGATGTTAAAGATATCTGCAACATGGACAATTTTATCATTAGGTACCCATATCTTTTTGGGTCCTTGTTTGTTAGAGTTACCAAAATTCTATTTGAATTTTGGTTTAGCAGACAAAGCATTACTAGTATACTTTAAGTCATGTGTGTGCCCATAGGTGAAGTGAGAATTTAGAGGTGTGCGTTTAATTACCAAATCCTTAACTTTCTTAGGTTGATATAATTTACCTTTGTAGCCTATTCCTTTTCTGCCAATTCTTCTAACCCCATAGATCATTGAAGCCATCTTACTTCTATCTATGTTTTTAGCAAGAAATTTCTGAAAGCTATGATCATATTCCTTTATGCTATTATCAGGGTTTCTAGGAACCTCTAAGATAGTCTCATTCTGAGCATTTTGTAATTTATTTTCAAGTTTTGACATTGTTTCTTTCAGCTCAGAGTTTTCTGATCTCAGTTTCTTAGTTTCTTCAGAGTCAGAAACTAGGTCCTTTTTCAGTTTCTTGATTATGACTCGAAGTTTCTGATCTCTTTCTAGAATTTTTGATAGAATTTCTTCTAATTGAGATCTAGAAAAGTTAGAAAATACCTCTTATGCCTCTGAGTATGATTCTGATCCAGATGATTCAGTATCATCTGACACGTTTGCCATAAGGGCTATGTTGGCTCTTTCATCTTCTGATTTTGTTTTTGCTTCAGAAGAATCTGAGTCATCCCATGTTTCCATGAGACTTTTCTTCTTCTCCTTAAAGAACTTCTTTTTAGTTTTCTCCTTTTGAATCTTTGGACAGTCGCTTTTGTAATGCCCTTGTTCATTGCATTTGTAGCAGACAATGTCTCTATTACATGACTTTCTGTATCCAGAAGATGGTTCAGACTTTCTGTATCCAGAAGATGGTTCATACTTTCTGTATCCAGACGATGGTTCAAACTCATTCCCTGTTCTTCTCAAATTTCTGAACTTCCTTTGCTTGTGCTTCCACGGCTGATTGACTCTTCTGGGGAGAAGAGACAGTTCGTTTTCTTATGATGAGGATCCACTAGAGTTTTCTTCTTTTGCCTGCAAAACTTTAGATTCATATTTTTTGTTAGATTTAAGGGATAAATACTTACCTTGCTTCTGGGACTCGTCTTCTTCTAACTCTTTCTCATGACTTTTGAGAGAGCTGACAAGTTCTTCAAGAGAGATTTTGTTCAGATCTTTGGTCAGTTTGAGAGCAGTGACCATGGGTCTCCATTTCTTTTGTAAACTTCTGATGATCTTCTTTACATAATCAATAGTTGAGTACCCTTTATCCAGAACTTTTAGCCCAACAACCTGAATTTGAAATCTTGAGAACATTGTTTCAATTGTTTCATCTTCTTCCATTTTGAAGGCTTCATACTTCTGAATGAGCGTAATAGCTTTGGTTTCATTGACTTGCGTGTTGCCTTCATGCGTCATTCTCAAGGAATTAAACATGTGTTTTGCTGACTCTCTGTTTGTGATCTTTTCATACTCTGTATGAGATAGCACTCAAGAGAATAGTTATGGCCTTGTGATGATTTATGAAATCTCCCTTTTGATGATCTGACATTCCTTTTCTGTCAATCTTCTGACTGCTTTCATCAACAGGATGTATGTATCCATCAGTCACCATATCCTAGATATCAGTGTCATGAGCCAGAAGGAAACTTTCTATTTTTTCTTTCCAGTAATCGAAGTTCTCACCATCAAAGATTGGAGGTTTGCCACTGATTCTGTCTTTCTCATCATGGTAGTCATTGCTGATTTTCTGACATGGTCCCACCATAGTGTTTTTCTTAGGTTGGATATTTTTCTGACACGGTCAAGTGCTTGTACTCAGAACCATGAGCTCTGATTCCAATTAAAGAATAGAAAAACACAAGAAAGGGGGGTTTGAATTGGGGTTTTTGAAACTTAAAGAAAAGAGTATGTTAGTTATCCTGGTTCATTTTAACTCAAACTACTCTAGTCCACCCACCAAGGTGATTTCGACTCTCTTGACGAGGTCTTAATCCACTAATCCATCTTGATTACAAAACTACTATGAAAATCGTCAAAGTCTTCTTGAGTATAAACCACAAGACGGTTTTCTCAAGGAATTTCACTAAACAATATTGAATAAAAGTGTACAAGAATGTTTTCTAATAAAACAGTATCACAAGTGATGTTTTACACAGTTTGAATTTTGAACGTTTGAGGATGATAAAGATGGCTTCGTTACTACACGTGAAAAATCGAGAACGATTTATCCTTCAAAGTTTGTTTAAATAGGCGAAGCATGTATGAGCTTTTGGAATGTTGATTAATGATAATTAAAGAGCTTTCCAAAAATAGAGATCCTTTTTCCCTTCCAGCCTTTACTTTTGAAATGGTAATAATTGATTTGTAACACTTCAGAACATGCTTGCTTCAGAAGATGAAAGTTTATGTTGCTTCTTTCCAGAGCTTTGTGGATCAGAAACACGGAGTCCTGTTTGCAGCGTTAGAACTTCTTTAAGAGATGTTTGGAATCAGATTTGAAACAACTTTTTAACTCATCATCTGATCTTCTTCCATCATAACTTCTCTACAAAACAAAATATAAATTTAGGGAGCATAATTGTTCTTTGTGTTTGTTATCATCAAAACTCTTACAAGGGTTGTAGAATCAAACTATGTTCTAACACCTCTCAATGTAGAACTATATCTACTTTGGATGGATCCACATATACCATCACTGAATTATCATGCTCAAGAAACTCCCCTCCTCAAACCATAATATACACCTTGACAATTTAGCATAAATTTTCCTTCCTTTCGACACTTTAATTCAAATCGAATTGTTCAACATGCCCTTATTTTGACTTAGACTAAATAAAAATTTCCTTAATAAACACCACAACAAATTGATCCAAATATTCATAATGCCTAAGCCGAGTTCTAAAAGTTGTCCTCTAATTGCTTCTTCAATTAACTAAACTCTGAAGCTTACATCATATATGGTGCCATAGGAACAGGTCTGGTACCAAGGACAAGATCAATAGAAAATTCCACCTCTCATCCAACATCACCACGTGAAAAATAAATCAATTCCAGCTGCTGGAACCATTTTAAAACAAATTTCATCATGTTAGCTTTCTAACGCTTCAAACGGAACTCGAATCGGACGTCTGGAACTCAAGTTATGCATTTTTCAAACAATTACAAAAATGATCTCAACTTAGTGGTAACGGGTTACCTTAATAGTGGTAACAGGGTTAGACCCTTCCAACAGTCAATCCACACTACTGTTTTATAGTGTACCCAGGTACCCAAATACTGGTAACGTGTTACAAGAAGTGCATAAGAACTTTTCTGCTTCTATTCAACACGAAAATCACTTTTCTTAACATCCTAAAAACTCATTCTTCTTATAACTCGAAAGACACATTAATGTGCCAAAACTTCAGTTTTCAAAACACCAAAACTCCTATTCCTTTAACAAATTTACTCATATCTTCGAATTCCGACTCCGACTCATCATCCACAAATACCCAACAACATTAGCATCATCCAACAATGGTCTACATGGTTCCAACAACAAAATTTAGAATAATTCATCACTCTATCATCACTCAAAACATTCACATCACACACAATTCATCAATTGTGCCACATAGAACAACATCAATTTTACACTCTGGAGGGAAGTAACAAATATCTTCAGGAAAAACATCAGGAACTACACATGACTGGCATATTACTAGCCATCACATCACTCTCTATTCTCCGAGAAGAAAACATCAACAATACCTGATCTTTCTCCTTTAAATACATCCCATACTTGACCGACAAACTGTAACCTTGAATCCATATTATATTCAAGCATAAGAATCTTCATCGATTCATCAAAACAATTTTTAAGCACTTGGTTTAACTCTCAATAGTTCACCCCAAGGATAACATCAAGTTATTCCAACATCTCACCCTAACGACAAGTTGCAGTCATCCCCGGGAAAACATCAAGACTCACACACAACTGGCACGTCATTAGCCATAACATCACCCTTAAATCCTAAATATGTAAACAACAAAAGTACCTGATCATTCCCTCTTAAGGAAACTTTGAGGTGACCGCTAGACATAAATCATGAATCCGTACTTCCTTTGAAATCAGGAAACAACACAGTCTCGCCAACATTTGCACTCATGCAATCAATAGCACACTGATCCAACTCTTCACCCCTAAAGCACCTCACGAAAGAAAAACTTATCCTCCACGTGTTTCAAACCCACTCCTGCAACCAAGTAGCTAGAAAAACAAGCAAGTGCCAACAGTGTTTCACACACATGTCGCGTACCAAGGAACAAACAACATTAGACAATTTGGCCGGACGGACCGACTTGCTCTGATACCACTATGTAACACCCTAATTTTCCCTGAATAATTTTAAATAAAAATTAGAGTAAATTTAAAACTTTACCCAATTAGGACGTAACATTTAACGACAATAAAAAACCTGCTCGTATTTAGTAATATGTAACACATATAAAAAATTTGAAATTATTACTTATAATAATGATGAATAACAACCATATTCAAGTCCAACATATTTTATTTGAGCAGAAAAACACCAACAAGGTATTCAAGTATTTACTCAACATAAAACATGTTTTCCAAAATAACACTTGTTATAACATAATTATAAAGAAAGTTGAAACAAAGAGATATCACAAAAGCTCTAATTAACATAGCACAACAATCAAGCTTTCAATCCCCCAGTGTTACATATCAGAGTAGACACCAACACCAACGAAAGAAAATAAATAAGATCATATTCTTCTAACTCATCCACACCTTCATTACGGATTACATGCGTGTTATCCACGTGGGGGCAACATTCAAATAGTAAGGGTGAGATATCATAATTATATAATGTAATGTATAATAATAAGTGAACAACAAATTATTACAAGCAGAAACATACATTCCTGATAACCCAAAAATACATAGCATATTCGACCTGATTTACATAAATAAAGTTATCGTTTTGTCTTGATTTTGTTGTATTACGTTGGTATTTCGAGTTTGTATCAGGTAATTATTTCCCACATGGTCTACTTGAGAAAAGGAGAAGAAATGGAAAAGAAATGGACTGAAATTTAGACAGTAGCAGAAAATAGCCGAAAATTCTCATCAGAAGGCTGTGACGGTCGTCACACCTCCCTTACACTCATAACAAGTAAAATATGTGTGCCCCTCGGCACACATAGTATGATGATCGACACAAGATGAAAATAGGTGTCCCCCACGACACCCATTGCATGCCACTCAGCACAGACTATTTTTAATGTTTGATATAAAGTTTTCTCCATGTTATCTCCATGTTGCCAATACCAACCACGGCTCCTGCATTTTCTCCTGGTTTTTCTCCATGCACGGATTTTTCAGAGACCGGGCCATGAAGTCACGACTCCTATATTCTCTTAAAAAATTTGTTATAGGAGAACACTATAAAAGGATGACAGTTTACGATAGAATAATGCTCGCTACCTTGCACTCACATGCCCATTATTCAAGTTTTCAAGAGTTCAGAGTTTTGTTTAGAATCTTTAAGCAGATAAAAACTTCACTTAAACAACAATAGTTTTCTATACTAGAAGGCTATTGCTTCATTAGAATTATTTTCATAATCTCCTAAATTTTGCTTAGGTTTATTTTTAATTTGTTTCTGAATTTATTTTTCGTGAAGCAAATCCTGCCGACTTATGAAGGATTATTTTCAGTAATAGAAGTGTTGCATAAATTAAATTCTATTATTTAATTCTAGGTTTCTAATTCAATTATATTATTGTCTCTTTATTTATCAATCATGACTGAATCACTATATGTTTGCTATTATTTTGTGTTCATAATGAATAATATGTTCAGCTAACTTCCATGATACTGGTATGTAAGGTCATAAACTGAAGGGGTTCGGTAATAAATTGGCATAAACCTTTTATAAAATACTTTTCTGATTTGGTTTCAGACATTTAATATAAACTTATTTTGTAACGAGAGTAAAAGACAAATGAAGGCTAAAATCAATAATCACGAGAGTTTGAGTTTTTAACCTGATAGTGGTAATCAAACATTAGTTTCAAATATGGAGAGAGCGATTTAGGATTAATTAGATTCTATTTGTTTTCAAAAAGTATTTTTAGATTTTAAATGAGACAGCGAGAGCAAGAATTTAAGTTTAATTATATAATATGAATCAATAATCATGAGAGTGTGAGATAACGGTTTTTAAACTGATAGTTTCTACTGAAACAGTGTTTTGAATACTCAAAGTTATGCCAATGATTTACTGAATTCCCGAAGACATACGTATTACATACCGGTGTCCCTTTATTAAATATTTCAACTAAGTCTAAGCTTATTTCCGTCTAACCTAAAACATAAGATTTATTATTAGCCTTAGCTTTACACAGTAACTTTAGATAGAAGTAATTCGATTACCAGTCCTTATGGGTTCAATATCTTTTAAAACTACGCGATTAAACTGTGTACTTTCAGTTAATACACCCGATAGACTCTTAAAGTCATGACTATGATCTTGGAACCGTTGTTGGGAACTGATTTAGTCTATATTATGACTCCTTTATTACACAGTATAGGCTAAGGAAAACAATCAACAAGGTCGAAGCGTCTTTTTAGTATAAGATGTCGAATTAGAGAATACAAAATTAAGTACAATCTTCCTGAATTCAACCTTCTAGATTTATCTCTTCCTGAACCACGAATGGTCGAAGGACCCCAAAATCATCCTCTGAAGGATTATGCTGCCCCATCGCAAGAGGAACCTCACAACAATATTGTTGCCCCCGCTATCGCTTGGAATGATTTCGAGTTGAAACCTTCATTATTACAAGCTGTCCGACAAAATCAATTTTGAGGATGTCCTACGAACGACCCGAACTTACATTTGTCCGTGTTTGTGCAGTATATAGACACAGTGATAGCAAATGGTGTCATCCTCGAAGCAATAATACTTCGTCTTTTCCCTTTTTCATTATGAGATAGAGCTAGAGCTTGGTTCCAGTCTCTACCATCCAACTCTGTTACCACATGGAACAAGTTGAAGAAAGTTTTCCTAGCACGATATTTCCCGCCGAGTAAGACGGCTATGCTAAGAGCCAATATCAACGGTTTTAAACAAAAGGAAAGCAAATCTCTTTTCAAAGCATGGGAGAGATACAAAGACATGTTGTGAATTTTTCCACATCATGGTCTAGAAGAATCGTTGATCATCCACACCTTTTACAACTGTCTCTTGTATAACACAAGACTAATAATTGATGATGTAGCCGACAGTGCACTGATAGATAAACTTTATCATGACGCTTATCAGCTTATCGAAAGTATGGCTCAAAACCATTACCAGTGGGGAAGCGATAGAACCATTATGGAGAAACCTTAAACAAAAGGTGGTATGCACGAAGTTAGCAGTTTAGACTAAGTTAACGCTAAGGTAGAAGCTCTTACCCAAAAGATAGAAAACTTGACCACAACTCCCGCAGCCATCGTGGATGAAGTAGCTCCAACCTGTGGTTTATGCGGACTCCACGCACATACTGCTCCCGAATGTCCACTTTTAATAGGAGTACCAGTTGATCAAGTGAATTATGCTCAAGGAAACCCATACGGGAATACCTATAATCCTACGTAGAAAAGCCATCCAACCTTTTCGTACAAGAATAACAATGCATTATATGCACCTGAGAAAGCTCCAACTACACCACCAGGATACCAGAAGGCCGCCCAAATTACTCCAAATGTTCTTAGGAAATCCAATATAGAGATCTTGATAGAAAAATTTGTAGCCACTAAAGCTCAACAAAACAAAGATTTTCTAAATCAAAACATACACACTAGTGAAAAAATAAAGCAACTATCAAACAATATAGATGCCCTAGCCACTCATAATAAAACGCTTGAAATGCAAATCTCTCAAGTGGTTCAACAACAAGCTGCTACAACTGCTCCAACTAGAACTTTTCCTTTCCTACCACAACTAAATCCGAAAGGTCGTGCTAATGCTATAATACTTCGGAGTGGATGGGAAGTAGAAGGACCAACTGACCCAAGAACCAAAATTGCAGCCATATACCAGAGTACATATAAACCCATTGAGAAGGAAGACGAACCAAAAGAAGATGAGAAGGGAGATGAAAAGGAAGAGGCATAAGAGAGAGAGAGAGAGAGAGAGGGAGAGAGAGAGAGAGAGAGATAAAATCCTACGTACCTCCGCCACCATACAAACCTCTGATACCATACCCTCAACGGTTAGCTAAATCTAAAAATATGGGCAATTTAAGAAATTCGTTGAACTTATGAAATAGCTAAATATCATTATACCTTTTACACAAGCCATCAGGAAAATGCCCTCCTATGCTAAGTTCCTTAAAGAAATATCGTCTGTGATAAGGTGGGAGAACTGACTTGGGTCATTTGTGTAAGTGCCTTCGTTTAGGATTGGCTCATTTCTTGTAAAACAAATAGTAACAACAATAATGTAATGTAATGTACAATAGGAACATCCTGAAAATCCTATTGTAAATGCCTAAACATGTTGTGTTGATTTAAATCAACATCTGGAACAACATGTCTCAAGAGATGTCATAACATCATACCAGACATCAAGCTACTGAACTGTCAAGTCTGATGCAGTTCTGTTCCTAAAGTTATGCAGAATATTCTGCCAAATAGAATGCATAACAAGTAGCGAAAATTGAAGGCATATGTGGAGCTCTAGAAGATTCAATCAGAAGCTAAGGATAAGGAGAAAAGCTCGATTGAAGACCTAACTTGCAGCAGAAGTTTTCTGCTTACTTTATGGAGGTCGTTAAAGCTGCATTGCGGTCATATGAAGGCCCAAATCCAGTTGGGTAAAAAGGGTTATAAATAGAAGTATTGTAACCTAATTTAAAAGGTCATGTATTGACAAGATGTAATCATTAGGGCTAGTTTTGTTGTGAACCACCCGGGCTGTGGGATGGTCACCATACTCCTTGAAACCTGTAGGTTAGAGGATGTATGCATTGTACTTGATTGAAGCTTTTAAGCATGATCAAGCTGTGTAAAGGAAGTGTATCTTCTGAACAGTTTATGTACTGTAGAAAGTAATCACTGCGGTGATTGAGGGGGAGTGAGAGGGTTCTCATATCTAGGATTGGATCTTAGGTAAAAGTGTCATTGGGTAGTGATTAAGTGAGAAGGCTGTCAACGGGTGTGTTGGCTGTAGGGTCTTTGAATTGATACTACTAATAGTGAACTTTATCCCTGGCTTGGAAGCCTCCAGATGTAGGTTGGTTGAACCGAACTGGGTGAACAATTCTGTGTGTTATTTACTTTCTGCATTGGTTATTTGTTTGATGTCTCAGCATTCTTCATGACATCAATGTATATGATTAACCTTAACTATTCTGAACTTCAGTAAATCAGAACCTGCGTTTGTCAAAGGTGTTGCAGGTTCTGGTATGATAGTTCAGTGTCTGTTGTAAAACTGATATCAAAAGTACAGCCTATTCTACCTGTCCAGCGCTTAATGTCAGATCAGATGTCTTAACATTCCATTAGACATCCTGAGTCTGTGACATACCAGGAATTTCAATTGGTATCAGAGCGGGCATCCTGTCTGTCTCTGGATGAGATCCATGGGGGATACTTTCCGGTTGTGTACAAGGTAGAATATTGTTTGAACCAGTAGTGTTCATATTGTTTGGTCCCTAGGAGTGGAGGATGGACCAATTTGGGAGAAACTAGATCAATCTGATCAGCTATGTTGAAGGTAGATGAAAGTGTTTGAACAAATTCAAAGACTTCATACGGGAGTGAAGATATTGATAAGGTATCATCTGTGTGTATAAAGCTTCCTTTTAACAGGGCTGTAGAGTTGGGTCTAGAAAGTTGCTTGGTGAAGAAGCAAACAACTTGTAGGATTCATTTATTTTCAATCCTTATGTGTCATGCTTGCTATATGGAGTAAGCACTGTGTAAGGTCTGTTGAAGTACTGCTATTCCGCTGCATAGCTTCTGATACAACCCCTAAAGTGAAAGAAGAACTCTAGGGTTATTATTTTCAACAGAATTTATAAGCAGATTTTGCAATCTATCAATAATGTCAAAGATACTTGAGATTTCCTCAAGTCCACTCATAAAGGCATTTATTATTAGTGTTGATGAGTATCAATTGATCAATGATTCTCATATACATCTGCAAGCTGCTTGAAGACCTTGAAGATTATCAAGGATGATGTGTTCCAAGGAGATGGAACTGATGTTCTTAAGGATGTTAGAACATCATGCAACTGCCAGTTGAAGAACAGATGTTCTGGGTGCTAAACACATGTAGTGTGAGTACATATGTTTGGAACCTACTCCTGATCTGGAAGAGGAGACATCTGTTTTGAAATAATTGATCAGGACACGATCAACAGGTCATCTACTCCAGTTGTGAGTTTAAGGGAGTATATGTGCTGAGCTAAATGCACTTAAAAGGACTTTAAAGCTGTGATTTACAGGTTTCCCCTCATGTGATGGATGATGGAACATCATTTCTGTGTCTTCAGTCAAGTAAATATGCTTAGCAAGTATGAAGAAGTAATCAGTCAGGATCAGATAATTCTAACTGAATAAATGATGGGAGCAGAATATTTATGTGATAAATATGTGGAAATCATAATCAAAAGTTCTAAAGCTTGTGAGGAAAAAGGAGGTACAACATCACAACTATTGAAGACATCAGTTGTTGAGGAAAGACAGATAAGTTCCAGACTTATTGATAATGAAGTTTCTTCTAGTACAAGTTACAGAATGTGGCAATCTGAAACTTGTACAGCAAGCAAACTAAGGACTCTTAATTTGAAACCTGTGGCAAATTCCAAATAAAGAGTACTTACTATGTGTCTAAAGTAAAGAGCTCAACAATGTATCCATAAAGAGGGAAGTTGGATAACATTTTGTTCAGAGGCAGTAGTATGATCAAGCTGATGTGAAAGGGAGTTCATCTTACCTTGTTCTATAAGATGCTTGAGTTTATTTCTCATGATCTTAGTGATTTCCAAGGAGGATAGGAATAGAACATGTTATGTCTACCAATCACATAAACTGCAGCATGTGAAGGAAAATTCACATAATTCTCTACAAAGATCTGAGCTAAGTTTCAGGGGGAGTCCTTAACCTGAAGATCTTTGAAGACATGTCATACAAAATGTCTTGACATCCTGGACCAAAGTGTTGTTCACCAATGTCAAATGGTGGATAACTGCACTTTGACAAGTCATCCCCATCACCTAGGATGAACTTGTTAGTTGTATGTAGCAAGGAGGAGTTATCTTCAAAAGATCATGGGTTCCTGAGAAGATCCTCTTTCTACTTGAGTTCATCTATGTGGTGTCCTCACATGATAGAACAACTTGGTCTGCTCTTGTCTACAGGAGTATGGTACAATTAACTCCTTTGTACTGTTCAAGGGTCAGCAGACAAGGTGAAGGTGATACATGTTAGTTGCTGCATGGTTATGTGGTTGTTGTGGGTCTGATCATAAAGGATGATTAGCTTCTGGTGCACTCTTGTATCCCCTACAATAAAAGTGTGCTTTGATTGCTATGGATGTTCATCCAAAACCATAGTATAAGCCAGGCTCATATGGTTGAGATCAATGTCAGATCTGATGTTGCAACATCATCTCAAACGAAGGGCCTCTTCAGCAAAGGAAGCTTATAAGGACCAGTTGGTTCTTCATGCATGGAGCAGAAGATTGTTAGAATAATTATCCTACCTTGAGAAGGTGGCATAATCTAACTAATAATGAATACTTTGACGGGAGACTAAGTATTCATTAGGATCTTGCATAAAGATATATATAAACACTTTGATGGGAGACTAAGTGTTTGTATAATATGCATGCAAGGCTGTATTCTGAACCTATTTCTCAAAACTTGGTAGAGAGTTTATTTCTCTCTAGGGTATTGCTGAAGATGAAGATCATACCTTTCATATGGGGAATATAAAAGGGCATCAATCCCCTGGATGTTAACTTCAGAACCCAAGCAGATAGGTTCTGATGTCCCAGATGATGCTGTAACATCATTATTGTTAGAAGTCTGTGGCAGAGACTTGGGACTGTGAATCTTAATATTCTATCGCCTCATTCAGAAGTGGCAGTTCTATTGTTGGTTTGGAATAAGTAGATTCTACTTGTGTTTAAGAGTAGTATGCTTAACAATGCATAACTACTGTTGTGGTCTGAAGAATTTGCTAGTATCAGCAACTACTAGTAAATATAAGGATGACATGATCAACTTTTTGATTAAAGGATAATCCTTCTAGAAAGTCTGAATCTTAGTAAAGCTTGTAAGCACACTAAGAAGGTTGGAGGTTGGTTTCAGACTATGGCTACATGATTTCTCAGCCATCCAGAGAGTCATGATAAGGGTGGAAATGCAAGGGCATGAATCAGAGATGTCCTTACTATTCTAAGACTAGTTCAGGGTGCTTGAAGTTACCACCTCAGAGCTAGTGCTACTGGTTTCCACGCTACTGTTTTGATTGGCCTTAACAAGGGGAGTCACTGACTTTGTATATGTATTGTTGGACTTAATCTGAAGATCAGAAGTCAGAAGAGGACGGTGGTATGCTGATGTTTATGTGTTCTGATAATATGACATTGTGAACTTCTAAGTGAAAACATCAGGAGATTGAAGAATTGCTCTTGTTATCTGTCTGGGTTTAGGAAGAAAATCTCAGAGATTCTTAAAAGTATCATAAGTGGCATTTTTGATACCTTTGGAGCAATTTGGAAGATTCAGATCTTATCAATAGCAACTTGGTCTGGCAAATCAGAAATGCTATTGTGGTAAAGACTTCACTAGCTCTAGCAACTACTAGTGAATGGAAGATCAGAAGAAGTAAATCAGATTAAGAAATCTGATATATTCAGCATATGTTCAAGGGGTTCTTTCACTACAAGAAATAGAAGTGGCATCTAAATTTTGTGATGTCTTGTGAAGCATTTTGGAGTCTTCTGGTTTATTCCCTCCTTCCTTATTTTGCTGTCTGGAAGAAGGTAGAAAGTAATTGTGTTGGATCTCAGCAACACTTAAGAAAGCATGATTGATGGCCATGCTTAATGCTACTAGTCTCTTGCTACTAGCTGTTTAAAGTGTCCTTCTCTGTGCCTAACTGAGAGAAGTAAAAAGAAGGCTGCTGTTGTTGAAGAATGTAAGGTAATGTCTAAGTAAGTGTCATGACATTACCAACGACATTGCAACCTTGGGGAAATCAAGAAGAATACGTGGAAAATAACTTCACCACGTAACTGTAGCTATTCAGGAGCTATATTTGGTGTTCTGTTTCTCAGAAGGAATAAATCTTCAGCCTTAAAAGTCGGTCAAAGGCTGATTTTATTCAGGAATTGCTTTGACCTAAACTTATGCATGTATTAGGACTGGTCCTTTTGGCAGAAACAAACAAATGCGTCTAAATTTCATGCACAGTCAGTCTGAAATATGCAACAACTTTAACAGGTATCCTTGACCAAGATTTTATATTACCATCTTCTTGAACCTGTTATCTCCTTATATAACCTCCTGTCACACATTCTTTTCTCTCACAACCATCATGGGGTTTGTACGGATCTGGGAAAATTGTTCTTGGATCTGGTTTTGTGAGGGCTTTATTTGTCAATTTTTGGCCAAAAAGGGGGAGAAAGGAGTATTGTTAATGTTTGACATTGTCCTCGTTGCAGTAGCTACTCAAAATTTTGGTCACAAAGACTTGTCACAAATTCAGCAGAAATTCAAATGGCGTGAATTTCTTTGTGACTTGTGATCTGAGTTATGAACACAGTTGTGACCTGTGTTCTGAGTTACAAGGGAGATATTCTGGTCACTCCTTAAGAGTTCTCGGATGCCTCTGAAAGGATAGTTTATCTCCCACGGACCTCTTTCTCCACCACCAGTGACAAGAAATGGTTTGTGGTCTAAAAGGGAATGAGGTGCATCCTCTTCCTCCTGTGCTTCAAGAGGTCCTGAATGGTTAGTGTGGTTACAACCAAAGATGTCAAGATCAATGTCAAGACATCCTTCTGTGTGTATCCTGAACACTTTTATTGTTGTATTTGTTTTAGCCAAAATTTGCCAAAGGGGGAGATTGTAAGTGCCTTCGTTTAGGATTGGCTCATTTCTTGTAAAACAAATAGTAACAACAATAATGTAATGTAATGTACAATAGGAACAGCCTGAAAATCCTATTGTAAATGCCTAAACATGTTGTGTTGATTTAAATCAACATCTGGAACAACATGTCTCAAGAGATGTCATAACATCATACCAGACATCAAGCTACTGAACTGTCAAGTCTGATGCAGTTCTGTTCCTAAAGTTATGCAGAATATTCTGCCAAATAGAATGCATAACAAGTAGCGAAAATTGAAGGCATATGTGGAGCTCTAGAAGATTCAATCAGAAGCTAAGGATAAGGAGAAAAGCTCGATTGAAGACCTAACTTGCAGCAGAAGTTTTCTGCTTACTTTATGGAGGTCGTTAAAGCTGCATTGCGGTCATATGAAGGCCCAAATCCAGTTGGGTAAAAAGGGTTATAAATAGAAGTATTGTAACCTAATTTAAAAGGTCGTGTATTGACAAGATGTAATCATTAGGGCTAGTTTTGTTGTGAACCACCCGGGCTGTGGGATGGTCACCATACTCCTTGAAACCTGTAGGTTAGAGGATGTATGCATTGTACTTGATTGAAGCTTTTAAGCATGATCAAGCTGTGTAAAGGAAGTGTATCTTCTGAACAGTTTATGTACTGTAGAAAGTAATCACTGCGGTGATTGAGGGGGAGTGAGAGGGTTCTCATATCTAGGATTGGATCTTAGGTAAAAGTGTCATTGGGTAGTGATTAAGTGAGAAGGCTGTCAACGGGTGTGTTGGCTGTAGGGTCTTTGAATTGATACTACTAATAGTGAACTTTATCCCTGGCTTGGAAGCCTCCAGATGTAGGTTGGTTGAACCGAACTGGGTGAACAATTCTGTGTGTTATTTACTTTCTGCATTGGTTATTTGTTTGATGTCTCAGCATTCTTCATGACATCAATGTATATGATTAACCTTAACTGTTCTGAACTTCAGTAAATCAGAACCTGCGTTTGTCAAAGGTGTTGCAGGTTCTGGTATGATAGTTCAGTGTCTGTTGTAGAACTGATATCAAAAGTACAGCCTATTCTACCTGTCCAGCGCTTAATGTCAGATCAGATGTCTTAACATTCCATTAGACATCCTGAGTCTGTGACATACCAGGAATTTCAATTTGCGTTCGATCGCAATTGTGCGATTAGCAAGAGTCGCCACCGACTTTTCTTTTATCCAAAAGAAAAGGTAAAAAAGCATAGGAAAGACCTTTCGAAATTGTTTCTTGAGTTCGGGGGGTAAATTATGAAAAGGGATGGTGTTAGCACCCTTTTCATCCATGGTTTTCCATGGGCTCTTAGATACTTGCTAAATCACTTGTTCTTTTCCTCCTTTAGATGTTGCTATCTTACCATTGATTTGGTAAGAAGCCCCATGGTTGGATGTGAAGGGACAAGCGCGAGACATTTGTACAGTCATAGAAGGCAACTTGTGAGACACTTTAGCAATTTTCATAAGGGACTAGATCGTTTTATCGAAGGCAACATCGAGGGACATCAAGGGACTGCGATCTTTTTTATCGAAGGGTCTTTGCTAAAGTGTCCCATATTCGAGGGACATGACTATATTTCCGAGGAAACGAGCCAGGTTACCCTAGAGGTGCGCGTGTGAAAAAGTGTGTTTGATTCAAGTTATTTTTTGTCTTTGATTAGGGTTATCTAGTGATTGATTTTGAATCTTGTCATGCATGCCTAATTACTATACAGTATAAGGAAAATAGTAAATTGCGGAAATTAAAATTTTACACTATTACAGAGCTTTTCGGAATGGGGGTACAATTTTTACAAATGAGGATGAGTCGAATGCAATTAAAAGTCCAAAATATGCAAACAATACAACCAAATCGAATTTGAACGATTAATTAAAATTATAATAGTCTATGAAATAAAATTAATTAACAAAGTATGGAAATAAAATTCTTGGTATTTGTTTGAAAAAGTTTGGAAAGAAAAATAGAAAAAATCTATTCTATTAATTAACTAAAGAATTAAATCAAATGCATGTATTTTTTTTTTAGGGTTTTTGTTATTTAGAAATATAAACAAAATAAAAACTTAAAAAAAATAAAATAATTAGTAAAATTATTAACAAAGTTTTTTTTCTAAATTAAATTTGAACTAAGCTAAATTGATTAAAGAAATTAATTAACAAAACAAGATTTATTAAGTTAATTGAAAATTGGGTTGGGCCAAATAAAACCAGGCCCAAACCCGGTCTTATGTATGAAACGGAAGGGAAAAGAACAAGAAAGCTCGTTGTCATTGTTTCAAAAGGGAAAACAGAAAACCCTAATCTCTCTTCCTAATTTTCACGCTAATCTCTTCCTCCCTCTAGATCAATACCTCTGTTCTAATGGGGAATCAGTCTCTATCTCTATTATCTTTCTCGTTTCTAGCTAAACTTGTCCCCAACGAAACCCTAAAACCCCAAATTGAAACGGTACTGTAATCCCAAAAGGATAAGAACAACGATGAGTTACCTCTTCTTTTTAGCTTCTAAGGTGTGTTCCAAATCTTGTTTTTGTTTCTTCTTCTGATTGGATCTGTGCAGCTTCCTACGTTTTCTGTATTTGTTGTTCGATTTATTTGTGTTGTTACTGACTCCGCGAGGCTGTGGCTGAGAATGAATTGATGAGGGTTGTAGTTTTACAGAAGAGAATGATGTGATTCGGTTAAGGTTGAGTGATTGCTGCGGTTATGAGTTGAGCGTGACAAAGGGTTTATGGAAGTTTGTTGTTGTGTGATTTCTGACTTTTGTAGTTTAGCAAGTGAAGGAAATTTTGTTGAATCCGTCTAGTTTGAAAGGTTGGTTTGAATGGTATGTTGAAGGTTTACGGTGAAGTTTGTTGGTTTTGTTTGGTTTATGTTATATTCTTTTTTTTTGCTAACTGCTCTGTCTCTTATATACAATCCCATTGTGTTTTTTTTTTTTTTGGGGGGGGGGGGGGGGGATCAGATAACTTTGAATATTTTTGGGTTAGCTTACTTTGTGGCCTTTGGGTGCAGAATTTAAGTTTCCTCTTTTGTGCAATACTTGGGCTGAGTTTGGACATGGTTGACCTTGGCATTTTGCAGGGTTTTGGACTGTATTGTTTAGTTGTTTATGCAACAGGTTTTGGTAGACTTTTGGACTGTATTGACAGGGTTATAATGCAGGCTAGGTGATATCTCTTTCATCTTTCTCTTTTCATCTTTCAATGAAATAGAGCATTTGCTTTTTATTCAAAAATACCTGAAGGGTTTGTATGACTTAAGAAAGTGATAATACACTTGGTTTGATGAGTAAATTAATTTGTTGTTTTGCCTTGTTCCAATTTTGTTTTATTTGTGCTACTCTACTGCCATATTATTGCAGGCTTGTTTGGACTATTGTATGCTTGTTATACTTCTTGCGTTGCTGCTGCTTTGCAGCCTTGGACTTGCTGCTATACTCCTTTTGTTTTTTTTTGCTTGCATTGCAGCTGCTTTGCAACCTTGGACTTGTTGCTATACTTCTTGCGTTTTGCTTGTTTGCACTGATGTTGCTTTGTGATGCTGCCTTAGCAGTTTGACTTGTTTGTTGCCTTTTTCCCTGTTGCATATACTTGTTTGATGTGACGCTGCCTTGGGCTTTATGCTATTTTGCAATAGAAAATATTTGCAAATTTTCTTTTCCCTTTTGTAAACCAAGGCCCAAACTTTGTGATTTGCAAAATAGGAGAAGATGGGCTATGATTAAAACAAGCAACCTTTAAATCTGATTCCTCATACAAACCCTAATGATGAATATTTAAACTTGTTTTAGCAATTAATTCTTGAATTTTCAAATGCTTGCTAACTCCCTTTTTTTGTTTTATGGGCACGAGGCATGGATGCAAACGAAGCGTGGATCGATTACTTGAAGATGAAGCAACAGAGACTTGAAGACACAGAATAAATATTTCCACTTTATAGACAACAAAAACTTGTAATTATTTTTAATAATGCAAAAACTTTTAAATTATTCCATTTGTAATGTAATAAATACAAAGTCCTTAAATAAATTTGGTGTACTGAATTTTGTTATTCAAAACTTGAATTTATTTAAACCTTGCAATTCTCACTTGAATGTTTTGGATTAAAACATCTTGGTTTGGTAACTTGGATTTCAAGAAATCATAAAATGATCAAATAACCAATGCGCCTTGTACTCCAATCAGACTTCTAAACAAAATAAATGTTTAAAAATCTAATTCTAACTTGGTTAACTCAATCCCAAAGCCATGGTCATCTAAACGACAGTCTTAATCCCCGCCTCTTGCCCACACTAAATTTTCATTCAAAATGAAACTTGCATGCCATGCTTGATAAAACTGGAACTTTATGGTTAAACAATCATGCTTTGAAAACCATCATCAACCTTTACAAATTTCAAGATCAATGATGATTAAGAACATTTTGAAATCAAACAAATGACTTGCGACGATTTGATAACTTTCAAAGTCTTCCAAATGCAATTTTCTTTCGATCTTTGAAGATAAACTCGTGAGCGACATCACTTATGACCTTGTGCAGAAATAATCATCTCAAGATATTGTAAATTGAGGAAATCACAATCCTTATAAATCAGACGACAACTACTTAAAAATTAGGTCAATGTTCATGATACGACTTCTAACGTATTCGGATTTTGGTGATCTTCTACACATAATCAGCTCTTGATTTGTGAAGAGAAAATGGAGATGACATTAAGTAGAATCATATGCAAAAGGAACCGCTCAATAATATCGAATAATAAAGAAGTTACAATCGCTTGAACTTGGTCTTGCAAAAGGTCAATTTTTGGGTTAATGGAGTCATTTTCAGTCGTCTGAACCATTGAATGAACAAACTTGTAATGCGAGGTTCGAAACTCGGTATGGACATCCTTGAGGAGACATGAAGATCTATGAAGACCATTTGAAACTTTGAAGAATCTGTTTTCTTTGAGAAACGTCAAACCCTAATTGTTGACTTACTGCCTAGGAAGCAAATTTGTCTAACCAACTTCTGAGCCAAATTGAGTATTCGAGAAGACCTAGGATAGTATCTTGAATAAAAAATGAGAGGGAAAATTTTGTGGTACAACAGTTGCCCCTGTTCAATCTTCTTAAACTTGAAAAGTGATATCGGCATGTTTTCCGTTCGTAGCTTGAGAGTGGAAGATGATTGAACACTAGAGTTCCCAGAAATTTGCACTCGAGGATGTGGTGGTTGATTGTGTATGGAATGGGCTTAAAGATGCCATTTAGATAAATGATGGAGAGTTTTCGGGGATGGGCTTATAGATGCCATCTGAAGGTGATTATTGACGAAATTTAGACTAAGTCTAAGTTTGACTTCAACTGTGGGGAAGTATGAAATCGACTGTATCTGGCCGGGTCCAGGTCTTACAATGTTGTAAATTGTTGTCTGGAGATAAGGGAGAAAGAACCTGGATACTAGGATTGCTTAGAAAGGAAAGCCTGGTTAGTAGGGCTACTTAGAAATGAAAGCTTGGATCTGAATGAGTATCATAATGGCATCCGTATCTGGAGCGAATCTGAATTGTATCTGAAAGCTGAATCTGAATGAGTATCAGGATGGCATCCGTATCTGGAGCGTATATGAATTGTATCTAGAAGCTGAATCTAAATGAGTATCAGAATGGAATCCGTATCTAGAGCGTATCTGAACTGTATCTGGAAGCTGAATCTAATTGAGTATCAGGATGGCATCCGTGTCTGGAGCGTATCTGAACTGTATCCGAAAGCTGAATCTGAATGGGTACTAGGATGGCAGCCGTGTCTGGAGCGTATCTGAACTGTATTTGAAAGCTGAATCTGAATGTGTATCAGGATGGCATCCGTGTATGGAGCGTATCTGAACTGTATCTGAAAGCTGAATCTAAATGAGTATATGGATGGCATCCGTGTCTAGAGTGTATCTGAACTGTATCTGAAAGCTGAATCTGAATGAGTATCAGGATGGCATCCGTGTCTAGAGCGTATATGAACTGTATCTGAAAGCTGAATCTGAATGAGTATCATAATGACATCCGTATCTGGAGCATATCTGAACTGTATTTGAAAGGTGGATCTAAATGAGTATCAGAATGGCATCTGTATTTGGAGCGTATCTGAACTGTATCTGAAAGCTGAATCTGAATGAGTATCAGAATGGCATACGTGTCTGGAGCGTATCTGAACTGTATCTGAAAGCTGAATCTGAATGAGTATCAGGATGGAATCCGTATCTGGAGTGTATCTGAACTGTATCTGAAAGCTGAATTTGAATGAGTATCAGAATGGCATCCGTGTCGGGAGCGTATCTGAATTGTATCTGAAAAAGCCTTTGAATATTGTTAGTGGTAGCTGTTGATTAATTTTATCCTGAAAAGGGTAAAATGTTATCCAATATGCAATTTCATGTTGCATGAAATGTATTCATAATGGGATTATATTGTATGAATTTGTGTCATCAATGTTTATGATATATGAATGCGGTGTATGCGTATGTGAGCTGATCTGTTGCACTGCTGTTGGATTGGGGAAAATAAATCCATGACTTCTGCTGAGGATATGGAGTGTAAGTCTTCATGTTGTGAAGTTGAAGTGTTGATGAATTTCCTTTTAGAGAAATAAACTTTGTTTGTAAGGGAAACAACATGGTGCTTATGAAATCCTGTTGGGGAATCTCGAGAAATTTGGCGTCTTCTACCGGGGAGTGATAATTGGAAGTTTTGTTCCACTGGGGATTAAACTGCACACTGCGGGGGATTTCACGGAGAACTCAGAGAGATTTCTTTATCTCTTAAACCCATCAGTGATTATCTTTTTATTTTGTTCATTTGTAAACAGTAATTATCTTCCAATGCATATGTTCAAAAATAAATCATTGGATGTTTTTGCAAACAAAACACAAGAGTAAAGAAAACAAATAGTTTTTGCACTTTCAAAGAGATATCTTTGTATTGACTTTGAGTAAGTATTTTTGTACAATGATACAAACAACTCTAGTAGGAGAATTCCGTCGTAAAAAATGAAAATTTGATACAAAGAAAAGATAGCTATGTGAAATAATCCCATGGGGTTCCTATTCTGCTATAGCCTTCATATCTCTGAGCATCTTGTCTATTTGCTGCCTTGTCCGAAGATGATTGAATTGATCAGAACCTCTGAGTCTTTCAGTGGAAGCCGAAAGTTGTCCATAAAGTGATCCAACGGGACATAGTCATACGCTTTAATTCCCTAACTTTTTCCTGGACCGCCCTTTCGGGTTTTTAGTCCACCGAGAAACCCTTTTTTGCCCAAGTCGCCCTTTCAGGTTTTCAACTTGTCGAGTGTACAGATTTTTTTTGTTTTATCCCTAATTTTTGCCCGAACCTTTTTGGTTCGCCGAGATGCCCTTATTTTACCTAGGTGTATCAACCTAGCGAGTCTCTTATGCATAGTATCTTTTGACTATGTCTGAGTTCGCAGGGTGCGGTAGGTCGTCACCATCCATGGTGGTCAAGATCATTGCTCCACCAGAGAATATGCTTTTTATTACAAATGGTCCTTCATATGTAGGAGTCCATTTGCCCCTGGGATCACCTTGCGATAGTATGATGTGTTTGATCACCAGATCCCCAACTTGATATACTTGGCGTCTGACCTTTTTGTTGAAAGCCTTGATCATCCGTTTTTGATATATTTGACCATGGCAGACGGCAGTAATCCTTTTCTCATTAATCAAGTTTAGTTGATCAAGTCGAGTCTGGATCCAATCTTCTTCGTTCAGCCCTGCATCCTTCACAATTCTCAAAGAGGGGATCTGGACCTCAATAAGCAAGACAGCCTTCATGTCGTATACCAGAGAATAGGGTGTTTCCCCGGTTGATGTGCGTGCCATGGTACGATACCCGTGGAGAGAGAATGGTAGTATTTCATGCCAGTCTTTGTATGTGACTGTCATTTTCTGTATGATCTTCTTAATGTTCTTATTTGCGGCTTCGACAGCACCATTCATTTTTGGCCGGTAAGGGGAAGTATTGTGATGCTGGATCTTGAATTTCTCGCACAAGGCGGTGATCATAGTATTGTTTATATTCGTACCATTTTCAGTGATGATTCTCTCTGAGATATCGTACTGACAGATGAGATTATGCTTGATGAACCGGGCGATAACATTCTTGGTAACGGAAGCGAAAGAAGCTGCCTCAACCCACTTTCTAAAATAGTCAATGGCCACCAAGATGAAGCGGTGTCCATTAGAGGTTGTTGGCTTGATTTCCCCAATCATATCGATACCCCACATAGCAAAGGGCCAAGGAGTTGTCAAGATATTCAGAGGGACCGGAGGTACGTGTACCTTGTCAGCATAGATCTGACACTTGTGTCATGTTCGAGAGTGTTGATAGCAATCAGCTTCCATGGTAGACCAGTAATAGACTTCTCGTAGGATCTTCTTTTCCATCGTATGCCCACTGGAATGGGTGCCAAAAGTGCCTTCATGTAATTCAGCCATGATCCTTTCAGCTTCAACCTTGTCTATGCAGCGAAGTAACACAGAGTCATGGTTGCGTTTGTAAAGAATGTCATTACTAAGGAAGAACTTAGCAGAGAATCTCCTTAACAACTTCTTATCATTGACTGGAGCTCCTTCGGGATATTCTTGAGTCTCGAGATACCTCTTGACTTTGTGAAACCAAGGTTGGTCCACTACTTCTTCAGTATTAATCTCATGACAGTGAGCTGGTTCATCCATTCGTTCAATGGTGATCTGAGGAGCCTCGTTATCCTATTTAAGTTTAAACATGGATGACATTGTGGCTAGTGCGTCTACTAGCTGATTTTCTTCTCGCGGGAAATGCTCGAAGGTAATATACTCAAAATGTGGGATCAATGTCAATACATGTTCTTTGTATGGGATAAGGTTGGGGTGTTTGGTGTCCCATTCCCCTTTGATTTGGCTGATGACCAAAGCTGAATCTCTGAATACACTTAAGGATTTGATCCCCAAGTCCATGGCCGCTTTGAGACCAAAAATACACGCTTCGTATTCCGCCATGTTATTTGTACAACTGAAACAGAGCCTTGCAGTAAAGGGAGTATAACACCCCTCAGGAGATATGAGTATAACACCAATACCATTTCTGAGTGCGTTGAATGCCCCATCAAAGACCAGAGTCCATCGGGATCCTTGTTCAAGTCTGTCATATGGTCTGAATTCTTCACAGTTGTTTACCGTCTTGATGTCCTCGTCTGGGAATTCGAACTTCATGGACTGGTAGTCTTCCACATCTTTGTGAGCAAGGTGATCAGCTAGTACACTTCCCTTTATTGCTTTCTGGGTAGTATACTGTATGTCATATTCCGTCAGGATCATCTTCCATCTCGCTATTCTCCCAGAGAGAGCAGGTTTCTCGAAGATGTATTTTATTGGATCCATTTTAGATATCAACAAGGTAGTATGGGTCAGCATATACTGTCTTAGCCGTCGAGAAGCCCATGCCAGAGTGCAGCAATTTTTCTCGAGCAGTGAATATCTTGTTTCACAGTCGGTAAAATTTTTGCTCAGGTAATAAATAGCATGCTCTTTTCGGCCAGACTCGTCATGCTGCCCCAGCACACACCCCATTGAATTTTCTAAAACAGTCATATACATGATCAACAGTCTTCCCTCAACTGGTGGCATCAACACAGGAGGCTCTTGCAGGTACTCTTTGATCTTGTCAAAAGCCGTTTGGCACTCATCATTCCATTTGAATACTTGATCTTTCTTCAATAATTTGAAGATTGGTTCACAAGTAGCTGTCAGGTGAGAAATGAATCTGGCAATGTAGTTTAATCGTCCCAAGAATCCTCTGACTTCCTTCTTAGTACGAGGAGCAGGAATCTCTTGTATCACTTTAACCTTGGTAGGATCCACCTAGATACCTTTGTTGCTGACGACGAAGCCTAGGAGTTTACCGGACCTCACTCCAAATGTACATTTATTTGGGTTCAACCTCAGCTTGTATTTCTTTAACTTCTCAAACAGTTTCTGTAAATGATCAAGATGTTCTTCTTCTGTTTCAGATATGGCTATCATGTCGTCCACATAGAACTCTATTTCGTGATGTATCATGTCGTGAAATAGATATACCATGGCACGCTGATAGGTTTCCCCAGCATTCTTCAGTCCGAATGGCATAACCTTGTAGTAGAACGTTCCCCATTGTGTGATAAAGGTTGTTTTCTCCATGTCCTCAGGCTCCATTTTGATTTGGTTGTAGCCTGAGAAACCATCCATGAAGGAAAACACTTTATTTTGTGACGTATTTTCAACTAGAACATCAATGTGGGGTAGTGGGAAATCATCCTTAGGGCTTGCCCTATTCAAATCTTTGTAGTCCACGCACATTCGTACTTTTTCGTCCTTTTTGGGAACGGGAACAACATTGGCAACCCACTGTGGATAGGAGGTGACGGTCAAGAATCCGATGTTGAATTGTTTCATGACTTCTGCTTTAATCTTCTCTGACATGTATGGCCGCATGCGACGGGCCTTTTGTTTTATCGGTGGATAATCTTCTTTTGTTGGTAGACAATGTACCATGATATCTGCATCAAGTCCTGGCATGTCTTCATACGACCAGGAAAAGACCTCAACATACTCGTGTAGCAACTGAATCAGACGCTCTTTGACACTGGGCTCCAGATTGGCGCCCACCTTGACCTCTCTTTTGTCTTCTTTGGTACCTAGATTGATGGTGTCCACCTGTTCCTCGTGGGGCTGAATGGTTCTCTCTTCTTGTTGTAGTAATCTGGCAAGGTCCCCTGGTACTTCATAATATTCCTCACCTTCGTCTTCAGCTTGGTAGATTAGATTCTCAGAGTCACAAAAATCCATAGCAGTACCGTTATCTATGGGATCCCGAATGGACGTAGACCTGCATTTTGAGTGTGAGTGTGTGTAAGAGTATATCTATCTTTGAAAGAAACGAAAATGTAAAAAAAGAAGAAAAATGAGCATAAAAGTTTGTATGCAAAAATGTCCATGATTCATTGATGTCATATAGAAATGAGATAATAACCCTTACAGATGGACCATTGTGCCTCTGGTAAGACACAAGGTTTTAAGAGTCTGAATTGTTTTAATATTACAGATCCAACAAAATGTAAAGACAAATTACTATGGGATAAAAGTGATCGGGATTAAATATCTAGCCTCCCTGTTCCTGAGCCCTCCACTGACAGTTAGGAAGATCCAATCCTCCAGGTTGCAGCCATCTTCATCATCCTCTACCGCATTGACTTCACAGTTGCTGATCTTCAAGGGTGGTCCTCAAGCACGAGCATGACGTACAATCTTATGGGCAGCTGAAGTGAATCCCAGGCCAAACTTGTCAGACTTGTATGGGATATCAGGGAGTTGTCCCCAAATAGTGCACCCACCTTCTTCTATTACTGCTTTTGCATCCTTCAAAGATGACATCTTGAGTGGAGGCCTTGTGATCTTGGGAATAGCCCTGTTTACTGCCACATCTTGCGGGACTTCCTCAAAGTATTTGAATGGAGTTTCAATAAATTCACCATCTAAATCTACATATCTGAAGGAATTGAGATGGCTGATCATATACTCTTCTTCTCCATGAACAGTGATAATCTTCCCTTGAATCGGATACTTCAGCATTTGGTGTAACGTAGAAGTAACAGCGCCAGCATTGGGAATCCATGGTCGGCCTAGCAAGCAAGAGTATGAATGGCGAATATCCATTACATAAAAAGTTGAATCAAATTTTTAGGTTCCAACCTTTATGGGGATATCCACTTCCCCATGCACCATTCTTTTCGAGCCGTCAAAATCCCTCACTACTATATTAATTGGCTTCAATGTCAATCCCTCGCAGTCAAGCCTATCAAGAGCCTTTTTAGGAAATACATCCAGAGACGACCCGGTGTCCACCAAAACATGAGCCAAGGTTGTGCCCCTGCATTCCACTGAGACATGCAATGCCTCATTATGCTTCCTTCCTCTTGGCGTTAAATCAGCATCCGAAAAATCTAGACCATTATCCACAGTCAAGCTGGCTACGCAGTCTTGGAACTGATCAGCAGATGTTTCTTGGGGTACATGGGCAGCTTTTAGGAATTTTACCAAGGTCTTTGCATGCGCCTCAAAACATAGTAGTAAAGCCAGCATGACAATTTTGGATGGAGTTTGCCCCAGTTGCTCAACTACATCGTAGTCACTTCTTTTTATGATTTTAGAAGTTCCTCCATCTCTTTCCGGGAGATCTCGGGGATAGCCAATGATTGTGCCTTCGTCCAGGCAGGCTCAATCAGAATACTTTTACCTCCAGTCTCGGTTAACTCAGCAACAGGAATGTCAGTAGGAGTGATAGCATGGATTGTAACAGCTTTGTCAATTGGAGTATTATTAGAGATGATTGTAAGAATGGGAATAGCCTTCGGAGGAGCAACAACAACAGGAATGATTATGGGTCCAGAAACTACTTTTGGGGGAGCAATTTCTAGAGAGAATATCCTTCCGCTTCGGGTAATCTTGCTATTCCCTGCAATATTACTGATATCGGAGTTAACTTTCTCAGAACTTGAATCTTTGGCAGCTGGCCAATCTTGCTTGATATTGTGGTAGTAGACATCCCCTCCATAATTCCATGGTATGGTTTTGTCTGAGGAATACGGGACTGGTCCAGGCATTGTAATTATCAAAGGAGTTGCTTTTGGAACTGATGTAATTCTAACGGGTCTTTTGGTGGAGACCCTGGAAGAATTGGCGGAAATGGTAATGATAGAAACATCATTATAAGGAACAGGTGGAACATAAGTCTTTTCAAACAAAATTTCCTTGTTATCTATTAGGCATTGAACGCCTGCTTTCACCAAAGGACAACTGGTTGGTAAGGACAAACAGAAATGGCAGCTTTCATCACAGCCTGGGAATACACTGGCATTTAATAAATTCCTTTTGATAATCAGGAGTGGGGTCACAAGTTCATCAACTGAAGTAACAAACATATCTTCTTCAATGGCGTTGGTATTATGGCTATGTTTGGGCATATGGGCATAAATGACATTTGGCTTTTCGGGCACATCGAATTCAATCTCTTTGGCTTCAATGAGGTCTTGTATTTTGTTCTTTAGAGCCTAACAGTTATTAGTGTCATGGCTGGGACTCTCAGAGTGGTATGCACAGCGGGCATTAGGATGATAGTGAGGAGATGTTGTGTTAGGATTCTTTGTAGCTTCTTTCAAAGTCACTAGGTTGGATCTTAACAGATGTGGCAATACTTGAGATAAGGTCATATTAATTCTGGTGAATTCTATGACTGGTCTATCCATCCTTGGCTGATTGGTTCTTTGTTGATCAGGCCCAGGTTTAGGAATCATAACAGTCCCCACCATTGGTCGGCGTTCGGCCTCATCTTGATTTCTCTGAGGATAAACAGCAACCACTTCTTTCTTTCCGATAAATGGCTCCCTTACAGCAGCAGAGGATGCAAATTTTTGAATCTTTCCAATTTTTATCCTGGCTTCTACCCTTTCTCCGGTCAATATCAGTTCAGTAAAACCCACCGATGAACTCCCAATTAGGTGATTGAAGAAGGGAACAGACAAGGTACCCAAAAACATGTCTACTAATTCTCTTTCAGATAAGGGAGGTTAAACTCTTCCAGCCAAGTCTCTCAATTTTTGTGCATAGTCCTTAAAGCCTTCACTTGAAACCATGGACATACTCTGGAGTTGAGTACGGGTAGGCGCAAGATCAGCATTGTATTGGTATTATTTGTAAAAGGCTAAAGCAAGATCTTCCCAATTATGAACATTGGCTCTTTCTAACTGATAAAACCAATCAAGTTGAGTTCCAAACAGACTGTCTTGGAAGAAATGTACCCACAAATCCTTGTGAGCGGTATGAGGCTGGATTTTCCTTACGTAGGACCGGGGATTCATTTTGGGACATGAAAATCCGTCATATTTTGCGAATACTGGTGCTTTAAATTTTGGAAGGATGACAATCCCATATACTAACCCCAACTCCTCAAAGTCCAATCCGGGCACTTTTTGGGTTTCCATCGCACTTAACCGTTCTTCCAAATACTTATACTTATCGTCTACTGGAGGATATTGTTCTTCAGAATAATCCTCTTCTTCCTCTTCTTCTTCTGACTCTGGCTGGACAACTATTTATTTGCCTTTCTCAACTTGATTGTCTTTCTCACCAGACAACGTTGCAAAGTCTAAGGTCCTTCTTGTCTGCCCTTCGAATCTTCTTCCCATGTCCAGAACTCTTGTTATCTTCTTTGTTTTCTTCTTTTTCTTTTCAACCAGCAAGGTTTTCAACTCTTCTTGTCCTTTGGCTAGAGTTAAGAACATCTGTTGAAACTGAGCGTTCTGTTCCTGGAGGTCCTTCGTCGTTTGCTCGAGATCCATCTTACTGAAATAAACAGTAGAAAGATGAGGAGACTTGTCGCAAGAAACCTGCTTATGTTATGATGAATGGTAAATGCGTATTCAATGATTTCAAGGAACTTAGAGATTTAAATTCATTTTAGACAAAAAGGAAACACACGTTATATTAAAATATTAAAGCTTCAGTACATCAATGCCTCTTTGGGCTTACACAGAAATACAACAAAAAACTCTAAGATAAAAAGGTTGTGCGCATCCTTTTTGGTGCGATGTAGGCATTCAGGGTCCACTCCTCATAGAGTTGCTTAGTGAGTTCCAAAACCTTCTTCTCACTAGCGTAGAATTGGGCCTCAAAAGTGTCTCTCTCTCCCTTGAGCTGTATCCAATCTCTTTGTAAGTCTTCAAGAGAAGTGGGCATGTCAGGATGCAGGATAATGTATGGAACATCTCCTTCCATGACAGGCTCAATGATTACCGGGAGAGTGGAGTGATAAGGCATCATAAGACTTTGAGCACGAGTTTGTACCCATTTGAGATAAGGCTCAAGAGGGATGGAATTCTTTTTCCCCAAAGTCTTGCTATCTACCTTGTTCAGCATCCTCCAAGCTCGGATAAATCTCTGGTGAAGACCTTGATCATCGTTCTCGTAGTCAAATACCAAACTTTGAATGAGCATCTCATGTGGGTCATCCCTTCGGGCATAACCAAACTATCTTAGAGCCAAACAGGGGTTATAGGTGATACCTCCCCTAATTCCCAGTAAGGGGACATTAGGGAACTCTCCACAACGGTCAACAATGATAACATTCTCTATAGATCGGGAACACCAATGGATGTTTGAGTGCTTGAGCGTCATCAACCTTTGTGACCACCTTGAACCTTGCTCGTTCCTTAATACAAATTGGGGAAGATGAGAAATAAACCACCTTGCCAAGAGAGGAGTGCAACACATAAGGATACCTCTTTTCCTCATCGTGCGAGTGTGAAAAAAATGTAGGATGTCCCCTAGCAAAGTAGGCACCGGGTTGCGAGATATGAAGATTTTGATTGCGTTCACATCTATGAGTTGGTCAGGATTTAGAAAAAAAACCATTCCATAGATGAGGAGAGCCACAATTTCCTTGAAGGCTTGCAAATCCAAAGAGTTCCAATAGTTTTGGGCTTTCTCGAACAAGAACTTTGCTAGGAAACCTTTGACACCACTCCTTGTTTCCCAATGAGTTGTGACATCAGATGGTTGCAAGTGTAGAGCTTGAGAAATCTCTTATGGCTTTGGGTATCTTTCCGTACCATTGAAAGGTATTTGATTGAGAATGGGAATCCTAAAGAGTTGGGAGAATTCTTCCAAAGTTGGCACAAGTTGATAATTGGGAAATGTGAAGCAATGGTGTAAAGGATCAAAGAACTGGAAGAGCGCCTTTAACATATCTTCATTACTTTTGGAGGTGACCAAGTTTAATATGTGATCATGTCTCTCGGTGAATGGAGAGTTTTCAGGAATCCTTAAAGCTACCTGTTTAAGTTGAGGGGGAATCCTTACAAGGTTGACTTGAATAGTTTTCCTGCGAAGAGAATCCATGTCCTACAAAACTGAAACAAAGATAAATCCCAGAACTCCTTGAAATGTTTAGTAAATGAGTATGATTTTATGATGTTCATGATGTTATGTACAACTATGTATACACAAATAAAGCAAACAAGTCCTTAGGTTTAGGCTTGCATAGAGTCTCATAGGTAAGTATCCTCTTGAAGTTTAGTTGGCTTAAAACCTGTCCTAGTAATAGTAACCGGTTCTAAGGAGCTAAATATCACTGGTTTGTTTCCTTGGGCATTGTTTCAGCGCAAGCCTCTTTAATGGCGACCGAAATATCCCAAAAAACCAAACCTCAATGAGTGTAGTATCGAGTATCTACCAACATCGGATTGCACCAAAGCTGGTCATCTCACTACGTCCTAATGGACAAGTTGGTCAAGTAAAGATTCTAAAATTTCATTAGTGCTTCATGACATCACTCAGCGGCCCCGTATTCTCCTTGACTACTCAAGGGCTACTAGTACCCACAAATATGTCGCACTAATATAGATATTGCTTAGACCGTGTCGGTATACCCCACACAGTTTCCATAATGTATTACTACTTACCTATAAGGTATCCAAATCCGGGTAGAGGATTCAAACCCAAACAAAGAACCATAATGTAAAGCATACAAGTCAAACAATGAAAGCAAGAAAATGTGATCTAGCCCTAAGGTAACCCCACTTTTAGAATATTCCCCAGCAGAGTTGCCAGTTCTGTGATACGGTGGGAGAACTGACTTGGGACGTTTGCATTCGATCGCAATTGTGCGGTTAGCAAGAGTAGCCACCGACTTTTCTTTTATCCAAAAGGAAAGGTAAAAAAGCACAGGAAATACCTTTCGAGATTGTTTCTTGAGTTCGGGGGGTAAATTATGAAAAGGGAAGGTGTTTGCAACCTTTTCATCCATGTTTTTCCATGGGCTCTTAGTTACTCGCTAGATCACTTGCTTTGGTTTGAATGTTCTTGTGGTGTGGGTTCTGAAAGTATTTTTAAAACGTCTTTTTAATGGTTCTCGTCTCTATAAGAACGCGTACAAAGTGTTGTTTCGTAAAATAGTTTGAATAGGTGTTTGTGGAATGTGTTTTTGAAAGTGATTTTGAAAAGATGTTTTTGTAATAGTTCTCGTCTCTATAAGAACGTATACAAAAAGTTTTTGTCTTTTGGAAAAGGTTTTAATGTGAAAGTGTAAAATGTTTGATTGTGAGCAAGCGAGCAATTTAAGAGCTAATCTACATACTCAAAAGGTCTTAAATGTTCTTTTCCTCCTTTAGATGTTGCTATCTTACCATTGATTTGGTAAGAAGCCTCATCGTTGGATGTGAAGGGACAGGCGCGGGACGTTTGTACAGTCATAGAAGGAAACTTGTGAGACACTTACCAATTTTCATAAGGGACTAGATCATTTTATTGAAGGAAACCTCGAGGGACATCGAGGGACTGCGATCTTTTTTATCGAAGGGTCTTTTCTAAAGCGTCCCATATTCGAGGGACATGACTGTATTTCTGAGGCAACGAGCGAGGTTACCCTAGAGGTGCGCGTGTGAAAAAGTGTGTTTGATTCAAGTTATTTTTTGTCTTTGATTAGGGTTATCTAGCGATTGATTTTGAATCTTGCCATGCACGCCTGATTACTATACAGTATAAGGAAAATAGTAAATTGCGGAAATTAAAATTCTACGCTATTACAGAGCTTTTGGGAATGGGGGTACAATTTTTACAAATGGGGATGAGTCGAATGCGGTTAAAAGTCCAAAATAGGCAAACAATACAACCAAATCGAATTTGAACGATTAATTAAAATTATAACAGTCTATGAAATAAAATTAATTAACAAAGTATGGAAATAAAATTCTTAGTATTTGTTTGAAAAAGTTTGGAAATAAAAATAGAAAAAAATCTATTCTATTAATTAACTAAAGAATTAAATCAAATGCATGTATTTTTTCTCTTTTAGGGTTTTTGTTATTTAGAAATATAAACAAAATAAAAACTTAAAAAAATAAAATAATTAGTAAAATTATTAACAAAGTTTTTTTTCTAAATTAAATTTGAACTAAGCTAAATTGATTAAATAAATTAATTAACAAAACAAGATTTATTAAGTTAATGGAAATAAGTAAAATTAAATTAAATATTTGAAACAAAGCAATAAGGAGTGGTGGTGTCAAATTGGAATGGGGGTAATGCTGGAAAGCAAATCACTACTGGGTTTTGGGCTACAGGTTAGTTGAAGCCCAATAGTTTATTTTTGTTTAACAAAAAAAAGGAATGAAGTAAACAGAAAAAGAAAAACAAGAAAACGTCCCCAGAGGGTCTCGAACCCGGGACTTCACCTTCATATGACAACCTCCTTAACTGCTGCATCACTCAACCATTCATTTATGTATTTACTTCTATTGATATGTAAATCAAAACTTGAATATTGGGTTGGGCCAAATCAAACCAGGCCCAAACTCGGTCTTATGTATGAAATAGAAGGGAAAAGAATAAGAAAGCTCGTTGTCATTGTTTCAAAAGGGAAAACAAAAAACCCTAATCTCTCTTCCTAATTTTCACGCTAATCTCTTCATCCCTCTTGATCAATATCTCTGTGTTCTAATGGGGAATCAATCTTTATCTCTATTATCTTTCTCGTTTCTAACTAAACTCGTCCCCATCGAAACCCTAAAACCCCAAATTGAAACGGTATTGTAATCGCAAAAGGGTAAGAACAACGATGAGTTACCTCTTCTTTTCAGCTTCTAATGTATGTTCCAAATCTTGTATTTCTTTCTTCTGATTGGATCTGTGTGGCTTCCTACATTTTCTGTATTTATTTCTTATCCGCGAGGCTGTGGCTGAGAATGAGTTGATGAGGGTTGCAGTTTTACAGAAGAGAATGATGTGATTCGGTTAAGGTTGACTGATTGTTGCGGTTATGAGTTGAGCGTGACAAAGGGTTTATGGAAGTTTGTTATTGTGTGATTTCTGACTTTTGTGGTTTAGCAGGTCAAGGAAATTATGTTGAATCAGTCTAGTTTGATAGGTTGGTTTGAATGGTATGTTGAAAGTTTATGGTGAAGTTTGTTGGTTCTGTTTGGTTTGTGTTATATTATTTTTCTTGGCTAACTACTCTCTCTCTTATATACATTCCCATTGTGTGTTTTTTTTTGGGGGGGGGGGGGGGGGGGGGGGAATCAGATAACTTTGAATATTTTTGGGTTAGCTTACTTTGTGGCCTTTGGGTGCAGAATTTAAGTTGCCTCTTTTGTGCAATACTTGGACTGAGTTTGGACAGGGCTGACCTTAGAATTTTGTAGGGTTTTGGACTGTATTGTTTAGTTGTTTATGCAACAGGTTTTGGCAAACTTTTGGACTGTATTGACTGTGTTATTATGCAGGCTATGTGATATCTCTTTCATCTTTCAATGAAATAAAGCATTTCTGAAGGGTTTGTATGAATTAGGAAAGTGATGATACACTTGGTTTGATGAGCAAATTAATTTGCTGTTTTGCCTTGTTCCAATATTTTTTTATTTGTGCTGCTCTGCTGCCATATTATTGCAGGCTTGTTTAGACTGTTGTATGCTTGCTATACTTCTTGCGTTGCTGCTGCTTTGCAGCCTTGGACTTGCTGCTATACTCCCTTTGTTTTTTTTGCTTGCATTGCTGCTGCTTTGCAGCCTTGGACTTGCTGTTATACTTCTTGCGTTTTTCTTGTTTGCACTGCTGCTACTTTGTGATGCTGACTTGGCAGTTTGACTTGTTTGTTGCCTTTTGCCCTGCTGCATATACTTGTTGTTGTGACGCTGCCTTGGGCTTTATGCTATTTTGCAGTATAAAATATTTGCAAATTTTCTTTTCCCTTTTTTGAACCAAGGCCCAAACTTTGTGATTTGCAAAATAGGAGAAGATGGGCTATGATTAAAAAAAGCAACATTTAAATCTGATTCCTGATACAAACCCTAATGATGAATATTCAAACTTTTTTTAGCAATTAATTCTTGAATTTTCACATGCTTGCTACCTTTCTTTTTTTTTTTTTTTTCATGGGCACGAGGCATGGATGCAAATGAAGCTTGGATCGATTACTTGAAGATGAAGCAGTAGAGACTTGAAGACACAGAATAAATATTCCCTCTTTGTAGACAACAAAAACTTGTAATTCTTTGTAATAAAACAAAAACTTGTAAATTATTCCATTTGTAATGTAATAAATAAAAATTCCTTGAATAAATTTGGTGTAGTGAATTTTGTTATTCAAAACTTGAATTTATTTAAACTTTGCAATTCTCACTTGAATGTTTTGGATTAAAACATCTTGGTTTGGTAACTTGGGTTTTAAGAAATCACAAAATGATCAAATAACCAATGCGCCTTGTACTCCAATCAGACTTCTAAACAAAATAAATGTTTAAAAATCCAATTCTAACTTGGTTAACTCAATCCCAAAGCCATGGTCATCTAAACGAAAGTCTTAATCCTCGCCTCTTGCCTACACTAAATTTTCAATCAAAATGAAACTCGCACGCCATGCTTGATAAAAATGGAACTTTATTGCTAAACAATCATGCTTTGAAAACCATCATCAACCTTTACAAATTTCAAGATCAATGATGATTAAGAACATTTTGAAATCAAAAAAATGACTTGCGACGATTTGATAACTTTCAAAGTCTTCCAAACACAATTTTCTTTTGATCTTTGAAGATAAACTCGTGAGCGACATCACTTATGACCATGTGCAGAAATAATCGTCTCAAGATATTGTAAATTGAGGAAATCACAATCCTTAGAAATCAGACGACAACTACGTAAAAATTAGGTCAAAGTTCATTATGTGACTTATAACGTATTCGGATTTTGGTTATCTTCTACACTAAGTACCCCAAAATTTTCCCTCCCATATTTCTCAAGACATGTCAAGAATAATCTTCAAGTTACTCAAGATGGCTCAAGAGTTAGACAGTCAAATCACCTCCTAAGGCAGTCAATTCAAAATTAGGGTTTTGTGTTGCATCAAGGTTCTCACATTCAAATGGTATCAAGTGCTCCCCAATGTCCTAATATTCTCTCAAGTTCATCCATGTCAAATTTCAAGCCTTGCAGAGAAAGTTTGGTCAGTCAATTGCTCAAGAAGTCCAAAAATCGACTATGCTAGGGCAAAAGTCAACTGTGACCCAAATACAGTCAAACCTCAATATTTTTTGTCAAAATTCTCATTTTGAAGGATAATTCATCATTTGATCAAGGGTTGATCGTGATTCATCAAGGATTGCTCAAGATTCATCAAGATTCAAAAGTTGCTAAATTAGGGTTTTGTAGGAAAAGTCAACTCAACTTTGACCAGGCATAACATTCTCATACTTTATTAGAAATGACCCATCCAAATCTCATTTTGAAGAGGACGCAATTTCCTACAATCCATCTTCACACCCCAAGATCAAGAAATGCACTCACAAAAGGTTACAAATTTGGACATTATAGGTTATTTTTGAAAGTCAACAAAAACACCTTTTTCCAAAGCTTATAACTTGATCATGGAATATCAAAATGAGATGATACCAAAAGGGTTGGTTAGAGGACATCTCAAGGTTTCTAAAAAGTCCAAGAATACTTCCAAAAGTTCAAAATTGAAGATGTTATGCATTGTTGAAGTTGGGCATTTTTCCAAAATTGCCAAAAGTCAACTATCCTCAAAACTCCAATTTTTGACAAAAGGGCCCACTTTTTTCCACTTGATTTGGTGTTGTCAAACCACACACGTGTCCCATCTTTATTTTCATGTCCATTCATTAATTTTTCTATTTTATTTAATTATTATTGAATTAATTCATTTTAAATCAATATTAATTCAAATAAAATCCAAAATTTGATAGAATGATATCTTTGTGATTGGTATAGACTTCAATTATCATCATGAACCAAATCAAATTCGTATCAAGCTTTGTTATGCACAAAAAATCAGATTTGGTACAATTATGGAAAGTTTATCAATGGTGATCAAATCAAATCTGGATTCTTCAATGCTCGTGGATTAAGGCCCAAGTTTTTAACCTAATGCAGTCCTTATTACACACACAAACTGTAGACATCAAGAACACAACCTAAAACTGCAAGAAACGGCCAGACAAAACTTGAGAAAAAGTTTGAAAACTTGAAATCTGAAATCAATAGTAGAGCACGATTCGATCCAAGATCTCAACACAGCCTTCTTGCCTGACATCCAGTGGAGCTAAAGCAATCAAAACCAAGGCCGGAAGCTATCTGAAAAGCACTGTAAGTGTTCTTGAATATGGCTCTGAACATGAAATCGAAACCACTCATTCTTGCATTTTTTTGACAAACCATGGACATATTCTTGATCCTTGTTTGATTTTGAAGCTTTCTGCACTATTTGATTTTATTTTCATAGCCTATAACGCCATGCCCAAATCTAGGGTTCGTGCTTCTTGTTTTTGGGGTTTTTAGTTGCAAGGAAAATCAAGGCCAATACTGGACATGGATGAAACCAAGAGGAAGAGACGAACATATTGGTGGTTTTAGTTTGCATTTTTATGGCCAGGAATTTGTTTTAGAAGTGAGCCATGGATTTAGCTACGGATGAAATCCGCAGGTAAATAACCAGGTTGTTCAAGGAAGAAGACGACCACGTGCCTCTTCCTTATAGGGCCATTCATAATTTCGCGCTTGTTTTTTTATTTTTCAGGCATAGTACTTGTTTTCACATATATTATTTTGTGGTTATTATTCTAACAAATACGCAGTTTGGTTGGGTTGGTGAGCGCGTTGGCATTTGAGCAATGGGACCTGGGTTCGAATCCCAGGTCCCCCAATATATTTGTCTTATTTTTCTTCAGGAAATCGCGTGTGGTTTCAGCAAGCGTAGACCATCATGTTCCTTCTAATCTCAAATGCCAGGTGGCCTTCAGGCCAAATCCAAAGGCCAGGATTGAAGGCTCATCATACATCCAAGTCAACAAGCGCATATGGAATCAACAGAAGTCAACAAAGGCCAATGCGTTTGGGCCTGGAAATTGCTGATTTCACACTCAATCAGGCCCAACACCCCCCCCCCCCTTGGTTATTTCTTCTCATATTTCATTTTTTTTATTATTATTCAATTGTTTTATTAATTATTATTATTATTTACACTAACCAATTATTTTTCTTAATAAAATAAGAAAAAACATAAAAAATATTATTTTTATTAATTTCATTATTTTTGTAAATAAATAATTTAATTGACTTAGTTTTTTAATTAGGTATAATTTTAACATCTTTTGCAATAAATTAAAAGTAATTTAGAATATTAGGTATAGTTTTAAATCAATTTTATTTTTGTTTCCTTAAATATTCTAAAACCCAAAAAAAAATATTTTTAATTAATTAATTAACTTAGATTTAATTTCCATTTAATTCAAAATAACAAAAAATATGCTTTCTTTGATAAAAAAGGGTCAAACCCTAAAAATGCGCCGATCTAATTTTCTCGCACGCGTCATATTTTTTATCCAATATTGTAATTGCTTCCGGTATGTAATAGTTTCCATAGGACTTTTAATTATTTATCGCTTTTATTTACTTTCCGCAATTTAAATTAAAGGGTTTGTCTTTGGCGATGTAAATACCCGACGCCTTGTAATAGCTTAGATTTAATTTCCCGCAATTTAATTTCCGCGCAATATTAACTGTTAGATGTTTGATAAATAGGCAATGCATGACAAGATCAATCTTTAACCTAAAATCAACATAGCTCACCATTGAAATGTACAGATAAAAATTAACCGAAATAACACACTCGCACATGCCACTCTTAGGGTACACCTCACTTGGTTGCCTCGAACATGGTCATTGAGTATAGGAAGTTTTAGAGGACGCCCTCTTGTCCAAAGATCATAGTTGCCTCGAAACGGTTGCCTCGGAAAAATGATCTAATACATTAGGGTTACCGCTAAGGCGTCCTAGTGTTGCTTTAGTGACCACACGTCCCTTAATCGAATTGGCCCGAAAACTCCAATGACGGTGCTACCTGCTCCTCAATAGTGGGATAGCATTGTCTAAAGGACACTTGTACAGATTAATTCTTTTTTGAGTAGGTAGATGGTTCTTAAGTACTTGCTCCTTTTAAAACAAAACAAAACTTTTCTCACTTACACCCCTTTCAAATAAAAAACTCTTTTCAAACCCACAAACACAAAGAAAAGCAATCTTTTGAAAACACAATGAGCAAGTACCTAAGAGCCCGTGGATAACCACGGATAGAAAGGGTGTTAACACCTTCCCTTTCTATAATCTACCTCCCGAACCCGAGAAATATCTCAAAAAGGAATTTTTCTGTGCTTTTGTCCTTTCCTTGTTGGATAAAATAAAAGACGGTGGCGACTCTTGCTTACCGCGACATTTTGCAAAAACAAACGCAAAATGCGAACCAGCATTCCAAAACAGCCAGTTCTCTTTCCCACCGATCACAGAACTGGCGACTCTGTTGGGGATTATATTTAAAGTGAGGTGTACCTTAGGATTAGATCATTGTGTTTTCAATTGTCTGCTTTGTATGCTTTAATTTTGTGGGCTTGTATCGGAGTTCTATAGATCCTAACCCGGATCTGGGGGTACCCTTTAGGTAAGTAGCAATAAACTATGAGGGATCTGTACGGCGTAGACCGATACGGATGAAGCAGTAGCTACGTTGGTGTGGCACTTTAGTCTGTACCAATATCCCTTGTGTTGGAACGGGGAGAATATGGGACTTCTAAGGGGTCATTAAGCACCAACTGACCTTAGAACCTTAAATTGACCAACTTGGCCATAGAACAGTAGCAGTATGCTACACTCATTGAGACTAAACTCTCGCGATGATTCCGGCCGCAAGAAAAGGTTGCTAAATTGGAATTATGACCGATTAAGGGTAGTCAGTGATATTGAGATCCTCTAGAACCCGGTTACTATTTTTAGCACAGGTTTAAACCAACTGAACTGAAAGAGGGTAGTACCCAGGCTCCATGCCAGCCTGAAATCTAAGGGCTCTCAGTGTGACTTGTGTGTCTTTACCATGTTTGCTTTTTGTGGTTACTTGTGGTGTGCTTACTATCATGACATCATGACATCATAACATTGCATACATCTTGCATAAGGACTAACCTATTTCAAAGACAAGAGGGTTTCATCTTTGCTCTATTTTGTAGGTCATCATGATGCCCATGCGTAAGAATACTATCTGGATCAACTTTGTCCAAGTACCTACCTTGCTTAAAGAGTTGGTTGCCAAGATGCCTGACACTACTTCCTTCATCAGGAGGCATGGTTCTCTTCTCAGCTTGGTCACCTCCAAATTGGACGAGCAGATGATGAGTGTCCTGGTCAAATTCTATGATCTGTTGTACCATTGTTTCACTTTCCAGGACTTCCAGCTGGTCCCTACCCTAGAAGAGTTCTCTGAGCTTCTCGGTATCTCTGTTTTGGAGCAGACTCCATTTACTGGTTGGGAAAAGACTCTTAAGCCCGAAGAGATTGCTGCACCCCTTCATTTGACCAAAGAGGAGGTAATGGATAATTGGGAGACTAGGAGTGGAGCAAAGGGCTTTCTTACTAAGTTCTTGGTTGGCAAGGCTAACTACTTCTGGGATAGCCTAGACTTTAAGGCGTTCGAGGATATTCTGGCTCTTCTGATCTATGGCCTGGTATTGTTTCTGAATCCTGATACTTTTGTTGATGTTAATGCCATAAAGATTTTCATCTCTCAGAACCATGTACCCACTCTCTTGGGTGACATCCTTCATCAGCTCTATGCTCGTACTACCCAAAAGCGGGGAACTTATATGTGCTGTGCTCCTTTATTGTCGAGGTGGTTTATTTTGCACCACCCTAAGTCAGTGTTGAAGAACAAAGAAGGAATGGGTTGGGCTTATAGGGTGATGTCTCTTTCTCATAACGACATTATTTGGACTCTCAAAGGTATGGATGAGGTGACTATTATTGATCGATGTGGAGAGTATCCTAATGTTCCATTAATAGGAACCCATGGAGGAATTTCTTACAACCCATGCTTAGCTCTCCGTCAATTTGGAAGAGCCAGAAGAGAAGGACCTCATGAGATGTTAATGCCTCATATCATCTTTGATTTTCAAGGGGATAGCGACGAGCAACGTCGTAGATTCATAAGGGCTTGGAACAGAGTTCACCAATCTAATCCACATGAGTTGGGCCCAAAGACTTCTCTGCCAATGGAGCCATATCTCAGATGGGTCCGCATCCGTGCCCAGAAGCTAGGTATGCCATATGAAGTTGTCCGGCCTGTCATCCTTGAAGTTGCTAATGAAGAAGGGGTTCTTCCAACCATTCTACATCCTTATATGCCCACTGACATTGGGGCACTGAAGAGGTCTTGGATGCAGTTGAGGGATGAACGGGATTCTTACCGAGAGAAGTTCAACAAGAAAGAACAAAAGATCTAGAAGCTGACTAGGCAGTTAGAGAACGAGCAGATTCTCAACGACTATGTCCGCACTGAGAAGAAGAGACCATGGGAGCATTGATGGACCTTTGATGATTTCCTTTCTAGTTTTTATTTACTTTTCAGTATTTCCATTCTTGAAATGCCTTAAGGGAAAGTTGTTGAACAATTTGAATTACAAAGTTATCTAATAAAGTGTGTTTCCTTTCTTGTTTACAAATTTGAATCTCAATTGTCTTTGAAATCATAATCATACGCATTTCATCCCATGCACTTCATAAATAGGTAACCTTTACAGGTCTCTTATCTTCTTGGCTGTTTATTTCAGTGATCATCATGTCTACTGAACCTTCAACTGAGCAAGCTATCAAGGCCCTCCAGGCCCAGAATGCCTAATTTCAAGAGTTGTTCATAAGCCTAGCTAAGGGTCAGCAGGACCTGAAGACCTTGATTCTGAAGGAGAAAAAGAAGAAGAAGAAGAGGACAGTCCTGTTCAACACTGGTCCTAGGTTTGGGAACAGGCTACAGAATGAAGTTCATTTGACCACCTCGTCTGGAGGGAAAGATAGTCCACAAGAAAGGAGGGCTCCTAGCCTTGTGGTCTCCAACAACGAGATGGACTGCGATGAAGAACAGTATCCTCCTGCTGAGGATAAGTACAAAAATCTGGAAGACCGTTTGAGCGCTATGGAAATTCAGAAGGTGCCCGGTCTGGACGTCGGAGATCTAGGTATATCATCTGTGGTTGTGATTCCCCATAAATTCAAGGCACCAGCCTTTTCCAAGTATGACAGAGTTTCCTGTCCGAAGCTGCACCTCCTGTCATATGTGAGGAAGATCCAGCCTTACACTGCTGATAAGAACTTATGGATCCATTTCTTTCAAGACAGTCTCTCAGGGACTCAGCTTGAGTGGTTCTATCAGTTGGACGGAGCCAGTATCCGCAGTTGGGAAGATTTGGCTACTGCATTCTACAGGCAGTATCAGTACAACTCCGACCTCGCTCCTACGCATACCCAACTCCAGGGTATGTCAATGGGAACGGGTGAAGGATTTAAAGACTATGCTCAGAAGTGGAGGGACCTAGCCGGTAGGGTGCAACCACCCTTGGCTGATCGGGAGCTTGTAAACATGTTTTTGGGGACCCTGTCTGGTCCATTTTTCAACCACTTGATTGGAAGCTCTTCATCTGGATTTACAGATCTTATTTTGACTGGTGAGAGGATTGAAGCTGGTATTAAGGCTGGGAAGATACAGAAGGGTGCTTCATCAAGCACCAAGAAGAAGCCATTTAAGAAAGAGTCTAGTGCTGTTTACGGTGCAAGAAGACAGGATAGATCTGAACACCGCCAAGCGGTCAATGCAGTTGTTATTTCAAAACCTGTTGGTGCTCCTCAGCACAACAATCAACAAAAGGACGAGAGACCTAAGAGGAAATTCACTCGTCTCAACATGACCTTATCTCAGATTCTGCAACAGTTGCTAAAGAGTAATTTGGTGACTCTAAGGGAACCCCCAAAGAATTCAAATACAACATCACCAAGGTATAACCCTAACGCCCGCTGCGCTTATCACTCTGATAGCCCGGGGCATAATACAGATGATTGTTGGGCTTTGAAGAACAAGATACAAGACTTAATTGATGCAAAGGAGATTGAGTTCGAGGCGCCCGAGAGGCCTAATGTTGTGACTGCTCCCATGCCCAAACATGGAGTGAATGCTGTAGAGGAAGACTTGTTTATAGTTTCTATGGATGACATTATTACCCCTCTGATGATTGTCAAGAAGAACCTGTTGTTAGCCGGTTTATTTCCGGGCTGTGACGAAGGTTGCCATATATGTTATGTTTTACCTACCGGTTGCCCATTCCTGAAGACAGGTATCTAAAACCTAATGGATAGTAAGGAGATCATGTTTGAGAAGTTTGTTGTTCCTTCCATTCCTATTGAAGAAGTCGCCATCATTACCATTTTCGACAATTCTTCCAAGGCTCCCTCGAGGAAGCCTGTTAGAATTACATCTATTCCGAAAATCGCACCTGTGATCATCACTGTTTTGAGGCCCATCCCCTACACCTCTGATAAAGTTGTCCCTTGGCACTATGGGGCTGATGTTTATGTTCATGGAGTTAAGCAAGAGTTGGATGCTAATACCGACGTCAGCAACATTATTGGACCTGCTAAAGTCACCCGCAGCGGTAGACTTTTCTCACCTGATATTGTTCCACCAATTGTCTGAAGACCTGTTGTCATTACACCTGCAAGTGTTCCCACTGCCATTCCTGATCAAGTTCCTATTCTTACCCCTGTCGCCGAGTCATCTGACGCTCGGGGCAAAGGGATCACCACTGATGTGCCTGCCCGGAAAGAGGCACCGAAGACAATTATTGTTGAAGCTTCCAAACAGGAGATGGAAGAGATTCTGAAGATTATTAAGAAGGGTGATTATAATGTAGTGGAACAACTGGGGCAAACCCCATCCAAGATTTCTATGTTGTCACTGTTGTTATGTTCAGAGGCCCATGCTAAGGCTCTGATTACCTTCCTGAAGACTGCCCATGTGCCACAAGAGACATCAGTTGATCAGTTTACAGATTGTGTGGCTAATTTGACTGATGATAATGGGTTGGGTTTCTCCGACGCCGATTTGACTTCCAAGGGGAAAAATCATAATGATGCCCTGCATGTCTCCATTGAATGCAGGGGCACTACCCTTGCACATGTATTTATTGATATTGGCTCCTCATTAAACGTCTTGCCCAAGAAAGCTCTAGACCAGTTGGATTGCGAAGGGTTGGAGTTGAAACCAAGTAACATTATTGTCAGGTCCTTTGATGGGTCTAAGAGGATGGTGCATGGTGAGGTTGATATTCCAATTAAAGTTGGTTCTCAGGTCTTCAATTCTACGTTCTATGTGATGGATATTCGGCCATCCTACTCTTGTTTGCTGGGTCGTCCATGGATCCATAAAGCTGGGGTCGTAACCTCAACGCTCCACCAGAAGCTGAAGTACCCGGTCAAAGGGAAGATTGTGACAGTACAAGGGGAGGAAGAGTACATGGTCATCCACCTCAACTCGTTCCGATATGTAGAAATGGATGGGGAGTTCATTGAGACCCCATTTCAGCATTTTGAAGAAGTTCCCCAGACACTGGCATCAACTGAGACTGTGGTTGAGGATTCTCCTATGAAGATGGCTTCCTTAAAAGATGCTCGGGCTGTTATTGAGAAGGGTGAGTGTGCAAATTGGGGCAGACTCCTTGATTTTACACAAAAGACTAAAAAGTTTGGTTTGGTTTCACTGCAGAAGCTCAAAGGGTTGTTCGAACTGCAAGGATTGGAAGACCTCCTATGTTCATCAGCAACTCGGGAGTGAATGCCATTGAAGATGATGAAGAAGAGTTTGAATTCGACAGCTGGATCTATGCTACGAACGACGGTGGACCAAGAAACTGGACAGCAAAGGACTTCATCCCTATTACTTTTGTTACCCAGTAATGGAACTTTTGTTTTGAATTTGTAATAAACAATGTTTTAAACTTTATGTCCTGGTGTCTTACCCGGGACACTATGGTTTCATTTGTGAGGGCTTTATGTGTGTCATTTTCATATATCATTAATAAGAGCATTGGACGTTTTCTTGCATTTCAAATCTTGTGCTCCTTGTTTTTCTTTATTATATATTGCAAAACAGCTATTTTACACACACTCACATATACAGGTCCACATCCACTCTGGATCTCACTGGTAACGACTCTGCTACTGCCAGTTATGACTTCAAAAATCCGATCAACTTAGCCTAAGACGAAGGTGAAGATGATTGCGAAGTGCCTAGTGAACTTGCAAGACTGTTACTTCAAGAAGAGAGGGCCATTCAACCGCATGAAGAGCCAGTGGAAACAGTTAATCTGGGTACCGAGACAGATAAGAAAGAGGTCAAGATCGGTGCAAATCTGGAAGCTAGTGTGAAACAACGGTTAATTCGGATGTTGCGTTACTATGTTGAGATCTTTGCCTGGTCTTACGAAGATATGTTGGGGTTGGATACTGATATTGTGGTTCATCGCCTGCCTACCAAGGAAGACTGTCCTCCAGTGAAATAGAAGGTTCGCCGTATGCGCCCAGAGATGTCTGAGAAAATCAAGGCTGAAGTTATGAAACAGTTTGACGCCGGTTTTCTAGCAGTGACTTCTTACCCTCAGTGGGTTGCCAATGTGGTTCCTGTGCCGAAGAAAGATGGTAAGGTCCGAATGTGTGTTGACTATAGGGATTTGAACAGGGCAAGCCCTAAGGATGACTTCCCTCTACCTCACATCGATGTTCTGGTTGACAACATCGCTCAGCACAAGGTATTCTCCTTCATGGATGGTTTCTCTGGTTATAACCAGATTAAAATGGCTCCCGAAGACATGGAGAAGACAAATTTTGTTACTCAGTGGGGTACCTTTTGCTACAAGGTCATGCCTTTTGGACTGAAGAATGTTGGGGCAACGTATCAGCGTGCCATGGGTGCTTTGTTTCATGACATGATCCATCATGAGATTGAAGTATATGTTGATGATATGATTGCAAGGTCCCAGACTGAAGAAGAACATCTTGACCATATGCAGAAGTTGTTTGACAGGCTGAAGTTGTACAAGTTGAGGTTGAACCCAAACAAGTGCACCTTCGGGGTGAGATCTGGCAAACTACTGGGTTTCATTGTAAGCGACAAAGGTATTCAAGTGGATCCGGCAAAGGTGAAAGCTATAAGGAGATGCCAGCTCCCAAAATAGAGAAAGAGGTCAGAGGCTTTTTGGGACGTCTGAACTACATTGCTCGATTCATCTCACACCTAACTGCTACTTGTGAGCCAATCTTCAAGTTGTTGAAGAAAGATCAAGTGGTACGTTAGAACGATGAATGTCAGGCCGCTTTCGAAAGGATCAAAGAATATCTCCAATAGCCACCCATTCTGATGCCACCAGTTGAAGGGAGACCTCTGATCTTATACTTGACAGTACTTGACAACTCAATGGGGTGTGTGCTGGGTCAGCATGACGAGTCTGGCCGAAAAGAGCATGCTATTTATTACCTTAGCAAAAAGTTTACCAACTGTGAGACCCGATACTCACTGCTCGAGAAAACTTGCTGCGCTTTGGCATGGGCTTCTCGCCGGCTAAGACAGTATATGTTGACTCACACTACTTTGTTGATATCAAAGATGGATCCAATCAAGTATATCTTCGAAAAGCCTGCCTTCTCCGGAAGAATAGCAAGATGGAAGATGATCTTGACTGAGTATGACATCCAGTACACGACTCAAAAGGCAATCAAGGTAAGTGTATTGGCAGACCATTTAGCACACCAGGCAGTGGATGATTACCAGTCTATGAACTTTGAATTTTCGGACGAGAATATCATGTTGATAACTGATTGTGAGACACCTGGACCGGATGAAGGACCTGAGGAAGGATCCTGATGGTCTATGTACTTTGATGGAGCTTCGAACGCTTTGGGTAATGGCATTGGCGCTGTGATCATATCTCCTAAAGGCTCTCATACTCTGTTTACCGCCCGACTATGTTTCAATTGTACCAACAATATGGCGGAGTATGAAGCGTGCATTATGGGTCTTCGAGCAGCAATTGACCTAAGGATTAAGTTCTTGAGTGTCTTAGGAGATTCCGCTCTCGTGATCAGTCAGATCAAAGGCGAGTGGGATACGAAACACCCTAATCTTATTCCTTACAAGGAGTATGTGTTGACGTTGCTTCCCCATTTTGAGGAGATAACCTTTGAACACTTCCCTAGAGAGGAGAATCTGTTGGCGGACGCGCTGGCTACGATGTCTTCTATGTTCAAAGTCAATTGGGACAACGAAGCTCCCCGGATCATTATTGAAAGATTGGACGAACCGGCACATTGCTGTGATCTTGAGACTGAAGAAGTAATAGAAAAGCCCTTGTATCATGAGGTGAAGAGGTACCTTGAAGCTCAGGAATACCCCGAGGGTGAATCTGTTAATGACAAGAAGTTTCTGAGGAGGTTCGCGAAGAAGTTCTTCATCAGCAATGGAATTCTTTACAAGCGTAACCATGATTCAACCTTACTGCGTTGTGTGGATAAGATTGAAGCAGAAAGTATCATGGCAGAGCTGCATGAAGGTACTTTCAGAACTCATTCCAGTGGACATACCATGGCAAAGAAAATCCTTCAGGCAGGATATTACTGGTCCACAATGGAAGCCGACTGTTATCAGCATTCTCGGACATGTCACAAGTGCCAAGTCTATGCTGATAAAGTGCACATACCTCCAGTTCCTCTGAATGTTTTGACAGCACCTTGGCCTTTTGTAATGTGGGTCATTGATATGATCGGCGAGATCAGACCTACGGCATCCAACGGGCATCATTTCATCCTGGTAGCGATTGATTACTTTTCGAAGTGGGTTGAAGCAGCTTCCTTTGCTACCGTAACCAAGAACATTGTGGCACGGTTCATTCGGCATAATCTGATCTGTCGATATGGTGTACCAGAGAGGATCATTACGGACAATGGTACCAATCTCAATAACAAGATGATCACTGAGCTCTGCGAGCAATTCAAGATACAGCATCATAACTCTTCTCCCTACCGGTCGAAGATGAATGGGGTTGTGGAAGCTGCAAATAAGAACATTAAGAAGATTGTGCAGAAGATGACAGTGACATACAAAGACTGGCACGAGATGTTACCATTTTCTCTTCATGGGTACCGTACCTCAGCACGGACGTCAACAGGGGAAACACCTTATTCCTTGGTTTATGGCATGGAGGCAGTCTTGCCTATTGAAGTTCAGATACCCTCTCTTCGGATCAAGAAGGATGCAGGTTTGAGTGAAGATGACTAGATTCAAACCTGGCTTGATCAACTGAACCTAATCGACGAAAAAATACTCAATGCTATTTGTCATGGTCAGACATACCAAAAACGGATGATCAAGGCATTTAACAAGAAAGTTAGACAACAAGAGTATCAAGTTGGGGACCTGGTAATCAAGCGCATTATCTTACCTCAAGGTGATCCCATGTGCAAATGGACCCCTACTTACGAAGGGCCATTTGTGGTTAAGAACATTTTCTTAGGAGGAGCTATGATTCTAACCACCATGGATGGTGATGACCTTCCTCACCCCATCAATGCGAACATAGTTAAAAAATACTACGCATAATCAAAGACCCGCTAGGTTGACTGGCCTAGGCAAAAATAAGGGCTTCCCGGTGAACCAAAAGGGTTCGGGAAAAAATAAGGGATGAAAATGAAAAAATATGTACACCCGGCAAGTCGAAAACCTGAAAAGGAGGCTTGGGCAAAAATGGGTATCCCGGTGGACTGAAAACCCGAAAGGGCAGTCCAGGCAAAAGTTAGGGATCAAAGCGTAACACTATGTCTCATGGGATCACCTCGCATCCAGACTTCGGTATCGACTATCAAGCTCGGACGGCACTAATCAATCAGATTCATCTTCAACTAAGCAGCAAAGTGATGAGATGCTTGAAGATATAAAGGCAATAGCAGAATTGGAACCCAGTGGGATTATTCACATAGTTGTTTTGTTTCCTTTTCACAAATTGTATAAATTCTATTTGTTCGGCGGCGTTCTCTTACTAGGACGTCAGCCTCTTGTACAAAAAACGCCTATTTGCAGGCCAAACTTCAAAATCAATACAAATTCATTTTTAGAAATTTCAAGTTGTTTTTCCTTTATCTTTTTTGTTTTGCAAAGAACGTCCAATGTTCATTTTTGATATATGCATTTGACATTAATTGTTGATCATAAATATTTACATGCGAAACGAAAGATGAGTTACTGGTAATAATAGAAACAGGGGCAAATAAGAATTGCCCGAACTGTACAAGTTGCTCTGTCCACCAGGTACCAAGATATATTCAGCTGAAGGATATGGCTAAGATACCTCCACTCCCCGTAGGGTAAGACAGTGATAAGAGCTCTCTCAGCTGAAACTAGCAACATGAACGAATCAGCAATACTCTCCTCAAGCAGAGTTAATCCACCATCAAGCGCTAAAAAGGTTTGGTATCCCCAGAAAGTCTTAATATTCTTCAACAGAGTATAAAGACATCCCCCAGCAACTGAAAAATCATCCCCAACAAAGTCCTTTCTTTCCCCAAACAGGAGTTCAATCCTTAACGAATCTAATATCACCAGCAACGGTAATCCATCCCCAATAGAGGTCATCATTAAAATCCCCAACAGAGCTTATCAACGGAATCCCCAGCGGAGTTTATCGTTAAAATCTTCAGCAGAACATCTCTTCCCCACAGAGTAATTCCCCTCGGAATAATCTCCTCATCAGTTTATTCCCCAACAGAGTTATCTTCTCCTGCAAGTTTATCACCTTCGTTCATCATCCCCAGTGGAAGCGAAGCATTCAACTTTATTCTCCAGCAGCTCCGGGATTTATTTTCCCCAGCTAAGACATTACATGTCCATACATCATGATGCATGCATATATGCATCATACAATCTCATTTATGTTGAGAACATAATTGTTGATCCATATCATGCATTGCATAAGACTGACCGTTACCTTTCAGGAAAGATACAATCAAAATTCAAAGTTATGAAGCCCGGGAACGACCGGATAGTATCTTGATTTCTACCGCATATTGTGAAGCCCGGATTACAACCGGATAACAATATCAGACTACCGCGAAGCCTGGATTACGACCAGATAGTTATATCTCTCAAAAGTAAGCTATGAAGCCCGAAAATCGACCGGATAATAGTTTATTCCCCAGTGAGCCATAAAGCCCGGATTACGACCGGATAGCATCTCAGTAAGCACCATGAAGCCTGGATTCGACCAGATAGTGGTATATCATAAACACAAGTCGTGAAGCCCGGATCACGACCGGATAACAGCTCAGCAAGTTATTGTGAAGCCTGGATTACGACCAGAAAACAATACAAGACCATGAAGCCTGGATTACGACCAGATAATGGTAGAAGATGTTATGAAGACTAGATTACGACCAGATAGCAACCAAGAGTACTACGAAACCTGGATTTCGACCAGATAGTGGTATGATACATCATGAAGCCTGGATTACGACCAGATAGTGTTAAGGGACACTGTGAAGCTTGGGTTACGAACAGATGACAGTTTACCCAGCCAGTTACTATGATGCCCGGATTCGACCGGATATTAGTAAACCCAACCGTCAAAGGGAAGCCCGGATGCAACCGGATAACCACTTGATTTGTTCTGAAGCCTGGATTTTCGACCAGATAAGAAGTGAGGTATTGTGAAGATTGGATTCGACCAGATAGCAGTACGTGACACCATGAAGCCTGGATTCGACCAGATAATGGTATAACACATCGTGAAGCCTGGATCACGACCAGATAGCGGCGCAGGGCACTCTGAAGCTTGGATTCTGACCAAATAGCAGTTTACATGGACAGTTACTAAGAAGCCCGAAGTCGGTTGGATATTAGTGTGCCCTAAATTCAAGTTGAAGCCCGGAGGCGACCGGATAACCACTTGATTTGTTCTGAAGCCTGGATTTCGACCAGATAAGAAGTGAGGTATTGCAAAGCCTGTATTACGACCGGATAGCAAGTTTAATCTCATCTCCCCAGTAAATCACTGTAAATCCTGGATTACGACCAGATAGCAGTCGGCCTTATCACTATGAAGCCTGGGTCACGACCAGATAGTAGTTCACTCCCACCTCTTCAACAGAGATGATTCCTCAATAGAATAACGGACGACCGAAGCTCCTAAAATTCAACAGAGATGATTCCCCAGTAGAATAACGAACGACCGAAGCTCCTGAAGTTCTATTTCTCCTAAGCCAAAGAACAGCATTCCCCAGCAGAATCTCCCTCAACAACAGGTATACAAGCTCTCACTAAGGAATCTCTTACGCGATCGACACTCCTTCGGATGGCATCTTTAAGCCCATCTCCCATCATCAATCTCCAAATGGCATCTGTAATCCCATTCCCGACATCACAAGACAAATACTACTTTAATGCGAGTGCAAATTTCTGGGCACTCTAGTGTTCAATCATCTTCCACCTTCGGATCACGAAAGGCCCGAACGCCAATCTATATCCTCAGGTTTAAGAAGATCGAACAGGGGAAATTGTTGTACCCCAAAATTTGCCCTCCCATATTTCTCAACACATGTCAAGAATAATCTTCAAGTTACTCAAGATGGCTCAAGAGTTAGACAGTCAAATCACCTCCTAAGGCAGTCAATTCAAAATTAGGATTTTGTGTTGCATCAAGGTTCTCACATCCAAATGGTCTCAAGTGCTCCCCAATGTCCTAATATTCTCTCAAGTTCATCCATGTCAAATTTCAAGCCTTGCAGAGAAAGTTTGGTCAGTCAATTGCTCAAGAAGTCCAAAAATCGACTGTGCTAGGGCAAAAGTCAATTGTGACCCAAATACAGTCAAACCCCAATATTTTTTGTAAAATTTTACATTTTGAAGGATAATTCATCATTTGATCAAGGGTTGATCATGATTCATCAAGGATTGCTCAAGATTCATCAAGATTCAAAAGTTGTTAAATTAGGGTTTTGTAGGAAAAGTCAACTCAACTTTGACCAGGCATACCTTTCTCATACTTTATGTGAAATGACCCATCGAAAGATCATTTTGAAGAGGATTCAATTTCCTAAAATCCATCTTCACACCCCAAGATCAAGAAATGCTCTCACAAAAAGTTACAAATTTGGACATTATAGGTCATTTTTGAAAGTCAACAAAAACACCTTTTTTGCCAAAGATTATAACTTGAGAATGGAATATCAAAATGAGATGAGACCAAAAGGGTTGGTTATAGGACATATCAAGGTTTCTAAAAAGTCTAAGAACACTTCCAAAAGTTCAAAATTGAAGAAGTTATGCATTTTTGAAGTTGGGCATTTTTCTAAAATTGCCAAAAGTCAACTATCCTCAAAACTCCAATTTTTGACAAAAGGGCCCACTTTTTTCCACTTGATTTGGTCTTGTCACACCACACACGTGTCCCATCTTCAGTTTCATGTCCATTCATTAATTTTTCTATTTTATTTAATTTTTATTGAATTAATTCATTTTAAATCAATATTAATTCAAATAAAATCCAAAATTTGATAGAATGATATCTTTGTGATTGGTATAGACTTCAATTATCATCATGAACCAAATCAAATTCGTATCAAGCTTTGTTATGCACAAAAAATCAGATTTGGTACAATTATGGAAAGTTTATCAATGGTGATCAAATCAAATCTTGATTCTTCAATGCTCTTGGATTAAGGCCCAAGTTTTTAACCTAATGCAGTCCTTATTACACACACAAACTGTAGACATTAAAAACATAACCTAAAATTGCAAGAAACGGCCAGACAAAACTTGAGAAAAAGTTTGAAAACTTGAAATCTGAAATCAATAGTAGAGCACGATTCGATCCAAGATCTCAACACAGCCTTCTTGCCTGACATCCAGTGGAGCTAAAGCAATCAAAACCAAGGCCTGAAGCTATCTGAAAAGCGCTGTAAATGTTCTTGAATATGGCTCTGAACATGAAATCGAAACCACTCATTCTTGCATCTTTTTGACAAACCATGGACATATTCTTGATCCTTGTTTGATTTCGAAGCTTTCTGCACTATTTGATTTTATTTTCATAGCCTATAACGCCATGCCCAAATCTAGGGTTCGTGCTTCTTGTTTTTGGGGTTTTTAGTTGCAGGGAAAATCAAGGCCAATATTGGACATGGATGAAACCAGGAGGAAGAGACGAACATATTGGTGGTTTTAGTTTGCATTTTTATGGCCAGGAATTTGTTTTAGAAATGAGCCATGGATTTAGCTGCGGATGAAATCCGCAGGTAAATAACCAGGTTGTTCAAGGAAGAAGACGACCACGTGCCTCTTCCTTATATGGCCATTCATAATTTCGCGCTTGTTTTTTTATTTTTCAGGCATAGTACTTGTTTTCACATATATTATTATGTGGTTATTATTCTAACAAATAAGCAGTTTGGTTGGGTTGGTGAGCGCATTGGCATTTGAGCAATGGGACCTGGGTTCGAATCCCAAGTCCCCCAATATATTTGTCTTATTTTTCTTCAGGCAATCGCGTGTGGTTTCAGCAAGCGTGGACCATCATGTTCCTTCTAATCTCAAATGCCAGATGGCCTTCAGGCCAAATCCAAAGGCCAGGATTGAAGGCTCATCATACATCCAAGTCAACAAGCGCATATGGAATCAACAGAAGTCAACAAAGGCCAATGCGTTTGGGCCTGGAAATTGCTGATTTCACACTCAATCAGGCCCAACACCCCCCTTGGTTATTTCTTCTCATATTTCTTTTTTTTTATTATTATTCAATTGTTTTATTAATTATTATTATTATTTACACTAACCAATTATTTTTCTTAATAAAATCAGAAAAAACATAAAAAATATTATTTGATTTAATTTCATTATTTTTGTAAATAAATAATTTAATTGACTTAGTTTTTTAATTAGGTATAATTTTAACATCTTTTGCAATAAATTAAAAGTAATTTAGAATATTAGGTTTTAATAGTTTTAAATCAATTTTATTTTTGTTTCCTTAAATATTCTAAAACCCAAAAAAAAAATTAATTAATTAATTAACTTAGATTTAATTTCCATTTAATTCAAAATAACAAAAAATATGCTTTCTTTGATAAAAAAGGGTCAAACCCTAAAAATGCGCGGATCTAATTTTCTCGCACGCGTCATATTTTTTATCCAATATTGTAATTGCTTCCGGTATGTAATAGTTTCCATAGGACTTTTAATTATTTATCGCTTTTATTTACTTTCCGCAATTTAAATTAAAGGGTTTGTCTTTGGCGATGTAAATACCCGACGCCTTGTAATAGCTTAGATTTAATTTCCCGCAATTTAATTTTCGTGCAATATTAACTGTTAGATGTTTGATAAATAGGCAATGCATGACAAGATCAATCTTTAACCTAAAATCAACATAGCTCACCATTGACATGTACAGATAAAAATTAACGGAAATAACACACTCGCACATGCCACTCTTAGGGTACACCTCACTTGGTTGCCTCGAACGTGGTCATTGAGTATAGGAAGTTTTAGAGGTTGCCCTCTTGGCCAAAGATCATAGTTGACTCGAAACGGTTGCCTCGGAAAAATGATCTAAGACATTAGGGTTACTGCTAAGGCGTCCTAGCGTTGCTTTAGTGACCACACGTCCCTTAATTGAATTGACCCGAAAACTCCAACGACGATGCTACCTGCTCCTCAATAGTGGGATAGCATTGTCTAAACGACACTTGTACAGATTAATTCTTTTTTGAGTAGGTAGATGGTTCTTAAGTACTTGCTCCTTTTAAAACAAAACAAAACTTTTCGCACTTACACCCTTTTCAAATAAAAAACTCTTTTCAAACCCACAAACACAAAGAAAAACAATCTTTTGAAAACACAATGAGCAAGTACCTAAGAACCCGTGGATAACCACGGATAGAAAGGGTGCTAACACCTTCCCTTTCTATAATCTACCTCCCGAACCCGAGAAACATATCAAAAAGGAACTTTTCTGTGCTTTTGTCCTTTCCTTGTTGGATAAAATAAAATACGGTGGCGACTCTTGCTTACCGCGACATTTTGCGAAAACAAATGCAAAACGCGAACCAGCATTCCAAAACAGTCAGTTCTCTTTCCCATCAAAATCACATACACGTAATCAGCTCTTGATTTGTGAAGAGAAAATGGAGATGACATTAAGGAGAATCATACGCAAAAGGAACCGCTCAAAAATATCGAATAATGAAGAAGTTACAATCGCTTGAACTTGGTCATACAAAAGGTCAGTTTTTGGGTTAATGGAGTCATTTTCAATCGTCTGAACCATTGACTGAGCAAACCTGTAACGCGAGTTTTAAAACTCGGTATGGACATCCTTGAGGAGACATGAAGATCTATGAAGACCATTTGAAACTTTGAAGAATCAGTTTTCTTTGAGAAACGTCAAACCCTAATTGTTGACTTACTGCCTAGGAAGAGAATTTGTCTGACCAACTTCTGAGCCAAATTAAGTATTCGAGAAGACCTAGGATAGTATCTTGAATAAGAAATGAGAGGGAAAGTTTTGGGGTACAACATTATCCAGTAAGAAAAAGCTCGAAGACAACGAAATCGTTATGCTTACTGTATAGTGTAGCGCTATAATCCAAAAAACATACCCCCTAAGCTGAAAGACCCTGGTAGTATTTCCATACCATGTGTAATTGGAAAATTTTACTTGGTAGATAGCATTAGCCTAATGCCTTTATCAATCTACAAAAGGTTAAATATTGGAGAATTGTGACTAACAAGAATGTTCGTACAACCAGCTGATCGTTTAATAAAGTTTCCTTTGGGAATGCTCGAAAATGTTCCTGTACGTATTGGACAATTCTATATCCCCACTGATGTCATTATTATTGATATCAAGGAAGATTCCAACATCCCTATTATATTAGGAAGACCATTCCTAGCCACCTTCAGAGCCATCATAGATGTCAAAAGAGGTAAACTCACATTTGAGGTTGGCGAAGAAAAAGTTGAATTCATCCTCTCATAATTCTTTAAGGCACCAACTATAGATGACTCGTGCTGTTTCTTGGACGTCATTGATGAATGCATTAAAGAAATGGAGAAACAACAGACCAAATATTCAGAAGCTTTAAAAATTCCAATACCTCTAATCCTTAAAGACGATAACTGGTGCGATGAATATGAAGATGACCATCTAAGTGAATGTCTCGCGCTAACTCATGACCCTATGCCTTGCCTAAGGAAACATCTGTTGAACTTAAAACACTACCAAAAGATCTAAGATATGAATTCCTAGACACAGAACTCAAACAACCCATCAATCTGGATGCCTTGTGGTTAGCAAAATCAGCAAACCAAGGTATAACTTGTACCATGAACAATTTTTCATTGGGAAATTTTTCTCTAACTTCACTTTCTTTGATTTTGACTTCTACATTGACCAAGCGGGATAAGTGATCCGCTACTAAATTCTCAGAGCCCACGAATTTTTAAATCAAATTCTTGCCACAAAAGGATCTAAGTAATAAGTCTTTATTTTGAATCTGGTTTGGTAAGCAAATACTTTATCACCGCATGGTCAGTGTACACCACAACTTTTGATTGTTAGATACTTTTGTTGCAAGACACATGCATTACATGCACATACGCATGTGCCTAGAATAGGAAAACAAAACCAAGTAGTGTTACAAAAGGTAGTTCTTTTCATGGTGTAGGTGAATCTACAGAAGACATACTCAAAGACACTGATGAAGGAGTTGATCAACCTAAAACACTAGCAATTGAGAAGGATGAAGATGACAACCAAGAAAAGAAAGATGATGAAATTATGGTCTTCCATTGCAATGGAGAACCTCCAAGAATTATCAAATTAACAACATTATTGGTGATATCACAAAAGTGGTAGTTACTCGCTCTAAGATAAGTAATGTTTGTTATCATCATGCATATGTATCAAAAGTTGAACCTAAAAATGCTAAAGATACCTTACTTGATGAGCATTGGATTATGGCCATGCAAGAAGAATTGAATCAATTTGAACGAAATAACGCTTGGGACCTTGTTCCTCGTCCACAAAATCATCAAATTATAGGCACTTGATGGGTATTTAGGAAAAAGCTTGATGAACATGGTGTGATAACAATAAATAAGGCCCGTTGGATGGCTAAAAGGTATAACCAATAGGAAGCCATTGATTATGAGGGGACTTATGCTCTGGTTTCTCGACTTGAAGCTATACACCTTTTATTAGCTTATGCGTGCTCTAAGAACTTCAAATCATATCAAATGGACGTAAAAGTGTGTTCCTTAATGCATACATAAGTGAAGAAGTGTATGTTTCTCAACCTCCTAATTTTGAAAATTATGAGTTTCCTAATCATGTGTTCAAGCTAAAACGTGCATTGTATGGTCTTAGACAAGCCCCTAGGGCATGGTATGACGGACTTAGCATGTTTTTTCTAAAACAAAGATACTCTAGAGGAAATGTAGACACTGACCTCTTTATTTAACTTCAAGGAAATCATACTTTACTAGTTCAAATTTATGTTGATGATATCATTTTTGGATCAACTAATAAGTATCTTATCAAGGAGTTCTCTAAGTTTATGCAGGGAGAGTTTGAAATGAGTCTAATGGGAAATTTAAACTACTTTCTAGGACTACAAATTAAGCAACTTGATGAAGGAACATTTGTATGTCAAACCATGTATTGTCTTGAATTGCTCAAAAGATTCGGTATGGACGTGTTGGCTCCTAAATTCGACACCTTTGTTTTGATTGATGGCAGCCATGAAAAGCTGAAAGATGCTTTCGACTGGCTAAGCCTGTCGAAGTGCCTGTCGAAAGATGACAAAATACTTAGAAGATTTCTTCCAAGGAAGAAGGTTGATTGCCTTCGACGTCGAAGGAGTTTTCGTCGAAGACGTCTCTTGACGAACGTGTTCGATGGTCCAGAGTGGAGCAGTTTGAAATTCAAAGCTTTGGAGGGAAAACGGTTTCCAGCAGTTACTACGTGCGAACGTGCAAGGATCTGGAGCGTCAAGCATGGAGAACGTGACAAGTGGCTTGATCTCGAAGCAGTGTAACTGCCCGACGGTTACTTGGAATGTTTTTGTATAAATAGGAGTAGACGTGTAGTTTCTCGCGTGTGTTCACAATAGATACATAGTCACTCATTTAGATTCAAGTACCCAGTGTGAGCGAACGAATTGTTGAGAAATGTATGTGTGAAACACCAATTTTATCAATTCAAGTCATTTACTTTTCCAGTATTTTACATGCTTTTCCCCTTTAAGATTCCTGTCGAACCTTTACATTCAAGCCTTTGTTTATTTTACCAAGCCTTTCCTTTATGCAATTTACTTTAAACAATTTACTTAAAGCCTTATCCACATTAATTAAACTTCAACATCAACCTATGTCCATAGGATCAATCTGATCGATCCTGCGAGTAACCAAATAAGTAACCATTTGGAGGATCAGCGGTTGTTTACCAAATCCCTAGGTAAACAAATTGGCACACCCGGTGGGACTGTGTGTTGATTGTTGAAAAATCTCATCTTTTCGAGTTGCATGTTATTGAGGAGTGGTAGAATATACACCAACGATAATAATACTGCCAGGAGAAGGGAAGAGATGGCGAATCCGCCAAACAATAATGAAATTCCACCACCAAGTGTGGGAGCAACGGTTAATATGACCGTTAGTGAAGCGACGAATGTTGGTTCGATGCCAGCAGTGTCAGTCACAACCACGGGGCCAATAACTTCGTTAACAGGCCCCAGAATGCCTTTGGGAACCCCCCCTCCAAGGGGAAATACTGGCCCAAGGCCAGTGGTTCCCCCAGGATTTATTCCATTCTATGGTATGCCAACTTCTGAATTGGCAAGCCTGACGAATGCTGCGTCCACTTATTCAGACCCTTTCGTGAGCGCCACTTCGCCACTCCAAGGCTCTGGAATAGGCATGGCGAATAGAAATAGGACCCAACTCTTAGGAGGAACGTCCCAAGTAGCCCATGGCCTTACAAACGCCTCGACAGCAGTCTTGAGGCAACAGATGGACGAGAGCAACCATGATATGGTGCAAATGTTGGCACAAACTTTGAGTACAGTGCTAAATCCTCTAATACAAAATACTACTCAATCGAATCAGCAAGTTACAGCGCAAATGACGCGTTTGGCTGATTTCTTTGGAGTACCCCCTCCAGTTCGACAGCCCCAAAGGGCGCAAATAAGAGGAAATCAGGGGATATTTGTAGAGGAAGAAACCACCATTAATCAGGCCCAACAGCCTGTAGAACAACCTGTCGAAGAACCTAGGGTAATAGCCCCAGAGGTAAGGTTAGTTAACAGAAACCAAAATGCTGACGAAGTGGTTCAGCATGTCCAATACCAAAACATGGGGTTGGAAAACAATCTGGCAACCATGATCGAAAGGATCGTGACTCAGAATGGAATGAACATGGGCTTTCGAAGGCCCAACTTTACATCTCCATTGTCAGAATATGTGTTACAAACTGACTTACCCCCTAGAACCAAAGTCCCCAAATTTACTAAGTTCTCAGGGGACACGACAGAATCTACTGTCGAACATGTGGCAAGGTACTTGATCGAAGCAGGAGACATTTCAAATAATGAAAACCTAAGAATCAAGTACTTCCCAAGTTCTTTAACCAAGAACGCTTTTACTTGGTTTACAACTCTCCCCCCCAATTCGATCCACCATTGGACCCAATTGGAAAGATTGGTCCATGAACAATTCTATATGGGGCAAACCAAGATAAGCCTGAAAGAACTGGCGAGTGTTAAGAGACGTTTCACTGAACCTATAGACGAATATCTGAATAGGTTTAGGTTGCTTAAGGCGAGATGTTTTACACAAGTGCCAGAACATGAGCTGGTCGAAATGGCCGCAGGCGGTTTAGACTATTCCATTAGGAAGAAGCTAGATACCCAGTACCTAAGAGACATGGCCCAACTGGCCGATAGAGTTCGACAAGTCGAACGCCTCAAAGCTGAGAAAGCTAAGGCAACTAAAACTCACAAGAGAGAGAGAATAGCTTATGTTGAGATGGATGACGAAGATCTAGAATCCTTCG